>CM062290.1:394034945-395283279 GCA_031216915.1 Pictodentalium vernedei | reverse complement strand
ATAAGATCTTGACCAACATTCAGTTAGATATCAATTCCTCTTAAAAGTAACTGTTTCCTTGCACCTTTTGCTAACGGTATAGCACTTCGTGCTGCACTCTTTGTTGTGAGCAGATCGCGCCAATTTTTGAAAAACGCGTCACCATATACTCGCCGATAACGAGGTCCGCTGATCACGGGGAGTTGTCTTCGTGGAACGTAAGGTATTGCTATGAATTATGCCAGTTTTTCAGAATTATTTTAAAGCAATTTACGTTTAACCCTTTTCCCAACATAACGACTAAAACCGGCCAGCGCTATTCACACAAAAATACCATTCAATTTTTAGTACTGTTTTCATTCTTTGACTCAAAAAATAACTTATGACCCCTCATTGGAACGAGCTCAATGAGCCCGTTCCAATGAGGGGACATAAGGTATATTTTTGGTGCAAAAAGAGAAAATATTTGGTTATTCAAGAATTTTGTTTGCAAGTGTCGTCTGCTTTTCGTGTTAGGTAAAGGGTTAGAGTGTAATGTAACAATCGTTCTCCCACTGGGTAAGAATGGTATCGCTTCTAGATCTGAAACGGTTAAAGGGTTTTCTTGCTCGACCAATCACACGGATTAACCTTGGTTAACCGATTAATCACTTACCCTAATAGTAATTGCCGTACCGTTGATGATTTACAGCATTAACCTTCTACCCAACGTAACGGAAAAATATTCAACACAAAATACAAAAATCTCCATTCAAATTTTATGTTTTCAATTTTTGTATGAAAAACATAGCCTATGATCCCTCATTGGAACGAGCTCATTGAGCTCGTTCCAACGAAGGATCAAAAGCTATGTTTTTGAGACAGAAATTGAAAATTTTCAGTAATTCAAAAATTTATTTTCCATGTATCATCTGCTATCCGGATTGGGTAAAGGGTTAAGATTGACCAATCCCATCTACCTATACATTATAATGCTCATGCAAGTGAACAAATATGACGGCACGTAACTTGCATGCTTACTGCGTAATAAAAATTATCATCAGCAAAACGTTAATTAATGAAACACTAGATGAATCAGTGTGACAAGATTTGCCTGTTTCTGAGCAAGTTTTTTCATTTGCTAACCCCCCAAAGTACAGTAGTTCAAAAGAAGCGGTTAATCGTTCAATTACTCTTTTGATAGATCAATCGGTTGATCATTGGTTAATAGATTAATAGGTTAACCGTTTCAGCTCCAATCGCCGTTTCGACTGCGCCATCTGTAATTTGTGTGGTTATTATCTCAGTTCTCGAATTCACCAGCAGCATGTAATAGACATTGCTTACTTCATGAAGAGATGTTGCAGCATCTGTTATGTAATGATTAGGACCAATTACCCCTAAGAAGTTCACTGCAGTAACTCGCACAATTTATCTATCAATTATATATGCGAAATTTAGAATGCACCAATACTCGAGGGTAATTTTGTACAAAGAATACATCATTAATTGTGTGATCTGCATTGAATTGTTTCGAGTCCGTAGTTTGCTGTAATTCCAAAGAATCTACCTTAATTAGATTTATGTCTGATTTTAAAGGATAATATGAGACCAAATTGTTTTATCATGCTCGATGCTGACATTTTAGATAGGTTAATGCTATGGATATTTACTTCCATGACAGCTAGACTAATTGCCTCTATGGAGAAAAATGCGTCTAACGCATGTTTTGTCTAAATGTGCTGCTCACCAGCCTCAGAAAGTGCTTTAGTTAAAAGTGTTTGTATTTTGAATTTTATGTCTTGTGCAGTGTATTTCAACGAATGATCAGTGATACGTTTGCGTTGAGCCAAGGTTATATAGTCAGTTACATGGTGAATAGAACTGATAGTTCTGGAATATTAACGCCCTGGTACAGTACAGCCTCCGCGGACTGGTCGTAATTAGGGCTAAAACGGTTGGCTCATTTTCACAACCGGCTCACCGAGAGCTATAACCGGTTAATATCCGGTTATCCGCAGCCATTATTTCACCGAATCTGGGATCAAAACTATAGGAATTGGAATGCAGTATTCTCAGAAACTATTCCGTAGTGTGTATACAAACGAACGTTGTCGAGTATTCGACAACGTTCGTTTGTATACACACTACGGAATAGTTTCTGCGGTTACTCAGTGCTCACGGAATTTGCCGATAATTAACGAAGTCTTGAAGCCAAAGTCGATTATTTCGCAATATATAGATCGCTGCTTCGATGTGTAATCTATCCCAAAGGAGAAGCGACAGATTTACTACGTTTTAACCGTGGAATGACGATCACTATCGATATTTCGGATAACCGGTTGACGGTTTTTCTAATCGGTTAGGTAGGTAACCGGTTTCAAACCTGTTATCCGGTTAACCATTTCAGTACTAGGCGTAATCCAAGCGTGGACAGTGATGTCCATGCATGCTTTTACCAGGTAATGAAAAATCATCATCAAAGTCAATGGGTACATTTTTGATGATTATTCCTACAATAAGTGTCGGGAATCTAATTTTATTGCGTCCGTGGAAATATTCACCACACGTGGAAAGTAACCAGTCCACGTCGACCGTACTATATGTTCCACGAACCACGTGTTCAGCGGACCGTGTTATCAGCGAGTGTCCCCGTGGGAACCCCGGGAAGTAAGCAGCACTTGTTTACTGTGGTAAACCAGTTCCGCTTTACTAGTAAAATAGGACCCAGTCACCAATTCTTGGGGTGAAAGTCCTCTAAAATGGGCAACATGTAGATCAACGATTGACGACACTTGACTTCATCTCCATGTTGTGTCACGATTAGCCATGGTGCATAAATATGTGACGTTAACCACCAACAAACAAACAATATCAGCGAGTGGACACGATTCGCCATTGTGCAGAAATATGTGACCTTAAACACCAATAAATAAATAAGTTATCAGCGAGGGTATGGTACTGGCGTTTTTTTCCAAAAATTATCGCGAACTGCGCTACCGACAGCAAAGAGTGCAGCACGAAATCATCATCAACAAAATTTTAATTAATGAAGCACCGGGTTGTATTAATTAATTTTTTGATGATTATTTCTATAATTAATGTTCTAAATCTAACATTATTACGTCCGTGGAAATATTGCCCACCCGTGGAAAGTGACCAGTTCACGGCGCCGTGCTGTAATGTTTTGAATATAATAGATTGTTCATTTATTTTAATATCCCTTTCTGTAATTTTATTAGTGGGGGGGGGGGGGGGGGGGGCGCGGTGGCTCAGTGGGTAGAGGTGCAGACTGCAAGCCGAGAGGACCCAAGAGGTTCTCGGTTCGAATCCCACCTGCGGCAACCGCGTTGTGTCCTTGGGCAAGACACTTCACCCCCATTGTCCATGTGAGGGCACGGTGAAGCTGTGCACTAAGGCGTACTGCACGTTGATGGTGCACCTATCTTCAACCAATGCTAACCCTGCTTGTGTGGAGTTAGTATGTTGGGGAGCTGACAGTTGCTCGCCGTTGCTCGGTGGTTCTCTCCGGGTACTCCGTCTTCCTCCACCCGTAAAACTCTCGTGGCCATGATTAGCCATTGTGCAGAAATATGTGACCTTAAACACCAATAAATAAATAAATAAATAACTTTATTAGTTCTGATAGCTATCGATGTTTCATCAGAGTAAATGCGATCTAAAATATCTTAATGATTTTCATTGTGGGGAACATGTAAACATCTAACAAAGGCGTACTGATTATTATTAATTTTAGATATAATATAAGTTATCTCCCCCTACATGTATGGAGATTTGATACCTGGAGGTTGGTTTTTAAACACCGAACCGTAGGCGAGGTATTTAAATGAGACATCCAAGTATTAAATCTCCACATACCATGCATGTTTGCGGAGATAACGTTTTTGTTCCGTTTGAAACACAATACAAACATAGTGGAAATAAATTTGTGGACGGATTTCTCAGCTCCACAATCACTTGGACCAAATGGGTGATAATTATTTTGTTTCTATAATCGCAGAAAACAACAGATAGAGTTACATCCCTTGGGTCGTTAAGGAAACGTGTGAACAGTATTTTGTTGACATATCGTCCCCTGAGTTCCAATGTGTTCTATGTGCCTGCTGGCACATAGCACACATTGGTACCCAGGGGGCGAATTATGTGCTTTTATTTTATTTTTATGATTGAATTGTCGGAAATCTGATGATATTTGTGATTATTTTCGTGTTTTTTTGGCTCGATTTTTATTTCGAGACGAGCAAAAAGGGAAAGCTTTCGTTAAAACCATATACCCCCGATGTTTCGCGTGCGCCTTTTCCCTGGATGTTGCAACTTGCACGCTCTCATATACCTTGGATGTTGGGTGCATCCTTTGCCATGTCTACTTGTCCAAGGCATTCTGACCAATCAAAAGACAGAATTTATCGGGATATAGGGACAATCTTATTTAAGTTACCATAATTGTAATATTTTTCATATTTAGTAGTTAGAATAAATTTGAGATTATTATTATCCCTGTTGAGTGAGGGTGTGAGATGGAGAAATCTCACCCAAGGGTAAGATATTTGGGCCAGACACGAGGCTTGCCGAGTGTCTGGACCAAATATCCCGGGTCCTGAAGGTGAGATTTTCCCCATCTCACATCCACCCCCATCAGGGATAATTTTTCTCCCCACCAAAACACCCTGACGTCATCAATAGTAATTCAGGGGCACGTGCAGCTGTATCGAACAATTTTGTTCTCCATTTCTGAAAAAAACAAATTTGCATATCGGAAAGAGTGCACAAAAGTTCTGTATAACCACAGGTATATACCACAAAATTAATCCCAACGCCGGCGAGCTAGGGGTTAAAGATTTGTAGCGAAATGAACATTGACACATTCCGATGACGCCATATTATGAATTCTGCAATGTAATCGCATAACTTTTCGACGTGAATTTCGTCCAACTCTCTCCACTCATAATGGCGTTCATCGAAAATTTCATGTAAAGGAGTCAAGTGTCCTTTGGTTTTGCAGTCTGTGTTTTTATTTCTATTTTCTTCAACAAACGTTCGTCTGCTATTATTTCCGAAACGTGACAACATGTTGTTTGTTTCCAGAAGAACGTGCGATGATAGAATAGTCCTGCGCCCATTAAATATGCTAATAAGCAAATATAGTTTGGTCACGTGGGTGGGGTGAGATAGCTGTCACGTGAGACAGGCATATCTCTCCCAGCTGCCTCACACGACTTTACATATTTCTCCCACCACTAAGGTACTTATATGACGTCATCGGATTATGCTAATGTTTATTTCGCTACAAATCTTTAACCCCTGTCTTGCCAGCATTGGGATTTAATTTTGTGTTATATACCTGTGGTTTATACAGAACTTTTGTGCGCTTTTTCCGATAAGCAAAATTAGTTTTTTCAAAAATGGACAACAAAATTGTTCGATATAGGTACGCGCCCCTGAATGACTTTTAATGACGTAAGGCTGTTTTGGTGGGGGAGAAAAATTATCCCTGTTGGGTGCCGGTGTGAAATCTCACCCTCGGGACAAGATATTTGGCCCAGACACTCGGCAAGCCTCGTGTCTGGCCCAAACATCTTACCCTCGGGTGAGATTTTCCCATCTCACACCCTCACCCACCAGAGATAATATATGTCTCAGGACCTTAGTGGTGGGAGAAAAACCTAGCTCATACTGATCATGGGGTAATTGAAGCAGCTTCCATAACAGTACAGTGCAGTTATTGACAGTTTGTTTGGAAACGTTTTCATACTAGCATTCGATCGTAAGGTTATATTGAACTGCCAGGAGCGAATGCTATAAAAAAATTTACATTTGTCTCTTCTAGAATTTTATTTTCGACCTATTAATATAACTGACTAAAATGAATTATTAGCATTTCAAAAGATATGGCAATATGCCAACTGGCAAACTGCCGCGTCTTTGAAAACGCTAATTGTTCATTTCAAGCCAATTTAAAGTCATAACCAGAAAATACAATTCTAGAAAATACAATTGTTAAAGTTTTATAATATTGGCCCTACTGTCGCAGTCTGCCATTTTTTGGAGAATGTTGGGTGATGGTAACATATACAGCAATGAAATCCAGAAAGAATTATTGGCACCATTCAAACCTACGTTCACAATTGATGTTGCACTTAAAATGTAAATTAAAATTACTTGAGCAAAAAAAAAAAAATGTTTCACCGGCAGGTACACGTTTACCAAATCCGACATTCCATGCGGATGCATCGCAGCTATTTGTAACATCAACGATTGTACCTGCTCTAATGTTTGAATGATTCGGGGCATTCGAATCACTTGATTACTATTTTATCTTTCTGTTTAACCCATTGAACTCTAGTGGTTTCTTCCATGCCAGTTCAATGGCAGCAATTAGAAGAGTCCATATTCATTATGTGGGGTAGACCAATCAATATTTTCAACGTGCAGCCTCGGATCAACACCCGAAGAAATGTCTGGAGACCTACACATGTATGGAATGCGGCCAGGAGCTTAACCAACAACTCCATTTTAACCGACACAAGAGCGTTGCCCACCGACCAGTTCCTGCACCATCTAAAAGGAAGACCGATGAACCGAAGAGAGGACCAACCAAACGACCACGGACCACGACGACCACCCGTTATGATGTTGACCCTACTGATTTTGACAAGAATATGATGTCTGAAGAAGAGACCGATGAGATGTTGACCGTGTACGAAGATAACTGGAGTTCTATTAGAATTCGCCACATGATGAACAGAAGAGTCCAAGACCAGTATAACTACCGGATAAACAATGTGAACCTGAAAATGATGACTGATGAATTGATGAGTATTGTATTTCTGCCACAACACTTAAGATTTAAAATTAATCTTAGTTTTGGTTTTATCCTGCGACACAATGAAACGAATGAACTGAAGTATTACCATCCATCACAAAACAACGCCCAGGTACTTGATGTTCCACAACTCGTATGTTGCCAAGAAGACTTTGAAGAATTCCTTGATGATGTCATGGAAGAAGATATCCTGGAATGGGCCAAGTTAAAACGACCCAACACCAAATGGCCTGTGGAGAGAGTTACGAACGTCACCTTTTACGTGAATAAGCTGAACGATCACCCAATTGGAATGGTAGAAGATCTTCCAGATTATATTCTCCAGAACAAAGCAGTAAATGCTTTGGTGAAAGATAGAGCTCACCATTTTACCTACGAAGACAACCTGTGTATCTTCCGCTGTTTAGCTTTATGGAGTGGTTCCACAACAGACAGTTTGAATAATGCAACAGATGCCATGTACAACAAGTATACACAGAAGCCAAAGAATGAATTCCGTGGAGTAACTTTAGCCGAATTAACTGACTTGGAGAAATGTTTTGAAGTTAATATCCAAGTATATGAACTTGTCAAGATTGATGATGACCAAATTGTTGCCAAATTAGTACAGAGACCTCACAGAAAGTTTGAGAATACCATGTATGTGAACGTCTACAAGAACCATTTCAGCTACATCATCGATATAGACCAATACTGCAAATCCTTTGAATGCCGCAAATGCGGCAAATTATGGAAAAATGGATTTCTACTCAACCGTCACGAGGAAACATGCACAGATGAAGTAAAATACCAGTATGTTGGAGGTATATACCATCCATCCCAGTCCGTATTTGATCTGTTAGAAGATGAAGGTATAGAAGTACCCGAAGAGAAGAAGTTTTATCCATACCGTGCAACGTTTGATTTTGAAAGTTACTTTGTCAAATCCAGTCTACCTGCCGACAGTGATAAACTGATATGGGAGCCGAACACCGACCATTGAGTGTGAGCATATGTAGTAATGTTCCAGAATACCAAGAACCGAAATGTTTTATTACAAATGGAAATTCTCAAGAACTTGTTGAAGAAATGATGACATACCTCACAGATATTTCATCTCATTGCCAACAACTGATGCAGACCTATCATGCTTGGACCTTGTTCAAACTCAGACAGAAAACTGATGAAACGCTGGAAGCGGAAGCCAGAGCTACTGGAGAAGATACATCCAAGATGCACCCTTTGGAGAAGAAATTTCAACTCTGGAAAATATGATATGAATGTAGTCAAGCGTGAACTGATGACATACATGAAGAGACAGAATCCACTCAAATTTGCAGTGAAGAAATCAAATAACTACATGTGCGTCTCGACAGCAACTACCTCGCTCCAGGATTCAGCTATGACAAGTTTTTGAAAGCATTTGGCTGCTCCGTGACGAAGGGATTTTTACCATATGAATGAATCGACAGCTTGGACAAATTGGACCAAGACCACCTAATTGGACCAAGACCACCTACCAGACCATGAAGCCTTCTACAGTTCTACCAAGAAAGAAAATATATCCAATGAAGAATACCAGTACTGCCAGCATGTACGGAACGACCTGGAGATGACAACTTTCCGTGATTTTCTGATCTGGTATAATAAGCAAGATGTAAAACCATTCCTTGAAGCAGTTGACAAGTGGTTTACTTTCTACCAAGAATGCCACATCGACATGTTTAAAGATGGTATCAGTGTTCCGGGCCTTACGTTGAAATACCTGTTCCAGACCACGAATGATGACACTTACTTCACATTATTTAACGAGAAAAACAAAGACCTGCATCACTTAGTGAAAGATATATCGTTGGTGGACCTTCAATTATCTTCAACCGATACCACGAGAAAGATGTTACCCGAATCAGAGAAACAAAATATGGCAAAGAAGCAAAACCATGTGGAAGTATTATAGGCTTTGATGCGAATGCACTATATCTTTGGTGCCTAATGCAAGAGATGCCAACGGGTTGGAATATTAGACGCCGTGAAGAAAACCAGTTTAAACCAGAACATCAAATGAAGTATGGTAAAATGGCTGAACAATGGTTAGAGTTTTTATCGATGAGAGATGACATCCACATCAGACATCAGTTTAACGGAGCCGAAAAAATGATTGGTCGAAGACAGTTGCCTGTTGATGGTTGCTACAAAGAGACACAGACTGTATACCAATTCCATGGCTGCTTCTGGCACGGACATACCTGCATGAAAGATAAGAATGGCCCTCCTATCCTCCATAATGAAGTCAGAGATAAACCCATGAAAGAACTGCTACAAGACACCCGTACCAATGCAAAGTACATCGCCGATTTGGGCTATAAACTTGTTGAAATTTGGGAGTGTGAGTGGAGAGAGATGAAGAAGACCGATGCCACACTCAAACCCTTCCTGAAAGAGAACTTTTCAGACAAAATAGATGGTGCGATGACAGATGAAGAAATACTGAACAAAGTGAAGTCCGGTGAACTGATTGGTTTGGTCGAATGTGATATAATACATGTACCAGCTCACCTGAAAGATTACTTTGAAGAGATGGCACCTATCTTCAAGAATACAGATATTTCCATAGATGATATTGGTGAACACATGAAGTCCTTTGCTGAGAAGAATGGAATGATGAAGAAACCCCGTAGAAGTTTGATCGGAAGTTATGTAGCAGAAAAAATGTTGTTTGCAACCCCTTTACTGCAGTGGCACCTCCAGCATGGTACTGAAGTTGACAACGTCTATCAAGTTATCCAATATAAACCAAGAAGATGTTTTGAAAAATTTGGAGATGAAGTATCTGAAGCAAGAAGACAAGGAGATGTTAACCCTGGCAAGTCGGTCGTTGCCGACACCATGAAGCTGTTGGGAAATTCTGGATATGGCAAAACCGTTACCAACAAAGAGAAGCATCCACGTGTGTGCTATTGCGACGACGAAGAAGTTACCAAAGCTGTAAATGACATGTCCTTCAGAGCCTTGAATCCATTAGATGTAACTTTATATGAAGTCGAACTGAACAAGAAGACCATCAAGTTGGATCTGCCACTCCATATCGGATTCTTTGTTTATCAGTATGCGAAACTCCGGATGTTTCAGTTCTATTATGATGTCATCGATACTTTTATCAGCCGCCAAGATTTCGAATATGCTGAAATGGACACAGATTCGGCATATCTATGTACCTCATCACCATCCATAGATGAATTAGTGAAATCAGAAAAGAGAGTAGAATTTTACAAAGAGAATCACAAGTGGTTTCCATCAGAGTGTTGTGATTTCCACAGAGATGATTATGTGATTGGCTAAACAAAATACAAGGCAAAGAATGGCTGTCACCCTCATGTTGCCAGGAAAGAAAGCGTTTTGACAGGAGAACTCCAGGCTTGTTCAAGGTATAATGGCAAGGAACCGGCATTGTTGGACTGTGTAGTAAAACATATTATTGTTTCGGTGCCACCAATAAATGTAGTTGCAAAGGAATCAGCAAACGCCACAATGATTTGATGAAAGACAAATATTTGCAAGTTTTGAAGACTCAACAAAGTGGATCTGGCATCAACCGACGATTTGTTATGAATGACAACACTATATATACCTACCAGCAGAACAGAGATGGGCTATCGTATTTCTACCCAAAACGAAGAGTTTTAGAAGATGGGGTTAGCACCATACCACTAGAGATTTAAAGAAGAAACAATTGAGTCAGTGTCATATTTTCTACAACCTGAACAGAGTCTAGCTTTTGCCTACAAAAAGTCTTGTTTAGTTGACCGAAAAATTCCTAAAAAACCGAAATGGATTTTAGGTGGTCTACTCAATCATGTCAGGCTCACCAAATTTTTAAAGTCCTTTATGGCATTCTCTAAAGTCCTTTATGGCAGTCCTCACAAAGTCCTTTATGGCAGTTTTTTCTCTAATGTCCCAGATGGCATTCTCTAAAGTCCTATATGGCAGTCGTCATAAAGTCCTATATGGCACGTTTTTTCTCTCTAAAGTCCTATATGGCATTCTCTAAAGTCCTTTATGGCAGTCCTCAAAAAATCCTAAATGGCAAGTCTTACAAGGCAATACATTTTTCTGGCGTAAAGATTTCTCAATTTTTTTTATTTATTCTAATACAGAGAGTTTTTTCATCATCATCATCATCATGTTGTAATTTCCTGGTATACTTTAGTCCAACCCTATTGGAAGTGGAGGATACTTCTTTATTCCAAACTGTTTAGTTTCATTCCATTTATTTAAAACAAAAGTTGATTCGTGGTATCTTTTAGGTTACCCCTATTGGAACCAGATGATACACATTTTGTTTCAAAATATTTTTGTTCCATTCCATTTATTTTTAAAAAAAAAAAGTTGATTCGTGGTATCTTTTAGGTTACCCCTATTGGAACCAGATGATACATATTTTGTTTCAATTTTTTTTAGTTCCATTCCATTTATTTAAAAAAAAAGTTGATTCATGGTATCTTTTAGGTTACCCCTATTGGAACCAGATGATACACATTTTTTTTTGTTGTAACAAAGTTTTTAGTTTTATGCAACATTTTTTAAAATAAATGAAACTAAAAAGTTTCGAATGAAACTAAACAAATGTTGAATAAAACTAATTATTAATCCACCCAAGCCAGGCATAAATCTCAGGGGAAGGGGGCATATCATGGTCAGGGGGCACCCGATTGCCGGTAAATCAATGGATTAATGGATCTACTCAGACTTGTCCGGAGGGGACCCTTGGAGGGTGGGGGACAGAGTAGTTCAACGGGATCGTTATAATACCTGATAGGGCAGGCGTTGCTCTCGTGCCGTAGGGGCACCTTTCCCATAAAGAATGGATAGCACAGAATCCAATTGTAAAGGAATTGTCACGCCGGTAAAGAGGGTACTAGGGGGAGGGGGAAACGGTGTACTTGCCCGGGAGGGGTTTGTTTGATGGCTTCACTTTCAAGCGCATGCGGTCGCATGACATTTGAACGTCACTATGGAAGTGGAAACCGGTGGGTTTTTGTCAGCCAATTGGGTTAGGAGGGAACTGCATTATGTGCTGTTTGCTCGCCCAACGGCGCCTACGTCTACTTCTCAGATGGGTATTCCTTGCATGGCGCTGTCTTTTGGGGTTTTTGCTAGATCTCGTCCGAATTTTCCGTTTGGGCTCGCCAGAGGCTCGCCCAAACGGAAAATTCTTAGCCTCGTTTCATATTCCTTAAATGCAGATTAAATATACACAAATTATATATCAAAATGAAGGTTGGGATGTATAGAACACGAAAAACATATGTAATCAACTCATAGAGTTGACAGCAGGCACCACTGATTCCTGGAAGTCTGCTATCGTATTCGCACCAGAACTGACAATAAAATAATATTTCGCAAGAACAACTCGTAGCCGAATGTGCTTCAGATATTCAAAAACAAAGCTAGGCATTCAGAACGCTTTCGAGTGCAGCGATAGGACTGCATTTTGGAAAAGGACAACACTGTCTGCATGTTTTATTGAAGATGGTTTCCATGCTTGACAGACATGCGCAAATCATTCGGTACCATGAATTTCCATCAAAATCAACAAAATCGTAATTCTAAGAAATTTCAACAGGTATCATGATACCTTGCATTGAATATGGCAACTGTGCAATCTCTATCTAATAACAGTATACTGTATGAAGGCGATCTTTTTCATTATTTGATTTTAGACGGCGTTGTTTTTACATGCCTTTTCCGTCCGATGACGTCGACCGGAAATCGAAATTATATTGAAACGTAAACAAAAGCAAAGGCTTTGGAATTTACCCCCATGCAGCTCTGTTGTCGTGATTTGAAGAATTTTGTTCCCCTAGCTTTGTTCTTGGATATGTAAAGCACATTTGGCCACAAGTTGTTTTTGTGAAATATTATTAAATTATCGGTTCTGGTGCGAATACGGCCGCAGACTTCCAGGAACCAGTGGTGCCTACAGTGGACTCTATGAGTTGATTACACATGTGTTTCGTGTTCTATACATCCCAACCTTCATTTTGATGTACATTTTGTGTATATTTAATTTGAATTGAAGGAATATCAGAGGTGAGTAGTTTCAAAATAAACAAAATTTCATTATTTATATAGGCCCTTAAGCATCTGACCCAGTAATGTCAAGTTACAGGTGTTCAATTTCTTAATTTCCTTCAGTCGTGTTTGACCCACTGACAACTCCACACTGCGTGCAGTGCTCACTGATCAACCCGACTAATATTTCCTTATTTGGCAGTCAAATCTGCCTGTGTTGATCTATTGGACAAAATTGTCACAGCTCGCTTGTCTCTGTTCACATGATTTGCTGGACAGAGGGTTCAAAACAAACCCCCAGGAATTTCCAGAGAAATTTTCTGCGTTTTAATAATTCTTGAAATCTGTGTATTTTATGAAACTGTATTGTCATTCTGTGATATTCATAGGAATAGGAAAAATGTAAATTTACATAGTCCTTCAGTGTGATATAATTGAATGAGCCAGGACGAAGGATTTAGGATTAGGATTTATTGAAATCAAGGCGACAGGTGACTGTTCCATTGAAGAGAGACAAAAAGACACAGAAACAGAGCTCATCAAAATGATGGTATACAACCATATTCTTTTAGTTCATAGTTTTACAACTAGTTTTAATTCCACGAATATATAAAATTCTATCAGTACTTCACTTTTTAGTATTGTAAAGTGTTAAGGTGCTATATAAGTAACAAAATTTTATATATTTTGAAATTCCCTCCTCTTGTGTTCCTTGAGGGGTTATACAAGTAATGGAATTTTTTTTGTTGAAAATTCTCACCTCCGATATTCCTTCAGTTCAAATTAAATATACACAAAATGTACATCAAAATGAAGATTGAGATGTATAGAACACGAAACACATGTGTAATCAACCCATAGAGTCGACCGTTGGCACCACTGGTTCCTGGAAGTCTGCTACCGTATTCGTACCAGAACTGATAATTTAATAATATTTCACGAGGACAACTTGCGGCCAAATGTGCTTTACCCATACAAGAACAAAGCTAGGGTATCACAATTCTTCAAAACACAGCGACAGAACTGCATGGGGGAAAATTCCAAAACCTTTGCTTTTGTTTACATATGAATTTACTTTCGATTTCCTGTCGACGTCATCGGACAGAAAAAAGCATTTATATACAACGCCGTCTAAAATCAAATAATGAGAAAGATCGCCTTAAGGTGATTCTAAACTGAAGATTGTAGTTTGAGTGGACAGGTCGAAAACATGATGTTTTTTTCATTACTTTTCAGTAGTGATGGTTATTTAATACATGGATGATTGCTTCCTACCTAATAGATTACAAAAATGTGATAAAAAATTAAAAAAAAAGAATTTACTCACCAAAAAAATGCTTTTAAAAATCCTTAACTCACGGTCAACTTCCTACCACCAAAACTTAAAATATGAATCTCACATTGAAGAATATGTTTTCTATGTGCACTAGAGAACAACAGTTGAGTCATAACTTTTTAAAAAATAAATCCAATTGTATGTTTATTTAAATTTTTGAAGGACCACTGCATGCACTGGTCCAGCCATTTTTTCTCAGGGAACTATTTAACAGTTCAAAAGTATGGCACACCACACTAATCAGTAATCTTGTTGACCTCTCCTGGAAATATTAGCCATACAAGTGATATGTCTGTTCTGCCCTCTTCCACAAGTAAAACCTGTTTTGACATGAAATGACCCTGTTGAAAGGGTATCGTCAAATCCCAATAACAGAATGCATGGCCACCCCCCCCCCCCCCCCACCACCACAAAAATTTGAAAAAGGGACATAACTCTGGCAAAAATTGTCGGATCAAACCCTGATCTGACTTGACCTGCATTTTATGTTGATACACCTACACAACAAATTTTATTTGATTCTGTCAATTACAGCTCAAGTTATTGTTTGGAAATTAAAAAAAAGGAGTTTTCAAAGTTGAAAAAGTGTGACACTGGAATCACCTACCAGGACTACATGCAGGCTCGAGGGGAAGTTATGGAATTGAATTCCGCCAATAAGTCGTATCGATTGACCAATACTTACAGTCAGGGCCGGCGGAACAAGGGCGGGGGGAGGGGGGCGGTCGCCCCCCCCCTGCCCTCGCTCACGGGGGGCGAGTGGGGGCGAAAGTGTCCGAACATAAAAAATTAGCATTATTATTGTTCAACTATCAGAAAAGAAGCAGGATCATACTGATCAGCCTATTATTCAGCTGTATCTTTGAATAACCAATTCTCCTGCATAGATGTATATGTATACATTAATTGCCCATGGGCATGACATTCAAGGGATAGCAGGCCTATGTATCAGCAAATTCTGCCTACCTGCTCAGTCTGACTGTTTTATTGGGAAGGTGGCCAAAAGCCGAGTTTGTCGACAACCAAACTGGTTCGAAGCCTATGGCACTAGATAATCCGAGACTTATACTAGCACCGAGAGGGGGTAGGTAAACAGGGCAACTGTCCCAGGGTCCGCCCAGCATGGCAGGGGCCTCTTGGTACGGCCGTAAAGGTCATGCAGGTCTCAACCGCTGATGGGGGTGGAAACGGTATGTAGTTTCATCGCCGTCATTTTCCGACCAGTTTACCGTTGTCATATCATATACTACTCAAAGTTTGCTAAGCACCACATATTTGACACATCATTGTGAAATTTGCTTGTGACATATTTGCGATATTTTTTGTGGATATGATTTAGGAATGTACTGAGATGGTCCCAGTGTTTACATTAGCTCTCTTGACAGGCAGACTTTTCGTGACAGTCATGAAAAACATGTACCCCTTGATTTTCATGATGTTTTCGTGTATTGTCTACATGTACATGACATGTGTAGGGTATTCAATGTTCATTTCAACACCAAACCTTGCGATATAATGATTGAATATGGCGAATGCAAATGTAAGAAGACATTTGTCTGAAGCAGCAATGTGGCGGGCTGTTGTGGTGGTGGAGCAAGGGGCTACGCATCGTTAGGTTGGTGAAGCCCTTGGTGTACACCATACGCTGATCACCAGAGCCTGAGCAAGATTTCAGCAGTATGGCACACTAGTAAGACGGCATGGTGGTGGCAGATACAGGGCAACATCTGCAGCTGAAAATCGGTTTTTGATCATTCAGGCCCATAGGAACCGCTTTGCAACAGCAACCCAGCTTCGCAGTGACCTTCAGAATGCATCCGGGGTAAATGTTTCGGCGCCGACTATCCGGGCAAGGTTGCACGAAGGTGGTCTCCGATCGAGAAGACCATGTATTCGAATTCCGCCGTCCCAAAACCACTGCCAGACACAATATGAATGGGCCATGTTGGATGTACCAGAGACGATCGGCCACCTGTCCTTTTTACAGATGAGTCAAGATACTGCCTCGACTGCACAGGAGAGCGATTCCATGCAGCCAACATTGCTGGACATGACCGCTATGGTGCAGGGTCAATAATGGTCTGGGGCGGCATCAGCTGGGATGGACGTACAGAGCTCTATGTCCTTGAACGTGGTACATTGACTGCACAGCGGTATATTGATGAGATCCTGGATGCCCACGTCAGATTGTGTGCAGGTGCAGTGGGTGATAGATTCATTCTGATGGACGATAATGCCCGTCTTTTTGTTGCCTATGCTGTCCGGGAGTACCGACAGGGGGAGGAGATTGAGCGTATGGACTGGTCAGCAAGAACCCATGACCTCAATCCAATCGAACATGTCTGGAATGAGTTGCAACTTGCAATTTCAGCCCGTCCAGTCCAGACAAGAAGTGTCCAGGAGCTTGGTGCCATGATGGTCCAAGAATGGAACATCACCCAACATATGACATCAGGATAATTAACAATAATGGGTCTCATACTTGATATTGAACCCATACCAGTTCGCTCAGTCAACTTTTTGGCAAATTTGGATAATTTCCTCTTTTACTAATAATATCCATTTTCCATGGTTATCGTATTCAAAAGCTAAAAAATAATGTCAAACACAAATAAAATATTAATTTCTGTACTTAAATCATTAAGATTAAGGATATAATTAAATAAAAAATATGTACACTTTTCATAACAATATTTCAACCAAAACGTAAAACAGGTAGTTGGATATACTTCGTGCTTAGCAAACTTTGAGTAGTATATTTAAAAAAAAAAAACAGGCTGTAAAAAAAACCCTTTTTTTTCTATTATAAAATACAAGAGGAATTTCAGGCCAAAGGCCACCAAAATGCACAATTTGAGAGCTCCATTAAAAAAATTTCTTGGGAGACAACCCCTCCACACCCCCTCTAATACCTCGTGCCTTCGGCACTCGCTGCAGATGCCTTTGGCATCTGATGCGTCCCCTCCCAATTTTTAGGCGATATACGTGCACTTGCCCTCATCAGACAGTTTCGCCCCCCACCCTTGTCTTTTGCTGCTTCCGCCGGCCCTGCTTACAGTGCTCAAAGTACAAAATATTCGTCCAATTATTGAAAAAATCCGGTAAGATGCTTAATGTATAAAAGTATTTTTCATGTGCTTAATGCTATGTTTTGGATCATGAATAAACTCATGTTGTGTCAGAAACCTACCTTGTATTATTTTTTTTTTTTTTGGTGGCGAGTTGACCCGGTGGCGAGTTGACCCGGTGGCGAGTTGACCCAGTGGCGATTGACCCGTTCCCCAAAATTTGAAGATCGATTGTGCCTTGTGTGTGTTGCCACACTTCACTTTCGTTGAGAATTTCTTTGCAACGACTGATAAAATAATTTTCTAGAGAAAAAATTCATGTTCACACTTCTGTCATATTTTATTTGTGATTAGGAGGTCTAGTGGGGTGGATAGAAAGAAAAAAATATTATTTTTCGCACTTTGATCAAGCGACTTAACAACGCATGTGACTTTCCGGTGACAACAACTTCGATCAACAAATACTTGCAGGCATGAGTCTAATAGCCCACAAATTATTCGAAATTATCGATGATCTTTGTGGATTGCAAACAAATTTAATCAAATACATCATTTACAATGATTCGCAATGTAAATCACACCAGATCGCAAAATTAGGAGCATTATTTCTGGAACTCACCAAAACCAGACCGAAACGGGACCGAATGAAAGACCAATAAAGTTAACCATCAATATTACATGACGAACAATAGTTCCCCCGATTTGCGATTAAAAGGAGTGAAAAAGCAACCAGTTTACGAATATTTCAACTACGAAAGAATACAACATGGTTTTCTAATTCCACTATATGTCACCGTTTTGTTAATTAAAGAAAATTGAAATTTTTGTTCTCTATTGGTAATTTTGGTGCATGAATACAAACTAATGGCAAGGTCGATCCATGCAAACAAATGATTGCTTCAGTTGGTGAGGGAAGATTATTTACATAGAATAGACAATCAATGCAATTTGCCTCTATTAGTCTGCTTCCCTTGAAATATATCGACAATCAGAATTTCAGCAGTGGCATTGTCATGAGAATTTACGGGACATTTGGCGAGATCTTTTGTCGCAATGTTGCCCACAACCTTCAGTGTTTTGAATTTCCCACTGTAAACATGGCGGACACTTTTGAGACTGAAACGACCCAGGTTGACAACGTGCTTAGTCCTATCTTCGATGTGTTTTATTAAAAATTAAGACTCAACTGCTGCAGTACATTATTGATAGCTCACGTTGGTTGTTCATTGGAAGGTGAGGCGTCTCGCTATTTTTTGAAATCCTGCCCACGCCATTTCCGACTTTTTGACAGTACACATTTTCTAATGTCTCCAAATGACTCGTAAATTTGTTAAATGCATATTTTGCGGGTCCCATCACGTTCTATGTGACATGACCGTTCCCCCCAACCCTGGTATCCAAGGGCAAGGCTGTTTCGTTGCCAAGTTATTGTTCAATGAAATGTTCACATTTTTCTGTGTTTCTGGCTTCCATGTTGGCAGCCATGACTTTAGAATCACCTTAATACAATACAGTATACTGTTATTAGATAGAGACTGCATAGTTGCCATAATCAATGCAAGGTATCATGATACCTGTTGAAATTCTTAGAATTACGATTTTGTTTTTCGATGGAAATTCGTATTATCGAGTGATTTGCGCATGTCTGTCGAGCATGGAAACCACCTTCAATAAAAAATGCAGACGGTGTTGTCCTTTTCCAAAATGCAGTCATATCGCTGCACTCAAAAGTGTTTTGAATGCCTAGCTTTGTTTTTGAATATCTGAAGCACATGCGGACACGAGTTGTTCTTGCGAAATATTATTTTATTGTCAGTTCTAGTACGAATACGATAGCAGATTTCCAGGAACCAGTGGTGCCTGATGTCAACTCTGTGAGTTGATTACATTTGTGTTTCGTATTCTATGCATCACAACCTTCATTTTGATGTATAATTTGTGTATATTTAATCTGAATTTAAGAAATATCAGAGGTGAGAATTTCAAAATAAACAATGTTTTTAATGAAATACTACATGTTCCGACTATTCGTGTTCCCGGGATTAAACCCTTGCAAAATGCTATAGGTCAATTTGAGGATAAGAAAGAACTAAAGTCAGTCATTATTCATGTTGTTGGTAGGGTTTAATCCCGGGAATGGGAATTCATTCCCGGAATTCCCGAGTTCCCGGTTCCAAAAGCCGACTCCGATACCCGGGAAATCTATAACACGGAACCCGGAATGAAGCGTGACACTGTTTGTGTATTGAACTGAAGGTTTCTGAATTGAAACTTTGTAGGATTTCGTCAGCCCTTCCACGCCTGGAATTTTTACAGCCCTGATTCCCGACGAACCATTTCCAGCAAACCACTTCAACTCTCAACCAGTGGCGGACCCCCCCCCCCCCCCCACCCCTTTCAACAGCAAGATCTTCTCACGTTTCAAAGTTCAAACTCGTCTTCATTTTCAGAATCACTAGTATCACTATTCACTACCTCCTCCAACACCAACACCCTCTACACAGCCGTCACCAGTTTCTTCTGCTGATGTTCGATAAGGTAGAGGTTGTTATTGAAAAAAATACCGTGTTTGATATTTGAAGGTTGGTACCGTTTTACTGGTTTTCGGATTTCATTTGATGTTTGGCGATGACTGCTGCCACAGCGTAACAGTTTTCACATTTTCAAATGTCAACGATGGGAAGAGTTATCGCTTTAACCCTTTACCTAACATGAAAAGCAGACGACACTTGCAAAAAAAATTATTGAATAACTATTTTTTTTCATTTTTTGTCTCAAAAACATAGGTTATGACCCCTCGTTGGAACGAGCTCGACGAGCTCGTTCCAACGAGGGGTCATAACCTATGTTTTTGAGACAAAAAATGAAAATATTTTGAAAATTAATTGGCGATTTTTGAGAATAGCGCTGGCCGGTTTTGGCCGTTACGTTGGGTAAAGGGTTAATTGACTTGACGACTACTCGAAGATTGAGTTGCGACTAGGGTTTAATCCCAGGAAAGTGAATTCCCGGGTTCCCGGTTCCGAAAGCCGCCACCGATACCCGGGAAATCTATAGCACGGAATCGGGAATGAAGCATGGCACTGTTTGTGTATTGAACGGAAGTTTTCTGAATTGAAACTTTGTAGGATTTTGTCAGCTCTTCCACGCCTGAAATTTGTACAGTCCTGATTCCTGACGAACCGTGTCCAACAAATCATTGTAACTCTCAACCAGTTCTGGAGGACCCCCCCCCCCCCCCCCCCTACCTCAAAGTGTCAAGTCGTCTTCATTTTCAGAATCACTGGTATCACTATTCACTACCTCCTCCAACATCAGCACCCTTACAGCAGAGGAGACTGGTGACGGCAGTGAAGAGGGTGTTCATGTTGGATAAGGTAGAGTTGATCAAAAAAAAAAAAAATAAAGACGAGATTAAAGCGTGTTTGGGTTTTCATACTTATCTCAAGAAAAGAAATTTTCCGTTTGGAAATGGGAGATTGCCAATGGAATATGCTCATTATCATTAAAATAAATGCGTCATGTTACTCTCGTAAATTTGCTTGATATTGCTCCGGAAATTTCTAGGTTCCCGGTTCTGAGAATAACTTCATTCCCGTTCCCGGTTCCTAGAAAACCAGGGTATATATTAAACCCTAGTTATCGGTGATGCGAAAACAGAATAGTCAGTGAATTAGTTGACCATGTTTCTGTCCGCAAAAACGGAAATATTCAACGAACCATCCCCGATGTTTTATGCCGATTTTACGACACTTGGAGAAATGTTTTGAAGTTAATATCCAAGTATGTGAACTTGTCAAGATTGATGATGACCAAATTGTTGCCAAATTAGTACAGAGACCTCACAGAAAGTTTGAGAATACCATGTATGTGAACGTCTACAAGAACCATTTCAGCTACATCATCGATGTAGACCAATACTGCAAATCCTTTGAATGCCGCAAATGCGGCAAATTATGGAAAAATGGATTTCTACTCAACCGTCACGAGAAAACATGCACAGATGAAGTAAAATACCAGTATGTTGGAGGTATATACCATCCATCCCAGTCCGTATTTGATCTGTTAGAAGATGAAGGTATAGAAGTACCCGAAGAGAAGAAGTTTTATCCATACCGTGCAACGTTTGATTTTGAAAGTTACTTTGTCAAATCCAGTCTACCTGCCGACAGTGATAAACTGATATGGGAGCCGAACACCGACCATTGAGTGTGAGCATATGTAGTAATGTTCCAGAATACCAAGAACCGAAATGTTTTATTACAAATGGAAATTCTCAAGAACTTGTTGAAGAAATGATGACATACCTCACAGATATTTCATCTCATTGCCAACAACTGATGCAGACCTATCATGCTTGGACCTTGTTTAAACTCAGACAGAAAACTGATGAAACGCTGGAAGCGGAAGCCAGAGCTACTGGAGAAGATACATCCAAGATGCACCCTTTGGAGAAGAAATTTCAACTCTGGAAAATATGATATGAATGTAGTCAAGCGTGAACTGATGACATACATGAAGAGACAGAATCCACTCAAATTTGCAGTGAAGAAATCAAATAACTACATGTGCGTCTCGACAGCAACTACCTCGCTCCAGGATTCAGCTATGACAAGTTTTTGAAAGCATTTGGCTGCTCCGTGACGAAGGGATTTTTACCATATGAATGAATCGACAGCTTGGACAAATTGGACCAAGACCACCTACCAGACCATGAAGCCTTCTACAGTTCTACCAAGAAAGAAAATATATCCAATGAAGAATACCAGTACTGCCAGCATGTACGGAACGACCTGGAGATGACAACTTTTCGTGATTTTCTGATCTGGTATAATAAGCAAGATGTAAAACCATTCCTTGAAGCAGTTGACAAGTGGTTTACTTTCTACCAAGAATGCCACATCGACATGTTTAAAGATGGTATCAGTGTTCCGGGCCTTACGTTGAAATACCTGTTCCAGACCACGAATGATGACACTTACTTCACATTATTTAACGAGAAAAACAAAGACCTGCATCACTTAGTGAAAGATATATCGTTGGTGGACCTTCAATTATCTTCAACCGATACCACGAGAAAGATGTTACCCGAATCAGAGAAACAAAATATGGCAAAGAAGCAAAACCATGTGGAAGTATTATAGGCTTTGATGCGAATGCATTATATCTTTGGTGCCTAATGCAAGAGATGCCAACGGGTTGGAATATTAGACGCCGTGAAGAAAACCAGTTTAAACCAGAACATCAAATGAAGTATGGTAAAATGGCTGAACAATGGTTAGAGTTTTTATCGATGAGAGATGACATCCACATCAGACATCAGTTTAACGGAGCCGAAAAAATGATTGGTCGAAGACAGTTGCCTGTTGATGGTTGCTACAAAGAGACACAGACTGTATACCAATTCCATGGCTGCTTCTGGCACGGACATACCTGCATGAAAGATAAGAATGGCCCTCCTATCCTCCATAATGAAGTCAGAGATAAACCCATGAAAGAACTGCTACAAGACACCCGTACCAATGCAAAGTACATCGCCGATTTGGGCTATAAACTTGTTGAAATTTGGGAGTGTGAGTGGAGAGAGATGAAGAAGACCGATGCCACACTCAAACCCTTCCTGAAAGAGAACTTTTCAGACAAAATAGATGGTGCGATGACAGATGAAGAAATACTGAACAAAGTGAAGTCCGGTGAACTGATTGGTTTGGTCGAATGTGATATAATACATGTACCAGCTCACCTGAAAGATTACTTTGAAGAGATGGCACCTATCTTCAAGAATACAGATATTTCCATAGATGATATTGGTGAACACATGAAGTCCTTTGCTGAGAAGAATGGAATGATGAAGAAACCCCGTAGAAGTTTGATCGGAAGTTATGTAGCAGAAAAAATGTTGTTTGCAACCCCTTTACTGCAGTGGCACCTCCAGCATGGTACTGAAGTTGACAACGTCTATCAAGTTATCCAATATAAACCAAGAAGATGTTTTGAAAAATTTGGAGATGAAGTATCTGAAGCAAGAAGACAAGGAGATGTTAACCCTGACAAGTCGGTCGTTGCCGACACCATGAAGCTGTTGGGAAATTCTGGATATGGCAAAACCGTTACCAACAAAGAGAAGCATCCACGTGTGTGCTATTGCGACGACGAAGAAGTTACCAAAGCTGTAAATGACATGTCCTTCAGAGCCTTGAATCCATTAGATGTAACTTTATATGAAGTCGAACTGAACAAGAAGACCATCAAGTTGGATCTGCCACTCCATATCGGATTCTTTGTTTATCAGTATGCGAAACTCCGGATGTTTCAGTTCTATTATGATGTCATCGATACTTTTATCAGCCGCCAAGATTTCGAATATGCTGAAATGGACACAGATTCGGCATATCTATGTACCTCATCACCATCCATAGATGAATTAGTGAAATCAGAAAAGAGAGTAGAATTTTACAAAGAGAATCACAAGTGGTTTCCATCAGAGTGTTGTGATTTCCACAGAGATGATTATGTGATTGGCTAAACAAAATACAAGGCAAAGAATGGCTGTCACCCTCATGTTGCCAGGAAAGAAAGCGTTTTGACAGGAGAACTCCAGGCTTGTTCAAGGTATAATGGCAAGGAACCGGCATTGTTGGACTGTGTAGTAAAACATATTATTGTTTCGGTGCCACCAATAAATGTAGTTGCAAAGGAATCAGCAAACGCCACAATGATTTGATGAAAGACAAATATTTGCAAGTTTTGAAGACTCAACAAAGTGGATCTGGCATCAACCGACGATTTGTTATGAATGACAACACTATATATACCTACCAGCAGAACAGAGATGGGCTATCGTATTTCTACCCAAAACGAAGAGTTTTAGAAGATGGGGTTAGCACCATACCACTAGAGATTTAAAGAAGAAACAATTGAGTCAGTGTCATATTTTCTACAACCTGAACAGAGTCTAGCTTTTGCCTACAAAAAGTCTTGTTTAGTTGACCGAAAAATTCCTAAAAAACCGAAATGGATTTTAGGTGGTCTACTCAATCATGTCAGGCTCACCAAATTTTTAAAGTCCTTTATGGCATTCTCTAAAGTCCTTTATGGCAGTCCTCACAAAGTCCTTTATGGCAGTTTTTTCTCTAATGTCCCAGATGGCATTCTCTAAAGTCCTATATGGCAGTCGTCATAAAGTCCTATATGGCACGTTTTTTCTCTCTAAAGTCCTATATGGCATTCTCTAAAGTCCTTTATGGCAGTCCTCAAAAAATCCTAAATGGCAAGTCTTACAAGGCAATACATTTTTCTGGCGTAAAGATTTCTCAATTTTCTTTATTTATTCTAATACAGAGAGTTTTTTCATCATCATCATCATCATGTTGTAATTTCCTGGTATACTTTAGTCCAACCCTATTGGAAGTGGAGGATACTTCTTTATTCCAAACTGTTTAGTTTCATTCCATTTATTTAAAACAAAAGTTGATTCGTGGTATCTTTTAGGTTACCCCTATTGGAACCAGATGATACACATTTTGTTTCAAAATATTTTTGTTCCATTCCATTTATTTTTAAAAAAAAAAGTTGATTCGTGGTATCTTTTAGGTTACCCCTATTGGAACCAGATGATACATATTTTGTTTCAATTTTTTTTAGTTCCATTCCATTTATTTAAAAAAAAAGTTGATTCATGGTATCTTTTAGGTTACCCCTATTGGAACCAGATGATACACATTTTTTTTTGTTGTAACAAAGTTTTTAGTTTTATGCAACATTTTTTAAAAATAAATGAAACTAAAAAGTTTTGAATGAAACTAAACAAATGTTGAATAAAACTAATTATTAATCCACCCAAGCCAGGCATAAATCTCAGGGGAAGGGGGCATATTATGGTCAGGGGGCACCCGATTGCCGGTAAATCAATGGTTTAATGGGTCTACTCAGACTTGTCCGGAGGGGACCCTTGGAGGGTGGGGGACAGAGTAGTTCAACGGGATCGTTATAATACCTGATAGGGCAGGCGTTGCTCTCGTGCCGTAGGGGCACCTTTCCCATAAAGAATGGATACCACAGAATCCAATTGTAAAGGAATTGTCACGCCGGTAAAGAGGGTACTAGGGGGAGGGGGAAACGGTGTACTTGCCCGGGAGGGGTTTGTTTGATGGCTTCACTTTCAAGCGCATGCGGTCGCATGACATTTGAACGTCACTATGGAAGTGGAAACCGGTGAGTTTTTGTCAGCCAATTTGGTTAGGAGGGAACTGCATTATGTGCTGTTTGCTCGCCCAACGGCGCCTACGTCTACTTCTCAGATGGGTATTCCTTGCATGGCGCTGTCTTTTGGGGTTTTTGCTAGATCTCGTCCGAATTTTCCGTTTGGGCTCGCCAGAGGCTCGCCCAAACGGAAAATTCTTAGCCTCGTTTCATATTCCTTAAATGCAGATTAAATATACACAAATTATATATCAAAATGAAGGTTGGGATGTATAGAACACGAAAAACATATGTAATCAACTCATAGAGTTGACAGCAGGCACCACTGATTCCTGGAAGTCTGCTATCGTATTCGCACCAGAACTGACAATAAAATAATATTTCGCAAGAACAACTCGTAGCCGAATGTGCTTCAGATATTCAAAAACAAAGCTAGGCATTCAGAACGCTTTCGAGTGCAGCGATAGGACTGCATTTTGGAAAAGGACAACACTGTCTGCATGTTTTATTGAAGATGGTTTCCATGCTTGACAGACATGCGCAAATCATTCGGTACCATGAATTTCCATCAAAATCAACAAAATCGTAATTCTAAGAAATTTCAACAGGTATCATGATACCTTGCATTGAATATGGCAACTGTGCAATCTCTATCTAATAACAGTATACTGTATGAAGGCGATCTTTTTCATTATTTGATTTTAGACGGCGTTGTTTTTACATGCCTTTTCCGTCCGATGACGTCGACCGGAAATCGAAATTATATTGAAACGTAAACAAAAGCAAAGGCTTTGGAATTTACCCCCATGCAGCTCTGTTGTCGTGATTTGAAGAATTTTGTTCCCCTAGCTTTGTTCTTGGATATGTAAAGCACATTTGGCCACAAGTTGTTTTTGTGAAATATTATTAAATTATCGGTTCTGGTGCGAATACGGCCGCTGACTTCCAGGAACCAGAGGTGCCTACAGTGGACTCTATGAGTTGATTACACATGTGTTTCGTGTTCTATACATCCCAACCTTCATTTTGATGTACATTTTGTGTATATTTAATTTGAATTGAAGGAATATCAGAGGTGAGTAGTTTCAAAATAAACAAAATTTCATTATTTATATAGGCCCTTAAGCATCTGACCCAGTAATGTCAAGTTACAGGTGTTCAATTTCTTAATTTCCTTCAGTCTTGTTTGACCCACTGACAACTCCACACTGCGTGCAGTGCTCACTGATCAACCCGACTAATATTTCCTTATTTGGCAGTCAAATCTGCCTGTGTTGATCTATTGGACAAAATTGTCACAGCTCGCTTGTCTCTGTTCACATGATTTGCTGGACAGAGGGTTCAAAACAAACCCCCAGGAATTTCCAGAGAAATTTTCTGCGTTTTAATAATTCTTGAAATCTGTGTATTTTATGAAACTGTATTGTCATTCTGTGATATTCATAGGAATAGGAAAAATGTAAATTTACATAGTCCTTCAGTGTGATATAATTGAATGAGCCAGGACGAAGGATTTAGGATTAGGATTTATTGAAATCAAGGCGACAGGTGACTGTTCCATTGAAGAGAGACAAAAAGACACAGAAACAGAGCTCATCAAAATGATGGTATACAACCATATTCTTTTAGTTCATAGTTTTACAACTAGTTTTAATTCCACGAATATATAAAATTCTATCAGTACTTCACTTTTTAGTATTGTAAAGTGTTAAGGTGCTATATAAGTAACAAAATTTTATATATTTTGAAATTCCCTCCTCTTGTGTTCCTTGAGGGGTTATACAAGTAATGGAATTTTTTTGTTGAAAATTCTCACCTCCGATATTCCTTCAGTTCAAATTAAATATACACAAAATGTACATCAAAATGAAGATTGAGATGTATAGAACACGAAACACATGTGTAATCAACCCATAGAGTCGACCGTTGGCACCACTGGTTCCTGGAAGTCTGCTACCGTATTCGTACCAGAACTGATAATTTAATAATATTTCACGAGGACAACTTGCGGCCAAATGTGCTTTACCCATACAAGAACAAAGCTAGGGTATCACAATTCTTCAAAACACAGCGACAGAACTGCATGGGGGAAAATTCCAAAACCTTTGCTTTTGTTTACATATGAATTTACTTTCGATTTCCTGTCGACGTCATCGGACAGAAAAAAGCATTTATATACAACGCCGTCTAAAATCAAATAATGAGAAAGATCGCCTTAAGGTGATTCTAAACTGAAGATTGTAGTTTGAGTGGACAGGTCGAAAACATGATGTTTTTTTCATTACTTTTCAGTAGTGATGGTTATTTAATACATGGATGATTGCTTCCTACCTAATAGATTACAAAAATGTGATAAAAAATTAAAAAAAAAGAATTTACTCACCAAAAAAATGCTTTTAAAAATCCTTAACTCACGGTCAACTTCCTACCACCAAAACTTAAAATATGAATCTCACATTGAAGAATATGTTTTCTATGTGCACTAGAGAACAACAGTTGAGTCATAACTTTTTAAAAAATAAATCCAATTGTATGTTTATTTAAATTTTTGAAGGACCACTGCATGCACTGGTCCAGCCATTTTTTCTCAGGGAACTATTTACAGTTCAAAAGTATGGCACACCACACTAATCAGTAATCTTGTTGACCTCTCCTGGAAATATTAGCCATACAAGTGATATGTCTGTTCTGCCCTCTTCCACAAGTAAAACCTGTTTTGACATGAAATGACCCTGTTGAAAGGGTATCGTCAAATCCCAATAACAGAATGCATGGCCACCCCCCCCCCCCACCACCACAAAAAATTGAAAAAGGGACATAACTCTGGCAAAAATTGTCGGATCAAACCCTGATCTGACTTGACCTGCATTTTATGTTGATACACCTACACAACAAATTTTATTTGATTCTGTCAATTACAGCTCAAGTTATTGGTTGGAAATTAAAAAAAAGGAGTTTTCAAAGTTGAAAAAGTGTGACACTGGAATCACCTACCAGGACTACATGCAGGCTCGAGGGGAAGTTATGGAATTGAATTCCGCCAATAAGTCGTATCGATTGACCAATACTTACAGTCGCCCCCCCCCCCTGCCCTCGCTCACGGGGGGCGAGTGGGGGCGAAAGTGTCCGAACATAAAAAATTAGCATTATTATTGTTCAACTATCAGAAAAGAAGCAGGATCATACTGATCAGCCTATTATTCAGCTGTATCTTTGAATAACCAATTCTCCTGCATAGATGTATATGTATACATTAATTGCCCATGGGCATGACATTCAAGGGATAGCAGGCCTATGTATCAGCAAATTCTGCCTACCTGCTCAGTCTGACTGTTTTATTGGGAAGGTGGCCAAAAGCCGAGTTTGTCGACAACAAAACTGGTTCGAAGCCTATGGCACTAGATAATCCGAGACTTATACTAGCACCGAGAGGGGGTAGGTAAACAGGGCAACTGTCCCAGGGTCCGCCCAGCATGGCAGGGGCCTTTTGGTACAGCCGTAAAGGTCATGCAGGTCTCAACCGCTGATGGGGGTGGAAACGGTATGTAGTTTCATCGCCGTCATTTTCCGACCAGTTTACCGTTGTCATATCATATACTACTCAAAGTTTGCTAAGCACCACATATTTGACACATCATTGTGAAATTTGCTTGTGACATATTTGCGATATTTTTTGTGGATATGATTTAGGAATGTACTGAGATGGTCCCAGTGTTTACATTAGCTCTCTTGACAGGCAGACTTTTCGTGACAGTCATGAAAAGCATGTACCCCTTGATTTTCATGATGTTTTCGTGTATTGTCTACATGTACATGACATGTGTAGGGTATTCAATGTTCATTTCAACACCAAACCTTGCGATATAATGATTGAATATGGCGAATGCAAATGTAAGAAGACATTTGTCTGAAGCAGCAATGTGGCGGGCTGTTGTGGTGGTGGAGCAAGGGGCTACGCATCGTTAGGTTGGTGAAGCCCTTGGTGTACACCATACGCTGATCACCAGAGCCTGAGCAAGATTTCAGCAGTATGGCACACTAGTAAGACGGCACGGTGGTGGCAGATACAGGGCAACATCTGCAGCTGAAAATCGGTTTTTGATCATTCAGGCCCATAGGAACCGCTTTGCAACAGCAACCCAGCTTCGCAGTGACCTTCAGAATGCATCCGGGGTAAATGTTTCGGCGCAGACTATCCGGGCAAGGTTGCACGAAGGTGGTCTCCGATCGAGAAGACCATGTATTCGAATTCCGCCGTCCCAAAACCACTGCCAGACACAATATGAATGGGCCATGTTGGATGTACCAGAGACGATCGGCCACCTGTCCTTTTTACAGATGAGTCAAGATACTGCCTCGACTGCACAGGAGAGCGATTCCATGCAGCCAACATTGCTGGACATGACCGCTATGGTGCAGGGTCAATAATGGTCTGGGGCGGCATCAGCTGGGATGGACGTACAGAGCTCTATGTCCTTGAACGTGATACATTGACTGCACAGCGGTATATTGATGAGATCCTGGATGCCCACGTCAGATTGTGTGCAGGTGCAGTGGGTGATAGATTCATTCTGATGGACGATAATGCCCGTCTTTTTGTTGCCTATGCTGTCCGGGAGTACCGACAGGGGGAGGAGATTGAGCGTATGGACTGGTCAGCAAGAACCCATGACCTCAATCCAATCGAACATGTCTGGAATGAGTTGCAACTTGCAATTTCAGCCCGTCCAGTCCAGCCAAGAAGTGTCCAGGAGCTTGGTGCCATGATGGTCCAAGAATGGAACATCACCCAACATATGACATCAGGATAATTAACAATAATGGGTCTCATACTTGATATTGAACCCATACCAGTTCGCTCAGTCAACTTTTTGGCAAATTTGGATAATTTCCTCTTTTACTAATAATATCCATTTTCCATGGTTATCGTATTCAAAAGCTAAAAAATAATGTCAAACACAAATAAAATATTAATTTCTGTACTTAAATCATTAAAGATTAAGGATATAATTAAATAAAAAATATGTACACTTTTCATAACAATATTTCAACCAAAACGTAAAACAGGTAGTTGGATATACTTCGTGCTTAGCAAACTTTGAGTAGTATATTTAAAAAAAAAAAACAGGCTGTAAAAAAAACCCATTTTTTTCTATTATAAAATACAAGAGGAATTTCAGGCCAAAGGCCACCAAAATGCACAATTTGAGAGCTCCATTAAAAAAATTTCTTGGGAGACAACCCCTCCACACCCCCTCTAATACCTCGTGCCTTCGGCACTCGCTGCAGATGCCTTTGGCATCTGATGCGTCCCCTCCCAATTTTTAGGCGATATACGTGCACTTGCCCTCATCAGACAGTTTCGCCCCCCACCCTTGTCTTTTGCTGCTTCCGCCGGCCCTGCTTACAGTGCTCAAAGTACAAAATATTCGTCCAATTATTGAAAAAATCCGGTAAGATGCTTAATGTATAAAAGTATTTTTCATGTGCTTAATGCTATGTTTTGGATCATGAATAAACTCATGTTGTGTCAGAAACCTACCTTGTATTATTTTTTTTTTTTTGGTGGCGAGTTGACCCGTGGCGAGTTGACCCGGTGGCGAGTTGACCCAGTGGCGATTGACCCGTTCCCCAAAATTTGAAGATCGATTGTGCCTTGTGTGTGTTGCCACACTTCACTTTCGTTGAGAATTTCTTTGCAACGACTGATAAAATAATTTTCTAGAGAAAAAATTCATGTTCACACTTCTGTCATATTTTATTTGTGATTAGGAGGTCTAGTGGGGTGGATAGAAAGAAAAAAATATTATTTTTCGCACTTTGATCAAGCGACTTAACAACGCATGTGACTTTCCGGTGACAACAACTTCGATCAACAAATACTTGCAGGCATGAGTCTAATAGCCCACAAATTATTCGAAATTATCGATGATCTTTGTGGATTGCAAACAAATTTAATCAAATACATCATTTACAATGATTCGCAATGTAAATCACACCAGATCGCAAAATTAGGAGCATTATTTCTGGAACTCACCAAAACCAGACCGAAACGGGACCGAATGACAGACCAATAAAGTTAACCATCAATATTACATGACGAACAATAGTTCCCCCGATTTGCGATTAAAAGGAGTGAAAAAGCAACCAGTTTACGAATATTTCAACTACGAAAGAATACAACATGGTTTTCTAATTCCACTATATGTCACCGTTTTGTTAATTAAAGAAAATTGAAATTTTTGTTCTCTATTGGTAATTTTGGTGCATGAATACAAACTAATGGCAAGGTCGATCCATGCAAACAAATTGATTGCTTCAGTTGGTGAGGGAAGATTATTTACATAGAATAGACAATCAATGCAATTTGCCTCTATTAGTCTGCTTCCCTTGAAATATATCGACAATCAGAATTTCAGCAGTGGCATTGTCATGAGAATTTACGGGACATTTGGCGAGATCTTTTGTCGCAGTGTTGCCCACAACCTTCAGTGTTTTGAATTTCCCACTGTAAACATGGCGGACACTTTTGAGACTGAAACGACCCAGGTTGACAACGTGCTTAGTCCTATCTTCGATGTGTTTTATTAAAAATTAAGACTCAACTGCTGCAGTACATTATTGATAGCTCACGTTGGTTGTTCATTGGAAGGTGAGGCGTCTCGCTATTTTTTGAAATCCTGCCCACGCCATTTCCGACTTTTTGACAGTACACATTTTCTAATGTCTCCAAATGACTCGTAAATTTGTTAAATGCATATTTTGCGGGTCCCATCACGTTCTATGTGACATGACCGTTCCCCCCAACCCTGGTATCCAAGGGCAAGGCTGTTTCGTTGCCAAGTTATTGTTCAATGAAATGTTCACATTTTTCTGTGTTTCTGGCTTCCATGTTGGCAGCCATGACTTTAGAATCACCTTAATACAATACAGTATACTGTTATTAGATAGAGACTGCATAGTTGCCATAATCAATGCAAGGTATCATGATACCTGTTGAAATTCTTAGAATTACGATTTTGTTTTTCGATGGAAATTCGTATTATCGAGTGATTTGCGCATGTCTGTCGAGCATGGAAACCACCTTCAATAAAAAATGCAGACGGTGTTGTCCTTTTCCAAAATGCAGTCATATCGCTGCACTCAAAAGTGTTTTGAATGCCTAGCTTTGTTTTTGAATATCTGAAGCACATGCGGACACGAGTTGTTCTTGCGAAATATTATTTTATTGTCAGTTCTAGTACGAATACGATAGCAGATTTCCAGGAACCAGTGGTGCCTGATGTCAACTCTGTGAGTTGATTACATTTGTGTTTCGTATTCTATGCATCACAACCTTCATTTTGATGTATAATTTGTGTATATTTAATCTGAATTTAAGAAATATCAGAGGTGAGAATTTCAAAATAAACAATGTTTTTAATGAAATACTACATGTTCCGACTATTCGTGTTCCCGGGATTAAACCCTTGCAAAATGCTATAGGTCAATTTGAGGATAAGAAAGAACTAAAGTCAGTCATTATTCATGTTGTTGGTAGGGTTTAATCCCGGGAATGGGAATTCATTCCCGGAAGTCCCGAGTTCCCGGTTCCAAAAGCCGACTCCGATACCCGGGAAATCTATAACACGGAACCCGGAATGAAGCGTGACACTGTTTGTGTATTGAACTGAAGGTTTCTGAATTGAAACTTTGTAGGATTTCGTCAGCCCTTCCACGCCTGGAATTTTTACAGCCCTGATTCCCGACGAACCATTTCCAGCAAACCACTTCAACTCCCAACCAGTGGCGGACCCCCCCCCCCCACCCCTTTCAACAGCAAGATCTTCTCACGTTTCAAAGTTCAAACTCGTCTTCATTTTCAGAATCACTAGTATCACTATTCACTACCTCCTCCAACACCAACACCCTCTACACAGCCGTCACCAGTTTCTTCTGCTGATGTTCGATAAGGTAGAGGTTGTTATTGAAAAAAATACCGTGTTTGATATTTGAAGGTTGGTACCGTTTTACTGGTTTTCGGATTTCATTTGATGTTTGGCGATGACTGCTGCCACAGCGTAACAGTTTTCACATTTTCAAATGTCAACGATGGGAAGAGTTATCGCTTTAACCCTTTACCTAACATGAAAAGCAGACGACACTTGCAAAAAAAATTATTGAATAACTATTTTTTTTCATTTTTTGTCTCAAAAACATAGGTTATGACCCCTCGTTGGAACGAGCTCGACGAGCTCGTTCCAACGAGGGGTCATAACCTATGTTTTTGAGACAAAAAATGAAAATATTTTGAAAATTAATTGGCGATTTTTGAGAATAGCGCTGGCCGGTTTTGGCCGTTACGTTGGGTAAAGGGTTAATTGACTTGACGACTACTCGAAGATTGAGTTGCGACTAGGGTTTAATCCCAGGAAAGTGAATTCCCGGGTTCCCGGTTCCGAAAGCCGCCACCGATACCCGGGAAATCTATAGCACGGAATCGGGAATGAAGCATGGCACTGTTTGTGTATTGAACGGAAGTTTTCTGAATTGAAACTTTGTAGGATTTTGTCAGCTCTTCCACGCCTGAAATTTGTACAGTCCTGATTCCTGACGAACCGTGTCCAACAAATCATTGTAACTCTCAACCAGTTCTGGAGGACCCCCCCCCCCCCCCGCCCTACCTCAAAGTTTCAAGTCGTCTTCATTTTCAGAATCACTGGTATCACTATTCACTACCTCCTCCAACATCAACACCCTCTACACAGCCGTCACCAGTCTCCTCCGCTTACAGCAGAGGAGACTGGTGACGGCAGTGAAGAGGGTGTTCATGTTGGATAAGGTAGAGTTGATCAAAAAAAAAAAAAAAAAAAAAAAAAATAAAGACGAGATTAAAGCGTGTTTGGGTTTTCATACTTATCTCAAGAAAAGAAATTTTCCGTTTGGAAATGGGAGATTGCCAATGGAATATGCTCATTATCATTAAAATAAATGCGTCATGTTACTCTCGTAAATTTGCTTGATATTGCTCCGGAAATTTCTAGGTTCCCGGTTCTGAGAATAACTTCATTCCCGTTCCCGGTTCCTAGAAAACCAGGGTATATATTAAACCCTAGTGATCGGTGATGCGAAAACAGAATAGTCAGTGAATTAGTTGACCATGTTTCTGTCCGCAAAAACGGAAATATTCAACGAACCATCCCCGATGTTTTATGCCGATTTTACGACACTTTTGATAGCCAAGATCACCTCATGTTGGTCAATTTTACGGGCGGGGGAAGCTGGAGTACCCGAAGTGAATTACCGTGTAGCGGCGAGCAACTGTCAATATTTCCAACGGACTAATTCCATACAAGCAGGGCTAGCATTGGTTGTTGACAAGTGAGCTATCGACGTGCCGTATACCTTAGTACACAACGACATCGTGCTCCCACGTGGGCTGTCAGGATTAAGTGCGTCCCCAAGGTCACAACTACCCCTGTTGAGGATCGAACGGTGGACGTTTTGACGCTTCGGTTTGAAGTCCAATGCTATAACCAGTGAGCCACAGTGACACCCGGCTGTGCTATAACCCATTTAGGTATAATCGAAAGGTATCAGAGCCCATCCCATATTACTCCTTGGAGAAATAGCAGTTACGGTAGCTTATTGGGAGAATTTGGGATAGGTATGTCCTGGGATGGCCTAGAAGGCTGGGTCAAACAAGTAATAGTATCCTTAGATAAATATACTCTAAAAAGTATCCTCAAATAATACAATACCAGGCCATAGGTATCCTCAAATGCCGAAATGAGTCGACGAGCAGTATGTCGAGTCACTCGATCGAGCAATTACTCTAAAGCTCATTTGCTCGATGGGCTTCGAGTCGTTCGAGCAATGACTTATCAGTAACTGTTCAATAGCTTTTTGGGAGAATTTGGGATAGGTATGTCCTGGGGTGGCCTAGAAGACTGGGCCAAACAAGTAATAGTATCCTTAGATAAGTATCCTACAAAAAGTATCCTCAAATACTAATACAATACCAGGCCATAGGTATCCTCAAATACCGAAATGAGGCTATAGGCAGTATGTGCGAGTCACTCGAACGAGCAATTGCTCTATAGCTCATTTGCTCGATGGGCTTCGAGTCGTTCGAGCAATATGTCGAGTCACTCGATCGAGCAATTGCTCTAAAGCTCATTTGCTCGATGGGCTTCGAGTCGTTCGAGTAATGACTTATCAGTAACTTATCAGTAGCTTATTGGCTTTGGGAATGACATAGGCTTTTGATATACACAAGGGAGATAACTCTGCATACAGATTATGGGAAATCAAGTAATCTGATTGGTTAGTTAGAGGCAGTAAAGTGAACTTCTTGAGTGATCCAGATAAATGAAAGAACAAGACTACTCGGAATAGGGTGAGAACTAACAAGAACAGACCAGAAAAGCTAAATATAGTAACAATAAGCAAAGCTGTCCCAGTTGATAGGCTCTTCTAAGCTATTGGAGTATACTCCTGGACAAAGGAACACACGAGTGGTGAACATTTGATACACCAAGCTAATATAGGTATATTTTATTTATACCATGATCGTCAGATTATTAAGAGTCGCTATTATTGTTTTTCGATTTTACTGAGCAGCAGCCGTACATACATGCGAATCGTTTTTTGTTTACATGAGCATCGGTGGGCGGTACTTCCGCTGTCAATGTTATCGCCGAAACGAAATGGAAAAAGAAATGGGGCCTTTTTTTATTTTAATAACATAGTATTTCGAGTTATGGGTGTTTTATTAACATGCTACAAGACACCCGTACCAATGCAAAGTACATCGCCGATTTGGGCTATAAACTTGTTGAAATTTGGGAGTGTGAGTGGAGAGAGATGAAGAAGACCGATGCCACACTCAAACCCTTCCTGAAAGAGAACTTTTCAGACAAAATAGATGGTGCGATGACAGATGAAGAAATACTGAACAAAGTGAAGTCCGGTGAACTGATTGGTTTGGTCGAATGTGATATAATACATGTACCAGCTCACCTGAAAGATTACTTTGAAGAGATGGCACCTATCTTCAAGAATACAGATATTTCCATAGATGATATTGGTGAACACATGAAGTCCTTTGCTGAGAAGAATGGAATGATGAAGAAACCCCGTAGAAGTTTGATCGGAAGTTATGTAGCAGAAAAAATGTTGTTTGCAACCCCTTTACTGCAGTGGCACCTCCAGCATGGTACTGAAGTTGACAACGTCTATCAAGTTATCCAATATAAACCAAGAAGATGTTTTGAAAAATTTGGAGATGAAGTATCTGAAGCAAGAAGACAAGGAGATGTTAACCCTGACAAGTCGGTCGTTGCCGACACCATGAAGCTGTTGGGAAATTCTGGATATGGCAAAACCGTTACCAACAAAGAGAAGCATCCACGTGTGTGCTATTGCGACGACGAAGAAGTTACCAAAGCTGTAAATGACATGTCCTTCAGAGCCTTGAATCCATTAGATGTAACTTTATATGAAGTCGAACTGAACAAGAAGACCATCAAGTTGGATCTGCCACTCCATATCGGATTCTTTGTTTATCAGTATGCGAAACTCCGGATGTTTCAGTTCTATTATGATGTCATCGATACTTTTATCAGCCGCCAAGATTTCGAATATGCTGAAATGGACACAGATTCGGCATATCTATGTACCTCATCACCATCCATAGATGAATTAGTGAAATCAGAAAAGAGAGTAGAATTTTACAAAGAGAATCACAAGTGGTTTCCATCAGAGTGTTGTGATTTCCACAGAGATGATTATGTGATTGGCTAAACAAAATACAAGGCAAAGAATGGCTGTCACCCTCATGTTGCCAGGAAAGAAAGCGTTTTGACAGGAGAACTCCAGGCTTGTTCAAGGTATAATGGCAAGGAACCGGCATTGTTGGACTGTGTAGTAAAACATATTATTGTTTCGGTGCCACCAATAAATGTAGTTGCAAAGGAATCAGCAAACGCCACAATGATTTGATGAAAGACAAATATTTGCAAGTTTTGAAGACTCAACAAAGTGGATCTGGTATCAACCGACGATTTGTTATGAATGACAACACTATATATACCTACCAGCAGAACAGAGATGGGCTATCGTATTTCTACCCAAAACGAAGAGTTTTAGAAGATGGGGTTAGCACCATACCACTAGAGATTTAAAGAAGAAACAATTGAGTCAGTGTCATATTTTCTACAACCTGAACAGAGTCTAGCTTTTGCCTACAAAAAGTCTTGTTTAGTTGACCGAAAAATTCCTAAAAAACCGAAATGGATTTTAGGTGGTCTACTCAATCATGTCAGGCTCACCAAATTTTTAAAGTCCTTTATGGCATTCTCTAAAGTCCTTTATGGCAGTCCTCACAAAGTCCTTTATGGCAGTTTTTTCTCTAATGTCCCAGATGGCATTCTCTAAAGTCCTATATGGCAGTCGTCATAAAGTCCTATATGGCACGTTTTTTCTCTCTAAAGTCCTATATGGCATTCTCTAAAGTCCTTTATGGCAGTCCTCAAAAAATCCTAAATGGCAAGTCTTACAAGGCAATACATTTTTCTGGCGTAAAGATTTCTCAATTTTTTTTTATTTATTCTAATACAGAGAGTTTTTTCATCATCATCATTATCATGTTGTAATTTCCTGGTATACTTTAGTCCAACCCTATTGGAAGTGGAGGATACTTCTTTATTCCAAACTGTTTAGTTTCATTCCATTTATTTAAAACAAAAGTTGATTCGTGGTATCTTTTAGGTTACCCCTATTGGAACCAGATGATACACATTTTGTTTCAAAATATTTTTGTTCCATTCCATTTATTTTAAAAAAAAAAAAGTTGATTCGTGGTATCTTTTAGGTTACCCCTATTGGAACCAGATGATACATATTTTGTTTCAATTTTTTTAGTTCCATTCCATTTATTTAAAAAAAAAGTTGATTCATGGTATCTTTTAGGTTACCCCTATTGGAACCAGATGATACACATTTTTTTTTGTTGTAACAAAGTTTTTAGTTTTATGCAACATTTTTTAAAAATAAATGAAACTAAAAAGTTTTGAATGAAACTAAACAAATGTTGAATAAAACTAATTATTAATCCACCCAAGCCAGGCATAAATCTCAGGGGAAGGGGGCATATTATGGTCAGGGGGCACCCGATTGCCGGTAAATCAATGGTTTAATGGGTCTACTCAGACTTGTCCGGAGGGGACCCTTGGAGGGTGGGGGACAGAGTAGTTCAACGGGATCGTTATAATACCTGATAGGGCAGGCGTTGCTCTCGTGCCGTAGGGGCATCTTTCCCATAAAGAATGGATACCACAGAATCCAATTGTAAAGGAATTGTCACGCCGGTAAAGAGGGTACTAGGGGAGGGGGAAACGGTGTACTTGCCCGGGAGGGGTTTGTTTGATGGCTTCACTTTCAAGCGCATGCGGTCGCATGACATTTGAACGTCACTATGGAAGTGGAAACCGGTGGGTTTTTGTCAGCCAATTGGGTTAGGAGGGAACTGCATTATGTGCTGTTTGCTCGCCCAACGGCGCCTACGTCTACTTCTCAGATGGGTATTCCTTGCATGGCGCTGTCTTTTGGGGTTTTTGCTAGATCTCGTCCGAATTTTCCGTTTGGGCTCGCCAGAGGCTCGCCCAAACGGAAAATTCTTAGCCTCGTTTCATATTTCTTGAATGCAGATTAAATATACACAAATTATATATCAAAATGAAGGTTGTGATGTATAGAACACGAAAAACATATGTAATCAACTCATAGAGTTGACAGCAGGCACCACTGATTCCTGGAAGTCTGCTATCGTATTCGCACCAGAACTGACAATAAAATAATATTTCGCAAGAACAACTCGTAGCCGAATGTGCTTCAGATATTCAAAAACAAAGCTAGGCATTCAGAACGCTTTCGAGTGCAGCGATAGGACTGCATTTTGGAAAAGGACAACACTGTCTGCATGTTTTATTGAAGATGGTTTCCATGCTTGACAGACATGCGCAAATCATTCGGTACCATGAATTTCCATCAAAATCAACAAAATCGTAATTCTAAGAAATTTCAACAGGTATCATGATACCTTGCATTGAATATGGCAACTGTGCAATCTCTATCTAATAACAGTATACTGTATGAAGGCGATCTTTTTCATTATTTGATTTTAGACGGCGTTGTTTTTACATGCCTTTTCCGTCCGATGACGTCGACCGGAAATCGAAATTATATTGAAACGTAAACAAAAGCAAAGGCTTTGGAATTTACCCCCATGCAGCTCTGTTGTCGTGATTTGAAGAATTTTGTTCCCCTAGCTTTGTTCTTGGATATGTAAAGCACATTTGGCCACAAGTTGTTTTTGTGAAATATTATTAAATTATCGGTTCTGGTGCGAATACGGCCGCAGACTTCCAGGAACCAGTGGTGCCTACAGTGGACTCTATGAGTTGATTACACATGTGTTTCGTGTTCTATACATCCCAACCTTCATTTTGATGTACATTTTGTGTATATTTAATTTGAATTGAAGGAATATCAGAGGTGAGTAGTTTCAAAATAAACAAAATTTCATTATTTATATAGGCCCTTAAGCATCTGACCCAGTAATGTCAAGTTACAGGTGTTCAATTTCTTAATTTCCTTCAGTCTTGTTTGACCCACTGACAACTCCACACTGCGTGCAGTGCTCACTGATCAACCCGACTAATATTCCCTTATTTGGCAGTCAAATCTGCCTGTGTTGATCTATTGGACAAAATTGTCACAGCTCGCTTGTCTCTGTTCACATGATTTGCTGGACAGAGGGTTCAAAACAAACCCCCAGGAATTTCCAGAGAAATTTTCTGCGTTTTAATAATTCTTGAAATCTGTGTATTTTATGAAACTGTATTGTCATTCTGTGATATTCATAGGAATAGGAAAAATGTAAATTTACATAGTCCTTCAGTGTGATATAATTGAATGAGCCAGGACGAAGGATTTAGGATTAGGATTTATTGAAATCAAGGCGACAGGTGACTGTTCCATTGAAGAGAGACAAAAAGACACAGAAACAGAGCTCATCAAAATGATGGTATACAACCATATTCTTTTAGTTCATAGTTTTACAACTAGTTTTAATTCCACGAATATATAAAATTCTATCAGTACTTCACTTTTTAGTATTGTAAAGTGTTAAGGTGCTATATAAGTAACAAAATTTTATATATTTTGAAATTCCCTCCTCTTGTGTTCCTTGAGGGGTTATACAAGTAATGGAATTTTTTTGTTGAAAATTCTCACCTCCGATATTCCTTCAGTTCAAATTAAATATACACAAAATGTACATCAAAATGAAGATTGAGATGTATAGAACACGAAACACATGTGTAATCAACCCATAGAGTCGACCGTTGGCACCACTGGTTCCTGGAAGTCTGCTACCGTATTCGTACCAGAACTGATAATTTAATAATATTTCACGAGGACAACTTGCGGCCAAATGTGCTTTACCCATACAAGAACAAAGCTAGGGTATCACAATTCTTCAAAACACAGCGACAGAACTGCATGGGGGAAAATTCCAAAACCTTTGCTTTTGTTTACATATGAATTTACTTCCGATTTCCTGTCGACGTCATCGGACAGAAAAAAGCATTTATATACAACGCCGTCTAAAATCAAATAATGAGAAAGATCGCCTTAAGGTGATTCTAAACTGAAGATTGTAGTTTGAGTGGACAGGTCGAAAACATGATGTTTTTTTCATTACTTTTCAGTAGTGATGGTTATTTAATACATGGATAATTGCTTCCTACCTAATAGATTACAAAAATGTGATAAAAAATTTAAAAAAAAAGAATTTACTCACCAAAAAAATGCTTTTAAAAATCCTTAACTCACGGTCAACTTCCTACCACCAAAACTTAAAATATGAATCTCACATTGAAGAATATGTTTTCTATGTGCACTAGAGAACAACAGTTGAGTCATAACTTTTTAAAAAATAAATCCAATTGTATGTTTATTTAAATTTTTGAAGGACCACTGCATGCACTGGTCCAGCCATTTTTTCTCAGGGAACTATTTACAGTTCAAAAGTATGGCACACCACACTAATCAGTAATCTTGTTGACCTCTCCTGGAAATATTAGCCATACAAGTGATATGTCTGTTCTGCCCTCTTCCACAAGTAAAACCTGTTTTGACATGAAATGACCCTGTTGAAAGGGTATTGTCAAATCCCAATAACAGAATGCATGGCCACCCCCCCCCCCCCCCACCACCACAAAAAATTGAAAAAGGGACATAACTCTGGCAAAAATTGTCGGATCAAACCCTGATCTCACTTGACCTGCATTTTATGTTGATACACCTACACAACAAATTTTATTTGATTCTGTCAATTACAGCTCAAGTTATTGGTTGGAAATTAAAAAAAGGAGTTTTCAAAGTTGAAAAAGTGTGACACTGGAATCACCTACCAGGACTACATGCAGGCTCGAGGGGAAGTTATGGAATTGAATTCCGCCAATAAGTCGTATCGATTGACCAATACTTACAGTCAGGGCCGGCGGAACAAGGGCAGGGGGAGGGGGGCGGTCGCCCCCCCCCCCTGCCCTCGCTCACGGGGGGCGAGTGGGGGCGAAAGTGTCCGAACATAAAAAATTAGCATTATTATTGTTCAACTATCAGAAAAGAAGCAGGATCATACTGATCAGCCTATTATTCAGCTGTATCTTTGAATAACCAATTCTCCTGCATAGATGTATATGTATACATTAATTGCCCATGGGCATGACATTCAAGGGATAGCAGGCCTATGTATCAGCAAATTCTGCCCACCTGCTCAGTCTGACTGTTTTATTGGGAAGGTGGCCAAAAGCCGAGTTTGTCGACAACAAAACTGGTTCGAAGCCTATGGCACTAGATAATCCGAGACTTATACTAGCACCGAGAGGGGGTAGGTAAACAGGGCAACTGTCCCAGGGTCCGCCCAGCATGGCAGGGGCCTTTTGGTACGGCCGTAAAGGTCATGCAGGTCTCAACCGCTGATGGGGGTGGAAACGGTATGTAGTTTCATCGCCGTCATTTTCCGACCAGTTTACCGTTGTCATATCATATACTACTCAAAGTTTGCTAAGCACCACATATTTGACACATCATTGTGAAATTTGCTTGTGACATATTTGCGATATTTTTTGTGGATATGATTTAGGAATGTACTGAGATGGTCCCAGTGTTTACATTAGCTCTCTTGACAGGCAGACTTTTCGTGACAGTCATGAAAAGCATGTACCCCTTGATTTTCATGATGTTTTCGTGTATTGTCTACATGTACATGACATGTGTAGGGTATTCATTGTTCATTTCAACACCAAACCTTGCGATATAATGATTGAATATGGCGAATTGAAATGTAAGAAGACATTTGTCTGAAGCAGCAATGTGGCGGGCTGTTGTGGTGGTGGAGCAAGGGGCTACGCATCGTTAGGTTGGTGAAGCCCTTGGTGTACACCATACGCTGATCACCAGAGCCTGAGCAAGATTTCAGCAGTATGGCACACTAGTAAGACGGCATGGTGGTGGCAGATACAGGGCAACATCTGCAGCTGAAAGTCGGTTTTTGATCATTCAGGCCCATAGGAACCGCTTTGCAACAGCAACCCAGCTTCGCAGTGACCTTCAGAATGCATCCGGGGTAAATGTTTCGGCGCCGACTATCCGGGCAAGGTTGCACGAAGGTGGTCTCCGATCGAGAAGACCATGTATTCGAATTCCGCCGTCCCAAAACCACTGCCAGACACAATATGAATGGGCCATGTTGGATGTACCAGAGACGATCGGCCACCTGTCCTTTTTACAGATGAGTCAAGATACTGCCTCGACTGCACAGGAGAGCGATTCCATGCAGCCAACATTGCTGGACATGACCGCTATGGTGCAGGGTCAATAATGGTCTGGGGCGGCATCAGCTGGGATGGACGTACAGAGCTCTATGTCCTTGAACGTGGTACATTGACTGCACAGCGGTATATTGATGAGATCCTGGATGCCCACGTCAGATTGTGTGCAGGTGCAGTGGGTGATAGATTCATTCTGATGGACGATAATGCCCGTCTTTTTGTTGCCTATGCTGTCCGGGAGTACCGACAGGGGGAGGAGATTGAGCGTATGGACTGGTCAGCAAGAACCCATGATCTCAATCCAATCGAACATGTCTGGAATGAGTTGCAACTTGCAATTTCAGCCCGTCCAGTCCAGCCAAGAAGTGTCCAGGAGCTTGGTGCCATGATGGTCCAAGAATGGAACATCACCCAACATATGACATCAGGATAATTAACAATAATGGGTCTCATACTTGATATTGAACCCATACCAGTTCGCTCAGTCAACTTTTTGGCAAATTTGGATAATTTCCTCTTTTACTAATAATATCCATTTTCCATGGTTATCGTATTCAAAAGCTAAAAAATAATGTCAAACACAAATAAAATATTAATTTCTGTACTTAAATCATTAAAGATTAAGGATATAATTAAATAAAAAATATGTACACTTTTCATAACAATATTTCAACCAAAACGTAAAACAGGTAGTTGGATATACTTCGTGCTTAGCAAACTTTGAGTAGAATATTTAAAAAAAAAAAACAGGCTGTAAAAAAACCCCATTTTTTTCTATTATAAAATACAAGAGGAATTTCAGGCCAAAGGCCACCAAAATGCACAATTTGAGAGCTCCATTAAAAAAATTTCTTGGGAGACAACCCCTCCACACCCCCTCTAATACCTCGTGCCTTCGGCACTCGCTGCAGATGCCTTTGGCATCTGATGCGTCCCCTCCCAATTTTTAGGCGATATACGTGCACTTGCCCTCATCAGACAGTTTCGCCCCCCACCCTTGTCTTTTGCTGCTTCCGCCGGCCCTGCTTACAGTGCTCAAAGTACAAAATATTCGTCCAATTATTGAAAAAATCCGGTAAGATGCTTAATGTATAAAAGTATTTTTCATGTGCTTAATGCTATGTTTTGGATCATGAATAAACTCATGTTGTGTCAGAAACCTACCTTGTATTATTTTTTTTTTTGGTGGCGAGTTGACCCGTGGCGAGTTGACCCGGTGGCGAGTTGACCCAGTGGCGATTGACCCGTTCCCCAAAATTTGAAGATCGATTGTGCCTTGTGTGTGTTGCCACACTTCACTTTCGTTGAGAATTTCTTTGCAACGACTGATAAAATAATTTTCTAGAGAAAAAATTCATGTTCACACTTCTGTCATATTTTATTTGTGATTAGGAGGTCTAGTGGGGTGGATAGAAAGAAAAAAATATTATTTTTCGCACTTTGATCAAGCGACTTAACAACGCATGTGACTTTCCGGTGACAACAACTTCGATCAACAAATACTTGCAGGCATGAGTCTAATAGCCCACAAATTATTCGAAATTATCGATGATCTTTGTGGATTGCAAACAAATTTAATCAAATACATCATTTACAATGATTCGCAATGTAAATCACACCAGATCGCAAAATTAGGAGCATTATTTCTGGAACTCACCAAAACCAGACCGAAACGGGACCGAATGACAGACCAATAAAGTTAACCATCAATATTACATGACGAACAATAGTTCCCCCGATTTGCGATTAAAAGGAGTGAAAAAGCAACCAGTTTACGAATATTTCAACTACGAAAGAATACAACATGGTTTTCTAATTCCACTATATGTCACCGTTTTGTTAATTAAAGAACATTGAAATTTTTGTTCTCTATTGGTAATTTTGGTGCATGAATACAAACTAATGGCAAGGTCGATCCATGCAAACAAATTGATTGCTTCAGTTGGTGAGGGAAGATTATTTACATAGAATAGACAATCAATGCAATTTGCCTCTATTAGTCTGCTTCCCTTGAAATATATCGACAATCAGAATTTCAGCAGTGGCATTGTCATGAGAATTTACGGGACATTTGGCGAGATCTTTTGTCGCAATGTTGCCCACAACCTTCAGTGTTTTGAATTTCCCACTGTAAACATGGCGGACACTTTTGAGACTGAAACGACCCAGGTTGACAACGTGCTTAGTCCTATCTTCGATGTGTTTTATTAAAAATTAAGACTCAACTGCTGCAGTACATTATTGATAGCTCACGTTGGTTGTTCATTGGAAGGTGAGGCGTCTCGCTATTTTTTGAAATCCTGCCCACGCCATTTCCGACTTTTTGACAGTACACATTTTCTAATGTCTCCAAATGACTCGTAAATTTGTTAAATGCATATTTTGCGGGTCCCATCACGTTCTATGTGACATGACCGTTCCCCCCAACCCTGGTATCCAAGGGCAAGGCTGTTTCGTTGCCAAGTTATTGTTCAATGAAATGTTCACATTTTTCTGTGTTTCTGGCTTCCATGTTGGCAGCCATGACTTTAGAATCACCTTAATACAATACAGTATACTGTTATTAGATAGAGACTGCATAGTTGCCATAATCAATGCAAGGTATCATGATACCTGTTGAAATTCTTAGAATTACGATTTTGTTTTTCGATGGAAATTCGTATTATCGAGTGATTTGCGCATGTCTGTCGAGCATGGAAACCACCTTCAATAAAAAATGCAGACGGTGTTGTCCTTTTCCAAAATGCAGTCATATCGCTGCACTCAAAAGTGTTTTGAATGCCTAGCTTTGTTTTTGAATATCTGAAGCACATGCGGACACGAGTTGTTCTTGCGAAATATTATTTTATTGTCAGTTCTAGTACGAATACGATAGCAGATTTCCAGGAACCAGTGGTGCCTGATGTCAACTCTGTGAGTTGATTACATTTGTGTTTCGTATTCTATGCATCACAACCTTCATTTTGATGTATAATTTGTGTATATTTAATCTGAATTTAAGAAATATCAGAGGTGAGAATTTCAAAATAAACAATGTTTTTAATGAAATACTACATGTTCCGACTATTCGTGTTCCCGGGATTAAACCCTTGCAAAATGCTATAGGTCAATTTGAGGATAAGAAAGAACTAAAGTCAGTCATTATTCATGTTGTTGGTAGGGTTTAATCCCGAGAATGGGAATTCATTCCCGGAATTCCCGAGTTCCCGGTTCCAAAAGCCGACTCCGATACCCGGGAAATCTATAACACGGAACCCGGAATGAAGCGTGACACTGTTTGTGTATTGAACTGAAGGTTTCTGAATTGAAACTTTGTAGGATTTCGTCAGCCCTTCCACGCCTGGAATTTTTACAGCCCTGATTCCCGACGAACCATTTCCAGCAAACCACTTCAACTCTCAACCAGTGGCGGACCCCCCCCACCCCTTTCAACAGCAAGATCTTCTCACGTTTCAAAGTTCAAACTCGTCTTCATTTTCAGAATCACTAGTATCACTATTCACTACCTCCTCCAACACCAACACCCTCTACACAACCGTCACCAGTTTCTTCTGCTGATGTTCGATAAGGTAGAGGTTGTTATTGAAAAAAATACCGTGTTTGATATTTGAAGGTTGGTACCGTTTTACTGGTTTTCGGATTTCATTTGATGTTTGGCGATGACTACTGTCACAGCGTAACAGTTTTCACATTTTCAAATGTCAACGATGGGAAGAGTTATCGCTTTAACCCTTTACCTAACATGAAAAGCAGACGACACTTGCAAAAAAAATTATTGAATAACTATTTTTTTTCATTTTTTGTCTCAAAAACATAGGTTATGACCCCTCGTTGGAACGAGCTCGACGAGCTCGTTCCAACGAGGGGTCATAACCTATGTTTTTGAGACAAAAAATGAAAATATTTTGAAAATTAATTGGCGATTTTTGAGAATAGCGCTGGCCGGTTTTGGCCGTTACGTTGGGTAAAGGGTTAATTGACTTGACGACTACTCGAAGATTGAGTTGCGACTAGGGTTTAATCCCAGGAAAGTGAATTCCCGGGTTCCCGGTTCCGAAAGCCGCCACCGATACCCGGGAAATCTATAGCACGGAATCGGGAATGAAGCATGGCACTGTTTGTGTATTGAACGGAAGTTTTCTGAATTGAAACTTTGTAGGATTTTGTCAGCTCTTCCACGCCTGAAATTTGTACAGTCCTGATTCCTGACGAACCGTGTCCAACAAATCATTGTAACTCTCAACCAGTTCTGGAGGACCCCCCCCCCCTACCTCAAAGTTTCAAGTCGTCTTCATTTTCAGAATCACTGGTATCACTATTCACTACCTCCTCCAACATCAACACCCTCTACACAGCCGTCACCAGTCTCCTCCGCTTACAGCAGAGGAGACTGGTGACGGCAGTGAAGAGGGTGTTCGTGTTGGATAAGGTAGAGTTGATCAAAAAAAAAAAAAAAAAAAAAAAAATAAAGACGAGATTAAAGCGTGTTTGGGTTTTCATACTTATCTCAAGAAAAGAAATTTTCCGTTTGGAAATGGGAGATTGCCAATAGAATATGCTCATTATCATTAAAATAAATGCGTCATGTTACTCTCGTAAATTTGCTTGATATTGCTCCGGAAATTTCTAGGTTCCCGGTTCTGAGAATAACTTCATTCCCGTTCCCGGTTCCTAGAAAACCAGGGTATATATTAAACCCTAGTTATCGGTGATGCGAAAACAGAATAGTCAGTGAATTAGTTGACCATGTTTCTGTCCGCAAAAACGGAAATATTCAACGAACCATCCCCGATGTTTTATGCCGATTTTACGACACTTTTGATAGCCAAGATCACCTCATGTTGGTCAATTTTACGGGCGGGGGAAGCTGGAGTACCCGAAGTGAATTACCGTGTAGCGGCGAGCAACTGTCAATATTTCCAACGGACTAATTCCATACAAGCAGGGCTAGCATTGGTTGTTGTTAAGTGAGCTGTCGACGTGCCGTATACCTTAGTACACAACGACATCGTGCTCCCACGTGGGCTGTCGGGATTAAGTGCGTCCCCAAGGTCACAACTACCCCTGTTGAGGATCGAACGGTGGACGTTTTGACGCTTCGGTTTGAAGTCCAATGCTATAACCAGTGAGCCACAGTGACACCCGACTGTGCTATAACCCATTTAGGTATAATCGAAAGGTATCAGAGCCCATCCCATATTACTCCTTGGAGAAATAGCAGTTACGGTAGCTTATTGGGAGAATTTGGGATAGGTATGTCCTGGGATGGCCTAGAAGGCTGGGTCAAACAAGTAATAGTATCCTTAGATAAATATACTCTAAAAAGTATCCTCAAATAATACAATACCAGGCCATAGGTATCCTCAAATGCCGAAATGAGTCGACGAGCAGTATGTCGAGTCACTCGATCGAGCAATTACTCTAAAGCTCATTTGCTCGATGGGCTTCGAGTCGTTCGAGCAATGACTTATCAGTAACTGTTCAATAGCTTTTTGGGAGAATTTGGGATAGGTATGTCCTGGGGTGGCCTAGAAGACTGGGCCAAACAAGTAATAGTATCCTTAGATAAGTATCCTACAAAAAGTATCCTCAAATACTAATACAATACCAGGCCATAGGTATCCTCAAATACCGAAATGAGGCTATAGGCAGTATGTGCGAGTCACTCGAACGAGCAATTGCTCTATAGCTCATTTGCTCGATGGGCTTCGAGTCGTTCGAGCAATATGTCGAGTCACTCGATCGAGCAATTGCTCTAAAGCTCATTTGCTCGATGGGCTTCGAGTCGTTCGAGTAATGACTTATCAGTAACTTATCAGTAGCTTATTGGCTTTGGGAATGACATAGGCTTTTGATATACACAAGGGAGATAACTCTGCATACAGATTATGGGAAATCAAGTAATCTGATTGGTTAGTTAGAGGCAGTAAAGTGAACTTCTTGAGTGATCCAGATAAATGAAAGAACAAGACTACTCGGAATAGGGTGAGAACTAACAAGAACAGACCTGAAAAGCTAAATATAGTAACAATAAGCAAAGCTGTCCCAGTTGATAGGCCCTTCTAAGCTATTGGAGTATACTCCTGGACAAAGGAACACACGAGTGGTGAACATTTGATACACCAAGCTAATATAGGTATATTTTATTTATACCATGATCGTCAGATTATTAAGAGTCGCTATTATTGTTTTTCGATTTTACTGAGCAGCAGCCGTACATACATGCGAATCGTTTTTTGTTTACATGAGCATCGGTGGGCGGTACTTCCGCTGTCAATGTTATCGCCGAAACGAAATGGAAAAAGAAATGGGGCCTTTTTTTATTTTAATAACATAGTATTTCGAGTTATGGGTGTTTTATTAACATGCGACAATGCATGTTTGTTATTTTTGGCTCACCAACGTAAGTTGTGTGAGCCTATGGCATAGCCCTCATGTCGGCGTCGGCGTCCTCTCTCAATTATTTTGAACTTTTGTGTACAGGTTTTGATTTTTTGGATTTTTAAAATTTTGTTTATTTTCTGCATATTGCTATAGTGGTTCACTATAACATTTAACTCTTTTCCAGGGTATTTTGTCTTAATCTTAACCCTTTGAATCAAATTTTAGACTTACTTTGATGTTTGCGTGCAGGTTTTGATGGGTTTTTTTTCCTTTCTTCCAAGTGGAGATTTACCTTGCAGCATGTGGCCGTGCTTTCTATTGTATGCAAACATGCATCTTAGGGCTAAGTTTGTATTATTTAACCCTTTTCCCGCTGAATTACTTCAATTTTGGACTTTTATGTACAGGTTTTGGACTTTTATGTTGTGATAAAAAAAAAATAAATTGAGGTTGACCTCACTGCATATTGCAGTGGTGGTTACCATAACATTAATATTTTTAATTTTTTTTTTAACCCTTTCAGATGATTTGTATTGGCTCACCAACGATAGTTGTGTGAGCCTATGGCATAGCCCTCATGTCGGCGGCGTCGGTGTCGGTGGCGTCGGCGTCCGGATTCATTCACTTTGAACTTTTGTGTGCAGGGTTTGATTTTTTTTTGTTGCTTTTTTTTTGTCTGAATGCTTTTCAGGGATAGTAATATTTTATTCAACCCTTTCCATGCTGACTTTCTTGAATTTTGGACTTTTGTGTACAGGTTTTGACCTTTCTGTGCAGGTTTTTGACTTTTCTGTGCAGGTTTTTAACTTTTCTGTGCACGTTTTCAAATTTTGTCTTCAAGTGGAGTTTTACCTTACTGGCATATTGCCATGGTGGTCTCCTTAACATTTCAGGGTATTTTTCTCAATTTTAACCCATTGAAACAAATGTGATGCTTTTTTTACTTTTTTGTGCAGGTTTTGAGGTTTGTCTTTCTTTTCTTCCAAGTGGCGACTTACCTTGTAGCATATTGCCATGGTTTCTATTTTATGTTAGGATGCTTCTTGGGGCTAGTATTATATTATTTAACACTTTAGCTGCTTATTTACTTTAATTTTGGATTTTTGTGTGCAGGTTTTGGAATTTTGTGTGCAGATTTTGATATTTTTTTAAGTGGAGTTTTACCTCACTGGCATATTGCCATGGTGGTTACCGTAACATTTTCAGAGTATTTTTTCAAAATTTTAACCCATTGAAACAAATGTGATGCTTTTTTGACTTTTATGTGCAGGTTTTGAGGTTTGTCTTTCTTTTCTTCCAAGTGGATATTTTTCAAGTAGAGTTTTACCTTACTGGCATATTGCCATTGTGGTTACTTTGACAGGGTATTTTTCTCAATTAGGGTTTCACCTTACTGGCATATTGCCATGGTGGTTACTGTGACATTATCAGGGTATTTTTCTCAATTTTAACACATTGAAACAAATGTGAGCACATTGCCATGGTTCCTATTGTATGTTAGCATGCTTCTTAGGGGTTATTATTATATTATTTAACCCTTTAGCTGCTTATTTTCTTTAATTTTGGTCTTTTGTGTGCAGGTTTTGAACTTTGTTTTTTTACTCCAGCCACCCCTTTACATTGGCCGCCTGTTGGTGAGCCACGGGGTAGTGATACCCCGTCTAGTTTGGTGTCTTATGGGGCAAACGCATTTATAAACGTAATAAATATTTGCCACTTCCATTTCACTCTTCGCGAGACGACGTGCGATAAATTTAGTCAAGTTCGCATTCAGATTGACGCCACCAAAGGTCATCTTGGATGTAATTCCACTGTAGGTGTAATTTTTAACTACTGAAATCCAATTGCTGGCGTGTTCACCACGGTTGATGTATAAAGCTAAAATTTATGTCATAGGCATTTCATATGTAGTAGAAAAGGTAATCCTGGTATAGATACAAATAGCTTGTACCTCAAGAAAGAGGATTGTGGACAAAAAATATAATTAAACTTTTTTTCGGTTCATGCGTTTTCAGATAAAATGATTGGCTCACACGATTCTGTTTTTTTCTTTTCATAACTCAATGAACCGAAAAATGAACCGAAAAATGAACCGAAAAAAACACAATTAGGTCCGCCGCCAGCCACGCCCCTAAAATACCAGTCTTCGGAGTTGCAACATGGTGTCAAATCAGTAGAAGTTAGAACACTGGCACGTTCTAAATGTGAAAAATAAAAATAAATTTATATTACTAATTTATCTAATACTAATTTATCACCATGAAATTATTTATAAAATATTTAAATGACCGTGGTGGGACAATTTTTCTTTTTCTTCACAACTGTATTTATTTGACATTTCAATTTTTACGCACACTGGGTGATCGTCTGCGTTCATCGTTTTACCCAAATCGATTGTAAACAATGGCTGGTCACGACAAATACGGCAATTTTGACATTGAATTCAACTAATTTCATGACATCTGGCTTTATATCTAACTCCATTTTTACAAACTGTGTTTTTCAGTTCTCGGGAAACGGTCAAAACCAAAATACAATGTACTACGCCCATTTACACAGTTTGGACTTTGTTTTTTGGGGTTCATAACTCAAGAAATAGACAAACAGAAACGATCATTCCTTAAATTCATCATGGGAATCAAAAATGAAAACAATCCAGAAACAACGACTTGAGATGATAAAAAGATCGATCTCACGGCTGGGGCGCGAATGTTTGATGTGGTTCTGAAACTGGCCGAGCAGAAAAAATATTGCATTGGAGAAAGAGTTAACATAAGACTGGGGTTTTTTATTGCAATTTTTATCACTCTTGTTACTCAAGGTTATCGTTTCATAACCTGCTCACATGGAAAAGTTTTAAAGGGAATGCCAATGTACACGCGATAAAAGAAGCACTCAAGACTATTGTGTAAGACTCTTTTGGGCATCTGATCTCCACAACTGCTGAAAGGGTAGTTTATTCGAGGATTGATTTAGAGTTTGCGATACTTTCCATATTTATTTTTCATTCAATGATAAGGATTCTTCAATCTGGCTTCTATTGGAATTATTGTACATCAAACAAACCAAAGTGATCTATAACATCACCCATAATTAATCAAAGGCAAAAATCTTGGGCCAAACATTGAGTCAATTTAGTTTGCAGCTTTTATGTTAGATGATATTTTTCGAGATCAATTTCTGACTGTATGCTAATGTTATCAGTTATGTCAGTCAGTTTAGACTGAAAAGATCGATATCTGCTCTGTATCTATATATAACTGCTTTTATTCTCTTTGTTTTTATGATGGCTGTTTCTATAAACAGATATTCTATGACGTTTCCCATAAAAATACTCAGATGTTTGCGACTTTTGAAGTCCATTGTTTCTTTAATAAACAAACCGATCTCTCTTTGACCACCACCATCATTGGGACAATCACTTTTATGAAGTGAGTGGTTGTACCCGACATGTAAATGTTGACAGTGAAACACATAATTTTCCCGGAAATATCTTTAATTTGTATTCGTTGGTTGTCTTCGAGATCTATTTTAATCATAAGCTCTCACAAACTTCTGTCGTTTCTAAAGAAAATCAACTTTTTTAATAAGTTTAAAATTATTTTACATTTTTAATTGACGTATTAAATTATTTTATTTCTTTAGTCTACATTTCATCAGTAAGTTATTTCCAATCATCAGGTTGACCTTGAACTGTTGGTATAATTTACACATTACCGTTGTGGCTACTCATTTTTCTTTCATTACAGTATACTCATTGGTTCATTCCCACTAGACCAATTCCCTTTAGACCAATTCCCACGAGGCCAATTCCCAAAAGGCCAATTCCCCTTAGACCAACTGATGTGTTCTACTTTTAAAATAACTCTATATCAATAATTTGATATATTTATAAATATTTATGAATGTATTTAATATTATTGATATTCAAGCCTGAAAATAAGCAGTCTGTCATTTGCAGAATGAGGTCCCCAGAGGGTGAATTTCCTGATGCTATCCCATACAGTGGGCCAGTTTATCCTCTGTGTACTCTTTCTGTTTATGTTTGAGACCTTGATTCAGGATGAGATTCACAGAGGGTAAATTTAGTGATGCTACCCTGCTGTGCAGGGTAGCACCACCAAATTCACCCTCTGGGGACCTCATTTTTCAGATGACAGTCTGCTTATTTTCTGGCTTGTTGATATTTTATAGATGTTGGGCAGATTTTTCATAACAATTGTTATAGTAATCACACACTTTCAAAGGCTGTGATTCTTTTTATTATTTTTTTTTATCAGATAAAGTGCTTATCAATAAATAAATGTTTTCTTAATTATCCTTAATCAACTCTTAATCAATAACAGTATGCAGTTGGTCTAAGGGGAACTGGTCTTTTGGGAATTGGCCTAAAGGGAATTGGTCTAGTGGGAATTTGTCCAGTGTGAAGACACCTACTCATTTCCTGATTTTAATGAATAGTTCCATTTTCTCACCTGGGTTCACCGCTTTAACTCTACTCTGTGTTGGTCTCCGCGGTAGGTGAGAGCCGGGACAGTGAACGATATTTCAAATTTTATGGCAACTCGGGGGCGCGGTGGCGTTGCGGTAACCGGTTCTCGTCAGATCACCGAAGTTAAGCAACGTCGAGCCCGGTTAGTCCTCGGATGGGTGACCGTCTGAGCGATCGATTCGGACTCCCGCGCTGTGTCCTTGGGCAAGGAACTTAACCCCGATTGTCCGCACGTGGGCACGATGACGCCGTGTACTTAGGCGTACTGCACGTCGCTGGTGCGCATGCACTTTTGCCACCTTGACTAGAAATCATGGACACACTGGATTTACCAGCCAGACTCATTAAGACCATTTCAGCTCTGGGCGTTTCTTGCCCTGTCACCTGGACTGTCCAGGAGACAGGCAAGAGAGTCCACCTGAGCTTGGAGTTCATCATTGAAGAGAACAACACCACCACACCTTCTTCGGGGAGAGGTAGCACCTTTGGTGAGAGGAACCCCTCTCACACTGGTCCTCACCCGAAGAAGCCTGGACCTGGCCCTGAAAAGAAGAAAAGTAAGAAGAAAAAGAGCCCATCCACCAGGCGCCGGAATACCCGGCGGCTGGAAACGTTCCTGAAAAGGAAGAAGGAAGAGAAGGCGGAAGAGAAGACGGAGGAGGCCACTACTATTTCTTCCCCTCCAACTCCTGTGACTCCCATCCACTCCCGAGCTGCCTCTCCTTGGAGGGGCAACATGGAGGATGGCGATGTCACCAGCGAGTCGGAGACGGAAATGGAAACTGGCTCTCTGAAGTCTCCCTCTCCAATTTCAACCCCCCTTCCGGATCAGGAACAGGCGTGGATACTGATACAGCAAATACGGGATGAAATCAGAGAAACAAAGAAAGAATCAGCTGAACGCACTAAGAACGCTACAGCACTCCTGGAACAGCGCGCCAGACACAGCACTCCTGAAACAGCCTGCACTCCTGAAGCAGCCAGGACTGAACCATTCCACCATAGTCAGTCCTCCATCATCAAGAGTCCAACTACACCAACAACCACTACTGTCTCTCCTTCCCAGCCACCTCCACCCAAAAAGAAATGCAAACGCCATAAACGGCGCTAAACTGTCAAAGAGGGTCGAAAGGGGCTTGCTCCCCAAACCGTCCCTGCGCGCCTTCGGCGCGCGAAACCATTTGATTTGATTTAGTGCGCATGTCTTCAACCAATTTAACCCTGCCTGTGCTGAGGTGCGGAGTTACGATGCTGGGGAGCTGGCAGCTGCTCGCCGTTGCTCGGTGGTTCTCTCCGGGTACTCCTGCTTCCTCCACCCGTAAAACTGTCACGGTCATGATTAGCCATTGTGCATAAGTATGTGACCTTAAAAACCAATAAAGAAATAAATTATAGCAACTCAACATTAAAAAAACAAACGACTCGTTTATGCTACAGTACGGCGGCCGTGGACTGGTCACTTTCCACGGGTTGACAATATTTCCACGGACGCTATAATATTAGATTCCTAACATTAACTGTAGGAATAATCATCAAAAATTTAATTAATGAAGCACCAGGTAAATGTTAGGAATCTAATATTATAGCTTTCATCAATTAAAATTTTGCTGACGATGATTTTTATTACCTACGAAGCAAGTTCAGGTACATAACCTTAGCCTCACGACCAAATTAATTGTTCAATGTAAAAGCCAATTATATTAAAATTTTAAATTCAAGCAAAGGTGTCATAAGAACTCGAGAACTGGCTGATTTATTTTGAAATCGAAAGCTATTTTCAACAAGTCATTCAACGAAACACGTCCATCACCGAGTTCAGGAGAGCTGACCCATCCACCGAGTTGGCCCACAAAGAGGTTAGGGTATCGTCATCTTTAGTACTATAATTTCTCTTAATTTCTACTGTTTATAGTTAAATTCAATGCAAAGGTTTTCCGACCTGCGATTGCCAACAGCGTTGACAATTTCCCGACAATTTGGCTGAAACTTGACAATGCCCGCCCTCAACTATTCCTCTTGTCAACTGTGGTAATGTTATCGTGATACAGATCGTCCACCGTGGCCTGGTCACTTTCCACGGGGTGGGCAGTATTTCCACGGACGCAATTATGTTAGATTGCAAACACTAATTATAGAAATAATCATCAAAAATTTAATTAATGAAGCACCGGGTTCAACCCGGTGCTTCATTAAGTAAAATTTTGCTGATGATGATTTTTATTACCCGGTAAACGCATGCGTGGACATCGCCGCCACGCGTGGAATATGACCAGTCCACGGCGACAATAATATATGTTTTGTAGCTTTTGGGATAGAGCTGCCACCAAATGACAGTGGGCAACGTATGTCATTATTTTATAACTTCTCATGTATGATTTTTTGTCTTATTTGGAACGATGAGTCGAAAAGGTCCCTTGATTTCAACCTTATGCAGTGAACTTTGATTCTGACGTTTCCCGCCCCCGAACGCTTTTAACATGATAGCGTCAACAATTTGCCGACAGTTTGGATAAAACTGCACAATGCTGGCTCTCTTCAACTCCACATGGCGCCTGTCATATTGTTACAATTCTATGGTGTGTGGTGTGTGGAGTAGGGCTGTCAGCAGATGGATGTCTGCGGTATTTGTTTTTGGATTTTTAAAACGCTTTTAATTTGTTATTGGACATGGTGAGTAGGGTTTAATATATTCCCGGTTTTCTATAGTACCGGGAACCGGGAAATGTCCCGGATAATATCAAGTAAATTTCCTAGAGTAACAAAATGCATTAATTTTCGTGAAAACGAACATATTTTATTGGCAATCAGCCATACGGAAAAGATGGAAAAGTTCTTTTTCTAACTCGGGAAAGTTCTTTTCCTAACAGAAGTGTGAAACCCGCTTCCAACTTGTCTTCATTTTCAGAATCGCTAGTTTCATCACACTTTCTCCTAGCTTCAACTCCCTCTTCACTGCCGTCACCGGTCTCCTCTGACTAGTAACGGCAGTGAAGAAGGAGCAGATGTTGAAGGAGGTAGTGAATAGTGAGTGGTACCAGAGATTCTGAAAATGAAGACTAGTTTGAACTTTGAAGCCAGTGAAGATCTTGCTGTTGAAGAGAGGAGTCCTCCGAAACTGATTGAGAGCTACATAGCCCAAGAACATTAGGTTTCACTAGGGAAAAAAATCGGAGAAAGCTGATTTTTTCAGGGAATGTCGAGTACATGTCACGAACGATTAGACAAAAGTCCCCTAAAGTAGCAGTTGAGCTTTTTTTTTCTACAGCCTTTTTTTCGAAAACGCGTTTGAAAAAAATCAAAAAAAATCGCACGAACTTTGTAACCTCGAATTGATCCAAGTGTATTTTTTCTTTACGCGTATTTCGAGCTACATAATGTCTAATATACATTTACCTAGAGGAAAATGTGCATTCTGTGACAATTTCTGCGAAAAATTATTGAAAATTCACAAAAAAGTATCGGATTTACGCAAAAAATGACGATTTTCCTAACGGATTTGCCCAAAGGGTCGTAGTACAGAACGGGATGTTAGTTGGACAGACGATAAAAAATCCACCACCATTTGAAGACTTTTATCATTGCTTACAAAATAGACATTATGGAAGACCCCCTCTGCATCTGGCCGAGTTCCCCTTTTGGTATAAAATTCGTCAGCATGAGAACTCAACTATTTTCGGGCTTGGGACCGAACAGACACGTCTGTGTCTGGCAGCATTAGATCAATAAATAATATTTACAGAATGTACAAAAATCAATAAATAATATTTACAGAATGTACAAATCAATCAACATGGATTAAGTTACATTGACTATTATCAACACTATATACAGAAATGACATGACCTATATACATATTATTCATCGAACTCAGAACTTTCCGACAGGACAGTGTTTCTGTGGTTGTTACAAGAATCCGAACTGCAATTACACAAACCTGAGCAAGAGAGTCCTGCCTTCTTACACCCACACTTTTTGTACAAGCACTCTTGCAACCACAACTGATTAGATTCAGTAGGTTATCGGGGGCACATGGCTTTGTGGCTGCAGTCGGTACAAGAAGTCCATTGTCTAGCGACCACCCCCAATCCGTCGGAGGAAGCGAAGTGCCCAGCCATTGTTGGACCTGGAGATAACATCTGTAGACATGTTGTTGTGCAGCATCGCTGCTTGGTGGGAGTGAGGCTAGGTCGATGGGTTTATTCAGTTTAGATTTTGCTACATAACGCTTGTAAGTGACATATCTATATTGGTCGAGAGAGGAAACAGTTTTACTCCCGTATAAGATCAGGAGAAGTTGTTCCCCGGCAGCGGCTACTGCACTTGGTGTACTGTCATCCGCCAAAATTGTGTTGACATACTGTTGTGAGTCGCTAGTAACATCGGAGACAATTGTACTGAATACTTTCTTCTTACCAATTCGAAAGAGTGCAGAAGTAGTGTCACAACCACTTATAGAATGTGCTACAAGGAGGTTGCTTCTATGGTCACCCATTTTGGTTGCTATTTCACTAACTGAAACTAGTAAGTTTGGGGTAATGGAATACATCATGTGAATATTACATCCCGGTTGAACTCGAGAGGTAAGAATGACTAACAAGTCTGTGTCTGTTCCCACAACGACAACATTGTTGTCATCTTGAGCGATGTCAAGTGCAGTTTCGGCTATCAGTACATCAGCATCAGCCTCGGCCTGCTTGGACTGAATATTGATAGCAGATAGCTCCTGCATTAGAAGATCGATCAGTAGGGTTTTGTTCTTGGCATTTGCAAGGAAATCGGATTGGGGTGTGGTGGCTGGTAACTCGGGTGAGATATTGATATCAATGGAATACCTGTCTTTAGATCTACGGGCTTGTTCCATGCCCTTTGTCGACATTGTACAAGCATAAACATCAAAAACAACCACGACGTTCGCCCCAAAATGTCTCACTAGATAATTGGAATATGATGTACATATGTCCTTATATGACGACTGTTTAGGCCATACAACTGCCCTCAATAAAAATCCACCATCTACAACAAACAGAGAATGTTCTGGGATTTTAGTTTGCTCGGAACCGTATGTTTTGAGGATCTTACCGAGCGTGCTTTTCTGTGTCTTCCTCATTCCAGCAGAATCAAACAATGCTGGTGGTTTCGGGGCGAGTTCATATTTGAGATACTCTTCCATCTCTGCTTGTGACTGAATAACACATGTGATGCGGTTGAACAGAATTGTGGGGTCAATCACTACCTTACTTCCACGGACTTTGATGCTATTTGCCATCGATGCGAAAGACTTCACAGTGTCAACACGTCGTAGTTTGATGCTGTTGAACGTTTTGCTTACAACATTCGATACGCAACATTCACCAATTTTGCGAACTTGGTCACAGTTCACAGTTTCGTCGGCCACAAGCCCGGTCGCTATAGAGACTAATTGTAGTGGATCTCTATTCTGAAAGGGGGAATGCACTCTGAGCCAGTTCAATAATTTGGTGATATCATTGGCATCAGTCAATTGTGAACTTTGACGGAGATCCCGATGTTGTTCGCCATGACCAGTGTGAACATGAACAAAATTTTCGAGAGCATTACATATCGGAAGGCAAAGAGGTAGTCCATGTACCCATTTCGCAACAGTGCTATCGGTTATTCCCCTGCCATGTGTGAGACCACCAGGGAGCTTGAACATTCTCATTAAACACTGCTCTATGGACTGATCAGAATATATCCCGTCCCAGAATTTATCTGAGCGCCTTATGGTAAAGTAACCTTTCTCAGTGAACAACTTCAAATCATCCTGTTGCATTATTTCTTTTAGCTCATTCATCTGCTGCAAATAGAGATGAGAACTTTTTGCGTATGCAAAATGACCACCTGCGTGAAATACTGGAATCATATTGCGAACACAATATGTGTGGAGTTCCCAGTCGCTTGTGCGCTCTGCTCTCAAGAACAACTGGAGAAGACCTATTTGCTCGTAGTATTGTACCCAAAGCTTTCCTGTGCGTCCTACGGACGCATTCTGGAGCAGTTCGTGTAATTTTGACAGTAGATGGCTGACACTTTCTTGATTGACAGCGTCAGCTGTTGTACAGTCACCTCTGGCAAGTCCACAGAATATTTCATTGACTTCTGTGCAGTCTATGTTATCTAGTGTTCGGCTTTCTTCAAACACAAGTTTTGTAATGGCAATTTGTGTTAGCAAATGGGCACGAACTGCTCTTGAATATGCATGACCACTGATCAAATGATGGATTGACCCACCAGCATAAACAGTCCCCCAAAGTTCATCCAAGCCGCTACCAGCCATGATCGAACCAATTGCCCCTAAGTTATGAGTACACATCAAGGGCGTGCACACATTACATGCCAATGCATCTTGAGTGTAGGCGAACACCACATTATGTGATTTAATCGAACATGGAAATTGAAACAATGATGCTATAATACGGTATTTGAATGAGAAAAGTCGATGCCGTTGAATTTGAGTTTAGGGGGTATCTTTAATATTTCACACGTTTCACCAGTTCATTATGGAATAAATGACTATTGTTATATATCATTATAAAGCCACTGCTTTTCTGCAATTTTTGATATATAATTTAACTCCCAAAGTAGTCGTAGATTTGATTTAATGGACGTTGTGTACCGTTGTGTGTATGAAAACAATAAATTTTTTTTCGTAATTTTGTACATTTTCGTGAATATTTCACCATTGAGTGTGAGGATTGGTACAAAGTTGGCATTTTCTGTTGGGGATATGTATTCTCAATATAATTCAGCACGATATTTATGATTCTCACCCTACTAAGGCGAATAAGAATGAGAAATATGGAGCTGGGTCGAATTTTAAAAAAAAAAATTTTTTTCATCAAAAAAACGCTATAACTAAAAAAGCTCAACTCGGATTCGCGGGGACTTTTCACACTTTATCCGCAATGTGTGTCCCGGAAACATATAAAAAAAATCAGCTTTCTCCGATTTTTTTCCTTACTTTCTCATTTTTATGTCTAATGTGCCTGGACTATACAATGATTTGGTGATAAAGGGTTCTTCAGGAAGTAGGGTTGTAAAAAGTTCAGGCGTGGAAGGGCTGATGAAATCTTACAAAGCTACGTTGAGGCAATTTTTAAATTTTGAAAACTCCGTTTCAACAAAACACTGCCATAAGTGATGCGTGTTCCATGCTATGAATTTACCGGGTATCGTGACAGGTTTTCGGATCCGGAAACCCAGGAATTTCCGTTCCCGGAATTAAACCCTAATGGAGAGTACAAAAAGTATGCTTGATTTAACCTTTATGGAGGGAAATTTAATTTTGACGTTTTCCGACTTTTGATAACCAATAACGTCACAACGTAAACAATTTTCCGACAATTTAGATGAAACTGCTCAATGTTTTTAGCTAATCTGTTCCCCTTGGCGTCTGGGTTAGTATTTTCGTACTGCGTTATGAAACTTTGGAGGTAATGCCTGTCGGTTTTAACTTAATCTCTCCGATATTCACTTGTTATTTAAGACATGAGTACTAAACGTTCCCTTGACCCGTTGATACTTTTGTAAGTGTTATTACGTACGAAATCTTTTGTTTAATTTAACCCTTGAAAAAATACTTTTGTACGTGTTATTACGCACGAAATCGAACAGCACGTTAATACTTTGTGGCCATTTGTTTTGTTATTATTTTTCGATTTTTTAAAGTTTTAACCCCAAATTCCTATTTTCTCCCGAATAGTGCTTAGTGATAACCATTGAGCCAAATGTTATCGCAGCTTAAAATACTAATATAATCCTGCTGTCAAGACTTCTTAACTGGTTGAGTGCTAGAAGACACTATCAGGGCTTTCAAAAAATGAGAATACCAGAACAAAAGCATACACTCTCCTTGCTTATATTTCATATTCAGTCAAACAGAAATAATATTTTGTTTATGTAAATTTGTTTTATTACAAACTATTGGAGAGTGTCTGTAGGCACTCTCCAATAATGTGTGATGAAATAAGTTTTGAATAACAAATTCAGACCACCAAAAATAATTTAGCCCTCAAGTGGGATAATCACTTATGTGAAAAATGTCTCATTTGTACTTTCCGACGTTTGACGTCACATTTTGAAAGAAACTGAATTCCCAGTGACGTTTGACTGTCAGGATAATTAAAGTCTGAAAGGGTTAATTTCAACTTCATGCAGCAAAATTTAATTATTACATTTGCCGACCTTCGATCTCCAATAGCGTCATAGAGTTAACTGGTTCGAGAGTTTGAGCTAATCTATTCCTGTTGACGTCAGGGATATTATTATACTGCTATGTTATGTAACTTTGAGGGTAGGGCTATCACCAGATGAGGGGGGGGGGGGGGGGGGGGTAACGCCAGTCGTTATTGACGCCATATCGCCGGTACTTGACATCAGATTTGCAAAATAAATCTACTTGTTATTCGGGACCACGTGACCTAAATGTTCCCTTGGATTTCAACTTTATGCATTGGAATTTAATTTTGATGTTTTTCGACCTCGTTCACCAATAACGTCATAGCGTTAACAATTGTCCAACTATTTGGATGAAATTGCACAGTGCTTGGGGTACTCGATTCCACGTGACGTCCCAGATATTATTGTAGTTGTATGTTATGTAGCTTTGCGGGTAGGGCTGTCACCAGATGAAGGGGGTGGGGGGGGGGGGGGGGGGCAACGGCTGTCGGCATTGACGTCATATCGCCAGTATTGACGTCTGTTTTTTAACCCTTTACCTAACTTCATATGAAAAGCAGACGTAACTTGGAAAAAACTTCTTGAATAACTAATTTTTTTCATTTTCTCTCTCAAAAACATAGGTTATGACCCCTCATTGGAACGAGCTTCCCCCACCCGTAAAACCGTCACGGTCATGATTAGCCATTGTGCATAAATATGTGACCTTAAACACCAATAAATAAATAAATAAAACAGAATTAGACTGATGACCTGACAGTTTACCGTGTAAATGTGAATTTCTTACAGAATTGGACTTGTGACCTGGGGTTTTACCCCTTACTTTCAGTACAGTCGCCGTGGACAGGTCGTAATCCACAGTAGTAGGAGAGCGATGGATCGGGCCAATTCACGGGACCTAGTGGGGGACCACACAGGGGGGGGGGGGCGATGAAGGGGAGTAATAGGAGGGGGTGGATCGGCCCCGGTTGGCCGGATCTCATGGGGGGACCCCGTAGGGGGACCGATGAAGGGAGTAGTAGGAGATTTGGAGATCCGGTTGTAGAAACCATGGGTTTTTACGACAATTAGCCTGCTATTCCCCACCAGTCCAAAAAGGTCCCCACTAGACTCCACTAGTTCTCACCCGTCCTCAGATCACCCAAAAACCCGACTATATTTGATATGGATTCTTCAAGAATCCTATGTTGGACCGCCATACCTTTCACATAGCCCTCATGGCCTCAAACGACTAAAAAGAGGTGCCGAAGGCCACAGACGTTTTCCAAAAAGGGGTGCCGAAATTGGGGTACCTGGGGATATGGCTGTTAAATACCGAGATGAGGCTAAGAGGGATATTAAATTAGACCTCATTGAGGGCTTTTCGCATCCCTCATGGCCTCATACGACAAAAAGGGATACTCGAGAAGATATTCTTGATAGGTATCTTCAAATAATACAATACCCGGTCATAGGTATCCTTAAATACCGAAATGAGGCTAAGAGTCGTATGTGCGAGTCACTCGAACGAGCAATTGCTCTGTAGCTCATTTGCTCGATGGGATTCGAGTCGTTCGAGCAGTATGTGCGAGTCACTTGAGGTAAAACGGAATCCCACTTATGGAATCCCTTTTTTGGAATCCCATTTGTGGAATCCCTTTTTTGAAAACATATGGCGGCATTATGGCCTTCTGAATCCTTTTTTTTGAAATGAGGCTAAGAGTCGTATGTGCGAGTCACTCAAACGAGCAATTGCTCTATAGCTCATTTGCTCTATGGGATTCGAGTCGTTCGAGCAATATGTGCGAGTCACTCGAGGGAAAACGGAATCCCACTTATGGAATCCCTTTTTGGAATCACTACAGAATCCCTTTTTAGGATATGTCTGTGGCTACAGAATCCCTTTTTTCTGAAATGAGGCTAACAGTCGTATGTGCGAGTCACGCGAACGAGCAGTTGCTCTATAGCTCATTTGCTCGATGGGATTCGAGTCGTTCGAGCAGTATGAGCGAGTCACTCGAGGTAAAACGGAATCCCACTTATGGAATCCCTTTTTTGGAATCCCTATAGAATCCCTGTTTAGGATATGTCTGTGGCTATAGAATCCCTTTTTTCTGAAATGAGGCTAACAGTCGTATGTGCGAGTCACTCGAAAGAGCAATTGCAATTGATGGTATTCGAGTCGTTCGAGCAGCATGTGCGAGTCACTCGAGGTAAAACGGAATCCCACTTATGGAAGCCGTTTTTGGAATCCCTATATAATCCCTTTTTAGGATATGTCTGTGGCTATGGAATCCCTTTTTCTGAAATGAGGATAAGCGTCGTATGTGCGAGTCACTCGAACGAGCAATTGCACTATAGCTCATTTGCTCGATGGGATTCGAGTTGTTCGAGCAATGACTTATCAGTAACTGCTCGATAGCTTATTGGCCGCCTTCATCGGTCCCCCTGCGGGGTCCCCCCCCCCTTCAATGTGGACCGACCCATCGCTCTCCTACTACTATCCCCGCGTGGGCAGTGATGTCCATACATTCGTTTACCGGGTAATAAAAATCATCTGCAAAGTTTTAATTAAAGAAGCACCGGATTGTATTCGGTGCTTCGTTAATTCAATTTTTGATAATTATTCCTGTAATTAACGTTTGGAATCTCTGCGTCCGTGGAAATATGGCCTTTGCGTAGAATGTGACCAACCCACTGCGGCTGTACTGTACACGAGGAAACTCTCTTGAATTGGAGTGTTTTTTTTGAAAACATAGTTGAAACGAGCTCGTACAAAAATCCATTTGGTGCCTATTCGAACAGTGACATGAATTATTAAACATATTTGTGCTAGCATGATTCAACTCCGTTTATTTAGCTTAACCCTTTACCCAACGTAACGGCCAAAACCGGCCAGCGCTATTCTCAAAAATCGCCAATTAATTTTCAAAATATTTTCATTTTTTGGTCTCAAAAACATAGGTTATGACCCCTCGTTGGAACGAGCTCGTCGAGCTCGTTCCAACGCGGGGTCATAACCTATGTTTTTGAGACAAAAAATGAAAAAAATTAGTTATTCAAGAATTTTTTTTGCGAGTGTCGTCTGCTTTTCATGTTAGGTAAAGGGTTAATTTGGACATTCGTTATTCCATTGATCCTTTACCAAAACATACAATACGGCTGCCGTGGACTGGTCACTTTCCACGGGTGGGCAATATTTCCACGAACGCAATAATATTAGATTCCAAACACTAATTACAGGAATAATCATCAAAAATTTAATTAATGAAGCACCGGGTACCACCCGGCGCTTCATTAATTAAAAGTTTACTGCTGATGATTTTTATTACATAGTAAACGCATGTGTGGAAACCACTGCTCACGCGTGGAATATGACCAGTCCACGGCAACTGTACTGAATAGGCCTTATCCGTCCTGCCGTTTTCACAAAAAATCTTATTCTATTTTTACTATTTTTAAAGTTATTCCTCAAAAACATAGATTATGACCCCACGTGGAATGAGCTTCTTCCAATGGGGTGGGAGGGGTTGGAAGAACCCTTAGTCAACTTTAAATAGCACTCGCGATAATACACAGCATACTTTTGCAGATCGCCATTGGCACCATCGACCATAAAAAAGGTGAGTAACGAGCATACTGCACTGACTGGTCTCCGGGGCAACAAGACTTCCTTAAGTCACAAACACCGGGGTAGTCAACGATGATTTATTCCCAAGATGGATTTCAAATCAATGTTATTGCCAAAGGAGCCAGTGAGGTGAACACCTTCTTTATCTGTTATTCACCAACCTCTAAATGACATTTTATTTCAATTAAAACGGCTGCTAAATGATATGGTCGCCTAACTGTGACGTAGTCACCAGGTGTTCAAATGTGAATTATCAAAATTTTATAAATCAATATAACAATAACATGATTCTGAAGGGCATTACAGTGTATTAACGGCTCAACAGAAATGGTTAACAGACCAAGAGTTTATTAGCGGCCCGCGACGAAGTCGAGGGCCGCTAATAAGCTCAAGGGCTGTTAACCATTTCTGTTGAGCCGTTGATACACTGTAATGCCCGACAAAGTCGTGTTATTTCTATTATTGCCACTTTCGTACATCGGGTAAATTACGATTAAATTTTATGGGAAATAAGATAAATAAATGAAGTTTGACATTTTAGAATTAAAAAACAACGACACTATCGTTTGATTTGTTGACAAATAAACCGGGTAACATGACTATCGTCTGATCAGTCTACGGCGAAATTTGGGAAGTTAGATGATGAAATATATCTTCGAAATGCGAACTTTAGGCAAGGAGTTTATTCATCAAAGATGTCATCACTTACTTTGTGCGTATCGCTTCCTATATTTGATACAGTATCTATCCGTGACACAAAGGGAAACGCTTGAAACAAATGTGTTAATTGTGTTTACAAATTAAAAAAATCCGAATTGAATTTCGATCCCAATAGAAATCTGGGAAAAATATTGTTGATCGGCTGAGAGATGTGACGTCATTGTCTATATTTAGACGTGTCGGGCTGTTATTGACGTGTTCGGCTGTTATAGTCAATAACGGCCCAATACGTCACATGACTTGTACTTGTTGAGCTTTACGAGGTTTCAACGCCCGGTAAAACATTGTTAATGTGCTAGGAACGCCCGCAAAAGTGGTAACAATAATTGATAATAACACTCCCTTTATTGGCACGACATTAACTGTTCTACAAAGTGGCTCAGTGGTTCGGCATTGGACTTCAAACCGAGAGGTCCACGGTTCGACCCCCGCGAGAGGTAACTGCGTTGTGTCCTTGGGCAAGGCACTTCATCCCGATTGCCCACTTAGGGGCACGGTTGCGCTGTGTGTACTAAGGCGTACTGCACGTCGGTGGTGCACTTCAACCAATGCTAAGCTAGCTTGTGCGGTGTTCGTATGTGGGGAGAGTCTGACAGTTGCTAGCCGTTTCTCAGTGGCTCTCTCGGGGTACTCCGGCTTCATCCAACCTGTAAAACCGGCCCCCGCAAGGTGACTCTGGGTGTCGAAAGTGTCATTAAACTTCAATAAATAAATGAATAAATAACTGTTATACAGGATGTTTCAGAGAAACATCTTGCAGAACGGACATTGTACCGCCAATATAGGGGATCAATTAACAAAACTGTCAAAAGGGACTGGGTGCCGTTGTCATTTCAACCTTCCGCTATAATGAACAGAAGAATGAAATTTGCGCACACTTCCGTGCACGTAAAATACAGTCGCCGTGGACTTGTCATATTCCACCGTGGGCAGTGATGTCCACGCATGCGTTTAGCAGGTAATAAAAATCATCATCATCAGCAGCAAAATTTTAACTAGATGGCGTCATTTCGGCCCTTGAGTTCCAATGTGTTCTATGTGCCAGTAGGCACATAGAACACATTAGAACTCAGGGGACGATTTGTGTGCTAAGCACGCTGTAGTATATCCCCGCATTTACATTCTTGATTATTGGTTAATGCTTGATACAGACAGGAATAAAAAGGTATTATATGGCACATTAAATTGATTGGTAAACAACAATATTCTGTCTTTCCTGTTGAAGATTCTCCATTCGAGATTGGATTCTCCATATGACATGATGGATAAACAAAAATGTATGTGTGTGCAAAACGCTCCACTGTTTATCCCATTTCACATCCTTGAATGATAGTAATGAAACATTTGGTTCAAAGTACAAGAATGGATAGATATATGCTCGCTATATGGTTTAAACTAACTACATGATTTAATAAAAAATTAAAGTGTAATATCTGAAAATATATTGCATATTACATATGATATTAACAGTAACAAGCAAATAACATTACTAAATAATGGAATTAGTGTATCAATTTATCTTAATTAATTAGCGACATTTGATATATTATTATACATCAAACAGAATCAACCAATCAGCGTGTAGAATTATGGACACATGATCAATAATTAGTGTCTAGAGTTGTACTGTTAACATCATTAAAAATCTGTATTGGATGGTTTATCATGTTTACGCTGAAAGTGCTAACACTGTCCAATATCACCCTACGCGCTGATTGGATATTGAACGGTCAAGCATAAATGTACTTTGAAAAAATTGTAAGATCATAGTTTTCTCCCCTGTTGGCAATGGCACACACCTTCATTCATGAATATAAATATATATCCTTGCTGCATTCAGAATTATAATTTCTGGTAATCAAAATCTTGTACTGCTTCCAAAAATTCTAAACTGAAAGCTTTCGCCGGAAATCGATTCTCTAACGACAAAAGTGACGCTGCGGGTGCCACACGGGGCCGAATAAAAAATACGAAACCTTTATGCACATCTAGCATACTGGAAAATATGAACACACTTCAACGTTTCGAATGAAAACACTACAATACTTGGAGATGGGCTGGGTAGTTCCTATCAATATCACCTGCGTTTTTGTTCCAAATCGTGTTTTCGTACCGGGACGATCCGTCCAAAACAGCTGATCTTTTTTGGGTGTGTGTGGGGTTTGTGTAGGGGTGGGAGGTGTGCCTTTTCAGGTGTTTTCGAAGGAAGATATTAATTCCCATAGCCTGGAACCCTGTCAATTATACTTGAACTTATTTTAAACTAATTCCTTGTGAATAACTAGTCACAATGCTTTGTTGAGATGTGGTATTAATCTCCTTTTAGTGAGAGAGATTCAATTTTGTTCACAGAATGTTTCTTGTTTTTTGTTCTAATACGAAGAGGTTGCATGATGTATGTACAAAATAACTGTGCTTCATGGGCATTTTCTCGCGCGCTTGTGCTTGCATAAAACGTTTTCTTGTTATTCACTGTCACGATAATGTACATTTTTTCATGTTTTCAATCAACATTTCCCCTTCCTGAAGGAATCTTTTTTACCCCACATAACATTTATTCGATGTTGGTGTGACGTTAACCACCACCACCAATAAATTAATAAATAAATCACCTGGAGCCAGTTTAGCTCTTAACCCTTTACCCAATGTAATGGCCAAAACCGGCCAGCGCTATTCTCAAAAATCGCCAATTAATTTTCATTATTTTTTCATTTTTTTGTCTCAAAAACATAGGTTATGACCCCTCGTTGGAACGAGCTCGTCGAGCTCGTTCCAATGAGGGGTCATAACCTATGTTTTTGTGACAAAAAATGAAAAAAATTAGCTATTCAAGAATTTTTTTGTCAAGTGTCGTCTGCTTTTCATGTTAGGTAAAGGGTTAAAGAGTCGCTTATATTTAAATTAGCTCGTCTGGAATATTGCAGCTGGTTGGAAAAGCGAACCAACGGTACTAAAAAAATATGAACTATAAACATTCATTTTGATTGAATCAACGCAAGAAATGTTTCAGAATCGAGACTTCATTTAACCGAGTCGTTGATGACGTAAATATTAGACATGTTTTGTTTACTAAATTTTATGAATGAAGACTCATCACAGCTGTTATTTTGTGATTTCGTCGCATTGTTCCATGAATTGTGCTAATATCTCCGTGTTTTCAAGGCGAATTAAACACTTATTGACGTAATGACAAATCAGTGGTAGGCTGTACGCAAACTCGAAAGCAAAAAGTAGGTAAACAAACAACCCATAACATCGTCGGATTCCTTACGGAATTAGACTGCGGCCTGAGAGCTTGTACCATGATATTCTAAAAATAATTGCCAAATTGAGTCAAGGTGGTTGCACCTTTTGACAGGTGGTCTTGTCTATGCTGACTCGTTCTAATTTGGAAATTCTGGTTATGCTGATACACCAAATTCACTAATTAATTTCTTTCACGCGTTGCAAGCAAATTGCGTTAAAGTTCATTCTATATCGCCGAGCTATTTTCAGAATACAATGCCGTCTGACATAATGTGGTAAATTAATGAGTTTCGTAAATTTAATAATTACATTTAATTGATCAATTATGTTTTTAAATGACTGAGTACGCAATCAATTTTTTTTAAATAAATGAGACCAAATTAATTGGAACCTAATTTGAAATAACTGCCACACACTGCGACGTGACACAAACTATCGATTGGGATCACTATACTGTAACAAAAGGCACGTATTTTGCGTAGGTAGACAATGAACAGCTGTGAGTGATCGCCGAACAATTCCACTTGAATATCGCAGACAGTTCTACTCTTCAGTGAAACGTTCAAGAACTGTGAATAAGCCTGCCACAGATCGATTGTCGGACTAACCATATTTGATCATTTAACCATTTCCTAACTCGAATCACCAAATCACGTGCGTCAGTTGCTGGTGATCAGATTTACTCATTCAGAATACCAAATAAATATACAGAGCCGCACATACGATTGAATGGGTTAAGAATTATCCCACGAGATTGTTTGGGCCCAGAGGTTCATTCCCACTAGACCAATTCCCTTTAGACCAACTCCCACCAGACCAATTCCCAAAAGACCAATTCCCATTAGACCAATTCCCATTAGACCAACTGATGTGTTCTACTTTCAAAATAATTTAAGCTGAGTGCAAGAAACCACTATCGGTGCATTCATAAACAAAGGGATACCAAAGCAAAAGCCAGTATTTTCCTTTCTTATGTTTCACCCTCTGTCAAATGCAAATAATATTTTGTTTATATAACGTTGTTTTATCACAAACTATTGGAGAGTGCCTATAGGCACTCTCCAATAATTTTGTAATAAAACAAATTTCATGAACAAAATTAGACCACCAAAATAATTTAGCCCTCAACCAGTTAATAACAATAAATAGTTGGTCTAAAGGGAATTGCTTTCATTGTAAAAATTGAAGAAAATTAAGAAAATTGTGAAATTGAAGTAAAAAGGTATATATATTGATGTTTTAAATCTATATTTTTTGTATTTGGGAAATTGAGAAAATTGAAGTGAATGAGATGAGAAATTGAAGTAAAATGTTATATATATTGAGCTGTGCTGAAATGTTATAAATCAATATTTTTTTATATGTTATGCATATAAATATTTTTTTATTAAATCAAGTGTTTTTCAGTAAATAAATATTTTCCTAATTATCCTTAATCAATAACAGTCAATAGTTGGTCTAAGGGGAATTGGTCTTTTGGGAATTGGCCTCGTGGCAGTTGGTCTGAAGGGAATTGGTCTAGCGGGAAGACACCGGCCCAGAATATCACGAGAGCCGAAGCGATCGTATGTGCTTATGTGCGGTTCTGTATTTATCACACACCTTCAATGAAACAACCTGTCTACACGAAAGTTGAACTAAAAGCACTCTTCAACAGGATAATTATATTTGAAACATGTGTTCAGTTCTGTATTTTTATCTCACAATCGGGGCGTGTTTGCCCTGTTATGCAACTAAAGTTTAATGTATCTGGGCCCTTGTTCCGAATCCGTATCAAGGGCCCCTGATACAAGCGCATGATTCTGCTGTTGCCAAAACAATGGCATTAATATCATTTTTCGATCGCTTCGCGTTCTTCTCTTCAGAGAAAACAATATTAGATGAGGCGAAGCCGAACCTAATATTGGCATATATGACAATGTATCTGCCAACTAAACGCCCTATAACGTATTTATTATGCACGGCATGCTAAAATGCCACTGTGGAAGTTAACTCAACGAATAGTTAAATTATGCGCACTTTTCGGCATCTTGGGCTGGTTTGTAGCCTATTATTGGGATTTTCCTGAACGATCGAGTCGAGGTTTCTCTCTTGAAGTTAAAGGATTAGCTTTCACTATGAAGTGTGGAAAACTCCACCTCAATAAACGATGAACGGCATATTTTAAAATATAATAAACCTTTACACCAAGAGAGATATTTAATTCACCAGTAATTATAGAAAAAGTAACAACCAAATTCACGTTGACGAAACACACATTTGCTCCACTTCGCAAGACAGTATTCAGTAAAGTGAATTCCAGTGACGTAATTTTGTCTGAAGTGTAACGTCATCACTGACCGCAATATGGAGATCAATGAACACTATTCTATTTTTCAATTTGCGTCTTTCCATCGACAAGGCAAAGTTCCTCTTAAAACAGTTTTATAACACATTTTGTGGTCAATATTGTGAGATAAATTTATGATCACCACAGTGTGGGTCTCCGAAAATTGAGATCAAGTCTCGTTGTCGGCACAGAATCGCATTTCGACTCGCCCGAACGGGCTCGTCGAAATACTGTTCTGTTCCTACAACTCGACTTGATCTGAATTCCCGGAGACACACACTGTGGTGATAATCTATATATCACACATCTTCACTGAAACAACCAGTCTGCACGAAAGTTGAACTGAACGCTCTCTTCGACAGGATAATTGCCGCGTTTACTTCGTTGCCAACGAGACATGAATGTTAGTCGGCCGGGAACCAACCCATAGTTGTTTTTTAATTTTTACGGCATTCAATTGGTCGAAACCAAGAGACATCGATCAGTGTCATGGTCACGATGATCGAACTTCAAATATTTTCTAAAATTCTGGGAGTAACAGAACAAAAAGTTTTAAAATAACTAAGAACTTTAGTACACTCCATCATTTTTGGCCAGTTCTGGAGAGTATTTATCAAGGAACAAGCTCTCAGAACGTTATTTTTATTTTGTGGACTCGAATCTGATTGTTTAAATATCCTGGGTAAACAAATCTAAATGAGGAACTTGGAATTTCCAGGCGATCTCGACTCCGGTGCATTCGACCAATGATGACGTTATTCATTTAGACGGGTTCCTTCTCTAATTACGTTGGAAACGAAATCGAACGTGTTTTGTATCACCACATGTGCGATACAACTTTATTTTTATCGTACAGGTAGAAGAGTGGAAATCCCGTCTTCTAGTTTAATAGGTGTGTGATAAAAGTTATATTTTCACAGCTGAAGTAAAAGCTTTACAACTTGCGCTCGAATACGTCGGGAATGTACAGGAAAGGAAGTCGACTATTTTCTCCGACTCTCTTTTATCTTCGCTGGCTTTACTCAACCCAACACTGAATAATCTTCTGATCTTGAAACTTCGTCAGACATAGAAATATATGGCTTATATCGTAACTTGTTGGCAGGTTACGCCATATAGCATGTGGCAACCCATAGGAAAGGGGTGTTGTGGTGCTTCTCCACCTTTTCTGTTTTTACTACGCCAGTCATGTTTTTTAAAGTCATAAAGAGATTTCCACCCTTTATAAAAATATCAACAAACTAACGCTCGATCTCGCTGAAGCGAGATCGCACGTTAGTTGTAGCTGTATATTTTGGCGGGATTTCTTTTAAGATGGAAACCGCATGCCATTCTATTCATATGTGGATGCTATAAAAAACATTTAAGTCGAGATAGTTCCGAAAGAATATCAAGCCTTTCTGTAAACCCTTTACCTGACATGAAAAGTAGACGACACTTGCAAAAAAAATTCTTGAATAACTATTTTTTTTTGTCTCAAAAACATAGGTTATGACCCCTCGTTGGAACGAGATCGACGAGCTCGTTCCAACGAGGGGTCATAACCTATGTTTTTGGACGAAAAATGAAAAAATAATGAAAATTAATTGGCGAATTTTGTGAATAGCGCTGATATTATTACCACTTTAGCGGCGTTCCCTAGTATATTAACGGAGTTTGGCCGGCGGTGAAACTCAGTAATTTATGGCGTATTTCAACCGGAAGCGGGCGGCGGGCCGTTAATGAAAATAAAATTCATTGACGCCACCCCCGCCCGCTTCCAGTCATGGTAATAATAGTAATAACATAATTTTGTTGGGCGTTCTGGTTTATTAACAGCCCTCAAGGACTGAAAAGCAGCTCTCTGGCTTATTTACGGGCCTCAACTTCGTCTCTGGCCTTCAATAAACCCTCGGGCTGTTATTCATTTCTCTTGGGCCGTTAATAAACCGTAACGCCCCCCCATACTCACGTTATCATTATAATAATAATTTAATAAAGTAAAACACGCGAGACAAGTTGTTTAATACCCTTTACCCAACGTAACGGCCAAAACCCCAGCGCTATTCTCAAAAATCGCCAATTAATGTTCATTATTTTTTCATTTTTTGTCTTAAAAACATAGGATATGACCCTTCGTTGGAACGAGCTCGTTCCAACGAGGGGTCATAACCTATGTTTTTTAGACAAAAAATGAAAAAAATTTGTTATTCAAGAATTTGTTTTGAAGTGTCGTCTGCTTTTCATGCTTGGTAAAGGGTTAATAAAGTTATGTTGTATTATTTTGTCGTAACCTGTAGTTCGTTCGCGTTTTTTACAATTACAACCTGTAACTTAACCGGTCGTTTGCGGTTTATTTCCAGGGCTATTCGTAAGAAGTTGAATACGCTAATTCCTGACCAATATGTTATCGTGTTTTGCTGGTAGTGTGGCAAGGTTTATATTTTCGGAAACACCTAGACTGACAGTGCAGCCAAACAGTCTCTAAACACATTATCTATATAACTGATTCTAATATTCCCTTCATCAACCACATATCAACAAGTAAATGAAAACTGTGTTCCACACGGAATTGGATGGGAGCAATAAATAGCAAACTCCATCGCTTCAGATCAAATATTAATGATATATACATATTATCGCTACAGTGAAGTGATCTGGATCGCAGTATCACATCGAGTTGAGGAGGTCAGATCGCCGGATCAAACGAGCTGCCGCAGGCTGTGAATTTGATCCGGCGATCTGACCACCTCAACGAGACGTGATGAGACGGTCCAGACCACTTCAGTGCAGCGATAAAAGGTTTATTTTGACTTCAGTTCAACATCGCATGCCAACGCTAGCATTAACAATTCCCCCAACCTTTTTTTGGTAAATTGGATTAAAGTAAAAAAGAACTATTTTTACACTTATTTTTGTAACAGGTGCACACCATCGGGAAATACCCCGATGCGCATGAAAACGATAAAAAATCAAGACCGCCGTTCGAGCGCAACCATTCAAGCTCGGAGTAAAGTACTCTCTCCGACTGGAACAACTAATTATGCGAATTCAAACGTACCCGTAAATAGTCCGTCATACTATCGTGATACGGAATCGGATTCCACTCTGTGGATTTTCCGGAGACCAGGAAAAGATCGTGAAAACAGTAGTGATATTTAGCGTTAAATTGGATAGTCATATAAAAAATATCCGTCTCGTAACCTTTGTAGAAAAGACCATGTAATTCTGACGCGATGTCATATTGGTCATGCACGACTTACTCACTATTATATGCGACCAACGTGTGTTCCCTGCCAGTGTCCCTTGAAAGTTGAGCACATTCTCTTATAATGAAGGCAAGCTTGTGGAAAGTGTTTCCGAAAGGGTCTCCGAACAAAAATAGTATTGGAATGGGGGGAACCGGACAAAAGCGCGCTAGGTCAAAAGATCTCCGGAAAAAGATCTCCCGAAAAAGCTCCTTAGGACAAAAGATCCCCAGGTTTTTTTGAGGGTAGGACAAAAGATCCTCTGCCAAAAAAAAAAAATCCCCAGAACAAAAGATCTCCAGGTCGAAAACATTTTCGAGGGTAGGACAAAAGATCAAAAAAGGTACGTGCATTAAAACCAGCATTGCTGATCTTTGTCTTTGTATGGCTTCCTTAAAATGTTAGATAAAATTTTCAAAAATCTCAACAAAACAATATAAATATGGATATCATTGGAACTGGCTCACTGAGCCAGTTCCAAAGATATCCATATTTGTATCATGGTTTTCTTTCTCTTGAGATTTATATTTATAGCACTTTACAGATGGGAGATAAGCTAATTTTTTCGAAGAAATTAACATTTCTCAGAGGCAAACAAATACATAAATTTATTTCTACAATAGCAACTTTGTAAAAACCGAAGATTCGACTTGGTGAGTCCGTTGAGAACCGTATTTTGTACACGACATCTAATTAATCAACAAAAATCTATGTATTTGTTATGTTCATGTATATTGATTGATAGGAATAATTTTAAAATAAAAAATAAATAGTAGGCTTCTAATTTTTCTTCTACAAAACATGCACAGTCTTTACTTTGGAAAAATGTAAAAAAAAAAAAATGAAAATTATAATTTATTATTTTCAAATTTTCATTTTTTTTTACATTTTCATCACAAAGTAAAATATATGCGCATAAAAACCAAGTTCATGTGACCATCAATATGAAATGGCTTATCAGGGGACCTTTTCTTCCAGGGAGCTTCTAGGGGAACTTTTGTCCTAGGGAGCTTTTTGGAGATCTTTTGTCCCAAGGATCTTTTTGGGGATCTTCTTCCGGAGATCTTTTGTCCTAGCTCTGGGGACTTTTTGTCCTAGGGAGCATTTTCTGGGATCTTTTGTCCGGGTATCCTTTGCCTGGGAGCTTTTGTTCTACACCCTGGAAAGGAACGGTACACCAAAGAATTGTGAACTTTCTATCTCTTCGTGGAATTTTGAGGGAAACTTGATAGCTAAAGTTCAAGACCCAAACTTCGTGTAAACTATATCGACGTACGGTGTTGTTTTCTGTACGAATGCTGTTTACCTGGTGGGTTTACTGCCGACCTTGAAAGTGAAACACTTAACCCTTTGAACTCTAGTGGTATCTTCCATGCCAGTTCAATGGCAGCAACTAGAAGAGTCCATATTCATTATTTGGGGTAGACCAATCAATATTTTCAAAGGGTTAAAAGTTATATTCTGAAGGCTTTTACCAGGAAAAGGCGATCGAGTGCAAAGCGAGACAGTGGGGGGGGGGGGGGGGGGGGGGGGGGGAATTGTTGTTCTCTGCAGAGAGTCATTGGTTGGTGTCGTTTCTGTATAGAATGTTATTCATGAAACAATTGTTTGGTTAAAAATTGATAAATCATTGAACTCCACATGTCGTGATGTTTACATCGCTGGTGTTTACATCCCCCCCCTCCCCAAAGAAAAACATACACTAATTGCTTTCATTGTTTGGAAGACACCGTGTCAAACTTGAAAGAAAATAGTGATGTTTTTGCTTGTGGTGATACTAATAGGACAACAGGAACATTTGCTGATTCTACGGGTGATGTCTCTCTCCCCGGTTATTTAAGTTAAATGATGTCGCGGACGTGAATTTTGAGACAATGATTGTAGAAACTCCACAAACATGTTTTTAGAAAGTCATAAACCGAATTAGTCTGTGTCAACGGCCTCAACATACCACTTTGTATTGTGACAGTAACTGCGGAAGTCTAAGTCACCCGATTTCATGCATACAACACCGCATCACACACCAAGAAACGCAGTAAAGGCGGTAAAACACAATTTACACCCGTAATCCCGCCAGCCAGCAAATGATTCAACCCACGAGCTGCGATCCGGCACAACACCGTTGAACAAGAGATCAAATTCTGGAGTAAGAGGGTGAACAACATCATGAACAGATATCATTGGCTTTCAGACAATCTGACCCACTATATTAGACAGCTAAGCAATATCTGGCTTTATGTCTTTCTCAGGGACATGGCGACAGGGGGTGGGGGTGGGGGGTGGGGGGACACCCCCCAATCCTGGCCAAAATTTCCTATAGTTGGAAATTCGGAGGGCAAGTCATGAGTGGTTGGAAATTCCATCTATCCGGATTTTAGAGCTTCTTGGGTGATGCTGATGTCTCATGTACTTCCCAAAATTCCAACTCGGTTTCAAATCGGCAAAAATTCCAACTGTTACTATTTACAACTACAGTGTAGGCAATATCGAGCTTCACAGTATGCACGATGTCAGTCGGTACGAGGTTTCTATAGTACGTTTACTTATGGTAATAAAAAAAATCCTCGAAATGCACTTCAAGAAAGTCACATCATGTAAAATCGTTATCCTGAGTTAATTCCATCATTCACAGTTATAAAATGATGAAACATCGGAAACTGGTCGTTTCTGCATAAGGTCCGGTTTAATGGTAGGACAGTGTGAATTGCTCAAAGTTCTAAGCATGAGCATTTGTTTAGCACCTATTCAATTCCGAGAATAATACCAAATAATAGTAATAACCTGATAATTCTATCAAAAATGTGTTGGCATTTCAATTACTAGATTCAATTTTATGCCCCCTTTCAGGGCTTCATTTTCAAAATGTTTCTCGGTAGTGAATATCCAATTAGGGGAGGGACTGGGAGGGGGTCCCTCTCCTGGCCCCTCCCCCTAGTTGGAATTCACTACCCTAACCCCCACCCCCAATCGGAAGCCTCTAGCCACGTCCCCGGTCTTTCTTGGAACTGGCGATCTTACGATGAAAAGTAAATCTTATATCTCACTTACTATTCTTGAAGTCCCAGTATACTTCATTAACTGGTAGAGTGCTGGAAGCCCATTTTTGGGCTTTATCCTGAAGTGCAGGGACAACGGCTAAAAGGCTTGATATTCTGCGGATGTGCTTCAATTAATTCTTGATGTGATATTATTTAGTCTGGATGGAATTGCCCTGCTACAATTTATGGGAGAGTGCCTGTAGGCACTCTCCCATAAATTGTAGCAAGGCAATAACATGTGAACAAAATTTTAACACCTCAAAAAACTTAGCACTCTACCAGTTAAGGAATGGAACAAAGGCCACAAATCCCCTGAAACTTTTGAAGAACAGGATAAGGAACTACAAAAGCAGATATACACTCCGAACGGCACCATCAGACAAATCAACAGTGACCTTCATTGTCATTCATCACCATTCAGTCGCGACTTGAGTGTCAACTCCAAACACACAAAAGGAGACTACAGAAGACTTACATCTCGAACACACTACAACTTTTCACTCCTCAAGGACGGGGTCCACCCTAGACGACTCCTAGTAAAAGCCTAGCTCCGAAAAATAGGAGACCAAATACAGTTTGATTGCTGGAAATAATTACCTGAACAAACTTCATCAAATCACCCCCAACAGTCAATGTGGCTTTCCACGCTAAACTGTGAATTAAAAAAAAAAACTGTTGTCTAATCAACCTTCATCAATCATTTCAAACAGTCAGTGTGGCCTCCCACGCTAAACTGTAAATTCAATTAAACAACTCAAGTAAATTGTTCCCAACGGTCAGTGTGGCCTTCCACGCTGTTCATAAACAGATTGAAAATGTTTACAGCCATCCTAACCTTCATGCTACTGGTCACCATTGGTAAAGAATTTACAGAAGAAAAAAGTTGGATTCACCAGCAATATACTCAACGTCCCTACTAAACCCAAGACTTTCCTCTGCAAAAAGGAGACCGCTTACGTTTACAAAGAAGGGAATAGAAAAGCGGGTACTTTTCCTGCTGGCTTTACTCCGTTCAGGGGACATAGAACTCATCTCAGGATCCAAAACCAATGACATCTTTCCTTGTGACCTTTGTGAGATACCCGTCACATGGTCAGATGAAGGCTTATGTTGTGATGAGTGCAGGCTGTGGCACCACAAGTCATGCATAGAAATCTATTCAACATACTTTGAACAACTACAGAACTCAAATGTGCAGTGGCTATGCTGCAAGTGCAGTTAAGGCAATGCAACATCCTTCACATTCCACGCGTATGAACTGACAACATCAAACTACTTCGAACTTCTGGAATGTACCAATTCTTCCATGAACTCCAGAACATCCAACTCGGTGTTCAGCCCCCTTAAGACCAGCAGCCCAATTGGAAGTAAACACCAGACACAGAAGATACAGCCCAAAGAAGTAAGATACCGAACAATACAACTAACTCGGAAATATTCGACCTGCCCGAGAAAAAGAACCTACGCATCCTCACAGTAAACTGCAGAAGCATCAGAGAGAAAACTGCAGAATTCAAAGCAATACTCCAATACACAAAACCCGACATGTATGTAGCTGCCAATCGTGTCTAAGAGGAATCAAACCTGTAAAACCACCATCCAAAACAGCCATACAACTACACAGTATATCGTAATGACAGTGATACCTTGGGAGGAGGAATATTCATCCTAGTAAACAACGAAATCTCATCATCTGAACAAGTAGACCTTGTAACAGATTGTGAGATCAACTGGATGAAAATAAAACAAAAGAACCGAAAAGATCTGCTAACAGGAGTCTTCTACCTGGCTCACGGAAACACCAAAGATGCATCTCAACTACAAGCCTCACTACTCAACCCTATTAGTAGAAGAAAAACTACAATATGATACTCGCAGACGACTTCAATTGCCCAGACATAACATGGGACACCCTGTCACTGCGAAATAATGCACCAGATAAAAAAGTCCAACTCTCCATCGTGGATATAGCAACACAATCCCACCTTACCCACATGCATCATGAACCAACACGGGAAAACTGCCTTCTCGATCTGGTATTGACATCTAATCCTACACTGGTAAAATCATCTGTAAACACCCCGGTATATCTGATCATGCAATCATAGTCAACCATGTGGACATAAAACCATCTTACCACAAATGTAAAGCAAAAAATCGTCCCCTGAGTTCTAATGTGTTCTATGTGCCTACAGGCACATAGAACACATTGGAACTCGGGGGACGACATGTAAACCAAGAAAGTGCTTCAGCTGGAAGAAATCTGACAGTGAACAACTAGCCGGGGAACTCCAGACGCTTTCGGAAACTATCATCACAATGCACAACAAAGGCACTAACATCCAAAACCTTTGGGATACATTCAAATCAGAACTTTCCAATAGCATTGAGAAGAATGTACCATCACGACAAATGCAATAAAATAACAACATCCCACGGATCACTAACAAAAAAAAAAAAAAAAAAATCCGCCGCAAAAAAACAAAGACTATATAATAAAGAAAAGTACCAACTGGAAAAAAAACACTATAAAGAGCACCAGGAACTCTGTAAAAACAGCATAAAGAAAGCGGAGTGGAATTACATCAACGCCTCAATCCTCAACGGACTCAAAAGACTAAAAAAAAAAAATACCCAACCCTGTTGGAAATACGTGAAATCGAGGAAACAAGATAATATTAGTCCTCAATGCAAATGGAACACTAATCAGCGACAGCAAATCTAACTTTTGGTCCAACAATTCCAGTCTGTATTCACTAAAGAAAAAGCCTCGAGAATGCCACCAACCCAGAAATTTATACAAGAAGATATTGCAAGCATTAAAATTGACATCAATTGCACAGAAACACTTCTAAAGAAATTAAATAAATCCAAGGCTTCAGTCCAGATAACATCCCGAATAGTATCCTTAAAGAATACTCAAAACAACTGGTACCTGGTGTCTCCGCGATCTTCCAACTCTAATTGAATACGGCACACTACCATCAGATTGGTTAACGGCAAACATCTCACGCATATACAAAAGGAGACAAGCATCTCCCAGAAAACTACCGTCCAGTGTCGCACACCTCTGTGCTGTGTAAGCTCCTAGAACATATTATCTACAGGCACATTTTGAAACACTTAGAAACACACAAAGTACTGACAAACCTAAATCATGGCTTCATTTCGGGCTATTAATGTGAAACCCACCGGCTAACTACACACGACCTATTAAAATCATATGACAAAGGAAAACAGATCGACATGGCCATTTAGATTTCTCAAAGGCGTTTGATAGAGTACAGCATCAAAAACTCCCAAAAACACGTCCCTGACGCTAAATCACGGTTTAGGTTTATGTCTATGTCCACGTTCAGAGTTTTCCCAGTAAACAATGTTTTCAGTGAGTGGTTTAAAGAAACTACTGATTGTTTTCAGAAAAATCTTGTACCAGTATCAGCTGACGATTGGCCATCCACAATTGAATTTATGATTAGTTCAAACATATTTGCATTTTCCAAACAATCTCGATTTGCCTCATCATTGAAACGAAATGGTTTTAGCGCGCCGAAGGCGCGCAGGGACGCTGTGGGGCAAGCCCCTTTCGATCCTCAGTGACTGTTTAGGATCTGGTAGCTTTATGTCAAGCGTGTTGAAGGAGGAAAAGGTTCGGGTATTCAGCAGTTGTCCTTGGCTAGAGTATCAGCGGTATTGGGTTGACTTCGTTGACTGACCCCCCCCCCCCCCCCCAGGTGACGACCAGTGTGAGAGGTTGGGTCCTCTCAAAAAGGCATTACCTCCCCCCGAGGGTGCTGTAGTGTTTTATGTTTCGAGCAAGTATAGTCTTTCACTACGGGGATGAATCAGGTAGCGATGGCTGGCCATCATTGGCAAGTATAGTCTGCCTCAGACTGTCTTAATCGGTTTTCAGGTTTTGCAGTAGGACGTCTTTTTGGATAGATGACAACAACCACCCCTTTCGGGGACCATCAGTAGAAAGACCCGAACTTCCCTGGTTCGGGAGCAGGCCTGCATTGTAACCTTTTTGGCTGGGTCAAAAATGCGCTGTACAGACGCTTACAAAAAGGGGCAGAGGTGGGAAGCAGGACCAACGCTCGCCTCCCTTGAAGTGGGTGTCCACTTCTAGGGGTGGAGCGGAGGATGTTCAGGATCCATAGAGGTTACTGTTTCCATAACGGTTATAGTTTCCATTGCGGTTATTGGGGTGCTGGTCATTAAAAAGAAAGCATATCTGTGTTCCTGCTAAACGAAGAAGGCAGAATTAACCCTTTACCCAACGTAACGGCCAAAACCGGCCAGCGCTATTCTCAAAAATCGCCAATTAATTTTCATTATATTTCAATTTTTTGTCTCAAAAACATAGGTTATGACCCCTCATTGGAACGAGCTCGTCGAGCTCGTTCCAATGAGGGGTCATAACCTATGGTTTTGAGACAAAAAATGAAAAAAATTAGTTATTCAGGAAATTTTTTTGCAAGTGTCGTCTGCTTTTCATGTTAGGTAAAGGGTTAATTTGATATATAGAGAATAATGAAAAAAGTTTGAGATGTACCATTTACCTCTTACTAGTTTTGATTATTTTTAGGCGGTCAGTTATTAGTGATTTTAGCTGAGTTGGTGAGGACAGCTCTTCCTGGTAGAAGGTCACAGCTTTCGCCGTTATCACTGCCTGTTAATTCACCTTCTGGGAGCGCGGTGGCTCAGTTGGTAGAGGTGCAGGCTGCAAGCCGAGAGGTCCTCGGTTCGAATCCCATCTGCGGCAACCGCGTTGTGTCCTTGAGCAAGACACTTCATCTCCATTGCCCGTGTGGGGGCACGATGACGCCGTGTACTAAGGTGTACTGCACGTCGATGGTACGCATGTCTTCAACCAATCTAACCCTGCCTGTGCTGCAGTGCGGAGTTACGATGTTGGGGAGCTGGCAGCTGCTCGTCGTTGCTCGGTGGTTCTCTCCGGGTACTCCGGCTTCCTCCACCCGTAAAACTGTCACGGTCATGATTAGCCATTGTGCATAAATATGTGACCTTAAACATCAATAAATAAATAAATAATTCACGTTCCCTTTACCAGTATTGTCAGTTCACGGGTACTGGATCTTGCCGACTTTCATATTTCAAGACGTTTGATTTTTAGTGTTTTAGTTGAGTTGGTGAAGGCAGCCCTTCTTGGTAGAAGGTCACAGCTGTCGCCGTTTTCACTGCCTGTTAGTTCACCTTCCCTTTACCAAAATTGTCCATTCGCGGGTGTTGGATCTTCCTGAATTTCATATTTAGGACGTTTGATTTTTTTAGTTGAGTTGATGAAGACAGCCCTTTCTGGTAGGTTTGCCTCATCAGATAACTCATCGTTCCATTTATAGTTAACACGCTTCTTAAGATTTACATTATCAGGCGAGGGTTTGTGTTTATGGGCATTAGAACTATCTGCATTTTGAAGAAGACCAAATTGTAAAGGGCGTGGTTAGACCATTCATGAAAACCCAGTACTTCAAATGATTTAATAAGATGAATGTCAGTTGATAATAAGTAATCAACTACACTACACCCATTGTGTGTGAAACACGTGTGGTGCCCAGTATTCGGCCAGTGGTCGAGTTCATTCCTTATTCGCAATCCAATGGTCTGACATAACATCAAGAGTTTTCGTTCAAAATTGTTCGCTGATTGTGAGGAGTTTGTATCTGTATCTGCATGTGGTACGTCGTAGAAGCTTCTTTTTTTGGCTTTTATATGGCGGAGTGGGGAGTGCACTATGGTGTTTCTCGTTCGATTGCAGCCTTGAATTAATATATATGGATGCGTACACTTATGCATCACTGAGCTTATTCCAGTCGATGGTGGTTTGTACGAAAAAGGAATGTTTATACTGCTCAGTGGTAGTACAGTGGAACCCTTTTGACTGAATAGCCAATTTGCCAATAAACATTATCCAATTTATTGGAGTATTAAATTAACAGGGATTTGTCACTTTCATGTATTCTAGAGATAAGCTTAGCATTTATTCTATTATATCTTGTTTGACAGAGCTCCATGAGCTGTGTCAGACAAGGCATAATAGATTAAATGCTTGTGTTTGATGTACTGAAGCCAAATTGGTCTATAAACAAAGGAAAACTGCTATAAACAAAGGAAAACTGGGGAGAGTCAGGGTAATTTCTCGACAGGTTGCAAGATTTTTTATTCAATTAACAGGAGTTTACTCCGTGACCTATATTCACTTAACAGGTCATATTTGTACTTGAGGTATGGTATAGTCATTACTGTTGTCGCTTCTTATTTTTCTTTCATTGCAGTGTACCCATTTACTGGTTTTAATGTGTGGAGTTATTTTGTCACGGATAATGTCCACTTTTATAGAAAAAAATACGGATCATCGCCACGATACAGTCTTAGGTGCTCTTGTGGGGATAAACACAAATAAATAAATAAATAAATAAATAAATAAATAAATAAATAAATAAATAAATAAATCTTGTTGGGTTCCAACAACCTTCATATTGTGTAAATACAATTGGTGCACCAGTATATATTTTCTCTCTACTATCTCCTGGTTGAATCTTTCTCTCGAATCTCCAGCACATGAAGTTTTCAACCTGTCACGGCATGACTTTTAAGCCTTATCTGCCCCTTTTCAATTTAACCTTGTCATAATATTACTTGATGTTGTCACGCTTCTACGAGAACTAGTTAGTTCCATACTCTAATAAGGATTATCCACTTCCATAAATTGGATAATTTATGACTTCTATTGAGCAGAATATATCTATATTTCCATATAGATGCTACACAGTTACCTTGTACCTACTACTTTCCTTCACCTTTTCCTAGTATTTTATGTTTCCTCCATCTTCATGCCTAAATTAACTATCTCCCACTACAACATTCTCTTCCAAGCCAGCTTGAATCCAATTTGCTTTCCAGACAATATCATTCTGTTACCTGCAATCATTACTAGTACTTACATCCGTGCACTACGTTTACGCTATCGTCGACATTTTGCACAACAGATTACAAAATGTGTCATATATTGAATTATACCGTGCTCGGATAGGTACTTTCAATACTACACTTTACGCTCGCATCCTAGAGCAGAAACTGTCGAAGCATGAATCAGTCTGAGTCCTAGTTTACCTACTCCTGCGCCTTGGTGGGGTTGAACTCCATAGAAGCTTCACTGCCATGGCTGCTCTTTTCCACAGAAACGTTATTGAATCCGCTTCCACGTGTGTGACTGAGTCTACGGAAGCAACCTCGCATCTTTACAAGCGAGTGCCCGTCTAGAAAATTTTGTCCATCTTGAAATTACTAATCTCCGTTTTTCTTGCCACGTCGACTTTTCTTTACATGGGTACAATTTCATTGTTGTTGTCGGGTGACATCAAACCCAATCCCGGACTGAGCTCTATCAACTCAAACCCTAACAAGAATATTTTGCATCTTAATATCCAAAGCTTAAAATCCAAATTAGATACACTTCAATGTGAATCTCATCTTATGGTATTCTGGCTTTAACCGAGACATGGCTGCACAACAACGATCCAACATCTGATGTCTTACTCCGCGGATTTCACGAACCATTGCGCTGCGACCGGGGAACCTTGCACGATATGAGCATGCTCTCAGATTTTTTAGGATTGAACTCAACTAACCAGGTCTTTGTTGGTATTTGCAACGAGTTAAACAAATCTAAGACCACTGAACTCTGTACAATTGGATTGGTAGAACGCTCCTTGGTCACAAATAGAAAAGTGTTGCACCTGTCGTAATCTTGGAGAGGATTGGGAGTGGGGTAAATATAGCATATACCCATAGAAGCTTGGTGTACCGAATGTTCACCACTCGTGGTGAAGTGGTGTTAACCGCGAGCCTTTGGCGCGCGGTTAACACCACTTCACCACGAGTGGTGAACATTTGGTACACCAAGCTACTATGGGTATATTTTATTTATACCATGATCGTCAGATTATTAAGAGTTGCTATTATTTTTTCTCGATTTTACTGAGCAGGAGCCGTGCACACGTGCGAATTTGCTTTTGTTCACATGAGGATCGGTGGGCGGTACTTTCTCTGTCACTTTTATCACCAAAACGAGATAGAAAAAGAAACAGGGCCTTTTTCATTTTAATAACATAACAACATACTGTTTCGAGTTATGGATGCTTTATTAACAGGAGACAACGCATGTTTGTTAATTTTTGACGTTTTATGGGGTAAACGCATTTAAAAACGTAATAAATAATTTCCACTTTCATTTCACTCTTCGCGAGGTGACGTGCGATAAATTTAAACACGTTCGCATTCAGGTCGACGTCACTAAATGTCAACTTGGATGTAGTTCCACTGTAGGTGTAAATTTTAACCACTGAAATTCCATTGCTGGTGTGTTCACCACGGTTGGTGTATAAAGCAAAAAATTATGTCATAGGCTGTTCATATATAGTAGAATAGGTAATCATGGTATAAATTGTTACTGTAAATAGACAATGCTGAACAAAAAGTTTATCGATAGTTTTCAATTTTCCGATGCCTCGCAATCGCGGAATGGAATGTTTTTCGAAGCACCATTTAACATATATTTTGATGTCTACGACAGTGGCGTAACCAGGCGGGGGCCTAATGGGAGGGGGTCATGGCCATGCTCCCCCCCCCTAAAAACTTAAAGTGGTCTCCCTCAGAATGGGAAAATTAAAGCACCAGAGGGTCCCAGATTCACTCTGAGGGCATTGAATTTTCAAAATTTTCTCGGGGAGTTCCCGGAATCCAACCAATGGGAGGAGGATACCGTAGGCCTGAGATGGACGTGGACATGGTCCTCCCATTGGTTGGGGTTTGGGGGAGCCTCCCCAAACCCCATCAATGGAAGGGCAATACCCACTCCCTCCTCAGGACTACGGCCTTCGGATATGCCTGTGGCATATATCGACCCGGTTACCCCTAACACAATTATGGCTCCCGTCAACAGGAAATCCTAGTTACGCCCCTGGCCTCCGAAAGACGAATACAGTTAAAACTAGAAGTCCTGTCATGAAATGCGCACAAATAGCACGTCAATCTGCGCGTTAATCTACGCGTTATGACCATAGTAAGACTCTCAAATTCTGTTCATATGGCCTTTGCACAAGCAATGTTTCAGCCAATGGACCTCCATCTGTGTTTGCTGTGAGTAAACAGGAGAACCTGCCGTGCTTTGGGTGCCCTTCGATATGGCAATTGTGCGCAATTCCTACGGGCAATTAAGCCGTGATAAGCGCATACTTCGTGACAGGACTTCTGGTTTTAACTGTATGTTTGTGAAGTGCACATTTTTCAAGGCAACACGAACTGAATATTTACAACATATTTTAGTTGTTATTGAAAAAAAGACAGTGTTTGATATTGAAGGTTAGTACCGTTTTACTGGTTTTCGTGTTAGGAATTCAGTTGATGTTTGGCGATGTTAAGACTGTTGCCACAGCGTAACAGCTTTCACATTTTCAAATGTCAACGATGGGTCTCCACCGGAAAGTAAGTGAAATTGCTACATTGATTGAGGCAGAGGAGTTTGACGTCATGGGCTTAAGCGAAACGTGGGTAAGACACGAGGAACGGGTAGACCAAGTAAAGGGGTAACATATGGATAGGTGTAGGGCGAACGGAAGGCCAGAAAAAAAGGGGAGGGGTAGGCATGTACATTAAAGAGGATTTAAAACCATCGCTGATTACAGACCTGGAAAACATCAGCACCCCGGCTGAGGTATCGAAAGAAATTGGATGGGTAAGGATCAGTCTGAAAAACAAAAGTATTGCCCTTGGGGTTGTGTATTGTGCGGTGGAGGGAAGCAAACCCGAATGGAATGATTCAATATACTCAACACTGAGGTCCAATATCACCGAATTACAAAACAAGGGGCTCGGTATAATTCTGATGGGTGACTTTAATGGCCACATAGGTAATGATGAAGAAGGCATAGAGGGTGGGGACAATAAAGTCAACAGGAATGGAAGGAAGCTGTTGAACTTCACAACGAGCTCGGTCTGAAGATTCTGAACAGGGACGCGAGGTGTAAGGGGAAACGGACCTGGGAGAGGAACGACAGAAAATCAATAATCGACTACATCCTCACAGATATTAATTTATGGAGGGAGGTGATAGGGGTAGAAGTGGATGATGAGGGTAAAATGGAGGTGGATAGTGATCACAGCTTGATTACAGTGACGATCAAGGCCAAAACTCTAGTAAAAAGCAAAGGAAGCTCTAAGGAGATTTGGGAACTCAAAAAAGATGCTGACTGGGCGAAGTTCAATGAAAAACTGAAACCAAAGCTTGCAACCGTACCCAAGAGGGCAGTGTCCAGAAGATGGCCGACGTCATAGTTGCGAGCCTGGTGGAGGCAGGAAAGGAAAGTGTAGGAAAGATCAGGGTGCCAACACGGGAACTTGGGTACAGGGTGAACGAAGAACTGAAAAGGGCCATAAAGGGTAGAAAAGCTAAATGTGCTGCATACAGGAGAAGTAGAAAACTTAAGGGGGCGGAAAGCAATGAGGCCACAGTTGCTGAGGAAGAATACCACCAAGCACGAAATAAAGTAAATAAGACGATAATCGGAGAGTACGAAATAGCAGTCTTATTAGGACGATAAGAACGACAGGGGGGTCGAGTTCGAACGTATTTTGGAAATGGGTGAATAAACGTAACAAAGGAAGTAACCCACAGAGTATTAAAGTAGATGGCAGAGTTACAGACGAGCAAGATCAAGTCGCATCAGAACTAGTCATGCACTGGGAAAAGGTAAACAATAAGCGATGGGGAGCCCACCAGAGTGTCCGAATCAGGTCGAGGAAAACCTATCGAGCTTCGTGTGCAGCGAAATTAAAACGGAGGAGGTGCAAAAGGTGATATCAAAAGTAAGGGATGGAAAAGCGGGAGGAGTGGATGAAATTCCTAACGAGTTTATCAAAAAAGGGGGAGAGGAACTCGTGAAAAGCCTAACTGCCCTATTCAATCTAGCCATAGAAAATCAAGAGGTCCCAAAGGAGTAGAGAAAAAATAAAGTGACATTTATTCACAAAAAGGGGGAAAAAGACGTTTTGGATAACTATCGAGGGATCTCTGTCAGTAGCAACATTGGAAAGGTTTTCTGTAAAGTCCTGTATGGGAGAAGAGAGGAGGTGATTGAGGAGAAGGTTTTTTTGGGAGAAATCCAGAATGGCTTCAGGAAGGGAAGGAGAGTTACTGACCATCTTTTCACACTATCCCAAATGATAGAATCCGCGAAAGCAAAACAGAAAAGTTTATGGCCTTTTTGGATATCAAAAAGGCATACGATAGAGTATGGAGGGAAGGTATGTGGCGCAAGCTGGAGGCTATGGGCTTAGGAGGCGAGTTTGTTGGAATTATGAAAGCATTATATAAAGATGTACAGAGTGAACTTAGCCTGGGAAACATTACAACGAAACGTGTGCCTATGGAGATAGGCCTAAAACAGGGGTGTATCCTTTCGCCGACCCTGTTTGCATTGTACATCAAAGGTTTAGGAGATGAACTCCTGCGTAGCGAGGAGGTGGTAGCAGTTGGTGACTTGAAGATCCCAGGGCTATTGTTGCAGACGATATGGTTCTAGTGTCAGAAAGCGAAGAGGGGCTAACGAAAATGCTGGGAATTGTTGGGAAATATGGGAGCAAATGGAGACTCGACCTTAATGAAAGCAAGAGCAAAATTATACCTGTGGGCCGCACTCGAAGGTGGAGAGTGGGTGAGTTCTGCATTCCGGAAGGGAGCAGCAAACTTCTCAGTGTGGGAGAGACAGGTGATTACGAGTATTTGGGGGGGGGGGGGGGGGTAAATATAAACATCACAGGAAGAGGCATCTACCGGAACCACATAAATAAATTGATTCTGAAGGGGAAGCGAATCCTTAACCAAATGAAACTTATAGGGAGAAACAGTTTCAATAAGGTTTTCGTGGGGAAAACCATTTGGGAAATGGTGGGGCTGCCAAGTATAACATACGGTACGGAAGTGGTACCCCTAAACCAGACAGCCGTAAAGAGCTTGGAAATCCTGCAGAACGATGCAGGCCGATGGATAACAGGGTCGAGTATTGCCGCAGCGCTAGAAGCAATCAGGGGTGAGCTTGGGTGGATGAGGATCAAGGACAGGATAGACCTGTTGAAGCTCGGTTATCTTAATTATTTGGTAAATCTCCCCGACAGCCGATGGTGTAAAGCAATGTTCCAGAGAATTTTCAACTCAAATATCAAAACGGGATGAATGGTCCAAGTGAGGGAGCTAGTAGAGAACTACTCATTGGAGATCTCGGACCTGGACGTTGGGGCAAACCAGGGTAAAAAAATCGTCAGAGAAAGGGTCATGGAGGATTGTAACCGTAATTGGCGAGAGGGGGTCAAATCAAAGAGGTCTTTGGGTGGCCTGCGTAATAAAGAGAAGCCAGGTTTTGAAGAGTACCTTGATGGCACCTTTGGGGGTCACTGTTGTTCAAGCTGAGGTCGCGATCCCTGGAGCTGAGGGGAAAAATTGGGAAAGACGGTGAAAGGGAGTGCCAGATGTGTAACTTGGACATGGAGGAGACCCTGGAACACTTTCCTCTAGAATGCCCAAAGTATCAGCCTAAAAGAATGAGATTCACTGGGAGTATAATGGGGAAGTGGGATGGGAGAATGAAGAACATGTGGTTAGGGGGAGACTCAAAGGAGAGGGTTAATATGCTAATCGGAGAGATTGGGAAGAATGAGACAAGGGATATCATCAAGCAGTTCGTCTCCGAGTGTTGGGAGGAGAGGAGAAGCGTGGAAATAGGGAGGCAGTTGGAAGTACAGGGGTAACCATGGCCTTCTCGTCCGAGAACCGCGACAAATCAGCGGCTGGCCAAAGTGTTATTATTATTATTATTATGGGAAGAGTTATTGCTTTAATTGACTTGACGACTATTCGAGGATTGAGTTGCGACTAGGGTTTAATCCCGGGAACGGGAATTCTCGGGTTCCCTGTTCAAAAGCCGGCTCCGATACCCGGGAAATCTATAGCACGGAACTGGGAATGAAGCGTGGCACTGTTTTTGTATTGAACTGAAGTTTTCTGAATTGAGACTTTGTAGGATTTCGTCAGCCCTTCCAGTCCTGAAATGTTTACAGTCCTGATTCCTGACGAACCATTTCCAACAAATCACTGTAACTCTCAACCAGTTTTGGAGGACCCCCTCCCTCCCTTTCAACAGCAAGATCTTCTTCACCCGATTCAAAATTCCAAGTCGTCTTCATTTTCAGAATCACTAATATCATTATTCACTACCTCCTCCAACATTAACACCCTTAGCAGAGGAGACGGGTGACGGCAGTGAAGAGGGTGTTCATGTTGGATAAGGTAGAGGTGATAAAAAAAAAATAAAAACGAGATTGAAGCGTGCTTGGGTTTTCATACTCATAGATTATTTTCCGTTTCGATATGGGAGATTGCCAGTGAAATATTGTCATTATCATTAAAATAAATGCGTCATGTTACCCTCGTAAATTTACTTGATATTACCCTGGAAATTTTCCGGTTCCCGGTTCTGGGAGTAATTTCATTCCCTTCCCGGTTTCTAGAAAACCAGAGAATATATTAAACCCTAGTAGCAACGTTTGTCACTGACGTTTCAGAAATCCACTTGTATGGAGGTCGGTGGACGCGACTTGCAACTTGGGAGAGGGTTTGTATTGTTACCAACAGTACTGGTTAACTTCTTACTTGCTGCTGGCGAATTTTCAATCTCAGGACAGGATTTCCCTCGCAATTGAAATAAGTATAGTCTTAACGCATTTAATCAAATTTCCCCTTGTAAATTGAACTAATGGTTTTTACCAATGGATTTCTTGAGTTAAACTGTGATGAGGCTTTCACCACATCCAGTCATGGTTGCTGTACGTAGATCCATAAAATACCGGGTGCTTGCTAATGAAAGTCAATAAGGACCTTTGAAGTCAAAACACTTGATTGGTAAACTTTACGTCCTTGGAATTAAAGAATTATAACCTGGCCGGCTACATTGATGGCACACATGAATGAAATTACGCGTACAAAATAGCACTGATTGATTTTTAATAGGTAATTAATGACACGAGTGTCACGAAATGTGACATCAAAGAAACAATGAAAGAAAACACTCGACAGTGCCACAAGCAATAAAAAAGTATCAACAGTACAAAGATTAAAGTAATATATACAACTTCAAACACAGATATCCACAACCAGAAATAATTTTTCTATTAATTGGTATTATTGGTAGTTGAGGACGAGTAAGATTACTAGTGCTCAAACCAAAAGGCGGGCAATTGCCCTAGATTTTTGCAATATCAGACGAATACTTCAAAGTGAATGATTGATGATTGATATCCATGCAGCGTCATGTAATTGCACAATCGGGTTTTGTTATCGAAAAAGATGTGAAGTTGCTGGTACGTCTGTGAGAGCCACATAGGATATGTGCACGCGTGGCAAATCCCACAAAACCCATAATGAATGAGATAAACCCTATCTATATTTCAATTCATTTGTTGACCTTTTCAGACTGATATTGTTGACTCATTCAAACTGGTATGCATCAGCTTTTACGAAAGGAAAATATACAGTTAACCCTTCGTCTTTAAAATGATTTGCTGGAACGACAGCGAAAAATGTCTCAGATAACCAACCTGATAACATACCCCAATCCCTAACGTTTGATGACGTGAAAGCTGTTACGCTGTGACTGCAGTCACAGCGTAACAGCTTTCGCATCATCAACAGACAGCGTGGTGTTTACCAGGAACGGAAATTAGTAACATTATATCAACTTTCCAATCTCGGTACTTGTTTTTTTTATCAATAACAACTATCTATTTAATTATTAAGGTTTAACGACACTTTATCAGTCAAGGTCATATCGTGTCGGTGACAGTTTTACGTGTGGAGGAAACCAGAGTACCCGGAGAGAACCACCGAGCAGCTTCCAACTCCCCAACATCGTAACTCCGCACTGCAGCACAGGCGGGGTTAGATTGGGTGAAGACATGCGCATCATCGACGTGCAGTACGCCCTAGTACACGGCGTCATCGTGTCCCCATGTGGACAATCGCGGTTAAGTGCCTTGCCCAGGGATACAACCCGGGAGTCCGAATCGATCGCCCAGATGGTCACCCTTCCAAGGGCTAACCGGGCCCGACGTTGCTTAACTTCGGTGATCTGACGAGAACCGGTTACCACAACGCCCATCAATAGTAACTGCAATATGTTGTAAATATCCAAGCTGTATTACCGCCAAAGATGTGCACGCCACCAAGATATTCATTTTTGACGGGAGCGGTTACCAAACTCTCCGATATAATTGTTGACCGGAGCGGTTACCAAACTCTCCGATTGCAAGAACGTTGAGCGGAGAGTTTGGTAACCGCCCCCGTCAACACTTTGTATTACATGTACGCTGCAGTCCAGTTAATAAATTTGTTACATATAGTGTAAAGACTTTTGGTCTCAGTAGTTTGTGAAGAGAAATATCTTCGCGACCAGGCCCTCCGGTCATAATTCTGTGGAGAATCCGGGCAATTGACGCTAAGTAGTATTAGTATTAGTATATTATAATGATATTTGTAACGACTATGCGAGATAGTGAAGATAGTTAACTATTCGTTATTTAATAAATATAGCATGGCTTTGAGTTGACTATGCCAAAATAGTGGTCCTCGAGGAGAGGATAGTCCCGACGCGTAACGGAGGGACTATTCTCTCCTCGAGGACCACTATTTTGGCATAGTCAACGAAAAGTCATGCTATATTTATTATATTAGATGTGTGTGTGTGTGGGGGTGGGGGGTGGGGTGGGTGGGGGTGGGGGGTGGTTCTTCATCGGTCATATATGCAAGATAATATTCTTATTCACAGCCAAAGAGAAAAGAAAATGGTTCAGGGTTTAAACAGGTAACCTAAGTTAATTCTGCCACTCATAGTTCTGGGATAGAGAGGTAGAGAACCAAAACCCCAAGAAACACAACACCATTTTTCCATTAACCCCCTCCCCGCCCCCAACACTACTACAAACATCACTTTCGATACACATATTTTTATTTCTCCAAACTAAATGTAATAATGTATATGGGACGAGATGTCTTGTAAAGTATTTACGCTTCCATGGAATTTTCTAAGCGAATTCGAATGTTACTATTTATAACCGTGCACTATTACCGTGCACTATTCCTTTTTTAAAAATGATAGTAGGTCTGTGCGATTTCGCTGACGAACTATCGGAAAATAGGGTGTTTCTGTTCAACCAATCAGAACGCGGGAATGTCACGTGACATCTAATATTGTGGTTTAAGGGCATTTTCAGCATCTGAGGGCCGAATGTCCTAGATAGCGGCATATGCATTGTTAAGCGAGTGAAGCACATATTATGGTCCACGAAGGACACGATGGTTTTAATGTTCTTTTTAATAATTAATTGGTAAGCCCGAATAGGTAACTGAGTAAAGTACTAAGTTGGCAGAAGTTTAAATATAGTTCCAATATTTCTCTACGAATTCGAGTTTGGGAAGCAATTCAAATATAGTTATATCATTGGGCATTTTTATCTTGTACAGTGATCGACCATATGTTTGGAGGTGAATAATGTTAACCCTTTACCTAACGTAACGGCCAAAAGCGGCCAGCGCTATTCTCAAAAATCGCCTATTAATTTTAATTATTTTTTTCATTTTTTGTCTCAAAAACATAGGTTATGACCCCTCATTGGAACGAGCTCGTCGAGCTCGTTCCAATGAGGGGTCATAACCTATGTTTTTGAGACAAAAAATGAAAAACAATAGTTATTCAAAAATTTCTTTTGCAAGTGTCGTCTGCTTTTCATGTTAGGTAAATGGTTAAAAGGATAATTCATAGAAATAATTGATCATGGATATGTAGATAGTAATTGTTGGTGTATAATAAATCGTTAATCTGTATCGGCTTTTCATTTCACACTAAAGAAGCCTTGCCTGACCCAGAAATGCAGCCAGTCTCCAGCTTTTACTCATCGTGACCCAGCGCGTATTAGTTCCCTTCCGCTGTTGACCATTAATTATAACTACGACGCCGTGTGGCGTCTAGAAAATAACTAATCGTAACCTGCTGGAGAGAGCTGGTGCTTCTACCCCTGGTTTACATCAGTTTAAGCCCTCACCCTCAGTAGAAGTCACTGCCGGTCGCTCTGACCGATACTCCCACGGTCATAGTACTATAAGTATCTTTCCCAGAGGGTGAGATTTACCTATCCCACCCCAGTCGATTGTGGATTTTATCCAAGACATTCCACACGACGTCGGCGAGATGAAGCTACTGCTAGTACGATGAAAATTTACGGGTTTATCGATTGATCAAAGGGAAATATGAATTACATATTCGGAAAGAGCACCGAAAACTTCTGAATAGGTATATACTTCAGAAACGAGCGTCAGCCCATTGCGTAATGGGTTAACATATTAAAGCCAGTCGAAAGAGCTTTCATTCTGGTGACGTCACTTCTGAAATTAAGGATTTCAATGACGTCATGTGATTTGTGGTGGGTGTAAAATCATCATGTGGGTGTGGGATGGATAACTGCGTCCAGTGAAGCGAAGCGGAGCGCCATGTTTTGATTTCGAAATATTCAAATGATGATGGCCACGTGTGTGGGTAAGATAGATGTGTCTCATCCAGGTATCTTAGCCACGACAAGCGTATCATAACAGATGTGAGACAAACTGGAAAACAAATCGGTAAGAGGGCTCTCCATTAAGTTATCCCACAACACTCTCAGGTTGTTGGATTAAATTATTACAGAACCATCTTCAAATAAAAAATCGATCCACCCTTTCGCTGAAATTTGCACTGCTTTCAGCAATTCCATTCATGGACCCGGTAAAGTGCATATTATCTCAAGTCAGGTGCGTAGACCGAAATTTTGTTGGGCACGTGCGCTGAGTGAAGATCGAGGATCACCGACTCTAACGGGGCGACCATTGTACGTCACTATTTTGAAAATGGGTATCAAATGGATTTCTATGGAGGTATCTAGAAAAACTATTGTGTGAAGTTTAGGATTTAAAATACAAACATTTATCACTACTGTTTTTGAAAAATTACTTAAGGAATGATAATTTGTTTCTGTCTATTTCTTGAGTAATGAAACAAAAAAAAAAAAAAAAGCAAAGGCCAAACTGTGTAAATGGGCGTAGCCCATTTACACTATGTTTGGCCTTTATTTTTTGGGGTTCATAACTCAAGAAATAGACAGAAATAAACGATCATAACTTATAATTAAACCCGAGGGGCAATAAATTTAAACACTCTCTCCTTTGCGGAGTCAAAATAATATTCAGGTCGCACCCCGCTTCCTAGTGATAATTGAATAAAAAGGCACTGTTTTCTAAAATTCTGTTTGAAATAACGATACATTTCACTGAAACATGTTCTTGTGACATTAAATTTTTATTGACGAATGAACTGAGTAAATTAAAAGGAACGTCATAGGCCACACCCACACAGAACTTCAATTCCCTTTCCACTTGACGTACGGGTGCTGTCATTTATAGCAACACTGAATTAAATTTAATTCTGATTTTAACCATTTCCCGAGAAACTGAGAACACAGTTTGTAAATGTGGAGTTCGATATAAACCCAGATGACTTGAGGTTGTTTGAACTTTGTCTCAGAAAGAGTTTGTTCAGGCTATTTGGAAATTTCATGTTGAAACAATATGAGCGTGCAGGGGTTCTTTCCTGTTCAACCTGTGCAGCGTAATCTTCAAGACAGATATTCGGGGTGTGGTTTCTGGGGGCCTAAATGCGTTTCTTTTCGGTTCATTGTGTTATGAAAAGAAAACAAAAAGAAATACTTTAGCCAATCATTTTGCTTGAAAATACATGAACAGAAAAAAGGTTTAATTATATATAAATAGAGCGATAAAGTTGATAGGCATATTTTATTTTCAACATATATATTACAAGTAGTAGGAAATGGTGTTTTCGTGCTCCATTGGATGATTCTCATTTGGTGGTTCTCATGTGACGTCATACCGCAATGTATTACGGGTATCACGTGGTTGTCATGGTAACCTGCTTGTGTGGCCAGGTTGTGATGTCATTGTCATGGTGATGGGTGATATGAGTGTGCATGCGCAGCTCGTGTTGTTTGGGTGATACGTATTTCCGTCGTCAGTAGGTATAAAAGGAGAGTCCACGACCACTTGTACATGTACGTGTACAAACATACGCACACGATGCGTTCACCAACGTGGAATTCAGTGTTAAATCACACGCTTGTTCACAAAAACTGTACATGGTCTTGAATCCCCTCCATGTACAGTCGTGACTCCTAGATCACACTTTTAACGTTCAAATACTCCTGGTGAACGCGCGTTTTTTAAAAAAAGGGTGAAATTGTACATCTTCACTTGTATCTTGTACGTAATTTTTCATCGACGTTCCAATCGCAGATCAGACCATCGATCCATCGTCGGCGAACGCGATCGAAAGCAAAAGATTCTGGGTCATCATCAAAAAACAGTTTTGAGGACTCTAAACCAGCGGTCCAGAACCCGCAATTGCGTTGAGACAGATGGTCCAGAACTCTCCCTTGTTTTTGAGGCGGTGGTGAGGTTTTTTGTTAAAAAAGAGTCGATTGTGAATATATAGTCTGTATTATAGACATTGATGTTTTCTGTTGATGGGACGGATAAAAATTGAGTTTTGGATTTTTTTTTGAGAATTCCTCCACTATGAGAAATTGTAAAAAAAACCCCACTCAGCTGATCGAGCGATCGGATCGCTCGATTCTCGTAATAAAACTCGATCTGAATGAAGAGTGTCGTTGTCGTCGGTGTGTTGGAAATTCGCGAGCCCGCTGTCACGTTTTTGATTGATATATATAGGGGAGAAAAAAAATATAAATAAATAGTTATTTAGAAAAATAAATATATCAAATCGAATAGATAATAAAAAAAAATACGTAAATCATGAGCGATTCTCAGACTATTAGAGCGAGGTTTCTTTTAAACATGCTGATGAGAGCATACGCAATATGCGTGAACGAAGAACTACGTCCCATCTTGTGAGAACGATGCGTCGGATGTCGGGATCATCTAGACTTCGATCACGAGAATCATTCGTGTCTGACGATGGAAAGGGAAGATATGGTCGTCATGTATTTCGAACCGGCGTTCAAACGCGTTAAATTCAACGATGTGATCACGTTTTGGAAGAGATTAGTCTTCTGTAAGAATCGAGACAGGCCCACAGATTCGGAAGAACTGAAATTGGCGCGTAAAAGTCTGACTTTAGAAGACAAGGGATGCATCAAGAAATTATTGCTGAACGAAGCATACGTCTAAGTTTTTTTCGTTGATATAAAATAAGGGAGAATAGAAAATAAAATAAATACACACATAAATTTTTTTTATCTAATATTAGAAAAGAAAGAAAAAAAACACAAAATGAGAACCAGAAATAAATTGTATCCGACGTTAGTGGACGACGAGGACGAGAAGCCGAACGGCGTTTTGCCGACGGCGCCGTCGCTAGAAGAAAGAGAAAGAGGAGAGAGGTATCGCATCGATCAAATCAGTAGAATCCAATTGTATCTGACTCGAGAGAGAGATTCTCGTCGTTCCCTCAAGAAGAAGTATTCGCGTTTCGTGAAATTCGTCAATGCGATCGACACGACACTCATCACGATTTCCATGGGTTTACACGTGGCCGGCATCAGATTGTTGTCAACCGCGGTCGGCATTCCGATCGTGTTGACCGTAGAAGGAGTGGCTCTCGCCGCCGGATTGTTTAGCACGGTCAGAAACTTTTTGAGTAGGAAATTATATCTGAAGGCGAGGAAACACGACAAGATTCGCATCTTGGCCGACTCCAAGATCGACACGATATCTGAAATGATCTCTATGGCGTTAAAAGACGGTAGGATATCGGACGGGGAATACTTCGCGATATTGAGCGAGAAAATGAAATACGATGCCATGAAAGAAGCCGTGAGAATCAAGACTCGTCAGATCATCAAGGAAGAGATGAAGGATTCTCTCATGGAAAAGGGGAGGAAAGAGGCCAGGGAGGAATTCAGTAAGATGATAGAACTCAAGAGCAGCGATTGAAATATATATATATATATATATATATATATATATATATATATATATATATATATATATATATATATATATATAATAAGAACAGAATTTAAAAAAAAAAAAAAAAATTAAATTTATATATAAAATAAAAAAAAAACGAAATTAATTTAAATAACTCTTAAAAAATGTATTGCGTAAAGTGTAAGAGAGTTACTGAGACAAGTAATTCTAGAGAAGTGCAAACTAAAAACGACAGATGGATGCAGACAGAATTCGCGACGTGTGTGGTTCTGTCAAGACGCGATTCGTCAAACAAAAGAACGCGAGCAAAGGTAAAGGCATCGTGAATAAAATGATCAACAATCTACCTTTCGAAATGCATCAACTCAGGTACAGTTTCACGGGACCCGGAACGAAATTGAACAAGAGACTCAATGCCGATCTGACTCCCAAATCTTGGAGCAAACCCATGAATAGGGTGGACGCGGCTGCATACGATCACGATCTGTGCTACGCCGGACATCCCGACACCAAGACTCGCAACGACATCTGCGACAAAAACATGTTGGGGAGATTGAGAGGCATAACGAATCCGACCAGGAGAGAGAAGATGGAACGTTCACTGGTCGGCAATCTGATCTGTGCGAAACGTCGATTCGGATTGGGCGTTCAAAAAAAAAAGCACATCTGAAGAGAAGAAGAAGAAACGATTATTGACGAGCGAATTGGCTGAGGAGTTACACAAACCCATAGTGCGTAAATTTCGAAAGAGAAGGGTGTTCATGAAGGGTCTGGATGACATTTGGTCTGCCGACTTGGTCGACATGAGATCATTTTCGAGGTGGAACGAGGGCATCAAATATCTATTGACGGTCATTGACGTGTTTTCCAAATACGGTTGGATCAGAGCTTTGAAGAATAAATCGGGACCTTGCATCGCCGAGGCTCTGAAGAGCGTGTTCGACTCGTCTTCTCGAAAACCCAGTAAATTGTGGGTGGACAAGGGAAAGGAATTCTACAACAGGGACGTTCGTCAATTGGTAGACCTCTACTCGATCGAAAACGAAGAGAAAGCCAGCATGGTGGAACGTTGGAATCGAACGATGAAGGAGAAGATGCACAGATACTTCACGGCGAATTCGACCAAGAAATACATATACGCCCTGAACGGTCTGGTGAAAGATTACAACAACATGCGACACAGATCGATCAAGATGACTCCCGCGGAAGCTAGCGATCCTTGAAACGAAAAACGGGTCTACGTGAATCTATATCCCGAGAGATCTAAGATCGGGAAGAAGTCTAGAACGCCGAAATTTGCGGTCGGCGATTGAGTGAGAATCTACGCTTATAAGAAGCACTTCGAAAAGGGTTATACTCCTCGATGGACCTCGGAAATCTTCGTGATAATCAAAATATTTCACACCGATCCGGTGACTTACGAAATCGAAGCTTTGGATGGAGAAGAGATCATCGGAAAGTTTTACGAACAACAATTACAGAAGACGAAGTTTTGATGAAGAACACAAAAAAATTTTTTTTATTTACTCTCTTTGACATTTTCTTGTTTACACACACATATATATATAAGAGAGAAAAAAAATAATAATAAAAAATAATTAAAAACTATTTTTTTAGATAAAGAAAGCAAGTGAATTAATAAACAAAAAAAACCCTAAAAATCCTTTAAAATGACAAATATACTAGATATAGCACAAAGCATAGTGAAAGATGAAAGTATTCAAGAATATGAGGTTCACAAATACGAACTGGTAACCGGAACGAGTTTGAACAATGTGGGAGAGATAAGAATCAACGTCGAAACTCAGATCTATTTGTACATCCTAGCGAGAGTTACATAGTGGTGCAGGGACGTCTCACCAAGGAAGATGGGAGCGACTACGCCGACGACGACACGGTTACTCTTGCCAATAATGGCATCATGCATCTATTCAGTAACATAAAATACATGCTATCCGGACAAGAGATAGAATCTGTTTTTCATCCCGGTCAGGCCACCACGATGTTCGGACTCTTGACGTATCCTGATGATTTTTCGAAATCCAGAGGTCTTAATCAGTTGTGGGTGAAAGACACCGTCGGCCCTGCTAGCGCCGGCGCCGCAACGATATTCGACTACATCGTCAAGACGTCCAGACCTAAAGGAACGTTTTTGTTCAGGATACCTTTGAAACACATCTTCGGATTCGCGGACGATTACAACAAGATCATGTATGGATTCAAACACAATCTGACGTTGATTCGAAAAGGAAACGACGACACAATAGTGAAACTCACCGCGACCGATGCAGGTAAGATAACTCTACACAAGATATCGTGGTTCGTTCTGCACGTGGAGCCTTCGATCGATGAGAAAGCGCGTCTCTACAAGATCATAGAATCCAAGAGTAAATTACCTGTGGGATTTAGAATGAGACACTGCGACACGGCTAGCATTCCACCCTCCACGAATCACTTCGATTGGAGATTGACGGTGAAATCCGCTTCCGAGAGACCACGTTTCATCGTGGTTGCGTTTCAGACCGATAGGGACGGGTCTCAGGAAAAGAATGCATCGCTGTTCGATCACTGCCATTTGAGAAACATGCAAGTGTTTCTGAACGCCACGAGATATCCGGCAATAGATTAAAATGCGTCGTTTGACAAGAACGATTTCTCCAGACTGTATGGCGACGCTGCTGATTTTAGAAAGAAGTATCATGGTCTAGATGAATTGATGAGCAATCCCAACATATCTCCCGGCGAATACAAGTCGATGTATCCCATGTTCGTGTTCGACGTCAGTAAACAGAGTGAACGACTCAAGAGTAGCGTGTTAGACATTCAGATCAAGATGCAATTCGATAGGAACATGCCGAGAAAAACCAAAGCCTTCGCCCTGGTCCTGTCGGACAGAGAATTACAATTCGAATCGGACGGAAATAAGATGTCGATCATTCGATGAGAGACAAGTGTGTGAAAAAAAAATAAAAAACAAAAAAAAAAATAAAAAGTAATGAGTAATTATTAAAAACAAAAAAACAAAAAAAAAATAAAGTAATGTGATCTAGAGAGATTGAACATCTTTCTAAATCTCATTGCTTTTTTTTTTGTTTTTTTTTGTTTTTAATAATCACACATTATTTTTTTTTTTTTAATTCATTATTTTCAGACCGATAGGGACGGGTCTCAGGAAAAGAATGCATCGCTGTTCGATCACTGCCATTTGAGAAACATGCAAGTGTTTCTGAACGCCACGAGATATCCGGCAATAGATTAAAATGCGTCGTTTGACAAGAACGATTTCTCCAGACTGTATGGCGACGCTGCTGATTTTAGAAAGAAGTATCACGGTCTAGATGAATTGATGAGCAATCCCAACATATCTCCCGGCGAATACAAGTCGATGTATCCCATGTTCGTGTTCGACGTCAGTAAACAGAGTGAACGACTCAAGAGTAGCGTGTTAGACATTCAGATCAAGATGCAATTCGATAGGAACATGCCGAGAAAAACCAAAGCCTTCGCCCTGGTCCTGTCGGACAGAGAATTACAATTCGAATCGGACGGAAATAAGATGTCGATCATTCGATGAGAGACAAGTGTGTGAAAAAAAAATAAAAAACAAAAAAAAAAATAAAAAGTAATGAGTAATTATTAAAAACAAAAAAACAAAAAAAAAATAAAGTAATGTGATCTAGAGAGATTGAACATCTTTCTAAATCTCATTGCTTTTTTTTTTGTTTTTTTTTGTTTTTAATAATCACACATTATTTTTTTTTTTTTAATTCATTATTTTCCATGCGTTCACTGTTTGTTCAAAGGATCCAGTTCGATCAGTAGACTCACCACGGAAGTGGCGGCTTCGGGATTATTGGTTTTCGTGACGAAATTAATCCTGTCTCCGGCGTTCACTTTGAGAGGCATGCCGAATGTGCTAACATTCGCGTGTTGATTCTCAGTCTTTTCGACGCTGTATCTCTTATCGCTCTCCACACCATTCACCATGAGATTGACGACCGCTCTGTTATTCAAATCCGAGGAATCCAGACTCATTCGAAGGATTTCACCTCCCAACGGCATGGGATATCCAACCTGAGCGTGTTTCGATCCGCTACCTCCATTTCCGAAAGACCACTCGGCTTTTCCCTCATCTAAGGCGCCGGCCTCTTCGGCCCACACGGTGATCAATTGTCTAGCGTATTTGACTTTCTCCACCACCGAAATCAGGGTGCAGGCATCCGTCATGTTCATGGGATCCAGTAGATTCGTGAGCGCGTGTCCACCCATGTCTAGTTTACCTTCCATGATGTCGCCCTTTCTCCAGACCGAGTTGTCGTCTACGTACTTCCTGCTTACCATGCTGGAATCGAATTCGGGATCGTGATCGAGACCGAATAAATTGTGACCGTTCATGTTGATGCCACCCTCCATGGTTCCGCCAGATTCTTTGTTCAGGTAGAGATCGTCCACTTGTGATTCTAGGTATTCTTGCGATTGTATCACGGCAGAATCTACGTAGCCCTTGTTGACTGCGGTTGAGTCCGCATCCGTGTCGTCGATCTTCGACAGATTCAATATCTTATTGAATCCCGCATTCAGATCCGATTTCATTTCTCATCTGTCAGCCTTTCTCTGTTCCAGATCTATGTAGTGTTTGGTTGCCACGTCCTTAGGATTCGTGGGAGTGGCCACGTTCGTTATCTTGTTAGAATTGGCGTTCAATTCCGAGTGCATCGTTTTTGTAACATATTTTTTTCTCAGGTGTTTGCTGAATCTCGCGTGAGAGTCGTCCGCGTATCTCTTGGTCGTGGCATCGGTGGGATATATGGGATTCGCGACGTTCACCAAACGTTTGGATTTCAGATCGAGATCGTCGGTCATGGTTTTATCCATGTAATTATCCAGCAGGATTCATTCGAAATTGGCATTCCCCCTGTCGACGTATTTTTTAGTCACAGCATCTGCGAGATCTATCGGCTCGGGAAGATTGTAGAGCTTCTTATCGCTCATGTTCAAAGGTTCTTCTCATATCTCCGAACGTAACGCTCATCCAAGTTGGCAACGTCGTAACCATCGTCGACTTCGAATGTCTTCCTCTTCTTTCTCGGGTTGACTTTTTCGTCGTCACTTCTACCAAATTTATCGACTGGCATGTTGTTGTGGGATTTTTTTTTTGTTTTTTTAGAAAAAATGTGTTCAAACGCAGTTTATTAAAAAATGAACTATGTTATTTTATTTTTCGTTTTTTATTCGATTAAAATTTTTTTAAAATAATTTTTTATCTTTATATATACTATAAAAAAAAAAATCTCTCTCTAATGTAAGTCATTGAGAATGTCTTGAAATTCATCTCCTTCAGACCATCTCTTGAGAATGTAGAGACACAGGTGACCGCAAAACACTTGATCTGGTGATTGCACTTGATCCGTGTTGTAAAGAACCATCGATTTGTTGAAATAGTTCTTTATTTCTTTTGGCGGCGAGATTCCGTAGCTGTCGAAATAATAATTCTTCTTCTTCCCGTTCTTGAACCACGCCACCCAGTGAGTGCCTTCACCCGATGAATTGTCAAGATTTAAAATTCCACATTCCGATTGTCGAGGTCTTCTCTTCAGCAAAGCATCTCTGGAAAACACACCTAGAAAATCTTCGATTTTCAAATCTTTTGCCGCATTCAACAGATCGATGTTGGATAGAGGTTCGTTGGGTAAGATGACACCTTCTATGGGTATCTTTATTTTCTTATTCATAGATGCGTATATATATTTTTTTTATTTATTTTATTATAATTCACTAAAAGTGACGTTATTTTTTTTCTATTTTTTTTCTTTTTCTTTTTAAACTAACTCTATCAACTTCCATAATCTTGAATCCGTCTAATTCCTTGACTTCTATAATTTTGGGTTCATCTAATTCTTCTTGATTTTCTGGAATCTTATCATCCACAATCGTATCTAGAATCTTATCATCTTCAAGTGCATCTAGAATCCAATCATCTCCATTCATATCGTCTCTAATTAGATCCACAGTCCAATGTCCGAGTGCCAAAGTGCTTATTTTATCGTTTAACACGAATCTCTTGTCGCCGTCGGCCATCAGCGAAATCTTGTTGACTATTTCGGTATACAAGTCGTGATTTTCACTTCGAATCGATTTCATAGTCTTATACACCGGACCACTTCCTAACAGACAATCTTTATACTCTTGGAAAGAGATGTTTTTCTTCACCATGCACGCTTTAACTCCTTTGCACTTCTTGATCTCTTCATCATCTTCTAGACGATAAGCATAGAGTTTGGGTCTCAAACCCACGAATTCGACGATCTGTTTACCTCCGCTCTCGTCCTTAAATTTACCCAACACCTTCTTGTTGTCGTTCGATTGAATGTTGGACGGGTGATCGATGGGATAATTGCTCGTGTTGAACCAATCAGCCACGTCCGGAGATATGTCTCGGTAGACGTCTTTCGTCTCTATCTCATAAACTAAACTGTCCATGTCGGTGAACAGTAGTTTAGATTTGTCGCAAAATTTTCGTTTGACGTAATCGTAGTGAAGCTCGTATATCAATTACTTGCTGACATCTAAGATGATCGGTCCGAGATAATACGGTTTGTCGAACTTCAGGTGCGTCTTTTGCATGTGAACGCCCACTAGATTTTCGCCAAATATGGTTCGGTGTTTGTAATTGGGTTTCGCCACTAATTTTTTAGCTCTTTTCTCAGACGTGACGAGTCGAACGTCGGTTCTCTTCCTGATGTTTTCCATCAATTTGCCGTACACGCAGTTGTTCATGAGTTTGAAGAAATCTTTTTCGAAATCGTTCTCGGCTCGGGTTCTGAGATTCGTGTTGCGATCGATGTATTTTTTCATCCAAGGCTCTTCGTCGAATCGAATGATGCGATGTATGTCGACTAATTTTATCCCGTAATCGACGTACTGTTTCAAATTCTCGCTGTAGACGACGTAGTTACGTTTGTTAAATAAATTGGGAATGAGTTTTTCCTCGTCTCCTTCGTTCGGTTCCATTCGTTCGGGAGGCAGCGGATAATCATTGTGTGGATCGTGTAATTCTTCCGGATAGTTCAAATCGACTTCTAAAATGCAAGGATAGTCTCTCCATTTTTGCATCTCTTCCGGTTCCTTCACCCATTCGAAATTTCCAATCGGTAAAGGATGACTCATAGCCCAACCATACAGATTATTGGCGTCCCAATACTGTATGTATTTAGTCGACCGTTTCGAATCGAAACCTTCTTTCATGTAGGGATTGTTAGCCTCAGAATGTCTGTGAGAGATCATCGAGACGCCACCTCTCGCAGCCCTTTTGAATATGAGCAACATGTCCATGTCGGATAATAATTCCAAATGGACTTCGGTGGTCTTCAACAGAGCGTCCCACGCCAGACCGGGTGCGGTGAAATACCAAGTGGGATCCAGATCGTAATTTCGACGACAGACGTCTCGAAAATTTTCGAACACGTCTGCCAAGAGCAGAACGTCGGTCTTCAGATAGAGATCGTGATAATCTCTCATGGTTTTCATATCGAATGATTTCCACACGTTTTTGGCATGTTTGTAATTCTCGTCGGAAATGTCGGATTCGTATAATTTCGAATAAAAATCATCTTTCCAAGGTAGTGCGGTGTCTTCGAATCTCTTTAGATCGTTCATGTAATCGTAAGGATAGACTCCTTTCCTCAACATGACGTCTACTCGTTCTCCGAAATGTTCGCTCGTGATTTTAAATTTATCCTTGCTCATGTTATCGACTAATTTTTCCAGAGCGGTCGACATGAATTTAAAAGTGTCGATGAAACGTATGCATCTACGAATGGATTTCGTTTTTTCTTTCAACGTATTTCCATCAATTACTCTTTTCTTCTCCATGAGCTTCCATTTCATGAAGGAAATGTATCTTTCTTCGCTGTTCACGATGCAATTTAATTCTTCGTGTGAGGTGCCGAGATTTTTCACGAACAGATGACTGTCGTAACCCGAGAGATTGTGAAACATCACTGGATAGAAAGCAGCATCTCGATATTTTAAATTACACTTGCTGTGAGCCGGACCACGATACAGACCCGTGTAATGATCGTGGTCTCTGACCTTCTTATTTTCCTCCGAATTCTCGTCGAACGATTGTCTGCATATGTGACATTCGTGGCTCTGTTATTTTCGTCCTGCTGCTCTCGCGTGATGATCATTTTCGCCGGAGTTTTGAATTTGTCGCATAACATTTGAATTTTCGATTCTAACTCTTCCACGAACCTGTGTGCCACGTCGTCGTCTTCGCGCTGTTTCGTGTAGGTGAAGGGACCCATGTCGTGTTGTGAGTTGAAAGTGCATTTCACGTAAATGCAATAGCCGGAAGGTATGTGTTTTTGATATCTTTCGACGTAACTTTGAAGAGCGTTGGGTTGACAGAAACTCATTTTCACGGTGAAACATTCGAAATCGGCGTACACGACGAATGGTACTTTTAACCTTCTATTGTGATTTTCAAACTTCACGATGGTGTTGGGTTTGGGCATTTCGACGGCAACACCTTGATTTTCGTTGCAATATTCCTGATGTTTCGCTAATGATTTTTCAGTCTTAAACATGTTCATGCAGTTGCAACATAAAGATATCTTTCCGTTATGATTATTATTTTGCTTCGACAGTAATCGGCTTGGATGTTTAACCCAACAATAATGACGATTGTCACCATTCGAAATCGATAATAAAATAATCGTCTTTTCTCTTCCGCGATACGAAGTCTGTCTGAGAGGATAGATCTTTTGATTTTCATCGTCGTATCCCAAGATGTTCACCGCTACGGTGAGATTTTGAACCTCGAAACGTTCGATGTGTTTTAACTCTGTTGGAAAAGTCACACCGGTCCAATCGAGATTTTTAGAAGTTTCCTCGTAATGAGAAACTCTATCGGTGTGTATTTCGACAGGGTATAAAGTGGAGGTGACTGCCCATTTAAAACACTGATCATCTTTATTTCTCACGTTGACCACGGCGTGTTTCTTAGTCAAGAAATACGGTAATTCCAAGTAGGAAGATCCTTTCAACAGTTCATTTTTAGTCATGTGAATTTCGAGTTTCAACACCTCACCGAACGTCCAATTACTACCTTCATTTTGATAATTCGCGAGAGACGTCAACATCTTGTCTTTCATCTTTTCGAAAATGTCCGATAGATCTGAACCTCGAAATATGGGTTCGACGTTAGATCTGAAATATGCAGTTTTCACGATGCTCTCACCGGGCTTCACGTCGATTTTATTCATTATGCAATGGAGTATCATCTTAATTTTTAATCCCAAGTTCGTGTATTCGCGAAACAAATCCAATACTTCTTTCTTCACCCGTTCCATGAACAATTTCGGATCGACTTTCTTCAACGAGAGAATCACGTCAAAAGTTTTAAAAATGTCTTTGATCGCACTCTCCCGTTCTACGGGTTTCGATTGGAATAGTTCCGCAACGAGTCATGTTACATATTCTTCTCCTTTCTCTTCATCGATTGCTCATTGAATTTCGCTCAATATATCTCGTTTGTCTTGAATCTGAAGTGCATCACTCGTTTTCGTTTTAGTTTTTCTTTTCTTTTCTTTGGAAACTTGATGTTTTTCAACGGCTTTTCGTTTAGTCGTCTTCTTATTTTTCACAACCGGTGCATCTTTTGACGTCGTTGCTTTCGTTTGCCTTTCTAGCGTTTCGCAAATATTCTTGTATGACTTCAATTTTTTTTCATTTACTTCTATGCTTTCTGAAATCTGAAATTTGTAATAGATTACAAATCTCGTTTAACTGAGGTATGGTTTTCTCATTTAAATTTACCATTGTTTTATCTGTTTGCTTCATTTGTAAGAATATTTTTTTTTTTTTGAATTTTGTATTAAATAATTTGTTAAAAAAGTTTTGCTTTTTTACTCTTTATATATAATAGAAAAAAAAGTTAAATTTTAAATTCAATTTTTTTTAATACAAAATTAAAATATACATTATTTGTAAGAATTCATAAAAAACCAAATAATCGATCATGACAACAACACCTAAAAGATGTGAACTGAAATTGAAACAAGACGAAAGGTTTGAAAAATCCAGTTTTAATATCTATACATTACAACCACACGATCCCATCTAATTGAATGAGGTCGAGATGGTGGACTTAGAGCGCTACTACCACAAATATCGAATGTGTTTGAAAGTGGATGAAGCCGCGCTCGATTTGTTTTACGAGTACCAAAGCGAACTGTTGATTAATATCATCGTCGCTGAAGACAGAGAATTCGACAGGGGTGATTTATTGTTGTCCTATGGAGGTTACATATATCCAATAATCTCACCTGAACTCGTGAAGAAATCGGGTGGTGAGAGCGCATTCGCCTATGAAAAAAAACTCAAAAGAGTAAAGATGAACATTCACACCATTTTCGTATGTGGAAAAATGATGAATGTCAACTTGCTAATAACGGACTTGGAAATATAAACAATAGAGAGATTGAAATTAAAAAATTTAACTTTTTATATATATAAAGAGAAAAAAAACTTTCACTAAAATAATTTTACATTAAAGAAAATTAAAAATTAAAAAAACAACTTTTTTTTTTATATATATAAAGAGCAAAAAAAATAAACTTTTTTTAACAAATTATTATTTAAATACAAAATTTAAAATATACATTATTTGCAAGAATTCGTAAAAAACAAAAAAACAAATAATCAATCATGATGACAACATCCACGATGGAATCTCGACATAAACGTCGACGTTGTTTAATAAATCGTTATTCTAAAAAAAACCAAGAAGAAAAAAATTGTAATTTATATTTACGAGTTTCAAAAGAAAATGATACGATTTGCGATAGAAAATCGAATCGTTATAAATTTAGCAAACAAGAATTAATCGACAATGTCGTTCGAACTATTAAAAAAGAAGAAGGTTCAAGACAAATAGAACTCTTACGACTTTTACGCGAAATCGTGCACGAGGTTCAAAACAAATTTCCGCAAAGCAGACGCGCGTTATAAAGAGAAAAAAAACTTTTACAAAAAAATTTTTCACATTAAAGAAATTAAAATTAAAAAAACAACTTTTTTTTTTTTTTTTTTTATATATATATATAAAGAGCAAAAAAAATAACAAACTTTTTTTTTAACAAATTATTATTTAAATACAAAATTTAAAATATACATTATTGCAAGAATTCGTAAAAACAAAAAAAACAAATAATCGATCATGAAGACAACAACACCTAAAAGATGCGAATTGAAATTGAAACGAGTCAAAACGTATAAGAAATTTGGTCATAAAATCTATAGATTACAATGACACGATCCCATCGAATTGAATGATGTTGAGACGAAGGGCTTAGAGCACAAATACGAGAAATATAAGATGCCTCTGAAATTGAACGAAGCCGCGCTCGATTTGATTTACGAGTACCAAAGCGATCTGCAGAACATCGTCATCGCCAAAGATAGAGAATTCGACAAGGACGATTTGTCGTTGCCCTATGGAAATTACATATTTCCAAACATCTCATTCGAACTCGTGAAGAAATTGGGTGGTGAGAGCGAGTTGACCGATGTAAAAAAACTCAAAAGAGTAAAGATAAACATTCAACACATTTTCGAAAAAGGAGAAGACACGAGCGTCAACATGCTAATAACGGACTTGGAAATATAAACAACAGAGTGATTGATTTTTAGCGAAGAAAAAATGAAAAAAAAAAAGTAATGAGATCATCTTTAGATCTCATTTACTTTTTTTTTTTTTTTTTTTTTTTGTTTCCCTTCTTCACTATCATCATGATATATTATAATAACGTTTCCTTTTCTCTCAAATTTCAGCGTCGATTCTTCTTTTCCTTTTTTTTTTTCTTTTTCTTTGTGATGTGATACGTTCATGGTAACATTTTTGTTTATCCGAATCATAATTATGAACGAATGTTGTGCATCTCTTGGTAACACTCGCATCATTACCATTCACTTCAGAAGGTAGTGGTGACTGTGGAAAGCATCGTCTCATTCTCAACCGTATATCCCGCGCTTTATCTATCTCTTTCCTTAGATATCCATCATTAGCATCTAACCATTTTTTTATTTCTTCACTCTCTGGCTCGCGATGTTCGTCATTATCGTCAAATTGTTTCTCCACCTTTTCATCCAGGTGATATATTTGTTTCTCCACCTTTTCACCCATTTTAAATATATTATTTTATACTTTCTATGATTTTATATATTTTATATAATTTTATATTTATAATAACATATTCAAAATCGGTATGTTCTTAAATGGCGAATTCTCACCGAGCAACAAACCCTTGCCATATCGCTTGACGTTCCGTCCACTCTTCACATAGAGACCGTTTCCTCTCAGAGAGTTGCCACCTCTAACGGGTTCTAGATACAATCCTTTACCACTGTCGTCTACGTGAACGCGACACACGGCTCCTCCCTTCTTCAAAAACAGTCCGTCACCACCCATTAATTTCTCAACTCCCGAACTAGCGAGTCCCGTGAGAGCTCCCATGCCGAGAGTCTTTCTGAGAAAGGGTAGCACCTTTGCGGCGAAGGGTAATGCTTTTGCGGTGATTCCTGCCAATAGCGGTAGGAAACCGCCTTTCATTCTCAAATTGTATCTCAATCGAGCGGGACTCAATCTCACCGCCAACCCTCTTCCATCACGAATCGCTTTCTCCATCCTTTTGATTTGACTTTTGGTCCAGGCGATCGAATCCTGTCCGCCTCTCCTCAGATCTTCATGAGTGAATTTGAATCTCACCGCCTCGCCTCGAGTTGTTAAAGCTCTCTTAAGTTTCTTCCTCTGTCCTGCGGATATGTTCACGTTTTTAACCACGTATTGTGTCATAATTCTGTTTGTTTTTTTTAAATATATTTACTTCAATTGTTTCTTGTTTAATAATTATATTAAAATAATTTTGTAAAAATTAATATTACCGTTTATTTTATTTTTGTTATCTATATATATAATATTTTTTTTTTTTTTTTTGCTTTTTATATTTCTCTTATGTGAAATCGTATCATCACTCTCTCTCCGCGAAGATCTAACAGTTCACCATTTTGATCCGTCAACGTGGTTTTGAGACTATACAACGTGTCTAAAATCACTGGTAGATAAACTAAATTTCGAGGTCGCTCCACGATCTTATAACCTGGTGACACGTTTGGAAAGAAGGAATAGATCGTCGGCTGAGCGCTACCATTCACGTAGCTTCCAGCAATCACGTCCACGTTCACCAGAATGCTATTGACAGCGAGAATGTCAACCGTATTTTCAGATGCCGCGTGGCCTTGATACATCTTTCGATCGAATCCCAACATCTTGCCTATAGAATCGTCCGTGTTGAAATCCACACGAAAATTATCTTCCAAATCCAACATCGTCTGTAAGGTATTAGGATTGGGAGCGAGTCTGATCTTGTTGCTTCCCTTTCCATCCGTCTTCATTTGCGTCTGAATGTAATGGTTCAAATCGTCTATGTCATAACTCCCTTTGGGAATTCGAATCTCCAACCAATCCACTCCGTCGGAATACTTGAATGAGTTATTCTTTTCGGTGACGTTGGGAAAGGAATAATAAGTCTCCAGATTCACCAACGCCATCTCGTAACTTTTCTCTCTATTCAATTCGATGGAAGGTTCGAATTTCGTAGCGAATCGAGTCGAATCGCCACTCACCACGATTTGAATGGATTGTTTCGCAGCCGTATTCTCGGCTATCCGTTCTAACAATTCTCCATGTTTGAACATTATATTTTAATTTTATTTTTTTTTTATTCAAAACTAATTATTTGAAGATTTATTATTTTTCTAATTTTTATTTTCACGCTCTATCTTATTATTATCACCATCGGGAACATAAAACTTGTCGAATCCGCACCGATATTTTCCGCGATTATATTCGCTCGTCAAATCGATCACGACGAAATTGTAAAGTCCACCATCCCAAACCCTCTTGCAGAATCTCCTGAATTCGACAGCGCTCATGTCGTTTGCGACGTGATCGCCATAGATGTGATTGAGATTCTTGAGATCTTGGCGAAAGAGACATAGAAAATTAGCGTTCTCCCTTATCGTCTGTCTGGGCAATCGAAAATAATTCTGCGACAGGTAGAAACAGTCCACGTTGCTGTGTCGACCCCTAACGTAATACGATTCGCATCGGTTCTGTCTCTCCAAAAGCAGATCGTCGAAAATCATGAGATTCTTATCTTCCGATTTCAGTTCCCTAGGATCCGGAACGTCACTACCGTTCTCATAAAATCGACACTCGACGTTCGAAGATGCATTTCTCTTCATCAGCTCCGTCGCCGTGCCGTCCAAAATGGTCGAGAGCAGAGCTCCACACTTGTCGAATTCCTCCCTACTGTCAAAGATTCTGGATATGACGTCCTTGGGCAATCTGCGATCCATGCACTCTCGAAGCAATCTGTATTCGGGTTGAAACAAGCTCTTGCCAAACACGAACAATCTGTCGTAATCCAACCAGTCGGGTCGGGACAACAGATTCATCAACAGATTGGTCTTTCCACAATTCGATTTTCCCACTATCAAACCTCTTATGCTCTCGAGAAAGTACTCGTTATTCGACCTCTTGGTCGCGGCTTCATTCCAAGTCATATCTTTAATGTTCATCTTTGTTTTATTTTTTTTTTTGTCTGTTATTTTAGATTCTTTTCAAACACAAATTTTTTATGTTTTTCAAACTCTGTTTTTAATGTTGTTATTATTATTATTTGTTTATATCGCACCGTTACGAGTTCTCTTCAATCCGGATCCACTTGTCATTTTGGCTAAATCTTGTATGGGCACCACGGCATCCTTAAAATCTTTCCAACTTTTCGGCGTTCGCTCTAACGCAGCTCGCTTCGCCGGCGGACTGATCAACTTGCCGATCAACGCGTCGGCTGCCCTCTTGCCAGCCACAGAAGCTATCCTACCATTGGCTTCGGAAGCGGCTTTCTTACCAGCATCCAAAGCTGTCTTCTTACCGACCTCAAACGCGGTCGATGCGAGTTTTCTACCCACATTGCTCGTGAATGCTCGCATTATAGAACCGACGATTCCAGAACCGCCTTGAACGTAAGTCCTGACGTATCCCCTGTTCTTTATCACCAACATATTTTATTTTTATGATATATTTTTTTTTTTTTTTTTTTCACTGGTAAATCGTTTTGTCGTTTTTAAATACTTTTATTATTCTAGTGTAAGAATTTACTGTTTTATTTTTGTTTGTTTGTTTGTTTGTTTCTCTCTCTCTACTTATTATTATATTCACATCAATCCTTCAATTCATTCATCAGCCTTTTATACTGGTTTTTATTCAAAACCTTCTGTCTTAACAATTCGTCAAATGGGGCCGTGGTGGCTCAGTTGGTAGAGGTGCAGGCTGCAAGCCGAGAGGTCCTCGGTTTTGAATCCCACCTGCAGCAACCACGTTGTGTCCTTGGGCAACACACTTCACCCCGATTGCCTACATGGGGGCACGATGACGCTGTGTACTGGGGCGTACTGCACGTTGATGGTGCGCATGTCTTCAACCAATCTAACCCTGCCTGTGCTGCGGTGCAGAGTTCAGAGTTATGATGTTGGAGAGCTGTCAGCTGCTCGTCGTTGCTCGGTGGTTCTCTCCGGGTACTCCGGCTTCCTCCACCCGTAAAACTGTCATGGTCACGATTAGCCATTGTACATAAGTATGTGACCTTAAACACCAATAAATAATAAATAATAAATAATAATAATTCGTCAAATATGGCAACTATCTGATTATCTAATCCTGTGTTACCAGCCCGTCTGCTCCCCATCAACAAACTCAATCTCTGAGACAGAGCGTTGGGATCGCTCGGAAGAAAAGTGGTTTTCACCCCTTTGCCAGTCACCGATTCGACGAACTTGTTCATCTCCCATATGGGTTTCACCACTTTCGTCCACTTGTAACCTCTGTTGGCTTTGGGTCTCGTCTCTCTGGCATCGTTATTTCTCTTCATGGCGTGGGTCTGAATCAGAATGTCTCCGTAATTGTCGAAATCCTGATCCGTGTAATCTCCAGGCTTGTCGGAAAGGGGCAATTTGCGCAGTCCATCAGTTATTTTATACTTATTCGAACCGACGATTAAATCATCATCATCCTCTTGCACTTCTGTGTCACCCACGAATTTCCTACCGCTCGAATCCTCGCGAATTCCATGCAACAGATCTCTCTTACCACCATCATCATCGGACGATGCGATGCTATCAGTGGTGATAGTCGAAGCTGTATCATCGCTCTCACTCACGTCGGTTTCGATTCTCGTGGGAACGTAATCCGGTGTAGATTGAACGGATTACCGATTTCCAAAACTAGAAGGCAACGAACCCATTCTCAAAGAACTCTCCTTTATGGGTCTCAATTCTTCGACTATCTCCTTCCTGCTTCGCTCTTGACCCTCCGTCACAGGTTTAAATATTTTTGTGGCTTCGCGTTTGAGTTCCATCTCACCGAGACGTCTGCTCCTATCAGCAGCCTGAATCGCCTTCTTAGAACGTAAATACTCGTCTAAAATTCGATCTCGGCGTCTAGGATCCATCTGGAAAAACATCTTTCGTTTTAATTGTTTTTTTATTTATTTTTCAAAATTAAATGTTTAATTATATTTTTATGTTTTTGTGTTTTAACTCTTTCCATCTTAATATAATATAATAATCTGAAAATATTCACATCTCAAACTGACTGTTAATTGATGTTTAAAAAAATACGTTTAAACCTTACATGACAAACCGGTTTCTGATTTAACGCATTTTTTGACAGTGGTGTTTACATTTTGTCAAAAGATCTTCATTCATTCACACATCAATTCATCGAGTGTCGAATTAAGAAAGAATCCTTTTTTTGATGACAGTCAAACAGTTTCAACACACAATGGAAAACTGATTTTAACAAATCTCTCTCCGATTGCTATCATGAATATATTAAAAATTTTACCACTCGAAACCTAATTGAGCGGAAAATGCGTTTTAAACATTCCGATAAGTGGTTTTTTACTTTTTTTCAACGAACGCTTAACAGTCAATCTCTCAATCAAGACAAAACACAAATTATCTATTACAGATCAACTCCCTTTGAAAAAAAAAAAAAAACCCCAAAAACTCAATTTTTATCCGTCCCATCAACAGAAAACATCAATGTCTATAATACAGACTATATATTCACAATCGACTCTTTTTGAACAAAAAAACCTCATTCACTCATTACGATAACGTGTGTTAGTTGTTTACTTCAGGAAGACGTGACTGGGTTTGCAAATTTCCATCACACACCAACGACAACGACACTCTTCGTTCAGATCGAGTTTTATTACGAGAATCGAGCGATCCGATCGCTCGATCAGCTGAGTGGTTTTTTTTTTAGAATTTTCTCATAGTGGAGGAATTCTCAAAAAAAACCCCAAAACTCAATTTTTATCCGTCCCATCAACAGAAAACATCAATGTCTATAATACAGACTATATATTCACAATCGACTGTTTTTGAACAAAAAACCTCATTCACTCATTACGATAACGTGTGTTAGTTGTTTACTTCAGGAAGACGTGACTGGGTTTGCAAATTTCCAACACACCGACGACAACGACACTCTTCGTTCAGATCGAGTTTTATTACGAGAATCGAGCGATCCGATCGCTCGATCAGCTGAGTGGTTTTTTTTTGAGAATTTCTCATAGTGGAGGAATTCTATAAAAAACCCCAAAACTCAATTTTTATCCGTCCCATCAACAGAAAACATCAATGTCTATAATACAGACTATATATTCACAATCGACTCTTTTTGAACAAAAAAATCCCACCACCGCCTCAAAAACAAGGGAGAGTTCTGGACCATCTGTCTCAACGCAATTGCGGGTTCTGGACCGCTGGTTTAGAGTCCCCAAAACTGTTTTTTGATGATGACCCAGAATCTTTTGCTTTCGATCGCGTTCGCCGACGATGGATCGATGGTCTGATCTGCGATTGGAACGTCGATGAAAAATTACGTACAAGATACAAGTGAAGATGTACAATTTCACCCTTTCTAGGAGTCACGACTGTACATGGAGGGGATTCAAGACCATGTACAGTTTTTGTGAACAAGCGTGTGATTTAACACTGAAACCACGTTGGTGAACGCATCGTGTGCGTATGTTTGTACACGTACATGTACAAATGGTCGTGGACTCTCCTTTTATACCTACTGTCGTCCATTTTGTATGAAGGGGGCCGCCATCTTTGTTTCTATGGTGGCACGTGGTTGCTATGTTACCCAAAACCTTCTTATAGGACAGGGATATGCTCCTTTGTATAAGAGCGTTTTGTTTCTGGAACGGATTAAATCCTCGTTTAATTCATAAAATTACCACAAACAACCCGACAATCCCTCCAAATCACCAAAATCCACCCCAAACTACCGAAACGGACTTGGTAAAGCCCTATTTTAAAATCCTCGTTTCTTCCCTAGACTACTGTTCCGTTCTTGTGGAGTATGACTTGCTCTCTTCCGTATGTATTGTTTCTACTTCTGATAAAATAACCAATCAGATCACTTCTCCAGGATTAAACAACCAATTAGATAGCTCTGTTAACCTTAGGTCCCGTCCATCATCTTCTTGTTACCGTTTACACCCACGATCATTGCCACCGCCGCCACTTCTGCTGCTAAATCCAACACCGCTACACTGAGATGTGCTTGTACACAATGTGCGAATAGCACATACAGCACATCAGCACATGTAAAATGTGCCAATATGTGTTTGTGTGCAAGTGCACAATGTGCGCACAAGACATGCAGCACATGCGCACATACGGTATTTGAGGACCAGTGTTTGGAGACGAGTGAGGACCAGGCTTTGGGGACTAGTGGGGGACCAGTTTGGGGACTAGTGGGGACCAGGCTTTGGAGACTATTGGGGACCCAAGTGTGGTCCACACTAGACCCCAAAGCGTGGTCCCCAAAGCCTGGTCCCCAACGATTTGCCCAACAGACACACAAACTACACAAGCCAGCACAGACATACACACTTCACAAGACAGCACAGACTTGTCCTTTGAATTAAATAGGCCTAGAGCTTTATGTGCCAATTTCAGTGAGCCATTTTCATTAATTTCACTGAAAAATGCCGACGTACCGGTATTGTTTGTAGTTATCACAACAGATAATTCTGTGAGTAATTATGAAACAGCTAATCATGTGCTTCTGGGTCATGTCAGGGAAGAGGAAAAAAGACGTGACGTCAACATTGACCTGCCTGTTTTTATTTGCAATGCATTTTGGGTCCGTATACCGAATTTGGTCAAAATCGGTCCAGTAGTTAGCCCGATGCTAAGGGGCGCACTCGTTGCTAGGGAAGTCATGTGACATCATCATTGACCTGTCTGTTTTCATTTGCAATGCATTTTGGGTCGGTATACCGAATTTGGTCAAAACCGTCCCAGTAGTTAGCCGGTTGTTAAGGGGGCGCTCTGGTTGCTAGGGAAGTCACGTGACGTCATCATTGACCTGTCTGTTTTCATTTGCAATGCATTTTGGGTCCGTATACCGAATTTGGTCCAAATCGGCCCAGTTGTTAGCCCGTTGCTAAAGGCGCGCTCTGGTTGCTAGGGAAGTCACGAGACGTCAACATTGATCTGCCCGTTTTTATTTGCAATGCATTTTGGGTCCGTATACCGAATTTGGTCCAAAATCGGCCCAGTAGTTAGCCCGTTGCTAAGGGCGCGCTCTGGTTGCTAGGGAAGTCACGAGACGTCAACATTGATCTGTCTGTTTTCATTTGCAATGCATTTTGGGTATGTATACCGAATTTGGTCAAAATCAGCCCAGTAGTTAGCCCGTTGCAAAGGAGGCGCTCTGGTTGCTAGGGAAGTCACGTGACGACACCATTGACCTGTCTGTTTTCGTTTGCAATGCATGTTGTGTCCATATATCAAAATTGGTCAAAATTGGCCCAGTAGTTTGCCCGTTGCTAGGGGTGTGCTTTACTTGCTATGGACCCCCCCCCCCCCCACACCCAATATATTAAGGGTCCCTTGACCCAATGAGGGTGAAAGCAATGGTGGAGAGCCATCACTTGTTCAAGTGTCCGAGTATCCTTGAAAAAATGTAACCTCATTTGTCCCCTTTTCCTTTGGGAAAAATCCCTAAAAGTTTAATCAGCCAGAGTTATTCTCGTGAAGTCTCATCTCGTTAACTACTTCCTACGTTAAAAAAGTGTGAAATTAGTATAAAGAACTCACGAGTTTCGACGTCGGCTTTGCCTCCGTCTCAGCTCGGGCGCCTCTGGCGCCTTCGTCCTTTATAATAATTTCCAGTTTCATTTCACTCTTCACGAGGCAACGAGTGATACATTTAGACAAGTTTGCATTCAAGGTGAGGTCACTAAAGGTCAACTTGAATGAAGTTCCACTGTAGATGTACATTTTAACTACTGAAATCTCATTGCTGGCGTGTTCACCACGGTTGATGTGTAAAGCTAACATTTGTGTCATAGGCTTTTTATATATAGTAGAAGAGGTAATCATGGCATACAAATAAATATCCTATACCATGTGCTTTCCGTGCCTGGATCAGCTCCTAAAAGTTTTTAATCTTTTACCCAAACATAAGAGCCAAAACCGGCCAGCGCTATTCACAAAAAATGCCATTCAAATTTCATTATTTTTTCATTTTTTGCCTCAAAAACATAGCTTATGACCTCTTATTGGAACTTACTTTGGTAAAGAGTTAACAATGTTGGTTCGTTGAGTCTGTACACGTTCTTCACAGCTGAAAAAAGATACACACATTCACAAGATGTTAATAAGGGGATCACGATCCAAGTCACCGAGCAACGGAGGGCTAATGGCCAATAACGCCCATGGAATTTATCTGTAGGATATTAAGCTTCTTGAACGCTTACAACAGTTTTTTTTAATGTGTGGGTAAACCCAGGTGATGTTCTAAGTAGTAGATCTCAAACGAGTACCCAGTTTATTTTAAAATATACGATACCAGGGCCAATACTATAAAAAGTTTTACAATTGTATTTTCTAGAATTGTATTTTATAGTTATAACTTTAAATGGGTTGAAATAAACCATTAGCATTTTCAAAGATGTGGTAATTTGCCAGTTACCAAATTGCCATATCTTTTAAAATGCTAATGATTAATTTTAGTCGGTTATATTAATAGATAGAAAATACAATTCTAGAAAATACAATTGTAAAAATTTTATAGTATTGGCTCCGGAGCGCGGTGGCTCAGTAGGCAGAGATGCAGGCTGCAAGCCGAGAGATCCTCGGCTCGAATCCCACCTGCGGCAACCGCGTTGTGTCCTTGGGCAAGACACTTCACCCCCATTGCCCGCGTGGGGGGCACGGTGACGTTGTGTACTAAGGCGTACTGCACGTCGATGGTGCACTTGAGTTAGTATGTTGGGAAGCTGACAATTGCTCGCCGTTGCTCGGTGGTTCTCTCCGGGTACACCGGCTTTCTCCACCGTAAAACTGTCACGGTCATGATTAGCCATTGTGCATAAATATGTGACCTTAAACACCAATAAATAAATAAATAAATAAATAAATAAATAAATAAATAAATAAATAAATAAATAGTATTGGCTCCTGTTCTGTACATTTGTTTGCACGGAACCTTTTGTGGGATTTGGGAGTCAATTTACTGGTAACTTTGCGTACATTTAACTATAAGCAGTGGTCGATTTAAAAAATAAGCTCGATCTAGATACCCAATGGTTCTGGATTGCCAGGACATAAGCGAAAAATCGTCGCCACACAGGCTGCCCCCACAATGGGCAATATTTCCACGCATGCGTTATCAGCGAGTCTCCGACATAAAACAATGGAATCGCCATCAAATTTTCAATGAATGAAACACCGGGTATGACCCGGTGCTTCTTTCATTGAATATTTGCTGAAAATTAATGATTATTGACAGAGAAAAGCAACACTGTTCACGCGTGGATTTTGACCATTCCACTGCGGCTGTACTGTATTTATAGCAACTCCCCCAAAGATGACGTCATGTGAGACATTTTTCTGTATATCACCAATAAGCGTCCTATCAGTACATTTGTTCCGAGATCAGTCATTCTGACCTAATGTACAGTTTGAGTTTCATAAATTTCATTTGGGATCGAGTTGAAGATTCAATTTTTCACTTGATGTAAAAAAACCGATAAAAGATGACTGAAGGAGCCGAGACACAAATAGCATTTCCTATAAGACATAGATTTACATTGTGAGAAGACACTGCGTTGTTTCGCGTCAAAAAGTAGTTCTTCATTACATAAATATATTGATTCCTTGAATAATAGAATTCTTGATACACTGGTTCAAAATTCATTGGCGGACGTTACTTCAAGTGTTTATTTTATTTCGAATATAAACAGATGCCCACATTGACCAGAGGTCATGGTTGAAGTTTCACGCAAGAATACAGCTGAGTATACCTGGTGCTACTTCCGGAATGTTGAGGAATGATCGTACTGTACTGCTTTGAAGGTATGAGTTTAATGATCGGTAAAACAGTCAGATAACGTAATAATAAGAAATAATAAATCGAAGAGAGTGACAAGCAGAGCACTACAAAGCTTCGATTCGATTCGAATAGATTCGATTAGATTCGAAAACATCCCAGTTATTTCTTTCGAGTCCCAAAATCCTGCAGGAGTCTCCTTTTTTTCTCTCATCAGGTCCAAGCCTGCAAATAAGCAATCTGTCATTTGCAGAACGAGGTCCGTAGGGGGTGGCTTTGCTGATGCTGCTCGATACAGTGAGCGATAGTTCACCAGTTTATCCTCTGGTTACCTCTTTCTGTTTAGACCTAAGACTTTGATTCAGATTGAGGTTCACAGAGGGTAAACTTAGTAATGCTACCCTGCTATGCAGGGTAGCATCACCAAAGTCACCCTCTGGGAACCTCATTTTGAAGATGACAGCCTTCAGTTATTTCCTTCCTAGTAACCATGGATCTTTGCCGCGACTGTGTTTATGTCCGCAAAGGACCGATTGAAGATGGGTTGAAAATGATGCATTCGCGCTTTTAAATAAGGTGCGATTGGACGATGCTGTGAATTTAGTTTTTTCTTGCAATCGACTATACCAACACAAGCGTCGATCGGTGTCTTATGTCATCGTTTTCCACTGACAAATGTGACAAATGTGACAAATCTCCTTTATCGGAAACTATCGCCCAATTTGCGTATCATAATAAACAAAACCGCTGTCAGCGTGACCGTGATGGTCAAAACCCAAACTGAATATCGAATCCACGGTCAAAATTAGCCGCAATTGGCATTTAAACAAATGAAATACACGAAATGTTCCCAATTTCTTCATTACCCATGCCGAGTTACGTTTTAACCAGACCACATGCGTTCAGTTTCGTTTGTCGGCACCATACTGCCTGCAGTGCAGATATTGTTTGTGGTAATAATAGTACGAGAAGGCGAAAGAAGCCAAATATTTTCCCGTCATCTATAAATTAATTAAAATTGATAATTCCGTTTATTTTACTGAAATTATGAATTGATAAGGTGGGTGTGTTGCGATTATTATGTCCCGTACCTTGAAGTTGGAAAGTCAAAGGCGCATCTAGGGACGTGGAGACCTCTGTCCTTTAACCCATACCAACATTCTCCCTTGTATCTCAAGCACTGCTACTCCAATTTGAAGGATATTTGGTATTGTGATCGAGCATCATGGGGAAACGATGCCTGTATAGCTGCTGTAGCATGTGTTTCTTCCACACATTTTTTCCAGAGTTATGATCCTTTTTCACTCTTTCGAGTTAGAATTTTTTGTTTATAACTAGTTGATTTGTTACAATTTGTTGGAAAGTGCCTGCTGACACCCTCAAATTTATTGTGATAAAATATTTGTTGTGAATATTTTGTTCCTATTACTTGTCAAGCAACAAGCTAATGAATATTCTGTAAAGCCACCAATCTGATGTTTGACACTTTTATCGGAGCTGTTATGGAGGCTTCTGGAACTCAACATGTTGATTTTTTGAGGGTTTTTCTATTCACCCATTAATCGATAAATTAAGAGTTATTGTTGGAGGTAAGAAGCATGAAAGGTCCAGAACTTAAAGTTTAAAAAGAACATGATTTTTGCAGATACACTTATTATTTAACAATTTAATCACTATCAAATTGATGCATGGGATAAAAGGGGTTACAGTGCAAGTGGTTTGTAAATATATTTATTCAACTACAATGTATGACTTTGCAGTGCATTCTACATAGAAGAATATCATAGTTTCTTTCCAAACGACCACATTGACACATAATCTTTATATTGGGAGACACTCTTTTGTCCTTCCATACTTCTTCTTGTGGACTCCTTCAAATTGATCTTGTTGAACTCCCCAAATCAAAACATAAACAAAAGATAATGTCTGCCTTCAATCAGTGAGCACTCCTCTTAAAACATTTGGTCTCAATCTTTATTACTTTCAAGAATTAGGAAAAGATTTCTTCGAGTATGTACTTCAATGTTTATAGAATACAGCTGATATTTTATTTTGAGGTATTTTATTGTAAAAATTTTGTTCTCTTACTTATGTCATAGCAGACTTTCAGGTGGTGCTATTTACACATGGCAGCAGTTCCATGGCAAATGCCAGTTTCCACGTGTTCTATGTTTCATTCCAAGCATTTTGGTATATACTTTATTGGGGTTATTCATTTTGGGTCTTCTTAAGACTTGGAAGAAAATTACATGAAATTTGACCAAAGTTAGGTTGGACGTCCCCTTGAGTTCCAACACAAACAGAAATTTTTCTTTTCTTTTCTTTTGTAAAACATTGTGAGCTTTTAGAGTGTGGTCTAACACTCTACCTCTAGGTGGTTTATTCATTGGCAAATTGACGCAGGTTTCCCGCCATTATAGGGTGTTTTTTCCTGTCCGGCGTTATCACTGCTACTGAGGACGTATTATATACTGAGTCAAAAAAGAAAGTATAATAAACTTTCAGGAGCAATTGTTTTAGTATTATCGACTTTAATCCCAAACAAATTATTGTTTATTCATATTTCGAGTCTAGCTGTATGAATTTGCATAATGTCATGTTGTTACTGTTGTCATCTTCACGCCAGGACGTCGCAATTCAGACATGGGGTGAAATGAAAAGTTCACGAGTGCAGTCAATAGCGTGTATGTCCACCGTTTGCCTTTAGGATGGCAAGACATCGACGGCGCATGGACCTGATAAGTCTCTGGATGTCACCCTGTGGTATTGCGGTCCACTCCTGCCTTAGAACATTACGTAAGTCACCTAACGTCTGAAGACCATGAACTCGTACTCGACGGTCCAATTGATCCCAAAGATGCTCGACTGGCGACAAATCTGGCGAAAGTTTTGGCCAGGGAAGAAGTTAGATGCTCTGCTCCTCAAGAAAGTCACGACAGATACGCGCCACGTGACATCGGGCATTGTCTTGCTGGAATAACTGCAACCCGACGTTAGCGTTGAACACGAGTCGACAACGGCGTGAAGAATTTCGTCCCTATATCGCTGTCCATTCAGATTACCATCGATGAAGACCAACTACGTTCGATGATGCAAGGAAATTCCTGCCGAAACCATTACACTACCCCCGCCGAAACGGTCGCTTTCCCGCACGCAAGCATCAGAAAGCCGTTCTCCTCGTCGGCGATACACTCGTGCCCTACCACCAGCGTGACATAGACAAAATCGTGATTCATCACTAAAAAGAACTGTGCTCCAACGCTGTTGAGTCCAGCGAACACGCTGACGTACCCATTCCATTTTGACGGTACGATGACGTTGGGTAAGGATTGGTCCGTGGTATGGACGCCTACTGCGGATGCCGTGTTCGGTAAGTCTGTAGCGGACAGTTTGAACACTGATTCTATTGTTAGTTCTACCAGGAGTAATTGCTGCTGTGCTCGTCACCGGAACGAAGCGATCCCGCAAGTGAGACGTCCTGATTTGTCGGTCTTGTGCAGGGGTCGTAACTCCGTAACTCTTGGTCGACCTGAACGCGGTCGGTCGGCAGTAGATCCAGTGGTTCTATACCTTCCAATGAGACGGTAAATAGTGGCCACAGTGACACCGAACTCCGCAGTGAGCTCATCTGGAGGTATCCCAGCCTCATGCATACCAATGTCACGCAACCTCTGTTTTTCGGTTAACCTTGGCATTTTTTAAAATGTCGGAAGACAAAAACTAGCGTGTTTTCTCAATAACCCAGGCTCTCTAGCACAACATAACACAAAGAAAATCGTCGGTCACCCATTCAATTTGACATTCTCGGGTAGCACGTGCTATTTGAAATCCGTAGCAAAATAGTATACGGTTGGGTTGACAACAACAACATGTCATTAAACTCTTTGCACGACTTCTTGTCCACAAACATGCAACAGTAGAACTATTATAGCTCATCGTTTGTGCTAATTTTTCACATTTTTTCTATTATACTTTCATTTTTGACTCAGTATATATATATATATATATATATATATATATATATATATATATATATATATATATATATAACTTCGTCAAATTGCCGTCATGCTCGGAAGTTTACTTCCTTCTAAGCGGCTTTCATTTTTGACTAATACTTATTCCGTTACGTTAAGTGCCGTACCAATGTGTATCGCGTCATGGGAACGTAAAATTTAGCGTCACGCTGATCCTAATTGTTGAATGGGAATTATAAAATTGATCGTGATACGCGTACGTCTTACAGATCGATTTATTATTTGGCAAGTGGCTGCCTAGCTCCTAATCACGAACCCGTCTGTAAAATCGCCGATGCATGTCTTCCTTGGGTGGCAACAAGTAAATATATGTTCCGCATTACACGTTGTTCACTGTTTTTAATTGTAAATTATGGACAAACAAGACCGTATCATATCTTCCTTAGGTGGTAACGAGTGGAGATATATTCCGCGTTATTGCGCGCATTTTTTGTTCTCAGCCTTAGAATTAGAAGCATTCAATCATTTATCTCAACCTCGCCCTGGTAACAGAGGCAGAAGCGAGTTCGCATGCAGTATTCACACATTCAACCATTCCTTGACCCGAATTGTTCAAACGCGTTGTTCTCCATATTCAAGTGTATTGCTTGTAAAAACACCGTATCATATCTCCCTTGGGTGGTAAAGATATGTTCCCCGTTTCATGTTGTTCCCCGTATCTGAGTCTATTACGCGCAAAATAACTGTATCATATCTTCCTTGGGTGGCAACAAGTAAAGATATGTTCCGCGCTTCACTTTGCTTTTTGTATTCAAGTGTAAATTATGAAAAAATACCGTATAATATCTTCCTTGGGTGGCAACAAGTAAAGATATGTTCTGCGTTATTACGTAAATAACAAATATGAATTAGACACTATTTCTAAAACCTCGCCCTGGTAACAGAGGCAGAGGCAAGTAAGTTCGTATACCGTATTCACACATCCAACCACTCCTTGGCCCGAATCATTCAATCATTTAAGGGTGTGTAAATGTCTTGTCCCCGCCCACTATTGCAGCATATATATGCCCTCCACCACTGATCTAAGGGCAGTCCCTCCTATAATGTCTACACTGACAATCGTAGGCTAGGGTTCCATACCCCACCCCCCCCCCCACACACACATGATACAGTTATTTTGCGCGTAATAGACTCAGATACGGGAAACAACATGAAACGGGGAACATATCTTTACCACCCAAGGGAGATATGATACGGTGTTTTTACAAGCAATACACTTGAATATGGAGAACAACGCGTTTGAACAATTCGGGTCAAGGAATGGTTGAATGTGTGAATACTGCATGCGAACTCGCTTCTGCCTCTGTTACCAGGGCGAGGTTGAGATAAATGATTGAATGCTTCTAATTCTAAGGCTGAGAACAAAAAATGCGCGCAATAACGCGGAATATATCTCCACTCGTTACCACCTAAGGAAGATATGATACGGTCTTGTTTGTCCATAATTTACAATTAAAAACAGTGAACAACGTGTAATGCGGAACATATCTTTACTTGTTGCCACCCAAGGAAGACATGCATCGGCGATTTTACAGACGGGTTCGTGATTAGGAGCTAGGCAGCCACTTGCCAAATAATAAATCGATCTGTAAGACGTACGCGTATCACGATCAATTTTATAATTCCCATTCAACAATTAGGATCAGCGTGACGCTAAATTTTACGTTCCCATGACGCGATACACATTGGTACGGCACTTAACGTAACGGAATAAGTATTAGTCAAAAATGAAAGCCGCTTAGAAGGAAGTAAACTTCCGAGCATGACGGCAATTTGACGAAGTTATATAAAATATTTGATGAAGTGTATATATATATATATATATATATATATAGGATGAAAGACTCTGACGCCGATGGGGATCGAACCACTGCCTTGATGAGAGTTGACTTCTGCGGCACCAATCGCCTAGCGAAACTGGACCAGCGCCATAGACCACTCGACTACCGACAAGCCCCAAAAAAGGCATGCTAGCAGATCGAGCGTCCATGGAACTGGGACAGTCCACACGAAATTACTCGGTATCCCCCAGAATTAGTTTTTTACAATGAATTATACCATGTAATGCAGATGAAATCAGTGAGAATCAATCTCTTTTCCAAATTTCTATATATATATATATAGATTGTCCAGCCTGCTTACCGACAAGAAAATGATTTTTGTCTGCAAATCAAATCAGTCGTCTCCAGCCGTCTCTCGGTATCCCCCCATTAGTCAGACACCCCAGTTGTCAGACAGTTTATAATCACAGATTATTGGGTTGTTTGAATAGCTAATCCCTTACTTATCACCTTCAGCATAAAGTGGGATATTCCAATAAGTCAGACAGAAAAGAAACAATTAATTAGCTTTTAGTGATTTATTTCTTCACCAGTGTGTTTTAGAAATGAACGGATAATAAATAGAATATAAATGACAATAAAATAAAAAATATGAATTACAATAAGAAGAGTTCTAGGCACAATAAATTAAAATTAGGAAATAAATGACAATAAATGACAATAACATGAATAATCGCACAAATAAATAATATCTTTTGTAATAAATAAACAGAAAATCGTATTTTATGAAACAAAGAAAATAAATAGGAAATAAATGACAATAAAATAAAAAATATGAAATACAACAAGAAAAGATTTCTAGACATAAATAATCATACAAAATATTTTTTTGTGTTGAATAAACAGAAAAAAAACAATAAAATGAAAAATATGAAGTACAATAAAGAAAATATTTAGAGTCATTTTATTGTAAATAAATAAAATAATCATATTTCATGATAACATAACGTAAATAAACAAAAAAACATGTTTTATAAAAAAAAATGTAACAAAATGAAAAATGTGAGGTACACATCATAAACAAAGGTACAATATTACAATGACAAAAAAAATGTACAAAAGGAATATTAATTTACAAACAAATCATCCCATTCTTAACAGTGTTCCAGCTGCATCAAGGAACTGCATTGGAGACTTTGTTCCCTGTCCTAGTTGTTCTTAAAGGCAGTCCAGGCTGTTGTCAATTCCCCTGTAAACCTGTTTCCGGGAGGTGAAGCAGCACCAAAGTCCATTTGAGCAATTTTGATTTTCTCTGCCTTTTCAGTGTTCTTTATTATATTTATGAATCTGAAGAGGTTAGGATGTTGATGAAGTAGTGATGAATTTAGGCGATTATCCAACTTCAGATTCTTCTCTGAAGGTCGGGCATGACCTAAATCTTGAATTTTGCGCCATAAAGCCTGAAGTTATCAGTGTTATTACACAATATATTTTTAATTTTTATGTTTTGATTATTTCTCAGAAAATATTTAAAAGGTATTTTGATTATATGTCAACAAAAACAGAAAAAAGTACCAAACAAAATGTTGAAACTAAATTTTATTCAAATTGTATATATCTGGGTTGTTCCATTTATAACAATAGGTAATCATCTATTTTAACTTCAGCTAATCCCTAATTAACTGTCTGACAGCTGGGGTGTATGACAAATGGGTGTCTGACTAATGGGAGTAAACCCCGTCTCTCTGTCTGTATCGAACAGATATATATGTTAACCCTTTACCTTACGTAACGGCCAACAAACGGCCAGCGCTATTCTCAAAACTCGCCAATTAACTTTCATTATTTTTTCATTTTTTTTTGTCTCTAAAACATAGGTTATGACCCCTCATTGGAACGAGCTCGTCTAGCTCGTTCCAATGACGGGTCATAACCTATGTTTTTGAGACAAAAAATGAAAATAATAGTTATTCAAGAATTGTTTTTGCAAGTGTCGTCTGCTTTTCATGTTAGGTAAAGGTAGACCTACAACTTCAATGGCAATAAGAATCATTTCGACATCAGATTCGATATCCTCTGCCTGATTCCATTCGCTAATCGATTTAATCCGGAAGTGACGATTTGCAGAGCTCAAGTGAAAAGTTTTCCAATGAACACCATTAACTAATAGAAGTCTGTCTATAAAAAGCGACATCTGGGGCCAATACTATAAAACTTTTACAATTATATTTTCTAGAATTGGATTTTGTACCTATTAATATAACTGACTAAAATAAATCATTAGCATTTTAAAAGATATGGCAATTTGCCCACTGGCGAATTGGCGTATCTTTGAAAATGCTAATGGCCCCTTTCAACCCATTTACATTCATAACTGGAAAATACAATTCTAGAAAATACAATTGTAAAAGTTGTATATAGTATTGGTCCCTGGTGTTATTTGATCATGTGCAGCATTTGACCATATTATCTCGCTTTTATTTGAATAGATTTGTGGTAAGCTTGTCTTTTCTGTTTCATCACCCTAACGTTTAAACCGCACTCTAAAATTAGGGTTTATTCCCACTAGACCAATTCCCTTTAGACCAATTCCCACGAGGCCAATTCCCAAAAGACCAATTCCCCTTAGACCAACTGATGTGTTCTACGTTTAAAATAATTCTATATCAATAATTTGATATATTTATAAATATTTATAAATGTATTTAATGTTATTGATAATCAAGCCTGAAAATAAGCAGTCTGTCATTTGCAGAATGAGGTCCCCAGAGGGTGAATTTGCTGGTGCTATTCCATGGAGTGGGCCAGTTTATCCCCTGGGTACCTCTTTCTGTTTTGTTTTGAGACCTTTATTCAGGTTGAGGTTCACGGAGGGTAAATTTAGTGATGCTACCCTGCTATGCAGGGTCTCATCACCAAATTCACCCTCTGGGCACCTCATTTTTCAGATGATAGTATGCTCATTTTCTGGCTTGTCGATATTTTATAGATGTTGGGCAGATTTTTATAAATAAATGTTTTCCTAATTATCCTTAATCAATAACAGTATGTAGTTGGTCTAAGGGGAATTGGTCTTTTGGGAATTGGCCTAAAGGAAATTGGTCTAAAGGGAATTGGTCTAGTGGGAAGACACCAAAATTAGTTGGGTTGAAAATCAATCCGAATCGATTGGGTTGAGTGAATATGAACACAAGTGGGTTCATATTCACTGTACCCAGTTGATTTGGGTTAATTTGTAACCCAACTGATTTTAGAATGTGTTATAGGCTGGTTTCCGAAGAACAAATATTCAACCGCATTCTTTGGAATGGAATGAAAACTTAAGTGTTAATTCCTATGTTGATCAGGCAGTAATTATGGTGTTTGTTTAAGCAGAACCGACAATGTTAGACTGTATATGTATAAGCTGATAATAGCTGATTAGACCTTTGTATACAGCTATACGCTGCTTTACAAATCTCTTATTTCAAAAAGGTTTAACTGTTGCTTTGAATGTGAGTTTACTTTCTGTTATCATTAGAAACTGTTTGAATATAATATATATATTTTCACGTAATCAATAATCTGGATCGTGACTAAGAGAGAAATACGACCGGCTACCGCCATTAAATGTAAATAAATATTTAAAATCGACAAGAATTTTTAGTGAGTTAATTTTCCAACAGTTACGCGCACGACAAAACATTTAACCATTTACCCAATGAATCTGCCGCATCCGCCCGCGTAATATGCAAATTCAGCAGTTGAAAAAATATTATTTTTCAAAAAATTTCAACAAAATCATATCATGTGACCCCTCGTTGGAACGAGCTCGTTCCAACGAGGGGTCACTTGATATGGTTTTGTTGAAAGTTTTTGAAAAAATTCAGAAAATGATATTTAAAATAATAAATTTTGATTTCGTCTGCGTTGGGTAAAGGGTTAAATAATGACATAAATATTTGTGGAAAGATGTCTGTGAATTGCATAGAAGGATTTGTAAATATTATACCGAGTAAATTTTCATCATCCAGGATCCACGCTAGAACCTTTGAAATTTGAATTTATGGGTGGCTACTAATATGTTTTCGCTTTATGTTCAGCTGACATCAAAGTATCGTTGCATAACCACAACTTTCCAAATGGAAATTAATTTAGCAAAGTGAATACTTGCATTACGACGCACTCATTGACTATTTGTCAATATAAAGTATGTTTATTTGACAAAGCCAATTAAATTCTATTAATTTGAATAAAAGTCCACGCGGCCACACGTCCCCCAAGAAGTGTACAATTTAAGGTATTTGAAAAAAAAAATTTGAATTTTTCGAAGCCGAAAAATGGACATAATTCTGGGAAACGATGTCGGACCTAACTCTGATTTGAACTTGACCTGTATTTTATGTTGATACACCTACATACCAAATTTCTATTTGAATCGGAAAACAAGAACTAAAGGTATCACTGGGAAAGCAAAAAAAAAAAACAGAATTCCAAATTTTCGATGTCGAAAAAGGGACATAACTCTGTCAAAAATTGTCGGACCTCGATTCGAACTTGATCTGTATTTTATATTGATACATCTACATACCAAATTGTATTTGATTTGGCCAACTATAACTAAGGTTATCACCGGGAACCCACCCCCCCCCCCCACCAAAAAAAAAAAAAAAAAAAATGAATTTTTAAAGTCGAAGAAGGGGCATAACTCCGGCAAAAATTGTCGGACAGCACCCCGATTCGAACTTGACCTGTATTTTATATTAATACACCCACATACCAAATTTGATTTGATTTGGCCAGCCAAATATAACTAAAGTTATCACCGGGAAACCAAAATGCGGACGAAATTAAATAATTGAATCTCATGCAATGTTTTTTAAAACGAATAAAGGCGGGCGGTTTTTATGTTTATTTTTTATTCCTGATGGAAAGGTCGCCGATGCCTAAAATCCAGTTGTGAGAGCCTAAAATTAAATACTAGAGCTTCCATTTTGATTTCGCTGATAGGTTTTTGTAACAGTGATCATACAAGCCAAAATCAAGTTTTTGAACTGGTTGAGTGCTAGAAGCCACAAGTAGGCGTTCCAAAAAAATGAGGGTACCAAAGCCAACGTTTCCCTTACACATATTTCCTATTCAGTCAAACGTAAATAGCTGTTTATACAAATTTGTTCCATTACAAATTATTGGAGAGTGCCAGTTGGCACTCTCCAATAATTTGTAATAAAACAATTTTTGATGAACAAATTCAGGCCACCAAAACTAATCTAGCTCTTAACAGGTTGAATAAATATTTATTTTGTTTACATTTGAAAATCGTGTCGCATTTCGCGAAGAGAATAACAATACTGTAATGTATACGGCATATTGCATTACAAATGTGATAGCACTGAACTCACAAATTATGATATTTTAAACATTTTGAATTGTGCCTCCGAAATAAATATAACGAACGCGGGCCGAAAAAAACGAATGCGCCGCTGTCTGAGAAACAAAAGATAAATTTCTTTAGCCTAAAAGTTTTATAGTATTGACCAAGGTTGTGCATCGCCAATGTTTTAGGTACGCTTTTCGGACTAACTGAAAAAATCCAGACGATTGAAGGTAAACAAAATCCATTAACATTAATTTCCGTTGAATCAACGCAAGGAATGTTTCTCAATCCAATTGGTTTATCCGAATCTTCAATGATTTCAATATTACTACAAGCCATATATGTTTACTAAATAATTATCAATGAAAACTCACGACCGCTGTAATTTTATGATTGCAGTGCGCAGTTCCATCAAATGTGTCTTGATGTTTTCAGGGTGAAGCAAATACTTCTTGAGTGGAACATCTATAACGTGAACGTGAAATAATATATGTAGATCTTTGTGAGTAAAGATAACTAAACCTAGTCCTAATGTTTCCGCATTTGCGGATTTAGAGCAGCAATTACTGAGCAGTAGTCCTGGGGATATGTTGATTTTAGGAGAGGATTTCAATGCTCGAACTGGAGGTCAGCCGGATTATATTGTGGGTGACAACAACAAATACATTCCCTTGCCGGAGTCATACACTGTAGATTGCATAAAAGAAAAGAGAAAGTCTTGACAGAATAACAAACACCTTCGGAAAACATTTACTAGAGCTATGTCAGTTAGCAAAACTAAGAATTTTGAATGGCCGCTGCCTCGGGGATAGACTAGGTAACTTTACCTCATACCAGTACAACGGCGCAAGTATTGTCGACTATATCATAATATCAGAAGAGTACTTTTCGGATATTGATTACTTCTGTATCAAAGCGCCGACCGTTTTCTCGGATCATTGCCAGTTGGTCCTACACCTCGAATGTATCGATCTTCTTGATAACAGCGAGACTAGCAAGTATCAGTACACCCGAAATCCAATCCCCTCAAAGTGGACAGAACAGAGCGCTGCACGTGCAAGATTGATTCTAACACGACCAGATATAATCTCAAATATTTCACACTATCGAATGAAGCCATAATCATCCAACCAGGAGGGCACAGAGAAGGCTGCTGTGGACTGGATGAGTATTCTTCAATCTATCAATAACTTTGCTTCTCGACGAGTCCAATTGACTAGCCGAAAAACACCCCCCAAAAAGAAATGGTTTGATCACAGATTCAAAGACTTGAAACGTACAATGGAAAGCATTATAAAAGATAGGAAGCTTAATCCCAGTGACAGATCACTTATTGCTAAATTCTTCACTGCGAAGAAGGCTTATAAGACATTAGTGAAGTACAAATCAAAACTGTTTTATAAAAAACTATGTGACCAACTGGACGATTTACAATGTAAGGAGCCAGCTAGTTACTGGAAAATTATAAAACAGTTTCGATCTGCTGGGAGTGACGTTAATAGTCTTGATCCCGACACCGCTGTTCATTTCTTTGAAAAACTGCTTTCCCCTACACACAGCGCTGAAACGGCAAGCATGCCGACCGATTCATCTCGAACCTTGACCCAAATATTAAACTGTGACATAATATTCCCGGAGGAAATCAGGAAAGCACTCCGACAAATAAAAAATAAAAAGTCGCCAGGCCCCGACAATATATCCAACGAACTCCTAAAAACTGTAATTCCCTACATGCTAGACGAAACAGTCAAGTTGTTTAACCAAGTCCTCGAATCTGGTGATTATCCAACTGAATGGAGCAAGTCCACCCTAACCCTACTGTACAAAAAGGGTAACCGGCACGACCCTAACAACTACAGAGCCATTGCCGTTAGCTCTGCCGTCGGGAAATTATTAAACAAGGTTATAAATAACCGGATAAATGATTTCCTCGAAGATAACCGGCTTATAAGTGACAACCAGTTTGGATTCCGTGAACACCGTAGCACGGTCGACAGTGCATTGTTCTCAAAAATATTTTCAATAAGTGCAGACGTGAAAAAAGGCCTCTATATGCAGCTTTTGTTGATTTCAGGAAAGCCTTTGACACAGTCCACCGACCATTGCTGTTTAACAAATTACATAAATGCGGTGTAGCTGGTAAGATACTTAGAATTTTATAGTCCTTGTACTCCTCAAGCTACTTACATGTATCTTACTAAAACTGCCAAGGGCCTAGGTCCGCCTTTATTATCCACAATCGGGGTTAGGCAAGGCTGTGCGATCTCCCCGACCACTAACCCCTTTAGCAAACGATTATCGGGTCATAGGCACAATATTAAATATAATAAAATTGACCGTACCCCCCATGTGGCCCCACATTTCAATCAGCCAGAACATTACTTCATTTGCTATCTGCTACAGAGAATCCCTTCCAAAGATAAAAACAGACTTAATATTGCTGAGTCTGTTTGGACACACAGACTCAACTGTGTCTGGCCTTATGGTCTTAATGAATACGACCCGCTTGGATGTTAACGGTGTGCTAATTCCGTGAGCTTTGTTTATCTTTCATGTTTCACACCTTCTCTCTTCCCGGTTCTCTCTGTCTTCTCATTTCTCATTCTGTGTCTTCTCCTGATGAAGCTGGCATTTTGCTGACGAAACGTTGAGATTTTTAGATGGTTTTGGACATTGGAATTTTTACTTAACTATTTAAAATATTTATAGATGACATTCGTAAAATCTTTTCTAGAGAATGCGACCGTATAGTTGTGAATAATAAGTACATAAGCCATCTTTTGTTTGCAGGCGACTTAATTATGTTTTCAAGTACGCCTAACGGGTTACAAACATGTTTAGAAAATTTAGAAATATACGCGAAGAATAACCATCTGAGGGTAAACACCGAGAAAACTAAGTGCTTAGTGTTTTCCCCCAAAAAGGTACAAGGCTCCCCAGTTTTTACATTGGCTGACAAAACGTTGGAGATTGTACCAAGCTATTCTTATTTGGGTATAACGTTTTCCGCTAATGGGAAATTTGGAGAGGCACAAAATGCTATGAAACTAAAAGGGATGAAAGCACTTTACAGTCTTTTCAATTCTTTTAAGAGTAAACATCTCCCGTCCACTGCTGTGATGTCCGAATTATTTGATCAATTAATAAAACCCATATTGCTGTATGGTAGTGAACTATGGGATACAGAGTATCAACTTGCAAAGTGGGATACACTGCCTGCTGAGACTGTACATACCAAGTTCTGTAAAATGATACTCGGTGTTAATAAAAATTCTTCCAACCATGCCGTTCGAGCTGAACTTGGCAGATTCCCACTATCCCTTGAATGCACTGTCAAAAAGTTCAAATTCATGGCCAGGCTTCACTGTGCAACTCCAGGTACATTGCTCCGTGATTTACTGGAAGAGCATAAATTAACGACGGAATATAGCGGATTCTGTCAAATAATGGAAGGTTACAAAAAACCATCGTCTGCAATGCACGATAATAAATCCAGTAAATTACTTGAAAATTTAACAAATGATTACATACTCTATTTTAATGAATGCCTTAACAAGGACAACAAAAAGAACGGTAAAAATAAATTGCGCACGTATCGCGCCTTCAAAAACGACATTAAATTCGAGCCCTATTTAGCTCACTCAAAAACAAGAGAAGCGCAAAGTATGTTTACAAGATTACGGATTAGTAATCATAATTTGGCAATTGAAAAGGGGAGACATGCACAGCCGCCAATACCAATACCTTTAGAAGATAGGGTTTGCAATGCTTCTGATGTATGTAAAGACGCCGGCGATGTGGAATCCGAGATGCATTTTGTCATGGACTGCCCGGTCTATACAAACATCAGGAGACAGTTGTTTGCAATAATTAACAGGAATAATATAGACTTCTCAAATGCAAGAAAACAAAATCGGTTTCAATTTATTATGAAAAATAATACGCCCTCATTATGTCACACCATCTGCAACATAATCCTGCTGTTCTTCAGGAAAACAGAAACAATAAATGCAAAATAGTAGGTCATTAAACTGACCTAGGGTTTTGACATTATTATAATACTTATATGTATGATACATTAGCTTTATTTACTATACAAAAATAGCTGTTCCGTTTATTATTTGTTTCTAATAATCATATCATTTCTCTGTTAACTCTTTATGCAATCTGCCTCTCTGTAGGTGTTATTTTGCTTGAATAAACTATTACTATTACTATTATCAAGTAACCCATTCACACACGCGTGTCGTTCTGTGTATTTCCTTCAAAGCAGTGTATCTTTCAGTACTTTCTGCCTAAAGTGTTTTGTTAGTTAGAGGGTGATTTTGTATTTTTGCACCCCTACCATTCCATGTTCATAATTCTGTCGACCATTCTGACTCGAAAATAGACATAAAAATCCGAACGCAAGAGATCGTTACGTCAAATTAGATTTTCTATATTTAGGCCCCCACGCACGCGAGCAATATAGAGCTTAGCTATATTGTTCATAACCAGTACGGCTCAATGAGCGGGGTTTTTCCGGATGCAAATAGCTCGCAAGTCAAACAGTCTCGCACAACAATCATGTTTGATATTTTTCACTCGCGAGTGGGTTTGCTCATTGTGTGTGGGGCATTGCGTATCAGATATCTTTCGACGACTCCATGCAAGCAATTGTTACCTTTTGTGGCAGAGTTCTGCGTTATGAGTCTTTTTAATGTTATTTGTACAAAATGGTAGTTTCCACAATACTAGAAGAATCACACGTGAGGACAACTTTATATAGACATTTGACAGAGACATGAGTGTCTTTTCGGTATTAGATCTGCCGATTTAAAAAAATAAAAGAGCGAAATCGCCGAATCTGTAAAGATTCTAAGCTCTCTGTGGGAACCCCTGGACGTGAAGCAGTGTTTGTTTACTGTGGTAACAATCAAACACTGCTTCTCGTCCCGGGATTCTCTGTGGGAACCCCGGGACATGAAGCAGTGTTTGTTTACTGTGGTAAACCAGCTCTGTTTTACTGGTACAATAGGACTCGGTAACCAATGCCTGGGGTGGAAGTCGTCTACAATGGGAAACATGGCTATAAACGATTGGTTACACTTGACTTTATACCATTGTTGTGATCATGCATTATTCGCCAATGTGCAGAAATATATCACCTTAAACACCCCCAAAATAAATAAAGGTTCCATGTACAGAAAACGCATTTTACCTCAAACTTTCAAATCGACCGCCCTTGATACCGGTCAAATCACTCCAAAACCAACTGTAACACGTACCCGGTTAGAAATTGTATTTCTAGTTAGGGTATATGTGTATAATTTGTCCGTGATTTCGTTAAAATAATTTTGTAGAACAACGAAAGCAAAAATGGGGGAGTTTGTTTTGAGTAGGCCCCTGCGAACCTCAAATTTCTCGTTGAATCGAATCCCGAATCGAATCGGGCATCAGATTTTAAATCGAATCGAATCTCGAATCGAATCTCACCGCTTTTTAAGTTATGGATATTGCTCCTTCTTACAACCGTAACATTTTCGCTCTCCACTAAATTATAGTGTGCAACGGCAAGTCGTGTAAATCAATCAAAAATGCGGAATATTCCAGAACGAAATCAATGTAATTTCGGAATCGGAACCTACTTGAATTCTTCTTCTATCATCAGGTCTCCTCTGGAGGAGACCTGATGATAGGAGAAGACTTCAAGGGGAGACAACTTTGTCATGGGGACTATTTCGAATCGCATTTCGAAGCTTCTCAGGGCCATATTTTTGAGTACGTTCTGACTAGAATGTAGATTGAGAAGGGTCATAGAGTACTTCGCTAAATTGCTCAGGTCTGCGGGTCATACGACTCTCAACTAATCTGCCTCGCGAGCAATATAGCTGAGCTCGATTGCTCAAGTGTACGGTGGCCCTAGGTATACGATTCGCTGTCAAGGTAGGTGTCCAACGAAAATTAGAGGTTATTACTTGGTTAGCTTCATATCGGCCGTGATATCAGCCTGAGGTAAGTTCATATCAGATTGAGACCGACGATCGAAGACTCTTTATTTATTAGTATGCCTCGTAACGCCAATTTTGCTGATTGGGTTCGCTGAATAACTGTGCGGAGTTGGATGTAAAGAAATAGGTAATGCATTGGAAGGGGAGGACAACTCTTGCTTGTTTCACATCGGCCCAAATCGGTGTCATATCAGCCGAGTTTGAAGCCATATCTGCCGAGTTTGATAACGAGCACTTCCGGAAAGAAAATCGTATCTAATAAATTTATGCGAATTCGCAACGGATGGATACAGTATAGTTGCCGTGGACTGGTCATAATCCACGCATGGGCAGTCATGTCCACGCATGCGTTCACCAGGTAATAAAAATCATCATCAGCAAAATTTTAATTAATGAAGCAGCGGGTTGTACCAGTTGCTTCATTAAATAATTTTTTGATGAATGTTCCTATAATTAGTGTTTGGAATCTAATATTATTGCGTCCGTGGAAATATTGCCCACCCGTGGAAAGTGGCCAGTCCACGGCGGCCGGACTGTTGGACGTGTCACAGTCAGTGTAATCGGCTCGGCCATAATATTAGTAACTTATTTTCAGCGAATCGGGTGTCGTCGGCAGCTCCCCAACAGCATGCGTGAATGAGAATTCAGGCTTTAACTCCACTGGGTGATTAACTTTTCAGGCTTCAGTCACTCGCAATATAGCCATGGCGGTTAAAAGTGTCTCAGAATCTCGATAATGCAAAATGTAGACGATGCATTATTTTATCTAAAATAATTCTCAGATACATATACCAGGAATTCCATTCGCAGAAAAAAGGTCAGTTAATATAATAATATGGTATCTGAAGGGAGAGTGTTTCGATGAATAACGGCCATGATGCCAAATAATGATAACGTCGTTCTGAATCTTCCGTTAAAACTGATTTACTTCTCATTTCAATAAAACCTTCAGCAAATTGTATTAAATTATTCAGTTTCAGTTCATTTCAATTCATTTAAGCTCCGTTTGTTTAGATCCATATTATGGATGCATACAAAAGAGAGAAATTAGGTCATGCCTTCAATATTTCTTAAGGGAGGGAAATAACATTGTTAGCCGGATGTTTGCCCACTGTGCTAATGTATAACACTGGAATCATCTTGGCGTCGGATATACTTCAGGAGTTTGTTCACCAGCTCCACGAAATAACTGTTAACCTTTTACCCAACGCGCCATGTTGCCGAAATATGTGACCTTAAACACCAATAAATAAATAAATAAATAAATAAATAAATAAATAAATAAATAAATAAATAATTTACCCAACGTACACTATATCAAAATTTATTATTTTCATTATTTAGTTTTCAAATTTTTCAAAACATTCAATAAACCATATCATGTGATCCTCATTGGAACGAGCTCCCCGAGCTCGTTCCAATGAGGAGGTCACATAATATGGTTTTGTTATAATATTTTGAAAAATAATATTTTTTCAACTGCTCAATTTATAAATTGCGCAGGTGGATCCGGTCAATTCGTTAGGTGAAGGGTTAAATCTGTGATTGATTGATTGATTTTTATTTAGCAGTATACAAGTACAAATACAAATAGTAGTACCAGCAATGTTAATCAAAATAATTTTGGCACGAAAGAAAGATATTCAGCTTCAGTTCTACCTTCATGTTCAGCATGGCGTGTTAGTAGTATGCCGCAGGGAGACAACATAGCCAGATTAGCTGTCTTCCTGTTGTCTCTCACGTTTGCTTTATGCAACGTTTTAATCCAGACTGTCAGATAGTATTTCGTTCAATATATGTTCAAGTCCAAGCTAGTATGATGGGGAGGGAGGGGGGGGGGGGGGATAAACATGACATGACATGACTGGAAGTTGCGACTTGATTCACCTGGTAGCTCGCTATGAAACATCTCCCATTCTGACACCGACAGCCCATTGTGCCTTCAACGGAGTCACATTACTGTGATTCCTTGGAGCCAGGCGGAGTTCACGAGGCGACCTGACCAATGCCTGGAGGAAGTTCTGGCTTATCTTGTTCAAGAGCTGTACAAGAAAACAGTGCAGACCATGTTTGATGAATTATCTGGTTGCAGAGCTTTCACACACAATACAGACACACGCACGTGGTTATGCAAACCAGTCATTGCAAATGTGGACATGACATTTCAACCGGATAGCGACTGGGTCGCAATCTGACGAAATTCTCTGTCTGCATTTCTGCCCACAACAATGAATAACGTACAGCCTGTAGAAAAAGGAACGCCAAACATAACACCTCAGATACGATTTATGTTATTTTATTACACGCCTGTGTTATTGTTATCCCCATCTACAACAACACTAAACCTTGCGAAAAATGAAAATCTGTTCCGCACATATATGCGGAACGGAGATCGTTGACGGACTATTTTTAAAAAGAAGCGAAATTTCACTGGAATTTTCTACAAATCGTGCACCGCTATTACAATTTCAATCCCTAGCGATAGTTGAAAATCATCCCCTGAGTTCCAATGTGTCCCATTTGCCAGGGGGCACATAAAACTCACTGGAACTCGGTGGACGAAATAGTAACACGGGTTCCCCTCGCACATTTGGTTGGCGATAAAATGTGTTGTTTTTGTTGACAGTTGAATGAATTGCTGAGCGCCCTTCTAATAATTGTTTTTATGGACGCGAAGGCGTACAATAAACACAGAGCGACACTCGTGTGAATGGGTTAATTGATATGGCGCTCGTGCCATATCGATTAACCCATTCGCACGCGTGTGTCGTTCTATGTATTTTCTGCACAGATGGATCTAAAGATGGTGATAAAGTATCATCACCTGTTGTTACTTGATTGCGTCACCTCTATCAGAATATCAAATAAAAGTTCTATTTTCGCGGGTTTTGGGAACTTCGTGAGAAGTTGAATACTCTCCAGTCTGACCAATATAATCTCGTGCTTTGCTGTTTTACCTGGACATGTTGTTATCTCCGGTAACACTAGGTCAGACAGTGTAGCAAAACCAGGTGTGTCAAAGTACCGCTGGTATCAACATAACCGGTACCGGGGCGGGACATAGCATGCCCCGCCGAAACCGGTACCGGGACAAATCAGCAATTCGGTAACATATCGCAATCAGATGGGAGAAATTCGCATTTAAACAGCCCCAAGCCCCAAGACCACAAGACAAACATGGCATCGGACCGTTTATTCGCCGGCGACATCAAAGATCGTGCTTTGTGATTACTATGATGTCGCCAAGGAATAATTTCTTTGAAGTTGCCTGTGACAGCTCTTTCATTGTCTTTGAGGCCACGTTTGAAAAGTCAAAATGGTCGTCCTTTACGAGGTCGCGGCGCAGACAGAACATGCACCTTTAGAGTGTTTTGATATGTTCATGCACAAATAAGTTGAAAGTCTGTCGTGCAAGTGTGTCATACACGATTACTAACCCGTTTACCCTCGTTAAATTTGGAATTTCCCCACAAAATAATTTTATACCGGTACCGGCGGGACAAAAGCGTCAGTACCGGTACCGATTGGGACATGAGGGAACCCGCGATACCGTTGCCGATACCGGTTGACACGCCTGAGCAAAACTGAACTAATGAACTCGGTACTGAAATTTCATTTGAAATAGCTACTCATTAGAGATTCTCTTTTACAGGTAGGTAATTTGCCGTAACATCAGTCGTACATGAATTGCAGGACTTGTGATTGATTCTGGTCAGATCTTATAATTCAGTTCGTATGTTGATTCACGCGCCTCGGTGCGTAGGGAGGGACATGCGGCGGCTACTTGTTGTGGGTGCCTTTCAATCCCCCTTTGCTGGGTTTGATTTATGGCTTTGATTGTTTCTTGTTTTGCCTGTAGGCTTGGAAGGGGTTTTGATTGGAGATATTGATTTTGTGGTTGCCTGGATTGTAGAGATAAGGTTTTCCGTTTTTCTCTTCTTTATCTTTCTGTCTCTCTCTGTTGGAATTGCCGATGAGTAGTTGTGCATCCGCCAAAAAGCATGAATAGTCTTTGTCGCTTCAGCTCTTCGCGCGCTGTCGGCTTCCGTTCACACCGTGCAAGCAGTCATCTCATTCCTGGTGGTATACAATGACGGAACGTTATTTCCGGTGTTTGTTTTGAGGAGTGGTGAACAAGAAGCTGAACTTTGGACTGATCGATTGGTGAGAACTTCCACATTCACATTTATCAAATGGATGGGTGTTTGTAGAGTGTTGCGATCGATGTAGGTGCCGATATTCTCACTCCGAAAAGACGTTTAGTGTCGACACAAAGTTACTAGTCTTCGAGGTATATCTGGAATTTCGTCTTCTCGATGTTGTATTTATCTCAAATAAAAATTTATTCCATCGGTAACAGGGGAAGGCCACCAAAAATTTGCAAGACGTGACGTTGGGGTGGGTGGGTCTCTTGAGTGCGCCAAAAATGTGCATTTCCAACTTGTGCAATTTTTTGAATTTTTTAAAAATATATCAATATATCAGCTAATACATACCATCATTTGTGTTTCAAACCTTAAAGATGATGTTGTACATCACACTCTTAACATAAATACAACATCAGGAGGCTTTATATGTGAGAATATTGGGCTTAAACTGGGAAAATGTCACACGTTAGTAGGGGGCGGGTGTCTTGTTCGAAATGTAGAAAATGTGCAGACAATATTTTGGGAACAATTCAAATGAAAATTTGTTCCCGTATATGTACACTTGCTCTGGCCAAGGCTGATAATGAACAGCTTGTCATTTGTAGATTGGGGCCCGCAGCAGCCCACTGAGGTTTAAATTGGTGGTACCAGTTTAACCCTTTACCTAACATGAAAAGCAGACGACACTTGCCAAAAAAATGATTGAATAACCAATTTTTTTCATTTTTTGTCTCAAAAACATAGGTTATGACCCCTCATTGGAACGAGCTCGACGAGCTCGTTCCAATGAGGGGTCATAACCTATGTTTTTGAGACAAAAAATTAAAAAAATAATAAAAATTAATTGGCGATTTTCGAGAATAGCGCTGGCCGGTTTTGGCCATTACGTTGAGTAAAGGGTTAAGAACATTATGAAACCCCCCTAAAGACAGCTGTGCCTACTAAGTTTATAAGCTTATTTTGGATTTTAATGGGAGAGTGGGGTGGGTGTCTGAGAACGGTAGTAGAAAATTTGCACGTAGGGGGTGGGTGGGTGGGTGTAAAAAGGAGCGGAATAAAAAATAGGACGTTACGTCTAGCAAATTTTTAGTGCCCCCCCCCCCCCCTCCTTGTCGGTAAAGGGAAATATGTGTACTCCATCCACTGCCTATTAGTTACGTGTCATAAGTCTATACCAACAATCCAATATTACTTTTTCTGTTGAACAAATTGACAACGCGATAATCGGTGTCAGGCAACGCTGGTGATCATTGAGTGTATGACAATAACTCTCAAATATCATCATCGCGAATATAATTTAACACTTTCTCCCCCGAAAGCGACTATTGTCGTCTATTTTATGATGATTATCTGTACGTTCTGGCCAGCGCAGATCAAACCTTTGATCGTTCTTTGTGTGGCGCAATATCGTCGACGTTTGAGGCACATGCACTTGTTCGGTGTCTTCCCATTTCATCAATTCGGATTTCATCAACTGCCTCTAAAATTATATTTTCCCATTTCATCAATTCCCACTTCATCAACAGATTTTTTTTTCAGGTGTGTTTTATAATTACATATTATACATTTTAAAAATACAATTAGCCAGTTGATGAAAAATCAATATTTTGAGGGTTTATTGTTTAACCACTTTCCAGACATTTGTCAGACGAATGTTTGGATAGTGGTTATACAATGACTAGTCACCACAAAGAGAATAGAGCTTCTCATTTAAGATTTATTGCATATTAACACCAGATAGGCATGCAGACACAGTTGTAATTTTATCTCTCTAACACACTTTAAATATTTTATTCAGAGCAACTGGATTACTACGCATAATAAGTGGGGAAAAGTAACATATAACATTTAAATATCTATCAGAAGGTAACTTTTAATGCACAATACTCTAGTAACATACTATTACTTCAGAATGCCTGTTGGCTTTCTAAATTAATTTGTCTCTTTTGAGTAACAAATTAGTTTAGAATGCCTAGTGGCATTCTAAACTAATTTGTTACTCAAAAGAGACAAATTACTTGAGAATAGGCATTCTAAACTAATTTGTTTCTAAATTAATTTGTCTCTTAAAACATATTTTCATTCTGTTGGTGAAGTGGGAATTGATGAAATGGGAAAATATAATTTTAGAGGCAGTTGATGAAATGGGAATTGATGAAATGGCAATAAACCACTTGTTCATATGAAGTGTCTCCCTGATCATCAGAAATAGCTGATATCTGATCTAAAAGTCAATATTCCCTTATTATTCGATATTTGTAAGTTTCGTCCACTAAATTCAATTCTAACAATTTGGCTCATATCGAATTCTGTCTATTTACCTAAGACTCATTTGGAAAGACCGAACCGAATGGGTTGAACACCAAGTGTGACTTAAATTAATCTATCCATGGTGATCGTACGTTACGTCGATCACGTCGGTGAAATTACTGTGACGTCCATCAAACAGTCCGCAAGTATATTCCCACTGATAAAGGTGATAAAACAAATTTATAATAAACTTAAAAAATAAGTAGGTAAAGGAAGGTAGGAAGGCCATTAATTTTCGCCCTTTGCTTCGATAAAGTCTTCTTGGATATATTACATATGGAATCAATGCTGTTAGCGGTGTATTTCTGGTCGTATAACTATTGCCAGATCTCGAAGCGAACTATACCGAACATGCACTTTTCCATCTGCCAACAGTTATACGGCGCACACAGTATTGATTAATTGCAATAACATCACAATGAATCTCATTTCAATGGGAAATCATCAAAACACGACAGGAAATCTTTTCTAAGGTACCCGGTAATTGAAATTTCCCTAATGAACTGGACTTTTAAATCCGAGTCGATTTATGTTTGGCTGCAAAGTTTCAATTTGGCTAATTGACTTTTCAAATGAAGGCCAGTTTGAAGTTGCAAAATATCCCCATTGCAATTCAAACATTGAATCTGAATCAAAGTGGAAAGTATAGAAGCTCGCGGTTAAATTAAAACTGATTACAATTTGAAAAGAATTAGTTTGCCATTGTTCACGTTTGTATTTATCTATGAGGTCGCCGTGTTACAACTGTCATCGCTGCCTCAAAATCTCTTATTAAAAGTCGACTGACGTCGTTGAAGCGGATACGGATTAAATTCGCGAATGAAAGTACGAAACGTTGTGGTTATCGCATCCATTGTACTACTCTAAGCTTCGGCATCTCATTTTAGGGGCAGCGGAACGATTTTTGAACGATTTTTAAAGTGTGTGTGTGTGTGTGTGTGTGGGGGGGGGGGGGGTCTGGACCGGGCGATGGATGGTCGTCGGTATGAAAATCCAGGATCCCAAAAACTCCATTTCTATGCATCTGAGTGGATATTTTGAGATTTTCAAGAGATGTATTTGAAAGATTTCACACTCTGGGAGCCGTAAAAAAACGCCAGTAAAGAATACGGGTGAGGTCTATTTATCAGATTTTGTCGGAACGACCAAAGCTGATAAATAGACCTCACCTGTATGCATTACCAGACGTTTACAGCAATTCTACTGTCTGTGGATTATCTTGTCTGGGGGAGGATTTGGTGCTTGTATGTCTGTAAGATTACGATCTACTTCAGTTAACCGATTTATTAACAGACTATATACATTTTAGCGTTGCTGCCACTTACTGCAAAAAATGATCCGAAATCCATCAAAACTGAATCATTACGAGAGAAACATAGCTGGAAAAATTTTGGGGAGGCTCTGGGTCCGCCCCTTGTTTCACCAGTCATTGGTTGTGTTAAAATGTATACATACAACAAAAAACATGGACGGCAAAAAAATTGGAGAGGCTGAACAAATAACAAGTTCCATCGCCTCCGACCAGATATCAATGATAAATATCCGATCAGAAACCTTTGCAGACAACACCATGTAATTCTAACACGATGTCATAACTGTTGTACAAGACTTACACATTCCCTTGTTTGTCAAAGGGCAATTTGCGACCAGAGTGTGCTCCTTGCCAACATTTGTTGATATGTGTCTAGTAACCGTTATAGAAAAGACCATGTAATATTGACACGATATGATATTGGTCATTCACGACTTACACATTCTATTTTTGTTGGAGGGTGATATGTGAACAGAGTGTGTTCCTTGCCGACAGGTGTTGACGATGGAGCACATTCTTTTACACTGCACAAATTTTCTTTCTGTCAGAGGGCAGCATCTCTCTCAAAATTCCGCCATTTCTTAAACAAATCAACCATTTTAATAAATTTTAAAATTGTTTTATTCTCTTAAACTAGACTCTTCAAGTCTCAAATCAACGGGGCCCAGTACTATAAACATTTTACAACTGTATTTTCTAGAATTGTATTTTCTAGTTATGCCTTCAAATAGGCTGAAATGAACCATTAGCATTTTCAAAGATATGGCAATTTGCCAAATGGCAAATTGCCATATCTTTTAAAATGCTAATAATTCAGTTTAGTCAGTTATATTAAGTAGAAAATACAATTCTAGAAAATACAAGTGTAAAAGTTTTATTGAATTGGTCCCATGTGGATTTGTTAAGTATTCGCTTCCCTTCTAGTATAAATAAACGTTACTGTCCAAGCTTCGCCTGTCCTTGACATTCTATTGTTAGTATTTCCTATTTTTAATCATTTTACTTTCAACAATGACATGTTTTACTTTTTACCGTTTTCTCGCCACGATGTAGCCTTAGATGCTGACGCGACATTAAACATAAATAAATAAATAAATAAAAAAAAATAAAATAAATAAATAAAAATAAATAAATAAATAAATAAATAAATAAATAACATGTGATGTTACTTTCTTCTGATTGGCTGACAGGTACCATAACCACACTATTTTCGATAGTTTTTTTCTGTGTAGGATCTAAAAATAATCGTGCACCATTTCCGTGCACATACGCTTTCTGAAACTAACCCCGGAATATTCTAAGACGTCCGACTGACGAACAAATCGCGCCATTTCAAAAGATTTTCATCATAATTCTGTATCGATATTTTAAAGTCCAGGAATGAAAATGCTTGTCTCTGGCAATGCACTTTGAAAGTGTACTTAGAACTGGAATCCCGATGGGTAGAAAGATTTAATAATTATTCCACGGCATGTTGTTAGCTATGCCTAAATAGTTGTCCCCCAAGAAAGAATAGTCATTATAGTCCGCACGCCTCCGCCGCGAGGACTATTCTCCCCCGAGGACCACTCTTTTGACACAACTCCAGGTCGTGCAGTATTTTAATGTGCAATATAAGTAAGGAAAATTAGTTTATCATATGACTCGTCCGCTTTGTTCACTTTAGAACATTTGATATTTTGTTTTCAATTTCATTGGTCAATTTCAAAACTAGACAATTTGATTGGCTGAACAAAATAAAACTGGGCCACATTTTCATAATTTGCATAATTAGAGTAGTGAGCTTTCACTGATCAATTTCAAAACTGGACAATTTGATTGGCTGAACAAAATACAACTGGGTTACACTTGCATAATTTCAGTGGGGAGAATTTACGTTATCTGTCCTATTTAGGGTGGGTTATATTGTATTAATCTTTTACCTACAAGAAAAACGCCATTCATTTTTTTTAAATTTTCACCTTTTGCTTCCAAAACATAGGTTATGACCCCTCATTGGAACGCGCTCGACGAGCTCGTTCCAATGAGGGGTCATAACCTATGTTTTGGAAGCAAAAAATGAAAAGTTTTAGTTATACGAGGATGTTTTTTCCAAGTGCCGTCTGCAACTCAAGTTAGGTGATCGGTTAAAAAGTCATACTAAGTGGCTAATTTGTGCGTGTGTGTATCATTTGATAAATAGAATATGAAATGAGTGTTTTTCTCATGTAATATTTATGAAACTCGTCAGAATTTTGCGTTTGGGCTCGCCAGAGGCTCGCCAAAACGGAAAATTCTTAGACTCGTTTCATAAATATTATATGAGAAAAACTCTCATTCCATGTCCTCTATTTACGTTGGAATATCATAAGTCTGATATTCCATAAAATATACACAAATTATGCATCAAAATGAAGGTTATGATTTATGGAACACGCAAAATATATGCAATAAACTCACAGAGTTGACCACGGGCACCAATGGTCCCTGGAAATCTGCTACCGTATTCGTACCAGATCTGATAATAAAATAATATTTCAGGAAAACAACTTGTGGCCAAATGTTCTTCAGGGATCCGAGAACAAAGCTTGCTTGGAAATCAAAAGGCTTCAAAACGCAGCGACAGAGCTGCATGGGTGTAAATTCCTAAGCTTTCGGCTTTGTTTTGGTTTCCCATTGTTTACATTTCAGTCAAGGTCATCGGGTCCGGAAATGCATCAATGCCGTCTAAAATCAAATAATGAGACATATCGCCTTCACTCAACATACTAGTCTGCACTAAACTGCATAATAATTACAAACATTAATAAAACCAAACTAGTCAAATATAATGCAACGGGTATAGGTTGAGCTGGCATCGAAATAAAATATTTGCTAGAAGCAAACGTCACCCACTTCAAAAAACTGTTGTAATAAGTTTTTACCGTCTAATCACTTCTGGAATGTAGTAAATGGACACTCATGCTATGTATAAGCTTATATATCTTACCTCCTACAAGTATCTGGGAATTTCATTGGTTCAAAGACGTCGCATGCAGACTGCATATAAAACCATATACTGTCTGTCAACATCAATATACGCTGACAGCTATGGGTAATCTCCCTTTTGTTCATTGCTTATTCAAAATGGCGGCAGCCGATAAACGCTTCAAGTTGAAAGATTGAGTGTTGGAAGCCAATATTTGGTCTGAAACGCAGGTTAGGCAACTTAAAAGGCTTCATATTCTGTGGATGTGTGTCATGTTACCTTCGAAATGAAGCTGTCTGGAATGAATTGCCTTGTTACAATTTAAACTATTTAAATGTTGGTGGACAATTTTTATATTCTGGGATTCACAATCTCATTTTAACAACATACTTATTGTCCGTGGACCACTCAATAGTTTTGTTACAATTCTAAAAGGCAAAGACACGTGAATACACTGTGAGAATTCTCTCATTTAATTTTGATCGCTGTTGTTATTAGTTCGGTGCATCGATGCAGCAGTCGGTAAGATATATTCGTTACACAGTTTGTTGGTGGCCTAATATGGTTATATGGTATCAGTTAAATCCATATTGGACTCGAGCTTCGCTCTCGTCCAATATGGATTTAACTGACACCATATATATATTAGGCCACCAACAAACTGTGTAAATAATATTATCTCGGGCGTACTCGGTAGCCCCATCATCTGCACATCACGAGATATCTTTTCTTCTATGTTCAGTCCTGAAAAACGACATAAAAAAACCCAGAATTAACAACCAAATCAAATAATGATTTCCATGAATACAGTACAATTCATTATCGATACGTGAACACGCATTCAAAAAAGGTCACCAAGTTGTAGCCCCCCCCCCAAAAAAAACCTCACTTTAGAAAACAAACAGCCCCAATATATTAAAACTGGATTTTCAGTGCTATCATGCTGAAACTAAGTTTATTCTTTGCAAACAAACCATTCTTTCCCCTTTCCCCATTCTTTCCCCTGCCTGGAAAAGTGATATTGTCTTGAGGCAACACAAACGTTTCTTTAACAAAATCGAAGAATCCGTATTTTGACGATTTTATCAAAGGCCAGTAAGGTGCTGATTTCCACATTGGAATCAATCATGTGCCTTTACCACTTTCTCTTTCTAATTCCGTTATAACCTGACAAACAAGCCTGGGTGGGGGGTACTAACCAATTATTTTCACCACCCCATTCTTGTCTGAAAGCATCCACGCCTTCCGTACCAATGCACCAAAAGCGACTATTAAAGCGTGAACATTTTTTGTTATATTCTGATGCGAATCTATCTAAGCCATGTGGCCCCCACATCTGATCTATGTTCTGTCTTTATGCCTACTTAATTTGTTAGCGGTTCTATTCTGCAATCTTGGAACACACTGTGGGACAATTTTTATATTCTGGGATTCACAATCTCATTTTAACAACATACTTATTGTCCGTGGACCACTCAATAGTTTTGTGACTCACATTTTCACGAGAAGAATAGTCTTTAAGTATCCGATGAACAGTTTCTAAGTCACGTCAAGTGGAACCAAGACAAGCCTCGTCGGAAGCCCAACTTCCGAAGCATATCCTCTCTGTATGATAACATTTACCGGAATAGAAAAACTCATCTGAAATATCATCATCCTCAACTGAATAAGCCATATCAAACTCAAAATTTTACCGCGGAGCTCAACTCTCGGTTTTTCTTTCGCCGAAAGAGGCTCCAAAACTCAGTCTGGAACCACCAGGAGCCCATCTCCCGGTTCCCTCACTTGTAACCACACTGTTTATTAATTTACCACTTCCGGAAGCCCGACTTCCGAAATCCATGCTCTTATATGAGTTGCCTCTGCATACAATACCACCAAACCCAGTCCCGGACGCGTCACTCCAGACGCGTAATTTGGGCACATACACTCTAGGCGACTCGATATTCACCTCTTCAATATTAAGCCCTGAACAACCGTCCTTCCAGTAAAACAATTCGTTAACAACAGCTTCATTAAGCATCACACTTGCTTCCCAACTAGCTCGAGAATTTAACCAATCGTACATAGCTCTTGTAAACAGTCTTACCTTTTCACCAAATACGAGCAAAATTATCTGACCTGCAGTACATGCCAAACGATTCATTCCTACTAGACAAATTCCCTTTAGACCAATTCCCACGAGGCCAATTCCCAATAGACCAATTCGACTTAGACCAACTGATGTGTTCTACTTTTAAAATAATTCTATATCAATAGTTTGAATATTTATAAATGTATTTAATGTTATTGATATTCAAGCCTGAAAATAAGCAGTCTGCCATTTTCACAAGGAGGTCCCAGAGGGTGAATTTGCTGATGCTATCCCATACAGTGGGCCAGTTTATCCTCTGGGTACCTCTTTCTGTTTATGTTTGAGACCTTGATTCAGGTTGAGGTTCACAGAGAGTAAATTTAGTGATGCTACCCTGCCGTGCAGGATAGCATCACCAAATTCACCCTCTGGGGACCTCATTTTTCAGATGATAGTCTGCTTATTTTCTGGCTTGTTGATATTGGAAAGATGTTGGGCAGATTTTTCATAACAATTGTTATAGTAATCACACACTTTCAAAGGCTGTGATTCTTTCTATTATTTTTTTTTATCAAATGAAGTGCTTATCAAAAATACATGTTTTCTTAATTATCATTAATCAACGCTTAATCAAAACAGTATGTAGTTGGTCTAAGGGGAATTGGTCTTTTGGGAATTGGCACAAAGGGAATTGGCCTAAAGGAAATTGGTCTAGTGGGAAGACACCATGCCAAAGCAAGCGCTTTGATCAAATTCTGAGCCCTATTAACCAACTTGCTTGCACTCTCAATGCTCAACAGCATCCTATGAACCCTAGCATCTGTAAGGGAAATTTTACCTTCTAACATATTCCATTGCAATCCCAGCCAAATTATCTTCTGTGCAGGTTGCCATTCACACTTTTCTTGAGCTAAAAGAAAGCCAAAATTATGCAAATCTCTTTCTATACGTTCGCTGGCATTCTCAGCCAATGCCTAAGTATATGCACCCTTTAATCCGTCATCTAAGAACATGATAATGTTTAAATGATGATCCCTCCAAAATTTCACTACTTCTTTTAAAAGTTTTGAAAAAATATATCCACTTGTAGCCAAACCGAGCGGTAAGACACAAAACATGTAATGTTTTGAAGTCAACCCATCTGTTCAAGAAAAACCTAAATATTGAAAATCGTCAGGAAAAATTAAAATGTGGTGGTATGCCTATTTCAAATCAAAACTACGGAGAAAATCGGTCCTGTGAAAAATCTGCCTTGCCACAGAAGCGTCCTCATATTTATATTTAAATTTGTACAAATGCAAATTAATATTTCTGCAATCCAACAGTTTCCACGATTTGCCGTACGCCACCGTTAAAGGGTTAACGATAAAAGGAACATCGCTTGTTTCCTTTTTCACCCTCCAGCTAAAAGCTTTTCAATCTCCGGGCAAACAAAAGAAGGGTTTTCTAAAGCTGATTTATTATTCTTTAATATTACACGCAGTGGCAATGTCTTAAACGGAATCTTATAACTGTAAACTATAACATTCAAAATATGCTTGTTTGTAGTCACCGATTCCCACTGCACGATGTCAGCCTTTAGCCGTCCACCCGGAGACAAACACTCATGCGAAATCTGTGTAACGGTATTTTCGACAGCGTGTAAACTCGCCGTCAAATCATTTTTTTCTGAAGTGAATAAGAACTCATCACCGCCATGCTCGTCAACACATTTCTTAACACCTCTACTATTCTTAACTGGCAGACTGCCCGAAGCCCATATTTGGGCTTTATTCTGAAGGGCAGGTACTGCAACTTAAAGGCTTCAAATTCAGTGAATGTGCTTCATATTACCTTTAAAGTGATATTATTTACTCTGTTAGATTTTGCCTTGTTACAATTTATAGGAGAGTGCCCACAGGCACGGCTCACACGGCCCACAGGCACTCTCCTATAAATTGTAACAAGGCAATGACATGGGAACAAATTTTGGTGGCCAAAAATAATTTAGCACTCTACCAGTTAATTGACTCAATTGTCTGCATGAAATCTGAACTAAGTAAATTTGTACTTATCTTAAGCGTCTTTTCCGCCCTCATCGCTGGACATTCAGCTCTCCAGTGGCCTTTTATCCCTCATGCGAAACATCGACCAGGTTTGGGTTTCAAAGGTGTTTGTGTGTTGTTGGTTACTGGAGCCTCCGGATTTTGTTTGGTAAGAATTGTTGCGATATTCGTTTCTTTTCTTGTTCTTTAAAGATTTCACTTTCCTAGAAAACCTAGAATCATCAGCTAAGGAGTTTGCTGTATACTCATCTACCACTCTCCAACCATTCTCGTTCGAATCTGCTATTTTGATCAGTTTCTGTCGTTAATTAAGTAAGACTATACTCTGCGAAATCTGTTCATGAACTTTTGTCACATCTTCCGATCGTATCGCGGGCTTGCTGATCGCAGCTCTGACAGTTGAAATAGTAGAAATGACTTTGTTATTAAATAAATATTGCTCCTCGCAACTCTTCTTGTGAAATTTGTATGTGCTTGCTACTGCCTCCATTTTGAGCATCTGCTGATCAGAAATCTCTCTCTGAGTGGTGTTTATCTTCTCTTCAAAGCCACCCAATTTAACACCCAATAATTGTTTCATCTCATTTAATAACGTATTTTGGGAAGAAGTCACAGCCTTGTTGCTTTGTTGATGGTTTCGTACAAGTCTGCTGATGACAGAATGACTATAGCCAAGTTGCCTTCCAATTGCTTTGAATGAAATGCCTATTGCATGCATTCCAACGATTTGCCTTAACCCTTTACCCAACGTGACGGCCAAAACCGGCCAGCGCTATTCTCAAAAATCGCCAATTAATTTTCAAAATATTTTCATTTTTTGTCACAAAAACAAAGGTTATGACACCTCGTTGGAACGAGCTCGTCGAGCTCGTTCCAACGAGGGGTCATAACCTATGTTTTTGAGACAAAAAATGAAAAAATTTAGTTATTCAAGAATTTTTTTTGCAAGTGTCGTCTGCTTTTCATGTTAGGTAAAGGGTTAACCCTTTACCCAACGTAACGGCCAAAACCGGCCAGCGCTATTCACAAAAGTCACCAATTAATTTTCATTATTTTTTCATTTTTTGTCTCAAAAACATAGGTTATGACCCCTCATTGGAACGAGCTCGTTCAAATCGGGGTTATACCCTATGTTTTGGAGACAAAAAATGAAAAACATTAGTTATTCAAGAATTTTGTTTGCAAGTGTCGTCTGCATTTCATGTTAGGTGAAGGATGTTAGTGCCTATGGCAGCCTCCCACTTGCCATGTGAACATTTTCTGATAAAAGTGACAATTTTTTTAGTTTTATACCCGGGGGCGCGGTGGCGTTGCGGTAACCGGTTCTCGTCAGATCACCGAAGTTGAGCAAGGTCGAGCCCGGTTAGTTCTCGGATAGGTGACCGTCTGAGCGATCGATTCGGACTCCCGCGTTGTGTCCTTGAGCAAGGCACTTAACCCCGATTGTCCACATGGGGGCACGATGACGCCGTGTACTAAGGCGTACTGCACGTCGATGGTGCGCATGTCTTCAACCAATCTTACCCTGCCTGTGCTGCAATGCGGGGTTACGATGTTGGGGAGCTGGCAGACGCTCGTCGTTGCTCGGTGGCTCTCTCCGGGTACTCCGGCTTCCTCCACCCGTAAAACTGTCACGGTCATGATTTGCCATTGTGCATAAGTATGTGACCTTAAACACCAATAAATAAATAAATAAATAAATAAATAAATAATTCTAATACAATTACTATAAATCTCGAAATTTGATTGGTTAATCAATAAAATTTGCGACAGTAAAATCAGCGTAACCTGTCGCAAATTTTATGTTGTCGAAAACTATTTTAGGAAGTCAAGATGTATTCGTGGGCGTTCTATTTTCGTTCCATTTGGAGTCATTGACTACCGTATCCAATGTAAACAAACGCTGTGAACGCATTGACTTGCTGTAAAAAACGTTTTCTATCTTTCTTGTAATTAACTGTATTTAATACGGATGAAGTTGGAAAGTTTAATATTAATGTGGAATAGGGGTTTGGCAGAGACGGCTGAGTAATGAAATGAGTGTTAAAAAACTGATTTCGACGGTCTTAACGGAAACCGTGTGGAAGCAGTAAGCGATATGAAAATATAATTTATACATAGCCATTTTTCGTACGATGAAGAATTTATGGACGCTATGTGCGAAATAGAAAACCAAAATCCCGACAACTGGCAATAATAATTTTAATTGTTCAAGGCCAAATATTTCTGACAGATCCGCAGCGATGTTATAACATCAACTTCAAGTGCAAGCGGTCCTTTCATTTTCTAATTTGTTACTTGCGTTCGTGGCACCACATCATCACATGTACAGCTACACTACAGAAACGCATTCACCACTGCTCAAGAGAGGTAAACTATTCATTCTGTAAGAATTATGTCAATAGCAGTAGCCCAATTCCACAAGACATCACTTCCCAGAAACAGTTTGAAATGAACAACTGTTCTGTAACCATAAGTAATTATAAACAAGGGCTTCCAATCAAAGATATCAAATTTTTTAACTTTAATGGGAAATCCTCGAGTGCTTTCCGACGCCGACTGAAACATCACAAGGTGAACTCTAAACTTTGAATAGAGAAAGCAGCCGGCGTATTTTGTTTTCAGATTGTCACAAACATTTAAACATGATAAATGTTGTCAGTACAAATATAATATATTTTGTTATTGGTGATAAAATGACTAAAACGTTTGGAATTATTTGTATTGTGGCAGCGTAAAATATATTTCGTGATTTGGTTCGGAACGCCCAAATGACGTCACGAAGACTGTATTTTTAGTTTTAAATTGTTGACAATGTTGTCTTCAACAAGGCGTTGTTTTATAGTTGGGAGATCAAATCTATCTCCGTTTTCAGCCGAATTATATTAGAATGGGGATAACTATGTTGTATTTGATTGTTTGGGGCCGTAAACGATGGTTTTACTGTCGCAAATATCCGTTTTACCGGCTCCGCTAACGCGTCGCCGGCAAAACTCAATTTGCGACAGTAAAACCATCGTTTACGACCCCAAACAATCAAATACAACATAGTTATCCCCTAAATAAATAAATAAATTGTTTTATACCCAGATATTGCATGTGGATGATAATGTTTTTTTGTGATATTCATGGGTAGCATACTTCACGTGGACAAGGGGATGCGTTTGGGTACGCGACCAACCAGAAACATCATGTTTTTCATGAGATGAAATGTACTGCAAGACACAGCAATCAGCTTAATTAAGTTCCAGGTATATAGATGCATTGTTTGAATCACAAACGGTCCTCCATTTTACCCATACAAATCTTCGAATTAGTCACCCGATTAATAATCCGTAGAAATATTTGTGCATGATCGAACAAACAATTTTAAGATCTGGATCATTCAGTGGAATACTGGATATAAAAGAATCGATCCCAGTGTCATTGCAGTGATGGGCTGATGTATTTGTTAACAAAACAAACCTCTATTTATACAATATGAAACGCGTCCAAAACAATTAGATCGTCACCGGTGCAAAGTAGAGATGAATTCGTGGATAAAAACATTCCACGCATATAGTATTTAGTTTGTGCACAACTCTTCCTGATCTCAAGTTGATTGCTGGAACGCTCATTGGTAACGTACTGAAAGGTGTCCCATCGGTGGGCGATTGTTACTATAAGTAGACAATGTTGCTATAAATAGAAATATTTTTTATTTCCTCATTTTTAGCTCAACTTTGACGTCTGTCCATCTGTCCGTCTGTTCGTCTGTCCGTCAACAATTCAATACGGCTCGGGCTAGAGGCCGAATTTGTGAACCGATCTTTACGAAACTTCTTGGGTACCTTTGTTATCACCGTGAGAGACGAGTGTTTTGGGTCCGGTCCGAAATTCAAGTTGGCCGCTGGCAGCCATTTTGTACAAAATTAGGTGCAATCAGATTTTTGCGCAAAACTTTCATATGAAAGCTATGATTTGAATTTTTTTTTGTATGAATGTTTAGTACCATGGGATACATCACATATAATACCAGTTTTTTTCTCGTGCGTAAATTATGCAAATTAGACTAACTTTGATGTATTTAGTGTTACTCTCAGCACTATAAGTGCTAATGCCAATACGGCTCGGGCTATAGGCTGTATTTATGAACCGATCTTTACGAAACGTCTTGGGTACCTTTGGGATACATCACAAATAATACGGTTTTTTTTTCTCGTGCAGAAATTATACAAATTAGATGAACTTTTATTTTTTCAGTGCTACTTACACACAGTAAGTACACATGCCAATACGGCTCGGGCTAGGGGCTGTATTTATGAACCGATCTTTACTAAACTTGTTGGGGACCTTTGTTATCACCGTGGGATGAGAACGAGTGTTTTTGGGTGTGATCCGAAATTCAAGATGGCCACCAGCAGCCATTTTGTACCAAAATTAGTGCAATCAGTTTTTTGTACAGAACTTCTGTATGAAAGTTCTGATTTTAATAAATTTTTGCATGAATGTTTAGTAACATGGAATACATCACATATAATACCGGTTTGTTTCTCGTGCAGAAATTATGCAAATTAGATGAATTTTGATTTATTCAGTGCTACTTATACACATTAAGTGCACATCTCAATACGGCTCGGGCTAGAGGCTGTATTTATGAACCGATCTTCACAAAACTTCTTGGGTACCTTTGTTATCACCTTGGGACGAGTGTTTCTGGGTGCGGTCCAAAATTCAAGATGACTGCCAGTGGCCATTTCGTTCCGAAATTAGGTCCAATCAGTTTTTTGTCAACTTCTATACGGCTTGTATTTATGAATTAATCTCCATGAAACTTCTTGGGTACCTTTGTTATCACCTTGTGACAGGAACAAGTGTTTTGGGGTGCCTTTGTTATCACTGTGCTATGAGAACAAATATTTTGGGGTTCAGTCAGACCCACTCTGGGACTCAAAGATTTCTTTTCTAGTTTAGCATCTGACTGTCGCCCACCTTTACAATACTTTACCTATACATTTGTTACAGGCTAGGGTCAGTATTTATGTACAGACCATTACAATACTTTATATGTACCTTTGTTATCAGGCCATTACCTAGATGTTTGTCATTGTTGTGTCACATACTATACATGTACATGTCTTAACAAGTTGGGCTACATTGTCATTGACACTTTCATTTTTATTCAGATACAGTTGTGAAAAATATATACAATACAAGAGGACACTCATAGAGATATGTTTATTATGCAAAATACACATTTCATTTCATATAATCATGGTTCTGTAGAAAATAAATAGTGTGTAAAATCAGGGGTGGCGGAACGATTTTCAAAGTGGGGGGCTGGATCGGGCGATGGATGGTCTTCGGTATGAAGGGACGACCATGGTTCGGCCCGTCGTACGAAAATTTTAAATTCTAGGGTCCCAAAACGCCTATTTCCATGCATCTGAGCGGATATTTTGAGATTTTTCAGGAGATGTATTTGAAAGATTTCACACTTTGAGAGTCGTTAAAAAACGTCTGGTAAAGCATACAGGTGAAGTCTATTTATCAGCTTTGGTCGTAACGACCAAAGCTGATAAATAGACCTCACCTGTATGCTTTACCAGACGTTAACAGCAATTATACTGTCTGTGGATTATCTTGTCTGGGGATGGATTTTGTACTTGTATGTCTGTAAGATTACGATCTACTTCAGTTAACCGATTTATTAACAGACTGTATACATTTTAGCGTTTGCTGCCACTTACTGCAGAAAATGATCCAAAAACCATCGAAACAGAACCAGTACGAGAGAAACCTAGCTGGCGAAAATATGAGGAGGCTCTGGATCCACCCCTTGTTTCACCAGTCATTGGTTGTGTTAAAATATATGCATACAAAAAAAAAACATGGCCCGGCAAAAAAAATTGAAGGGGCTGAAGCCCCCCCCCCCCCCCCCCGACTCCCTCCCCCCTCCGGTTTCGCCGCCCCTGAAAATTTTAACAAAGTAAGAGGTAAGCACCATCAAAATGTCAGATGAACGAGTGTTGCAGAAACAGACGTGAACTCTCAATGGGCAGTGGTAGAGTATAAACTGTCGCGCATCATGGGGTTAGAGTCTCATCTTTGACGCCCGTGGCCTTTTCACCACTTCTTCGTGAGTGAAAAAACACTGTCAGCAGTTGTATGATTGTTGACAGTCTGCCCCACAGACTATAAATGAACAATGCCCAACAGAAAAGAAGAGTCTTCAAACCAAATAAGATTATTGGGACTCGCTTTCGACTCTCGTGGATTCATAAGCAAATAAAGTTATTCGGGTCGCAAGGAATTTCAAATCCCATATCGTCCCTGTGCGCTGAAACTATTCATTCATTGATTCATTCAAAAGAAGAGTGTCGAAATGTTTTTTAATCTTATTTGTTTTACAAGGATTGGCGAACAAGTTATGCAACTTATATGAACGCCTCTCCTTGGCCCAATCTCGCAGGTGTGTGGGATGACCTTCGTAGCGGCAACTTCGTGGCCTTGCTCTTCTCGAATACTACAAGGGGATCTTTAGCCTGCACGGAGTGTGTCTCTCTCTGCACAGAGGACAGCCATTTTACGTCCCCACCAGATAGGAGGGTACTCTGAGACAGCACCAACCACACAATTGATTCTGACAGGGAGTGTTCAGACACCTCGAGAACTTTTCCCGACAGGGTATCAATCCCGGGATCTCTGCCACGAGAGACTAGTGCACGTATCACCACGGCCACCACTGTCTCTCTCTCTCTTGGAATTTTTCAATTTTCCGACGTCTCCCTATCGCCGAACGGGTTTTAAAAGTATTCTTTGGTGTCTAGCGGCCTGGGACAGGTCTCTCACATTTCTTTGACCAGTAAAGTTCTCAATGTATGAAAATATTGAAGGAATGAATTCGACAACACTCCTATTATTACCTTAACCGATGTGTATGAACTTACATTCGTGTTATTCTTTTTGTCATCTTTAACCCTTTACCCAACGTAACGGTCAAAACCGGTCAACGCTATTCTCAAAAATCGCCAATTAATTTTCACTATTTTTTCATTTTTTTGTCTAGAAAACATAGGTTATGACCCCTCATTGGAACAAACTCGTTGAGCTCGTTCCAACGAGGGGTCATAACCTATGTTTTTGAGACAAAAAATAAAAAAAAGAGTTATTCAAGAATGTTTTTTTGCAAGTGCCGTGTGCTTTTCATGTCAGGTAAAGGGTTAATACAAAATAACTTACTTTTCGACTTGGTGATTATCTGAGTCGATGTATGCAACAGAGTAGTGGCGACCCCAATACTGCGCCAGATTTCACAATGTTGGGCTATTCTACTAACAGGGGCCGATACTATAGAACTTTTACAATTGTATTTTGAAGAATTGTATTTTCTAGTTATGACTTTAAATGGGTTGAAATGAACCATTAGTATTTTCAAAGATGTGACAATTTACCAGTTGGTCAGTATATTAATAGGTAGAAAATACAGTTCTTGAAAATACAATTGTAAAAGTTTTATAGTATTGGCTCCTGGGCGGAATGTTCAGGAGTTAGTGGACTACTAGTACCGTGCCCATAGTCTCCTGATGATCTAGCATCGCCAAGCAAGATCACCTCTAAAATCACAAATTTTACATGATTTTCTGTGAGAGAATCCCATAACACCCGCTTACAGTTGTCATCCAAGCTATAACTTTCATATTTTGTACATATCGACAAAAACACAAGCAATGTTTCAGCCAATGGATCTCCGGGTTTAACCCGGAGGTCCATTGGCTGAAACTCTGCTTGTTCTGGTTATTCTTTGCAACAAATTTGCAATTATTGCTTGGGTGGAATCTCCACTCTGCGGGTGGTTTAGTGATAATACACTCTCCACGTCCTTTACATTCAAAATTCGCTCCGCTGCTCCTGGAAGGTGACACAAATTTAGAAAAAAAACCGTCGTAACAAATTTTGTTTGATTAATTTAATTCTTCCTTCGACAAGTCTCATTCCGATAATGGATAATGAAAAACGGATGACGTTTCATCGTAAACCGTTTTTATTTGACAACCTTTCATGTCGTCAGCAGCGTACGTTTGTTTATTATTAAATGATACTCTTCAGTAAGAGAAAAGGTAGCCTAATATGTCAATTCAAATTTCTGGAAAGGATATGTATAAAGCAGGAATGAGCCTCATAATTTAGATACTTTTTCATACAAAGGTTTTTGCGGAGTGTCTGTGAGTTAATCAGCTGCATCGACAAACGTTTTTGCAAAATGTAACATGTTCTATAAACAGGTCTTTGCTGTCTTGTGTTCTCTGTACCCAAGGTAATTACTTTTCTATATTTAAACGTAGAGAGGTGGGTCCAATATCTGGGATTTCGTCTTTTTGACCTACATGTACCCCGGAGAAGGTTACTTACGCTGTTATCCGATCATGATCACTCGTTGAGCATGTTGTAATTAGGAGCTATGATTTTGAGGCAAAAATGGAGATGTGAGTTATTTAAAAAAATTTTTGGAAGTGTCTTCAATTCGTGTTAGGTAAGGGGGCTATTTCATTTTTGTACACACATGTTACTAGGGACCTGCGAATTGCCGATTTTGATCGAATCGAATATCGAATCGAATTGGTGAAAACGAATCGAATTTCACATCAACTTCGAATCGAATCACAGCTAATGGATACTTCATCAAAAGAAACAGTTTTTTCCCAAATAATAACCTCGATTATTAAAAGACACAGTTGTGTGGAGTGCAGTTTTCGCCTCACCTCTTCCCACACTATAAATTGAGATATAAACCAATATACCAGCTATTGACTGAATAATAATTCGAATGGTTGTCTTTGTAGCTTCGAAACCTGGCTGATAGGGCTGATACCTCACTTTTATCACAAGTTTTCTTGGAAAAAACCTCGCTTCAAATCGGATCAACTCCATTCGGTCGTGAAGCAATTTGTTTTAAAAAAATGCGGAATGACTAAAACGAAACGATAATTCAATTCCGAATGGAGCCGACCCGCTTGTAAATCAAAGCCTGCGCTACTGCTGTTTATATAATAATCAGGGATATTCTTTTAGAAAACTGATGCTTTTGACGATGTACCCAGTATCTGTGATCGAACAGAACAATATTCAAAGTAAAATAATGTGGTCATGTTGTGGAACAAATCATTTATTGAAGCTGAACAGCCATAGTTCAAAACTTTTTACGAATGGCCACTGGTCAAAATGCACAGTAAGTTGAAATGAACAGATGTAGCGGTAATGGTGTTTGTGGCAATGCAGTTTCAACTGCTGTACAGTTGTAGCTACATCACTACAAACACTGTTACCGCTACATGTCAGTTACGTTTCTCCTCAGAACAATACTCAATATAAAATAATGTGATCAATTACAATCTGTAAACATTTGCGGTTATGACAGAAGAATATTGGAAAATATTCGAATTTCCGATTTCGATTCGAATCTAATCGAATCGAATATTGACTTTCGAATCGAATTTCGAATCAAATTTCGAATTTTCGCAGGAGCTTACATGTAACACACCAATAACCTTGAAACACGTGCACCTGATAGTCCCTGAGCTAAAAGTCTCCTCGCGATCCTAATTCTTTTTCTCTCAGAAATTGTAATAAACAGGTGAAAATTACAAACAGCGGTGTCTCAATAAAGCCAAATTTTCCAAGAAAAAACTTGGAAATGGTGTTCGTCGTCAGTAGAATAAAATTAGCTCATTAACCCTCTGAACTGTGGTGGTATCTTTCATCCAGTTCAATGACGGCAATTAGAAGAGTCCATATTCATTATTTGGGATAGACCAATCAATATTTTCACCGTGCAGCCTTGGGGCTGCACGTTGAAAATATTGATTGGTCTACCCCATACATTTCTTGAACAGCCATCCTATTTAATGACGTTATGTCGTATCATGCTCCTGCTCGGGAAAAGCGGTCGCTCGGATGCAGAGGGTTAAATCTGTTGATTACTTGCACTGCGTTCTATTTTGATTGGGGATAAACGTTCACTCGACGGGTAATTTAAAAACAACCCATGCAATGAGAACATGATTGTCTCCTTCAAATATATATGCTATCCAGGCCAAAAATAACGGAATGTGGATGAAACCAACCACTCTGTGACATCGGCTAAAAGAGATATTTTCTTTAAGATCCAGAACTATTTATCAACTGCTTAAAAAGCCGAAGAATCGATTTTTCTCTCTTGATCGGGGTTTTCGTAGTGATAACCGTAGATCAACTGATATTTACGTTCATACACTCCCCGATTGTAAGTAATAACTTTGCTTTGACACTGTGGAACGACGACACATGGATTTGCAATATTTTAACATGAGGAGAGTTATTTTATTTTAATATCTGAATACTTACCATACTTTCCAAATGCACGGTAGGTCGCTTTAATTTATCATTCTGATGTGAAGCAAGAAGGATTCTGCGATCAAGGTAAGTGGTATGTTCTGACACAAAAGCAAGCCGTTGGTATTAGGCTGTGAAAACAAGTAGGAAATCATAAACGTATTTACGCTCGTCTGAACAAATTAGACTGCGTATGTCCGTTCCAGGTCAACACTAGTGAATAACATACCTTTTTCATTGGTTGGACCCTGACTATGGAATAAGGTACCTGTTCAAGTTCAACAGAATCTCACCTTCAAGACAAGATGTTGGTAACTTGAAACCAGAAAGGTGTTTACGTTCTTCTAAACAAGTTGGACAACGTATGCCCGTTTCCAGGTCAACACTGGTGAATAACATAGCTTTTTTCATTTGTTGGATCATGACTATGGAATAAGTTACCTGTTCAAGTTAGGGCTGCACGGTATATCGATATACCGACACATACTGGTATTCAAACCAGTATCAATTGAATCCCTGCGTAATTGCAAAACTGTCGGTTCATCGTCATTATTACTTACCCACAATTCAAATTTCAAGATGTCCTAAGTTTTTTTTTTTTAACTGTAGTCCCGAACGAATAATATTACCCAAGTACCTAATGAATTGGCCCCATCCTCCCGAGTAATACACAAATTGTGCAGTTGAACAAATATTATTTTTCAAAACATTTCAACCAAACCATTTCATGTGACCCCCTCATTGGAACGAGCTCAACGTGCTCGTTCCAATGAGGGGTCACTTGATGTGGTTTTGTTGAAATTTAAAAAAAAAATCGACAAACTGATATTTAAAAAAAATAAATCCTCTGCGTTGGGTAAAGGGTTATTCGAACTGTATCATCAAGGCATGCTGATTTGTTCCGATTGTGATGGCGCAAGTCGAGATTATGGTACGAGTGTTCAGATATCTGAACAGTCTTTCGATACACCGGTATACCGCGGTATTTTTTTGAACACCGAAACCGGTATTCAGATTCAGTTTCCATTACCGTCCAGTCCGAGTTCAAATTGAAACATCAGAAAACCACAACCACTTTAAATAAAATTTCAGGTTTTTAGAGAGGCTGTTGGCAACTTTTAACTCCGAGGTGTGTCGTACTCCCTTCTTTTTCAAGTGATGAATTGCGCATACATGTATATGGTTTTGTGCTCATTTTGTTGATTTTACTGTACAACCTTTCACAGGACACACCAGTAAATTTACGCTACACAAGATATGCGTATTATTATTTAAAACCAGAAAAAATCTAGATAGCAAGCAGAAAAACACCGTCATTCAAACTATAAAAACAACACCATGGGGTAACACTATTGGCAGCATCAATATTGGTCGAAATTTCATGTATTGTCGGTATCCCCTGCTTTAACATGTTCATAAAATCTGGTTCTAGAAAATAAACTGAACCTGCGGCCAAGCGAGGGGAAATATTCTGCCACTAACACCATGCGTCTGTTAACCCTTTACCTGACGAATCGACTGCACAAGCCGGCATAATTTACAAATTTAGCAGTAGAAAAATATAATTTTTCAAATAAATTCAACAAAACCATGTTACGTGACCTCACTGGAACAACAGTGGCGGCAGTTTTTACCCATTACCCTTGATAATTGCCCTTATCCGCTCGCATAATATACAAATTCAGCAGCTGAAAACAATTATTTAACCCTTTGCCTAAGGCAGACGATATCAAAATTCAATATTTTAAATATCATTTTTTAAATTTTTCAAAAAATTTCAACAAAATCAAATCATGTGACCCCTTGATGGAACGAGCTCGACGAGCTCGTTCCAACGAGGGGTCACATGATATGGTTTTGTTGAAATTTTTTGAAAAATAATATTTTTTCAACTGCTGAATTTGCATTTTACATGGGCGGATGCGGTCGATTCGTTGGGTAAATGGTTAAAAAAGAGATTCAAAAATACAATATCATGTGGCCCTATTGAAGCGAGTTCGTTGAGCTCGTTCCAATGAGGAGGTCACATGATATGGTTTTGTTGAAATAATGACAACCACCCCTCGTTGAGCTCCTTCTAGTGAGGGATGACATATGGTTTTGTTGAAATTTTTTGAAAAAAAAAAAAACAATTAAAATAATAAATTTTAATATTGTGTGCGTTGGGTGAAGGGTTAACCCTTCACCCAACGAATCGACCACATCCGCCCGCGTAATATGCAAATCCAGCAGCTGAAAAAATACTATTTTCCAAAACATTTCAACAACATCATATCATGTGACCCCTTTTTAGAACGAGCTCATTCCAATGAGGGGTCACATGATTTGGTTTTGTAGAAATTTTTTGAAAAATTTAAAAAAATGGCATTTAAAATAATAAATTTTGATATCGTCTGCGTTGGGTAAAGGGTTAAACTATCAAAATCTTAATTTATGCACGCACTTTTGTTAGGTATATGTTGATGTATTTATGCATCACACATATCAAGCAGGAATTTTACCATGCATTGTGGAAGGTACGAGACTTTTCAACTGAAAACTCTCAAGTTTTCTTCAATCGATCCCGACCGATTTTTAAAACATTAAGTTTTTATCTAAAAATCAATTTCGACAAAAATTAGTGATCCACTTGTGGATGGTTACTCCATTCAGGTTGCAAAACGATCGCCGAACAGTTTGAACACTGGGAGCGCGGTGGCTCAGTAGGTAGAGGTGCAGGCTGCAAGCCGAGAGGTCCTCGGTTCGAATCCCACCTGCGGCAACCGCGTTGTGTCCTTGGGCAAGACACTTCATCTCCATTGCCCGCGTGGGGGCACGATGACGCCGTGTTCTTAGGCGTACTGCACGTCGATGGTACGCATGTTTTCAACCAATCTAACCCTGCCTGTGCTGCAGTGCGGAGTTACGATGTTGGAGAGCTGGCAGCTGCTCGTCGTTGCTCGGTGGTTCTCTCCGGGTACTCCGGCTTCCTCCACCCGTAAAACTGTCACGGTCATGATTAGCCATTGTGCATAAATATGTGACTTAAACATCAATAAATATAAATAAGTTTAAACACTGGGGAAATTGTCTCACAAGGCAAACACGAAAAATCTCATACATATTTTTTGTTCAACTGGGCAGGTATAAATTCCCTTAAAATATGAGGTGTTGACAAGGTAGGACATTCTTCAGCTTTAGCTATCACAAAGCGATTTTCGATGACGTCACGTTGCTGTGTTACTAATGTTTTCGACACTAGCAGAAACTGCCTTATTATCCTCATCGTCATCACCATCGTCACAAACATCAGCCTCATCATCAGCAGCATCTTTAACTCAAAGCAGAGACATCCCCATTTATCTTTGGCTTGGCACAAAGATTTATAGTTTGTTACGATGTTGGTTCATTCTGTCATCGACATACAGCTAGGGTTTAATCCCGAGAACGTGAATTACCAGGTTCCCGGTTCTGAAAGCCGGTCACGATACCCCGGCAATCTATAGCACGGAACCGGGAATCATGCATGGCACTGTTTGTGTTGAACTGAAGTTTTCAAAATTGAAAAACTGCCCCAACGTAACGTTGTAAGATTTCGTCAGCTGTTCCACGCCTGAACTTTTGCAACCCTGCTTCCTGAAGAACATTTTATCAACACTGTAGTTCTCAATCAGTTCCGGAGGACCCCTCTTCAACAACAAGAGATTCACTCGTTCAATGTTCAAACTCGTCTTCATTTTCGGAATCACAAGTATCGCTCACTATTCAGTTCCTCCTTCAACATCAACACCTTCTTCACTGCCGTCACCAGTCTCCTCTGCCTTAAGCAGAGGAGACTGGTGACGGCAGTGAAGAGGGAGTTGAATTCAGGAAGAAGTGGTGATAGATTAAACATATTTTTATTTGCCATTCAACAATGCAAACCAGGATTGGAGGACAAGTGCTGACTACTTAGAAAACCCTCCGCTCCTGTACAAAGACTAATAGATTACAAAAGGCAGAACAAAATATAACAATATGTAAACATTATACACAAAAGAAGTTAACTCAAAGGAGAGAGAGAGAGAAATAAAGAAAGAGAGAATAGAGAGAGAGAGAGAGAGAGAGAGGGGAGAGAGAGAGAGAGAGGAGAGAGAGAGAAACGGGTAAAAGCAGATTGAAATCAAAGGAGACAAACAGAAAAAAGAAAAAAAAACAACAAAAACAGTATACAACAGAAATTCCAGTGATGATGACCCCCCTCCGCCCCCCCCCCCCCCCCCCCCACAATTTATTCGATTCCAAAGAAGTGGTGATAAAACGATTCTGAAAATAAAGACGAGTTGGAAGCGGATTTGGGTTTTCACACTTCTGTTAAGAAAAGAACTTTTCCGTATGGAGATGGCAGATTGCCAATAAAATATACTCATTTTCACGAAAATAAATGCGTCTTGTTACTCTCGTACATTTACTTGATATTATCCAGGACATTTCCCGGTTCTGAGTGTAATTTCATTACGTTCCCGTTGCCACAGAAAACCGGGAATATATTAAACCATACATACAACGTAGATCTACGGATGCAGACACAATAGTTGCATTTTATTATTAGTATGAGTTGAGGAGCGTTGCTAATAAAGCTCTTGACGGGAACCAAATGTTGCAGGCTAAAAAATAACGCTTGCTGCTTCTCTTCTCACCCGAACTCAGTGACGTAATTTTTTCCGAAATAAAGCGACAGAATTTTTCCTGCACAACGCATAGAAAAATGAACACTATTTAAAATCATTTTATTTCTTTTGTTTGCTATCACCGCGAAAGGTTATTCCCACTCATTCCAAGAGGCTTTTACATGTTCGAAAAACAATGGTTGCATTTTATTTTGTTACTCAAGAAAACAGCAATGTAATAATGTGGAAATAATATTAGGTGGAAGAACTCCACCCCTTCACTGATATAAATTTCTTTTATATATGTGTATAAGGAACGGATTGTCTATAAATATAAGAGACATTTTTGGGGACCAAAATAAGGGATACCCATTACACATACCCATATAAACAGCTACTTTAGAATTTTCTTTGCCGTTAATATACAGTGAACCTTTCTGTGAAAAATATGTGAGAAAATAAATGTTTGTTCATCAAACGCTACCATAAGGATGGTGACTATTGATAGTATGCCATAATGTTATAAATTATTGTGATGAATTGACGACAACATGGCCTGAGGTTTGCGGCTGAACATAACGTATATGTTCCAATAAGACACTACCCATAGCCCAAAGCCTACATTGTGAAACACAAGAGGTTTATTTACTAAACCTGTGATCGTTAAAAGTTGCCTTCTGCAAGGCAACTTTTAACAATCACAGGTTTAGTAAATAAACCTCTCGTGTACCCACGATGGCACTGGATTAATAATCAATAAACCAGATAGACTCATTCCGTCTTAGTTCAAATCGTAAATCTGTTTGTAATGTAAACAACACTTTATCCGGACCACTGTCTGCTGCACGTGTGAAAAAACCAGAAAAAGCGGATTACTTGTCACTCTGTTAATGAAGCAATTACGAAACGGGCGACGTCATTTCAGATATTTCGCGTTATGACGTCAGACGGTAACATTTACTACTGGAGCCGTAAACATAAAAGAAACTACGCCAGCTTACATCCAGTCAGAGAGCGAGGATTTTACTGTTATTGGAAAATAGTATGTTGTAAATTTCTGGTATATTCAAAGAATTCGTACAAAGGAATCTTAAGTTTAGAAGTTATTACGTGGTTAATTTGTTATCGATTGAAATGAATCGGCCGAGATATCAGCCCGAGGTAACTTCATATCAGTTTGAGACCGAATGTCGAAGGCTGATGTGAGGTTACCGTGGGCTCATAACACGACCAGTATGAAACTAACCAAGTCATAACCACCTCTTTATTTATTAAACCAAAACACACAGCTAGAAAATATTCTCAGATCTGTGACTGTTTTCTTATAGTGTTATTGTTTCTTATTCGTTTCACAAAGTCCGAAGTTTCCTCTTATCCTAGTTCATCTATCCGAACGTCTCAGCATCCCAACTGTGGAAGCCGCGATGTTTAGGTAGTGAACTATATCTTCTCCCCGTGGACGTGACGACAGGGGGAATGTGGGGTGTCTCACCCCCCCCCCCCCCCCGATCCTGGCAAAAATTTCCTATAGTTGGAAATTCGGAGGGCAAGTCATGAGTAGTTGGAAATTTAATCTATCTGGATTTTATAGCTTCATTGGTGATGCTGATGTCTCCTTTACTTCCCAAAATTCCAAGTCGGATTCAAATCGGCAAGAATTCCAATTGTTACTATTTACAACTACAGTGTACGCAATATCGTGCTTCATAAGTATGCATTGTGTCAATCAATACAAGATTTCTATAGTACGTTACTTATCGTATTAAAAAAAATCCTCGAAATGCATTTCAAGAAAATCACATCATGTAAAATCGTTATCCTGAGTTAATTCCATCATTCACAGTTACAAAATGATGAAACATCTAAAATTTACCATTCCTGCATACGATCAGATTTAATATTAGGACAGTGTGAATTGCTCAGAGTTCTCAGCTTGAGCATTTGTTTATCACATACTCAATTCCCAGAATAATAACAAATAATAATAACCTAATAATTCTATCATAAGTATGTTGGCATTTCAGTTACTAGAATAAATTTTATGCCCCCTTTCATGGCTTCATTTTCAAAATGTTTCTCGATATTAAATTTCCAAATATGGGGAGGGACCGGGAGGGGGTTCCCCCTTCCAGTCCCTCCCCTAGTTGGAAATTCAATACCCTACACCACCCAATCGGAAACCTCTGGCCACGTCCCTGCTTCTCCCGCTCGGACAAATATCTTTATTCAACTCTGAATCTTAGTTTGAGTACAATGTTCTTTAACACTCTCTTCTTTCCTCTCTTCCTCCACCAAATTCTCATTCATTAATTCTTCGTCATTCAAAAACTCTTCCCCAAACCACTTCATTTTGCCCGGTAACAACACTTTTCCTGATTGTGTTCGACGAGTAACGGTTAAAGGGTTCGATGTAAACAATTTGTTGCGCCTAGTAACGAAGCATCAATGTGAACAATTCTGACTTGGTTCATTTTGGCCGAGATTGGCGTCATACCAGCCGCCGAGCTTGTAGTCATATCAGCCGAGCTTGATAATGACAATTCTGAGAGAGAAAATCAAATCTAATAAAAAAAGGAAAGTTATTGCACCGGAAGACAGAAAGGAAATGGAGCAATCGCTCGTCGCAAAGCAGCAAAAAATCGAAACATTGCCGCTCGTATTATTACGGGATCCAGACACTATGATCACATAACCCCTTTGCTACATTGGTTCCCTGTTCAACAACGTATCACCTTCAAAGTGTTGGTGTTGGTCTTTAAGTGCATTAATGGATCGGTTCCACAATGTGTTCTGGGCCTTTTGACCGATCAATCATCAAAACGGAATCTCCGCTCATCCAAACAGCTCAGGCTTCTTGCTCATTTTTCCCGTTCCATCTTGCTGAATACCAGGGCCTTTTCCTCTGTAGGTCCACGACTCTGGAACTCATTGGCAGCACATGTCCATAATTATTATTAAATGGAGTCAGTGGTAATAGCTCATTTGTTGATCACTATCATAAAGCCAGTGGGCCCTAAAGACTGCCTTTTCGTCACAGTAACATGCTCGTCAAAATTTCACCATGCAGGTTGACTGCTCAGTGAATGTGAGGGGTAGCCAATCAATATTTTCAATGTACAGCCCGAGGGCTGCACGTTGAAAATATTGAATGGTCTACCCCTGGGTTATGAATATGGACTTTTCCAATTGCTGTCATTGAACTGACTTGGAAGACACCATCAGTGATAAAGGGTTAAAGTAATGGAGGGGATTAGCAGGGACAATATGCTGCCACCAAAAGCAAATCTTATCTGAGGTCTTGACGATTGGCTTTGTTGACGGCCGTTACGTTCAATGACGCTATAAAACGCCCGGGCGATCTGCACCTCACCCTCCCAGGATGAGTTGTTACAAATTAGATAATTAATCGATTAGTAATTGTAATAAAGATACTAATAATTGGTAATTTGTATCGTAAAATATTCTTAATAAATCAAATATTTTGCTGGGCTTTTTGAATTTCAGTTGGTCTTTCACTGCCCCCTTTTTTGAAATGGAACTGCTCCAACTTTCACTAAAAGATTGTTGGCTGGCTGGGACAGTTGCTGCATTTTCTTAATTTTCAATAAACGCCCAGTTTAAAATATATCTATAGTATTTATAATGCTTGGTTACAAGCGAGTCAGTAGTTCACTGGTTCTTGACAATAATATAACATGAACAGATTTTTTTTTCCAAGCAGAAGTCAGGAGTCCATGTATACTTTTTCATGGTCAGCTTCAAAATGTGCCTTTATACAGTCTGAACACTATACGGCAAACATCAGAACAATAAACGGAAGAACTATATAATATTTCCAAATACACTGTAATGAACAGTTAAAAGAGGTATAGAAGAGCGACAAATTCGTTATGTGAGAAGGAAAGATTGAAATAAAAAGATTATGGCACGAAATATAAGAGGACTTCTCAGAGCCAAAATGTTCCTTGAAGGGTGTCTTCCCACTAGACCAATTCCCTTTAGACCAATTCCCTTTAGGCCAATTCCCAAAAGACCAATTTCCCTTAGACCAACTACATAGTGTTATTAAGGGTTGATTAAGGATAATTTATTTCTAAAAATCTGCCCAACATCTATAAAATATCGACAAGCCAGAAAATGAGCCGACTATCATCTGAAAAATGAGGTCCCCAGAGGGTGAATTTGGTGATGCTACCCTGCACAGCAGGGTAGCATCACTAAATTTACCCTCTGTGAACCTCAACCTGAATCAAGGTCTCAAATATAAACAGAAAGAGGTACCCAGAGGATAAAACGGCCACTTCTTGGGACAGCATCAGCAAATTCACCCTCTATGGGCTTTATTCTGCAAATGACAGACTGCTCATTTTCAAGCAAAGTCACCCTCTGGGACCTCCTTGTGAAAATGGCAGACTGCTTATTTTCAGGCTTGAATATCAATAACATTAAATACCTTTATAAATATTTATAAATATATCAAATTATTGATATAGAATTATTTTTAAAGTAGAACACACCAGATGGTCTAAGGGGAATTGGTCTTTTGGGAATTGGCCTCGTTGGAGTTGGTCTAAAGGGAAATGGTCTAGTGGGAATGAACCTCTTGGAGACCATCGTCTCAACGAAGAAATAAACGCAGTCGAAATAAATATTTGAGTAATAAATGTTTTTGCGCGTCATTGTCTTTAAAACAAAATACAGAACTAAAATGTATTCTGGCTTTTATTTTTCAGATATTATCAAAATAAAATGTGTCATTTATTCTGGAAAAAATAAATTAATGTGCTCTTGGTGTGGCATAGAGTTGTTCTCTGCAACTAAAATACAGCAATGATTTGCAAAAAATGCGATGGTAAAACATGTTTACTTCCAGGTTGGACTTACAAGGTTACCTCAATTGTATTTAACGCAATATGCCAGGAACAAATGCAAAGTCGAATTAAGTCCCACACACTAAAAACTAAAGTGTAAAAACTGACACTTTCAAGGTGTTAAACCCATTCTAACTCTTAGGGTTTAATTTTAACACTCAAAGAGCAATGCTTTAAGCACTTAGACATTACAGTCGTTAGACATCTGAAACTTGAATGGTTCTCACTTCCCATGTGTCTAGCATTGGTGGTTCTTCCAGAATCGTCCATAATTTGATTTGCGCCTGGTGGGTACATAATTAAAAGGACACACAACACAGATGACACGGATCAGGCTCGAGAGTTCGAGCCTGATCCGCTTCATCTGCGTTGTTTCCTTTTAAGTGTCGCGACATTACACTTGTCAAGTGGTATTATTGTAACACCTGTCAAGTTCTGGGATATCTACACTTGAACAAAGTGCTAGTTCAGCACTTAGTAAGTGTTAAACACAGCACTTCAAGTGTAGTTTTTAACACTTTAGTTTTTAGCGTGCACTTCCTGATTTAGTGTTACAATAAACTGTGTTTCATTATGTGAAATTGGGAGTTTAATTCCGGGAACGGAAATTCCTGGGTTCTCGGTTTCAATAGCAGGTCACGATACCCAGGAAAGCTGTAGCACGGCACAATTTGTATTAAACTGAAGTTTTCAAAAATTGAAACTCTGCCCCAACATAACTTTGTAAGATTTCGTCAGCCCTTCCACGCCTGAACTTTTTACAATCCTGTTTCTTGAAGAACCTTTTTCTCCAAATCACTACAGCTCTGTCAGCTCCGGAGGATTTCTCTCTTCACTCGCTTCAAAGTTCAAACGCGTCTTCATGTTCAGAATCACCAGTATCACTCACTATTCACTACCTCCTTAAACATCAACTCCTTCTGCACTGCCGTCACCAGTCTCTTTTTTGCAAGCAGAGGGGACTGGTGATGGAAGTGAAGTGGGAGTTGAAGCCAGGAGGTAGTGGTGATAAAACTAGTGATTTTGAAAATGAAGACGAGTTGGAAGCGGGTTTGGATTTTCACGCTTCTCTTGGGAAAAGAACTTTTCCGAATGTAGATGGCAGATTGCCAAAAAAAAAATGTTCATTTTCATGAAAATAAATTCGTATTTTTATTCTCGGAAATTTCCTTGGTATTATCTGGGACATGTTCCGGTTCTCTGTTCTAAATATAATTTCATTCCCGTTCCTGTTACTATGGAGAACAGGAAATGTTTAAACCCCTGTAAAATTCCCTCGAAACTATTTCAATAGCTCTTCCATCTCTAAGCCGACACCTTGGTTGATAGTAAATTATTGCGTCGCATCGCTTTTAGGGGCCCAAATTTGGATTATCACCTTATGATGGGTCACCAAACAAAATGACACAGACATAATTCTTATAGTCTATTGTTGGTACGAAAAGCCTCTGGTTCTTGTGCAAGTATCTCAATGGATTGCACACACACTAACCTCTATACAACTTGATTGCACACACACTAACCTCTATACAACTGGATTGCTGGTCCACTCATTGGCCACACACATAAAAGTATCTACACCCCGCCATCTTAGGCGTGTTAGCGTCCTGAGAAGCATCGAAATTCGATTCGATTTCAAATCTTAAGTAGATTCAAAATCGGCTGCCTGATTTGTTTTCGCAGGAATATATAGATATTATCATAACAGTGTGTTGATCCGTGTCGTAGTATCACGTCGAGTTGAGGTGGCCAGATTTTCGGATCACACGAGCTGCCGCAGGCAGCGAGTGTGATCCGAAAATCTGGCCACCTCAACGAGACGTGATGCGACGACACGGATCAACACACTGTTATGATTATATGTTTATCATATGATATTGTTTCGATGTCAAATTCACCCAGATTTGCCATTTTAATTAATATGCGGCGAAAAGCCGGTTACAAAATAGCAGACGAAACAACAACGACTTCCCTAGTTACGAAAACTATTCACGGAAACTCTCGTATATTTCCGTGGGAGTGTGATATGGATTTTTGATTTCCGTAAGAGTGTGATATGGACTTTTGATCCGGAAAAATCTCACCCGGTGTGATACAACAGTTTGGAAAACATCGTCAAACAGTAGTGATATTTAGGGTAAAAATGTCATAGTCATATGATAAAGCTTGGTATCGGTCATCTTCGTCGTCTCACAAAAAGTATAGATCAGATGGAAATCGTACATAAATAATGTTGAGATAAAAGACTGAGTGTAATATCCGCTACATTAACATAAATAACATTTGCACTAATACCCATGCTAATTCCAGTATCATTAATCACTACCACTGTTTTAAGATTTCCAAGCAATGTCGACTCTGAACTATAATCCTGACAGGGTAATATTCCAACTACATCATCAAGGCCTGCCTTCGACGAAGGCATGCCTTGATGGTGTAGTTGGATTATTTTATTAGTCGGGATTTGAGCCATCACAGTCGGAACAAATCAGGTTTATAGCACCCGAAGCCCCATCGGTCATCTTCGTCACACCACTGATTCGATTCGAGGTTCGATTCGATTTCGAATAATAGACGTGATTCGATTCGAGGTTCGATTCGATTTCGAATAATAGACGTGATTCGATTCGAGGTTCGATTCGATTTCGAATAATAAACGTGATTCGATTCGAGATTGTTGCTATAAAAAACAATGCTCAATAAAAAAAAAATCCCAGGTGTTCATGTCTCGACGCCTCGCAATCTCCAATCTCACTTTAACCCTTTACCTAACATGAAAAGCAGACGACACTTGCAAAACAAATTTTTGAATAACTAATGTGTTTCATATTTTGTCTCAAAAACATAGGTTATGACCCCTCGTTGGAACGAGCTCCTCGAGCTCGTTCCAACGAGGGGTCATAACCTATGTTTTTGAGACAAAAAATGAAAAAAATAATGAAAATTAATTGGATATTTTTGAGAATAGTGCTGGACGGTTTAAACCGTTACGTTGGGTAAAGGGTTAAAGAATATACTTTGATACATTTGCACCCGGTGCTTCATTAATTAAATTTTTAACGATTATTCCTATAATTAATATTTGTAATCAAATATTATTGCGTCCGTGGAAATATTGTCCACCCGTGGAGAGTGCCCACGGCGGCCGAACTGTAAGTACGAAAATAAATATACACCCGGAACTTAATTAAATGCCCACTGTTTTTTCGCAGTGGTGTTAATATAACAATAACATGATTTTGGATGGCATTATGGTTCATTAGCGGCCCTGCAGCAATGATGAACAGCCCGAGGGTTTATTAAGGGCTGTTCATCATTGCTGCAGGGCCGCTAATGATTCATGATGCCTGACAACAATCATGTTATTACTATTATTACCACTCCCTGATACAGCTAACTGCACAAGGGAATTGCTGGACGAAATAATCACTAGTCGGTTTGATATTTCTGTTTCTATCGTGCGTTTCTATCGTGCGTTCGACTTCATTTCAGAAATACAAAGGGACGTCATCCGAATGGGAGTAATTCATTAGACCATGGAATCTAAAAATAGCCGGGCCGCGGGCCGCTAATGGCTATTTAGACCATTATCGCCCGCGGCCAGGCTCCGTCGAATGACGTCACTGAAGTTATGGAGTTTTAACGGGCCTCCAAACTTATGTTAATCGACTAGTAACTTATAGGTTGAGTGGTAATAATAGAAACTGTCATTACTTTCATGCTATCTTTCAGATGGCCAAACGTTATTATTTGTCTATTGACAAATGAAAGACAACACAATGATGGAAATATGCAGTATTTTAAGGACGCTAATTACACATATCTGTCACTAATGTTCCTCGGTTCGAATCCCACCTGCGGCAACCGCGTTGTTTCCTTGGGCAAGACACTTCACCCCGATTGTCTACATGGGGGCACGATGACGCTGTGTACTGAGGCGTACTGCACGTCGATAGTGTGCATGTCTTCAACCAATCTAACCCTGCCTGTGCTGCGGTGCAGAGTTCAGAGTTACGATGTTGGGGAGCTGACAGTTGCTCGTCGTTGCTCGGTGGTTCTCTCCGGGTACTCCGGCTTCCTCCACCCGTAAAACTGTCACGGTCACGATTAGCCATTGTGCATACGTATATGACCTTAAACACCAATAAATAAATAAATAATATGTCACTAATGTTTTTGATGGACAAATGTTCTCTCGACACGTATGGTGCTGGAACGGTCTATGATGAAACAGTGCCGGTAATTACTGACAAAAGTGTTACTTGTGATCTCCTGAACACAATAGCAGAGTCTGATGTCAGTAGCGAATGCACCCACAACGTACCCGGATGACAGCATGATCCCTCGTCCGAGAAAGTCTCAGATGTGTTCTACGGGATTCAAATCGGGGCTCATTGCAGGCCAAGGTAGTGTTGTAATAGCGTTGTTCTGAAGGAATGCTCTCACAGCATGGGAACAATGTGGCCTCGCATTGTCGTCCATGAATACAGGGCTGGAAGCGAACGGGTTGCTGTCAAAATGAGGAACGACAGCCGGATTGAGAATGTCCCGGATATACTGATGGCCATTGAGATTCCCAGGTACAGCCACCATATCAAGTTTACAATCATGAGAGAGGCATCCCAGATCATTACAGATCCTCCACCCTAATGAACAGTAGGTCTGATGTTCCTGGGCACGTAAGCAGTATTTCTATACCTCCACACTCTCACGCGACCATTTGTGACGTGAAGCAGGAACCTACTCTTGTTTGACCAAATTCAATGGACTCTCCTTCACGTCCTGAGATTCCAATGTTGTCGTGCCATACACCACTCCAAATGTTGTCTTTTGGAGTGGTGTATGGCACGACAGTCATTCACCAGAGCTGCATTAAAATGAATTTGCCATAGAGTGCAACTTCAACAACAACAGAATAAAATGAGAATGAGACTGCGTGTTGATACAGTACAGCCGCCAAGGACTGGTCACTTTCCACGGGTGGTCAATATTTCCATGGACGCAATAATATTAGAATCCAAACACTAATTACAGAAGTAATCATCAAAAATTTAATTAATGAACCTGGCAAACGCATGCGTGGACATCACTGTCCACACGCGGATTACGACCTGTCCACGGCGGCTGCACTGTATTGTATAATTCTCTAGCCGTGGGCGCCTCATTCGAGTTTTCGTGTTGGAGAGTTCTTGGTTTGATTTCCAACTGATCGTGGATTTCCATATATCATTACAAGGAAAAGGGATGCTTGTAACCGTAGTAGTCCTCTGGTTGGTCGGAAGAGGGGGCTGGGCACCGCAGTTAAGTTTTCGGTTTGGTTTCCAAACAGACTGACCGCTCACATATGAATTTACTTTCTTCAAAATTGATCGGATAGACTGGACCCTTGTTCGAAAACAAGCATGTTGTTGGGGGAAAACATTATATTTTAAACAAGTTCTCAGCTGAACCTCATAATGAATAGTCAAACCAAAAATAAAATTGCAGCTCCCAATTCGGACCTACAGTTTGCCCGTTGCTAGGGAAGTACCCCGTTTGCTAGAGATATCGCGAGATTTTATTACCGACTTCGTAGTTTAGTTCTCCAATGAATTGTGAGTCCACTTACACTATAACATCAAATGAGTTATGTCAATCATATGGTTACCGTTTTGGAAGCACGCCGGCTACTATTGTGCTAGTGTTAAATTGTAATTAATTAATTTACTCCTCAAACGGATTGTGAGTGTACATATAAAGTTACACTAAAATTGGTCTTGTCCTGTGCCTCCTGCAATGGAAGTACAATGGTTGCTATAGCAATCGCGTAACACTAAAACTGAGTTCGTAATTTAGTGTTAGTTTCGAAAAGGATTTCGCGTCCACAAAAATTTTTTATCGTCGAGCCTATAGTTTTGCTTGTTGGAAAGGAGATCGTCTGTTGTAATGAAATTCACATTTCGGCTTTCCCAGGGAATTTTGCGTCATGAATACAGCTTCATAAACATTTGAAGTAGAGTTTTCCTGTTGCAAAGGAAGCACATTGGTTCTTAGTAGTTTGGTTTTCATGAATTTGTGATCCCCATAAACGGATCTTATAATTCGTTCGTTGAGATGGAAGCAGTGCAGTAGAGTCGCCGTGGACTAGTCGAAGTCAACGCGTGGGCAGTGATGTCCACGCATGTGTTTACCAGTAATACAAAAAACCCATCATCAGCAAAATTTTAATTAATGAAGCACCGGGTTTTACCCGGTGCTTCATTAATTAAATTTTTGATGATTACTTCTGTAATTAGTGTTTGGATTCTAATATTATTGCGTCACTGGAAATATGCCCCCTCCCCCATGGAAAGTGACCGGCCCTTGGCGGCTGTACCGTATCAACACGCAATCTCATTCTCATGTTATTCTCTTGTTGTTGAAGTTGCACTCCATGGCAAATTCATTTTAGTTAAGCTCTGTACCGGATGCTTCATTAAAAAAATTGTTGGCGATTATTCCTATAATTAGTGCTTGTAATATGATATAATTGCGTCCGTGGAAATACTGCCCACCTCATGGAAAGTGACCAGTCCACGGTGACCGTACGGTAGGTTCCCTGGGAGATCGCGTGAGATATTAACTGGGTTTTTAGTTTGGTTTTCAAATGAATTTGTGGTCTACATGTGACATTTCACCAATGACAGGCCATCAATAATTTACCTGTTTCAAAGGAATTACGCTGGTGACAATGCACAATGCGTGATGGTATTGCCTATTTAACCCTTTACCCAACACAACGGCCAAAACCGGCCAGCGCTATTCACAAAAATCGCCAACTATTTTTCATTATTTTTTTCATTTTTCTCTCAAAAATATAGGTTATGACCCCTCTTTGGAACGAGCTCGTCGAGCTCGTTCCAAAGAGGGGTCATAACCTATGTTTTTAAGATAAAAAATGAAAAAAATTAGTTATTCAAAAATTTTGTTAGCAAGTGTCGTCTGATTTTCTTGTTAGGTAAAGGGTTAATAGAGTAGTTTCCAAAGGTGGTTCAGAATATGAAACTTCCTTCAAATTTATCAAATAGCTTGCCCGTTACCAGGACGCCAGGTGCGTTGCTATCGTATTATAATGAACACAATTGTCGTTGGCGGAAGGAGAGTGCAGACATCATGTATGTTTTTGTCGTGAATCTTTTGTATTAGGCGGGATAGCATCTTTATCATCATTATTTTTATTATCATCGCATGTTCTTTGCAACATTGATTTTTCTGGCCTAAGACACTTGAACAAATTCCTCCATTCTTTATTAATTGCAGTTGAATCTCGTGGTAACAATACATTAAAAGTTTGCATTGGCGACAGTGTTAACATTTCGCTATCTCCTCAGTTCATCAAGGTCATTTGGGGGAAAACAGTCCTGAATCCACTTAGTATATCATCTCATTAAAGAACTGAACAGTGAAAAATATACTCTCCCAAAAAAGAAAGTGTGCATGCTGAAAAATAACACTAAAAAAAGATATATATCATTTTCATTCATGGAAATTTTATTCAATCACAGATGAATCGATTTGTGATCAACACGAGAAATTTCATTACGCCACGACGAATACTCTTGGTGTCATGGAGAGTCAAAGACACTAAGGGTCAAACACAAAAGTCACACACTCAATATCTGGTATGACCTCTGTCTGCATCGACTACTGCTGTGCATCTACGCCTCATGGAAGCGAACAAGTTAGCATGGAAGTGTTGTGGGATGTTGTTCCATATTCTGATAAGCTGTCTTTGGAGTTCCACAAGCGTTGACGGTGCATGGGGAAGCCGGCGTAGCTGACGTTTCATTTCGTCCCATACGTGCTCAATGGGTGAGATATCGGGTGAATTTGCGGGCCAGGGAAGAACATCCACTTGTTGTTGCTGCAGATACTGTTGAACAACACGAGCTGCGTGGGGTCGGGCGTTGTCCTGCTGTAAATTGACGCCGGAGCCGTGACGTTGCAGAAATGGGACAACAACAGGTGTAAGCACTTCATCGCGATATCTGGCTGCATTGAGATTGCCATCAATAATGACCAGCTCAGTTCTGTTACGGGCAGTGATGCCATCCCACAGCTTGAGAGACCCTCCCCTATAACGGTTTCGCTCCACGGCACATGGATCTGCGTAGTGTTCGTTTCGACGTCTGTACACTCTCTGGCGGCCATCTGATGATGAAAGATGGAAACGACATGCATCTGTGAATAAAACACGTCGCCACCAGTGTAAGGGATGCCTGAGATGTCGTCTACACCACTGCAGTCGAGCACGACGATGACGTAACGTCAAAATCGGACGAATTGCAGGTCTTCGAGGACGTAAGCCGTATTCTCTCAGCCGGTTGATTACTGTTTGAGGATGTATCCGTCTCAGGTTAGGGATGTTCCTGGCTGTCGTCGTTGCCGTTTGTAGCCGGTTCCGGAGATGGACGACACGGATATACCGATCTTGTGCAGGGGTGGTAACTCGGGGTCTCCCGGAGCGGGGTCGGTCTCGAACGGCATCATGTTGTTCATGTCGATGGACTAGCCTGTCTACAGTGTTACGGTGGCAGTTCAAATGCTGGGCAACCTCTCTGTGTGTTCTGCCAGCTCTAATCATACCCAGGGCAAGGGGACGTTGATTCATTGTCAATCTTGGCATGCTAATGTGGAGTCGTTTTAACAGCAGCGCAAGTTTGAATGTGAACGATAGGAAGGACTTACTTTAGTGTTTAAATACCCAAGGATTCACACTGCTGCATGAATTTTCAGACTCTCCACGTGCAAAACATGCCGTTTCTCAAACGTGCAGCACGTCATTTAACGTTAATGCAATTTTAACGGGGAAAGCTGTTTTTGTGTTCAATATAACTTATTCATGAACAGGTTAACACTCTTTACACCTACGAAATTATTTTTTTGGAGTTTGATCAATTTCTGCAATGCACACTTTCTTTTTTGGGAGAGTATATATATGTTACCGTGTGTATTTTGTGTTTAAATTTGACGATTCCCCAACTACCGTCCAGTTTCACACTGAATTGAAAAGGCATATTTTACTTGTCCCCCTCACCTTATTTTTCAATTCTCACAATTTTCAAAGGGCACCCAGTGTAAATGTTTTCAGTCTTTTCTAAAATAGACACTGTGACATTTTTATTGAGGGTTTCAAAATCAATAAATATTTCCCCAATCAGCTGATCTCCTTCATTGTTATGCTCTATTAAATGTTGAGGTAAAATCCGTTAGGAGGCGCTTGTGCCCCCATTTAGTGTATTGTAACCTCGTCTCATCGCACTTCATCGCGTATATATAGTGTTTTAGTATAAATGTCTACCGAGAGCAGACGATTTGACGCCTGAACTGGACGCCCGCTCTCTTAACGAATGAGTAGCAAAGCCTATCAATTCAAATTTTCCTGGTATTTCATTTTTAACCCTTTGAAACTGAACGGCCGCTTTTCCGGCCAGAAACATGTTACGTCACAACGTCATTAAGTAGGGTGGCTTGGCTATTCGGTAAATGTGTGGAGTAGACCAATCAATATTTTCAACGTTCAGCCCCGAGGCTGCACGTTGAAAATATTGATCGGTCTATCCCAAATAATGAATATGGACTCTTCTAATTGCTTCCATTGAACTGGCGTGGAAGATACCACTAGTGTTCAAAGGGTTAATTTGACACAGAGGTTGCGCTATCGATTCTTGCTATAAAAAGGATAGCGAGAGAAAAAGAAAACACCTTCCTGCATTACGGAATCTTTCTCCTCCAATAAAATTACATCAGCACTGAAAGAGCTTTACAGTCTGATAACTGGCGGCTCTCAAAATACAAAAATGCACATGATACAAAGGGTCTCCATCTTACATCATGACTCTAACAACGAAGAGCAAACTTTATTTATCTTACACAACCGGTGCACACGATACGTCACAACGTCATTAAATAGGGTGGCTATTCAGTAAATGTGTGGGGTAGACCAATCAATATTTTCGGCGTGCAGCCCGAGGCTGCGTTCCAGTAAGGAATCACATCATATGCTTTTGTTGATAATTTTCAAAATTTGGAAAAATATTAAAATAAAAAAATTGTTATCGTTACATTTCTATGACAAGCGTCGCGCTGCCACGGGTTAGATTCTCTTGATATTCCGCTCGGGAGATATCTTGAGGTACTGTTTTTGTTTTTCGACCACAAAGAAGAAAGTGGACCATAAAATATACGCCCTAGCTTGCATTCTACAGGTAGCTTATTCCGATTTTTGCATTTCAATATTTGAAATTTGATTTAAACACTATCAAAAAGTTCAAAATTTTCAAAACCGATAACTGACCAAGTAATAGAATTATGTCCATAGTATCGCCCATCGTGACAGGACCTATAACTTGATCTCGTATAAGTTGCATTCTCGTCTAATTCTAGTTCCCATACCGTTGTCAGGGCGTTGGATACATGTTTAAATCGGACCTTCTGTGCAGATTGGGATGGGACAGCTCGGTCTTGGAGAAAAAATCTCAAAGACTAGATGCCAAAATTCATACAAGTTTCATGTCATAACTTCTGAGAAATTTTAGTTCATTGCACTATTTCTTCTGACACACACTGACGCATGTTTGCGTTTATATTTATCAAGAAAAGATGTCTCTTATTCTTAGCCATTTTAAGTTATGTTTATCTCCCCAGACCTTCTGAACGAGATGGACATACGCATTACGCTATTCTGTATAAAACATTATGTTCTGAAAATTTTTAAAATTTAATGATTATATACTTATCATTTTGAAGGCATACTGCATTTCACATCTTTTCTGGGCTTGAGGTGTTTTTATAAGGAAAGACCTTTGAGGGCAGAAAGCGTTTCTTTTTCGATTTTCACCATGGAATCTCCTTGAATGTGCCGAAAGCATTTTTTGTCAAACATTTCACATTTATTATCTTATATTAATTATGCATTTTCCACTAAGATACGATGAAAGAAGGTAAAATATGTGTGAAAACTATCATACCTAAGACTGGTCTAATCTCTTACAGTACCATCGCCGTGAACTGGTCGCATTCTACGCGTTGACAGCAATTTCCATGCTGGCGTTTACCAGGTTATAAAATCATAAGCTGCAAAATTTTAATTAATGAAGCACCGGGTTGTACCCGGTGCTTCATTAATTAAAGTTTCGAGGATTATTCCCAAAATAGTTTTGGGTATCTAATATTATTTCGCCCTTTGAAATATTGCCCACCCGTGGAAAGTGACCAGTCCACGGTGGCTATACTGCAGTGCCGCCAGAGAAATATAAGTGTGGTTTTATCTTCATTGATGAGAGGCACGCGTAACCTCTGCAACTATATTTGACTTTCATGTATTTATTTACAATTTAATTTTCATCAATGATATCAGATTTACTCTCATATGATTATCATAACTCTATGAATGTTTTTCATATCGTATGAATGGTTTTGCTTTGTCCCGCCCATTTCTCAATAACAATTGTGTGCACGTCCAGAGCTTATATTTTATCTAAATTTGGGAGTATCCATTTGGATTCTCGTGAAAATGGTTGCTAGAATCCATACCTGCTATGAGTGTCCCAGGATCCCATGACGCCACCAAGGTTGAACCACTGTTGTATATTGATAACACATGTTAACCTTTTACCCAACACAGCTTAAGTCTTAAAACATAAACTGAATTTGATAATTTAAAGAAAACAAAACAATATTCACCAATAATACCTTACAAAATATGGATGTCACTGGAACCAGCTCATTGGGCTGGTTCCAATGACATCCATATATGTATAATTTTATTGACAAAGTGCCAGGATACTTCAGGTCACGTTAGCCTTGTATTGATTAATTTGCTTCCGTTATGTTAGGCAAAGGGTTAAAGTTACCATATCGTATGAATGGTTTTGGCTTCCCCCCGCCTATTTTTCAAACAAACTGTAGGCGGATAAGTGGTGGAGTTAAACTGTAATTGTTGCAGATCAAACTCTTTTCCGACTAACTTGAATATTGCAGACAGTGGAATCTAAAAATCTTGAACGTTCATTTTCTTTGCATCAACGCAAGAAATGTTTCTCAATCGAGGCATGTCTTACTTCTAGCCTCTACTGACTTTAACAACTTCATCAAATATGTTTGTTTATTAAACAGTTACGAATGGAGAGTCATCAGAGTTTTATGTCTACGCGGTGTACCTCCACTATTTGTGTTACTAGGGAGTTTGCGATTTCAAACGTGTACGGGTACGGGTACGTGTAGCTACACGTACCCGTACACGCTGGGATTTGAGAAAAATTGAGTTGCGAAACGACTTTTTAATTAACGTGTACGTGTACGTGTACGGGTAACGGGTCAGTAACTCTGTGACTTCAGGTCATTATGTTGTTGACCAACAATGGCTTCCTCAGATCTGCTGATGTTCGGTGCGATTGAAGACGACGTAGAATTAGTGTTGTTATCCACAACTGATGAATGTTCGGCTTCTAACATTAGGTTTCATTTCCCAAGCTTTGACTTGACTCGATTTACAAATGATGAATGCCGTCAAAATGTTTAGGTTTGACAAGGACTGTTTAGCCAAGTTAACACCACATTCCAATTACCCCAATCAATCGTTTGTGAGAGTGGCACCGTTGTATCCGACACAGAAGGGTTGTGCATCATGCTGTGCAGACTTGTATATCCAAATATTTCATAACACCATGTGGCAACCCATGTAAAACCCGGGGTTTTTTTTTGCCGGTTGGATGCTACCCGCTCCAAATATGCTCCATACCAAATATCAATGACCTGACACGTACAGATTTAGCAAAAGTTGCGTTTGATTTTTTTTTTTTTTATTTTGTATTTTGAGGCCCATGCATGGGCCACATTTTTTCCCGCTAAATGTACCCCAAAGGGATCAATTTAAATAGACCTGAAAATCCTACTTACAATGATGCCATATATCAAATATGAATCATTTGAGGCAGTGGTTTAGAAAAAAAACAGATTTTTAAATGTTTTTTTCTATTATCCACAGTGTTAAAAAAATGCGGACTTAGCATTTTTTCAAAGTCCAGAAGCTGTATTCTACGACAAAACTAATGACATTTTTTTTACTATTCCTTTCTGTTGGCTGGTTCCAAGGAAGCTTCACGCCAAATAAGAAATCTCAGTGCATTGTGGTTTTGTAGATATGGGCGTTTAACAAAAAATATTTCTATATTTAGCTGCCGCGGTTCCCACGGGGCTACTGGAAATTGTTGGGGGCATAAATACTTATGACCCATTAATATACTTCATAATAAATTTGGTTCAAATCGGCCGCTCGGTCAGAAAATATAAATTTTTGGCGGGGCAGAAATTCTTGCCCCTCCCATAACGACGGTGAATATTGCCCCTCGAACTTCTCTTAAACAAATTGGGTTGTACACCCCAAAGGGAAGCAGCATAACGGTCTCTGCTACCGCTGGTTCAAGAGAAGATGTTTTACCAATTGGCGGATTTTGGCCCCACACCACCACCCCCCCCCCCCTTCTCAATACGAGCAAAAATATTATTTAAAAAAATGCCCCTATATAACCGCTACTCAAGTGAAATTACATTAAAGTGTTCCCAAACATCACCTTCACGACGGACGACTGACGCGCGACGGGCATTAAAAGTGATTAGAATAGCTCACCCTGATTTTCAGTCAAGTGAGCTAACACGCCACTTGCCAACAGCCACAGAGAATGACTAAACGCAAGCCAATGATTGAAACTTGTCTGGCTAGGACAAGTGTTTGACGCTCTTAATAAGGAAATAAATATGTCCACAACCAGCCCACGACAAGGGCATGTGGTGTATGTGAGGGGTCATAAGGTGGGCGTGTGATTGTTTTTTGGTTGCTGTATTTAGTCATCGGTTCTCCCAAAGGGAGACCGAATTGCCAACCTTTCATTCTGTAAGCTAATGGATGATTCCAGCTTTTACAAACCGTCATATTGGTCTGTTTTGGTGGCGTTCTTTCCATTTTGTAACCGCTATGGAAATTATGCTGGCGCTGCTCCCAAAGCAGCGTTCTGTTTGCGTTTTCTTCTCTTTTTAACGAAGATTGTTTTGCGGCATTGATTAGATGCCATGACTTCATCCCAATAAACGCATCACACCTGTGTGTGCCTCGGCACCTAGCAAATGAACCACTGGTCGATTGGAATCCTTATGGTAGCTTGGTGAGTCAGGCTGCATAAATCTCACATCCTAGAATAACGTGGCTGGTGGGGGCTGGCCCTCCGGTAAACGCATTCGATGCAATGTGCAGTCTCTTTTCACGAGCTGGATCTTGGTTGCTATCCGGCCTCCTTGGTTCTGTCTGACACTATAAATCCAATGATAGCCATTCGGTTCGCAATGGTTTTAAAATCCCACGTCGTACCTGCCCCTTTGGCACGTGAAAACAATTTTTTTTTGTTTTGTTTTTGTTTTGCTCTCCTTATGCTTATGCCTTGCTCTCTACCTTTCAGCAGGTCCCTGCTACAAACACCTTCCATCGGAAAGCCATTACTCAGTGACGTAGCCAGGCCTGGGAGAGCTCCCCCCCCATACACACATACACACCCACGTCATGACCCGCTCCCATTTAAAAACACAAAAACAAACAGGGTATAAATAATATTGAAACAAACAGGGTATATAAAATAATTTTCAAAAATAATTCAGTAGTTCGATTGTTATCAATGGGGGGGACTTGAATGTCCCTGGGGAGAACCTCCTGATTATCCACATTGGGAGGGGCACCCTTCCCATACTCCTCATCTCAGTGTTGTGCACTTTGGGGTCTGCCTCCGGCTCAGTAATCAACTTACGTGCCCCCCCCCCCTCATATTGTTCCTAGCTCACAACCATCGTAGTAAGCCATCTGATTCAATCGAACTTCCCCACTACTAAATCAATTCTCCACCCCCCCCCCCCACACACACACCCTCACACCACACACACACACACTTACCTCGTACACGAAAATAAATAAATTAAGAATAAAATAATCAAATATATAATAGTGATCGTTCATAGGCGTAGTGGCAACGTAACAGAAACATCCTCATGTGATAATTCATCGTTGGAAGAAAGGGAAAATATATTCTCCAAGACTGTTCGGGAAAACAGCTGCGTTTTAGATCTTAAATATTCAAACCACAACAAACACAACAACAATTTCCCCTTGATATCCGCGAAGAATTCTTCCAGAACACAAGGATTACAACGAGAATAACCTGTTATATTATATATGTAGAGAGAAAATGAAACCATTATTATTTTAACAAATCCATCTACCCGTTCTTCGAAACTTGTAAACCTACTTCTACACGTTGGATAAAAACGTGTACGTGTGGAAGTAAGCGAACTTTATGACGTTGTCGACAAGATTTTCGTCTACCCGTACACGTACACGTAATGACTTTTCCTGACCAAAACGAATTATTTCGTGATTAATGCCAGTGTTGACATGTCCTTGTCACAACAAAATTAAACTAATTTGTTTCAAAAACACGCTCATTATTTTGATTGTTGCAATTAGAAAGCTTCTAGGAACCGCGGGATTGTAGCTAGCACGAATTTGTGCATTCAACTGAAACACATTTTGTCTTTTTAAATCACTGGAATTTTCAAATTTCAACCCGGCAGTTTTACGTGTAGCAAACGTGTAAGCGTGTGCAAGAAGTGTGACGTACTTCACAAATTATCTGCTACACGTACCCGTACCCGTACACGTTTGAAATCGCAAACTCCCTACTATTTTGATGTTTGCAATGTGAATTAAATACTAAGTGGTTGGAATATCTATAAATGGAGAACGAAAGAATATCTGTATATGTTTGTAAATAAAAGCAAATGGCATTAAATCAAAGGTAGTCTGCGCAAAGAACTCTACGAGAAGTGCGTCAACAAATCACCCATAACGGAATTCGACAGGTTACCCGCGAGCTTAGCTACAGATATAGTATGCTATTAAGGCATTGAATTTCATACGCCTGTTACATCAGAAAATCATTTGTAATTGTTTACCGAAATTATGAGTCGGTGTTGAAACTTTGTGGGGCTGTAGTCATTACAGTACGTGGAGAGTGTATTATCACTAAATCACCCGCAGAGTGGAGATTCCACCCAAGCAATAATTGCAAATTTGTTGCAAGGCATAACAAGCACAAGCAAAGTTTCAGCCAATGGCCCTCCGGGTTAAACCCGGAGGTCCATTGGCTGAAACATTGCTTGTATTTTTTGTCGATATGTTCAAAATTTTAGTTATAGTTTGGGTGATAACTCCACTCCGCGGGTTTTTTAGTTACAACCCACAAGCCTCGTACTGTATAATACTGAAAACTCATTCAGAAATTAGCATTCATGCGTGTTGTCCACTTTGTCTCCTCTTGAATATTGAAGATAGTTTGCATTAGCCATGATGGAAACGCGATACGACCATAATGATATAAATGTTGGAGACATTGACCGCTCCTTGGTACTTTTATAATACAAGCAACAACCACTAATTTAGTATACGAATTGTGGCTCAGTTGGTAGAGGTGCAGGCTGCAAGCCGAGAGGTCCTCGGTTCGAATCCCACCTGCGGCAACCGCGTTGTGTCCTTGGGCAAGACACTTCACCCCGATTGCCTACATGGGGGCACGATGACGCTGTGTACTGAGGCGTACTGCACGTCGATGGTGCGCATGTCTTCAACCAATCTAACCCTGCCTGTGCTGCGGTGCAGAGTTCAGAGTTACGATGTTGGAGAGCTGACAGCTGCTCGTCGTTGCTCGGTGGTTCTCTCCGGGTACTCCGGCTTCCTCCACCCGTAAAACTGTCACGGTCACGATTAGCCATTGTGCATAAGTATGTGACCTTAAGCACCAATAAATAAATAAGTATACAAATTAAATGAATAACATATGGATTGGTCGTAATCCACGGCTGGGCAATGATGTCCACACATGCGTTCACCAGGTAATAAAAATCAGCATCAGCAAAATTTTAATTAATGAAGCACCGGGTTGTACCCGGAGATTCTTTAATTAAATTTTTGATGATTATTCCTATAATTAGTGATTGCAATCTAATATTATTGCGTATGTGGAAATGTTGCGCCCCCATGGAAAGTGTCCAGTCCACGATGGCAGTATTGTATTACGCCAGCCCGACAAATTAACCAATGAACGGTCATACCTAGTTAACGAGGACTGAGGGAGAGTTACACCGACATAATGGTCAACAGTGACCCCGTAATAATGAAATATGCCGACACTGGCGGTATATTAATTATCACTGTTCGCCATTTTGTTTTGATCACAAAAATCACAAAAATGTGAATTCGCCTAATTGGTTTTTAGAACGTTTGTTTTGAGTTCAAAACACCGGAAAGCAGCCAGTATTGTAATGCCTGTTGTATTGCATAACTACTCGTCTTCTTTTGTAGACAAATGAATGTCGATAGGAAAGTGTAAGGAAAACAGGAAACGCTTTTCAAACACATCTGATGGTGACATTTCTCGTAAAAAGTCTGGCAAAATAATTACGTTTATTTGGCAATGTCACATGGGGCAAAAGCTTCTCCTAATATTGTTCTTACTTCGCCCCGTGTGAGACGGTACCCGCCAACTAAACTTCCCTGAACTTATTTTGTCGAAGTATGAATGTGAGAAATGAGTGTTAAGATTTGTGTAAAGTGCTCCTGCACTCACACTGAATAATACGACAGATGATTCAATTCAATTTGGATATATTTCAATATTTCGTATTGTTTTGTGAAATGTACTGAAAGCTCTATTGATTTCCTGCGTTATCATGGATATTTTACCATACAATTTACATACTGGGTACCTATATTTCAGTAACAATGTTTACGACGCGTGAAAATATATTATTGTCTGTCTCACCTCGTGGAGGTGTAGATATCTCATACTGTTTACAAAGAGCCAGTCGTACTGATCGAAGTGGAATAGTTTGTTAAATAAAAATCGTTTAACCATTTATAAGAATGTCACATTGCACATGGCGTCTACCGAATAGTAATCTTCGACAGACAGGCTCATTCAAAAGGCTTCTGTATGAAGTATGAAGAATACGCCTGCATGACGCTTTAGAGGTTCTTGAAATCAACAGTTTAAATTTAACACTTAACCCACTGAGTACTTTCAAAACATTTTTCATTAAATCTAGTCATGGCTGCTGTGAAGCAGCCATGACTAGATTTAATGGCAAATTTAACTAAATTTAATCCAAGAAATCATTGGTGAATACGTCCATGCCATTTACAGGGGAAGACTTTGATTAAATATGCCCAAATTATAATTATTTTGGTGGCAAGAGAAATCCTGTCCTGGGCAGGAATATCCGCCAGCCGCATGCAAGAAGTTTTATAATAGAATAGTTTCGCACTACGCATTGTCATTCAACGGTTGTGCTTGGAAACCGAGAAAAACATGCAAATGTAATATTTCTGCAAAAAGTATGTTTACTCATGGCATGTTAGCAGCCTTCGTCAGTTTTTAAGAAAGAAAATCGGACGCTTTTGTCGAAACGGAAATGATAATTTTTCTTGAGCATACCAATATACGCCTGTTTCTAAACAAATTGCTCTCGAAAAAGTCAGGGTTAAAAATATATAAAAAATGTTAAAACGGAGATCCACATTTTCTCAAATATTTGCGCACGAAAATGCTGGAGTTTAAAAATAACTGACGACTGAAAGTCCAGAGCATCATTTATTTATTTATTTATTTATTTATTTATTTATTTATTTATTTATTTATTTATTTATTTATTTATTTATTGGGTTTAACGACACTTTCGACATCCGGGATCTCCTCGTGTCGGGAAGTTTTATGGGTGGGGGAGCCGGAGTACCCGCCCGGAGAGAACCACCGAGCAACGGCGAACAACTATCAGACTCCCCAACGTACTAGGGGCTATACAGTACAGTCGCCGTGGACTGGTCGTAATCCACGCGTGAGCAGTGTTATCCACGCATGCGTTTACGGGGTAATAAAAAATCATCAGCAGCAAAATTTTAATTAATGAATCACTGGGTTGTTAAATTTGTGATGATTATTCCTGTCATTTGTGTTTGTAATCTAACACTATTGCGTCCGTGGAAATACTGCCCACCCCGTAGGAAGGGACCAGTCCACGGCGACCGTATTGTATTTACGCTTGTAAGAGATACCATTTCTACAACTTCAATAGCGGAGCGATTCGATTTGAGATTCGATTCGATTCGATTCTACATCTTCTCCGATTCGGGATTCACTAATTTTGTACCAGTGAACCACTTCCTTCCAAATGCAATAAAAAACGTTGTGCTTCACTCCAAGGCAAAAGCCTCCGCTGTACTCACGCGTCACCGTTGATTCCACTATCGCTATTGTGAATGGCGGCGCGATAACATGAAGCACCAGACTTTCCAGGCATGTATTGGGGACGAACATCAATTCCTTGAATCAGTTTATTAACCCGATTTATGGTGAGAGCAATTACAGCTGAATCCCGTCATCCTATCTATCGAAGGTTAGGCATTATTACGTAGATGATCGAGCACAGGTACACAGTGTCAATTGAAATTCCGTACCGTCATCCTTGACAAATATCGTCATGGAAATCGACTTTCGATGAAGTTATCTTCCTTGAAATTACTAGACGCACGAGGAAAAGTCCAGTTACGAAGCAAGTAATTGTTGATAAAAATATCTGTGTCCTATGACATCAGTACCAAATAAAGCCAAGTTTCTAGTTATGACTTTAGATGGGTTGAAAGGGGAGCGCGGTGGCTCAGTAGGTAGAGGTGCAGGCTGCAAGCCGAGAGGTCCTCGGTTCGAATCCCACCTGCGGCAACCGCGTTGTGTCCTTGGGCAAGGCACTTCATCTCCATTGTCAGCGTGGGGGGAACGATGACGCCGTGTACTAAGGCGTACTGCACGTCGATGGTATGCATGTCTTCAACCAATCTAACCCTGCCTGTGCTGCAGTGCGGAGTTACGATGTTGGGGAGCTGGCAGCTGCTCGTCGTTGCTCGGTGGTTCTCTCCGGGTACTCCGGCTTCCTCCACCCGTAAAACTGTCACGGTCATGATTAGCCATTGTGCATAAATATGTGACCTTAAACATCAATAAATAAATAAATAAATAGATGGGTTGAAATGAACCATTAGCAATTTCAAAGATATGGAAATTTGCCTGTTGGCAAATTGCCATATGTTTTAAAATGCCAATGATTCATTTAATCGGTTATATTAATAGGTAGAAAATACAATTCTAGAAAATACAATTGTAAACGTTTTGTAGTATTTTCCTGATCTAATTTATTTGTCCACGTTTCTCCACACAGCACTGTAAAATCTCACTCGTCTGAAAATAAATGCGACACAACTTTGAATCTGTGAAGTTATAAGGCTTTTCCCTCTGCAAAAGACTCTTGTTATTCTACGGATTATTATTATTTTTTTTTTTTAGGCTTTTTCCCTCTGCAAAAGACTCTTGTTATTCTAGGGATTATTATTATTATTTTTTTAGGCTTTTTCCCTCTGCAAAAGACTCTTGTTATTCTACGGATTATTATTATTATTTTTTTTAGGCTTTTCCCTCTGCAAAAGACTCTTGTTATTCTACGGATTATTATTATTTTTTTTTTTTAGGCTTTTTCCCTCTGCAAAAGACTCTTGTTATTCTAGGGATTATTATTATTATTTTTTTAGGCTTTTTCCCTCTGCAAAAGACTCTTGTTATTCTACGGATTATTATTATTATTTTTTTTAGGCTTTTCCCTCTGCAAAAGACTCTTGTTATTCTACGGATTATTATTATTTTTTTTTTTTAGGCTTTTTCCCTCTGCAAAAGACTCTTGTTATTCTAGGGATTATTATTATTATTTTTTTAGGCTTTTTCCCTCTGCAAAAGACTCTTGTTATTCTACGGATTATTATTATTATTTTTTTTAGGCTTTTCCCTCTGCAAAAGACTCTTGTTATTCTACGGATTATTATTATTTTTTTTTTAGGCTTTTCCCTCTGCAAAAGACTCTTGTTATTCTACGGATTATTATTATTTTTTTTAGGCTTTTCCCTCTGCAAAAGACTCTTGTTATTCTACGGATTATTATTATTTTTTTTTTAGGCTTTTCCCTCTGCAAAAGACTCTTGTTATTCTACGGATTATTATTATTTTTTTTTTTTAGGCTTTTTCCCTCTGCAAAAGACTCTTGTTATTCTAGGGATTATTATTATTATTTTTTTAGGCTTTTTCCCTCTGCAAAAGACTCTTGTTATTCTACGGATTATTATTATTATTTTTTTAGGCTTTTTCCCTCTGCAAAAGACTCTTGTTATTCTACGGATTATTATTATTATTTTTTTTAGGCTTTTCCCTCTGCAAAAGACTCTTGTTATTCTACGGATTATTATTTTTTTTTTTAGGCTTTTCCCTCTGCAAAAGACTCTTGTTATTCTACGGATTATTATTATTATTTTTTTTAGGCTTTTCCCTCTGCAAAAGACTCTTGTTATTCTACGGATTATTATTATTTTTTTTTTAGGCTTTTTCCCTCTGCAAAAGACTCTTGTTATTCTACGGATTATTATTATTATTTTTTTTAGGCTTTTCCCTCTGCAAAAGACTCTTGTTATTCTACGGATTATTATTTTTTTTTTTAGGCTTTTCCCTCTGCAAAAGACTCTTGTTATTCTACGGATTATTATTATTATTTTTTTTAGGCTTTTCCCTCTGCAAAAGACTCTTGTTATTCTACGGATTATTATTATTTTTTTAGGCTTTTCCCTCTGCAAAAGACTCTTGTTATTCTACGGATTATTATTATTTTTTTTTTTAGGCTTTTCCCTCTGCAAAAGACTCTTGTTATTCTACGGATTATTATTATTTTTTTTTTTAGGCTTTTTCCCTCTGCAAAAGACTCTTGTTATTCTAGGGATTATTATTATTATTTTTTTAGGCTTTTTCCCTCTGCAAAAGACTCTTGTTATTCTACGGATTATTATTATTATTTTTTTAGGCTTTTTCCCTCTGCAAAAGACTCTTGTTATTCTACGGATTATTATTATTTTTTTTTTTAGGCTTTTTCCCTCTGCAAAAGACTCTTGTTATTCTACGGATTATTATTTTTTTCTTCTAACCCTCTACAGGCTGCTAAGCATCATAATTTTGTTGAAATGGGCTGTTTTCAGACACGCACAACACGCAATGTATACCCGAGAGATACACATAATCTCCTTTGTTGGAAGTGGAATTCACTGAGGACCATTTTTGTAAGTAATAAGGGTATTCAAAAACCCAAGCGTTAACCCCTTTTGCGGTGGTTAATTGCGACACCCATCAAAAGCTTTAAAAATCATGTTTTCCATGGATTTCTTTACAAACATCTTGTAAGTTTTCAACAGAAAATGGCTATTGATAGGTCTTGATATCACATTACCGGTTGCATGGATAAAATATTACGGTAAGCATTTGTTAACCCTCCATGGGCTGCTAAATGTAAACATTTTGAAAAAAATAGTCTGTTTTTGGACACCAACAACAACAAATGAGAATGCCACAGAGAAACATAACTTCTTTTACCGGACGCAAAACTGATAGGGAACATTTTTAGTAAGTAGTAAGGGTATTCAAAAATGGAGGTCTTAACCCATTTTCGACTGGTTAAGGAGATGTACCCCTTAAAAGCTTAAAGTTCCCATTTTCTGTGGATTTCTCCAAAAAATCTAGTAAGTATTCAAGAAAAATTGACCGTTTGCAAGTCTTAGAGTGACATTACAAGTTGCATGGACAAAATATTCCGGTAACCGTTTGTTAACCCTCCAGAGGCTGCAAAGCATAGAAATTTTGAGAAAATGGGCTGTTCTTGGGCACCCATTGCGCCCAATGTGTTCCTACGAGATAAACAAAACCTCCTTCATTGGAAGTGGAATTCCCCGAGGATCATTTTTGTAAGTAATGAAGGTATTCATAAAACCAAGCATTAACCCTTTAGAGCTGGTTACAGAGAGCTACCCCTCAAAAGGTTAAAAATTCATGTTATCCGAGGATTTCTCTAAAAACTTCGTGTTGATTTTCAAAAAAATTGGCCATTCTCAGATCTTAGTGTGACATTACAAACTGCATGCACAAAATATTTCAGTAAGCATTTGTTAACCCTATGTAGGTTCTCAAACATCAATTTTTTATAAAATGGGCTGTGTTTGCGTACCCGCAGCACCCAAAGTTAAGAGGAGAAATCAACATAAGTGGAAGTAGAATTCACTAAGAATTATTTTTGTAAGTAATAAGCGTATTCGAAAAAACAAACCTTAACCCGTTTTGGGCTGGATAAACAATGATACCCATCAAAAGCTTAAAATTCATGTTCTCTCTGGATTTTTCTGAAAACATCTCGTAGATTTTAAGTAAAAATGGCCAATCGCAGTTTTTGGTGTAAAATTACAAGTTGCATGAATAAATATTCCTGTTAGCACTTGTTAACCCTCTACAAACTGCCAGACATCAATATTTTGAATACATTTGAGATAAAATGGACCTTTTTCAAATAGACACAGCACTCAGTGGGTATATTTCAAATAAACATAACTCCTTTTGTCGGTCATTAACTTGTCGGACAACGATATTGATATTAACCCACTCCATCGTTAAAGATGGTTTTTACCTAAACATTTTTTTTTATCAAACTGAGTCATTTGATACTACTATACTCACCTTTCTCATAACATCAATGAAGGAACTTCAGTGAGACAGTTGAAAACAATTCTTCAGACACTGTGGGGTCATGAAAACCATGGAATCTCATCGGGAGAAGCCATGATTCTCCAGAATCATAAAGTCTAGTTTTTCTAGTTTTTATAGTTGGTGGATCATTAAAAGGTTTAGATTTAATTCAATATGAAATGTTCCGAAGTGGCCAGATACGTCTGCACCAATGATACCGGAAGAGAAAGGTGATGTGATGTTTGATGAAAATATATGATCTATGAGGGTGGCTGAATGCTCAGTTACTCTTGTTGGCTTTGTGGTGGTTGGTAGGAAACCTTCATTTAACATTGTGTCCATAAATGTACACGTCTTGTTTTGAGTTGCGGATTTGAGAAGATCAATATTTAGATCATCAAGATATATGCCTTTTTGTTTTCAGTATTTGTATATATAATCCCAATTATCCCTGGGGTATTTTGTACATTGATTTCTATGAATAGGGATTCAAATACATGCGGGATGAATTTTGATAGGTCGTCCCGGAGGTTGAAGGTAATGCCCTCTTTAATGAAAACTCCCCCCCCCCCCCCACCCCGCGTCCATCATCATTTGGTGGTCTAGATTTCACTAATAGTGGTTGATAGCCTTCCAAAAAAAGGTTGTATCTGCGGGGACTTTAAAATTTCAGTTATTCCAATAATATCGAAAGTGTTATCCTTGTCTTGCATGTCGAACAATGAAGATTTTAAACAATCCCAATGGGCACTAATACTTTGACAATTCATGTGAAATATTCCTAGGGATCCATTGGTCTTGGAGAATTTTGACTGAAATTCGTTCGGAGAGTTATACTTACAGCTACAGTACGTGGAGAGTGGATTGTAACTAAATCACCCCAGCACTGGAGTTATTACCCAAGCTTTTACTTTCAAATTTTGTACATATCGACAAAAAACACAAGCAATGTTTCAGCCAATGGACCTCCGGGTTTAACCCGGTGGTCCATTGGCTGAAACTTTGTTAGTGCTGGTTATGCTTTGCAACAAACTTGCAATTATTGCTTGGGTGGAATCGCCACTCTGTGGGTGATTTAGTGATAATACACTCTCCACGTACTGTATCTCTGAATTCCTGGAATGGAGATTCAGAGTCGTTTGACGTTGAACAATTTTTTTCATTATAAATACTTATAAGATCTAATTCGTCGTTAGTCTGAATCTCATCCAGTATTATGTTACCCGCCATGAGTTGCCTCGCGGCCACCAAAGTTGAAACCATCATCTGAAGGAAACATTAATGATCCTGGAGTTGTGATTTTAATTGACAGTCGTTTTAATATGATTTCTGTTTTTTATAGGTTAAGTTGAGACATTCTGACACAGCCCGGTTGACAGTGGAGCAGTCCGCCGTGGTCTGCGTTATAATGTACTAATAAAATAAATTGGATCGTGGGCGGAAAATAGGAAGCCCGATACTGCATTTTCAGTATTGTGGTTGAATGAGTTTCAGCATAGCGGACATAAACATGTTGGCTAGGAAATATGAAATGAATGAATAAATAATTGATCACACGAACAAGTGAATAAACAGTCAAACGGATGGATTAACGAGCGAAGATATGAAATAACAAATGAATAAATAAATTGATGAGCGAATAAAAAATGTGAAAGACAAATGAATCTCATGAATAAAAGCATTCGGAGAACGAATAGTAGCATTGTCTGTCAGCATTATTTATCCCCATTTAATATTGAACAGTTTATTTGATGAATGAATGAGTGAGTGGGTGAAGGAATGACGTTTGCTAAACCGCTGCATATTCATGGCTAAGGACTAAATGAATGAATGAATATGTTGGGATGAAAGAGTGAGTGACTGGTTGAGTGGAATTGAGTTCAATAAGTATGCCACATATACGCTCATGATTTCAATCATGCACCCATCCAGTCACTCGCAGTGTGTGACTGAACAAGTGCATGGATGAAAGAATGAACGAACGAATGAACGAAGATTTAATTGCTTGTTGTGGCGGAGCGATTGCGCAGGCGAGTAAATAAGAAAAGAAATTATTCATCTAAAAACTTGGGCAAAGACTGCTGACAAACAATAACAAATGTTGGAGTTTGGAAAAAGGGGGTGGGGTGGGTGACAGCAGTCTTTCGATTTTGAGGAGCGCTATCGCTCTTGCGCGCCATGGCGCCCGCAATGTTAACTTCTTGCGAGCCAACAACAGCGCGCCTCGGTTCTGCTAAGAGAGCGATCAAAATCTGGTAATTCATTCCAGTTCAGATATCATTTCTGTGTGAACAGCCAATTATTTTTTATTAGGTAACAAGGGACGAATATTTGGCAGTGGGTTTTAGTAACAGTGTGAATGTATTCAGCATAAATCTTATTTATTTCTACTGTTTGGAAAAACCTGGTGTTCTCTGAGAGGTTCGTGCTCCCTGGACCAATCACCATTCAGTATTCACCAATGGAGCAATTTATTAGCTCTGCATAAATTACAGCCGCAGTGTGCTCTTTTCTTTTGTTACTTGGAGCATAATACATCGTCATGACCCAAAGTTGGGATTCATTTAACCCTTTACCTAACGTAACGGCCAAAACCGGCCAGCGCTATACATGAAAATCGCCATTTAATTTTTTTTTAATATTTTCATTTTTTGCTTCCAAAACATAGGTTGTGACCCCTCAATGGAACGAGCGCGTCGCGCTCGTTCCAATGAGGGGTCACAACCTATGTTTTGGAAGCAAGAAATGAAAATTTTTAGTTATACGAGAATTTTTTTACGAGTGTCGTCTGCTACTAGCGTTAGGTAAAGGGTTAATGAAAACCATGAAAGCACCAAATCTCCCAGCTTCCATGTTGCCGTTCAATATGGATGTGCTCGAATACCGTACTGAATGCACAGTGCTGTCAATTACTGGATGCATTCTTCATTGCAATTTGCATGTTAATTGTTCTTGCCAACAACACGACCATCACTCGACGGGGCAGGATACAGGATAGCGAGCCTCACTTCAAATAGTAGCGAGCGATGTATAACGCGCCTACGATTTTCAAAATCGGAAGACTGGTGACAGATAATGACAAAATTACGGTTTCGAAAAAGGGGGTGAGGTAGGTGACAATTACACGAAGGACGCGGGCTAATCTTGTCCACAGTGGCTATTGAGCTACATTGCCAGTTTTTTTCACCTAAGCTATCACCAGCACATCAGTTCGGGAATACACCTTGATTGACAGAGAAAATGAGCGAGCTGATGAATGAATAAACGAAAAACATTACAATGCTAATGCATTTCCGTTATGATTTCATAAGTAATCTTACGATTGAATAAATGAACGGCCTATTTAAATATTTTACTGTATTCTCGCGCTCATGCATTCACTCGTGCAACCGTCCAGTCGCTCGCAATGAGTGACTGAATGAGTGAGCTAACGAATGGTACTTGTTAAGCGTTTGCAGGTTTTGAAAGGGGGGGGGGGGGTACAAGTACATGAAAGACGTGGGCTTATGTCGCCCTTAATGGCACTTGTGCTACATTGCCAGGTTTCTCACTTAAGCTACCACCAGAGCACCAGTACGGGAATACACCTTGAGTGACTGAGAAAATGAGCGAGCTGATGAATGAATAAACGAAAAACATTACCAAACTAATACGATTTCGTCACAATTTCATACGTAATCTGACGATTAAATGAATGAACGACTTATTTCAATATTTATCTATATTCTCGCGCTCGCGCATTCACTCGTGCACCCGCTCAGTCACTCACCGTTTACTTGTTAAACGTTTGAATGAAAGAATGAACGAACGAACGTACGCACGAAGAATTAATTGACGGAAGCATAAGTAAGACGAAAATAAGAGCCAAACGTGTCCCATAAGAGCCCTGTCCATCACCGAGACAACGGTTTCCAAGGTATAATTACCTTTTGTTCCCGAAAACCATGCAATTGCGCCCCCAAACGGGATTGGACCTATCGAGCTACACAAGGAAAGATTGGCGAATGAAGCAAACATGACAGTAAAGGTTCAATGTAGGCTATTTCCCTTTCGGCGCATCGGTATGTAGAAAAATACACACCGTATTGGTGTTTTTCAAGCTTATTTTTCATGCCGTGACAGCAGACAACAGCATTGTCAGGGACCGACCTGGGCATGCGCCAGTGCGTATTTGGTTCTGAAACATCAGAACCTGGCTCTTAAATCTCAGAAATAGGCTTCTCAGTTGGCGCGTAACTTCTCGAATCATATTTTGATATTCTTTCGATGGATAATCGAGAGAGACACTCTTACATGTATTATATATATGATTATCATTTATCATTGTTGTAGAGTGCTTAAGTTAATACTTCAAGTCTTAATTACCAAGCATTAATCTTCACTGTGGTTTCTGATCAAGTCTTGGCTGCCTAAATAGGCAGCCAGGACTTGATCAGAAACCACAGTGAAGATTATTGTTTGCTATAGTGTACTAAATGAAAATGATGAGAGCTATTACATACTTGCAGTGTGTGTTACAAACAGCAGTGTGACTCCGTAAATTGAAATCTGGCGCATGAATTGAAAAAAATAGGCTCCGAGGCTAGAGCGTATTTTAAATAGTCCTGATCGGTCCCTGATTGTATAAACCAGTCCGAGCTCGGTAGACGTCTATGTTATACATTTATATGGTGCCAAAGTTGACCAGTACGGACGGTTAAGTTGTTTACAATTTTGTGGAACTGTATCAAGTTTACATGCAGGTTGGCTGCAGTAGGAGATTTGAAATGAGACTGAAACGAGCAATAATAGTAGTAGTAGTAGTATAAAAAGGAGTTTTCAATACAGAAAATAACATATTTACATGATATATAGATATTATCATAACAGTGTGTTGATCCGTGTCGTCGTATCACGTCGAGTTGAGGTGGCCAGATTTTCGGATCACACGAGCTGCCGCAGGCAGCGAGTGTGATCCGAAAATCTGGCCACCTCAACGAGACGTGATGCGACGACACGGATCAATACACTGTTATGATGATATGTTTATCATATGACATTGTTTCGATGTCAAATTCACCCAAATTTGCCATTTTAATTAATATGCGGTGAAAAGCCGGTTACAAAATAGCAGACGAAACAACAACGACTTCCTTAGTTACGAAAACTATTCACGGAAACTCTCGAATATTTCCGTGGGAGTGTGATATGGATTTTGGATTTCCGTAAGAGTGTGATATGGACTTTTGATCCGGAAAAATCTCACACGGTGTGATACAACAGTTTGGAAAACATCGTCAAACAGTAGTGATATTTAGGGTAAAAATGTCATAGTCATATGATAAAAACCAGTATCAAACATATGTTACACTGGTGGTTGAACCGTGAGAATAATGGTGAGCAAGAATAGGAGCTATGAATTAGGTCGAGTTCCTTGCATGCATGTACCCAATTCAAGGGCAGGTCCAGGTCAAGGTACATGCCAAACACACACACTCGTATACAATGCGCTTTGGAGACAATCCATCCACATCCATTGCGTCAATGCGGGCTACTCAAAGCAGTACAACTACAGTTAAAACCAGAAGTCCTGCCATGAAATGCGCACAAATAGCACGTTGATATGCGCGTTAATGTACGCGTTATAGCCCAAGTAAAGCTATCAAATTCTTTACATATGGCCTGGGCACGCAATTCCAACGCGCAATTAAGCCTAGATAAGCGGACTTTTCTTGACAGGACTTTTAGTTTTAACTGTATCATGCATCTTCTGTTGCTGTTTTGTACTTTCTCTCTATTTACACTTATCAATATTTATTTTCTCTCTCCCTCTTAAACCTATATCTCCAATATATACTCAAACAAACGCATATTGACCCAGCCCCTTGACAAACATAATGATTAGTATACACTTGGTATTTGCCACATCTAATCTGATCTGTTTTTGTAATATTATTTTATATATGGAAAGGACAATAATAACTCTTTTGCTTGCTGTCGAGTCCAATCCACATACCATTGTACACAGGGACCGACCTGGGCATGCGCCAGTGCGTATTTGCTTCTGAAACATCAGGACCTGGCTCTTAAATCTCAGACATAGGCTTCTCAGTTGGCGCGTAACTTCTCAGATCATATTTTGATATTCTTTCGATGGATAATCGAGAGAGACACTCTTACATGTATTATATATATGATTATCATTTATCATTGTTGTAGAGTGCTTAAGTTAATACTTCAAGTCTTAATTACCAAGCATTAATCTTCACTGTGGTCTCTGAGCAAGTCTTGGCTGCCTAAATAGGCAGCCAAGACTTGATCAGAAACCACAGTGAAGATTAATGTTTGCTATAGTGTACTAAATGCAAATGATGAGAGCTATTACATACTTGCAATGTGTGTTACAACAGCAGTGTGACTCCGTAAATTGAAATCTGGCGCATGAATTGAAAAAATAGGCTCCGAGGCTAGAGCGTATTTTAAATAGTCCTCATCGGTCCCTGATTGTACATTACTGCTTGATATTATTGGAAATAAATAATGTTTAAACTAATTTTCCAAATTGAGAGGATGGTTATTAAGCCCTGCTGTTGACTCAGAGAGGGAACTAAGTCATTTGCAAATAAAACTCCATTAAGAGGTTCGTTTCCGGCGCATATTGGGGCACATGATTTCTCAAGTGCTTTACCAATATCGTCAATGAATATTTCGAAGAGTGTGGATGATTGTACACCTTTATTAGGCTTTTCCCTCTGGAAAAGACTATTGTTTTTCTACGGATTATTATTATTATTTTTTTAGGCTTTTCCCTCTGGAAAAGACTATTGTTATTCTACGGATTATTATTTTTTTTTTTTTTTTTGTTTTTTGTTTTTTTTCCCCACACATTTTGTCCTTACGATTCAGAAGCCATTTTTGAACCGATTTTCACGAAATTTTGCACACACATAGAAGGGCACAAAATCTAAAAATGTACCCAAGCGGAATTTTCGATTTAACCCTTATTTCGTCAGAATTGGCAAAAAATGCCAAAATTGGGGTTTATCGGCACTTTCTCGAAACACGTCTTGTAGATTTTTTTTAAACATTCGCCATTGCTAGACCTGCCTGTGACACGACCTTTGATACACACGACATATCAGGCGATGCATATGGTAACCCTCCACAGGCTGCTAAACATCGAAATTTTGATGAAATAGGCTAGTTTCAGGCCCCCGCTGCACCCAAACAGTACACGAGAGATAAACACAATTTCCTTTATTGGAAGTGGAATTTACCGAGGATCATTTTTGTCAGTAATAAGGGTGTTCAAAAAACCAAGCATTAACCCGTTTTTGGCTGGTTAAACAGCAATACTCCCATAAAGCTCACAAATTCATGTTTTCCGTGGATTTCTCTAAACGAGTCTTGTAGATCTTCAAGAAAAAATTGTCACTCCCAGGTTTTGGTCTGACAATAGAAGTTGCATGGACAAAATACTGCGGTGAGCATTTGTTAACCATCCACGGGCTGCTAAATGTCAAAACTGTGATAAAAATGGGCTGTTTTTGGACGCCTACAGCACCCAATTGGTACGCCACAAAGAAAAGTGCATTCTTTTATCGAGCGCACAATCTATATGGAAACATTTTTGTAAGTAGTAAGGGTATTCAAAAGTCGAAGTCTTAACCCTATTTGGACAGGCTAAAGAGAGACACCCCTTAAAATCTTAAAATTCCCATTTTCTGTGGATTTCTCTAAATACATCGTGTAGGTTTTCAAGAAAAATTGACTACTCGCAGGTCTTTGTGTGACATTACAAGTTGCATGGACAAAATATTCCGGAGAGCGTTTATTAACCATCTACAGAGTGCTAAGCATCGTAATTTTGTTGAAATGGGCTGTTTTCAGACACGCACAGCACCCAACGTGTACCTGAGAAATAAACATAATCTCCTTTGTTGGAAGTGGAATTCACCGATGACCATTTTTGTAAGTAATAAGGGTATTCAAAAAACCAGGCGTTAACCCGTTTTGTGGTTGTTAATAGTGATACCCACCAAAAGATTGAAAACCTATTTTTTCCCTGGATTACTTTACAAACATCTGGTAGGGGTTTCAAGAGAAAATGGCCATTGATAGTTCTTGGTGTCACATTACCAGTTGATTGGATAAATTATTCCGGTAAGCATTTGTTAACCCTCCATGGGCTGCTAAATGTCAAAATTTTGAAAAAATAGTCTGTTTTTGAACACCAACAACATCAAATGGGAATGCAACAGAGATGCCTAACTTCTTTTACCGGACGCAAACCTGACAGGGAAACATTTTTGGAAGTAGTAAGTGTATTCAAGAATCGAAGTCTTAACCCATTTTTGACTAGTTAAAGAGATATACCCCTTAAAAGCTTAAAATTCCAGTTTTCTGTGGATTTCTCAAAACAACATTTTCAAGAGCAATTGACCATTCGCAGTTCTTCGAGGGACATTACAAGTTGCATGAACAAAATATTTCGGTAAGCATCTGTTAACTCTCCAGAGGCTGCCAAGCATAGACATTTGGAGAAAATGGACTGTTCTTGGGCAACGATAACACCAAATGTGTACCTGCGAGATAAACATAATCTCCTTCATTGGAAGTAGAATTCACCGTCGATCATTTTTGTAAGCAATGAAGGTATTCACAAAACCAAGCATTAACCCGTTTAGGGCTGATTACAGAAAATACCCCTCAAAAGGTTAAAAATTCATGTTATCCGAGGAAATAATAATGGTATCTCTAAAAACATCTCGTAGATTTTCAAGAAAAAATGGCCATTCTCAGATCTTATTGTGACATTACAAGTTGCATGTACAAAATATTCCTGTAAGCATTTGTTAACCCTATGCAGGTTCTCAAACATCAAAATGTTGATAAAATGGGCTGTGTTTGCATACCCACAACACCCGAAGTTGGGAGGAGAGATCAAAATAAGTGGAAGTAGAATTCTCAGAGAATTATTTTTGGAAGTAATAAAGATATTGAAAAAACAACACTTAACCCGTTTTGGGCTGGATAAACAATGATACCTATCAAAAGCTTAAAATTCATGTTCTCCCTGGATTTCTCTGAAAACATCTTGCAGATTTTAAAGAAAAAATGGCCATTCACAGTTCTTGGTGTAACATTACCAGTTGCATGAATAAATATTCCTGTTAGCACTTGTTAACCATCTACCAGCTGCCAGACATCAATATTTTGGATACATTTGAGATAAAATGGACCATTTTCAAATAGACACAGCACTCAGTGGGTATGTGTCAAAGAAACATAACTCCTTTTGTCGGTCATTGACTTGTTGGACGACGATTTTGACATTAACCCACTCCACCGTTAATGATGGTTTTTACCTAAACAATTGTTTTATCAAACTGTGTCATTTGAGACTACTATACTCACCTTTCTCATAACATCAATGAAGGAACTTCAGTGAGACAGTTAAAAACAATTCATCAGACACTGTGGGGTCTTGACAAATCATGGAATCTCATCGGGAAAAACCACGATTCTCCAGAATCATAAAGTCTAGTTTTAGTTTATTTTTCTTGATTCGGTCTTGATTTCGCAGTATTTTATTTATGAAATATCGACCACAGCCGTGTAAGTGCGTCGCTACTCGATCGCGATCTAATCGAGAAAATGGGGGCGTGGTGGCTCAGTAGGTAGACGTGCAGACTGCAAGCCGAGAGGTCCTCGGTTCGAATCCTACCTGCGGCAACCGTGTTGTGTCCTTGGGAAAGACACTTCACCCCCATTGCCCACGTGGGAGCACTGTGGCGTTGTGTACTAAGGCTTACTGCACGTCGATGGTGCACTTGTCTTCAACCAATGCTAACCATGCTTGTGTGGAGTTTATATGATGGGGAGCTGACTGTTGATCGCCGTTGCTCGGTCGTTCTCTCCGGGCACTACGTCTTCCTCCACCCGTAAAACTGTCACGGTCATGATTAGCCATTGTGCAGAAATATGTAACCTTAAACACCAATAAATCAATAATATAAATAAATCGAGAAAAATACCGATTTTGTGATCGCAATGCTGTATTTTCGCAGGACGGTTGATGTGAGATATAGCCGATGCGTCAATCTGATAAATAGAGGATATGGAATGAGTGTTTTTCTCATATAATATTTATGAAACGAGTCTAAGAGCCAGAGGCTCGCCAAAACGGAAAATTCGGACGAGTTTCATAAATATTATATGAGAAAAACACTCATTTCATATCCTATTTATCATATGACACACACACGCATAAATTAGCCACTTAGTATGACTTTTTAACCCATCACCTAACTTGAATTGGAGACGGCACTTGGAAAAAACATCCTCGTATAACGAAAAAAAAATCACTTTTTGCTTCCAAAACATAGGTTATGATCCCTCATTGGAACGAGCTCGTCGAGCTCGTTCCAATGAGGGGTCATAACCTATGTTTTGGAAGCAAAAAGTGAAAACAAAAAAAATGAATGGCCTTTTCTTGTAGGTAAAAGATTAATACAATGTAACCCACCCTAAATAGGACAGATAACGTAATTTCTCCCTACTGAAATTATGCAAATGTGACCCAGTTGTATTTTGTTTAGCCAATCAAATTGTCCAGTTTTGAAATTGACCAATGAAAGTTCCCGACTCTAAATATGCAAATTATGAAAATGTGGCCCAGTTGTATTTTGTTCAGCCAATCAAATTGTCTAGTTTTGAAATTGACCAATGAAATTGACGGAAGGCTTTATTTATCACTGATTAATATGAGAACAAAATATTAAATGTTTTAAAGTGAACAAAACGGGCGAGTCATATGATAAATAGACAATAGTTCACAGCTCGGATTCGAGTATGATTTTTATCCTCGAGAGGGGCGCGCGGAGGATTGCTTAACATTATTTCACGATGCATTATCCGAGTGAAATAATCCACGCGTCCCACGAGAGCATAAAATTGTACTCGAATCCGTGCAGTGAACTTTTGTATTAATTTTATTTTCTCCTTATTTGCTTTTCCAAAAACAACCCTTTATAACTGATTCAGTGGTTACTTTCAAAACATGTCCAAAAAAGTCCGTCATCGATGAGAGTGGAATACGATGCTGGGAGTGGAATGCAATTGTGGGTGTGGAATACAATTTGTTTTGGGGAAAGAAAACCTAATGGAAATAAAATAATAAGCAATTTTCCTGTGTTCGAAATCCCGATGCAGTGTGATTCTCTTCAGTCGACCCATGCTATTGAACAAAGACTACGAGAAGTGTCTTTTTGAAATGCATACTTCCATCGCCACGATATAGCCTTAGCTGCTTATATAGCGTTAAACACTCATAAATAATAACGAGAAGTGTCAAGTGAAACATGCAATCATTGAATATAATTTGGACACACCGAATGGTAATCTTTCATATCTGTCAACAAAAAGAGCGTACAACATGGTGCACATGGAATGATAAAGGTGCACTGTTATGGCAGCTAAATTTGTCAACGTACAGGTTCAAGGCAAGTGTTTTTGGAAAATGTATGTTATTGTCTTCACAGGAAATATTATATACATGTAGTATCAGACTTTTGCCGATAGCTGTTGGAACGCGATGTACACATACAGTGGTGAAAATAACTCAGGCCTGGCAATATAGAAAATCAAGGCGTGCGAAACAGTTGCCATCCTCAGGTTGCTTGGAAGTGCAATTGCACCAGAAATTTTCAATCCAAAAACTTGTATGCTATTTTGGTTATATTCACTGCAAAGTATTAATATTGTGACTGAAATATAGTACTACGTTCAGCTACATAGTGGACAAATTGGCACACACATCTCATTATTCAAAATGTTGCATTCAATTCTTATGTGACTGTCTTCTGCACTCAAAATGTATCGAAATGCGACACAGAATGGGTCATAAATTATTGCGATTCAGTGCAACATTGACAAATCGCCCCCTGAGTTCCAATGTGTTCTCTGTGCCAGTAGGCACAATGAACACATTGGAACTCAGGGGTCGAAATGATAACAGATTTTAAAAGCAGTCCCAAACAGGTGTGGGATTCCAGAAAATCAAGGGGTGCAAAGCATTGCCCTCCTCAATTTTTTCTAGGCTCGCAGTAGGCGTGCAGCACTCCTGCACTCATTAAGAATGCCAGGCCTGATATCTTGTATGATAATCGCATGAAACATTAATGCCGCTACATAAAACGATGCACATTCTAAGGATGAATAAACAGCCCCGAGAGTTGAAATTGACGAATGCGTGGGAAGAAGCCGCTACATTCCATTCGCGGCACCAATATTGCGGCCTTTATTTTACTGTTAGTCTCTGTAATACTACGTCTACGCACAGGCCTGTCTGTCCTTGCGCTACAAAGATATCAGTAGAAAGGGGGGGGGGGGGGGTGTCTAATAATTGCTAAGGCTCATCTCAAGCCTACCTGGGCGTAGATATGAGATATATCCTATTGGTACACTCTAAAATCAATTGGATTAAAATCAATCCAACTCAACTGGGTAGTGTGAATATGAACCCAATTGGGTTCATATTCCCCCAACCCATTTAATTTGGGTTACTCTTTAACCAAAACTGATTTTAGAGTGTAATAGTTTAGGAGCTCGAAAAAAGCATGCCTTAGTTGACAGTATGGTGTGTCTTAGGTGTGCCAGCTCGATAACGCACCTCAGAAGTGAAACCTTGTTATGGATGCATCAAAATTATAATCAAAGATTTTACTTCATGTGTCACCGTCGTCGCAGCGTAGTCAATATTTCGGCAGCGTAGTTAATATTTCTGGCAGCGTAGTCAATATTTCTGGTTGCGTAATCAATATTTCTGGCAGTGTAGTCAATATTTCTGGCAGCGTAGTCAATATTTCTGTCAGCGCAGTCAATATTTCTGGCAGCGTAGTCAATATTTCTGGCAGCGCAGTCAATATGTCTGGCAGCGCAGTCAATATTTCTGGTAGTGTAGTCAATATTTCTGTCAGCATAGTCAATATTTCTGGCAGCGTAGTCAATATTTCTGGCAGCGCAGTCAATATTTCTGGCAGTATAGTCAATATTTCTGGCAGCGTAGTCAATATTTCTGGCAGCGTAGTCAATATTTCCGGCAGCGTAGTCAATATTTCCGGCAGCGCAGTCAATATTTCTGGCAGTGCAGTCAATATTTCTGGCAGCGAAGTCAATATTTCTGGCAGCGTAGTTAATATTTCTGATTGTTTTGCGGAAATGCGTAATTTAGAAATGTGTTGAAACTGAAAATATAAATCGTAAACTATCACTTTATCGAGGACCCAGTGAAACTGAAATTTCGGATCGAATCAATCTGTAATCCAATCCGGCACAGGAGTTCGCATCGAATCGAAACTCGAATCGAATCTCGAATCGAATTTCATCGCTCAGTAAGTTATCGATACACCTTAGAACAGTCACAGTAAGGGTGAGTGAATTGTAACTAAATCACCCGCGGATTGGAGTTATCACCCAAGTTATAACTTTCAAATTTTGGTCATATCGACAAAAACACATTTGCAATTATTGCTTGGGTGGAATGTCCACTCTGTGGGTGATTTAGTGATAATACACTCTCCACGTACTGTATGTTGTGTCTCCACTCAACTGTTGCGTGCAATGGCAACCTGTCAGTGTTGGCAAATAAATAAAAAAGTGGAATGTCCCAGGACGGAATCAAGGTGTTTCAGAAGCAGAACCTCTTTAAACTCTTCTATCATCAGGGGCCAATACTATAAAGCTTTTATAATTGTATTTTCTAGAATTGTATTTTCTAGTTATGACTTTAAATGGGTAGAAATGAACCATTAGCATTTTCAAAGGTGTGGCAATTTGCCAGTTGGCAAATTGCCATATCTTTTAAAATGCTAATGATTCCTTTTAGCCCGTTATATATATTATATAGGTAGAAAATACAATTCTAAAATACAATTCCAGAAAATACAATTGTAAAAGTTGTATAGTATTGGCTCTAAGACAGTCCAGATCTCCTGGCCACGAGACTTGGTGGTAGAAGAAGAGTGACACTTGGAAGGAGTGGGAGAACATCTCGATGCTTCAAAAAGTATCGAATCAGTGAGAATGCAATCGGATCGACACCAATCAAATCAAATTGAATTTCGAATCTTCTCAGATCTATAACGTTATCAAAATGTATGTTATTGTTTTCACAGGAAATATTATATACATGTAGTATCAGACTTTTGCCAATAGCTGTTGGAACGCGATGTACACATACAGTGGTGAAAATAACTCAGGCCTGGCAATATAGAAAATCAAGAAGTGCAAAACAGGTGCCATCCTCAGATTGCTTGGAAGTGCAATTGCACCAGAAATTTTCAATTCAAAAACTTGTATGCTATTTTGGTTATATTCACTTCAAGGTATTAATATTGTGACTGAAAAATAGTACTACGTTCAGCTACACAGTGGACAAATTGGCACACACATCTCATTATTCAAAATGTTGCATTCAATTCTTATGTGACTGTCTTCTACACTCAAAATGTATCGAAATGTGACACAGAATGGGTCATGAATTATTGCGATTCAGTGCAACATTGACAAATCGTCCCCTGAGTTCCAATGTGTTCTCTGTGTCAGTAGGCACAGAGAACACATTGGAACTCAGGGGACGAAATGATAATAGATTTTAAAAGCAGTCCCAGACAGGTGTGGGATTCCAGAAAATCAAGGGGTGCAAAGCATTGCCCTCCTCATTTTTTTTCTAGGCGTGCAGTAGGCGTGCAGCACTCTTAAAGAATGCCAGGCTTGATAACTTGTATGATAATCGCAGGAAACATTAATGCTGCTACATAAGACGGTGCACATTCTAAGGTTGAATAAACAGCCCCGAGAGTTGAAATTAATGGATGCGTGGGAAAAAACCGCTAGATTCCATTCACGGCACCAATATTGCAGCCTTTATTTTGCTATTAGCCTCTGTAATACTACGTTTACGCACAGGCCTGTTTGTCCTCGCGATACAAAGATATCAGTAGAAGGGGGTAGGGGTGGGGTGTCTAATAATTGCTAAGGCTCATCTCAAGTCTACCTAGGCGTAAATATGAGATATATCCTATTGTAACACTCTAAAATCATTTGGGTTAAAATCAACCCAACTCAACTAGGTTGAGTGAATATGAACCCAAATGGGTTCATATTCACTCAACCCATTTAATTTGGTTTACTCTTTAACCCAACTGATTTTAGAGTGTAATTTTGTAGGAGCCCGCAAAAAGAGTGCTTTGAATCAACGCAAGAAATGTTTCTCAATCGCGACCTGTCTTACTTCTAGTCTCTGATGACTTTAAGAATTCCATCAGATATGTTTGTTTATTAAACAGTTACGAATGGAGACTCTCCAGCTTTATGACTACGAGGCGTACTTCCAATATTTGTGTTAATATTTTGAGGTTTTTAAGGTGAATTAAATACTAACGGAATGAAATTCAACAGATTTGCCACCAGCTTTGCTACAGATACAGTATGCCATTAAGGCGTTGAAATTAATGAATGCGTGGGAAGAAACCGCTACGTTCCATTCACAGCACCAATATTGCGACCTTTATTTTACTGTTAGTCTCTGTAATACTACGTCTACGCACAGGCCTGTCTGTCCTCGCGCTACAAAGATATTAATAGAGGGGGGGGGGGGTGTATCTAATAATTGCTAAGGCTCATCTCAAATCTACCTAGGCGTAGATATGAGATATATCCTATTGGTACACTCTAAATTCAATTGGGTTAAAATCAATCCAACTCAACTGGGTTGTGTGAATATGAACCCAATTGGGTTCATATTCCCTCAACCCATTTAATTTGGATTACTCCTTAACCAAAACTGATTTTAGAGTGTAATAGTTTAGGCGCTCGAGAAAGCATGCTTAGTTGACAATATGGTGTATCTTAGGTGTGCCAGCTCGATAACGCACCCCAGAAGTGAAACACTGGTATAGATGCATCAAAATTATATTCAAAGATTTTGCTTCATGTGGCGCCGTTGTCGCAGCGTAGTCAATATTTCTGGCAGCGTAGTTAATATTTCTGACAGCGTAGTCAATATTTCTGATTGCGTAATCAATATTTCTGGCAGTGTAGTCAATCGTTCTGGCAACGTAGTCAATATTTCTGGCAGCGTAGTCAATATTTCTGGCAGCGTAGTCAATATTTCTGACAGCGTAGTCAATATTTCGTGCAGTGTAGTCAATATTTCTGGCAGCGTAGTTAATATTTCTGATTGTGTTGCAGAAATGCGTAATTTGGAAATGTGTTGAAACTGAAAACTGAAAATAGAAATCGTAAACTGTCACTTTATCGAGGACCCAGTGAAACTGAAATTTCGGATCGAATCAATCTGTAATCTAATTCGGCACAGGAATTCACGTCGAAGCGAAACTCGAGTCGAATTTCATCGCTCAGTAAGTTATCGATATAACACCTTACAACAGTTACAGTACGTGGAGAATGGATTGTAACTAAATCACCCGCGGAGTGGAGTTATCACCCAAGTTATAACTTTCAAATTTTGGTCATATCGACAAAAAACACAAGCAATGTTTCGCCAATGGACCTCCGGGTTTGGTGCTGGTCATGCTTTGCAACACATTTGCAATTATTGCTTGGGTGGAATGTCCACTCTGTGGGTGATTTAGTGATAATACACTCTCCTCGTACTGTATGTTGTGTCTCCACTCAACTGCTGCGTGCAATGGCAACCTGTCAGTGTTGGCAAATAAATAAAAAAGTGGAATGTCCCAGAACGGAATCAAGGTGTTTCAGAAGCAGAACCTCTTTAAACTCTTCTATCATCAGGGGCCAATACTATAAAGCTTTTATAATTGTATTTTCTAAAATTGTATTTTCTAGTTATGACTTTAAATGGGTTGAAATGAACCATTAGCATTTTCAAAGGTGTGGCAATTTGCCAGTTGGCAAATTGCCATATCTTTTAAAATGCTAATGATTCCTTTTAGCCAGTTATATATATTATATAGGTAGAAAATACAATTCTAAAATACAATTCCAGAAAATACAATTGTAAAAGTTGTATAGTATTGGCTCCAAGACAATCCAGATCTCCTGGCCAGGAGACTTGGTGGTAGAAGAAGAGTGACACTTGGAAGGAGTGGGAGAACATCTCGATGCTTCAAAAAGTATCGAATCAGTGAGAATGCAATCGGATCGACACCAATCAAATCAAATTGAATTTCGAATCTTCTCAGATCTATAACGTTATCAAAATGTATGTTATTGTTTTCACAGGAAATATTATATACATGTAGTATCAGACTTTTGCCAATAGCTGTTGGAACGCGATGTACACATACAGTGGTGAAAATAACTCAGGCCTGGCAATCTAGAAACTCAAGAAGTGCAAAACAGGTGCCATCCTCAGATTGCTTGGAAGTGCAATTCAAAAACTTGTATGCTATTTTGGTTATATTCACTTCAAGGTATTAATATTGTGACTGAAAAATAGTACTACGTTCAGCTACACAGTGGACAAATTGGCACACACATCTCATTATTCAAAATGTTGCATTCAATTCTTATGTGACTGTCTTCTACACTCAAAATGTATCGAAATGTGACACAGAATGGGTCATGAATTATTGCGATTCAGTGCAACATTGACAAATCGTCCCCTGAGTTCCAATGTGTTCTCTGTGCCAGTTGGCACAGAGAACACATTGGAACTCAGGGGACGAAATGATAATAGATTTTAAAAGCAGTCCAAAACAGGTGTGGGATTCCAGAAAATCAATGGGTGCAAAGCATTGCCCTCCTCAATTTTTTCTAGGCGTGCAATTGGCATGCAGCCCTCTCATCTCCAGTACTAAGTTCAATGAGGTCATTGTACAGATATTGTTTACCAGTTGTTTATATTTTTTATCATTGGAAATATAATAATTATTCATTATAAATAAGTGATGAATCAATCATTGCTGCTTTCTTCCCATCATTATACACATATGGAGAACAAATTATTATTCATTATTGTGTGCAGATGGACGCTATTTATGTAGGTTATCGTCATTAGAGAGGAAACTTTTCCAATTATCATGTAGCATTTAATCCCGCAACGCCTTGGTAAAACAGAAATATGCAGGTATCTCTCTTAAGCTTCTGACAATAAAGATATTGAATTAGAATTTGGTGGCAAAAACTGGAACGGCAAATGATGACCTCACAGAGTAAATCGGGCGATATCGGAAAGAGTATGTTTTTGCTAAACATCATATTTTCAATCTGATAATAAGGGAAGAAACGGCATTTCGCTTAATGATATCTTTCTGTTCGTAAGGAAATTCCATTGGAAAAACAATAGTGTGAAACTGAAGAATGAAGATACGAACAAACAGGTGAGTTTTTTTACGTGAATAATAACACTTTACCTTATACAAATGCTTTTTGAATAACTAAACATTTATTTCTTTTTGGTTTGCAAGGGGTCATAAGCCAGGTTTTGGATGCAAAAATTTAGACAAAATAAAGTTTGGTTGGCGATTTTTGCCAATACCACTCACTGATACTTATAGACCTGGATTACTGGAACGGAGGCGAAAATGTGGCGTCTCGATCTGCCAATACAATGGCGTCAAATCAATCAGTGCGGTAGCTCCTCCCATCGATGACGTTTGATGACATGAAATGTGTCACAGCTTAACAGCTTTCACATCATCAAACATAAAACGAATGCCTTGCACGAAAACTAGCATCACGGTATGAACTTTCCAATCTGGATATTTGTTCTTTTTCAATACTGGCTAAAATGTGTTGGAAATATTCAATTCGTATCTCCGCGAAAACTGCACAACTTATCCTCATTTCTCACAGACATCAGAGAATATTTTTTTAAATATAGAATATACGCATAGTAGCTTGGTGTACCAAATGTTCACGGTGTTAACCGTGAACATTTGGTACACCAAGCTACTAAGCGTATATTTTATTTATACCATGATCGTCACATTATTAAGAGTCGCTGTTATTTTTTCTCCATTTTATTGAGCAGCAGCCGTACATACGTGCGAATTTGCTTTTGTTTACATGAGCATCGGTGGGCGGCACTTCCGCTGTCACTGTTATCGCCGAGACGAAATGGAATAATAATAACATAATAACATACTATTTCGAGTTATGGATGCTTTATTGACATGCGACAATGCATGTTTGTTAATATTTGGCATCTTCTGAGGCAAACCCATTTAAAAAAAACGTAATAAATAATTGCCAATTTCATTTCACTCTTCGCGAGGCGACGTGTGATAAATTTAGACAAGTTCGCATTCAGGTCGACGTCACCAAAGGTCAACATGGATGTAGTTCCACTGTAGTTTTTTTTATTAGGGTTTAACGACACATTAACATCCACATCATTAACGACACATCATGTCGGTGACAGTTTTACGGGTGGGGGAAGCCGGAGTACCCGGAGAGAACCACCGAGCAACGACGAGCAGCTGTCAGCTCTACAACATCGTAACTCTGAAATCTGCACCGCGGCACAGGCAGGGTTAGATTGGTTGAAGACATGCGCACCATCGACGTGCAGTACGCCTTAGTACACAGCGTCATCGTGCCCCCATGTAGGCAATCGGGGTTAAGTGCCTTGCCCAAGGACACAACGCGGGAGCACGAATCAGTCGCTGAAATGGTCACCCATCCAACTACTAACCGCGCTCGACGTTGCTTAACTTCGGTGATCTGACGAGAACCGGTTACCGCGACGCCACCGCGCCCCCCCCCCCCCCACCACTGTAATTATTGGTACATATTATCCGCTGTCTTATAAGGTAGCACGTAATAGAATCTTTTTGCTCATTTTAATTTCAATACAGGGAAAATTAATAAATGATAGAATTCTTTTTGTTTATTTTTATTTCAGCTAAGAGGACATCGCTCTCATTGTGAGCCGTGTATAGATTTCAGCAGAAAGTGCACAGAGCCTGCATGTGACGTCTCAGATTCGTTAAAATGTGAAGAAGGTAAGATATTATTTGATTCTGAATATTGTGCATGGAAAACAAAGTGGAGCCTTAACCCTTTCAACACGAAAAACCACTTTTCCAGCGCCATGATACGTTGTAATTTCATTAAGGGGAATGTTAACAGAAACGATATGAAGAAAATGACCAATGACCAAATAGCACAAAAGGGCAATTAATTCAGTTTTTATGACGCAGTTTCAATTCCTTTGCATTTTATCAATAATTATAATTCATCAGTTAAATTTGACCCCGTTATTCTTTCTGAACCCGTAATTGGATTGGCTGAGAGGCGGTCGACTCTGTGCTCTAATCTTAAGTAAAGTCACTCTTACCGTGCTGTATTGCCAGAAGTGGTTCAGTTAGAACATGTGTGTTTCCACGCTACGCAAGAGCAACGGCGCTAAATTGCTCCTATCACAGATCGAACACACCTCGAAGTTGTTTTCTGTAAATTCGATCATGGCAAATATACAGTACGTGGAGAGTGGATTGTAACTAAATCACCCGCGGAGTGGAGTTGTCACACAAGCTATAACTTTCATATTTTGTACATATCGACAAAAAGCACAAGCAATGTTTCAGGCAATGGACCTCCGGGTTTAACCCGGAGGTCCATTGGCTGAAACTTTGCTTTTGCTGGTTATGCTTTGCAACACATTTGCAATTATTGCTTGGGTGGAATCTCCACTCTGTGGTTGGTTAGTGATAATACACTCTTCACGTACTGTACCGAGAGCGAAATTGACATGTTTTGACTGTTTTTGTTCAAATAAAACGGGTTTGGAGAATTTGATTTCACTTCTAAAGATGCTAGAAATTACAATGGAGATAAAGTCTCTTGTTTCGTTGGACATACGGGAAGTTGACCGTGGAAAACAATTTGTTAACGAGCCCCCGAAGGGACGTTTATCTCCTAAATAATATATGCCAAAGCAGCAAAGTTTATCTCTTAAATAATATACGCTAAAAGCAGCAAAGTTTTTAAAAAAAATAATTTACATATTTAAAAAGCTCTCTTTCAACGATCATGTTTTCTTGGCACTTATTATCAGGTCCAACCTATACACAATCAATGCCAACAGATTCTGTATTAGTGTGGTATATTTGACCTGAGATCTGGAAATTTGATATATTGTACCCAAAAAGATATAAAGTGTGACCGTTTTGAAAATATGTTAATGAAAGTGACGTAAACAAAAAACTTTCTGTTGATGTGGGCAGGGACATGGCGACAGGGAGTGGGGTTGGGTAGGGGAGGGGTCACCCTCCAATCCTGGCCCAAATTTCCTATAGTTGGAAATTCGGAGGGCAAGTCATGAGTAGTTGGGAATTCCATCTATCCAGATTTTAAGCTTCTTTGGGAATGCTGATGTCTCCTTTACTTCCCAAAATCCCAACTCGGTTTCAAATCTGCAAAAATTCCAACTGTTACTATTTACAACTACAGTGTATGCAAAATCGAGCTTCATAAGTATGTATGATGTCTATAGTACGTTTACTTATCGTAATAAAAAAAAAATCCCCGAAATGCACTTCAAGAAAATCACACCACGTAAAATCGTTATCCTGAGTTAATTCCATCATTCACAGTTACAAAATGATGAAACATCGAAACTTGATCATTCCTGCATAAGATCTGATTTAATGTTAGGACAATGTGAATTGTTCAAAGTTATCAGCTGGAGCATTTGTTTAGCACATATTCAATTCCCAGAATAATACTAAATAATAACAACCTGATAATTCTATCATAAATGTGTTGGCATTTCAGTTACTAGAATCAATTTTATGGCCCCTTTCAGGGCTTCATTTTTAAAATGTTTCTCGATAGTGAATTTTCAACTAAGGGAAGGGATCGGGAGGGGGATTCCCCCGCCTGTTTGAAATTTACTACCCTACACCTTCCAGTGGGAAACCTCTAACCACGCCCCTGGATGTGGGGAACAGATTTTGTCTCTAAAGTATGGTGAGTCATTTCAGTCATGTTTGCTAAGAGAGTCTTTTGTTCAATTCAAGTACCACTGTGCTGAAAACTTTTGAAACCAAGGAACACTAAAACAAATACTGATCTGATATAATCTGAATAAACTTGATTTGGCAAACAGTGTGCCTCGGGTATGTCCATCAATTGCATTTCGATTGCCTCATTGCGTACAAAGAGAAATGTTGCAAATATAGCGATATTTTAGTTGGTTCAGTGTACTTTCGCCTACAGTGCACATTCGCCTACAAAAATTATCAGGTAAAAGTGTAGGCGAAAGTGCGCTAACCAAGGTGTAGAGATCAGTAGCTAATTACCTGCTCTCCCCACAGTAAAATCGACTGACCGTTTGGTGATTGAGAGAGAGAGATATAGAGCGAGGTTCCAATAATATCAACATTCATAGGTTTTATTGACAAATATCGATACAATTTATCCTCTCTCTCTCTCTCTCTCTCTCTCTCTCTCTCTCTCTCCAATCTCAATAAAATCATACAAGTATGATTATTATTCCAATAATATTCATATTTGCAAGGTTTTATTGACAAATAACAAATCCACATTGTATATGATGCTCTAAACTTGTTCTTACAAGAGTCCATTAAGTTAACGTCCCAATCGCAGAATGCGAGCTGGGACATTTTAGTTTCCACAAGTCCATGGATAACATGCAGTTGATAAGCTGCTGATAAGTTGATTTGTGCTTTTAAAAACAAGTCAGTATTTGTCTTCATGGCCTCAGCTAAAACAACTACCTTGCACATAACATAACATAAGAAAAAAAAAACAAACACATAACATAAGATAAAAAAGAAAAATGCTGGGAATGAATGGTCGGTCAGTCCATTTATTGTGGGTAGAACAGGTAATTAGCTACTAATCCCTATACCTTAATTAGTGCACTTTCGCCTACACTTTTACCTGATAATTTTGTAGGCCAAAGTGAACTGTAGGCGAAAGTAGACGACACCTTTTAGTTCACCAGAGAAAAGCCGTACGAACTGTAATTGACTCATGTTTCTGATGTGATCATACAGTACGTGGAGGGTGGATTGTAACTTAATCACCCGCGGAGTGGAGTTATCACCCAAGCTATAACTTTCAAATTGTGTACATATCGATAAAAAAAACACAAGCAACGTTTCAGCCAATGGACCTCCGGGTTTAACCCGGAGGTCCATTGGCAGAAACTTTGCTTGCGCTTGTTATGCTTTGCAACAAATTTCCAATTGTTGCATGGGTGGAATCTCCACTCTGCGGGTGATTTATTGATAATACACTCTCCACGTACTGTAGTTGGACGATTTGCATCATACCCAAGCAAGTGGAGTGTTGTCTTAAAACATTTACCGGGGTTTCTTTACAACAGAGAGTCGATCGCCCATGACACCGACTTGGCTTGCTATGAAACTACATCTGTTTTTCTTGGATATCTGTGACGGGACAAACACACTCCATAGAACATTACTGACTGGCGCGGCCTACCATACTTTAGGAAAAAAAGCCCTAGTTATTAACCTTTCACCCAACGTAACGCACAAAACCGGCCAGCGCTATTCACAAAAATCGTCAATCAATTTTCATTATTTTTTCATTTTTTGTCTCAAAAACATAGGTTATGACACCTCTTTGGAACGAGCTCGTTCCAATGAGGGGTCAAAACCTATGTTTTTGAGACAAAAAAATAGTTATTCAAGAATATGTTTTGCAAGTGTCGTCTGCTTTTCATGTTAGGTAAAGGGTTAACATGATCAAGATGGCTGAGGTTTGACATCAGCTTCATTCGCATATTTACAGAAATTTTACTCATACTTTTTTCATGGCACAATATATCAAAATTCTAGGTCTCAGCTTATATATACTAGAAAACGACAGAATTGTCAGTATAGTATCTGTAAAGACTGGGGAGCACGGTGGCTCAGTGGTAGAGTTCGATCCCCATCCGGGACGACTCGCGTTGTGTCCTTGGGCAAGGCACTTCATCCCGGTTGCCAACACGGGGTCACGATGACGCCGTGTACTAAGGCGTACTGCACGTCGATGGTGCACATGTCTTCAACCGCTGTAACCCTGCTTGAGCGGAGCTTGAACAGAGTTAGAATGTTGAGGAGCTGACAGTTGTTCGACGATGCCCGGTGGTTCTCTCCGGCTTCCACCACCCGTAAAAACCTTGCTGGTCACGATTGGCCATTGTGCATAAGTAAATACATAAATGTAAAGACTGGATTGCTTTTGGATAAGAAAAACTGCCTCGAAAAAAAGCTTTTTAAAAGTGAGATTATCAAATATTTAAATTGTAAAATAATTTGCGCGAGTGAAAAATAAAACTTTCAGGACCACACGAATGAGATGACCCCCGATATTCAACAAAACAGCGTAGATTTTCTAATTATACGCTACGTGACATTCCACTGCACAATATTCAGCCCTATTCGACTTCAAACAGTTTCAAGTCAATAACAAAGATCTGCTATTCGTTTCTTCAGGGCGACGTTCAAGGCGACGTCATGGCCCGAAGCGCGACGTCATTTAGGAAGATACTGAGGGATATTTCTCGACATCCATCGAGTCGATGGATATCGAAATATATCTTTTAGATAATTTGCGATAATTCACAGGCTAGCATATAATAAAAGAGAAAATTAATTCAATTCTACTTCCGACACCAACTCACTTACAACGTTACGACCTCGAATTCTAACGTCATTCCCTTATTAGACGCGTTGTGAACGATATTTTCTCTTATGAGCTGTATGATTGTGATTATGTGATAAATCCCTTCTTTAATATGTGGGTTAAAATTTACAATGCAACACATCGCTGCGCGTCACTGTCAAAATTATATCGGACCGCCCACCACCAGAATAAAGGTGACAATTTACCTGAAGGTACATTGACGCCTCTTTTAAAATGGTATTGATTAATTTCGGTCGTTTATATTCTCAGTGAGAAATACAATTCTTCGAAATGCTATTGTAAATACTTTCATAGTAATGACTCCTGCACAAAACTAAATTTTTCTTCAACGTGGATGCAATGCAACGATCTCTATATAACCAAGATTGCCTGGACATTTATTGGTTACATATAAAACGTGTCTCAACCGCCACCATTTTAAAGGGGGGGGGGGGGGGGTGCTATAAACAAACAATGTCCAACAACAAAAAATCTCGAAAGTTATCAATTTTCTGACACCTCGCATTCGCCGATCGCTTTGTAAAGAATATAACTTTGATGTCTGTGAAAAATGAATATGTGTATGATATTCACATTTTTCAAGTCAATACAAATTCAATATTGACAGCAAATTTGAGTTATTATTGGATAAAACCAAGTTCCGAGATTAGAAAGTAGATTATTTATTTATTTGGGTTTAAATACACTTCAGACAGCCAGGCTCGCACCGTGTCGGACAGTTTTACGGGTGGAGGAAGCGAAGCACTCGGAGAGAACCATCGAGCAACGGCGAGAAATTGTCTAACTCCCCGACGTACTAACTCCGCACAAGCAGGGTTCGCATTGGTTGAAGACAAGTGCACCACCGACGTGCAGTACGCCGCAGTACACTGCGTCACCGTGCCCCCATGTGGGCAATCGGGGTGAAGTGCCTTGCACAAGGACACAACGCAGTTACACCTGGTGGAGATCGAACCATGGACCTTCCGGTTTGAAGTTCAGTGTTGTAACCACTGAGCCACCGTGCTCCCTGGAAAGTTGATATGGTGTAACTAGCTTTCGTGCTAGGTAAACATCATGACGTTTGATGACGTGAAAGCTATTACGCTGGGACTACAGTCACAGCGGCATAGCTTCCACGTCATTAAACGTCATCGATGGGAGAAGTTATTGCGTTGATTGACGTGACGCCATCTTGGGAGGGGGGGGGGGGGGTGAGTTGCGACATTTTTCACTGACGAGCTTGCAATCCAGTAGATTAGAGATCAGTCATACAGCGGCGTTAAAAGTAGGACCGTCGTGTTTCATTTCCTCTGAACTGTTAGTTAATGAACGCGAATGTAAGAAGACAAGTGAAGTATTAACTAATCATCGCACAGACTTCCGGAACATAGTTTTCTACATCGTTTCAGGAAACGGTTTCCCCTCGAAGATTCATTTAGAAAAGTAGTACAAATGAGACTCACTCCACAGCTTAAGTTTAAGCTATGGTGACAAACAGCTTGAGAGAGATACGTTTATGGCACGAACGTTTTTTTTAATTCACATAAATTTACTGCTCCAGCTGTGCGAAATACCACCCTAAGTGACATTAACAGAGGAATACCAATCAAAACAGCTCACGATGAGTAGTTTCCTCACAATCCATCACGCGTATTCTAAGTTCAAGAAAAACAAATGAAAAGGTTCAGATTCAGGTTTCCCGACGGATCCACACTTTCGTGCCCGAACCTAATCATTTTACGAAAACTTGACAAAAATGGTTATATCCTTTAAAACGGACTGGCTGTTTTTTTTTATTTTATTTTTTATTTTTGTAATTATGTCTTTACAATCAAAAGTTCTTGGTTTGTTTTATGTTGTAGGCCTCATAATCTACGAAAGGTATGGGTGGTGGTGCATTTCGTCCCTTGAGTGAAAGAAGGCTTTGCAGTGCTAAAGCATTGCAAAGCCTTGTTTCACTCAAGGGCCAAATTTATCAATTTTGTTAACTTGGGTAAAATATCAGGCATAAACCATTTAATTTTTATTTTTTTAAGTTTGCATTGGTTGTCAAAAAAGAGCATGCGGCAGCCAAAAGGATCATGTTAGAGGGCCCGAGAAACAGACTTTTCATTTTTTAGGCCTTATGGAGCAGAATTACACCGGGAATATGGGCATACATTTTAAGCCTAACCTGAATAGAAGACGACACAGGGAAAACTAATTCATGTATAACTAAACATTTTCATTTTTCGCCTCCAAAACATTGTGTCCCGTTACGACGATCTCAACAAGCTCGTTTTAGAGATGGCCATACGCTATGTTTTATGTTTTTGAGGCAAAAATGAAGAGAAGAATAATAAAATTTGAATGGAAATTTTTTGTAAATGGAACTGGCTGGTTTGAATGTTCCATCAGTTACATTTAGTTCACTAAAATCGACCTGATCCGGGATTTACCAAGGTTCAGATCGATTTCAGTGAACTAAATTCAGAAATTTCATGTCCACGAGTAGCGTTTTTTCCTCCGTCTAAATGGGTGTTTCCTCATTAGCATGTCATTTCGAGGCATCTGAAGTGCGACGTCTGTCACCAACATAGTAATTACGCTATGAGTAGCGTTTTTCCTCCGTGTAAATGGGTGTTTCCTCATTAGCATGTCACTACGACGCATCTGAAGCGCGACGTCTGTCACCAACACGTATTTCAGACGCATGATGAATTAAGTTCGTCTGGCTCAGGCGAATAGTTCGTCTGAAGATCGTCAACTCGCATTTGTTTGACACAGACGTCGCACTTCAGACGCATTTAATTCAATTACTGGCCTGGAATTAAATTCGATGGTTGTGCGACGTCTGTAACGGGCCAAACCACCATGGTCAGTTATGGTCCCAAATAGTGTTTGAGAATTTCATAACATCTGTTTTATTTATCCAACTCTTATTATTTTCACCATCAAACAGCTCACGACAGAAAATATCGTTCACACAAACACGTTTAACCCTTTACCCAACGAATCGGCAGCATCCGCCCGCGTAATATGCAAATTCAGCAGTTGAAAAAATATTATTTTTCAAAAAATTTCAACAAAACCATATCATGTGACCCCTCATTGGAACGAGCTCGTCGAGCTCGTTCCAACGAGGGGTCACATGATATGGTTTTGTTGAAATTGTTTGGAAAATTTGAAAAAAAAATTCTTTTAAAATGATAAATTTTGATATCGTCTGCGTTGGGTAAAGGGTTAAAAGGGGAATGACATAAGAAGTCAACGTAGACGTGGTAACGTTGTGATGGGGAGCGCGGTGGCTCAGTAGGTAGAGGTGCAGGCTGCAAGCCGAGAGGTCCTCGGTTCGAATCCCACCTGAGGCAACCGCGTTGTGTCCTTGGGCAAGACACTTCACCCCGATTGCCTACATGGGGGCACGATGACGCTGTGTACTGAGGCGTACTGCACGTCGATGGTGCGCATGTCTTCAACCAATCTAACCCTGCCTGTGCTGCGGTTCAGAGTTCAGAGTTACAATGTTGGAAAGATGACAGCTGCTCGTCGTTGCTCGGTGGTTCTCTCCGGGTACTCCGGCTTCCTCCACCCGTAAAACTGTCACGGTCACGATTAGCCATTGTGCATAAGTATGTGACCTTAAACACCAATAAATAAATAATAACGTTGTGAGTGAGATGGATTCGAAAGTTGAATTGAATTAATGTTCTCTTATTTTTCAAAAAGTCAAAAGTTGGGAAAATAATAAAATTTGTTTGTGAGTAACGCTGTTAGTCGTTACATGTACGTTTGGTTTTAGGTTTTATTTAATGCTCAGGCATCAATTCACGCTGAAAAATTAAGTCATATTCCCCTGTCGGTCGGCAAAACGAAATATCAAAATGATATTTAGAAATCGATATTTCATCGTAGGTTCGGATGACGAATCACATGTACTTTAAACGAGTCAGCACATCAGTAATGAATTCCAGAGTCCCAAATACAAACGAATTCGAATAATTGATAGTGACAGTGACTAAATCAATTCATTAAATCAGCGGTTTCAAAGTTTGACTTTCTCATTCACCTTCCAGCGAAAAGCCGAAATCACTTTCAAATTTCTTCAGTTCAACTTCACACGTCTTCAGTGCATTGAGTTAAAAAAAAATAAAATGACGTGTCTTGTTATTGAAAATAAGAAAGTGGTGTTTTTTGTTATTGTTCTATTTCTTCGAAACACATTGCGATTATTTCAATTCGCCAGCCTTGGTAAATCGTAAAGTTAGGGGAGAAATAAGACGGGACTACTTTTTGTGCGGATATTCACACATTCCAATGGTTGGAGTTTGGTTGTTGTAATTTTTGTATGGACGCCGGTTCGGCACATAAATTTTGCGCCTTAATGGCAAATAAAGGCCACAAATTGGAGAGTTTGTAGTCGTAGAGCATTAAATAAAAAGAAAATTCACGAAAATTTGATGAATACCGAAAATATCTCGTTCGTGGCTACAAGAAATATGAGGATCTTCACTCGCGACTGCGTCGCTCGTGAAGATCCTCATATTTCTTTGTAGCCACTCACGAGATATTTTCGGTATTCATCAAATTTTCGTGAATATCCTCTATATATTTATTTATACCATGCTCCTCTGTGGTGTTAGTACTCATCTTAATGTAAATTAGTTTAAATATCAAGATCCCAACGTAATTTTGATTCCATGTATTCAAAGCTGAATTTATTTTCCAAATTACTGTCCACTTGTCTTTACGCAAAGTAAAGAGATATGGAAATCGTTAGTACATAGTGCAGAAATCGGCGAAGATATAGAGAGTAATCGCTTGACTGGACTGGTTACGTGAAATAATTCATGAGAGGTGAGGGACGTTGTACAAACACAAGTGTGCGAATGCGCACGAGTGTTTTACAATATAGTCCCTCGCCTCGAATGAATTATTTCACGTAACCAGCCCAGTCAAGCGATTACTCTGTTTATTACTTTTCATTATTAACGATAATTATATTATTTAACCCTTTACCTAACGTAACGGCCAAAAACGGCCAGCGCTATTCTCAAAACTCGCCAATTAATTTTCATTATTTTTTCAGTTTATGTCTCTAAAACATAGGTTATGACCCCTCATTGGAACGAGCTCGTTCCAATGAGGGGTCATAACCTATGTTTTTGAGACAAAAAATGAAAATAATAGTTATTCAAGAATTTGTTTTGCAAGTGTCGTCTGCTTTTCATGTTAGGTAAAGGGTTAAAAAAACCAAAAAACAATGAAGTCCCCATTACACCCACGGCAAAGCGTCTTCGTTTGCGCGCAAGGATACATGACCCAATTGTTGATTGCATAATTCGCTTGTGAAGTTATCGTTTATAATCAAACCGGGAAATCCCAGTAAATCACACTTTGGAAAGTAATAAATCTTAATACTTCACCGCACGGATTTTATTATTTGCGGATTTGTATGATCCGCAAAAGAAGAAAGATTTGCAAAAATCGTCCAAATTATGAATACTTCCAAGGCTTGAAGTAGTCATTAGAGTATCGTTATATTTTGACTTGAGAAGAGAAGGTAGTATGAGCGAGTGACCTGTCAAATATTATATAAAATACCGATTATTCTACGTATCCATAACACGTCTACTACAGAATTCGAAATTATGGCCAACCACCCACCCATATAAAATTATGCAGCTAAAACAGTGATCATATTTGTTGCAGAAAGAAAACATTGGATCAACAAACCAATTCTCACATAACGATACATGTTTATTGCAGGGAAAGTATTAAAAAGATATTCGTCAGTGTGAACTGCATATTATAGCACAGTCTCAGGAACGAACATAGAGAGTTCATCATTCACAGAATGACATCATACCTGTCCCAGAAATACCCAACACTTTATAAACACGGAATAACGTTCAGGGTTACGTTAGCTGCCACGTTTCCAGTAATTGCTCTCATAATTCAGAATTCTTTTCTGGCATCGGAAGAGGCTGATGTTGTTTCTGAGCTGATTGATGTGCAAACAACCATAGAGATGAGTATCGCCAAAGGCTCAATCATACACCATTTACAGATAGAACGAGACATGACTACTCTGTTTATAAGTTCGAAGCAGAATGCAGACGACCTAGCCAAACTTTCTAAGAGTTATGAGCAAACTGATAAGGCTTTTACGTCATTCTACTCCAGAGAATGGCCAGCTGCGCAGACAGTACTTGACATGAAATATCTCCACGTAGATTTAAAAGATTTCAGAGTTCAGTTTGAAATCAAAAGAATTGTTACTGCGGGATATATCATTGAATTCTACTCCAACCTTATTCATCAAACTCTTGACTCGCTTGGAAGAGCTATCCATTTAGTAAACGACGGACAGATGTGGCATTCCCTCATGGCGTATTACCTCTTTGAGGTGGGAAAAGAGAACACTGGATTAGAGAGGGCCTTTGGTATACTGATGCTAAGCGATGGTAAGTTTACCTTTAAAGCCTCATAAACCTCCTCACTCACAGTGGTGGTACAAGCGAAGGGGTGGGGCGGAGAAACCAATTGCACCCCGCCATCTACACACATACTCATTGAGTCAATAATGGAAGAAACTTTATTATGTCTCAAAGTTAGTTTGTCCAATCAAAATGCTGGAATACCTTCTAAAGATTCCACCGTATCGGGTTACTCACCTGATATTAATTAATATCAGGTGAGTAGCCGCCATTACTATTTTGATGCAATTCCCCTCACTTCGAATTTTCAAAATCTGAATTAAGAATTAATCTCAAAATAAGAGAATTTAGGTTCCGAAAATATTTTCAAGATACCGTATTTTGTGATTTAAAACATTAAATATGTAAAAAGATGGGCAGAAAATAATATTTCTAGTCTGAAAAGTTCTTTGTTTTACGACTCCTTCAGTCACTGTTTGGATCGGGTTTTTGAGGTGAATAGAAAATTTGTGTTGCCCCTCTGGGCAAGTTCAAGTTGCGTTATTGTTATTGTTTGCTCTACAGTAAAAAAGTGATTTTTAATGTTCAAAACTGCTTTATTAGTCCTTTTTAGGTAGTAACAACAGTAAATGTACGCAAGGGGCCTCCAGATTATGCCGAGTTTGCAAGCAGCACTGATCTCAGTGGCAAGCAGCGATTCGTTTCATTTGTGAACAAGTACGGCAATCGCCCTTCGCAAAGTGATGATTTGTTTACAATTACCATGGTTACACGTACCGGTGCCTGTTACTGTTCATGATTCTGCGTGGTGCTATCAATAGTGGTTCCTGAAAAATAAATTCCGGGCCGTTGTTTGTTTATGGCGAAAATTATTAACCCTTTACCTAACATGAAAAGCAGACGACACATGCAAAAAAAATTCTCGAATAACTCATTTTTTTCATTTTTTGTCTCAAAAACATAGGTTATGACCCCTCATTGGAACGAGCTCAACGAGCTCGTTCCAATGAGGGGTCATAACCTATGTTTTTGAGACAAAAAATGAAAAAAATAATGAAAATTAATTGGCAATTTTTGAGAATAGCGCTGGCCGGTTTTGGCCGTTACGTTGGGTAAAGGGTTAATCGCTTGATTTACATGGACTTTCGACATAATAAATATGTTACATGGCGTGTGGCTGGCTGATACATTTCCATACAAGGCTCTGAGTGTTCATATCAGGTTCGGCTTCGCCTCACCTGATATGAACACTCATCGCCTTGTATGGAAATGTATCAGCCAGCTACACGCCATGTAACTTATAGTATGTATTTGTATGCAATTGGTTTCACATTATTACCTATTTTATGTTTCTATTTTTTCAGAAAATATTGGCACGTGACATACCAATTAACAACTGGCCCACCATAAGAGTTCGCAAAACTACTTAGATTTCACTTCGTCGCACTGTATTAGAGCTGAAACGGTTAATCGATTAATCGACTAATCAATGATCAACATCTTGATCGATCCAAAAAGTAATTGATCGATTAACCGTTATTTTTGAACTACTTTATTATATGGGTTAACAAAAGGAACAAACTTTCTCCAAAATAGGCAAACATTGTCACACTGACTCACATCAATTATATGAGATAGAGTAAAGCATGCAAGTTATATGGTGACATACTTGTTTACTTGCATGATCATCATACTGTATCAGTGGCTGGTAATGGTCATTCTTAACCCTTTACCCATTGCGGATAGCAGACGATACTTGCAAAATAAATTCATGAATTATTAAAAAAATTCAATTTTTATCTCAAAAACATAGCTTATGACCCCTCATTGGAACGAGCTCAACGAGGGGTCATAAGCTATGTTTTTGAGACAAAAATTGAAAACATAATAAATTTGAATGAAGATTTTTATATATAGGCCTTGTCGGTTTTGTTTGTTACGTTGGGTAAAGGGTTCATGCTGAAAATCATCAACGATATGGCAATTGTTCAGATATTTATTGGGACAAGTGATTAATCGGTTAACCAAGGTTAATCCATGCGATTAATCGATCAAGAAAACCCCTTAACCGTTTCAGCTCTACACTGTATGTAACGCTCACATAATGTCCGGTGTGTTAACAACATTTGACGTTTTTGTGTTCATAACTTCCAAATATAGAGTTCTACTGAAAACTACCTCTAAAATGTACCATGGTGCACCATAGTAAACCATATCGTCCACTGAGTGCAACAAGGCGTCATCTGCTATGATAAAGCATTGCAGATGACACCTTGCAGCATTCAAGGTAAGATATACTTTTAATGAGTTTTTTTTCAGTAAATGCGATGCATTTTAATTTTAATCTTTTCGCGTACTATAACGGCTCCCTCTTTAGCAAGGGACTGGATTCGCCACTGTTCTCTCGACAACAGGTCTAGTACCTATTATTCATTATCATATAATCTGGCTTGTGTCATGTACTGAGAAATGAACTTAACAAGCATGTATACAAATAAAAATCATACAATAGAAAAGCAATTATCGGAAATATAACCACCAGTGGCCGGGATAAAATATGATGGTGTGACAACTGGGATTTAGTCCCGGGAACGGCAATTCCCCGGTTCCCAGTTCCGAAAGCCGGCCCCGATACCCGGGCAATCTACAGCACGGAACCTGGAGAAGCGTGGCACTGTTTGTGTTTTGAAATGAAGTTTTCGGAATTGAAACCTTGTCGGATTTCGTCAGCCCTTCCACGCCTGAAATTTTTACAGTCTTGATTCCTGGCAAACCATTTCCAGCAAATCACTGTAACTCTCAACCATTTCTGGAGGATCCCTCCCCCCTTTCAGCAGCAAGATCTTCTTCGCCCGCTTCAAAGTTCAAACTCGTCTTCATTTTCAGAATCACTATTCACTACCTCCTCCAACATCAACACCCTCTTCACAGCCGTCACCAGTCCCCTCTGCTTAAAGCAGAGGAGACTGGTGACGTCAGTGAAGAGGGTGTTGATGTTGGATAAGGTAGAGGTGACCCCAAAAAATAAAGACGAGATCGAAGCGGGTTTGGGTTTTCATACTTATCTTAGGAAAAGATCTTTTCCGTTCGGAAAATGGGAGATTGCCAATGAAATATACTCATTATCATTAAAATAAATGCGTCATGTTACGCACGTAAATTTGCTTGATATTACCCGGGAATTTTCCCGGTTCCTTGTTCTGAGAGTAATTTCACTCCCGTTCCTGGTTCCTAGAAAACCAGGGAATATATTAAACCCCAGAGACAACACTTGTACAAACTGAAAAAATACTCGCACCAAAAAACTGCAAGTTATAACTGAGTTTGAGACCATTAACAGTAACGAAAAAGACATGCTAAGGAATCATCTTCCGGACATAAATAAGGATTCAACGCACAGTAAGCTTGGATCACTCACGTGAAAACCTGGTCCTCGATAACTAACCACACGGAAAATTAACTTACGTCAAGTTCAAACTAGGTCACACATGTTACATACTTTTAAGCCACCAATCAAATTCTTAAACGTATCTCATGCTATTATGACCTGGGACCAGTGTAGCCCTAAAACAGTTCATTGCCCATTTCATTTTCTATTTTTAGATTCGATCGGACGGAATATTTCAGATGACCGTTAAGGTTCGCTTTTCCAACCAACTGAAATATTACATCCGATTGAATCTAAAATACCATAAACAGCCATTTTCTTTAACCCTTTACCCAACGTAACGGCCAAAACCGGCCAGCGCCATTCTCAAAAATCGTCAGTTAATTTTCATTATTTTTTCATTTTTTGTCTTAAAAACATAGGTTATGACCCCTCGTTGGAACGAGCTCGTCGAGCTCGTTCCAATGAGGGGTCATGACCTATGTTTTTGAGACAAAAAATGAAAAAAAATAGTTGTTCAAGAATTTGTTTTGCAAGTGTCGTCTACTTTTCATTTTAGATAAAGGGTTAAATTGGCGCAGTCGAGGCTTGATTTGAGTGAATATTTGATGACATTACTAAAATAGTTCTTCAGTGAATTTGGGTGGTAGACCAATCAAGATTTGCAACGTGCAGTCCCAAGGTTGCACACTGAAAAAATTGATTGGGCTTCCCCAAGTAACGAATATAGAGTTTTCCAATTGATAACACTGAACTGACGTGGGAGATACCATTAGGGATCAAAGGGTCATGTTTGTTTACTAAATATTTAAATGAAGACAAGACGCACCACGTCTAGAGTTTCATGATTACGCCGCGTAGTTCCACTAATGACGTTAACATCTTGATATTTTAATGGTGAATTAAATACGTATTAATTGGAATATCTATAACTGCAACACGAAAGAACATCTGTGCATCCTTGTGAGTAAAGTAGCATCACATTACATCAATAGTAATCTGAGCGTAAAGAACATCTGTGCATCCTTGTGAGTAAAGTGGCATGACATTACATCAACAGTAATCTGAGCGTAAACTCCGCGAAAAGTGAGTGAACAAATGGCTCTTAACAGCATGGGATTCCTTACAGAATTGGATTGGCGGTCTGCGAACTTGGCTATGTAATTTAACCCTTTACCCAACGTAACGGCCAAAACCGGCCAACGCTATTCTCAAAAATCGCCAATTAATTTTCATTATATTTTCATTTTTTGTCTCAAAACCATAGGTTATGACCCCCTCTTTGGAACGAGCTCGTCGAGCTCGTTCCAATGAGGGCTCATAACCTATGTTTTTGGGACAAAAAATTAAAAAATAGTTATTCGGGAATTTTGTTTGCAAGTGTCGTCTGCTTTTCATGTTAGGTAAAGGGTTAAAAGAAAAGATATCGCTATCAGAACAAAAAAGATAACGTAGCGGCTCAAACCACCAGTCAAATTCTGTAAGGAAATCGACACTCTTTTACGGTGCGGCCGCCGTGGAATGGTCACTTTCCACGTTTGGGCAATACCCCCCCCCCCCCCCCCCCCCGACGCAATAATATTAAGATTCCAAACACTAATTATAGGAATAGCCCTAAAAAATTAATTAATGAAGCACCGGGTACAACCCGATGCTTCATTAATTAAAATTTGCTGATGATGATTTTTATTACCTGTTAAACGTATGCGTGGACATCACTACCCAAGCGTGGATTGCGACCAATCCACGGTGGCTGTACTGTAGCCTAAAACCAGTCTAACCGTAAATTAGTCCATCGCCTACGGTTCGCTTTTCCGACAACCTGAAACATTCCAGATAATCCAATCCAAATAATACAATTAACATTGATTTTCTTTGAATACACGCGAGAAATGTTTCTAAATCGACACTTCATTTGAAAGTGTTGATAATCTCTATAATGCTCACCGTGTTGATAATCTCAAAAATGCTCACCGTGTTGATAATCTCTATAATGCTCACCGTGTTGATAATCTCTATAACGTTCACTGTGTTGATAATCTCTTTTCTGTTCACCGTGTTGATAATCTCTATAATGTTCACTGTGTTGATAATCTCTATAATGTTCACTGTGTTGATAATCTCTATAATGATCACTGTGTTGATAATCTCAATAATGTTCACTGTGTTGATAATCTCTATAATGATCACTGTGTTGATAATCTCAATAATGTTCACTGTGTTGATAATCTCTATAATGCTCACCGTGTTGATAATCTCTATAACGTTCACTGTGTTGATAATCTCTTTTCTGTTCACCGTGTTGATAACCTCTATAATGTTCACTGTGTTGATAACCTCTATAATGTTCACTGTGTTGATAATCTCTATAATGTTCACTGTGTTGGTAATCTCTATAATGCATAACTATCTATGTCTTTGAAGGTGCTGTTCCACGCAACATTTCTGTGAACTTCTTTTCCAACTCGTCTAATGGTATATTGTTTTTGAGTACAAGCACGGTGTTTTCCAAAACGGTGAAAGACTCCATGAACATACATTATCGAAATACCACCCTTGAAAGCGATATAGTCAGCCTCCGAAATGACATTTTGAAAAACAACGGGAGTGGATTTGAGTATAAGCGGGAAAATTGGTTCAACAACATGACGGCATATTTGGAATTGCTGAAACACATTGAGGATGGCCTAGTACTTTCGATTACTGATGAAGTGCAGGAACTTCAATCCGGGGCTTCGAGAAGAAAAACAGTTGCAATTATTGTCACTAGCGTTACTGTTGTTCTGTTTCCTACCGCATTTATTCTTGTCTTCAAACTGACCAAAACGATACAAAGGTTTTCTAACACACTGGATACAAAAACGAAAGATCTTAAGGATGAACGCACCAAGATGGAAGAGATTCTTTTTAAGATTCTGCCCCCTTCTATAGCACAGAAACTAATAAAGAAAGAACATGTTGATCCAGAATATTACCAATCGGTTACTGTTTTTTTCTCAGACATTGTCGGTTTTACAAAAATCGCTTCAAAGTGTTCTCCGATGAAAGTAGTTGAATTGTTGAACAATATATATGAGACGTTCGATTATAGGGTGGAGCAATATGATGTTTACAAAGTGGAAACCATTGGTAAGTATGACTGAGACAAACACCCGACAGTTTGCCGCACGGCCATGACTGATAATTATCGTAAATAACAATAATATAATAATAATATTATTATATAGAGATGGGCGGTATTGGAATTTTGAGTTCGATATCGGTTTCGGTATTTTTAAGGGACGGGGTGTGGGGGGGGGGGTACACCTCGGTATCGGTTAGGTATTCGGTATCTGACTTGACTGAGGTTTGTTGAAAGTACGAAAGAGGAATTAACATCACGAAAAACTGAATAAGTTGTTGTAGTATCATTCTTCCACAACGATATAATTGACTCTGCCAATGAGCTCAACAGTGGTATTTTTTACAACCACAAATCATGTCTACAGTAATTTTGTGACTTGTTCTAAACGCACCTTAATGTTTGGAGACCCATTTAAGGATTCTACGATCTCGGAGTATGTGCCCTGATCATGCCATCTTTTGGAGGTCCTGCTGACTGCAGACAAAACACCTGGGAAGTATTTTCTAGTCAAGTCTTGGCTGCCTGAACAGGCAGCCAAGACTTGACTAGAAATCACTAAGCAACTGGAGATACACAGCTTGTAATCTAATGGGAATTCAGGACAGTTGCCCAGTCCATTGAAGGTGAACAAAGCTAAAAAGAAAATCAGCCATTTCGTTCATGGAAATGAACCTTTCAACTGTTGTGAAGCCTCAACAATAGCGAATTTAGGAAAATTTGAAAATTCTGATGGTTTCGGTATTCAACATTTGTTTCGTTTCGGTTTTTCAGAATTCCCATGATATCGGTATCGGGTCGGTTTTTCGGTATATTGCCCATCTCTAATATTATTAATAATAATATTATTATAAAATAATAATACGCCAACAATAGTTGGAAGAGAATTTCGGGAAAGTTAGCTCCCCTTAATTTCCGAAAGGTTGGCACAAAGGGAATGGGAATTTCATTTAAAAATTGAAATTCCGAGATGATAATTAAGAAGAAAGTTTTCTTTATTCATGGCCTGTATCATTCTCATTATGTCTCGGCTTCCCCAATGGGGAAGCTGAGACACTCGGATGTTGTGCCCACTTTTGTAATAAGTTTCCCTATTGTAAGAGGTCTCCCACTTTTGTAATAGTTTTTTAGCCCTTTTGTAAGAGGTCCCCACTTTTGTAATAGTTGTTTAGCCTTTTTGTAAGAGGTCCCCACTTTAGTAAAAGGTGTTTAGCCCTTTTGTAAGAGGTCCCCACTTTTGTAACAGTTTTTAGCCCTTTTGTGGTAGAGTTTCTTCTTCTGGCTGGAAAACATGATTTTAATTACTTTCGAAGTTTTTATCATAACATTTGATACCTGACCAGCGGATTCGAGTTGGACATAGAGAATTTCGACCAGAAAATCGAACTTGACCAAAATTGGCAGAAAATTTCGATGTCTGCTGTTCCGCATCAACGGCTTATTTTTGACCCGATTCGCTCTCTCCATTTGGAATTGGAACGAAAATCGTGCGTTTGTATCATCAACGTGCTCATCATTTGACACGCTTAACTGTTAAAGTGCTGGAAGCCCATATTTGGGCTTCATCCTCTAGTGCAGGTACTGCCATTTAAAGGCTTCTTATTCAATGAATATGCTTCATATTATCTTTGAAGTGATATTATTTAGTCAGATAGGATTTGCCTTATTACAGTTTATGGGAGAGTGCGCTCTCCCATAAATTGTAGCAAGGAAAAGACATGTGAACAAATTTAAATTGCCACAAATAATTCAGCACTCTACCAGTTAAGGCATTGTCCTGAAAAGTAGTGTAAAAATACAGAAGCTGGCTCTTTCCAATCTTTTTCCCAATCAGTTTGAACGTTTCATTATTATTCTCTGTTGAAATCCATTTAACCCTTTACCTAACATGAAAAGCAGACGACACTTGCAAAAAAAAATCTTGAATAACTAATTTTTTTCATTTTTTGTCTCAAAAACATAGGTTATGACCCCTCGTTGGAACGAACTCGACGAGCTCGTTCCAACGAGGGGTCATAACCTATGTTTTTGAGACAAAAAATGAAAATATTTTAAAAATTAATTGGCGATTTTTGAGAATAGCGCTGGCCGGTTTTGGCCGTTACGTTGGGTAAAGGGTTAAAATAAGAAAACGGCATTTTCACCATCTTTTGATTTTCTGTAATTTTTTCTGTTCTTTATATCAACACTGTGCGCATTGTGACACATAATGCACACACTGCACTTTCCATTAACACAAAAGTCTAGGAGGTGAGATTTGCTGTTATTTTCATGGGAAGAATAAAAACTTACAATTTATTGTAAAAACACATTCGGTAAACAAAGAGCGAAAGTGGACATTAGTGTTGGTACGCGTGATACTGATAGATATTCTTAATGACATACAGTACGTAGAGAGTGTATTATCACTAAATCACCCGCCGAGTAGAGATTCCACCCAAGCAATAATTGCAAATTTGTTGCAAAGCATAATCTGCACAAGCAAAGGTTCAGCCAATGGACCTCCGGGTTAAACCCGGAGGTCCATTGGCTGAAACATTGCTTGTATTTTTTGTCGATATGTACACAATTTGAAAGTTATAGCTTGGGTGACAACTCCACTCCGCGGGTGGTTTAGTTACAATCCACTCTCCACGTGCTGTATTATCTGTGAACTAGTTACTTCTAATTGGCTTGCCATAAAAAACAAACATTTCCTTTTGTTACTTTTAATAAACGAAAACAACAGACAGCTCTCAGGTGCTCACCACTGCTCGGTGGTTCTCGTTGAGCACTCCGACGTCCTTCGCCAGATTCCAAACACAAATTGTTGGAATAATCATTAAAAATTTAATTTATGAAGCACCGGGTTCAACCCGGTTCTTCATCAATTAAAATTGTGCTCCTGATGATTTTTATTACCTGGTAAACGCATACGTGGACATTACTGCTGGATTACGACCTGTCCTCGGCGACTGTACTGAAAGCTGAAAAGACGACAAGATATGTTGAGAAATTAGTCTTTTTCGTGTGATATTTCCATTGCCACCTTTATGGAAAGGGGGGGGGGGGGGTGCTTTACACCAGACGGTCGACGGTTCGATCCTGATTCGCGCCTCCTGCACTATCTCATTGGACAAGACACATAACCCTTTACCTAACATGAAAAGCAGACGACACTTGCAAAAAAAAATCTTGAATAACTATTTTTTTTTCATTTTTGTCTCAAAAACATAGGTTATGACCCCTCGTTGGAACGAGCTCAACGAGCTCGTTCCAACGAGGGGTCATAACCTATGTTTTTGAGACAAAAAAATGAAAAAAATAATGAAAATTAATTGACGATTTTTTAAAATAGCGCTGGCCGGTTTTGACCGTTACGTTGGGTAAAGGGTTAATCCCGGTGGCGCTACGTAGGGAACGGTGGCGCTGTATACTGCATCTGCCTACAACAGCTACTAACACTGTTTGTGTCGGGTTATTAAGTTTGAGGGTCTGGCACTGCTGGTCGATGGTTATCTCCAGGTACTTCGGATTCCTTCACCCATACAACTGTCCGTAACGATGTAACTCTGGCTGTTGAAAGTGTCGTTAACCCTTTATCTAACATGAAAAGCAGACGACACTTGCAAACAAAATTCTTGAATAACTAATTTTTTTTCATTTTTTGTCTCAAAAACATAGGTTGTGACCCCTCATTGGAACGATCTCGACGAGACAAAAAATGAAATAAATAATGAAAATTAACTGGCGATTTTTGTGAATAGCGCTGGTCGTTTTTGGCCGTTACGTTGGGAAAGGGTTAAATCCTAATAAACGAACAAACCTGTTTTGGCGAATTTCAGCGACTCCTCAAGTAAATTTACTGGTCATGAAATTTACAAATTTTAATTTATTTATTTTATATTTTGTTAGAAAAATGTATTTCGCATCAATCCATTTCGTAGTCTATTTCAGCCATTTGAACGTAAGGGACCGTCTTTTTTTTGGTCCCGCATCCTAATTCGACCTGAAGTCATAAAGTAAATGAATGCACCAAGAATTAGTAAGATAGACCAATATATATTTTCAACGTACAACCCCAAAGGCTGCACATTGAATATATTAATTGGTCAACCCCCAAATAACGAATATGAGCCTTTCCAATTGATGGCTTTGAACTAGCGTGGAAGATATCATCATGGCTTAAATGATTATTTATTTTTGATTGATTGATTGATTGGTTGATTGATTGATTTATTTATTAGCCCGACTGTTTACTGTCAGAGCTATACTCATGACTTTCGTCCATCCGTTCGTCCGTCTGTCCGGGCCACCGCAGATGGCCTTGCGAGGTGACCGTCCGTGTACAGTCGTTACTTGTGAGGCTGGGGGATAAAACCGTTAGTACACCAACCACTTGTGAGGTTTTTTCAACTTGTGAGGTGGGAAAAACCCACTTGTGAGTTGCGCAATTTTCCCCATACCTAACACTAAAATCACCTCACAAGTACATCTGCGGTAGAACGTCCGTCCGTCCGTCCGTCCGTCCGTCCGTCCGTCCGTCCGTCCGTCCGTCCGTCCGTCCGTTTGTTAACAGTTAGTGTTTTGGTTAAAGTTTAGTATGGTTAAAGTTTTTTAGTGAAGGTTAAATAAAGTTATTTTCTTCTTAATTATTCATTGCCTGTATCATTCTCATTATGTCTCGGCTTCCTCAATGAGGAAGCTGAGACAATCGGATGTTGCGCCCACTTTTGTAATAATTTGCCCTATTGTAAGAGGTCCCCACTTTTGTAATAGTTTTTTAGTCCTTTTGTAAGAGGTCCCCACTTTTGTAACAGTTTTTAGCCCTTTTGTGATAGAGTTTCTTCTTTGGGCTGGGAAACATGATTTTAATTACTTTCGAAGTTTTTATCATAACATTTGATACCTGACCAGAGGATTCGAGTTGGACATAGAGAATTTCGACCAGAAAATCGAACTTGACCGAAATTGGCAGAAAATTTCGATGTCTGGTTTTCCGCGTTAATGGTTTGTTTTTGAATCGATTCGGGCTGCCCATTAGGAATTAGAACGAAAGTCGTGCATTTTCTGGAATTTCAGCTATGTAAAATGTCCCACTTTTGTAATAGTTTTTTGAGCCATTTGTAAGAGGTCCACACTTTTGTAATAGTTTTTTTAGCCCTTTTGTAATAGTTTCTTCTTCTGACCAGGGAACATGATTTGAATTGCTTTCGAAGTTTTTGTCTTAACGTTTGATACCTGCACAGTGGGCTCGGGGTGGACATAGAATTTCGACCAGAAAATAGAACATAGCCAAAACTGGAGCCAAATTTCGATGTCTAGTTTTCCGCATCAATGGCTTGTTTTTGACCCGATTCGCGGTCCCCATTTCTCATCAATGTAAAATCTTCCACCTTTGTAGTACTTTTCTTGCTCTTTTGTAAAGCTACAGTCCCATATAGGCTAGTCCCGGATCTATAGCCCAGGATTATCCCGGATTTCCGTAACCGTGGTCCGGGATGATCCGGCGATACTTTTCCGCCCCGGATGCGTATTGTTGCCCACAATGCGTTATAAAAACCCAACAAGCCGGTGTCGATACGGACCACCCCGGACAGTCCAGGATCATCCAGGAGGAGTCACGGATCGACCCGGCAGAGTTAGGGATGACTAGGGATCACTACGGACAGGACCCGGATCATCCCGGATCATCCTGGACTCCACCGTGTTGGCAACGGGGTTGTCCTGGACGGCCCGTAACTTGAACGGGATGATCCGGCGTGATCCTGCATGTCATTTATTGTCCCGGACTACCTCGTTTCGATACGGTTCACGCCGGCTCATCCCGTTCAAGTTACGGATCGTCCAGGACGACCCCGTTGCCAACACGGCGGAGTCCAGGATGATTCAGGATGGTCAAGGACCACCCCGGATTAAATCTTCGTCCCGGATCGTCCCGGAGGTTTTTGACAGTCAAAAATATCCGGGACGACATGTCGGATACCCAAGGACCACCCCGGATAGCCAAGGACGACCCCGGACTATCCAGGACCACTACGGCGTCATCAAGGATCAGGCAACGGATCATCCCGGACTGGTCCGAGGTGATCCGGGGCCTATATGGGACTGTAGCTTTAGAGGTCCCCACTTTTGTAATAGTTTTTAACCCTTTTGTGAGAGGACTCCACTTTTGTAATAGTTCTTTAGCCCTTTTGTAAGAGGTCCCCACTTTTATAATAGTTTTTTTAGTCCTTTTGTAATAGTTTCTTCTTCTGACCGGGAAACAAGATTTGAATTACTTTCGAAGTCTTTTTCATACCATTTGATACATGGCCAGAGGTTTCGAGTTGGACATAAGGAATTTCGACCAGAAAATTGAATTTGGCCAAAATGGGCCGAAAAGTTCGATGTCTGTTTTTCCGCGTCAATGGCTTGTTTTTGAACCGATTCGGGTTGACCATTAGGAATTAGAACGAAAATCATGCGTTCTCTCGATTTTTCATCTGTAAGGCCATAACTCAAACACGGAGGGAGGTAGCCAAAATAAAAACATCAAATACAATGCAATACAAATTCAGCAGTTCATGTGATATAGTTCTATTTCAAATTTCATAGCAATAGGACGAATTTTTAAAGTATAAAAAAAATCGGATTTCCCGGTTTTCGTTAGCGATTAAGTTACAGGTGGAGGTACATCGCTTTTATTTATTTATTTATTTATTTATTTATTTATTTATTTATTTATTTATTTATTTATTTATTTATTTATTTAATGACACTTTCGACAGCCAGGGTCACCTCGTGTCGGACAGTTTTACGGATGGAGGAAGCCGGAGTAGCCGGAGTAGCCGGAGAGAACCACCGAGCAACGGCGAGCAACTGTCAGGCTTCCCAACATACTAACTCCACACAAGCAGGGTTAGGATTGGTTGAAAACAAGTACACCATCGACGTTCAGTACGTCTTAGTTCACAACACCACCGTGCCTCCACGTGGGCAATGGGATGAAGTGTCTTGCCAAAGGACACAACGTGGTTGCCGCAGGTGGGATTCGAACCAAGCATCTCTCGGCTTGCAGCCTGCACCTCTACTTAATGAGCAAGCCGGTTGAAAACATTACTGAATATTATAAAGTGAATTTGGCTACACTGTCGAGGAGCAGAGTTCTCTTCTGCCAGAAACAGTTTGTTGTCTAATTATTACCCCCTCGGTTATTTTTGTGCCAAAACAAAAACATTGATAGGCTAAGCCCCGCCCCGTACCACGAATAGCAGACAATGCTTAAATTAAACAAAATTCTTGAATAACGAATAATGTTCATTTTTCGCATCCATAAAACAGAGTATGACCCATCATTGGAACAAACTCAACGAGTTCGTTCCAATGAGGTGGTCATAGACTATGTGTTGGGGGCTAAAAACGAAAAATGAAATTTGAATAGAGATTTTTAAGAGTAGCGCTAACGGGTAATGTTACGCTACATGCCCAACCAGTCAACCTTCGATGCCGCAATTACTGAGTTTGATTGTTTAATGTGGTTTTAACGACACTTTTAACAGCCAGGGTCACATCGTGTCGGACAGTTTTACAGGTGGAGAAAACCGGAGTGCCCGGAGAAAACCACTGAGCCTCGGCGAACAACTGTCAGACTCTCCAACTTACAGCGGTTGAAGGCAAGTGCACCATTGACGTGTAGTACGCCGTAGTACAGCACCACCGCGTCCCTACGTGGACAATGGAGATTTAGTGACTTATCCAAGGATTCCACGCAATTTGGGATCGATTTAACCCTTTACCCAACGAATCGCCCGCATCCGCCCGCGTAATATGCAAATTCAGCAGTTGAAAAAATATTATTTTTCCAAAAATTTCAACAAAACCATATCATGTGACCCCTCGTTGCAACGAGCCCGACGAGCTCGTTCCAACGAGGGGTCACATGATATGGTTTTGTTGAAATTTTTGGAAAAATTAAAAAAAAATGATATTTGAAATAATAAATTTTGATATCGTCTGCGTTGGGTAAAGGGTTAAAGCCCAATGCTCTAACCACTGAACCACCGCGCCACCTACTGGGCTTGAGTGTGTTCGTCTGTGAGTTTCTTAGCTGTTAGCTCTATTTTAACTGATGGAGTGCTGGAAGCCCATATTCGGGTTTTATTCTGAAGCGCCGTACCACACCTAAGAGGCTTCATATTCTGTGCTTCTTGTCAATTTTGAAGTGAAATTATTTAGTCTGTTAGGATTTGCCTTGTTAAAATTTATGGGAGAGTGCCTATTGGCACTCTCCCATAAATTGTAACAAGGCAAAGATATGTGAACGAATTTTGATGACCAAAAATAATTTAGCACTCTACTAGTTAAGCGGTTAAATATTTTTTGGTTTCTTTCCACTGTGCTATTCACCACAGCAGTGGCTTTTTCCATCATGCGGTGACAAATGTTTAGTTAACCAATTGGAGATTGTAGTGCAAAATCAATTGTTAGAGGAATTGGCTAAATTGACACCTGAGAGCGTGAACACTATTATTTTAACGCGTTTCATTGACAAATATTCGTCTTCACGTCGTGTTAAACCTTTCTTCATATGGGTTTGGTCCATTGGACCAAGGAGAAAAATCAAAGTTTGTAAGCCAATTAGAAATTAAGGGAGCAGTGTCGTTTAATGTGAGTGATTGAAAGAGCCAATGGTTTTGCAGATTTAGTGCACGCGAAGAAGGCGGTAAATTAGTATTGTCAGTGCTGGCCATCGCCATTGCGAGGACCAGTCACTTTGAATTTATGATGTTAGCTGACATTTTGACTTCCGTGCGACGTACTTCTCAGGAACTTTTGGACACAGGTCGTCTCCTGAGTTCCAATGTGTTCTATGTGCCTACTGACACATAGAACACATTGGAACTCAGGGGACGAGGTTTCAGGAGCCTTTCATTTAAAACAGAAAAGGTTCTCTAACTCTAGTTTTCTTTGCTGGGCGTTGTGTTCCGTCAATTCCGACCAACTTGAAAATTCCAACGGTTTGAATCTTAAAAAATCGATATACATTCATTTTCTTTGAATCAACGCAAGAAATGATTATCAATCAAGAATTGCTTTGATAGAATCTTTGATGACACCGCCATTACGAGTGAAAACCCACAACAGTTGTACAGTGCATTCGCTGTGCACTGATCGTAATCCACGCGTGGGCAGTAATGGCCATGCATGCGTTTTTAGGTAATAAAAATCATTATCAGCAGAATATAAATTTATGAAGCACCGGGTTGTACCCGGTGCTTCATTAATTAAATTTTTGATGACTATTCCTATAATTATTTATTTATTTATTTATTGGTATTTAAGGTAACATATTTCTGCACTATGGCTAATCATGACCACGACAGTTGTACGAGTGGAGGAAGCCAGAGTACCCGGAGAGAACCACCGAGCAACGGCGAGCAACTGTCAGCTCCCCAACATCGTAACTCTGAACTGTACACCGCAGCACAGGCAGGTTTAGATTGGTTGAAGACATGCGCACCATCGACGTGCAGTACGCCTCAGTACACAGCGTCATCGTGCCCCCATGTAGACACTTGGGGTGAAGTGTCTTGCCCAAGGACACAACGCGGTTGCCGCAGGTGGGATTCGAACCGAGGACCTCTCGGCTTGCAGCCTGCACCTCTACCAACTGAGCCACCACGCCCCGATTGAGACAAACACCCGACAGTTTGCCGCACGGCCATGACTGACAGTTATCGTAAATAACAATATTTCGGGAAAGTTAGCTCCCCTTAATTTCCGAAAGATTAACACCAAAGGTATGGGAATTTCATTTAAAAATTGAAATTTCGAGATTAATGAAGAAGAAAGTTTTTTTCTTCTTAATTATTCATTGCCTGTATCATTCTCATCATGTCTCGGCTTCCCCAATGGGAAGCAGAGACACTCGGATGTTGTGCCCACTTTTGTAATAATTTTCCCTATTGTAGGAAGTCCCCACTTTTGTAACAGTTTTGTAGCCCTTTTGTAAGAGGTCCCCACTTTTGTAGTTTTTTAGCCCTTTTGTAAGAGGTCCCCACTTTTGTAATAGTTTGTTAGCCCTTTTGTAAGAGGTCCCCACTTTTGTAACAGTTTTTTTAGCCCTTTTGTGATAGTTTCTTCTATTGGCTGGGAAACTTGATTTTAAATACTTTCGAAGTTTTTATCATAACATTTGATACCTGACCAGAGGATTCGAGTTGGACATAGAGAATTTCGACCAGAAAATCGAACTTGACCAAAATTGGCAGAACATTTCGATGTCTGCTGTTCCGCGTTTATGGCTTGTTTTTGACCCGATTCGCGCCCACAACAGTTGTACAGTGCATTCGCTGTGCACTGATCGTAATCCACGCGTGGGCAGTGATGGCCATGCATGCGTTTTTAGGTAATAAAAATCATTATCAGCAGAATATAAATTTATGAAGCACCGGGTTGTACCCGGTGCTTCATTAATTAAATTTTTGATGACTATTCCTATAATTATTTATTTATTTATTTATTGGTATTTAAGGTAACATATTTCTGCACTATGGCTAATCATGACCACGACAGTTGTACGAGTGGAGGAAGCCAGAGTACCCGGAGAGAACCACCGAGCAACGGCGAGCAACTGTCAGCTCCCCAACATACTAACTCCACACAAGCAGGGTTAGCATTGGTTGAAGACAGGAGTGCCATCGACGTGCAGTACGCCTTAGTACACAGCGTCACCGTGCCTCCACGTGGACAATGGGGGTGAAGTGTCTTGCCTAAGGACACAACGCGGTTGCCGCAGGTGGGATTCGAACCGAGGACCTCTCGGCTTGGTTTGTGGTTAAACAAACAGACTAACAGCGTTTAATTCCGAACAGAATTAGACTGGTGACATGGGCCCAGTACTTTAAAACTTTTACAATTGTATTTTCTAGTTATGACTTTAAATGGGTTGAATTGAACCAATAACATTTTCAAAGATATGGCAAGATATTCATTTTAGTCAGTTATATTAATAAATAGAAAATTCAATTCTAGAAAATACAATTGTGTCCCAGAGAGCATAAATTATTTATTCATTGGTGTTTAAGGTCACATACTTATGCACAATAGCTAATCGTGGCCGTGACAGTTTTACGTGCGGAGGAAGCCGGAATACCCGGGGAGAACCACCGAACATCGACCAGCAACTGTCAGCTCCTCAATATTCTAACTCTGGGCAAGCTCCGCTCAAGCAGGGTTACAGCGGTTGAAGACATGTGCACCATCGACGTGCAGTACGCCTTAGTACATGGTGTCATCGTGCCCCCATGCAGTGGCGTAGGTGATGGGCCCGCACGACCCGCATTGCGGGGGGGCCCGGCTAGAAGGGGGGAGCCCCGTCTTGAAGGACGTCCCAACGCTGGAAGAAAGAGGGAAAGAGAGAGAGAGAGAGAGAGAGAGAGAGAGAGAGAGAGAGAGAGAGAGAGAGAGAGAGAGAGAGAGAGACTATGTACCAAATACACATAATTTCAAACTCTCACTTCCACACGACGTCCTCTTTGTACCCTTTACCTATCGTAACGGCCAAAACCGGCCAGCGCTTTTCTCAAAAAATCGCCAATTAATTTTCATTATTTTTTTTCATTTTTTGTCTCAAAAACATAGGTGATGACCCCTCGTTGGAACGAGCTCGTCGAGCTCGTTCCAACGAGGGGTCATCACCTATGTTTTTGAGACAAAAAATGAAAAAAATTAATTATTCAAGAATTATTTTTGCAAGTGTCGTCTGCTTTTCAGGTTAGGTAAAGGGTTAAGTGAACGCTACATCATTGTAACTGATAGGGGTGAGAAATTAACAATACACATACATGGTGCCTCTCAAGTCACACATGTTGGGCGTGCATGTGTGTATCGTTGGATGGTGGGGGTGAGCCTTAAAACATATAATGAAAAAATCTACTGAGTCGTACTTTTAGAATCGATCCTATAGGCTATACCTTCATTTAATTTATGGCGTATGTCCTACGTGAAATCCTGTATGCTGTGCACGATAACAACACTAAATTTGCTCCCGTTTTAAAGGCAACCACCATTATGAAAGGGCCCCCGTCTCTATCTCGCGGGGGGGGGGGGGGGTAGGGGGGCACAAGATTTTCCGCTCCTCCACTGCTCCCATGTAGGTAACCGGGATAAAGTGCCTTACCCAAGGACACAACGCGGGTCGTCCCGGAGAGCATAAGTCAAAAAATTTAATATTTTGTGTTGCAGGTGATGCGTATATGGTTGTATCCGGCTTGCCTCGGAGAAATGGAGACCTGCACTCTTCCGAAATTTGTCTTATGTCGCTTGACATTTTAAAAAAAGTTACTGAACTCAAGATTCACATGACACCAAATAAAATTCTTCATTTAAATATAAGAATAGGTATTAATACAGGTAAGGTTCATTCATACTCAATTTATTGATACTGTGTAGTGCATAAAGACCATGTTTATTCTACAATTCATCTTCAAAATTACCAGAGCAGCAAATTCCCGTTGCACTTTGAAGACTGATTATTCCAGTTACTTACCCATCATAACTATCAAGAATGGTCGATACTGAGGTCAACGTAAGAGGAAGCAAGATTCCTACTAATTTGCTTTGTTTTGTATCGAAATATTTTTCAAATTCAGTTCTCTCATTTTCAAAATAACGTATTGGTCATTAAAGAACATTTATTTTATTTTTTTTAAAATTTCATATTATTCAATGAGGGAAAACACAAACATTTTAGCTGCTATACGCGTTCATAACACTCATTATATTGAGTAATTATGGTATCTACAGAATGTTTTTTATGTTAAATCGCTCGTGCGAGCTACAATCGTTTTGCAAATCGATGCCATTAATCTCGTTTCTGTCTTTTACGTCCAAATAACCGAATCCAAAAACAACGGGAGTAACCTTTCCTTTATCGTATTTTTCAACGAAATCGCCTTAACGCTTTACGAAACACGACAAGAGGACGAGACCTACCAACATTTTCTGAATTGGTAAACATTTTCATCTTTCTCTCAAAATTATAGCTGATGCCCTCTGATGGGAACGAGCTGGTCGAGCTCGTTCCCATCAGGGGGCCATCAGCTAGGTGGCATTGAAGGTAAAATGATTCAAAAGTGTTTTGAACAGCGAGTTCTGTGAACAGTTTTGGTTGGATACCTCCTTCACTTTAGGTTTGTTTGTATATTGGGGTTCAACAACACTTTCAACTGTCATACAGAGTCATACCTTGTCGAACAATTTCACAGGTGGAGGAAGCCGGAGTATCCGAAAGAACCTCGCATCAACGGAGAGCAACTTTCAGACTCTCCGACTTCCTAACTCGGCACAAGCAGAGTAAGCCGTTGTTGAAGACAAAAGCCAATTGTCGTTTTCGTAGGATTCAGTTTTATATTTGTAATATTATAACGAGGAAGTGACCCCACTGGATCTCAATCCTATCGCAATTCGAACGAGATTGAGCTCGCTTTTACGATCACAGTACTTATTTTTTAGCGTGGACTGTAAGGATCGCACTGATTGTGGTTCTGGACCTCAAACCGAAAGGTTCTCGATTCGATCGCCGCCACGGGTATCTTCGTTGTGTCCTTGGGCAAGGCACTTAATTATCCACGTGGGAATATGGCGGCGCTGTGTACTAAGGCGTACAGCACACCGATGGTGCACTTGTCGTCAGACAATGCTGACCCTACTTGTGTAGAGTTAGTAGGTTGGGGGGTCTGCTAGCTGCTCGCTGTTGCTTGGTGGCTCTCTCCGGCTTTCTCCACCCGTAAAACTGTCCGACAGGAGGTGACCCTGGCTGTCGAAAGTGTCGTTAAACCTAATAAATAATAAATATATAAATAAATAAATAAATAAATAAATAAATAAATAAATAAATAAATAAATAAATAAATAAATAAATAAGCGTGAACAGTAGGGCCCGGCGAATCGCAATCCTTTCCTCGCATCGAGCCTCGAATCATATCAGACAAAAAGTTGGAAACCAAATCCAATCTAGACTCGAATCCACTTCGCACCTGTTACGTTGCGATACTATGGCCGTCGTATTAGTGTTGTCTGTCTCCCACGTAAACCCACTTTCGTTAGTCGTAGTAGGGTCACGGTCGCTCAGTAGGTAGAGGTGCAGGCTGCAAGCCGAGAAGTCCTCGGTTCGAATCCCACCTGCGGCAACCGCGTTGTGTCCTTGGGCAAAACATTTCACTCCCATTGCCCACGTAGGGACACGGTGACGTTGTGTACTAAGACGTACTGCAAGTCGATGGTGCACTTGTCTTCAACCAATGCAAACCCCGCTTATGTGGTGTTAGTATGTTGGGGTGCCTGCTGGTTGCTCGCCCTTGCTCGGTGGTTCTCTTCTGGTACTCCGACTTCTTCCACCCGTAAAACTGTCCGACATGAGTTGATCCTGGCTGTCGAAAGTGCCGTTAAACTCCAGTAAATAAATAAATAAATAAATAATTAAATAAATAAATAAATAAATAAATAAATAAATAAATAAATATTATTCTTAGTGATTATTTCATCTACAGAAAATAGACAATAAAGAAACATTTCCCAACCTCATTAATTGGTTGACTAGGGTTTGACGCTGCTTCAACGGCTTAGGTAACATCACAAAGTGCCAATGCTATGGAGAAGAGCGTGCATGCAAGACTTCTCGCAACACTGCAGTGGGCACCTCGTGATGTCACCTTTGCCATTGAAGCAACGTCAATGTCGTGGAACCATCGCAACCAATGCACAGACGTGGTCGTATATTTGGTTGTACCAGAAGTTTCAAAACGCGCCATGATTCGAATATTTTCGAATATTTTCGAATAAGATGGTTTCGAATCGAATCAGTGAAATAATTAAAACCGAATCAAAGGTCGAACATTAGCTGGACACTAGTGAATAGACCATGTTATAAGTAACACCAATTCGACTTTGCACCAATTTTCAGACAGACGTTTTGAGAGAAAAGAGAGCCCTCTTATTTACATCCCAGACTTATATCGTCACGCAAATCAATAAAGTTATCTCCCTTGAAATTATTAGACGAGCGAGGAAGGTCCAATTAAGAATAAAGTAATTGTTGCGAAAACCCCTATGACATCAGTAGAAAAGAAAGTCGGGTTTCCTTTTGTTACTTTTTATAAACGAAAACAACAGCTCATAGTGCTGTCTGTTGTTTTCGTTTGTTAACTCTTTTGGCGCAACAGGCGACTAAAGTCGAGAGACGGCAGGCCGCGGAAAGGTCCTGAGGTTGTCATTTTAGACAACTGTGTGTGTGTCCATTTCTAAGTGCTTTTAACCCTTTACCCAACGCAGCCAAATGTGCTTCAGATATCCAAGAAAAAATCTAGACATTCAAAACACTTTCTCATGAAGCGACAGGACTGCGTTTGGGGAAAGGCTAACACGGTCTGCATTTTTTTTTATCGTCACGCAAATCTATAAAGTTATCTCCCTTGAAATTATTAGACGAGCGAGGGAGGTCCAATTAAGAAGCAAGTAATTGTTGAGAAAACCCATATGACATCAGTAGAAAAGAAAGTCAGGTTTCCTTTTGTTACTTTTAATAAACGAAAACAACAGACAGCTCATAGAGCTGTCTGTTGTTTTCATTTATTAAAAGTAACAAAACGAAAACTTTTGGTTTCGTGGCCGACGAACAGGTGCAGGTTACGCGATACCATGAATTTCCATCGAAAAGCAATCGCATAATTCTAAGAAAATGAAACAGGTGTCATGATATATTTCAATTCAGATGGAAACTGTGCAGTCTCCATATAATAACAGTTTGTAGTAAGAATGCGATCTGTCTCACCATTTGATTTTAAACGGCATTTCATTTCGATGCATGTTTAGCCCCGATGACCTTGACAGAAATGTCAACAAACAGAAAACAAAACAAAGCCGTGAGTTTTGGAATTTACCCCATGCAGCGCTGTCGACGCGGTTGAAGAATTTCAATTTCCTTGCATTGTTCGTGGATATATACGCACCTGTCAAACTACATATATTGCTCTCAACCCCCTCCCACCCCCACCGTTCGCTTCACTTAACCTACATGTACTAACTTATCATACTACCATAACGGCCTCTCGCCAAATACTTTTGGGTTATTTAAACCCAACAAATCATTCCGACACCCAATGCCAAAACGGCCCCTGTCTGTAGTTCCAGGCTTTCCTTCGAGTGGATACACACCCAATATTCTCATAATCCTTAAATACTATAAAGGAAATCCCAAGAGTAAGCTGAGTGGCCATATTTGGAAGAACGTAATAGTTATTAATGAGTTCTTAGAACTTTATTGAAATTACCTGTCAAGGCAACATCATGCTGACTTTAATTGGATGTCGTCGTTAATGTTAATACATTCGATTCGCTACGCCTATTTTGCGTCTACGTTGGATCACTTGTTGCAGTCTACACATCTACGGCAACATGGATAAAATGTCGATCGCCCGAAGCAATTTTTGATTAATCGCTTGCCCGTGCTTTCAGGCAATTCACCCTTACTTACATATCCACATATCATTCTCGAATCGATCTTGACAGACTTGCAAGTGTCAATCGACACGATATAGCCTCAGTTGCCGACCTGGCATTGGACACCAATAAATGTATAAATGAATTTCATGGTGCGTGGCCATAGCATCTTAGGAACTTCTATCGGCCTGAATATCGGTATAAGATCTGTTGACGTTATCGCCGATAATCCAACATGGTGCTACAGTTAAAACTGGAAGTCTTGTCTTGAAATGTGCGTTTATCAAGGCTTAATTGCGCGTAGGAATTGCGCGCAACTGCCATATCGAATGACATCCAAAGCACGCCAGTTTTCTCCTGGTTACTCATAGCAAACACAGACAATGTTTCTGCCAGTGGACCTCCGGGTTACCCGGAGGTCCATTGGCTGAAACATTGCTTGTGCACAGACCATATGCACAGAAGTTGATAGCCTTACTATGGTCATAACGCGTAGATTAACGCGCAGATCGACGTGCTATTTGTGAGCCTTTCGCGACAGGACTTCTAGGTGTAACTGTATATACTATGTTAAAGTCAATGATATCAGATACAGGTGATGACAGCGTACACTATCAAGTGACAAATACTGTTTTCAGTGATCACCGACACAGGTATATGTGCGTGGCGCATGGTACTACAATACTCTAGCACTATGAATCAAATGGGAATATATTTTCAAGCTTCTGTTGCTTAAATTTCTGAGCATACTGAAGTCTCACCTATGACAACACACATAGAGTCTTATAGTTTTCTGGTCACTGTTAAATATAGTACAGCCGACGTTGACTGGTCACTTTCCACGGGTGAGCAATATTTTCACCGATGCAATAATATTGGATTGCAAACACTAATTATAGGAATAATCACCAAAAATTTAAAACCAGGTGCTTTATTAATTAAAATTTTGCTGCTGATGATTTTTATTACGCGGTAAACGCATGCGCAGACAGCACTGCTCGTGAGTGGGTTACGACCATCCGCGGCGACTGTACTGTAAGGCATAGTTTTGTATTAAGTAACCTCGGGTTGTGTGCTGCTCATTTTGAACATCAGGCTATGGTGTAATCTTAATGATATTATCATATGGAATTTTGTTAGTCCCCTACCGGCAACGCCGAAGCGGACTATAGGTTTGCACTCTGTCCATCCGTCAGTCTGTCAGTCTGTCAGCCACACTTTAGTTTTCCGGACTTTTTTTGGAAATACTTCAACCGAATGATTTCATTTTTGGTAACCTACTATAGAACGATGACTTACAGATCAAGTTTGAGTTTCAAGCTGATTGCATTATTCTTGTGTGAGTTATGGCGCTTGGAAATATGAAAAATGTCAGTCACACTTTAGTTTTCCAGACTTTTTTTGGAAATACTTCAACCGAATGATTTCATTTTTGGTAACCTACTATAGAACGATGACTTACAGATCAAGTTTGAGTTTCATGCTAATTGCATTATTCTTGTGTGAGTTATGGCCCTTGGAAATACGGAAAATGTCAGTCACACTTTAGTTTTCCGGACTTTTTTGGAAATGCTTCAACCGAATGATTTCATTTTTAGTAACCTACTATAGAACGATGACTTACAGATAAAGTTTGAGTTTCATGCTGATTGCATTATTTTTGTGTGAGTTATGGCCCTTGGAAATATGGAAAAGCTCCAAAATATCAGTTTTCCGTACTTTTTTGGAAATGCTTCAACAGAATGATTTCATTTTTGGTAAACTACTATAGAACGACGACTTACAGATCAAGTTTGAGTTTCATGCTGATTGCATTATTCTTGTGCGAGTTATGGCCCTTGGAAATATGGAAAAGCGCCAAAATATCAGTTTTCCGGACTTTTTATGGAAACGCTCCAACGGAATAATTTCATTTTTGGTAACCTACTATAGAACGATGACTTACAGATCAAGTTTCATTTGCACTCTGTCCATCCGTCAGTCTGTCAGTCAGTCAGTCTGTCAGTCACACTTTAGTTTTCCGGACTTTTTTTGGAAATGCTTCAACCGAATGATTTCATTTTTGGTAACCTACTACAAAACGATGACTTACAAATCAAGTTTGAGTTTCAAGCTGATTGCGTTATTCTTGTGTGAGTTATGGCCCTTGGAAATATGGTAAAGCGCCAAAATATCAGTTTTCCGGAATTTTTTTGGAAATGCTTCAACCGAATGATTTCATTTTTGGTAACCTACTATAGAACGATGACTTACAGATCAAGTTTGAGTTTCAAGCTGATTGCATTATTCTTGTATGAGTTATGGCCCTTGAAAATATGGCAAAGCGCCAAAATATCAGTTTTCCGGACTTTTTGTGGAAACGCTTCAACGGAATTCATGCTGATCACATCTAGGTTATAACATTTGTATAATTATTAATGCTCATTAGTCCGGTGGAGGACATTGTATTGCTTCTGCGATACGTGAGCTCTTGCTTTAATTTCAAATACAGAGTTGATTATACTGTTCAATGTTCTCAGATCTCTCTGATTCCCTTCTCTAAGCTTGCTCGAGTGAGACCGTCGAACATTAATCTGTTGGATGTCAGGGACGTGGCGACAGGGGGGCGGTGGGTGGGGGGGGGGGGCACCCCCCAATCCTGACCAAAATTTCCTATAGTTGGAAATTCGGAGGGCCAGTCATGAGTAGTTGGAAATTCCATCTATCCAGATGTTATAGCTTCTTTGGTGATGCTGATGTCTCCTTTACTTCCCAAAATTCTAACTCGGTTTCAAATCGGCAAAAATTCTAACTGTTACTATTTACAACTACAGTGTACGCAATATCGAGCTTCACAAGTATGCATGATGTCAATCGGTACGAGAAATTCTATAGTGCGTTACTTATCGTAATAAAAAAATCCTCGAAATGCACTTCAAGCAAATCACATCATGTAAAATCGTTATTCTGAGTTAATTCCAACATTCACAGTAACAAAATGATGAAACATAGAAAATTGATCATTCCTGCAAAAGATCTGATGTAATGTTAAGACAGTGTGAATTGCTCAAAGCTCTCAGCTTGAGCATTTGTTTAGCACATATTCATTGCCAAGAATAATACCAAATAATAATAACCTGATAATTCTGTCATAAATGTGTTGGCATTTCAGTTACTAGAATACATTTTGTGCCCCTTTCAGGGCTTCATTTTCAAAATGTTTCTCGGTAGTTAATTTCTAACTGGGGAAGGGACCGGAGGGGGCCCTCCCGGTCCCTCCGCCGGTTGGAAATTCACTACCCTACATCCCCAATAGGAAACCTCTAGCCATGTCCCTGTTGGATGTCCTCAAAAATTGCTCGAGTAAAATACATGAAATCTTAAGATGATGACTTCAGGAGAGCGGTGATATTAATTTTTATTCATGTTTCCGAAACCTTTAGATAATGTTAGCTTATCAAATGAGTGTCATTCAGACCATCAGGTACCGGAACAAAATCTTTTTCATCATTGTTAAGAGATAAAAAAATCTTCGTAAAAACCAAATATCACGTGAAAACAAAATTGCAAATACTAAAATAACACTTTTTTTCGCACATAATACATCATCCGGACTTTTTTGCTGACCTCTCTCCGCCCGTCAAACCTGACAGTTATCCAAGAAAACGTCTCTCCGAGGGAAGGGTATCGTATGTCCATATATCTACATGTCGGCCCTCAGCTCCGACAGAGAGAGAAATTCGCATATGTTTTAAATCAAATATCCTATAATCGGTTTCTGTGTCGATATAAGTACTGGAACGTGACTCTCTATAGAGCAAACATTTTCCGGGGTGGTGTGTGAGCAGTAGGTGCACGTTAGTGAAATGACATAAATTCTCTCGAGGGAAACATGTGTTTCTCACTGTCTCCCACTACCTGAATATCCCTGGGTGGGATAGATCTCTGTTACCCATATCACGTGACTATCCTCCTCTTTTAAATATTTAGTGGTCGCCGGACTATTCATCATCGTCTGCATTTCGTAATCAAACATGCTGCCCCACTTCGCTTCAATTCACCCAGATACAAATTCCCCCACACATGACGTCACCGGAATCAATAGTTTCAAAAGTAACGTCTCGGAATGTCAACCCGCTTCAGTGTGTTAACCCATCTAGAGATGGGCAAAATACCGAAAATCTGTACCGATGCTGATATCACAGGGATATCGAAAAACCGAACCGAACCAATCGTTGAATACCGAAATCGTCTGAATTTTCAAATTTTCCTACATTCACTATTTGTAAGGCCTTGTTGAGGCTTGATATGAGTTGAAATGTTCATTTTCATGAAAGAAGTGACTGATTTTCTTTTCAGTTTTGTTAACCCTCAATGGATTGGGCAACTGCCCCGAAGTCCCACTAGACCTCAACCTGCCCATGTCCAATTGCTAAGCAGTGATATCTAGTCAAGTCTTGGCTGCCTGAACAGACAGCCACGACCTGACCAGCAATCAATACCGAAACCGTCTGATTTTCAAATTTTCCTACATTCGCTATTTGCAAGTCCCTGTTGGGGCTTGATAACATTTAACCTTCAATGGTGTGGGGAACTGTCCCGAATTCCCATTAGACTACAACCTGTACATGTCCAATTGCTTAGCAGTGATTTATAGTCAGGTCTTGGCTGCCTTAACAGGCAGCCAAGACCTGAGTAGAAATCACTTCCCAGGTGTTTTGTCTAATGTCCGCAGGACCTCCTACAGATGGCCTGGCAGGACACATGCTCTGAGATCGCAAAATCCTCAAATAGGTCTTTAAACATTAAGGAGCTTTTAGAACAAGTAACAGAATTATTGTTGATGTGAATTGTGATCGTAAAAGAATACCACTGTAGTGCTCATTGGCGGTGTCATTTATAGCGTTGTGGCGGAATGCTACTTCAACAACTTATTCTGTTTTCCCGAAGTGAATTCCTCTTTGGTACTATCAGGAAATTTCAATCAAGTCCGATTCCGGATATCGAACCGATACAGAGGTATACCCCCTGCAATACCGAAACCGACACCGAACTCAAAATTCCAAAACCGCTCATCTCTAAACCCATCCATATTGTGAGCTAACGCTCGTTTTTCGTAGTATATACCTTTATTATATACGGGGAATGTTTGTAACGCTCTTTCCAACTGTGGAATCAATTTTTCTCTGCGACAATCAATAATACAGTAAATTGTCATCGCCAGATCAGTATTTGGACTTCGATGACGTCATGTAGAATTTGGTGGGAGTAAAATGATACTCAAGTGGTGTGGTGAGAGATGGGTATATCTGACTCCCCCCACCCCCCCCCCCCCCCGGGAAAGATTTTTAACCCAAACGCTCATGTCTGTCGCAAATATCTTCCCATCTGGTGAGACTTCCCTCAATCAAACCCCACGCCACTCGACGATAATAATAATATTGGATAAAAAGTCACCCTGACTGCGGAATATAAATTTGTTTTCATTATACCTATTACAGGGCCCGTTGTTGCTGGAGTTGTTGGTACGAAAAGACCGCGATATTGTTTATTTGGGGAAACCGTAATCATAGGATCGGTTATGGAGACTACCGGATTTCGTAAGTAAAACCGCAAACCAATATTTGTTGTGTACAGTAGGGCCGCCGTTGATTTTTTTTCAGTTTTGTTAACCCTCAGTGGACTGAGAAACTGTCCTGAATTCCCACTGGACTACAACCTGCACATGTCAAATTGCTTAGCGGTGATTTATAGTCAAGTTTTGGCTGCCTGTTAAGGCAGCCAAGGCCTGACTACAAATCACTGCCCAGGTATTGTGACTATTGTCTCCTAAAGAGGGCATGGTCAGGGCACATGCTCGGAGATCGCAAAAGCCTGCAATAAGTTTTTAAACATTAAGGTGCGTTTAGAACAAGTCACAAAAATACTTTTGATAGGATTTGAGGTCGAAAAAGAATCCCACTGTTGAGTTCCTTGGCAGTGACATTTATAGCGTTGTGGCAGAGTGATACTACAACAACTTATTCGAAGATGTCATGTAGAATTTGGTGGTAGAAAAATGATTTCCCACGGACTGAATAATATTAGATTCCAAACACTAATTATAGGAATAACCATACAAAATTCAACAACCCGGTGCTTTATTAATTAAAATTCTGGTGCTGAGTAACAGATATATCACTATTTTGTGTACTATATGGGTAAATAATTGTACAGTTGTGCAGGTGTCCGGAGATATTTTGGACGCGGCGAAGCCGAGTCCAAATATTGGAGGACACCTGCACAACTGTACAATTATTTACCCATATAGTACACAAAATAGTGATATATGTGATTTAATCTACAGCCCCTCAATGTTAACAAAAGTCAAAAAAATTATATTTTAGAAAGTTTGACACGAGTAAAGCCACATTTTAAAACACTTTTTGCTTGCTCTACTCCCGAAAAACCAAATGTGCATAACCCATTGTTTGCTTGCTAGAAAGTCTATTGAAGTTATGACACGCATCAGGAGTTCAGATATTGTGAACAGATCTGTGGCTTCGAAGTGAACTCACATCATGACGTAATTTGTTCTCCCGCTAATATAATGTCTCAGCTCAAGGGTGGAACACTTATTCAATCCCTCATCGAAAGTGCGGCAGATAAATTTAATAATCGTTCATTTTTAAAGCATTTGGACGAGTAATTCTCTTTTTTATCTGAAGAAGAGGTTCGCTTTCCCTCAGGGGTGGCGGGTGGTGGTGCCTGATTGCCGTCTTAATATTTGAAAAAGGGCGTTTTTTTAGGTTATTTATTTATTTACTGATGTTTAAGGTCACTTTTCTGCAGCTATGGCTAATTGTGACCGCAAAAAAGGTGTAAAGTCAAGTTTAGCCAATCGTTTACACCCATGCTGCCCATGTTAGGGGACTTCTACCCCCGGGCACTGGTGACCAGGTCCTATTTTACCAGTACAATTGAACTTGTTTACCACAGCAAACAAGCACTGCTTCACTTCCGAGGTTTCCACAGGAGTCCTTTTTAGGTTACCAGGGCTGTTGGTTATTAAAAGCAACAAAAAATTAAAAAGTTCATTATAATTTGGAGACGATGCACACTCAATTCTGCAGCTCTGTCGAGAAAAGCTTGTCGATAATTCATGTGTTAGAAAAGTGTTTCACACCTCCTTTAAAGCATCTTTACTTTTGAATGGTTATGATTACAGTACCGTGACAATTGTACAAATATCTAGTTATTGTGACTGTTTCAAAACCGTCCTAATATCCAGATATTGGTACTGTTTTACTAAGCTGTTCTCATCAAAACCGTACTTGGTGTGATTTTACAGGGCTTGTTTTCATGACAGAGAACAAGAGAAATATTTGGTAGCTGTGGATTAATGATTTTTATAACCTGGTAAATGCATGTGTGGACATTACTGCCCACACGTGGATAACGACCAGCGACTGTAGTGTTTATGCTCACTACATCATCCATGACTGACAATTGTCACCATTGGAGGACATTTACAGGAAAGTTAACTCCCCTTAATTTTCTAAAGTTGTCAGTGTTTATTTATTTATTGATGTTTAAGGTCACATATTTATGCACAATGGCTAATCATGACCATGACAGTTTTACGGGTGGAGGAAGCCGGAGAACCCGGAGAGAACCACCGAGCAACGACGAGCAACTGCCAGCTCCCCAACATCGTAACTCCGCACTGCAGCACAGGCAGGGTTAGATTGGTTGAAGACATGCGCACCATCGACGTGCAGTACGCCTTAGTACACGGCGTCATCGTGCCCCCACGCGGGCAATGGAGATTAAGTGTCTTGCCCAAGGACACAACGCGGTTGCCGCAGGTGGGATTCGAACCGAGGACCTCTCGGCTTGCAGCCTGCACCTCTACCTACTGAGCCACCGCGCTCCCAAAGTTGTCAGTAAATTTAACACTAAGGGTATGGGACGTTCATATAAAAATTGAAAGTTTGAAATGTTAACGAAGTTGTATGATCGATATGCGCATCATTTCACAAATTAAAGGTATTCTTCCGTAGAGAGGGATAAAAATACAGAAGCTGGCTTTTTACATTTTTTCTTCCTAATCACATTGAACGTTTGACTCTTATTCTCTGTTCAAACCCCTTTACCTAACATGAAAAGCAGACGACACTTGCAAAAATATTTTTTGAATAACTATTTTTTTTCACTTTTTGTCTAAAAAACATAGGTTATGACCCCTCGTTGGAACGAGCTCGTTCCAACGAGGGGTCATAACCTATGTTTTTGAGACAAAAAATTAAAAAATACTGAAAATTAATTGGCGATTTTTGAGACAAGCGCTGGCCGGTTTTGACCGTTACGTTGGGTAAAGGGTTGAAAACGGCGCTTTTACTATCTTTTGATGTTCTGAAACTTTTTTGTGTTCATTATATCAACAGTGTACGCATCGTGACACATAAATCAGATACTATCCTTTCCATTAATATGAAAGAATTGGAGATAAAATTACTGTAAAAGCTCGTTCGCTAAACAAGGAGCCAAAGCGCACAATTAGTTAGTTGCTTCGAATTAGCTTGCCATAAAAGTCAACTTTCCTTTTGTAAATTGTAAAACCAAAAGGGGGCGCGGTGGCGTTGTGGTAACCGGTTCTCGTCAGATCACCAAAGTTAAGCAACGTCGAGCCCGGTTGGTACTCGGATGGGTGACCGGTTGGTACTCGGATGGGTACTCGGATGGGTGGTCGATTCGGACTCCCGCGTTGTGTCCTTGGGCAAGGCACTTAACCCCGATTGTCCACATGGGGGCACGATGACGGCGTGTACTAAGGCGTACTTCACGTCGATGATGCGCATGTCTTCAACCAATCTTACCCTGCGTGTGCTGCAGTGCGGAGTTACGATGTTGGGGAGCTGGCTGATGCTCGTCGTTAATCGGTTGTTCTCTCCGGGTACTCCGGCTTCCTCCACCCGTAAAACTGTCACGGTCATGATTAGCCATTGTGCATAAGTATGTGACCATAAATAAATAAATAAATAAATAAATAAATAAATAAATAACTGATAGCTCCGAGAGCAGTCTGTTGTTTCGTTTATTAAAAGTAAGAAAAGGAAACTCTACTTTATTTTCCGCTAATGTCATAGGTGTTTTCTTAACAATTAGACGCTTCTTAATTTAATTTAATCTCCCTCCCCAGTTTAATAATTTCAGGGGAGATAACTTTTAATGATTTTCATGACGAGATGAGTCAGGGATACTTCCAGCTTCTTTCTTTAGCGTAGTAATTCGAAAGTATTAGAACCGTTGCATGAAAAGAAAATATTTGAATAAGACAATGCTCTATCAATTTTGTTCTCGAGATCCAGTCTTTTGGTATCTCAATATATTAACTTTTTAACAAGGTCTTGACATACAAAGTAGAAAACAAAAGCTTATGTCTGAATTTGGAAAAGCACCCCTTTTACGGAGATTATAACTAAATTAACGTTTTGTTTATTTATTGGAGTTCTGTGGACACTTTCAACAGCCATGGTCACATCATGGTATGGTTAGGAAGCTTAAGTACTCAGACAGAACCAGCAAGTAGGAATGAACAACTGTCAGATTCTCCAATTTACTAACCCGGCACAAGGAAAGTTTTCAGCGGTTGAACGCAATTGCACCATCGACGTGAAGTACGTCTTAGTACACAGAACCACCGTGCCAGAACGTGGGCTGTAGGAATTTTTCGTGTCTTGCCCAAGGTCACAACGCAGATGGCGCGGGTCAGGATCGAATCGTCGACTTTTTAGTTAGAAATTGAGTACTGATGCATTTTGCCCATCAGTGCTTTATATCTTTTAAAACATTCAGAAATGGATCCGATTGCAGCGGTTTCTTGAAGAGTTATTAGCTCTCTCTCTCTCTTCTCACTCTGCCCCCCCCCTCTCTCTCTCTCTCTCTCTCTCTCTCTCTCTCTCCCTCTCCCTCCCTCTCTCTGCCTCTCTCTCTCTTTCTCCCTCCCTCTCTCTCTCTCTGCCCCTCTCTCTCTCTCTGCCCCATCTCTCTCTCTCTCTCTCTCTCTCTCTCTCTCTCCCTCCCTCTCTCTATCTCTCTCTGGGCATTGACAGGACAATTGCTTGTGGTCCTTTGAGGGCATATCCGTGATTTGGTAACCATGGTAAACTTTTCTCGTCATTCACATCGACTTACGAAAAGATTATCTCCCCTGATTGCTAAGAATTGGCTGGCAAAAACTTGCGAAAGTTATATTCGCTGGGCGCATCAATCTTTTAAGAACAATATATATGCTCTCAGTTGGTGACATTATGGAACGATTTCATTCGACCAATTTTTTTCCCACGTTGGTTTAAAATACTACTGTTATTTCCTGTATAATCCCATGTAAAATGATAGAAAATTGCATTTTCGTCAAGTTTTAGCCGTTAATATAATTTTTTTGCTTCATATTAGCAATGATGTGCGCATACCGGCATATAATATAGATATTGTCCTATCTAACCATATAAAAATATACAAGCTGACATTTGCCCATTTTTCCCTTTGATGTTAAAACCAAGAAAAAATTTATTGTTGTAAAACAGTTAAAACCGCAGTCCACAATATCAGATAGGTTTCCGCAAGAGTGCAAATCAAAAGGTGAGATAACCCCTAAGCGCCTTAACTAATTTCTGGTCAACCAGTAAAAAAAAATTCTCGTATAACTTAAAATTGGCTTCCAAAACATAGGTTATGAAACCCCCATTGGAACGAGCGCGACGCGCTCGTTCCAATGAGGGGTCATAACCTATGTTTTGGAAGCAAAAAATGAAAATATAAAAAAAATGAATGCCGATTTTCGTGTATAGCGCTGGCCGGTTCATTCTCAGCTAATTTCTCCGCTTTCAACAACTGTTCCCTAGCGATCAAGATTTCATTCACACCTTTCAGAGGTTCAATGTTAATTGGATTACAGCTAGACTCCAATATTTACAAGGGGAGATAACTTTCCCAAGAGTCAATATCTATGACGATAAAAGTTGAGGATGCGAATCGAGTCGAATCGAATCGGAAGGCGATTCGAAATTCGAATAATCGAATGGTCCTAAAGTCTTTTTGGACATGGTAATTATAACGCAAAACAATTTTCATGTTTAATACTCTAATTAATAAGCCACCGGGATCCTTGGAATTAAAGTAGGAACAAAAGATTACACTGACCCGGAAAATATAAAGATCATTAACATATTATGTTTTTGTTTTTATGAAAAAGTAAAGTGGATCCCTTTTAAATGAATAGCCACTTTGTCAGTGATAATATTCAATTAACAGAAAAATTCAATCAACAGGAACTTAGTCATTTCCCAGTAGTCTCGTAATAACCTGAGCATTTATTCTTTTATATCTCGTTCATGGTGCTCTGTCAAACCAGATACATAGAGATTATTACCATTATGTGGATGTACAAAATATGTATCCGAGTGTCGCTCCGGGTTCTAAGGGTAGATCACGACTCGTCTTCGACTCGTCGTGATCTGCCCTTAGAACCTGGAGCTCGACTCGGATACATATTTTGTACATCCACATAATGGTAATAATCATTTTATCTTACAATATATTGGGGATAAGTCAAGAATGTAGACGATTATATAACGAACTATTTATTCGTACGGATGAACAAAAAGAAAAAAAAATGGAACGCACGCGAAAGGAACGCGCTTGTATCCGACCCCCTGATACAAACATCTGTATCAGGGGCATACCCAGCTTTCGGTCCGGTGTCTACTGCGCATGCGCCACTTTCGAGGAAAAAGTGGGTCTAAATCTTAACACTGATGCCTATGGACAAAATATTTTAAACATTAATTACACAAATAACCTGTTGAAAGACAATATTTTACGCGTTATTTCCATTTAGTTCCATTATTCTAGTTTAATGTAATACGTTTATGTTGATTATAGCGCAATTATGTTTTGCTTCCTTTTTAATTTGAAAATTGGTCCTGAACATCGTGTAGAACCTTAGTAAATTTTACGAAAAAAGCCGACCCCAAGTGTGTTTAAATGTATTTTTTGACCTTTGAATATGTTAGGTGAAATTGTTACGCGTTATTTTAGTAATCTGCAATAAATACAGAAACCCGTAATATAAATATAATGAGTGTACGATATTTTGTTTTTGCTTCCTTTTTTGGCTGAAAAAGAGCATTTTTCAGAATATTTCAAGTGAGCGTCAGATTTCGCGTGAACTGAGACTCGTCTTTTAAGAGGCAGAGTATTTCTCTTTACTTCGGATAAAGTGGAATATTCATGTGCTATGTGATTTTTGTTCACAATTTTACATTAAGGTGATTATAATTTTCATAATTTTTAATTTTTTTTTCACTCGTCATTTCTGCTTCTCTAATGTATAATGAATCTGAAATTAAAGGCACGTGAGCACTGGTGATTTTTTTTTTGAAATACAATTGAAATAAATATGAAAAGAAAGAAAGAAATCTCTATCAAAGAACACTACTGCTAGGATTAGATTTAAAAAAATGAAATTTCTCCTTATTGTCATAAAGAAAGGTCAAAAATCTCCCATTGAGTGTATTTTTATTAAGGTGATGATAAAGAATACAATCACAGTTCAGAAAATTACTCTGGATTTCTCTCATGCTATCTTTCTTTACACTTCCAATGGATTAATCCAAGTAATTATAATCCTAAAACATGAAGCCTCGAAGAACAATGGATAAAATATATAAACCAGATCTTCTGTTAACAGCTACAGATTAGAGACGGGCTAAGGTGTTACGAATATTGTCATGTATGAAACCATTCGATTAATTCTCTCGCTCGTTGATGTTTTCTGCATTCGTTCACCCCAGTATTTCGAGTTAACTCCCCTACCGGACAGAAAGCTGGACATGTCGGATACACGACAGTTGCGGGGTTAATACAGACAAAATACATGTTGTTTGTAATATAAAATAAATTAAATACGTGTATTGGAATATTGGATGTACTCAGGCTAAATTGATCCATACACGTTGGATTGTCAGTACATCTTCGACAGATTACAAGATTTTAACATTCTTATTCAATTATCAAAAGATTGTTCTGTATATTATTCCATCATCAAAAGATTATTCTGCAACAATTCAAACTGCCCTGGCTGTTTGAATAATTAAATCCACAGTCGGTTGATAGAGCCGAATATGGTCATTAGTTTACTGATGCTCATCTTTTACTTGACCTGTCTGAGTATTTAAATGGCTCGAGTTTACAACACCTTTTCCCTTTCTCTACGTTTTTACTCATGCATGAACTCTTGAAACACTTTGCTGTTTTCGAAGCGTTTTAGAGTTGTAGCTTTGACGACACCAAAAGCGTAGATGGCGTCTCACGCTATATAATGGAGTACAGGAACAGATATTTCCACAAACATCGTTTTCCATTTTTGGGGGTATCTTGAATGTGACAAATATTTCTCTTTCTGTAAGTGGTAGCCTTTGGTGCGATGTACACAGGCTTACAATTTGGATGAACATGATACAATAACAAAACTGTGAAACTGGTATCATTGGCAGCCAAACAGACAGTCGTTCTCTGAACACAACAGAGACGTTCTAGCAATCAATACATCAGTACCTGTCTCTACCTCTACATACAAGGTAGACATGTCGACAGATATGCTTTAGATAGTTATTCAACAAATTCACGAATGATTGTTCTTATTATTAATAATTCTCTCCTAACACTGAGCAAATTACGTTTGGTTATGATAATTTTTGCACCTCCTTTCAATTCATCCCGTCTGAAATGGGTATTGTCCTTTGGGGACAGGCCTCTGTCATAGCAATCAAAGACATATCTAGTTTTGACAAAACTAACAATAAAAAATTTGACAAAACATTTCATCTTTAGATCACAGGAGCCAAGAAAGCAACAGTTCACCATGTACCTACATACTGCACATACCTTTTCTCTCTTTCATTTGATGAGTAAAAATTGGTTGCTCTTGGGGTAGATGATAAGACAGAAATTGCCATTTTTATATAGCTCCCCTTTGAAAGCATTGAGGTACTAAATGGAAAGAAAACAAGTCATACAAGCGATTGTTATATTATATATTACGAATAGATTTAACCCTTTATCTAACGAATCGCCCGCATCCGCCCGCGTAACATGCAAATTGTGCAGTTGAAAAAAATAAATTTTTCAAAATATTTCAACAAAACCATATCATGCGACCCCTCGTTGGAACGAGCTCGTCGAGCTCGTTCCAACGAGGGGGTCACATGATATGGTTTTGTTGAAATTGTTTGAAAAATTAAAAAAAAATATATTTAAAATAATAAATTTTAATATCGTCTGCGTTGGGTAAAGGATTAATAGGAGAAACACAAATAATACTATACAATCCCCAGGCTAAGACAAATACCCCACCTGCACAAATACCCCGTTTAGTATTTTCATTGTTTGTTTCTATAATATATTTTACTTACAACTTATCGACCGGAAAACGAATTACCTGAGAACTTGTAAAGTAGTTGCACTGTTCTGTTCCTATAATAACAACATGTGCAAGGTGCCACCAGGAAGACGGCCAAACTGGCCATGTTGCCTCCCAAAGATGTACCACATGTTAAAATTGTTTTTTTTGTACAATATTGTTTACACCCAGGTACATTGCTGAATAGAGATTGATTGATTGAATGATTGATCAACCTGTTTGCAATTAACAGGCCAAATTTGTCCTTGAGGTATGGTAAATGGTTTTGCAGTTATATTCAAGTAACAGGTTTATTCAATTGGGAGATATTCGGTATGTGAGGTACACTGTATATCTAAAAAAAATTATGAAACAATGCACAGTAATGTGACCATAGGTTTGTTTCTTTCTCGATCAGATCGGGATCCGGTGTGGCGACACACCTGAACCTGTGATTCGAGATGTCAAAAATAAAATAATGCGAAATCACGACAGAATTAACCCTTTACCCAACGTAACGGACAGAACCGGCCATCGCTATTCTCAAAAATCGCCAGCCGTAAGGTTAATGGCACAAATCCAGTTTTGAAGGCTCAATCGCTTGATATTGAATTTCCGCCATAACAATCCGTATTTTCTTTTACCTTCAGCTTGCACGATACATCTGTCCGAAAGCACATATCATTCACTGTCGCAGTATCATGAAGGGTTTAAGATAGACGAGAGAAAGCTAAAAGTGGAAGTTCTGGTAAATATAAATATATTTATTATCCCTGGTAATTGTAACACTAACCGGGTGTGGCTAGTTGATCAAGAGGCGTCGCTATGAGTTTTACAGTCAGGACATTTTTGTCAGGGTTGGAATATAGGACATCAATTCCCTCTTGTTAATGATCGTGTATTTCATTAGCCTTTAGAACCCTATAGTGGTATCTCCCATGTTAGTTCAACTCAAGCACTGGAAGATTCCATATTCATTATTTGGGGATAGATCAATTAATATTGTCAACGCGCAGCCTTCGGGCTGCACGTTGACAATATTGATTGGTCTACCCCATACATTCACTTAACAGCCACTATACTTAATGAAATTATGCAGTATTATGTCCCTGGGCCCGAAAAGCGGCCTCACGGGTTCAAAGGGTTATAATTAAACGTTTTTTCTTTTTTTCTGTTCATACATTTTCAGGCAAAATGATTGGCTAAAGTATTTCTTTTTTTTTCTTTTCATAACACAATGAACCGAAAAAAAAACGCATTTAGGCCCGCCCTAAACCACACCCTCAAAGTCAGACTTAAAATTACGTTGCACAGTGTGAATGGAAAAGAACCCCTGCACATATTGTTTCAAAATGAAAAGTAATTAATATTTATCTCATCATATTAAAAAAGACTTTCAAAATTTAATTTAACAAACAATGAAATCCATATCATGCTTTTTATTACGTGTTCAATTTTTCTTACACGTAATAGGAGATCGTCTGCGTTCATCGTTTTACCCAAATCAAACGTAAACAATGGCCAGTCATAAAAACGTCGATGGCATCCACAAACGAAACTCACGCGAACAAAACTTTCCAATTTCCAAATAGCCCGAATGAACTCTTTCTGAGAGAAAGTTCAGCTAACTTTATGTCATCTGGGTTTATATCGAACTCTACGTTTCCAAACTGTGTTTTCAATTTCTCAGGACATTTCTCAAAATCAGAATTAAATTTAACTCAGTGTTGCTTTGAATGACAGCACCTTCCCGTCAAGTGGGAGAGGAGATTGCAGTTTTGTGTGGACTTGGCATATGACGTTCCTTTTAACTTACGCAATTCATTGGTCAATACTTTTTTTAACTGCACAAGAATATGTTTCGAAGAAATGCATCGTTATTTCAAACATAAATTTAGGAAACTATCACTTTTTTATTCAGTTATCACTAGGAAGCATGATGCGACTTGTTTTTTTTTTTAATTTTAACTCGGTAAAGTAGAGAGTGTTTAACCCCCTGCACGCTGATGTAAAAATCTAAAAATTTCAGGCTGCTAATTTTTCCCATGATGCAACTAGAAATTTAATCAATTCAGTCTTGTTTGACAGAGCTCATTGAGCTCTGTCAAACAAGACTGAATTGATTAAATTTCTATTTGCATTATGGGAATAATGGCTACGTGAAATTTTGATATTTTGACATCAGTGTGCAGGGGGTTAAATTATTGCCCCTCAAGTTTAATTATAATTGTTTGTTACGTTCATTCCTTATAAAGACTAGATTTGATACTTGGACTTGAATCACACACATTTATTTATTTATTTATTTATTAAGGTTTAACGACACTTTAACATCCAAGGTCATACCGTGTCGGTGACAGTTTACGGATGGAATAAGCCGGGGTACCCGGAGAGAACCACCGAGCAACGACGAGCAGCTGCCAGCTCCCCAACATTGTAACTCCCCACTGCAGCACAGGCAGGGTTAGATAGGTTGAAGACATGCGCACCATCGACGTGCAGTACGCGTTAGTACACGGAGTCATCGTGCCCACATGTGGACAATCGGGGTTAATTGCCTTGCCCAAGGACACAACGCGGGCTCGTTAACAAATGGTTTTCCATAGTCGGATTCCCGAATGTCTTACGAAACAAGAGACGTTTATCTCCAATGTAAATTCTGTCATCGTTAGAACTGAAAAAAATCTCCAAACGAGATGACGAAAAACAATTTAAAAAATGTCATTTTCGATCTCAGTCTATCTGCCATGACCGAATTTACTAGGTGTATTTCGAAGCACGAACGCTGACAACCGTTGCCATAGAAAACAACTCCGGAGTGCGTTCGATCTATAATAGGAGTAGCTTATTGCCGTTGCGCGCGCGGAACGTGAATACAGACATTTTCTAATCGACCTGCTTCCGCCAATTAGGGCACGGTAAGAGTGAATTTACTTGATATTAGAGCACGGAGCCGACCGGCTCCCAACCAATCAAATTACGAGTTCAGAAAGAACAACGAGGTCGAATTTAACTGATGAATTACAATTGAACATCGCGCATTGATATTACGCACTACATTCGTTTTTCCAGAGACTATATTTACATTCTGTTTACGTTTTTTTAAATAGACGGTTTCCCCATCTCGAGTGGGAGTTTTATTTTAGACACAGTGTTGACAGTTTACGGGACTATTTTGTGCCAGACAATATGTTCTTTTGGTATCACTGCAGTAAATATTTGATTCAGAGTTACCTGCCTCGAGAATGAGGCAATCTCCCTGAAGTCTTGAATTTTCTAACTATAACCAGCTAATATTCTGAGTTCATCATCAAGGCACGCCTTCGAAAAAGGTATACTTTGATAATGTACAGTTCGGCCGCTGTGGACTGGCCACTTTTCACAGGTGGACAATACGAACGCAATAATATTAGATTTCAAACTCTGATAGGAATAATCATCAACAATTTAACCCTTTACCTAACATGAAAAGCAGACGACACTTGCAAAAACAATTCTTGACTAACTAATATTTTTCATTTTTTGTCTCAAAAACATAGGTTATGACCCCTCATTGGAACGAGCTCGACGAGCTCGTTCCAATGAGGGGTCATAACCTATGTTTTTGAGAAAAAATGAAAAAAATAATGAAAACTAATTGGTAATTTTTTAGAATAGCGCTGGTCGATTTGGCCGCTACGTTGGGTAAAGAGTTAATTAATGAAGCACAGGTTAGAACTCATAGAACATCAAAAGTAATATTCTAAGATTTTTGTATATACCAACAGGTAAGTGTTCGATCTCTATAAGTTCCCACCTTTCCAGTTCAAAAGAATTCAAACACACACATAATCAAATATAGAAATATTCACGTAAACACGAGCGTTTAGGTTTGTTCCTCGAGGTTATCACTGTAGGCGAGACCACGAAAAGGAAAGAAATGACGCAATAATTATTGTGAGGACATACTCATTGGGATTACAATATTCTAAATGTAAGAAAAAAGAAATCAAAACTGGCACTTATTAAATTTACAAAAATACACATTTAACCCTCTCAAAGTTACGGACAAATTCCATTCACTATTCACGAATAAAGTTTAATAAAGGGAACGAGAATTCACAGCTCTGCGGCTCCAGGTTCTGAAAGTTTATCGCAATACCCGAGAAATTCAGAGACCCTCAATGATTGATAAGTATATATATTATGAAATTACGACGAATATCATACAGAGAACGACACATGCTTGTGAATGGGTTAATCGATATGGCAGGTGTGCGAGTGCGGAAGGATAAAAGGAGAGGCCACAGGCCTCGAGTTTTATCCTTCCGCGATGGCTCAAGTGCCATATCAATTAACAACATTTGAAGGCAGGTAACTCTTATTCAAATATTTAGTTCAGCGATACCTATAAAGCCATAGAGCACCATGTGTGGATTTTAGGCTATAAAATTATTATTATTATTATTATTATTATTATTATTATTATTATTATTATTATTATTATTATTATTATTATTATTATTTTCATTTAACGGGATGATTCAGCAAAGAGATATGCAATTAAATGGGCTTCACTGCCCCATTTTACGCAAAAATGATGCTTCTTCCTCGAAGGGGTCAAGCTGGTGCGATAAAATGACTGGTTCCTTCGAGAGCAGCAATACTTGGCGCATGCACTGAGCAAAAATACATTGAAACGGATAAAGGAACTTTTAATCGACCGACTGTATATAGATTTACTTCTTTTTATCCAATTGCTTTTTAGTTACATTTGCTGCATTACACAAGGCCAACATGGAACAATACTCTTTTGTTTGGTGATTAACAAAAATCAATTAGATGTTGATCGATGAGAGATCCGGGCTTCCAATGCTTTTGTGGGAATGATAGGATTCAGACACAAAAGCCCCAAAATAAAAACCAAAACATTGAAATTTCTCCGAGACCAGCCCAGTGGATGTGGATCTGAACGTTTGAGACGCAACCGGCATGATTCAGAACACTAGCCATTTTCAGTTTTAAAGATAAACATCTGAGCGCAATGCTACAATTCATAGTCTTAAATGTGACAAATGTGAGATGTTATGTGAACCCACGCCTATATTAACCCTTTTCCCGGTGTATATGGTAGAATAAAATTCCCTTGGACAAAATCCCTCCACGACACAACGATCTAAAAAAGCCCCTCAGGACTTCATCCCACACTTTAATTTTCCTAGGCAGACACAATCCCCTCCCTTTAGACAATAATAATTAAAAGTTAAATTTAATTTAATAATTTAAAGTTAATTCATTAAATATAATATCAAATCGTAACAAATTTGAGATTCTGTTTATCACGTAATGTGTAATTTAACCCTTTAGCTACAGAAGGGCCAAACCGACCAGTACAATTCACAAACGTAACGAACGAAATGCATTCCTCAGTTTGTGTCAGATTTATGTCCCTTTTGTCGTTGAATGGTCGTCTTAAATGTTTGTCCGTTTTACTTCTCCAATGTTTCTTGTCACATAGTTTTGGTGCCACTCCTTTGTTTAAAAAAGTGATATATTTCGAAGATTTGATGAGAGTATATACTGTACTCAACAAATACCACCCCATACAATACACGCAACAAAGGCAAAGAATTGGGACATTGTCAGCTCTGACATAAACAAAAACCCGTGAAAACATTTCAGTGATCTGTATTAACGCTGTTCCCGGACAGGCCCTTTTTCGGACCAAGAACATGATACGTCATAATTCCATTAAGTAGGATGGGTCCGAAGTGCGTGTGTAGGGTAGACCAATCAATATTTTTAACGTGCAGTTTCAAGGCTGCAAGTTGAAAATATTAATCACTCTACCCCTAAATAATGAATACGGACGCTTCCATTTGCTGTCATTGAACTGACATGGCAGATGCCACCAGAGTTCAAAGGGTAAAAGTATCTGAACCCATTCATGCACCATTTTGAACTTCCTCGCCTTGTGATATTATACAACGTTTCACACGGAAAATAAAACTAAAATGTACGATAAAAATGACGTTTTCCGTATAACTATAGCAAGATTTTGCCGATTCATAGAAAGAAATTATTGAATACAATTAGAAAGAAATGTCAAATTTATCGTTAACTGTACCTTTAAGTACTCCTACATTTCTTGCCGGATCTTAATAAAATTCGATGTGAAGTACGCGAATGAAGTGTGGAAAAGAAAGTGTTCTGCCTTTTTTCGGAGGTATGGTATAAGTTATCTCCGCCAACATGTATGGTATATGGAGATTTAATACCTGAACGTCGGTTTTTGAACACCGAGCCACAGGCGAGGCGTTTACATGAGACATCCAGGTATAAAATCTCCATGTACCACACACATTGGCGGAGATAACGTTTTTGTCCCTTTTGAAACACAATACAACTTAGTGGAAATAAATTTGTGGACGTATTTCTCAGCTCCACAATCATTTGGACCAAATTCGTAATAATAATTTTGTTTTTATAATCGCAGAAGACACGGTTAGAGTTACATCCCTTAGGTCGTTAAGGAAACGAGTAAACAGTATTTTGTTGACATATCGTCCCCCGAGTTCCAATGTGTTCTATGTGCCTACTGGCACATAGAACACATTGGTACTCAGGGGATGAATTATTTGCTCTTATTTTATTTTTACGATTGAATTGTCGGAAATCTGATGATATTTGTGACTATTACCGTTTTTTGGTTCGAGTTTTATAATGAGGCGAGCGGAAGCGAAAAGCTTTTATTGAAACCATATACCCCCGGTTTTTCGCGTGCGCTTATACCCGGGATGCTGCACGCTCTTATATACTTTAGATGTTGGGCGCACCCTTTGCCATGGCTATTTGTCCAAGGCATTCTGACCGACCAAAAGACAGAATTTATCGGGATATAGGGACAACTCTTTTTATCATTAAATGTCTATCAGAAATGTTTGTCCCTTCAACTCCAATATTTGGTGTAGGATGTTTAGAAAGTTGGTGTATGAATTGCAGTACAGTCGCCGAAGGCTGGTCGTAATCCACTGCTGCGCTGTAATGTCCACGCATGGGTTTACCAGGTAATAAAAAATCATAATCAGCAAACTTTTAATTGATGCTTCATTAATTAAATGTTTGATGACAATTCCTATAATTAGTGTTTGCAATCTAATTTTATTGCTTCCGGGAAAATAGTGCACACCCCGTCAAAAGTCCCTAGTTCACGGCGACCGTACTGTTTGAGTATGAAGTGTAGATGGGCTTATGGAAAGGAATTGTTGATTTCGTATTTTTGCCCTAGAATTATGGCCCTTTGAATAGTTAAATGTCGTCTGTTATAATTGTTTATCTTCATAATCTCTATACTCTTGGTTTAACCCGAGTTTGGGCTAGGGGGAGGTCCCCGAAACCCCACACACTGTCCTTTCAAATATCACCCCCAATAACAAACAAAGTGTCCTGGGTACCCTCTATTAGAGAATCCTGGATACATGCCTGATTTATTTTGCTCAGTTACATACTTTTCGACGACACAACCGAATGGATCCTACTTAATGCTTACTAAAACATAATGAGCATGAATAAGTCTGGAAAAAAGTTTGAATAATTGACAACAAATAAAATTCTGATGCGATATGGCGGTGGCTGTTGAAGGTGCCGTTAATCCCAAACAAACAAACAAACAAACAAACGAGAAATAAAATAGCCAATTTCAGTTGTCTTAGGGGTGGCGGAAGGTGAATATCAAAATTCAATGATTAACCTTTGAGCTCATGTCCTGGTGACAAATCGTCCCCTGAGTTCCAATGTGTTCTATGTGCCTACTGGCACATAGAACACATTGGAACTCAGGGGACGAAATGTCAAGATGGCATTTGTCCGGTTGGGCAAATGTCCTATGGAGCCAACGTCTTGTATTCCTTGGGTACAAATGATATTAGATAAAATGGCAATGCCGAAAATTGAAATCGCGAAAAGGAAGAAATACAGTGGTAGGATAAAAAGGTAAGAATCAGAAAAAAGTAGAATAATAGAAAACCAGAAAAAAATATTCTTGTTCAGCATTTGAACTTTATTTTTTATCATTTACAGTTTTTCAGTATATTGTCAAAATCTAGTAAAATGTAACAACATTTAGTTTTGATTTTTGATGTTTAAAATAATGTTGATATTTGAAAACGATTTGTACCCTAACTTATATGTAAATGTAATTTAACACTTACTAATTAATCACTATTTTTTAGAGATTTGGATATATTGTTGGAAACACAATTTACCGTACCGCTAGAAGTGTTTTGGGAAGCCAAATCCCGTCCCCCAGGTCCCGCCGCTGCATATTCTTCATTGTATTACAACTTCTTCCTGATTCTCAAAAAATCATGAGTAAATGCTCCAACAATCTCCAAACATCTTATTTCATAAAGATATAACACTTTGCTCTCAAAATAATATGAACGATATTGTTATTAAATGAAACGATACAGACCGCTAGAGAATGGTGGCCGAGTGGATAAGTGCGCTGGTCTCGCATGCCAGTGCTTTCGGGATCGATTTCCGGTCGGGAAAAGTTCTCGAGGTGTCCGAACACTCTCTGTCAGCATCAGCTGTTGGGTCGATGCAGTCACAGCGCACTGTCCTATCGGATGGGGACTTAAAATGGCTGTCCTCTGTGCGAAGAGAGACACACTCCGTGCAGGCTAAAAATTCCTTCGTAGTATTCGAGAACAGCGAGGCCACGAAGTTGCCGCTACGAAAGTCATCCCACACACTTGCGCCATTGGGTCAAGGAGAGGCGTTAATATAGTTGCATAACTTGTTCGCCAATCCTTGTAAAACAAATGAGATTAAATAATATAGACCGCTTTCATTTTTACATCAAATAATCCTAAAAGAACATCACAAAGGCCGATAGATCGAGAGCCGATGTTTCTTCATGGCAGCATCAGGCTATAAACTGTACGGTTAAAATTCCCATTTTTAGCGCAACTTGACGAAATCAAGCTGAGCTGTTGCCGCCACTTCTCGTCCGTCGGCGTACGTACCTATGTACGTCCATAGTTTGCTTTGGTACACCGCGCAGGTCGCATTTATGATCGGATTGCTTTGAAACGTATGCTTGTTTGGGGTGACCTCTAAATGGGAGCTATCGATTTTCTTCCATCTCTGTCGAAAAACTTTGCCGTTGGCAAAGACCTTTGAACATAGTTTAGTCAGGCATCACTATATTTCTTTTGCGGGCCCAACAGGGCACATTTGTGATCGAATCGCTTTGAAGCTTCGTACGCTAATTTGGAGTGACCTCTAGATGGGAGCTATTGATTTTCTTCCATTTTCGTCAAAACAAGTTGCCGTTGGCAACGACATTTGATGAACTTAGTGCAGGTATGCATCATTATTTCCCTTTGGAACACTATGCAGGGCACATTTATGATCAGATCGCGTTGAAACCTGGTGCGATTGTTTGGAGTGACCTCTAAATGGGGAGCTATCGATTTTCGTCCATTTACGTCAAAAAACGTTGCCGTTGGCAACGACCTTTGAACTTTAGTTTAGTTAGCGTCAATATTTCCCTTTGGCACGCCCTATAGTGTACATATATATGATCGGATCACTTTAAAAACTAGTATGCTTGTTTCGGGTGACCTTTAGATGAGAGTCATCGATTTTCTTCCATTTCCGTCAAAAAATGACTTTTGATGAACTTAGTGCAGTTAACCCTTTACCCAACGAATCGCCCGCATCCGCCCGCGTAATATGCAAATTCAGTAGTTGAAAAAATATTTTTGTAAAAAAAATTTCAACAAAACCATATTTATTCACATGATATGGTTTTGTTGAAATTGTTTGAAAAATTTCAAAAAATTGTATTTAAAATAATAAATTTTGATATCGTCTGCGTTGGGTAAAGCGTACGAGAGCGCGGTGGTTCAGTGTTTACGAAAGGTTCACGGTTCGAACCTCGCCAGTGTAACTGCGTTGTGTCCTTAAGCAATAATTGTTTTTTGTATTGTCCTTGAACAATACGGAACACTTGAGCGCACTATTTAACTATTTCTTTTTTACGTTTTGGTTATTTTTGTCAATAACTTATGTTTTTAATATTTTGTAGTAATATATTGGCGTGCAATAAATACAGAACAGCTTACGCATACGGACTGTCATTTTTACCGCACTCGATCAATTTTGGCGGAAAGATAATATTGAAATCGAAGACTTCGGCTTCTCGTTCAATATCATCCCACCGCCAAAATCGCTCTCGTGCAGTAAAAAATGACGGTTCGAGCGCAAATGCCGTTCTGTATATCCTGTAAAATATCCGCGAACAAACAATAGATACAGTAGAATTGACTTTTGTTAAAAAGTTTAAGTAAAATAATTCCACAGTTTCCGAAAATACGAAGTCGTCGAATTGAACGAAACGAACGCGGGCGTTTGTGCGTTTAAGCAACGTCGAGCCCGGTTAGTCATTGGATGGTGACAGTCTGAGCCATCGATTCGGACTCCCGCGTTGTGTCCTTCGGCGAGGCACTTAACCCCGATTGTCCACATGGGGTACGATGACGCCTTGCACTAAGGCGTACTGCACGTCGAGGGTGCGCATGTCTTCAACCAATCTAACCCTGCTTGTGCTGCAGTGCGGAGTTGCGATGTTGGGGAGCTGGTAGCTGCTCGACGTTGCTCGGTGGTTCTCTCCGGGTACTACGGCTTCCTCCACCCGTACAACTGTCACAGATACGATATGACCTTGGCTGTGAAAGTGTCGTTAAACCTTAATAAATAATAATTGTGGAAACTCCGAGTGAAAATGCCAATGTTTGGGATATATTTCGAGAGGTTTTGTCGGTTAGTTCAACATTTGTATGGTATTATACGTCTCCCGCTTAACATTTTAATATTTAATGAAAGTGCCAATGACACTGCAGCTTAGCTTGACTGTGTGTAGTGTTTGATAGAAAGTATAATGTTCAATGTTTATGAAAGGATTATAAAATAAGACAAGAATTGTGACAATTAAATGTTAAGTTCTGTACCCTATTCAACAAGAATAATTTGAGGTGTAGACTGTACTAAAGAATACTGAGGCCTGGATTGAAGTGGCCCTCACAGTTAACGCATGTCTAGATAAGACTGTCCTATTTTGGTCACGATCGGTCAGCCGTTACCGCCGCTTAGTCACGTGACATTAATTTTTTCAGCACTATCCCACGGGTCGTAGTTATGAAGGGATTTAATTGTAACTTGGATGACTCGGTATTATATCTAGATGAGACTATCCTATTTTGTTCGCGATCGGGCAACACCAAGCATTGGGGACCGGGTGTTAATTTACCAGTAAAACAGGGCTTGTTTATCACAGTAAACGAGCACTGCTTCACGCCCCGGGTTCCCACGAGGAATTAACCTTGTTCTTTCTTTTAATCATAACATAGACAGGGATGTCGCTACGGAGGTGACTTATCCGGAACAATAAATCACTGCCAAATTGTTCACATTTTCATTTTTATTTAATGCTCAGGCATCAATTCACGCTGAAAAATTAAGTCATATTCCCCTGTCGGTCGGCAAAACGAAATATCAAAATGATATTTAGAAATCGATATTTCATCGTAGGTTCATTTCCACTGTCTTCGATGTTCAGTGGCAGCACGTTTAATGGGCCGATAAACATTTGCATGCAATCATCACAGAGTCAGCACATCAGTAATGAATTCCAGAGTCCCAAATACAAACGAATTCGAATAATTGATAGTGACAGTGACTAAATCAATTCATTAAATCAGCGGTTTCAAAGTTTGACTTCCTCATTCACCTTCCAGCGAAAAGCCGAAATCAGTTTCAAATTTCTTCAGTTCAACTTCACACGTCTTCAGTGCATTGAGTTCAAAAAAAATAAAATGACGTGTCTTGTTATTGAAAATAAGAAAGTGGTGTTTTTTGTTATTGTTCTATTTCTTCGAAACACATTGCGATTATTTCAATTCTCCAGCCTTGGTAAATCGTAAAGTTAGGGGAGAAATAAGACGGGACTACTTTTTGTGCGTATATTCACACATTCCAATGGTTGGAGTTTGGTTGTTGTAATGTTTGTATGGACGCCGGTTCGGCACATAAATTTTGCGCCTTAATGGCAAATAAAGGCCACAAATTGGAGAGTTTGTAGTCGTAGAGCATTAAATAAAAAGAAAATTCACGAAAATTTGATGAATACCGAAAATATCTCGTTCGTGGCTACAAGAAATATGAGGATCTTCACTCGCGACTGCGTCGCTCGTGAAGATCCTCATATTTCTTTGTAGCCACTCACGAGATATTTTCGGTATTCATCAAATTTTCGTGAATATCCTCTATTTATTCTTCGCAATGTGATAAAGTTATTTCATTTTTTCCACATTAACCCTTTACCCAAAACCTACCAGCGCTATTCTCAAAAATCGCCAATTAATTTTCATTATTTTTTCATGTTTGTCTCAAAGACATAGGTTATGACCCCTCGTTGGAACGAGCTCGACGAGCTCGTTCCAACGAGGGGTCATAACCTATGTTTTTGAGACAAAAAATGAAAATTAATTGGCGATATTTGAGAATGTCGCATGTCAACCAAAGTAACCAAGATATAGTAAAATTATCCCAAAACGAGTCATCCCACTAAGTTATAATGGAATCCCTTCATAAATATGACTTGTAGATTTTGCTAAAGGAATCTAGGTCACGTACCCGTTCGGTGGCCACGGTGTTGCCCGATTGCGAACAAAATAGGATAGTCTCATCTAAATATCACATTGAGTCATCCAAGTTACAATTAAATCCCTTCATAACTACGATCTGTGGGACAGTGCTGAAAAAATCAATGTCACGTGACTACGCGGCGGTAACGGCTGACCGATCGTGACCAAAATAGGACAGTCTCATCCAGACATCATTCCAATTCATCCTGCCAAGTTACAGTGAAATCGCTTCATCAATATGAACTGCAGACTATGCTAAACAAATCTAGGTCACGTGCCAATGGGGCCATAGCGATTGACCGATCACGACTAAAATAGGACGTTCTCATCTAGACATTATACCAATTTGAAATGCAATTCATTCATACATGCAACCTGTTGACCGTTCTAAAATAATCTAGGCCACGTGCACCTGCGGCCATCACAGTTGACCGAACCCGACCGAAATAGAACGTTCCCATCTAGACAATGTACGGAGTCATCCTACCAAGTTACAGTGAAATCCCTTCATAAAACGACCTGTAGACTGTGCTTAAGGCTTTTGGGTTTCGAACACGTACAACTGTCACGGTTGACCGATCGCGAACAAATGGTACCTTCTCATCTAGACATGGCCTCAACCCCGCACATGAAATTTAATGATGATCGGACAAGAACTGCGGGGTGTAGTCTATGCTAAAGAAAACACGAACAGACCGACAGACTGACAAACTTCCGCACGCGTGATTTCAAAAGCTTATCTTGAAGTTAAAGTTAAAAATAAAAATAAGTCATCTCTTTATTACACATCCATTAAACTTTAAACCCTTGTATTCAACAGAATCGCCGCTATGATATAAATGATTCTGTATTCAACGGGTGATATACAAGCCGGAACTTTTTTACCGCACCATTTAGTTTCGCTTCGAAAAGTTTGCAAATTTCGTTATACAATCATCGACCGTCTGTTGCATAGTGTGAAAATGAAAACGTCCAAAGCAAAATAAAGTCGGTTCAAAAAAAATTAGCCAAAAATGAGATAATATTTTAAAAAAACCCCAATCATTTCCAACCAGAACATTAACCCAGTTCCGTGGCCGTCTCGTTTTGTGGTCAACTTTATTTCGGTAAATCTTCGTACATCTTAACATGCTTCGAACTTCTTTTAAAAACGTTTCTCCCAGCTATTTTGCAAATCTGCTCATATTTGAACTTATATTTTCACTAACAGTAATAGCCACCAAATGGTTAGGCGTGAATGGGCATCAGCCCATTCACGCCTAACCATTTGGTGGCTATTACTGTTAGTAAACAGATACGAATTTTAACAAACACTGGTTCCGAAAAGGTTGTTTTGATTTTTTATCGATCCATATGATCAGTACAGCTTCAGTCAAAACAAACTCTTCACCTTTGGGTTTAATTATCGGAATTAAAATTTGTTTATTTAAATGCATTTTAATGCATGGGTTGTGTAATAAACACAGAACGCGATGTGTGTTTGAATCGGTGGGTGTTTTCCATAACTCGTTGGAATGGCGTAATCACATTTCGCTCAAGCCTACGGCTCTAGCGAAATATGACTACGCCATTCCAACTCGTTATGCAAAACACCCACCGATTCAAACACACATTGCGTTCTGTCTATGTTTTACATAAATTCAACGATCTGAACATAGCGGCTACCCGTCGTTCAGATCGCCGAACTTTTTATGACATATGACACTTGGGCCAGTCTCTCCACGGCTATGTTCCTTATAATTCATAGTACCGACGGTAATAAAAAATAAAAGTACAATCCTTCCTCCCTCCCTCATTGCTTTGAAAACAAAATGATAACTATTTTGGGGGCCAAATCGTATCTGTTTGACCGGACATGACAAGGTGAGGCATGTTAGCTGTAAGTGGTCTTCGACAGTAAATGGACCTATTCTCCAAACGTTTAAAAAATTCATTTCCCCTGACGCCCTGGACATGTTCAGAGTCAAACCATGGGTGAACCTGAGAGTTCAAATCACAAGCATGCTGAAACTACAGTCATGGACGCGTGGGAGGTGATGTCCACGCAAGTATATACCAGGTAATGAAAACCATCAGCAAAATTTTATTTAATGAAGCACCGGGTGGTACCCGGTGCTTCTTTAATTAAATTTGTGATGATTATTCCTACTGTTAGTGATTGGAATCTACTATTATTGCGTCCGTAGAAAATGAATGTCTTGCTTTATTATTTTTGGAGTGTATTTATAATATAAGAATATAATAAAAATTCCGAGTCGCCATTTAGGGTTGACAAACTCTTTAAAAATAATTCGCTGACGATTCCGTGCTGGAAGTGACTGGTCTTGAGTATCGAAGTTTCACCACTAAGACCAGCACTTTTCATTCAAGCAATGGAAGCGACAACATTGTGTTCTGTTTCACGCTCTGAAAACACGAGATACAGTGTTTTGCAAGAAAGCTTTTCCTAAAAATGCCGGTCCTTCACCGATTTAAAAATAAACCCTTCGCAGATGTCATGGTTAATAATTTGCGTCAGATTTATGCGAAAATTAACAGCCCTTAATTTCCTAAAGCTTTCAATAAATTTAACACTATGGGTATGGGAATTTCAGATAAAAATTCGAAATGTTAGCGAAATTGTATCATCCGTGTGCGCATCATTTCACAACCGTCAGGGATTTTCCTGTGGATTAGTATATAGAGGAGATGGAATGAGTGTTTTTCTCATATAATATTTATGAAACTCGTCCGAATTTTCCGTTTTGGCGAGCCTCTGGCGAGCCCAAACGAAAAATTCGGACGAGTTTCATAAATTTTATATGAGAAAAACACTCATTTCACATTCTATTTATCATATGACACACACACGCACAAATTAGCCACTTAGTATGACCTTTTAACCCATCACCTAACTTGAGTTGCAGACGGCACTTGGAAAAACATCCTCGTATGACTAAAAAGGGGTCATAACCTATGTTTTGGAAGCAAAAAGTGAAAATATAAAAAACAAAATGAATGGCGTTTTTCTTGTAGGTAAAAGATTAATACAATATAACCCACCCTAAATAGGACAGATAACGTAAATTCTCCCTACTGAAATTATGCAAATGTGACCCAGTTGTATTTTGTTTAGCCAATCAAATTGTCCAGTTTTGAAATTGACCAATGAAAGCTCCCAACTCTAATTATGCAAATTATGAAAATGTTGCCCAGTTGTATTTTGTTCAGCCAATCAAATTGTCTAGTTTTGAAATTGACCAACGAAACTGACGGAAGGCTTTATTTATCACTGATTAATATGAAAACAAAATATCAAATGTTTTAAAGTGAACAAAACCGACGAGTCATATGACAAAAAAAATATAGAAGATGGCTTTTTACAATTTCCTCCAATCGGTTTGAACGTTTGACTATTATTCTCTGTTGAAACACATGTAAAAACTAGAAAAAACAGAATTTAAGAAATCAGAAATGGGTTAATAGGATTAAATAGTTTTTAAAGATACTGATACAGGAATCAGATAAATGTTTCCAAGAAACCCGAAAGAGTATATATATGCACAACATTCAAAGGGTTCGATCAAGGAATCAGAAATGGACATTTTTTGCTCTGACACTTATTTGAACGATGTTTAGAGCAGTAATGTGTTTATGGAAAGGGTTATGATTATTCTCACATTGCATGAAACTCTTTGGAACCTACATTGAAGTCTTGAGGGGGTTAAAAACAATGAACTGAATAATTTATTCTTTATTTCCTTGTAAAGCAAAGGGTTTCTCTCAACTTGGTTTGAGGAGCTGGCATCTGATTGAAATAGCAGATAACATTTAATGTTTGACAGCTACCTCCAGATTCTGTTTACATTATCTTCACTGTGGATAATAGATTAGTATTGCTTCAGGAGAATTTACTGTTACAGAAAATTAGAGGCTGTGAAAACCATGTGGCCGACTGGGCCATACTCGGGGGCCCGCGCGACCTGAAAAACATAGGCTCCCGAGAACTTGTGACTGTCTGTCAGTATGCCAAAAATCAACGAGATAGAACAATTCGTTTTCGAGTTATCGTGCTGACAAGAAAGTGCATAAAAGACAGGAGAATAACAAGAAGAAGAAGAAGAAGAAGAAGAAGAGGGAAGAAGAAGAAAAGAAAGAAAAATAAACCGTACAAAAACAATAGTCTGTGTGTTTCATACAGACTAATAAGAAACAGCGTTTTCCCCATCTTTTGATTTTCTAACCTTTCCTCTCTTCGTTATATCAATAGTGTGCGCGCATCGTGACACATTCTCGAGACAATAGCCTATTCATTAATATAAAAGTCTAGGAGGTGAGATTTTCTAATTATTTTCCTGTCAAGAATAAATCTTGCAAATTACTGTAACAACACATTCTCTGAACAAAAAAAAACTTAGTATTGGTAGGTGTGATACTGATAGATATTCTTAATGAGGAATTATCTGTGAACTAGTTGCTTCCAAGTAGCTTTCCATAAAAAGCCAAGTTTCGTTTTGTCACTTTCAATAAACGCTAACAACAGACAGCTCCGAGATCTGTCTGTTGTTTTCATTTAATAAAAATAACAAAAGAAAACTTGGCTTGATTTTGTACTGACGCCATTTGTGTTTTCTCAACAATTACTTACTTATTAACTGGTCCTTCATCGCTCGTTTAATAATTTCAAGCTAGATAATGTATCGAATGACGATATAAGTTTTCTCATCAATTACTTCCTTCTTAACTGGACCTTCCTCGCTCACCTAATAATTTCAAGTACAGTACGTAGAGAGTGTATTATTACTAAATCACCCGCAGAGTGGAGATTCCACCCATGCAACAATTGCAAATTTGTTGCAAAGCATAACCAGCGCAAGCAAAGTTTCAGCCAATGGACCTCCGGGTTAAACCCGGAGGTCCATTGGCTGAAACATTGCTTGTGTTTTTGTCGGTATGTACACAATTTGAATGTTATCGCTTGGGTGATAACTCCACTCCGTGGGTGATTTAGTTACGATCCACTCTTCACGTACTGTAGATAACTTTATCAAAAGTCTATTCTCATGACAATATAAGTAAGGGGTGCACATTACCGTCAGTGAAAATCAACCCAAACTCATGATTCTGTCCATCAGCCTCGTTATGCATTGTCCTGCTGTGTTTATACGTCTTAAGAAGAGTATCATCGGATAAACAAGGTGCAGCTCCACCGGTATCCCCCACCGATAAGTGGTTTACAAAAAGAGGACAAAGTTGGGGTTTGGGCTTTTGGTTGTAGATCTATTATTACAGAGGTTTACAATACCAAATTTATCATCCAGAAACCAGAAAAAAAATCGAGTTTTCAAGTCGAAAAAGGCCCATAATTCTAAAAAAAAAATGATTGAACAATACCTATTACTTGTGGATATCCTTCGCCCCATGGTGGCCCACCGGCAAACTAAAGATAATTCAAATCCGACATACACTACTAAAGTTATCATCCCGAAACCCCAAAAAGTGAAATTTTCTGAGCCGAAAAAGTCGAAAAAGGCCCATACTTCTAGAATAAATGTTGGAGAAAACCCGTTACTTGTGAATTTCCTTTCTGTCCCCATAACTGTCCATCAGTATACCAAAGATCATTCAAATCGGACATGTACTGGCCGAGATACATAGGTCTAAAGTTGTTACAGACGGACGGACGAACGAACGGACGGACCCATCGCTAGATCCCACGCAAACAACTTCGTATTGGCGGGGATAATGGATCTATTTCACCCCATGGTGGTCCATCAGCATACCAAAGATCATTCAAATCCAATACACAAGACTAAAACTATCACTCAGAAACCATAAAAATTGAAATCTTCTGAGTCTAAAAGGCCCATAACCCTTGAAGAAATGATTGGACAAAACCCCTCACTTATTAATGTCCTTCCATCCATGATAGTCCATCAGCATACCGCAGATCATTCAAATCCGACATGCAATGGCCGAGATACAGAGATCTAAGTTGTTATGGACGGATGGACGAAGGGACGGACGACATTACTAGATCCCCCACAAACTTCCTTTTGGCGGGGTATAGTAAATATGCACCAAAGTACTAAATAACATTATGGTATAAAGAGCCTCTACATTAATTAAACCATATCCTCTAGAAATGACAGGCAAATATAGTCGATTTATTAAAGAGGCGGGGTGGTAACTTCTGTTGTTTGGCATAATCCTTTTCATGGTGTGAAATCCCTCAAGTTTCAGTGTAGTCCAATATACAACACCGAAAGAACAGCACAAAGTGGGAACGACATATGCGTTTAGGGTTTTGACTTGATGTCGATCGTTGAACTCACAACTTCAGTCGTACCATTTGAGCATTTACCCAACGCAAACGATATCAACAGTTGTTATTTAATTAATTACTATTTTTTAAATGGCACAAAAAATTTCAACAAAGAACATATGATATGACATCTCATTGGAACGAGCTCGGCGAGATCGTTCCAACGAGGGGTCACATGACATGATTTTGTTGACATGTTTTGAAAAAAAACAAGTTCAACCTCGAAATTTGTAAATTAAATTTTTATTTCCACTTGGGCCTTGCGAATCTCACATTTTCAAGTCCCGACTGATAAAGTAATCCAACTACATTATCAATGTATGCCTTCGTATGCCTTGATGATGTAGTTCGAATTTTATCCTGTAAAAATTATAGTCCATCGTCGACATTGCTTGGAAACTTTAAATTTGCATTTAACAGTGGTCGGGACTAGTGATATTGGAATTAGCATGTCTGGTGGCATTACGTCCCCTGTGTTCCAATGTGTTCTAAAATTACCTGCGGCCGGCGGTTTTTTATTTTATTTTTTTTATGTTTTTTTTAATTATTTCTCTGCCATCAAAAGTTGATGTTCTCGGTTTTTTTAACCCTCATAGTCTACACAATAGCGTGGGTTGTGGTGTATTTTGTCCTTTGAGTGTAAGAAGGCTTTGCAATGCTAAAGCATTGCAAAGCCTTGTTGCACTCAGGGGGCAAATTTATCAATTTTATTAACTTGGGTAAATTATCAGACAAAAACCATTTAATTATTATTTTTTTAAAGTTTGCATTAGTTATAAAAAGAGATCATGCGGCAGCCAAAAGGACCATGCGGGAGGGCCTGAGAAACAGAGTTTTAATTGTTTTGGGCCTATGCGCCGTTTTTTTCAAATCTTGACTTTTTCTGTAGAGTTCTTAAGTAAACTGTGAGCATAGCACAACTCAGATTTTCTCACATGGTGGTAGTGATAACTGCCTGTGAGTGCAAAAAAATGGATCAGGTATTGTTATTGTTAATTAACTCTTTGCAAATAATCATTTGTAAGTGGAAACTTATTACGACTCCATGCGCGATACGATCGTTTATCTTTTACAACAATAGTTTTTATCCATATTTAAGGTGTCTTCTATTGCATTTTCGTCCAAAAATTGATTTCTTTCTATTAATTTTTCAATTCCAGTTGACGTCTCCTTTTAACAATGCTTCGAATCATAATCCCATCGCATTATAGATGCAGCATTGAAAATACTGATCGGAATGTATCACTGTTAATGGACTTAAAACCTCTCCTCCTAATCTGATTGCATTTTCCACCATACTTTGAGGTTATCAAAGACCAGAGGATTAGGAGGACAAACGAAAAATAATTGATGACAAATTTGATAATACCAGTCCCTGACAAGGGTGTTTCTAAGTTTTCCATGGGATCCTTCAACGAATTAGCGCCAGAGACTCGTATTACAACTAACAGCATGTCGCGTATGAAACGATCATCAGTCGTCGTGGACTTCGGAAGTGCTGCGTTAGCGGCCATATTGAGGCGCCATTGTCTTGAGTATACGTGGTGCGCAACACGTGCAACGCCTGTTGGGGTGGCACGTGTAACGCTTTCCATTTTGTTGACTGGGGGACATCTTGGTTTCTATGGTGGTTGTTACGTGGCTGATATAAGCCTGGGAGGCCACTAATAGGACGGGGTGTGTTGTGAGAGTATGCTCGACTGAGTAGGAGTATATCTAATTACCCCAAACCACCCGATAACTACCAAAATTTACCCCAACGGACTTTTTTAGTTCGGATTCTCCAAGAATCCGATTTATAACAGTGGCATGTTTGCTATAGTGTGTCGCCCCCCCCCCCCCCCCATCCTGGGCAAAATTTCCTATAGTTGGAAATTTGGAGGGCAGGTCATGAGTAGTTGAAAATTCCATCTATCTGGATTTTAGAGCTTCTTTGTTGATGCGGATGTCTCCTTTACTTCCCAAAATTCCAACTCGATTTCAAATCGGCAAAAATTTCAACTGTTACTATTTACAACTACAGTGTACGCAATGTCGAGTTTCATAAGTATGCATGATGTCAATCGGTACGAGATTTCTATAGTACGTTTACTTATCGTAATAAAAAAAATGATTTAGTTACAATCCACGCTCCACGTACTGTATAGATGGAACTTCGGGATTCATTTATTTGGACTTTGCAGAATTGGGTTTTTGTGGTTTTTGTCATCTAAAATAAATAACTCTGACACTTGGAAAAGTTTCAAGGATTTAATATAAGCTATCCCCCCCTACATGTATGGCATATGGAGATTTAATATCTGGATGCCGAGCCGCAGGCGAGGTGTTTAAATGTTGGCGGAGATAACGTTTTTGTCCCGTTTGAAACACAATACAAGCATAGTGGAAATAAATCTCTGGACGCTTTTCTCAGCTGCACAATCATTGGACCAAATTCGTGATAATTATTTTGTTTTTATTATCGCAGAAGATAACAGATAGAGTTACATCTCTTTGGTCGTTAAGGAAACGAGTAAACAGTATTTTGTTGGCATATCGTCCCCTGAGCACACAGAACACATTGGTAATCAGGGGACGAATTATTTGCTTTTATTTTAATTTTATCATTGAATTGTCGGAAATCTGATGATATTTGTGACTATTTCCGGGTTTTTTGGTTTGATTTTTATTTCGAGGAGAGCAAAATCGGAAAGCTTTCGTTTAAACCATATACCCCCGATGTTTCGCGTGCGCGTATACCCTGGATGTTGCACGCTCTCTTATACCTTGGATGTTGGGTGCATCCTTTGTCATGGCCATTTGTCCAAGGCATTCTGACCAATCAAAAGACCGAATTTATCTGGATATAGGGACAAATAATTTTATTCAAGAATTAATGTGTATTAGAATAATATGTTCAGAATTTTATATAGAATTTTATCCACTTTATCAAGGCACTGTTTGTTACACTTATCCCCTAAAACCTAACAAGAACTGAAGCTCCTATATGAACCAAAGCCCTTCAAATGTAGAAAAGCTGAACCAAAATAAACTATAATAATAATAATAAAAATATTTATAGAGCGCCTAATCCCCAAAGGCTCTAGGCGCTTGGCGTACCTACTAAAAAAATTCGAACTTGACAAATTTAGTATAAATATGGTATGTTGAAAGTAATGAAAAATATAGAAAATGGTATTCTGGCTGTACACATTAGTTTGATGGGTGCTGTACTCTGGATTCATCAACAGTTGTGGTATTACTGATATCAATTTGGAGGGATTTTTGATACAAAAAACACTTCAGTTCTTTTTGAAAGAGTCCAAATTGACGCTATCACGGACATTCAGGGGAAGGGAATTCCAAATTTTTGGTGCTATAATTTTAAACGCACCGCGGCCGTACGTTTCGGGGTTATAGCTTTTCTCAGTTAGTAATAACTTGTTATGAGATCTTAAAGCCCGGGACGGGATATAATCGCGGATGAGAGATGCCAAATAATGGGGGAGGGTTGAGTCTGATTTATGAAAACAAAGAGTGGCTATCTTGAACTCTATACGTGCCCTTACAGGAAGCCAATGTAAAGTCGTCAGCATGGGGATGGCATGTGAACTCTTTTTATGACCAAGAACTACCCGTACAGCATTGTTTTGAATGCGCTGCAGGGTGCCAAGGCTTTCTTCAGTGATGTTAGTGAAGAGTGAGTTGCAGTAGTCAAGACGCTGCAAGATAAAGGAACATGCTAGTTTTGTTCTGGCATCTTGAGACAGGTATGATCTCATATGACTTATACGTCTAAGTTCCAAGAATGAAATTCGGGATAGATGATTGATGTGATCATTCATTGTCAGATTGGCGTCAATGATGACATCAAGGTCCCTGGCTCTGCCAGCAAACTTGATGTCCTCATTACAAATTCGAAATAGTCATTAATATCTGAAATAGTCAACCCGTCCAACAGAGTTAGTGACTAAAATTTTATCCACCAGATAAAACGTTGAAACATAGGCTCTATTCAAGAGTTTAAACTCGTTAGCTCGGCAGAGCTGTACAGTCAGCTATTGGAAATTAGTTCGGCAGCACAATGACTGAAAACAAAGTCCTGATTTTTACAGTGATTATAGATAAGTTAGAGACAGCAAAGCACCAATGAGAATGTCTTATTGCTGGTATTACTGCCCAAACAAGTATTGAATCAACCACTGAGTTTAACATCTGCAATTTTGTAAACAGTTAGAGAAGTAAATTTAGTGCTCGAGATATTAATTGTATTGACACAACTTTATACCATGATTACCTATTCTACTATATATAAAAAGCCTATGACATAAATTTTAACCTCGCACACCAACCGCGGTCAACACGCCAGCAATGGGATTTCAATAGTTAAAATTTACACCTACAGTGGAACTACATCCAAGTTGACCTTTGATGACCTCGACCTGAATGGAAACTTGTCTAAATTTATCGCCTCGCGAAGAGTGAAATGAAAGCGGCAATTATTTATTAAGTTTTAAATGAGCTTACCTCAGAAGATACCAAACGTTATCTAACTTGCGTTGTCTCATGTTAATAAAGCATCCATAACTCGAAATAGTATGTTATTATGTTATTAAAATGAAAAGACCCTGTGATTTGCGAGTTTCTTTCTCCATTTCGTTTCGGTGATAAAATTGACTGCGGAAGTACCGCCCATCGGTGCTCATGTAAACAAAAACAGATTCGCACGTATGTACGTCTGCTGCTCATTAAAATCGAGAAAAAATAATAGCGACTCTTAATAATCTGACGATCATGGTATAAATAAAATATACCCAAAGTAGCTTGGTGTACCAAATGTTCACCACTTGTGGTGAACATTTGGTACACCAAGCTACTATGGGTATATTCTATATATAAATATGAAGATACATGTGACCTTAACCCTTTACCCAACGTAACGGCCAAAACCGGCCAGCGCTATTCTCAAAAATCTCCAATTATTTTTCATTATTTTTTTCATTTTTTGTCTCAAAAACATAGGTTATGACCCCTCGTTGGAACGAGCTCGTCGAGCTCGTTCCAACGAGGGGTCATAACCTATGTTTTTGAGACAAAAAATGAAAAAAATTAGTTATTCAAGAATTATTTTTGCAAGTGTCGTCTGCTTTTCAGGTTTGGTAAAGGGTTAAACACCAATAAATAAATTAATCGTGCTTCCAGTTCGGCTAGTTGGATCAAGTGCATTGTTCGATGACATACTCAGAAGACGTGGATCAGCGTCATACCTGCAACCTGTCGATGCAATGTCTCGTGCCCTAACCGTAGAGCCACCGCACTCATAATAGATACTCTTTGCACCAGTGGGTAGCGCGGTGGCTCAGTAGGTAGAGGCGCAGGCTGCAAGCCGAGGGGTCGTCGGTTCGAATCCCACCTGCGGCAACCGCGTTGTGTCCTTGGTCAAGACACTTCATCTCCATTGCCCTCGTGGGGGCACGATGACGCCGTGTACTAAGGCGTACTGCACGTCGATGGTGCGCATGTCTTCAACCAATCTAACCCTGCCTGTGCTGCAGTGCGGAGTTACGATGTTGGGGAGCTGGCAGCTGCTCGTCGTTGCTCGGTGGTTCTCTCCGGGTATTCCGGCTTCCTCCACCCGTAAAACCGTCACGGTCATGGTTAGCCATTGTGCATAAATATGTGACCTTTAACATCAATAATTAATAATAATAAATGGATAATAATTGCACCAGTGGAAGTGCAGATGGTATAAACAATAAACTGACGTTTAATCATTATGTGCAAGGTTATCATCGAGTGAGATTTCCAAAAAAGCTGTAGGATCAATGCAATCTGAAAATAATTCCAAATCAATATTTTGAGGCAATTTATTGGATGTGTTGAATGAGTGCTAGAGTGCTTTCAACAAGCAGTGTTATTTATTCATACGGAATTGTTGTGTTACAGCTTAATGCATGCAGGTCATGGCCAATCTATCTTCATGAATGATATTTAGTTTCTAAAAAGTTACTTCCCTTTGACAGGGATTCCTTTGGGTGTCTACAGGGGGATATGGGACCCTTTCCCAATGGCATTTTGGCATGATTTTCCCCAATTCAAATAAAAAGTTTCCCAATCTCAGTCCTCATTCAAATAAAAATTTACTCCTTTAACCCTTTATCTAACATGAAAAGCAGACGACACTTGCAAACAAAAGTTTTGAATAACTGATGGTTTTCATTTTTTGTCTCCAAAACATAGGTTATGATCCCTCATTGGAACGAGCTCGACGAAAAAATAATGAAATTTAATTGGTGACTTTTGTGATACGTTGCGTAAAGGGTTAACTCTTGAAGGCCTAATTTTGACTTTCATCACTTTTTGCTGCAACAAAACTGGTACCACAACTTGCAGTTTTTAGATACGTTTGGGAATCACACCCCAATAACCTTGTCTGTTGTTTCTTGAAAAGTCTTGGCTGTTTATGTAGGTAACCAAGACTTGCCTAGACACAACTGCAAAGCCATATAATGTGGACTGTCGAAGTGCAGCAAAACGCACAACTGTCTTCGTCGTTTAGTAGCACAGTTTTTTTAATAGAGAAAATATTTGAATAACTAATGGTTTTCATTTTTTGTCAGAAAACATAGCTTATGACCCCTCATTGGAACGAGCTCATCGAGCTCGTTCCAATGAGGGGTCATAAGCTATGTTTTTGTCGCAAAACATTAAAAAAAAATAGTGCTTCAAGAAATTTATTTAAAGGTGTCGTCTGCTTTTCGTTAGGTAAAGGGTTAATATTCTCAATTCAATATGAAGGTAACATTTCTTATTTTTTGTGTTTTTTTTCTCCCAAACAAATTCTCAATTTGAGCTTTCATGACGCGATTTTTTTCAATTGCATGGGCCCCGATCCCTTTCCTAAAGAGGGCAGAAGAATGCCTGCTTGAATTCCCGAGAAGGATAATGAACGCGAGCAAGGTAAATCAGTCAGCTAATGGTCTAGGACTTTGTCCTCGATTACTATCTTGCTTTAGATGGGCAATATCCCCAAAAAATCAAACCGATACCGATATAATGGGGATACCGAAAAAAAAACGAACCGAACCAATCGTTGAATACTGAAACTGTCTGAATCTTTAAATTTTCCGGCATTCGATATTTATAAGTGCCTCATGAGGCTTGATAACAGTTGAAAGGATCATTTTCACGAAAGTAGTGACTGATTTTCTTTTTAGTTTTGTTAACCCTCAGTGAAGTGGGCAACTGTCACGAATACCCACTAGACTACAACCTGTACATGTCCAAATGCTTGGCAGTGATTTCTGAATGTAGGACAAGTGCCCCCTCCCCCTCCCCAGACAACTGCCCCCAGTCCTAAAATACACACTTGGACAACTGCCCCCCCCCCCCCCCCCCACAGTCCAATTGGCAGCTGGGACGACTGTCCCCAGTCAATTTGTCACATAGGACGACTGCCCCTCAGTCCATTTGTCACCGAGGACAGACCTCGAAACCACCATTTTACCATTTTTATAGGGTTAAAAATAGTTCTAACTCTCAACCAGTAAAAATATTTAAAATCGGATACAATGGCCAGTTGCTTATTATGTTGATTTAGTAATAATATTTATCCTTTCAATTCAATTCCTTTCAATGTAAATTAAAACAAAATACAGATTTACTTCAGCTGCATTAAGAACAAATGTGGGGAGCCAACTGGACTGGGGGCAGTCGTCCTAGTTGCCAATTAGACTGGGGGGGGGGGGGTAGTTATCCTAGATGATAAATGCGCTGGGGGCAGTCGTCCTAGGTGACAAATGGACTGTGGGGGGGGGGGGGGGGGGGCAGTCGGCCTATGTGACAAAGTGACTGGGTGCAGTCGTCCCCGCTGCCAATTGGACTGTGGGGGGGGGGGGGGAGGGAGATGTCCAAGTGTGCACTTTTGGACTGGGGTGCAGTTGTCTGGGGGGCACTTATCCGGATACCGTGATTTCTAGTCAGGTCTTGGCTGCCTTAACAGGTAGCGAAGACCTGACTAGAAATCACTGCCCAGGGGGTTTGTCTATTGTCAGGAGGACCTCCTAAAGATGGCATGGTCAGGGCACATACTCTGAGATCGCAATAGACGGTAATGGGTCTTAAAGCATTAACCCTTTAAGCCGGGGACACACTAGGCCATTTTGTACGCCCGATCCATTTTCGCTTGCGTAATCGTGTAGTGTGTCTGATTGTGCGACGCCGAACTTTGCTAGCGAACACGTACGCCCGACCAATCGGCCGTATTCAATATGCTGAATATTGGCGATCAATTTCGGCCGAATTTTTATCGGTGGCGTAGAGATCGGCCAGTGTGCCCACCTCGGCGACAGCAGATCGGATGCGTATATTGACAGCAGCTGCTACTGCTGCAATTTTCTTCCTGTACTTCGACTTACTGGCCGCCATTTTATGATCACATGACAAGAGTAAAAAGGTGTCACATGACAAGAGGAGACGTCGCTGTCGTACTGTTATCCGGCAAGTGTGTCCACTCAATCGTTGAACTCACTGCCGGACAAAAATCGACGGCGTACAAAATCTTTGTCGACAGCGATAAAAAATTGCCTAGTGTGTCCCCGGCTTTACCCAACGAATCGCCCGCATCCGCCCGCGTAATATGCAAATTTAGTCGTTGAAAAAATACTATTTTTCAAAAAATTTCAAAAAAACCATATCATGTGACCCCTCGTTGGAACGAGCTCGACGAGCTCGTTCCAACGAGGGGTCACATGATATGGTTTTGTTGAAATTTTTTGAAAAATTTAAAAAAATTATATTTAAAATAATAAATTTTGATATCGTCTGCGTTGGGTAAAGCATTAAGGTGCGTTTAGAACAAGTAACGAAATTATTGTGGATATGATTTCTGGTCGCTGAGTTCATTAACAGTCTTGATCTCATTGGCGGTGTCATTTATAGCGTTGTGGTAGAATGATATTGCAACTACTTATTCCGTTTTTCCTGATGTGAATTCCTCTATCAGCAAAACTCAGCCAAGTCAGATGCCGAACACGGAACCGATACCGAGGTATACTCCCCCCCCCCAAAAAAAAAAATAAAAAAAATATCGAAACCGATACCGATCTCAAATTTCCAATACCGCCCTTCTCTAGAATACGCTGATACAAGGTCCAATGTATTATCTGATTTAAAAATCAGCGTATATTACACTCTGGTTTTAACTCTTCACCTAACATGGAAAGCAGACGACACTTGCAAAATTGCAAAAAAAATCGCAAATAACTAATTTTTTACATTTTTTGTCTCAAAAACATAGGTTATGACCCCTCGTTGGGCGAGCTCGTTTCAACGAGGGATCATAACCTATGTTTTTGAGACAAAAAATGAAAATTAATTGGCGATTTTTGAGAATGGTGCTTTCGGTTTTGGGTAAAGGGTTAATGTGGAAAAAAATGAAATAACTTTATCACATTGCGAAGAATAAAAATGAAAATGTGAACAATATGGTAGTGACGTATTGTTCGGTATAAGTCACCTCCTTAGCGACATCCCTGACTATATTATTATGATTAACAAAAAGAACGAGGTTGATTCCCCGTGGGAACCCGGGAAGTGAAGCAGTGCTCGTTTACTGTGGTAGACAAGCTTTGTACCTGGCATTTAGTCCTGGTGATGCTCGGGATACTGCGAATGCTGTCTCTGAAATGGAGACATGCATTCGTTCTGTCAAACATTGGATTTCCAGCCACAGGCTCAAAATGAATGACTCTAAAACTGAAATTCTGGTCATCGCCAAGAAAAGAACTACATTCACCTCTCCTTTTCAATCAATTGAAGTTGGTGACAATACTGCTGTGGTCACCGACAGTGCAAGAAATATCGGTGTCATTTTTGATAAGAATTATACATTTGAACCACATATCAAAAGGATTTGTAAAACCTGCCATTGGCAACTCAGAAAACTAGGCAAACTGCGCCGATACCTTAGTTGTAAAGCTCTAGAACAACTTGTTCATTCGTTTATAATATCCCATCTAGATTATTGTAACTCCCTTTTCCTTGGTCTGCCATCATCACTGTTACAGCAGTTGCAGAGAATTCAGAACACGGCTGCTCGAATTATTAGTGGTGTTAAGTCTTACGACCGCATCACACCCGCCCTGAAAAGTCTCCACTGGCTTCCAGTGAAAAGTAGAATTCAATTCAAAATCCTCTTGTTAATATTTAAATGTATCAATGGTCTGGCGTCTGCCTACTTGAGAGAGCTCATCACCCGTCATGTACCTGGTCGAAGTTTGCGTTCATCTAATCACCTTTCACTGACTGTACCTTTTGTTAAGTCTGTGTTTGCAACCGAACGGGCTTTCTCAGTTGCGGATCCACGACTATGGAATACGCTACCTCCCCTGATCAGATCACAGACAAGCTTACCTATTTTCAAACGACAACTTAAAACATATTTATTTAAAGCTGTTTTCTATAGGGATTGACTCTTAGGTCATCTTATTGTAAAGCGTTTTAGAGCACCCTAGGTGGTTTTACGCTATATAAAATTATTTATTTATTATTATTATTATTATTATTATTATTATTATTATTATTATTATTATTACTGGTAAATTAACACCCCGTCCCCAATGCTTGGGATGGAAGTCCTCTAAAATGGCACTATGGGGATAAACGAGTGGCTGGACTTGGCTTTATATCCATGCTGCGGTCACACGATTAGCCATTGTGCAGAAATTAAATAAATAAATAAATAAATAAATAAATAATAAATAATAAATAAATAAATAAATAAATAAATAAATAAATAAATAAATAATGAGGTTGGTAAATTTATCACCTTTGATTCCGAAATGACAGGTATCTCCTGACCACTTATTCAGTAAATTCATTGCACTAAGGCACTGGCTAGGAGTTGAAAAGAGAAGTGTGTTTCAGCTGAGATTCGAATAATTTGCCAGTAATTTTCCGTATTGGGAGTGGAAAAGTCACAATATCCTCGAATACCTACGCGAAATGAATAAAAATATACCGACAACAGTCTGAGCGTTCCATGGGACCATCAAAGTTTGTCTGAATATGAGTAGCGGCTTTTATTCTTATTCAATCGGCTTCGTGTGTTGTTAGTCCTGCAAACCTGTATCCTCGGTCTCCGGGGTTGCTTCTCTCGACTGCCTAATAATAGTACAGGGCAAAATAATAGTACAGAGTGGAAAATTTCCTGAAAATTAATAATAGTACAAGGTCGAATAATAGTATAGGGTGGAAAATTCCAAGATGTGAGCCAGCCGTTATGCTCAGAGCCATTTTATAACACAGAAGTCTGATGCTCTTGAAGCGGTGGAGGGCTAAATTACTTTCGGTTATCATAATTTTCACATGGATTTGACTTGTTGCAATTTATGGGAGAGTGCCTGTAGGCACTCTCCCATAAATTGCACCAAGACAAAACCTTATAGACTAATTAATTCTGTTTCAGTGATGGTATGAAACACATCCACTGGGTACTAGGTCTTAAAGTTATGTTAGCAGTACTTCAGAATAAAGCCCAAATATATGCTTCCAGCTCTCTACCCATTAACATTTCCATTGCGTCGTGTGTTTGCTTATACATGTACCTTACTAGTTTGTTTTGGTGAACTTCTTGAGATAAGCAGCCGCTCTGCACATTCGATTGCTGAATATTAATAATCATATAGTGTCAAATAAGGATCATACAGGCGGGAATTTTGTTCGAAAAAGAATAATCATACATTATGATTATCAGGCACTCAAGAGTACCATGAATACCCACTCTCCCATATTCTTGACTGTGCCTTGCGGGGTGTTGCTAGGACTCCGTGTTTAAAATAGTCGTGTGGGAGAAAATCACACGTTTGAATTGTCTTTTGAAACATTACTGAAACAGAAATATTTCTAACGAGGCAGGAAATATTAACAAATGGTCAGGATGAATGTTTCGAGTAGCAGGAAGTGAGGGGGGTAATCGTAGATTGCGCTACAAGAGGAAAAATAATCCATAATCGATCAAGTTTCCTTAACCCTTTGAACCATGGTGGTTGGTTCCATATCAGTTCAAATGCAGCAATTGGAAGAGTCCATATTCATTATTTGGGGCAGACTCATCGGTATTTACAGCGTGCAGCCCCAAGGCTGCACGTTGAAAATATTGATTGGTCAACCGACACATTCTCTAAACAGCTATCCCCCTTAATGCAATTATGACATCTCATGCTCCTGGGCCGGAAAAGTGACCGCTTGGGTTCAAAGGGTTCGCTTTTCCGGCCCAGGAACACGATACGTCATAATTTGATCAATTTGATCAAGGCTACACGTTGAAAATATTAATTGGTCAACCTTCAAGCTGCAGTTAAACTGAAAGGGAAGAGAAGACCACTGTTCAAAGGGTTAACCCTTTACTTAAGGCAACGGAAATAACTAGATAGGGCTGTTCACAAAAATGGTATTAACAATTTTTTTTTCTTCAAAAATATGGCTCACGAGAGCTTTCTAATGATAAGTCATGAACTGTTTTTTTAGTCAAAATTGAAAATTTATATTTTGGAATGTTTTTTTATGACATCAGTCATTTTTAAGACAGGAAAGGCACAAACTGGTCCAGTACACTGAAATGCTACATAGCAGGATGCCCCCCCCCCACACACATATTCAATAGAATCTTCCCGTGTGATAAACAAGCTCTGTTTTTTATTAGTAAAATAGGACCCGGTAACCAATGCCCGGAAGTCCTCTAAAATGGGGGACATGGGCGTGAACTTAACTTTATGTCCGTGTTGTGGTCACGAATAGCCATTGTGTATAAACATGAGACCTTAACCAACAATAAATCATGACCTTCGTACGGGTAGCAACAAGCGACTCTCCCCCTGGAACAAAAACTTACCAAACGCCATCATAGAGATGTGGCTAAAGGGTCTTCATTGAGGGGTGTTGAGGTTTTGAATTATTTCTAACTTAGGCCAGGTAACGGAGCAGGGTATAAAAGAAGTAAAACCTATCACCGGCCCAGGCATTCCATTTATTTATTTATTTATTTATTTATTTATTTATTTATTTATTTATTTATTTATTTATTTATTTATTTATTTATTTATTGTTTGTTTGTTTAAGGTCACATATTTCTGCACAATAGTTAATCATGACCATGACAGTTTTACGGGTGGAGGAAGCCGGAGTATCCGGAGAGAACCACCTGGCATCGACGGACAGCTGCCTGCTCTCCAACATGGTAACTCCGCACTGCAACACAGGCAGGGTTAGATTGGTTGAAGACATGCGCGCCATCGACGTGCAGTACGCCTTAGTGCACGGCGTCATCGTGCTCCCATGTGGACATTCGGGGTTAAGTGCCTTGCCCAAGGACACAACGCGGGAGTCCAAATCGATCGCTCAGACGGTCACCCATCCAAGGAGTAACCGGGCTCGACGTTGCGTAACTTCGGTGATCGACAAGAACCGGTTACCGCAACGCCACCACCCACGCGCCCCTAAGGCATTCCATTGAAGTGAAATAAATAAGGCCCTTTTTCAAAGTGAATTTCCGAGGAGCGGCGCGCGTATAGAGGACATTGGTTTGGAAGGAGGCGTCTCTCTGTCAGTGCAGGAATTTTTTTCAAAAATAGACAAGCGATCCTCTATATGTGTATCTTACGCGATATCGAGTTTTATTACAACTTTAACCCTTGACACACTGATGTCAAAATACCCAAATTTTAAATAGCAGTTTTTCCCATTATGCATCTTGGAATTTAACCAACATAATCTTGTTTGACAGAGTTTGATGAGCGCTATCAAACAAGATTGAATTGGTTAAATTCCTAGTTGCATGAAGGGGAAATTTCTCAGCTTGAAATTTCTAAATTTCGATACCAGTGTACAGAGGTTAACATTTTCTCGATAATTGAAACTTCTAATACTCCCTTTCTTAGTATTTGCTATAACGGTTTGCCTGCCCCCGTCTCGTACCAAGCTTGCTTCTTCACTGGAAGGTATTGTTTTTTCTTAAGTCGTTTCTTTCAACTGTGTATAACATACTCAATAGTTCCGTAATTCAAAAAAAAAAAAAATCCGTTATTGGTCACGACTGTCGGCATTTACATTACCTGGAGCTTTTCGGTCAGAGTCCATCAGTGATTTATATCGTCATCGTAGTATTGCAGGCGGTTTTAGACCCTTAGTACCCTGACTTTTTCCGGATCAGCTATTAAATTCCCCTTGGCATAGGAACCGGACTTTTGTCGGAGAAACTTTTCCTTGTGCCAAAGTTCGGTTCCATCCAGCCAGATCCGGCAAGTGGTATACGTCGTACAAATATTGTATGCTATGGTATATATAGTGATATATGTATAGGTATGGTTTGGGGTATATAGTATGGATATGTGGTGGAATATGGGGAACTTGGGTTTTCTTGAACGTCCCCTCGAAACCAGTTGATGTTGCATTTGACGTCGCGATAAGAAAATTGTCAGCCATGTACACAAAATAGCGGCGGCTGACCGTAATGTTTAATTGTGTGTGCTCGTTCGAAATTCTAAGGTAAATTATGTCATTTGACTAGTGAAACTGTCAAATTATCAAATTGCTTGCAATGTGAAAAGGTATGTATAAAAAGTATCGCCATTTTTGGCGATATTCCTACAGCATTAGCACGATATTTTAGAAATGTTATGGCGTATAACGCGAGACGAACGCACTCGTAACCCAATATTTTCACAATCTTCGTTCGTAAATTAGGCGATGAAAATTGTGCATTTCCTTTCATTTCAACTTTCAACACCGGCTTGTAATTTGTATAACTATCGTATAACTGGCAAACACGACATATTGGATATTTTTTGTGAGGAACGTCCCATTGACGAGTTCGGTGGGAGAATTACTGGCACATTCGGTTGGCGAAATTAAGACCGAGTGCATGTTATAGCAAGAAGAATATCGCGATATTCAAGACAAAATGTGGCAAAAGTATCGTCCAATAAAAGCTAATAGTAGGCTGTAATTTTTGTATTAAAGGTTCTTATCACTCTACTTCTTCAATAACGTATTCTGTCTCTTCCAGGGCAAAGGAATGATGCAGACATATTTTTTGAACGGAAAAGACGACCTTTTGCACGAAGATAGGTGACGAAGGAATACTCTGTTGAATGTGATACTCGATTCTTCCTGAATTTGGTTCTTATTTTGCTGTTTTTTCATACTACGCTATGACTGCTCACTGCGTCGAATTTGAATTTAACCCTTTGCCCAACGAATCGGCCGCATCCGCCCGCGTAGTATGCAAATTCAGCAGTTGAAAAAGTATTATATTTCAAAAAATTTCAACAAAACGTCGAGCTCGTTCCAACGAGGGGTCACATGATATGGGTTTGTTGAAATTTTTTGAAAAACTTAAAAACATGATATTTAAAATAATAAATTTTGGTATCGTCTTCGTTGGGTAAAGGGTTAAAACCGGGGGCGTCACAAAAATGACCGATTAGAGTGAAATGTGTAAACCTGATTTGTCCTGACTTTTATGGCTCAAGTCCAGACTAGTATAATATTCCAACAACATCATCAAGGCCTGCCTTCTTCGAAGGCATGCCTTGATGATGTGGTTGGAATATCACTCAGTCGGGATTACAGTTAAAAAAGTAAGAGTTTTTTGGCGAAAATGTCCCGACTGGATAAATAATCCAGGCTTCACACCCTCTACACCATCGTCTTAGCGACGCCCCATTTACAACATAAAATAATGTACACCAAGTTTAAATATCCGCGCGGTTTTTCACTCTTCGCACTTGTATAAATGTTGACCATAACCTTCGTTTTTTGATAATTCGATAATTCTCTTCTCAATAAAGCTCATCAGCGTTGCTTGGTTACGGCAACAATTCATCCTTTTTGTTTCAAAAGTTCTTGTTTTTTTTGTTCTGTTCACAAATCTAATAAAACTCTCTTATCAGGCCAGGTAAATATATGTAATGTTTCAATAAGACTAAAATCCTCCCATGTGATTGGACCAGAGATCGCGTAGTTTTTGCTATGTTTACGGCTCCAGTGGCAAATGTACCATTTGACGTCATTACGCGAGATATTTGAATTGCGGTTGCCCGTTTCGCAATTAATTCATCATTTTGTTTTGCTGTTTTTTTTGATACTATGTTATGACTGACCACTGTGTCGAATTTGAATTTAAAACCAGAGACATCGCAAAAATGACCGATTAGAGTGAAATGTGTAAACCTGATTTGTCGTGACTGTAATGGCTCAAGTCCAGACAAATACAATACTCCATCAACATCGAAGGCATGCCTTGATGATGTGGTCGGAACATCACTCAGTCGGGATTACAGTTAAAAACACAAGACTTATTGACGAAAAGGTCCCGACTGGATAAATAATCCAGCCTTCACACCCCTCTACACCGTCGTCTTAGCGACACCCCATTTACAACATTATATAATCTACACCAAGTTTAAATATCCGCGCGTTTTTTTCACCCTTCAGGCTTGTTGACCATAACCTTCGTTTTTTGATAATTCGATAATTCTCTTCTCAATAAAGCTCATCAGCGTTGCTTGGTTACGGCAACAATTCATCCTTTTTGTTTCAAAAGTTCTTGTTTTTTTTGTTCTGTTCACAAATCTAATAAAACTCTCTTATCAGGCCAGGTAAATATATGTAATGTTTCAATAAGACTAAAATCCTCCCATGTGATTGGACCAGAGATCGCGTAGTTTTTGCTGTGTTTACGGCTCCAGTGGCAAATGTACCATTTGACGTCATTACGCGAGATATTTGAATTGCGGTTGCCCGTTTCGCAATTAATTCATCATTTTGTTTTGCTATTTTTTTTGATACTATGTTATGACTGACCACTGTGTCGAATTTGAATTTAAAACCAGAGACATCGCAAAAATGACCGATTAGAGTGAAATGTGTAAACCTGATTTGTCGTGACTGTAATGGCTCAAGTCCACACAAATACAATATTCCATCAACATCGAAGGCATGCCTTGATGATGTGGTCGGAATATCACTCAGTCGGGATTACAGTTAAAAACACAAGACTTATTGACGAAAAGGTCCCGACTGGATAAATAATCCAGCCTTCACACCCCTCTACACCGTCGTCTTAGCGACACCCCATTTACAACATTATATAATCTACACCAAGTTTAAATATCCGCGCGTTTTTTTCACCCTTCAGGCTTGTTGACCATCACCTTCGTTTTTTGATAATTCGATAATTCTCTTTTCAATAAAACTCATCAGTGTTGCTTTGGTTAAGGCAACAATTCACTCTTTTTGTTTCAAAAGTTCTTGTTTTTTTTTTCTTCTGTTCACAAATCAAATAAAACTCTCTTATCAGTTCAGGTAAATATATGCAATGTTCCAATAAGACTAAAATCCTCCCATGTGATTGGACAAGAGCCCGCGTAGTTTTTGCTATGTTTACGGTTCCAGGTTTTTCACACGTGCAGCAGACGGTATCCTGAATGAAAAGGTGTTTAAATTTTAAATTGGTTTACGATTTCAACTAAGATGGAGTGACCTCGACCGTTATCTGATTTATTGAATATTTGTCCAGTGACGTCGTGGGGTATACGAGAGGTGTATTTACTAAACTTGTCCTGTTCAATGTCGAAATTGCTCTATTAAAAGCTTTCGGCCAAAGGCCTTCATCAGTTTTGCTAGCGTTGTCCTGTTCAATGGAGAAATTGCTCTATTAAAAGCTTTCGGCCAAAGGCCTTCATCAGTTTTGCTAGCTTCAGAAAATACTACATACTCTGTCGAATGCAAATTTCACAATGAAGGCAGAGAAAGGACGTTAGACGTCAAATCACCCTTTACGTAATTCTCTAGCGCCAGAGAATGTAATTTTTGTTATTCCGTGTGTTAAATCCTGTCCCCTTCCGCGTTTCCAATTTCCTACACCAGTAATCTTCACGTATGCGTCTGAGTTGCTTACCCCCATTTACTTTTTTAAGAATACTGAAGTAAGTGTCTTTCAATAAATGTCCCGGTCTGGAAAAGGTTGTCCTGCTCATTTCATAAGGTTGCTTTTTGGGCTATGGGTAGGATCGTATTGGAACATAAACGTTATTGTGATGAATTGACTGTTTGAGGCTCGGAGCGTATATTCAACCGCTTCGCGTCGCGGTTCAACATAAACTCCGAGTCACAAACCTCAGATCATGTTTTCGTCAAATCATCACAATAATTTATATTATTGAACACTGCAGCTATTCGTTTTTATGTCAATGAAAATACGGTAGACAGATCTTTCGAAAGATAAGTATGTGCTTTCATAAAGAGCTGTTAGTCTATCGCCTCTGGCAAAGGAGTTGATTATAGCATCCGGCTTTCCGTAACTCCCTCTCTGATTTCTCCCCTTCGCCAAGAGTCATATATGAAGTACACTAATAGAAATAGATCGACAACATTTTGGAGACACCACATTCTGACACACAAAAGTTACGTAACTCGTTCGCATGGTTTCAAAATTATGGCCCTTGATATACATGCAAGTGGCCCTTCTTTCCTCCCAAAATCGAGATTTTAAATTTCCGTCAGACAAAATCGGTTCTGACAACCGATTGTTTTCAAACTTCGGAAACATCTCATCTATCATAAAATACAAGCCGAGAGAGATTTTCACGATTGTCCCTGCTGTAGTGTAGGAATTATGTCCCTAAAATTAATAAAATTGTAGAAGTGAAGTTTTTCGTTACTTTCCGTAAAATAAAACCCGTTTCACACAACCTATTGTATTCAAACTTCCAGAGCATCTTAACATCGATGGAATGCAGGTTTAGGTCGGCTGTTGCCTTTGTAATTTATAGGTTATGCTTTTGAAGTTGAAAAATGGTTATGCATGTGTCTTTCGTTGGTTTCCATCAGACAAAATTTACTTCAAACAAACTGATTGTTTTCAAATGTCTGGAACATCTCAGTATTGATGAAATGCACGCGAAGTTCGATTTTGTCGCTTCCGCTAATCGTAGATTTTGAAGTAAGTGTGTTGAACTTGAAAAAATAATAAAACATCTAAACCTTGGTGGAATACAGGTCAAGCTCGATTTCCTAATCTGTTTTAATTGTTAATACATAAGTTATGCCCCCTTTAATTAGAAAAAAGTAGAAACATTTGCGCTGTTTTGTTTCCATAAAATCTATTTCAAACAACCACTTCTCTTAACCCTTTACCCAACGTAACGGCAAAAACCGACCAGCGCTATTCACAAAAATCGCCGATTGATTTTTATTTTTTCATTTTTTGTCTCAAAAACAAAGGTTATGACCCCTCTTTGGAACGAGCTCGTCTAGCTCGCTCCAATGAGGGGCCATAACCTCTGTTTTTGAGACAAAAAAAAAAAAAAAAAAATGGAAAAAAATAGTTATTCAAGAATTTTGTTTGCAAGTGTCGTCTGCTTTTCATGTTTCAATGAAATCCAGGCTGAGTTCGACATTCTTTACTATCTTCATCTAATATGGAGTATCTGGACGCCTCTTTTGGAGACTGTCTATCTCACACACTCACACACTCTTCATTGCAAACATTTTAAACCTATCAGAAATGCCATCTCTCACGAGACACTAAAACGTGACAACTCAGGGATTCCTTTAAGTGTCTACAGGGACCGAATATGGGACCATTTCCAAATCCCTAACCCAATCTTAGTCCGAATTCGACCAAGAATTTAATGCACAATTTGTCTCCAGAACAGGGTAATCATAAGGCCCCAGAAAAGTGTTGGTTTTGTTGAATTGTTTTGAAAAATTAAAAAAAAATGATATTTAAAATAATAAATTTTGATATCATCTGCGTTGGGTAAAGGGTTAATGGAGACAACAGAGACTGGGATGAACATGATTCCATGTGATTATTTGTTAGAAAACTTACTTGCAGTATACATGTAGTTGTTAAGGTGACTTGAGTTAGCTTGAGGGTTTCATGTTTTCTATTCACTTCGAATGTAAAATTTCTTAATCTTTATATATTTCTTCCCAAAATTCCCGATTGGAGCCCACAGTCTTCTTCTCCACAAGAAGCAGTTGCAGAAAATGCCAAATATTTTGCCAAGTTTGACGTTCTCAGTGGTTATTGACAGTATTCACTTGCAAAAGAAAGTCAGGCTTTGACCACTTCCATTATACCGTTTTGTCGGTGAACGGTTAAAACTAGAAGTCCTGTCGTGAAATGCGCGCAAATTGCGCATCGAGCTGCGCATTAATGTGCTCATTATAACCATAGCAAGACTATCACGTGGCCTGCGCACAAGCAATGTTTCAGCCAATGGACCTCCGGGTTACCCGGAGGTCCATTGGCAGAAACTTTTCTTGTGCTTGCTATGTGTAACCACAAGAATCTGCCGTGGTTTGAATGCCTTTCTATATGGAAACTGCGCGCAATTCCTACGCGCAATTAAGCCTAGATAAGCGCACAGTTCGTGACAGGACTTCTGGTTTTAACTGTATGTCTCAACGAGCCTCAGTCAGGGACGTGGCTAGAGGTTTCCGATTGGGGGATCTAGGGTAGTGAATTTCCAACTAGGTGAGGGACCGGGAGGGGGAACCCCCTCCCGGTCCCTCCCCAGTTGGAAATTCACTACCGAGATAACTTTTGAAAATGAAGCCATGAAAGAATGCATAAAATTGATTCTAGTAACTGAAATGCCAACACATTTGTGATAGAATTATCAAGTTATTATTATTTGGTATTATTCTGGGAATTGAAGATGTGTTAAACAAATGCTTAAGCTGAGAACTTTGAGCATTTCACACTGTAATAACATCAAATCAGATCTTTTGCAGGAATGATCAATTTTCGATGTTTCATCATTTTGTAACTGTGAATGATGTAATTAACTCAGGATAACGATTTTACATGATGTGATTTTCTTGAAGTGCATTTCGAGGATTTTTTTTTTATCACGATAAGTAAACGTACTATAGAAATCTCATACCTATTGACACCATGCATACTTATGAAGCTCGATATTGCGTACACTGTAGTTGTAAATAGTAACAGTTGGAATGTTTGGCGATTTGAATTCGAGTTGGAATTTTGGGAAGTAAAGGAGACATCAGTATCACCAAAGAAGTTCTAAAATCCAGATAGATGGAATTTCCAACTACTCATGACTTGCCTTCCGAATTTCCAACTACAGGAAATTTTGGCCAGAATTGAGGGGCGAGGGGATGGGGGGGGGGGGGGGGGGGGTGAACAGACTATGGATGGTGCACTTGGTTCAATACCGAGACAATGCCAAATCGTTGATGATTTAGTAGCATATGCAGGCGCGTAGCCAGGAATTTTGTTGGGGAGGGGCGCCAAGTGGAGATCGAAGACCATAGGCTCCATCGGAGTGACCATGCTTTGGTCCGGCAGCATGCGGGGTAACACTGTTACACATTGGAACTGCATCAAGTCAGACGCAATATGGAAACCAGTTGGGTATTTGTGCTTAAAGGTAATTAAGTTTTCATCGTTTTCAATAAAGAACGCAAAGTTGGAGTTTCACTGTTCAATTTTCCTGGCATAGGTCATACAACTATGATGCCTTATGATAGTTTTAGCATTGTTGTGCAGAGGCCAGAAAATAAGCAGACTGTCATCTGCCAAATGAGGTCCTCAGAGGGTGAATTTAGTGATGCTACCCTGCATAGCAGGGTAGCATCACTAAATGTACCCTCTGTGAACCTCTATCTGATTCATGGTCTCAAAACTAAACAGAAAGAGATACCCAGAGGATAAATTTGCCCACTATTTGGGACAGCATCATCAAATTCACCCTCTGGGGACCGCATTCTGCAAATGTCAGACTGCTTATTTTCAGACCTGGTTGTGCACCAAACATTTTGTTTGAGAAATGGTAATTCCGATAGATAAATATAGCTGAAGATTCCTATTGGTTATTTTCCACTGAACGCTGCAAACTCCAATAACCAGTCTAACAAGAGAACATTTGCACGCGAAGGTATTTTTAATCGTATCTCACTATCACTAAACCAATGTGATCGTGAGAAATAGAGTTACAGGTGTGCAATAAAACATGAGTATGGTTGGATTTGCTACTGGCTTTCCGTAAGATCTTCTTTTTTGTCATTATATTTGTTTTCCCCACAGGTGAATGAGTTGAGTGAAAATGACCCCATTTGGGTTCATATTCACCCAACCCCGTTGATTTGGATTGATTTTTAATCAAACTGATTTTAGAATGAAACACCATTGGTAAAATATTTCGCTGTGCGAATTCGTTTGAGACGATTGCAGAGATCACAATATTTTTTTATATCGTTCTTTGTAAAGGTTAATGGGGGATTTGAGCTTTTTGAAGTATAATCTTCTCCAATTTAATCCTTTAAAGCCTCGTTTCATGGAATGGTATCGCCTGTGTGTACACTCAGTGCTCAAAATAACTTTTTTTTCTTTGCGTAGCAAAATGCTACACATTTCAAAAAAATGAATAGCATTTTGTAAAAATTACATATCTATTTTTGTATACCAGAGTTATGTTATGCTGTTTTGTATTGAATTCTTCAAAGTAGATAGAATAGTTTCCATCCATTTCTGGGCATTTTCAAATGATCCAAACACATGAAACATTAATTTTTTAACTGAACTGCCTTTAAGGGTTGCTTGGACTTTTGGATATTTTCAATTGGCGTCTTGGTTGTTTAATAGAGTTCTCAAAATAGAAGTTGGGATTTTTAATTTGATGGGCGTGAAGTTATTTTTAATGGACATTTTATGCAAAATGTTGTAAAAAGAGGAAGAATTTAAACCAATAGAATTCATCTTACATATGAAGTTGCTAATGATGCTTGATGGAGAGTTAATCTGAGTTATGCCTGGAATGTTCCACAATCAGAAGTAAAGCATCAGTGAACTAGTTTTCAAATTTGTTTGCAAATTTTCATTTACATTTCGCGATACAAGATAATCAACTGCAGCCTAATAGGCTGCAGTTGATTATCTTGTATCGCAAAATGCTATACATAATTGAACATTGTGTAGCTTTTTGCAAATTTTGCATAGCAAAAAGCGACTCGACACTGCTTATTTTGAGCCCTCTGTACACTTGCACTGAACTGGGTCAGTCCAATATCAATATATAGGGAGGATAAAATATTAAGTGCAGTCTGCAGCCACCTGACGACTGCAGTTATTATTTTATCCTCAATGTCCCGTGTATAGAGCTCTTATAATAAGACAAAGTTGGCACGAAATTATGCCTTTGACCGAAAATTCGGTCTTAAGAGTTCAAAAGCTTAAGGAAGACCGAAGGAGTCCTGACATCATCCACGGTGCTTATTGAATGTATTTCTTGGGAATTGCTTTGTTTTTTAAAGACGAAAAGCTTCATAGAAAGATCTCAGAAAACTGCTGAGAAAGATGTTATGTGCATCGCTTGGACGGGTAACATTGGGCACGTCAGCGTGGTCAGTCTCTGATAAAAGTCTGTTATAATATAATTCCCATTTGCTCCACTAAATGATCAGATCGTCTAAGGATTTGGGGAGGTGTGTGTGTTTGTGTGTAACTAATTTTTATACCATTGTTACCTATTCTACAATATATGAAAAGACTATGACATAAATTTGATCTTTACACACCAACCGTGGTGAACATCCCAGCAATGGGGATTCAGTAGTTAAAATTTACACCTACAGTGGAACTACATCCAAGCTAAGCTATGGTGACGTGACCTAAATGCAACTTGTCTAAATTTATCGCACGTCGCCTCACGAAGAGTGAAATGAAAGTGACAATTGTTTATTACGTTTTTAAATGAGGTTACCCCATAAAACGCCAAAACTGAACAAACATGCATTGTCGCATGTTAATAAAGCATCCATAACTCGAAATGGTATGTTATTATGCTATTAAAATGAAAAAGGCCCAGTTTCATTTTCCATTTCGTTTCGGCCATAAAACTGACAGCGGAAGTACCGCCCACCGATGCTCGTGTAAACAAAAACAGATTCGCACGTATGTTTGCTGCTCAGTAAAATCGAGAAAAAATAATAGCGACTCTTAATAATCTGACGGTCATGGTATAAATAAAATATACCCGAAGTAGCTTGGTGTACTAAAATGTTCACCACTCGTGATGAAGTGGTGTTAACCGCGCGCCAAAGGCTCGCGGTTAACACCACTTCAACAACTACTATGGGTATATTCTATATATCACTATTTTATCGATATTTTTGGTAACGAACTTTATTTGTACAACGTCCCTCGCCTGTCATGAATTATTTTACGTTACCAGTCCAGTCAAACGATCACTCTCCATGACTGTGTTGGTGTGCAGTACGTTAATGTTGAAATATCCCATCGCATAGGCGTGTTTATTTTCAGAATTTATTTTTTAAGTTGTCAATTAGACAGTGTTTCTAAACAGACGTCAAGACTAGCTTTTGAATCTGAATTGGGGCGATAGGTAATTCCAATAATGCACTTGTTTTTTTCGTGGTTGGGGTTTAATCCGGGGAACTGGAATTTTCTGGTTCTCGCTTTTGAAAGTCAATCACGATATGAGGGATATTCTGAATATCGGTCCTGATACCCAGAAGATTCAGAGGACAGAATCTGGAAACAAAGGTTGCGTACCACAACCTTTGATTACACAACCGCAGGTTACTGCAGAGTGTTATTGATACTATCCATCCGTTCGTGTGCCACCTAAAGTCTTCCAACAATGCAAGTGGCGCATTGATGCACCCGAGTGATGCTCGTTCGCGAATTTGATAATTTATTTCTCCATTGGTCTACGAAAAATACACTTGTAGATGGGTTGAATTTAATCGCCCAAAATCAATCGCTCACACCAGCCCCAACCGGAGGTTCATTGGCTGAAACTTTGCTTGCACTGGTTATGCGTTGCAAAAACTTTGGAATTATTCCTTGGGTGGAATCTCCACTCTGTGGGTGATTTAGTAATAATACACTCTCCACGTACTGTATGTGCCGTAAACCTAGAATCGTTATACATCAACACTACGGTCGTCCTGGAATGGTGACTGTCCACGGGGTGGGCAGTATTTCCATGGAAACAATAACATTAGATTTAAAACACAACTTACAGGTATAATCATCAAAACCCGGTGCTTCATTAATTAAAATTTTACTGCTGGTGATCTTTATTATCTGGAAAACGCATGCGTGGACATCACTGCCCAGGCACGGATTACGACCAGACCACGGCGACTGTACTCTAGCAGTCTCAGTAAAAAGGTTTTCAGATTTACCCGGAGCAACTAGGGTTAAATTAACGGTCTCATTAACTCGAGCTGGTCGTGCGCGGTCACGTTTTCAGAAGGACGAGTACTTCAATCAAAATTACCGTCATCAACGCGTCTACCTGAACGATATGGACGGCTTAATTGGCCAGTTATATGAGGCAACAGGTCATTCTGTACCATCAGTGAAAAAAGAGGCAAGCACAAATAACACACCGTGTGTTCCGCATACCTAGAATTATGGTGCTATATATGTAAAGAAAATTGGTTTACTTTGAAATTATCACCTCTGATATTCCATAACATCAAATTAAATATACACACGTCAATATGAAGATCGTGATGTATCGAATACTCAAGAGTAGCATGAGTAATGCCTGTACCAAAGATCCCAGTTATTGGTGCATGTATCTGTTAACCCTTTACCTAACACGAAAAGAAGACGACACTTGCAAATAAAATTTTTTGAATAACTAATTTTTTGAATTTTTGCGTCAAAACCATAGCTTATGACCCCTCATTGGAACGAGCTCAACGAGCTCGTTCTAATGAGGGGTCATAAGCTATGGTTTTGAGACAAAAAATGAAAAATATAGTGAAAATTGAATGGTGATTTTTGTGAATAGCGCTGGCCGGTTTTGGCCGTTACGTTGGGTAAAGAGTTAAAACGTACTGCCTAGAAAATTTAGAGGCTATTACTTGGTTAGTTTCGTATCGGCCGAATTATTGGTCCAAGGTAACTTCACATCATCCTGAGACGAAGGTCGAAGGCTGATGTGAAGTTATCGAGGGCTGATATCTGAGCAAGTAATAACCTCTTAGTTTCGTATCGGCCGAGATATCAGTCCGAACCAGGCATGTCAACCGGTACCAGTTCCGGTACCGCCAGTTCCCTCATGCGCCAACCAGCACCGGCACTGAAGCTTTTGTCCCGCCGGTACCGAGACAAGATTATTTTATGGGAAATTCCTACCCGAACGAGGGTAAACGGGCTAATAATTGTGTATGGCACACTTACACGACATACTTTCAGCTTATTTGTGAACGAACATATCAAAACACTCTAAAGGGACATGTTATGTCTGCACCACCGCCTCGATAAGGCCGATCATTTTGACTTTCCAAACGTGGCATAAAAGAGAATGAAAGCACCGTCATCGGCTACTTAGAAGAAATTATTCTGTGGCGACATCAAAGTAATCATATAGCAGTTTGTCTTTGCGATCTTGGAGACTGGGTCGGTTTAAATGCGAATTTCTCCCATCTGGTTGTGATGTCATCCAATTGTTGACTTGTCCCGGTACCGGTTTCGAAGGGACAAGCTCTGTCCCGACCCGGTACCGGCTATGTTGGTACCGGCGGTATTTGACATGCCTGGTCCGAACACGAAAATATGCATTCAACTCTCAGAGTTGATAGCAAGCAGCAATGGTTCCTGGAAGTCTGCTACAGTATTCATACCAGAGGTGATAATCAAAAATACAGTTGGACCTCTATGCTAGAGATCCCGAGTTCGATCCCCGTCCGGGACGACCCGCCTTGTGTCCTTGGACAAGGCATATTATCCCGGTTGCCCATACGGGGGCACGATGACGCTGTGTACTGAGGCGTATTGCACGTCGATGGTGCACATGTCTTCAACCGCTGTAATCCTGCTTGAGAGGAGCTTGAACAGAGTTAGAATGTTGAGGAGCTGACAGTTGCTCGTCGATGCTCGGTGATTCTCTCCTGATACTTCGGCTTCCTCCATCCGTAAAACTGGCAGGGTCATGATTAGCCATTGTGCATAAGTATGTGACCTTAAACACCAATAAATAAATAAATACAGATAATCAAATAATATTTCAAGGGAAACAACTCGTTCCCCGAGTTCCAATGTGTTCTATGTGCCAGTTGGCAGAAAGAACACATTGGAACTCAGAGGACGAACTCGTGGCCAGATATGCTAAGTGACGAGAGTCTGTATGGACCACTAGTACAATTCCTCCAGTAAGATAGTTTGACTAGTTTATTTACAGACGGTAAAACCGGTCGGTCGTTTTTGCTGGGTCTTGCGGTCCTGTCTTCAGTTTTGCCGCAAAACCCGGAAATGAACCGGAAACGCCCAAAATCGCACAGCTCTCTTTTTAACCCCTTCAGACTTTAATTATGCTGACGTTCAAACGTTACTGGGAATTCAGTTTCTTCAACGTTTTTTTCAAAATGCGACGTCAAACGTCGGAAAGTACAAATAACAAGATATTTTTCACATTAGTGATTATATCTGGAACAGGTCTAGATTATTTTTGGTGGTCTAAATTTGTTATTCAAATCTTGTTTTATTACAAATTATTGGAGAGTGCCCAAAGGCACTCTCCAATAATTTGTAATAAAACAAATTTATATAAACAAAATATTATTTGACTGAATATGAAATATAAGCAAGGGGAGTGTTAGCTTTTGTTCTGGTATTTGTTTGAAAGCCCTGTTAGTGGCTTCTTGCACTTAACCAGTTAAGAAGTCTTGACAGCAGGATTATATTAGTATTTTAAGCTTGGCTCAACGGATGTCACTGAGCACTATTCGGGAGAAAATAGGAATTGAGGTTAAAACTTTAAAAAAATCGAAAAATAATAACGAAACAAATGACCATAAAGTATCAAGGCGCTGTTTGATTTCGTACATCATAAGACGTACACAAGTATCAAAGGGTTAACATTATAGTTATCCTGCACTATAATACGCATTCGCATACGCATTACAGAAGCGGTACCTATAATGCAAGGCGAATGATGTTAAGAGTTAAAAATGTGTAAAGTGCATCTGATAGTGCGTAACAGAAATTAAATAGATGTTGACAGATTCAATGAACAGTTCAAAATGACAACTGACTGGAATTGACAGCAGTGAGTACTGAAATCCGTCTATGGTTTTAACTACACACAAATGCACAGTTTGACTAACCTATTACCATGGAAATCTGTAAAGATTCTTATCGTATTGCAATTGAAGAACTTTTCAAAGGAAATGAGTAGAGATTATGTACAGTGCCGGTTGAGAGACTATCATTACCACTCACAGGGAGAGAGGTTTTTCGCAACGAATATATACACACGTTTTGGAGTATGCCGCCGGGAAAAATCTCTTGCTTGCCCGACAAAAAAAAAACACAGTTTAGAACGTGCAATAAATGCCAGTCTCAATATATCGGTAAAGTTCTTCAATATATGTGTTGTGTCCTCTGTGTTACATTTTCTCCCTTACTGGCTCGTCAATATGCAAGTGGTAGTGACAACGGGAAAAAGACATACTCGCCCCTTTGCCCGATAGAATAAGTTACGAGAGTCCACGAGGATCACTAGTCCAGTTCCCTCCCAGAAAGATATACACCTGGAACTTTAATAAGCACCTCCTGTTTTTGTTAAACTCCGTTGACTCAGGTCCAGTAAAATTAGCAGTCGCGCACACTTGGGCGGTAAACGTGGCTTCCAGACCCAGAGCCACGTTTACCGCCCAAGTGCGCCCAACTGGTAATTTTTACTGCGACCTGAGTAAATGGAGTGCAACCTTCACTTGTCCGGTATGAACTGGCGATTTCTGCAAGTACGCTCAATTGTAAGCTTTGTATGTCGTTTAACTTATATATCACGTAAAAGGGCGTCTGGAGAGATTAAGAATACACATTGTTGTGGTGTTTCAGCTTTATTGAATGATATTATTGACATCATTTTACATTAACAATTGAACAATTGCAAACGATAATAAAAGGATTTATTTCTATAGTAGAGACGGACTTGTAGACCTCTGGCCTCTACCGCTTTCGTGCTGTAACGACCTGTTTTACGTTTGTGGGAGACATAATAAACCGACGTTTATCAAACGATGACCGTCGCTGAAATGTTTAGTTTTAGAATATATAACACATTTCAACTCTGTCTAACAATAACGCGAACAACAATTAACAAAGCAAACACAAAGTAAATCAATCGAAACCAAGCGTTGAAAAGCATACTAGTTCGATTGTGAAAGGCGGGGACATGATGAGTGATGTTTCATTTTCCAAATTAGGCAAATGTAAATAAACAAATGCACGTGTCGTCTGCTTTGTTTATAAAACTCAAGTTGAATCGACGACGAAAAAAACCCCAATAAACAACGAAAATAAGAAAGATAAACATTGTTCATTTAATAAAGTATTTTTGCAAGTTTAGTTCAAGTTTTTAGGGGAATTATTTTTAGACAGAAATGTATCACTGCGCCTTGTTTATTTTTGGCAGTTTTGCTTGTCGATCAAATTGGACCAATATGCGCCTCACTTCTCGCATTGTTTTGTAGCGAGTAACAGCACGATTTCGCCGCGACTGCCCTGTAAGTGATTTATGGGATAAACAAAATAAACGTATAGTGTTTTCAAGTAAAAAAAATATTCTACTCGTAGGATTAAGAATGAAACCGACGAGTAGAATAATTTTTTTACTTGAAAACACTATACGTTTATTTTGTTTATCCCATAAATCATTTACAGGGTTTCATTCTTAATCTTACTCGTGGAATAAATTTGTTACTTGAAAACACCATATGTTTATTATATATGTATCAGAAGTGTTGCACGCATTAACTTAAAAGCTGGGAGCGCGGTGGCTCAGTAGGTAGAGGTGCAGGCTGCAATCCGAGAGGTCCTCGGTTCGAATCCCACCTGCGGCAACCGCGTTGTGTCCTTGGGCGAGACACTTCATCTCCATTGCCCTCGTGGGGGCACGGTGGCGTTGTGTACTAAGGCGTACTGTACGTCGATGGTGCACTTGTCTTCAACCAATGCTAACCCTGCTTGTGTGGAGTTCGTATGTCGGGGAGCTGACAGTTGCTCGCCGTTGCTCGGTGGTTCTCTCCGGGTACTCCGGCTTCCTCCACCTGTAAAACTGTCGCGGTCATGATTGGCCATTGTGCATAAATATGTGACCTTAAACACCAATAAATCAATAATAAATAATAAATAACTTAAAAGCTGCGAATGCCTGCTAATATTTTATTACCATGTGGTGAAATTCTCTGTTGTACTTTAGACATTCCACTGAATATTATCCTTCAGGCAAGGAATTGTTACGTCAAAATAATGTTCAGTAATTATGTTTCTTTTTGGATATTATAAGCTATTGTGATGAAGTGAGGATAACATGATCTGAGGTTTATGGCTCGGAGATTTTCGGTGGAACATAAACTTCATACCTCAAATTCCACATTATGTTACTATCAACTCATCACAATAACGCATATGTTCTAATTACACCCTACTCTTAGCCCTAAACCCACATAGTCAAATGAAAAAGGCAACTTGTAACGATAAGTTCAGTAAGAAACCTCTCGTGTACCAACGACTTTTCTGGACAAATAATCACTAAACCGGAGACTGGAATACGAGAATAATGCGTCGACTGATATGATAAATCGATGACATCAATGGTAAATATGCAACTGGAGCCGTAAACATAGATAAAACTACCCGAGCTCTCGTTCAATCAGAGATCGAGGATTTTAGTCTTATTAGAATGTAGAGGTTTATTGTTTACCGGCTATCTTTGACGGTTATACTTATCCTTCTGCATTTTAGGTTTTTGTTGTGTGAAATTGTGGTCCATATTACAGTGCCGTGATCACAAAATTGGTCCTTTTCGTGATCCGATCGCGACACACACCAACGGGTTGAGGTTTCTCAATGTAATGTGAAGTCAAGACCGTAAAAAAGCCATCGAAAACAGCACATCAGATTGAATTTTCTCTTTTTATATATTTCAACGGGTGACATTCTATGGTGCTGAAAGGATGTAAACCTACAGAAAATTTCGAGATCCGATCGAAATTTTCTATCCACCTTCCTGATCACAATGCTGTTACTTGCGGGCGAGTTCCGTCAGTAACCGGTCGTTACACCTCGTTCTGTAATCTTTTCGAGGTTCGCAAGCAGCTTGAAATACCTGGCAGAACAATCGATCAGGTGTTCCAGTAACGTCATTTGAATACCTCTCGTTCAGAGTATACCCGAGTTTTATTGATTGAACGCAGAACATAGTGTTAGTCAGTTACCAACCTTGCTATCGGTATTTCGTAAAGTAATAGCTGCCAATGGAGCTGGAAGGATTTCATGAATTTGAACAATCTGTCCCGTGCGTTGAGTGACACCGATCTGCGCAGCGATGGGATGTTTTATAGCGTGGGGCGGTTTGTCCAAATTCATGAAATACCGATCGAAAGGTTGTGACTAACTTACAACATGTCTTTTGTTCAATCCAAAAAACGCATGGGCTCAGATATACTCAGTGTAGCGGAGGTGTTCACGCGACGTCACCTGAACTACTGGTCTATTGTTCTATTTCAAGTTCCTTGCATACCTCGAAAAGATAAAAGAGCCATGGTATAATTTGAATAACCTGTCCCCTGCTGTAACACATGGACGCTACGCGACTCGGCTTCACTCAACGCACGGGACAGGTTGTTCCAATTCATGAAATACCTCCAGCTCAGTTGGTGACTATTACTAATTACTTTAATGAAGATCACAATATATTATGTTTTTACTCGCTACGTTATTGTTTATGTAACACCGAGAATCCCGTCTCGTCATTGAACATTGATCGCTTATGTTCTTGAAAAACAATTCTTGATCACTCAAGATCCCAACCCACCAGTCTAATTCCGTAAGGAATCCCACGTTGTTATGGGTTGTTTGTTTACCCACTTTTCGTGAAGTTTACGCGCAGTCTACCGTTGATTTGATGTGATGCCCCTTTATTTACAAAGATAAACAGATATTCTTTCGTGTTCTAGTTATACGCATTCCAATCAACGCATCAGTCACTTTGCCTGGAAAACATCAAGATATTAACCCTTTACCTAAAATGAAGAGCTGACGACACTTGCAAACAGAATTCTTGAATAACTAATTTTTTTCATTTTTTGTCTCAAAAACATAGGTTATGACCCCTCTTTGGAACGAGCTCGCCGAGCTCGTTCCAAAGAGGGGTCATAACCTATGTTTTTGAGACAAAAAATGAAATAAATTATGAAAATTAATTGGCGATTTTTGTGAATAGCGCTGGCCGGTTTTGAGCCGTTACGTTGTGTAAAGGGTTAACATACTTGGTGGAACTATGCGGCGTATTCATAATACTACTATGGCCGCCGTGGGCTGGTCAAGTTCCATGGGTGGGCAATATTTCCACGGAAGCAATAATATTAGATTCAAACACTAATTTATTTATTTATTGATGTTTAAGGTCACATATTTATGCACAATGGCTAATCATGACCGTGACAGTTTTACGGGTGGAGAAAGCCGGAGTACCCGGAGAGAACCACCGAGCAACGACGAGCAGCTGCCAGCTCCCCAACATCGTAACTCCGCACTGCAGCACAGGCATCGTTAGATTGGTTGAAGACATGCGTACCATCGACGTGCAGTACGCCTTAGTACACGGCGTCATCGTGCCCCCATGCGGGCAGTGGAGATGAAGTGACTTGCCCAAGGACACAACGCGGTTGCCGCAGGTGGGATTCGAACCCAGGACCTCTCGGCTTGCAGCCTGCACCTCTACCTACTGAGCCACCGCGCCCCCGCAAACACTAGTGATAGAAATAATCATTAAACATTTAATTAATGAAGCACCGGGTACAACCGGTTGCTTCATAAATTGAAATTTTGCTCCTGCTGATTTTTATTACCTGGTAAACGTAAGGGTGGACATCACTGCTCACCCGTGGAATATGACCAGTACACGACGACTGTACTGAACAGCCGTGGTGTGTCTTCATTTCATAAGTATTTAGTTTACAAACATGACTACCAGTATTGTAATGTCATTGAAGATTCGATCAAATCAATTCTTGACTGAGAAACATTTCTTGCATTGATTCTAGGAAAATGAATGTTTATAGTACTTTTTGATTCTATCATCTGAAATATTTCAGTTGTTTAGAAAAAGCGAATCAACTAAAATATTCAAGACAAATGGATCTAGATCAAAGGCAATGCACTATGTAAGGGCTAGACTAGGGCTGCACGGTATATCGACAAACCGATATATACCGGTATTCAAACCAATATTGATTGAATACCGGTGTAATTTAAAAAAATATCGGTTTATCGTCATTATTTATTTACCCACAGTTTAATTTTCAAGATGTTTTAAGTTTTTTATCTGTAGCTCCGAATGAATAATAATAATCCCCTTATCAAAGGAATCGTCTGCTTGCGCCCTCGTAATATACAAAATCAACAGTTGAAAAAATAAATTTAAAAATTTCAACAAAACTATATCATGTGACCTGTCATTGGAACGAGCTCGTTGGGCTCGTTCCAATGAGGGGTCACATGATATAATTTTGTTGAAATCTTTGGGAAAAATCTGATAAACTAATTTTGAAAAAAATAAATTTTGATATCGTCTGCGTTGGGTAAAGGTTTTTCGAACCGCATCATCAAGGCAGGCTAATGCGTTCCGACTGTGATGCCTCGAGTCTCGATTGTGGTACTTGTGTTCATATATCTGAACAGTTTTCGATATACCGGTATACCGCGGTATTTTTTTGAATACCGATACCGGTATTCAGTTTGGAATATCGTGCAGCCCTAGGCTAGACTGGTTCCTGGCCATTACAGTGTCGAATTCATTACTGGTGGCTCTCGTGTTTTGGTGTTTGACGTCCGCATTTATTGAATGGAGCATACGTCATTCTCAGCTCTTTGGGAAGTATATTCCTGTTGAAACAAAAGAATGACGTCAGAAGTATGGTACAATATGAGAATAAATCTGTAAATCTGAACTGAACCGATGGGAATTCCATTATAGGAACATCGATTACTTATATTGAAACGGAAGGGAGAATTCTCCTTTTGCCGGCAGCTATTGTTCTAGTAAAAGAGTCTGTTGCGCGATAATTACAAAAACAATGTGGATTAACATTGTCGTCTTTTTTTTTACATATCTAGGGTTTTAATTCAATCGTTACGCGTACCTCGCATTTAAAAGCAAGTGAATTTCTGACGTGTGATGTTACCGAACACATACGCTAAATTTAGACTAATTAAGGTCACTGACACCGCTGGCTTTTTTATGGTTATCTTAGCAATTGATCAAACTACACAGATGAAAACTAACTTGAGTTTTTTTCCTCGCTGTTTTTGTAAGGGGAACTGGGGTTTCAGCCTTTTGGTGAGTAAAGGAATATTTATTTATTTATTTTTATTTATTTATTTATTTATTTATTTGTTTTCAAAACAGTATCCCCTTGTTTCTTTTTCTCTGTTTCTCAAAAAACATCCGTATAGCCTTGCGCGACACTGATGGTTGCATGCATGAGCACGGAGATTTAAGATACAGTTAAAACTAGAAGTCCTGTCACGAATAGTGCACTTATCTAGGCTTAATTGCGCGTTGGAATTGCGCGCAATTGTCATATCCAATGGCATCCAAAGCACGGCAGGTTCTCCTGGTTACTCATAGCAAACACATGCAATGTTTCTGCCAATGGACCTCCGGGTTACCCGGAGGTCCATTGGCTGAAACATTGCTTGTGCACAGGCCATATGTACAGAATTTGATAGCTTTACTTGGGCCATAACGCGTACATTAACGCGCATATCAACGTGCTATTTGTGCGCATTTCATGACAGGACTTCTAGTTTTAACTGTACATGTTGAAGACAACATTGACATTTCAGTCGACATTTACTTGCAGAATCACTATTATCCCTCTAAAATTAAGATTATGCGGCGCCAGTCGAGCAAGATGTTTACTAACTATAAGAAAGTAAGGTCATATTTTCATAATGGCGTATTTACAGAGTTTGCCTGATAGACGACGTATCTCCCCCCCCCCCCAAAATGGTCGAAAAATCTACATGCATTTAGACACCTAGGTGTACATATTTTGAAACGGACCGAAAAATGGTCAGACTGAAAATCGAAGAGACTGCATCTTTCAGATATCAGTTTTACGAACAATTCTATGTTACATGTAGGTGAGAGTACACCTCTAATCTCTATATAAGTGGTTTCTGGAAGATCAGCAAAAAACCCTCGCCACTCAATCTATCCCCTACCCTTCAAGATGCCTCACCTTTCAAGATAGCGTCAGATCAATCAACGCGGTAACTCCTCTCATCGGGGTCATTTGATGACGCGAAAGCTGTGTTATGCTGTAACTGCATCCATAGCGTAATAGCTTTCACACGGAAATGCTGTACCTTGCAAATGTTTTATTTACACTTGGTATGATACCGTAGGGCGGTGTCGTGCAACTGTCAGGGAGCAATACGTAACCTTTTCGATCCGAAAGGCCACTTGTCCAGTCCAGGATTATGAGTTGACAAGAATTCTTAAAATAGATGGTTGCTCAGTGAATTTGTGTGAGCAGACCAATCAAAATTTTCAACGTACAGCCCCAAGACTGCACGTTGAATATATTGATTGGTAGTCCCACAAGTAGCTATTACAGACTCTATAGGTCGACGGCTCTGAACTGGCATGGAATATACCATCGTGGTTAAAGGGTTAAAGAGACTTAGATACACGATGGTGTTAATTTGTCATGTTCTGGAAAAGTGACAAGGTTAACCCTTTACCTAGAACGATAAGAAGATGATACTTGCAAAAGAAAATTCTTGAATAACTAATATTATCATTTTTTGTCTCAAAAACATAGGTTATGACCTCTCATTGGAACGAGCTCGACGAGCTCGTTCCAAAGAGGGGCCATAACCTATGCTTTTGAGACAAAAGTGAAAAGATAATGAAAATTAATAAGTGATTTTTTTTGTGAAATAGCGCTGGCCGTTTTTTGCCGTTACGTTGGGTAAAGAATTAAGCCTATAACCACAACCCAGAGACCGAAGAGTTACAACATATAGCTCCAAATCTCAGTAAGATCATTTAGGGTTCAATTTGGAACCGTGGCTCCTGCTCTTTTAGAACCAAGACCTTGAGAATGCTTCTGAGTAATGCAGAACATAGGAAAATCGTACTTCTTCTGAAATAGGCAATGCGCCTCTCGAAAGTCTGAAGTTTTATCCCGTTACACCCCCTCTGTAGTTTTATACTGTACTGGGTACTCCCCCACCTGCCAAGGATGCACATACAAATGTTAAATGAATAACTCTTATAGCAAGTATTCACATTGAGATTATAGATAGTCATGTCTCCTCACCATTTTGTGTACCAAGAATTACTGTTGCCCATTGAGATCACATTATGTACTTGCCAAATGGAATTTCACACATATAGGTTATTGCCATCTGATAGGTTTTCGTGACCTAGCGTTTGGGCATATATCGATATAAGACCCAGAGGCGAGGTCGATACTTCAATACACCATGCCAGAAACCCACTGGATGGTAATAACCAATTTATCTTACAATATTTCGCCCTTTCCAGACTTGTTCCCATATATTTTGACAATCATTCGGCATCTGTGAATTGATTTTTAATGAATGAAGATCTTGACGTCATGGTATTTTGTACTTGTGCTGTGCATGACATAATTCCCATTCATTGTTCCACTTGTACCATAACCACTAAAGTTTGTAGTAGTGTTTCAGTGGTTTATTTCGTTGTTTTATTTTTCAGGTTTAACGCATGGCAGGCCTATATTAAGATATCATAATGACAAAAATATGATCTAGTCTAATTTAATTCGTTGAGTCGGTGATTTATTTGTCATTTAATTACTGTTATCCAAAACCATGGCCTTGATATGCGTAATCAGTTTCCGATGAGTGCAGGTGAACAACGTTCTCTTTCTGAATAGGTTGCTATCCCCAATACAGTTTTGTATTTTGTCTGGACGTTTTTACTTGTTGTAATATTAGTTATCCTTGTGTTTTCCAGGATGTATGAGAGTTTACACCGGTTTGGGAACTCTTACACCCTGAGGCGAAGCCGAAGGGTGTAGGAGTTCCCAGACCGGTGTAAACTCACATTCATCCTGGAAAACACAAGGATAACAGATTTATTTCCAAGAAATTTGGTGTACTTAGTATTTTCCCACAATTAGATTAAAGTATTGACAGAAAATATGTACTTTTGTAAGTTTCTTAATAAAACCAGACAAATATGGATGTCATTGGAACTGACTCATTGAGCCAGTTCCAATGACATCCATATCTGTAATATTTTATTGCACATACATATTAAATTTCCTGTATTTTTATTTTTGTTCTGACATAACCGAGCAGAAGGTATGAATTAATAATTAAAAATGGGTACTTTTTTTTAGCCATTAGCCTGCTCTTGTGTATTCTTGTTTTTACACTGTGGTTAACAACGGTGTAAAAAAAGCTACTGTGGATTGCAAGTTACACCGTACCTCTCAGCCAATCAAAATGCAGTATTTTGTTTCATTTGGAAATAAGATAAAATATTAGTCTTACATCTGCTTTCTGAAAGGTTTCAACGGATGAGCTTCTGCACAGGGCTCAGGCTTTGAATGATGTTTCCCTGCAAGTATTGACAATATTTATAGTATATGCACAAAACTTAAGTTATTAAACACAATTAAAAAAACTAATCTAGCTGGAAAGTGTAAAGGGTATTTCCCTTATTTATATAAAATTCCACTGATTAACTGGCAGAGAGCTGGACGCCCATATTTGGGCTTTATTATGAAGTGCAGGCACCACAGATTGAAGGCTTATATTCAGTGGATGTGCATTGTATTATCTTTGAAGTGATATTTTTCAGTCTGTTAGTGTTTGTCTTGTTACAGTTTTTATAGAGAGTGCCTGCACTCTCCCATAAATTTTAACAAGGCAAAGACATGTGCGTTTTGATTTGATGGCCAAAAATAATTTAGCAATCTACCAGTTAAGTCGTAGTGGGACACGGGACGCTCTTGTCTCATGGATGTCTGTATGGACATCTGTGTAATCAGAAGTCGAATGTCAGTTCATTCAAGGTGGGGGGGGGGGGGGGGGGGGGGCTCAGTGGTTACGGCATTGAGTTCCAAACCGAACGGTCTACGGTTCCATCCCTGCCAGGGACAACTGCCTTGTATCCTTTCGTAAGGCACTTAATCCCGATTCCCCACGTGGGGGCTCATTGGCGCTGTGTACTAAGGCGTACTGCACACCGATGGTGCACTTATCTTCAACCAATGCTAACAAAATGTTTGTGTGGAGTTAGTACGTTGGTGAAGTCCGACAGTTGATCGGTGATTGTCTCTGGGTACCCTGGCTTCCGTCACCCTTAAACTGTTCGACACGAGGATGGAACAACATTATTGAGGTAAGCACTATTCTACGGAAGCATTGAGGCGCCAGTTGCGTATTATTGCTATTTTGTTCGTGCAGGTTAGCTAACTTGCACCTGCAAGTTACTATATTGCACGTGCAGGTTAGCTATCTTGCACCTGCAAGTTACTATCGTGCACGTGCAGGTTAGCTATCCTGCACCTGCAAGTTACTATCTTGCACGTGCAGGTTAGTTATCTTGCACGTGCAGGTTAGCTATTTTGCACGTGCAGTTAGCTATCTTGCACCTGCAAGTTACCATCTTGCACGTGCAGGTTAGCTATCTTGCACCTGCAAGTTACTATCTTGCACGTGCAGGTTAGCTATCTTGCACTTGCAAGTTACTATCTTGCGCGTGCAGGTTAGCTATCTTGCATCTGCAAGTTACTATCTTGCACGTGCAGGTTAGCTATCTTGCACCTGCAAGTTACTACTATAGTAACTTGCAGGTGCAAGATAGCTAACTTGCACGTGCAAGATAGAAATAATACTCAACTGGCGCCTCAACGCTTCCGTACTATTCTATGCCAGATAATATTATTATCCATACAGAATTCATCTGAAAATGTTAAAATGCGTCGCCTTATTGCTGTGGAAATATTGATGTTCCCCACGATTCGTCAAAACCGAAAGAGAGGCTGATAATATTCGATCGACAAAGAGGCAAGTTAGTAAGGTGCATAAGACAGTGAGGCCAGTCTCCCAAACCACTTAATGGAGAGACGAAGTATTCATTCATTCTTCGAAGCCCTTAATTGTCTAAAATGGGACTGGAATTTAGAATTAAATTGAATGAATTGCGAGTTTTTTTTTTTATCTAATGTGGTTTTTGTATACAAGTTTAATGCGACCAGTTTTAAGTACCCTTGTAAAAAGATTCTTTTCGAATATATCTTTAACTCTTCACATGCCTTTAAGACGATAGTGGCGTAAAAATTGTTATTGAATAACTAAAAATGTTCCTTGACTCTGAATATAGCTTATGAACCTTCATTAGAACGAGCCCGTCGGGCTCGTTCTAATGAGGGATCATAAACAATGTCTTGAAGGCAGAATTAAAGAAAAAATAACGGTTGCGATTGTTCTGAATTGCACTGGTTGGGGATCTGTTCTGTTTGTCAGATGAAGGGTTAATGAGGTAATGGAAAGTTGTTATGAGCAAGATGAAACATCACTTATCGCCCACTTTCCTTGTTGTCTGAAAGACTGTTTATGCAATTTGTGCAACCAATTGCTCTAGTGATTAATATACGTGATTATTATTCACTAAATCCCCTGTGTAGCTTCAGTACAAACGGAATATCTAAAAGTGGATCATGAAATGACGTATTCCGTTTGTCACCAGTACCCTCGTCCTCCTCGAGTTGATCTCTTAGTTACCCGTCGGTGTATTGAACAACCCGTTAAAGGTGTTGCGATGCAAGAAATGCGATAAGTACAGTGCAGTCGCCGTGGACTGGTCGTAGTCCTCGCGTGGGCAGTGATGTCCGCGCATGCATTTACCAGGTAATAAAAAAATCCTCATCAGCAAAATTTTTCGTAATCCACGCGTGGGCAGTGTGTGTTCACCAGGCAATAAAGGATCATCATCAGCAAAATTTTAATTTATGAAGAATCGGGTTATACCCGGTGCTTCATTAATTAAATTTTTGATGATTATTCCTATAATTAGTGTTTGTAATCTAATATTGTCGTGTCGGTGGAAATACTGCTTACCTGTGGAAAGTGACCAGTTCACGACAATCGTATTGTAATGCATACTGATTTTGACCACAGGGCTCTGTGTTCTCTTTCTCTGTCGTATCGCTATAACGTTGTGATCTGTCACAACGCATTCACGTCGGGCGGCAGACATTTCATTATTAAAATATTCCAAATTTACATCTGTATCATAAAAACAGAACACTGGGTGGATTAGAGATAGCACAGCGAATCTCCAGGTATTCATTCAACGGAGCACGGCCAACGCCTGAACAAACTACATCAAGGGGAAGGTGTCTGGAGCTTGAAAATTAATTTTGACGTTTTAGTGCACTTCTGTTGTCGCATTTCGCATCATAAATTTCAGTACGTATCGTCAATGAGAATACAACTACGACAAATCCAGTTTACAAGGATTGATTGAGCTGTCTGTGAAATATTATTGCAGTACCCCTTTTGGCTGTTGAGATAGGGTTGGCACAAAATGGGAGCGGCAAACCCCCGATGGTAATGACGTCATATCTCCGGTATTCGAAGTCGAGCTCGAGTGAAAAGTTAAAAGAAAAACATATAGAATTGGAAAAAAGACGCGTTTAAGTTGAACTGAAGAAGATGGAAGTAGAAAGGCTTAGAATAGAAGCTTACGAGCGACAACGACATGCAGACATAACACATCAATTCAGTATGATGGAGATGATTTTGAGGATGACAACTTATGGCCGAACGCAAGCATCTGCACCCCACCCAGATGCGTTTTCGGCACGTCAAAGTACGCCAATATTAAGAGCAGCTCCGAATAATGAAAATGAGATAATTTCGTTTGACACATCGACATCAAAATCCTTCTATGACTTATAAAGGGAGTTTCACATATTTCACTGACCTGTTCAATATTATGGCAATACACGGTACATTTTTTTACGTTTATTTCCTCGACAATATGTTCTGCTGAATGTATGTAACAAGGTGTTACTGGCAATTAAAATTATATCAGATCAATTTAACGCAGTGTACTAGTATAGTGATTTTAATTTCCTTCCTGCCGGATGTACACACATATACTCGGACAACATCGGAAGACCAGAAACCATTTAGATACCCAGGACCACATTGTGCCGATTGTGTTACACCAAGTTTTTTGCGTGCGTGTGCCTTCTCTTTCGCAGCAACATCCCCATCTTGAACTTTATAGAGTGACTACTGACGTCTGATGACATTTGGAGTTGATCACGAGTGAAACGCATGTGAATCCAAACTGAATTTGAAAAAAAACACTCCCCGATTAAAATAAACTCGAAAATATACCCCGAGCAAATTATACTCGGGGGATATATCTCGTCATGTAAATGCGCCTCAAGTTCCAACGACCATATTTCACTCCCATAGAGTGAGATGGGTTTGATCAACTTATCGAAAAGACTTAAATATACTTGTACTGTCGGGCGATATTTCTGATTAAAAAAAATGATTTAGTGAGTATAATGCCCTCAAGCCTTTCATGTATGAAGTCTCGTTGCTGCGTGTATTATTAAAACGAAGTTGTGGGTATGGAAAATCTGTGTTTTAAAGAAAAATGTCCAAAGTCCCTCTGAATTTGAGGCGACGTAAAAGCGCCAAAACAGACGACACCTCGAAAAACTACAAAATAGGTGTTTTCTATCTTATTGTTGAGCTTTATAAAATACTAAAATGCGATTAAAAACGCAGGCATTTTCATTTTTCAGACTTTAAAAGATAGAAAAAAAAAAATCGTTGGATGCAAACTAAGGTTGTCACGATTAATCGATTAACTGATTGTCGATCGGTCACGCCGTAATCGATTAGTATTTCTCGTTGTCGAAGAATCCGTAAATTTTACCCCTTTTGAGGCGTTTTAATAATTAGAAAAAAATTGATAAAAACTATTGTTTCTAAAGGTAAAAGGCCAAGAACGCCGACGTTAAACCTCAAGAAGCCGTTAGAAGCATTTGTCTTTGAGGTACATTCAAAGCTTTGATGTTCTGAACTTTTGAACCGCAAGTGTAATAATCAAGACCGGTCGGCAGTTGCGAACTGCGCAGTTCGCAACTGACGACCGGACTTGATTATTACACTGACGGTTCAAAACTTCAGAACATCAAAGCTTTGAATGTACCTAAAAGTGGATAGTCTTCATTGTTTACTTGGGGTAGGTCAGCTCACATGAACTTCATTTTTAACAAATTCAAGGAGAGGGAGGGGGTTATCGAGGTACGATTAATCGATTATTATCGACTATTTGCGACGATTAATCGATTCGATTCATAAATTCAGAAATCGTGACAGCCCTAATGCAAACCAAAGTTCACGGATGCTGACATAAGCGTCTTAGCAGATCACTCAGAGGGAATGTCCGAGAACAACATGCAGTTACAGTTTTTGAAGTCCTTATAAGCACAAACTTGTCATACCTTACCGACAATCGTGGGATCGCCCGTGTTTGACATTTAATCCTTTTCGTAACCTAGCAGCCATATCCGGCCAGCGGTATTCACAAAAATCGTCACTGAAATTTTATTTTTCTTTCTTCCAAACGTAGTTGCTGACCACTCATTGTAACAAGTAGACAGAGAACGCCCCAATAATGGGGTATAGTCTATGTTTGGGGGGGGGGGGGGGGTAGAAAATGAAAATTAAGTTGTTCACGACATTTTTTACAAGAAACCCCTCCTGATATGAATAATAGTATTTTGTGTGAGTTTTTCTTGTATTATGTTTTACGACAGAAAACTTAGATAAAATTTAACCCTTTGAACCTCGATGGTATCTTCCATGTCATTTCGATGACATCAATCGGGCAAGTCCATATTGATTATTTGGGGGGTAAACCAATTAATATTTTAACGCGCAGCCTCTGGGCTGATCGGTCTACTCCACACATTCACTCAGCAGCTATCACACTTAATGCAATTATGGCGCAGCATGTCTGGGCCGGAAAATCGGCCTATCGGCTTCAAAGGGTTAAGAAAAAACCCTGTTATTCTAGTTTTAGCGACATCCTCCATGCAGGTGGTAATCTTTAGTATTAAACTGATTGCTGATGCTTCAGAAACACTACTTATAAACACAAGGTCGGGAATCGCACGTTCCAGTGGCAACTAAAGGTAACGAAATGGCCTAGTTCAAAAGTCATTGAATTGGCAGCCACACTGGATACCATATCGTATTTAAAATAAATCTCCATAACAGATTTCTGCGGAGTCTACATATGCTGTCTTATGGTTATTTCCGCTTCGAATGACACAAAAACCAACTTGTTACAAATTTGTTCGGCGTCTAAATCTTCAATGACCAGATTAATATTTGCTCGAAATGAGAAAGAAAATGTCACCCAATTTCAATCCTCTATGACGAAAAATTCCCCAAAACGGATTTCAGTGTGTTTTCGATATGTTATCGAGTGAACTCTCTTCTTTTCAAAATATGGAGCATCACCAATTTGTTCCGGGTAGGGCCATATTTTCGTCTTCAACGACAAAACTAACTGTGTACATACTGGTATCATCGGGTCCATTTCTGCTTCTTGTTGTTGCACTCTAAAATCAGTTGGGTTGAAAATTAACCCAAATCGACTGGGTTGAGTGAATATGAACCAATTGGGAGAGCGGTGGCTCAGTAGGTAGAGGTGCAGGCTGCAAGCCGAGAGGTCCTCGGTTCGAATCCCACCTGCGGCAACCGCGTTGTGTCCTTGGGCAAGACACTTCATCTCCATTGCCCGTGTGGGGGTACGATGACGCCGTGTACTAAGGCGTACTGCACGTCGGTGGTACGCATGTCTTCAACCAATCTAACCCAGCCTGTGCTGCAGTGCGGAGTTACGATGTTGGGGAGCTGGCAGCTGCTCGTCGTTGCTCGGTGGTTCTCTCCGGCTTCATCCACCCGTAAAACTGCCACGGTCATGATTAGCCACTGTGCATTAATGTGTGACCTTAAACATCAATAAATAAATAATAAATAAATAAATATGAACCAATTGGGTTCATATTCACTCAACCTAGTTGATTTGAGCTGACTATTAATTGGGTTCATCTTCACTCAATCCAGTTGACTTGGGTTGATTTGTATAGGGCTGCACGGTATATCGACAAACCGATATATACCGGTATTCAAACCAATATCGATTGAATACCGGTGTAATTACAAAAATATCGGTTTATCGTCAATATTTATGTACCCACAATTTAATTTTCAAGATGTTTTAAGTTTTTTATCTGTCGCCCCGAATGAATAATAATAATCCCCTTATCAAAGGAATCGTCTGCTTGCGCCCTCGTAATATACAAAATCAACAGTTGAAAAAATAAATTTAAAAATTTCAACAAACTATATCATGTGACCTGTCATTGGAACGAGCTCGTTGAGCTCGTTCCAATGAGGGGTCACATGATATAATTTTGTTGAAATCTTTGGGGCAAATCTGATAATCTAATTTTGAAAAAAATAAATTTTGATATCGTCTGCGTTGGGTAAAGGTTTTTCGAACCGCATCATCAAGGCAGACTAATGCGTTCCGACTGTGATGCGTCGAGTCTCGATTGTGGTACTTGTGTTCATATATCTGAACAGTTTTCGATATATCGGTATACCGCGGTATTTTTTTGAATACCGATACCGGTATTCAGTTTTGAGTATCGTGCAGCCCTAGATTTGTAACCCAACTGATTTTAGAGAGTGCCTGCTCGCTACCCTTGTCAGTGATCCGTTGGTCAATTCTGAAACAGTCAGTCTTGGGACAGTCAGACTTGAGTAATAAAAAATAAATTCTAATGCAATAAGATTTGGAATAGCCAGACAAAAAGTTTAGGTTTGATTCGTGATAAGATTAGAGCTGAAACGTTAACCGATTAATCGATTAATCAATGATCAACATCTTGATCGATGCAAAAAGTAATTGATCGATTAACTGTTACTTTTGAACTACTGTATTATATGGGTTAACAAAGGAACAAACTTGCTCCAAAACAGGCAAACATTGTCACACTGACTCACATCAATTATATGAGACAGAGTAAAGCATGCAAGTTACTTGCTGACATACTTGTTTACTTGCATGATCATCATACTGTATCAGTTGCTGGAAATGGCCATTCTTAACCCTTCACCCACTACGGGTAGCAGACGTTACTTGCAAAGTTTTGTCTCAAAAACATAGCTCATGACCCCTCATTGGAACGAACTCAACGAACTGGTTCCAATGAGTGGTCATAAGCTATATTTTTGAAACAAAAATTGAAAACATAATAAATTTGAATGGAGATTTTTGTATATAGGCCTAGTCGGTTTTGTTTGTTACGTTGGGTAAAGGGTTCATGCTGTAAATCATCAACGGAATGGCAGTTATTCAGATATCTATTTGAACAAGTGATTATTCGGTTAACCAAGGATAAACCTCGTGATTAATCGATCAAGAAAACCCCTTAACCGTTTCAGCTCTAGATATGATGTCACTATATTCATGGTTTATTCCACACAAATAAACCTTAAATAAAAGTTTATAAGTTTAATAAGAATAAATGTACAATGAAAGGGTCAACTCCTGGAAATTGATTTTAGTTTAAATATTCCGCAAAGGGTAATACACGAGGCACCGCGTATTCGGCAATGTAAGTTCACAACACGTCTGACAATAGAATGACGTCAGAAGTTAACCCTTTACCCAACGCAGACGATTTCAAGATTTATTATTTTAAATATCATTTTTTAAATGTTTTCAAAAAATTTCAACAAAACCATATCATGTGACCCGTCTTTGGAACGAGCTCAACGAGCTCGTTCCAAAGAGGGGTCACATGATATGGTTTTGTTGAAATTTTTCGAAAAATATTTTTTTTTCAGCTGCTGAATTTGCATATTACGCGGGAGGATGCGGGCGATTCGTTCGGTAAAGGGTTAACGTCGACAGGGTAACGTTATGGGTGAGTTGGTATCGGAAGTAGAACTGAATTAATCTTCTCCTATTTTTCATTAACTATCTTCCTGATACAAATAGCAGATGACATTTGCAGAAAATATTTCCCGAATATAACTAAATGTTTTCATTTTTCGTCTCGACAACTATTGCTTACAACCCCTCATTAGAACGAGCTCTACATATCCACCTTGTCATATATAACTTGCCACCCCATAAAGTTTTTTATATCTCTTGTCTAACTCTGTCACAGAGTATGTTAGGTATTATGCAGACAACACGCACAGAAAATCATTGACCATTTCGACCGGTATCTCTCTATTCAAAAAGTCTATCGAGATCTTTATCTTAGTCAGTCGAATGCTTTAGCGGAAAATGCGATAGATGCCCTAAAAAGACAAGGTTAATGAGTATTCATTCGAGTCCTTTTTGGCGAATCAGTAAATGGAAAATAAATGCTTTTTTTCAATCCATTTACCCAACATCGTTTGCCTGCTATAGATCGATGACAGACAATTCAGCAATTTGGTATCATTTCGATGGAATTTAGCCCTTTACATAACATGAAAAGCAGACCACACCTGCAAACAAAATCTTCAATAACTAATTGTTTTCCTTTTTTTGTTTCAAAAACATAGGTTATGACCCCTCGTTGGAACGACGAGCTCGTTCCAACGAGGGGTTATAACCTATGTTTTTGAGACAAAAAATGAAAAAAATAATGAAAATTAATTGGCGAGTTTTGAGAATAGCGCTGGCCGGTTTTGTTTAGCCGTTACGTAGGGTAGGTAAAGGGCTAAGTACCAGGGGCCACCTGAACGTTTGACTACAACGAGAGATATCTTGACAATAATTGTCGACAATATCAGCTTGGGGGATTGTCTCGATCAATATTTCAACTTGATCTGACTTTATAGCCAGTTACGCTTGAACATAGAAAGTCTTCAGATCGTCGTCCTTAACCTGGGCCCTTGTCGTTGACCCAGGATGCACCGATAGAACGTTTGCATACCAACCCCATAAGGGGCGTAGTTGTTGCACCACGACCCCATGATAACCAAGCAGCCAATACTATAAAACTTATACAATTGTATTTTTTAGAATTGTATTTTCTACCTATTAGTCTAACTGACTAAAACCTCATTGCCCACGTGGCGGCACGGTGACGCTATGCACTAAGGCGTACTGCACGTCGATGGTGCACCTGTCTTCAACCAATGCTAACCCTGCTTGTGTGGAGTTAGTATGTTGGGGAGCTGACAGTTGCTCGCCGTTGCTCGGTGGTTCTCTCCGGGTACTCCGGCTTCCTCCACCAGTAAAACTGTCGTGGTCATGATTAGCCATTGTGTAGAAATATGTGACCTTAAACACCAATAAGTAAATAAATAACTGACTAAAATGAATCATAAGTATTTTAAAAGATATGGCAATTTGCTAACTGGCAAATTGCCACATCTTTCAAAATGCTATTGGTTCATTTCAACCCATTTAAAGTCATACGTGTAACAAGAAAATACAATTCTAGAAAATACAATTGTAAACATTTTGTAGTATTGGCCCCTGAACAACATTTTAATTAGATGCAGTGCAATGTATTTTATGACCGATGATCACTCCGAAACTTCAAGAGCCGTAGAACCGTAGCTCACAAACCTTATGGGTTATCACGTTGGGTAAAAAATATCAACTCATAGAATTTGATGTTCTATTCATGTGCAAACTTTAACCCTTTACCCAACGCAGACGATATCAAAATTTATTATTTTAAATATCATTTCTTCAAATTTTTCAACAAATTTCAACAAAACCATATCATGTGACCCCTCGTTGGAACGAGCTCGTCGAGCTCGTTCCAACGAGGGGTCACATGATATGGTTTTGTTGAAATTTTTTGAAAAATAATATTTTTTCAACTGCTGAATTTGCATATTACGCGGGCGGATGCGGGCGATTCGTTGGGAAAGGGTTTTAAAGATAATTGGACAAAAGAATGTGCTCAGAGATAGGGGAATAAGGGATATTCTTACACCCAAATTTCAAAGGCCGATAACTGAAAAAACGGTACGAGATATTACGATCCCCTGAAATTTTATGCGCTATTCGTATGCACAATATGAAGATCGTCGAAGTGTCTTTTGTGAGGTTATTTGGAGACAGTAAATTACTGGTTATTGTTTCTGGAAGAGAGTGATTAATCTAAAATTTCAAGGGCCCATAACACCATATATGGTAAGAGATTTTACGTCGAGCAACAAACACGTTCCCCTCGAATCTGATGATCTGTCCACGTGAAATTTTCACGACAATAGGACAAATGGAAGAGTCATCTTCTGCAGATTGTAATTGCTCACAAAGGGAGGTAATTCAAAAATTTCATTTGACAAAACCTGGAAAACGGTTAAAGAAATGGCCCTGAATAAAAAATACGTACAGATGGAAGTTGAATCTCTACCCACGTGCACATTTTCATAGAAATAGGTCATCCACACGCTCACTTGAAGGGGGGGGGGGGGGGGGGGGTAGGGGACGAGTTTGAAAAATAGGCAATTGTTTCAGAAAAATCGTTAACCACAACATTTAAGTGCCCACAACTCAGAAGCTATGCGACATATTTGAAAGATAACGTTGAGATCTATCTACATACTAAATTTAATCAAAATCGTGATTTTTGATAGTGATTTTAATTTGTGGTAAGGAGTAGTGGACACATGTGATATGTCAGGACTGGGAACCAAAATACGGGTAAAAGACGACAGAAAAACCCATGAAGTGGGCACGTTAGGAAGAGGCTTAATAGGTAGGATCTCTTTTTTTAAACATACCTCTCTACAGTCGTCTACAACAGTACTGACAATCTCTAACCTGACAGCTGTGTGGTTTCGATATTACCGCGTGTACAAAATTCCATTGCATTTTGACCCAAGCATTTCAAGAGGCTTTAACCTACAAACGTCCAGTGTACAAAATAAAAAAAATCCCAAAGTCAGCAATTCATGAGAACTATCTAGATTTTAAACTTCAAGGACGATCGCACTATTTTTGAAAAAGTTTCTAAAATTTTGATTTTCGGCAGTGACGGACGAGGTTAAAGTAATTTGCTGTGGTGCAGCTCTTTTATTGCTTTTGATAGAGGATGTAGTTGTGTGTTGTTTACCCCTTGGTCCCTAATGGTATATTCCATGCCATTGCAGAGCATCACTGATAGAGTCTGTATTCGTTACTTGGGGGAAGACCATTCAATATTTTCAGCATTGGCCTTGCACGTTAAAAATCGTGTTTGGTCTATCACACAAATTCACTGAGCACCTGTCTATACTTCATGAAATGATGTCGAATCACAATCCTGGGCCGGAAAGAGCTTTTTGGGTTGCAAGGAATATTATCTATTGATTAAAGTGAATTTTTTGATTTGATTGCTTGATAGATACGTGGTATGAGACCATATTCATTGACACCCACGATACGTCCGCCCAACCACTGACAAATTCCCCATACCCAGTGGAAGCCTCGTTCCGAAATCTACAAATTGTCCATACCCCGTAGAAGACACGTTCATCGAAATCAATTTATTATATTTATACAGAAACCTGTATGGCTCAACAATGGAAGATAAAAGATCTCGTGCTGTGTGTGAAATAGATTGTACTTCTAAAACGGAAAGTCAATAGATAAATTCGTTACCCCGTGTCTGATCACGTGGTACGGGTTTTTACCTACCCGAAGCCAGCCGTATCCCATTCGGCCTTCGGTCTCATGGGATACGGCTGGCTTCGGGTAGGTAAAAACCCGTACCACGTGATCAGACACGGGGTAACTAATAATATCCAAATTTCAAATTTGTTCGGTGAACATTTCTTTTAAACTTGAGAAAAGTAGTTTTCGAGATAACATGCCTGGGGCTGAGGGAGTTGATAATTTTTTAATGAAAATTTACGCAACGAACGTACACCTAACATGTGAGATTAATACACTCCAAAATTAGATGGGTTAAAAAGTAACCCAAATAAACTGGTGTGAGTGAATCATGGTGAATCCAAATGGGTTCATATTCACTCAACCCAATTGATTTGGGCCGATTTTTAACCAAATTGATTTTAAAGTGTTGATTAAGCCCGGGGAGGGAATCATGCCTAAAATTCCTACACACTGAGGAGGAGGTGTTGGGTCGTTCGTGGCACGACCCCCTCCCCCCCCCCCCAGGACAACAGGGGTTTGTGCAAATTTTATCCTGAGAGATTTCAGAACGTTCACAATCAGATAGAATGCTTATAAATCACTTATATGGTCTGTAATTAATCTGAAACCACTACAATACCAGATTGGGGGAACGGTGGGGGTCACATCCCAGACCTATTTTATAAGCGACTACCGGATTTACTAAGAACCTTGAATCTTCTATAAACAGATTCAGACATGTATTATTATGAACAAAAGCACTAAGCTTTATCAAGATTTACATTTATATTGATGAACTAATATCGAACCGATGACAAAAAAAGAGACTACCAATGGTACTGGTGTAATATGCAGAGATAGGTATAGGTCATACGTTTGAGATACAACATTCTCTCGTCTGTTCAAAATGTGAAATTCTAAATCCTTCCCTGTACATAATTTTATTTAGAACACACCTGCTCTACGAAATCCCCATCTGCAGCAACACTAAGCCATGCTGAAAATGAAAATCTGTTCCGCACGTGTGTGTGGAACGGAAATCGTTGACGGACTATGTTTGTAAAGAAGCGAAATTTCACTGGAATTTTCTTCACTCCGTGCACCGCAATTACAATTTCAATCCCTAGCGATAGCTGAAAATCGTCCCTTGAGTTCCAATGTGTTCTATGTGCCAGTAGGCAGCCAGTAGGCACATAGAACACATTGGAACTCAGGGGACGAAACAGTAACGTGGGTTCCCCTCGCAAGTTTGGCTGGCTACAAAATGTGTTCTTTTTGTTGATAATTGTGAAATGAATTGTTAAGTGTTCGTTTTTATAGACGTGAAGGCGTATAAAAAATAAACTCAGAACAACACGCGTGTGTGAATGGGTTAATCGACATGGCACTTGTGCCATCGCGGAAGGATAAAACCCGATGCCTGCGGCCTCTCGTTCTATCCTTCCGCGCTGGCATTCATGCCATATCGATTAACCCACTCACACGCGTGTGTCGTTCTGTGTATATTCTTGATATGGTTATGAATAGACCTGGAAAGACTACTAAAAATTTCGGTAATATCACTAAGAATTCTGCAGTTTGATCCCGGCTCTCGCGAAATATGACTACGTCACTCCAACTCGTTGTGCAAAAGACACACCGATTCAAACACGCATCGCGTTGTGTCTGTTTTTGGACGACTTCAAATTGTTTTGAAGGTTTAAGCCTTTGAACCTGGGCGGCCGCTTTTCCGACCAGGAACATGATACGTCGTAACGCCATTATACGTCATGACGCCATTAAAGAGGATGCCCGTTCAGTAAATGTGTGGGTTACACCAATCAATATTTTCGACGTGCAGCCCCGAGGCCTCACGTTCAAAACATTGATTGGTCTACCGAAATAATGAACATGTGCTCTTATAATTACTGCCATTGAACTGGCATGGAAGATACCACCAGAGTTCAAAGGGTTAATATAACAATAACATGATTTTGGAGGGCATTGTGGTTCATTAGCGGCCCTGTAGCAATGATAAACAGTCCGAGGGTTTATAAAAGGCCCGACACGAAGTCAAGGGCCGTTAATAAGCCCAAGTGTTGTTCATCATTGCTGCAGGGCCGCTAATGAATCATGGTGCCTGACAACAATCATGTTATTACTATTATTACCACTCCCTGTTACAGCTAACCGCACGAGGGAATTGCTGGAAGAAATAATCACTAAAGTCGGTTCGATATTTCTGTTTCGATCGTGCGTTCGACTTCAGGTCAGAGATACAAAGGGACGTCATCCGTATGGTAGTAATTCATAAGACCATGTAATCTAAAAAATAGCCGGGCCGCGGGCCGCTAATGGCTATTTATACCATTATCGCCCGCCGCCCGGCTCCCTCGAATGACATCACTGAAATTATAGAGTTTTAACGGCCCTCCAAAATCATGTTAATCGACTAGTAACTTATAGATTGAGTGGTAATCATGATCATTATTAACTATTATTTCTGGTAGAAGGGATACCAAATCATTTTATTTTGGGTAAAAATGTGAAACTATTACCATGAAACTATGCTAGCCTGTTAATTATTGCAAATTATCTAAAAGATATTTCTCGATATTTGATATGGGTTCTCTACTATTTTTCACAAGGAAACTTTGGGTATAAATAACGCATTTTGTCGTGGAGATTTTGTTTCGATTAGAAAGAAACACAGAATGTCCCAACTGTTACCGACCACTTTCTCTGTCAGGTCATAAATAATTTCAGTCCGAGGCTCTCAACTTTTATGTGATGTTGAGGTAATCGCTACGCCACTCACCATATTCGTATCAAGGATCTATAAGAAGCATGAATATTCCCAGGCTTAGGAAATCACATCACCAAACTTGGAGAATTCCAAGATTTGTCGAAGATACTAGCTAGCACAATCCACTAACTCCATGCCATTATTGGACAAATGTTCACTTGATGGAACTGCAGGGGTGGATTTGGTCTACGGATAATAGTTTAGACATGGGTGCGTGGTGGCTTAGTGGTTATGGCATTGGACTTCAAACCGCAAGGTTCGATCCGCATCGGGGCTAACTACGTTGTGTCCATGGGTAGGGCACTTAAGCCCTATTGACCACGTGGGGACACGGTGGAGCTGTGTATTAACCCTTTACCCAACGAATCGCCCGCATCCGCCCGCGTAATATGCAAATTCAACAAAACCATATCATGTGACCCCTCTTTGGAACGAGCTCGTGGAGCTCGTTCCAAAGAGGGGTCACATGATATGGTTTAAAAAATTTTGAAGTCGTCTGCGTTGGGTAAAGGGTTAAGGCGTACTGTGCGTCGATGATGCACTTGTCTTCACCCAATGCTCATCCTGATTGTGCAAAGTTAGTACGTTGGCGGAATCTGACAGCTGGTCGCCGTTGCTCAGTGGTTTTCTCGGCGTACCCCTACTTTCTCCACCCGTAAAACTTCCTGACACGAGGTGATCCTTGCTGTCGAAAATTAATAACAATTTAGACACAAAAATTGCGAAAAACCAGACAAACAGAGAGGAAAAGTGCGCGGTACAATGAGAGTTGGTACACCGGACATGGTAGTGATTTTGTGGGATCCAGGAGAAATTGAGGTGAGATATTTTGTTCTGCTGTTCTATCACATACCCTTGATCAAAATAACTGCACGAAATGAGCTCCCAGTATAAAATATTTTTTTAGATTTTTGAATACCCAAATATATACTGATTATTTTTTCTGTACAAAATGCTAGAACAATACCATCCGAAAATACAGCCATAACCATTGGCAATGTCCTAGGATTTCAAGTAATTTTCGATGTTTTTATTGGAGAACATATTTCCGGAATTTGGGGAATGGGTGAGGGGGTGGGGGTCGATATGTGAGTTGATATTAAAAGAAAGTGAATGAAAAACGTAAACTAAACGTTATTTTTGGATGCAAATGGAGAATTAAAATTCTAAATCCGAAGGTTACAGTGCGGCCGCCGTGGACTGGTCACTTTCCACTGGTGGAAATATTTCCACGGACACAATAATATTAGATTCTTAACACTAATTATAGGAATAATCATCACAAAATTTTATTAATGAAGCACCGGGTACAACCCGGTGCTTCATTAATTAAAATTTTGCTGATGATGATCTGTATTACCTGGTAAACGCATGCGTGGACATCACTGCCCATGCGTGGATTACGACCAGTCCATGGCGACTGTACCGTAAGTGTATGTGTCTGATAAGAATTGTGCTCATTTTGTGAGTGTGTCATCCTTAAGAAATGTGTCCGTGTTAGATATATAAGGTATCGCGGAACTAAATATTGAAATTACAGTGAACCGCCTTAACATGTTGCACTCGGAAATGACGCAATCTCTAACAAAAAACAGCCCTGGGAAAATCCATTGTTTCAATAAAAGTTTGAAACATTCTTTTGACTCTTGCATTATTGTTGAATATTCCTGATAAAAAGAGGGTGATTTGATGACTTTTGAACCTAAAAAATACAATTTACTTTTTGTGTGTTTATCTAGGGAATTCCCTGAAAAATATGTGCACGTGACCGGTACTTCCCTTTGTGTCAGTTTTTCTCTCTTATTTGTTACATGATCCCCCGTTTTCAGATCAGAAAAAGTTGTCTGAAGGGCTATACTTGACGGAGATATTTGAATGCCAAACTTAAAGTGATGCGATCATATTTGTTTCCACCTGAACGTTATAATGGTCGCCTATGGGAAAATATGTAGTTCTGTGATACCATAAGGAAAAAAGGCTTGGAATCGGTTAGTAATTTCACCTTCATCGAATGACGTTCTTCCTAAAAATTCGGGGCATTTAATTATTAAATTTAGCACAGCCGTGTCAACAACCTCCAGGAAAGTTGTCCGTGTGCAGTTTGTAATTCCGTTGCTACTTTACTCGGTCATTGAACATGATATACGATCTATGAAGATGATCTATGGCAGGAAATGAGGTCAAACTTTTAATGGGGGATCAATGATAGCAATCGTTACAAATCAAAGATTCGTAATAAATCAGAGTGTTCGTATTAAATGATTCGTGTGCACTTTAAGTGCTTTTTTTGTTTCGGGTATTGAAAAAAACGGTATAACGCATTTGAGGATTTACGTACGAAATAATAACTCGATCGACAAGAATCGTTTAATTGCAGTGCCACGTGAGTCAGACGTACGTACGTATCAACTAAAACCTTGACCTAAACTAACCACTCAGTATTGTTGTGACTGGATATCAATCTTTAATTTTTTTCTTGTCAGCGAAAGGAAATGATCTCTTATTGAATTGAGATCAACGACACACTAAAAACATTTTTGGAAAAAGGAAAAGAAAACTGTTTGAATTGTGTTTTTTTGTATGTACTTGGCAGAAAGTGGAATTTGATGGAACCTGAGATTCCATGAGCTGAAATTTGAATCCATCCCAGGTGAGATCAGCTATTTTAACTGCTGATTCTGAGTTTCTTCCAGTAAAGTTTCAATTTCCAACGCTAGCTTGTAGAAACTAGAATTCAGTTTGGAAATTCGGAGGGCAAGTCATGAGTAGTTGGAAATTCCATCTATCTGGATTTTACAGCTTCCTTGGCGATGCTGATGTCTCCTTTACTTCCCAAAATTCCAATTCGGTTTCAAGTCGGCAAAAATTCTAACTGTTACTGGTTGCAACTACGCAATATCGAGCTTCATAAGTATGCATGATGTCAATCGACACGAGATTTCTATAGTACGTTTACTTATCGTAATAAAAAAAATCCTCGAAATGAACTTCAAGAAAATCAAATCATGTAAAATCGTTATCCTGAGTTAATTCCATCATTCACAGTTACAAAATGATGAAACATCGTAAATGATCACTCCTGCTTAAGATCTGATTTAATGTTAGGTCAGTGCGAACTGTTCAAAGTTCTAAGTTTGAGCATTTGTTTAGCACATATTCAATTCCCAGAATAATACCAAATAATAATAACCTGATGATTCTATCATAAATGTGTTGGCATTTTAGTTACTAAAATCAATTTTATGCCACCTTTCATGGCTTCATTTTCAAAATCTTTCTCGGTAGTGAATTTCCAACTACGGGGAGGGACCGCGGGAGGGTAGTTCCTGCCCCCAGTTAGAAATTCACTACCCTACCCCCCCCCCACACACACACACCCCAATCGGAAACCTCTAGCCATGTCCCTGCTGGAATTGTCCAATTCAATATTGTTTATTCCAGTTTTTTTTTTCAAAAGAAACAGAGACAGAAATTGTCGAAAGTTCTAAATTCTCTAGCTGGACATATGTAGGGTTTAATACATTCCCGGTTTTCTATATTAACAGGAACGGGAATGAAATTACACTTAAAACCGGAAACAGGGAAATATCCCGGACAACTTCAAGTAAATTCACAAGAGTAACAAAACACAATCATTTTCGTGAAAATGAACATATTTTATTGCAATCGCTATCTCCATGCGGAAACGTTCTTTTCCAAAGAGAAGTGTGAAAACCCAAACCCGCCCCCAACTCGTTTACACACACACACACACACACACTTGAAGCAGAGGGGGCAGTTGACAGCAGTGAAGAAGGAGCTGATGTTAAAGGAGGTAGTGAATATTGAGCGACACTAGTGATTCTGGAAATGGAGACGAGTTTGAACTTTGATGCAAGTGAAGATCCTGCCTGTTGAAGAGAGGGGTCCCCTGGAACTGATTGAGTGCTACATTGATTTGGTGAAAAAGCTTCTTCAGGAAGCAGGATTGTAAAAAGTTCAGACGTGGAAAGGCTGGTGAAATCTTACACAGTTACGTTGGGGCAGTTTTTTCAATTTTGAAAACTTCAGTCCAACACGCAAACAGTGCTATGCGTGATTTCCCGTTACGTGCTATAGATTTCCCGGATATCGTGACCTGCTTTCGGAACCCAGAACCCGGGAACTTCCGTTCCTGGGATTAAACCCTTGGCATATGAGAAAAGTATTATACAGAAATATGTTTTGCAATCTCTCGTTTAACTCTCGGCACGGTGATGTCAAAATATTAAAATTCAAGCTGCACAGTTTTCCCACAATGCAACTAGAACTTAACCAATTCATTCTTGTTTCTCGGATCCCATTTTAGCAGGGGCATCCGTCGGACCCAATCTCGGGTACGCCTCCGCTTGAGTCCCCTACTAAAACGATTAGCTTTTCAATTCTTTGGAGAATAAACCGTGTTACCAGGGACGCCGGAAGCACGGGGACAAAGGGGGCAACTACCTCCCTGCCTTCGGACCACGGGGGCGAGAGAGTGGCAGCCAATGCCTTTCCCAGGTTAGTCACTCAATCTTTTTCAACGATTTATTCTCGAAGTAAAACTAAAATACGCCCCAAAATCCGTTGTGCGAGCTTTCAAAATTCAATGGGGGAGTTTGGGGAGTTTCGGACCTTCGGCCATATCGGACCTTCAACCTTTGAGACATTCATTCTTCGGTATGTCATGGCTGGGCTGTTAGTGCCAGTAAATGCCCCTTTTCCGGCGCCCCTGGGTGTTATTGACATTTTGGAACAGTTGTATTCAAAGAGATGTAGCAAATTAACAATTCCAACTTAACAAGGTATGTTTCTTCAGTTTTATGTAGGGTTTAATATATTCCCTGTTGTCTTTAGTAACGGGAACGGGAATTAAATTACATTAAGAACCGGGAAATGTCCCGGATAATATCAAGTAAATTTCCTAGAGTAACAAGACGCATTAATTTTCGTGAAAACGAACATATTTTATTGGCAATCTGCCATCCCCACACTGGAAAAATGTTTTTCCTTGGAGAAGTGTGAAAAGCGAAACCCGCTCCAGCTCGTCTTCATTTTCAGAATCTCTAGTTTTATCACACTTCCTCCTGGCTTCAACTCCCTCTCCACTGTCGTCATCAGTCTCCTCTGCTTGAGCAGAAGAGACTGGTGACGGCAGTGAAGAAGGAGTTGATGTTGAAGGAGGTAGTGGATAGTGAGTGGTACTAGAGATTCTGAAAATGAAAACGAGTTTGAACTTTGAAGCCAGTGAAGATCTTGCTGTTGAAGAGAGGAGTCCTCCGGAACTGATTAAGAGCTACAATGATTTGGTGAAAAAGGTTCTTCAGGAAGCAGGGTTGTAAAAAGTTCAGGCGTGGAAGGGTTGATGGAATCTAACAAAGTTTCATTGGGGTAGTTTTAATTTTGAAAACTTCAGTTCAACAGAAACAGTGCCATGGGTGATTCCCGGCTCCGTGCTATAGTTTTCCCGGGTATCGTGACCGGCTTTCGGAACCGGAAACCCGGGAATTCCCGTTCCCGGAATTAAACCCTAGTTTTATGTTGATTACAAGATCCAGAATTTTATGCTACCTGTCTCATCTGCCTTAAATTTGATTTAAATTCACCTTTCAGTTTTCATTATTTTTTCATTTTTTGTTACAAAAATATAGCTTATGACCCCTCATTGGAACGAGCTCAACCAGGTCGTTCCAATGAGGGGTCATAAGCTATGTTTTGACGCATAAAATCAAAAAATTAATGCTTCAAGAATTTTATTTGCTTGTGTCGTCTGCTTTTCGTGTTACTTAATGGGTTAAACGTGTCTAAGGAGAAAAGTCAGGTTAGAGACCTGCAAAATATGCAAACAACAAATCTAAATTTAATTTTTCATTCATCACGTGATTCAACCTCTTTCCCGACCAGTACACTCATACTAACTTGCGGTAAAGCGAAAAGCGCAAGCCTTCAGTAACCTTCCGGAAGTAGGCCGAAGTAAACGCACTTGTAATCTTGCGCGCAATAATAATCGTTGACATTTACATCATTTGATGAGTTCTGAACTGTCTGCCCCCTCCCCTAAATATTTTCCAATCTAGAATTTTCATCTGGACTGGGATCTTAGATATTAATTCGATCTTGCTCGTAATCACGTGCTTTCTTACGAGACAAGATTTACTTCTTGGACTTATGTCACACACGCGGTCGGTCGCATGCAAATTGAGGTCTGTGGATGATTGGGGATCCAGCATGACCAACTTTGAGTCCGGTGCACAATAATTAATCAAGAAGCAAGGGAATCCATGCATCACAACTATACTACTCAAAGTTTGCTGAGCACCAAGTATATTCGACTACCTATTTTACTTTTTAATTGAAATATTGTAATGAAAAGTGTATATATTTTTTATTTAATTATATCTTTAATGATTTAAGTACAGAGATTAAGATTTGATTTGTGTTTGACATTATTTTTTAGCTTTTGAATACGATAACCATGGAAAATGGATATTATTGGTAAAAGGAAATTTTTCAATATGCCAAAAAGTTGACGGAGCGAACTGGTATGGGTTCAATATCGAGTATGAGACCCATTACTGTTAATTACAGCTTGACAACGCCTTATCATGCTCTCAATCAGGTTCCTGGTGGTCCTTTCTGGGATGTTGTTCCATTCTTGGTCGAGCATGGCACCAAGCTTCTGGACACTTCTTGGCTGGACTGGATGGGCTGAAATTGCAAGCTTCAACTCATTCCAGACATGTTCGATTGGATTGAGGTCCGGGGATCTTGCTGGCCAGTCCATACGCTCAATCCCCTTTCTCTGTCGGCACCTCCCCGACAGTATGGACAACATGAGGACGGGCATTATCGTCCATCAGAATGAATCTATCACCCACTGCACCTGCATACAATCTGACATGGACATCCAGGATCTCATCAATATACCGCTATGCAGTCAATGTACCACGTTCAAGGTCACAATCTCTGTGCGTCCATCCCAGCTGATGCCGCCCATGTTTGACCCTCCACCTTAGCGGTCACGCTCAGCAATGTTGGCTGCATGGAATCGCTCTCCTGGTCTTCTCTATACCCTAGAACGCCCATCTGTGTGGTCTAGTCAGTACCTTGACTCATCTGTAAAAAGGACAGGTTGCCAACCTTCTCTGGTCCATCCAACGTGGTCCATGGCCCATTCATATCGTGCCTGGCGGTGGTTTTGGGACAGCGGAATGCGAATACGTGGTCTTCTCGACCGGAGACCACCTTCGTGCAACCTTGCCCGGATAGTCTGCGTCAAAACATTTACCCCGGATGCATTCGGAAGGTCACTGCGAAACTGGGTTGCTGTGGCAAAGCGGTTCCTACGGGGCTGAATGATCAAAAACCGTTCTTCAGCTACAGATGTTGCCCTGTCTCTGCCACTACCATGCCGTCTTACAGGTGTGCCATACTGCTGAAATCTTGCCTAGGCTCTGGTGATCACCGTATGGTGCACACCAAGGGCTTCACCAACCTGGCGATGGGTAGCCCCTTGCTCCACCATCCCTACAGCCCGCCACATTTCTTATATTTGCATTTGCCGTATTCAGTCATTAAATCACAAGGGTTTGTGTTGAAATGAAGACTGAATACAGTACACGAAAACATCATGAAAATCAAGGGGTACATGCTTTCTATGACTGTCACGAAAAGTCTGCCTGTCAAGAGAGCTAATGTAAACACTGGTTACCATCTCAATACATCCCTCAATCATATCCACCAAAAATGTCGCAATTATGTCACCAGCAAATTTCGCAATGATGTGTCAAATATTTGGTGCTTAGCAAACTTTGAGTAGTATACTACACGTATTTATCCACAAACAAATTCCCTGAGTTATTTATAACAATAATACCCATTTACAAATATTCAAACAACAATACCAAGTTATGGCTTCGAAGAAGCAGGCCTGGCAATCTAGAAATTCAGGGAGTGCAAAACAGTTACACTCATCAAATTTCTTGAAAGGGCAGTTGCACCTGAAATTTTCAATGCAAAAACTTGTATGCTATTTTGGTTATATTCACTTCAAGGTATTAATATTGTGACCGACAAATTGTACTACATTCAGCTACATAGTGGAAAATTGGCACACGCATCTTCTTATTATTCAAAATGTTGCATTCAATTCTTATGTGACTGTCTTCTACACTCAAAATGTATCGAAATGCGACACAGAATGGGTCATGAATTATTGCGAATCAATGTAACATTGGCAAATCGTCCCAAGAGTTCCAATGTGTTCTCTGTGCCAGTAGGCACAGAGAACACATTGGAAGTCAGGGGACGAAATGATAATAGATTTTAAAGGCAGTCCCAAACAGGTGTGGCATTCCTGAAAATCAAGGGGTGCAAAAATTGCCCTCCTCATTTTGTTTCTAGGCGTGCAGCACTCCTGCACTCCTAAAGAATGCCAGGCCTGAAGAAGGCATGCCTTGATGTAGTTAGAATAGTTCTTCAATCGAAACAAATGGAGTCTACACCCCCTCAACCCAATAGGTCATCTTCCTCAGGCCTCTGGCTGTTGTTTCAGTGAAAGTCTGTTACTGAACATTTCGAAAAATATTCTTCATTGGGAACTATTTTGAAGCTCAACCAAACAGCGCATTTATCGAGGCCTTATATTTATTTATTTATTTATTTATTTATTGGTGTTTAAGGTCACATACTTATGCACAATGCCTCATCGTGACCGTGACAGTTTTACGGGTGGAGGAAGCCGGAGTACCCGGAGAGAACCATCGAGCATCGACGAGCAACTGTCAGCCCCTCAACATTCTAAATCTGTTCAAGCTCTCTCAAGCAGGGTTACAGCGGTTGAAGACATGTGCACCATCGACGTGCAGTACGCATTAGTACACGGCGTCATCGTGCCCCCATGTAGGCAACCGGAATAAAGTGTCTTGCCCAAGGACACAACGCGAGTCGTCCCGGACGGGGATCGAACTCGGGACGAGGCCTTATATGAAGTGTCGTTTGTTTCTCAGTCCATTTAGGTATCTTTTATCAATTCGTTGGATTAAACTTGACGCAAAGATGGCTCATTAGGGGATTTAAACCTGGTTTGTCCCGTCTGTGAGGAATGCCCTGATAATGTCACGGAACCCCTGGGATGCGACTGATCTGCTCTCATCACCTCAACGGAATCCAAACACCATATCAGTTACATAATCTGTATTTATGCGGTATATCAGAGGGGAAAACGCTGAACCGCACAGAGAAACCGCTTCAACCTGGACACCTTTAGGACTGTGTATTTTGTCCTGATTCTAGAAGCTTCCAGATTAGAGAAATTGGGTCTAGAAACATGAATGGTGTAGTCATTGTGGTGAAAAATAAGAAAACAATCAACCAAACAAAACAATTTCAGAAAACAATCAGTTTTCCTTAAAGTTCGCTATGCATATTATTTTATCATAATATAGAATTGTTACATATTATGGGATAGGCAGGGTTCTTTCGGAGGCAAACTGAAATTAATGTTCTTTATTTGTGTTCGTATTGTGGAATAAAAAATACACCAGTTTTTTGTGTTCTGCCTAATCCGTAATTAATTTGCATGATTCAAATCAGAGAACACGTAACTGAAGACGTCATGTAGGCAGATATTGGGTAATTGTAATTTTGTTTGTAATGAAGGGTATCCCATATTGTGCTGGCTGTTTCAAAACGTGGGAAAATGAAAATCTTTACCGGTGTGCTTACACAAGAGAACAATAGGCTTAAGGCTATAGTCGATATCTAATTAGGATCGGGTATTTTGCGGCAGTGGTCTATAACCATGCGGAATAACCATGGGCGTCTGTTGTGTAATTCTCACTGACGTTTGAATGATTTGTAAAGCTTGAGAAGCGTATCTTTGTTTGCTCTCCAATTTTTACCTCTGATTATCTTCAGAAAATTGATATAGATGCCAATGACATGTATGCATATACAGTACGTGGGGGTGTATTATCACTAAATCACCTGCAGAATGGCGATTCCACCCAAGTAATAATTACAAGTTTGTTGCAAAGCATAACAAGCACAAGAAAAGTTATACCCGGAGGTCCATTGGCTGAAACATTGCTTGTATTTATTTTTTCGACGTTTTGAGAACACACCATTGTGCAGTCTCCGCAGCAAGGAAACTGACTGCTTTTTGAATTACGAGAAATAAAGGAATCATGGACAAAGTCATGGACATAATGTCCACGTATTTTATCATTTGAAATAATAGACAAGTTATTTTTTAACCCTTCACCTAACACGAGAGGCAGACGACACTTACAAACAAAATTCTTGAATAACTAATTTGTTTCATTTTGGGCGACAAAAACATAGCTTATTACACCTCACTGGAACGAGCTCGTACCAATTAGGTGTCATAAACTATGTTTTTGAGACAACAAATAATGTAAATTGAATGGTGATTTTTGAGAATAGTGCTGGCCGGTTTTGGCCGCTTCGCTGAGTTAAGTGTTAAAACGTGTAACTGCCAACTGTCCATAACTTTGAACATTTTCATGTTGCAACTTTAGGACTTCAGGTTAATAATATTGACAAACGTGTAGTGTTGTATAAATTAGTCACAGTGTAAGTTTTTAGGCTTTACGAGAAATTTGGTTATGTACTGATCATTTAATACTGTTAACCTGCAGTTTTGAGGCTACAGGTGGAAAATATTGAATGGCTTATGTAGTTCTGGTACGGACAAATCCCTCAATACCAAGTCTTTGAATAATTCTTGTTTTTGAAAAGTACTATTAGTTACCCCGTGTATGATCACGTGGTACGGGTTTTTACCTACCCGAAGCCAGCCGTATCCCATTCGGCCGAAGGTAGGTAAAAACCTGTACCACGTGATCAGACACGGGGTAACGAATTTATCTATTGACTTTCCGTTTTAGAAGTACAATCTATTTCATGTGTGAACACACACAGCATGAGATCTTTTATCTTCCATTGTTGAGCCATACAGGTTTCTGTGGAATTTTTGTGCAAAAGAGTTTTTGTGAAAATATGCCTTCGGCCGAATGGGATACGGCTGGCTTCGGGTAGGTAAAAACCCGTACCACGTGATCAGACACGGGGTAACGAATTTATCTATTGACTTTCCGTTTTAGAAGTACAATCTATTTCATGTGTGAACACACACAGCATAAGATCTTTCATCTTCCATTGTTGAGCCATACAGGTTTCTGTGGAATTTTTGTGCAAAAGAGTTTTTGTGAAAATATGCCGATATGACTAGTATAAAAAAATTATTGAATTTCTTCTTTTCTTTTTTGTCTCAAAAACATAGCTTATAAACCCCACATAAGGGGTCATGAGCTATATTTTGGAGATAAAAAATTAAAATATAATACATATATACTGTAAAACTGGAATGACGATTTTTTGCGAATAGTGCAGACCGTGATCAGACATGGGATAACAAATTTACATGTATGTATTGACTTTGAAGTATTTCATTTATGTGAACACGCAAGGAGGGGGAACTTTATCTTCGACTATTGAGCCACACAGTTTTGGGGGGGATTTTTGTGCTTTTCAACTATATTCTGGTATGGTACGATCATTTCTGTTTGTTGTGCCGTCTGACTTCCGCCTTCCAGTTATCGGTAAATTGATTTCGATGAACGCGTCTTCTACGGGGTATGGACAATTTTTAGATTTCGGAACGAGGCTTCCTCTGGGTATGGGAAATTTGTCAGTGGCTGGGCGGACGTATCGTGGGTTTCAATGAATATGGTCTCATACCACGTATCTATCAACCAATCAAATCAAAAAATTCACTTTAGTCAATAGATAAAACATAACCTTTCATTTTATGTAAATTCTCCTTATTATTTTTAAATCATTTTGCACAAAGTAATTAATGAGAAAACTTCCGGTTCTTTATATGCAAGTCGCATCATTTATTACATAACAAAGGGGTAGATGTTCATGGTACAAATTTAATATTTTCATTTTATATCAAATGAAAGTTCAAATTCCCATATAGGGCGACAAGTTTCTCCATTTTTTACACCCACTTTAGTGGTCTATCAAAGACTGACGCCTGTGTGAATTTTGCAAATTGTGCTATCTCCACCAATGAGCATAATGTCCACGATGCATGAGTTAATGAATAAACCAATAAACCATTTTAAATTTATTAAACTTTATGTGCTTGCATGTAATTTTAAAACTTCTTATGGTCAAAATGTTTATGGACATTTGAAGTTAATTGACGGATTTGTCTTCCTTAACTTTTTACCCAACGCAGACGATATCAAAATTTATTATTTTAAATATCATTTTTTAAAATTAATTTTTTTTTTCAACAAAACCATATCATGTGACCCATCATTGGAACGAGCTCGACGAGCTCGTTCCAAAGAGGGGGTCATATGATATGGCTTTGTTGAAATGTTTTGAAAAATAATATTTTTTTTCAGCTTCTGAATTTGCATATTACGCGGACGGATGTGGCCGATTCGGTGGGTATAGGGTTAAATAATAATCCATTCTCGCTATTGGAAGACAGTAAAATGATTGCTTTGTCGTCGTCCACTTTTGTCACCCATTTTGACTTCTTTTCACACTGTTGGGGTTACATTCTCTCATATAAGAGTTTTCTCTGCTTTGTATTTGTTACCTGTTGAAGGAAAAATGCATGGTCTTACCGCACCAAAGGTAAAAAAACGTTCTATGCCACTGATCGAATGTCGGCTTATCACCGAGTTCAAAATATTCCTCGAAGCCAAAAATTAAGCGTAAATCCACTTTTAAACTAGACACGGTCGAGAAACTCCATAGATTCGATCAGCACATTATAAAAAGCTTGAAAAAAAAATACAGCCCACACATTTCAAAATATGAATGTATTTTGAACAATAATTAAACAATTCTTAAGCCACCATTCAAATTCAGAAATCTAAGAAGAGGCCCACTGGAATGCAAGAAAATGGCCTATATTGCCATGGTCCGTTCAGTAATGGAGTACGGTGCAGAAATATAGGACCCACATCTAGTGAAAAATATAAATCAACTGGAGAAAATCCAAAAGAGAGCTGCACGTTTCATAACAGGTAACTACAAATCCAGAGAAACCGGATGCATGGCAAAAATATTAGAAAATCTAGAACTCCCGTCACTGCAAGAAAGACGCCGCCACAAACGCCTGATACTCTATCACAAGCTAGTGGAAGAGTTGGTGCCAGCAATAAACACAGAGGAATATATATCACCTCAAATGACTAGTAGAAAAATTAAGGCTAAATCATACTCAGATCATATTACAACTAACATCATCAACAGCAGAGTATGTAATAATTCCAGACCTTTTACACTGTTCCAAGCGAACACAGAACAATATAAACATTCGTTCTTCCCCAAAACAACAGTGGATTGGAACCATCTACAAGAAATTATCGCATGCTGTAACACCACAGAGAGCTTTACAGCTGCTCTCCAGTCCCAGGACTGAGCCTCGCTTCCAGTGCACTCATAGTAGAAGACGGCTCCTGCACTGTATCAAAACAGAAACAGAAACAGAAATCCTAAAGGGAATTCGACGCTGTTATTGGCCAAAGCAGTCTACCCCTAAAATAGTCCATCGCCTATGTTTGGATTCAATCGTATGGAACATTTCAGTTGGTCGAAAATGCGAACCTATGGTTCGCTTTTTCGACCAACTGAAATATTCCAGACGACTGAATTTAAAAAATATCATAAACTTTAATTTTCTTTGAATCAACGCAAGACATTTTTTCACAGTCGAGACTTGATTAATGTCCAACCGATTACCAAAAATAATCGCTGACCGATTGCAGGTTATTTGGGCCCACAATCGGCCGATTCTGATGCCGATTCCGATTGTAATATCGTGCACTACAAGACAAGTCGAGGCTCGAAAGAACTACATTAAACTGAACATTTTTCAAAGTGTTAAACTTCGTTGACTGGGGTCCCAGTAAAATTACCAGTCGCGCACACTTGGGCGGTAAACGTGGCTCTCAGAGCCACGTTTACCGCCCAAGTGCGCGCGACTGGTAATTTTACTGCGACCTGAGCCAATGGAGTGCATCCTTCACTTTTCCAATATGAACTGGCGATTGCTGCAAGTGTGCTCAGTTGTAAGCTTTACATGTCGTTTAACACGTATATCCCGTAAAGGGGCGTCTAGAGAGATTAAGAATACACATTGTGGTTGTTTCTCAACTTTATTGAATGGTATCATCGATATCATTTTACATTAACAATTGAACAATTGCAAAAGATAATAAAATGCGATTCAGAAAAATCACAAATTGCTTGGCAACAATCGGTTGAACCGATGTTCCAGGAGCCGTTGCCGTTGTCATCCGATTGCCCATAATCGGCCGATTGTGGTGGCCGGTTCCGATCATCGGTTGAACACTAGACTTGAGTTGACCAAATCTTTGGTGAAATCGCCAATACAATCAGGCATGATGATTTAATGAATATTTAAAATTTAATTACCAAAGGCGGTGCCCACGCAGTCTGAATTGTTGGTTTAACGTTTGATCTTGTATTAGGAAACGAGCTTGGTAGTGTCTATACTCTTTACCAAGTAACCACCTCTGCCATATGCGCTCTATGAAACTCAATCCTAGAAATATGTACCGTCTCAACCATAAGGGTCGACTTTCCGTGACTGACTGGCCTCCCCACGTCGATTAATTACACTGCTGATCTACATGCAGGCGTTCCACCCAACCAAGAGCTCTATTACAAACACCTAAAAAGCCTAGATACTAAACCTTTCCACCATACTCTTTCATTATCCTACACAGTGTTTTAAATCCAAAGTACAACTGTTTATACGTATTCCTAACAAACCGTGACTTGGTTGCAGGTACGTTTTTTTCGAAGGTATACAATGGCTCACTTCATCCCTAAGGCATCAATAAATCATCGACAATACGTAAATTTATACAAAGCCCTATGCGCCTGCACCAAGCCATCGACTTGTATCATTGTCGTTAGCCCCAGATTATACATAAACGACTTATCTAAATGGAAACTGCCGTGGAATAAGCTACCAGCTTGTTGCTGAATCCATTAATGTTTTGTGCTCGCTGATACGTGTATCATTACCGTACTCGATTTGTATAACTTTTTTAAACTTTGGAAATAAATATTGTTTAACCCTTTACCCAAACGCAGACGATATCAAAATTTATTATTTTAAATATAATCTTTTTAAATTTTTCAAAAAATTTCAACAAAACCATATCATGTGACCCCTCGTTGGAACGAGCTCGTCGAGCTCGTTCCAACGAGGGGTCACATGCCATGGTTTTGTTGAAATTTTTTGAAAAATAATATTTTTTCAACTGCTAAATTTGCATATTACGCGGGCGGATGCGGGCGATTCGTTGGGTAAAGGGTTAAACTAAAATGAAGACTCGTCATGGCTGTCATTTTATGATTACGTCGCTTTTTTCCACTATTGGTGTTAATATCCTTATGTTTTCAAGATGAATTGGATGCTTATTAATTGGAGTATATATAACTGGAGAACGGAAGAATAGTTGTATATCTTTGTGTGTAAAAGACGTCGTATTACGTGAATGATAGTCCGCGTAGACTCCACAAAAGCCCACAACAGCATCTTTTTCTAACAAAACTGGTGACCTGAGAGCAGAGCTGGCGTGAGTGGAAAGTGGATTCCGAAAACCATAACGCATGAACAAAAATAGGAACCATTTTACTCCTCGTGTTCTTTCCAGATTTTTCCGACTCTTTTTTTTAGTTTTTGGAAGATAATGACTTCTTTAATAATTCATATTTTTCAGAGCCACGATATAGCCTTAGACGCTGAGGTGGCGTTAAACACTAATAAATAAATACTGATGTGACTGAGTTTTTACATTCAGTTTCTACTGAAACCTCACCTGGTGCCCATACTATAAAACTTTAACAATTGTATTTTCCACCTATTAATATAACTGATTAAAATGGACTATTAGCATTTTCAAATCTTTGTTAATTTGCCAGTTGGCAAACTGTCAGAGCTTTGAAAATGCTAATGGTTCATTTTAACCCATTTAAAGATATAACTAGAAAATACAATTCTAGAAAATGCAATTGTAAAAGTTTAATATACTACTGAAAGTTTGCTAAGCACCAAGTATATCCAGCTACCTGTTTCACGTTTTAGTTGAAATATTGTAATGAAAAGTATATATTTTTTATTTAATTATATCTTTAATGATTTAAGTACAGAAATTAAGATTTTGTTTGTGTTTGACATTATTTTTCAGCTTTTGAATACGATAACCATGGAAAATGGATATTATTGGTAAAAGTGGACATTTTTTCAAATTTGCCAAAAATTTGACGGAGTGAATTGGTATGGGTTCAATATCGAGTGTGAGACCCAATACTGTTAATTACAGCTTGACAACGCCTTCTGATGCTCCCAATTATGTTCCTGATGGTCCTTTGTGGGATGTTGTTCCATTCTTGGACCATCATGGCACCAAGCTCCTGGACACTTCTTGGCTTGACTGGGCGGGCTGCAATTGCAAGCTGCGACGCATTCCAGACATGTTCGATTGGATGGATATCAGGGGATGTTGCTGGCCAGTCCATACGCTCAATCCCCTCCTCCTGTCGGTGCTCCCGGACAGCATAGGCAACATGAGGACGGACATTATCGTCCATCAGAATGAATCTATCACCCACTGCACCCGCATACGATCTGACGTGGGCATCCAGGATCTTATCAATATAGCGTTATGCAGTCAATGTATCACGGCCAAGGACACAAAGCTCTGTAGATCTATCCCAGCTGATGCCGCCCCAGACCATTATTGACCCTCCACCATTGTGGTCATGTCCAGCAATGTTGGCTGCATGGAATCGCTCTCCTGGACTTCTCCAGTCAGGGCAGTACCTTGACCCATCTGCATAAAAGGACAGGTCGCCAATCTTCTCTGGTACATCCAACATGGTCCAAGGCCCATTCAGATCGTGTTTGGCGGTGGTTCTGGGACAGCGGAAAGCGAATACATGGTCTTCTCGATCGGAGACCACCTTCGTGCAACCTTGCCCGGATAGTCTGCGTCGAAACATTTACCCCGGATGCATTCTGGAGGTCACGACGAAGCTGGGTTGCTGTTGCAAAGCGGTTCATACGGTGCTGAATGATCCAAAAACAGGTCTTCAGCTGGAGGTGTTGCCCTGTCTCTGCCACTACCATGCCGTCTTACTGGTGTGCCATACCGCTGAAATCCTGCTCAGGCTCTGGTGATAAGCGTATGGTGCACACCAAGGGCTTCGCCAACCTGACGATGCGTAGCCCCTTGCTCCACCATCCCAACAGCCCGCCACATTTCTGCATCAGACAAATGTCTTCTTACATTTGCATTCGCCATATTCAATCATTAAATCACAAGGGTTTATATTAAAATGAAGATTGAATACCCTACACATGTCATGTACATGCAGACAGTACACGAAAACATCATGAAAATAAAGGGGTACATGCTTTCCATGACTGTCACGAAACGTCTGCTTGTCACGAAAGCTAATGTAAACACTCGGGACCATCTCAATACATTCCTCAATCATACCCACCAAATATATCGCAAATATGTCACAAGCAAATTTCACAATGATGTGTCAAATATGTGGTGCTTAGCAAACTTTGAGTAGTAAATTATTGGCCCCTGTTGTTTTCAACGATGCGTTTTCCCAAACAATTACCGTTAAAACGGTGTACATTTTCAACTTTTATTCCGCCTTTTGTGATAAAATTTGTGCATTTATACAAGGATTTCACCTTAATTGGTTTTAAGTCAGATAATACATTCAAACCAGAGTATTCGCCCAGATAATGGTCTTGGGCTTTTCCCTCAGCCTTTATCTGACCGAATAGTTTGGGCCTCGATTGCAATCTCTAACAAATCTCAGGATAGGTTTTGTGGGTACATGTAAGGGGTTTTGACTCCTCAACGTTTTCATGTTACTAGTGTTCTGTAAAGACTATTCGAAGATCGAAAGTTGCATCTGACCTGAAACTCACCTTTTCACGTTGAATTGTTGTTTTAATGCAAAAGTGATATAATTTCATAACACTGAGAGCGAGTGGCAAAGATTTAAAGTTTGAACAGCGTGCCATCGTTATCTTTCGGGATAACTCATTGAAGACAAGAGCACAGATGTTTCATCAGAAGCTCCGTGTGAAAATTGGGTTAGACTGAATGTCTATATTAGAACAATAACTGCATATTATTTAAAAGGATGTCCACAAGGGCACCGGAAGCGTCCAGGGGAAAGGAGAGGGGGGGGGGGGGGGGGTATCAAAAAGGATTCTCGACTCTGGATATGAGTTCAGTCTAGCAGTTTACAATTTACAGTGGAGCCCAGTTAACGTTAATTGGATATCTCTCAATTGTACATCCCTGTTAATTGAATATAATTTCCCAACACAAAACCATTTACCATACATCCAATACAAATTTGACCTGTTAATTGAATATAGGTTATAGAGTAAACTCCTGTTAATTGAATAAAAAATCTTGTAACATGTCGAGAAATTACCCCGAGTCTCCCCAGTTTACCTTTGGTTATAGACCTATTTGGCCTCAGTACATCCAATATAGGCATTTAATCTTTTATATCTTGTTTGACTGAGCTCATGGAGCTCTGTCAAACAAGATATAATAGAATAAATGGTAAGTTTATTTCTAGAATACAGGAAAGTGACACAATCCCTGTTAATTGACTACTACTTGAATAATTTTCACTGGCAAAGTGGCTATTCATTTAACATGGTTCCACTGTATTAGGTATGTATAATAAATTGTAATGTGAAACTCAATAGTACTGACATTATATATATGGAACAAGGTGCCATCGCCATCTGTAATGCTAAAGTATTACAGGTGGCACCTTTCTCCACTCAAGGCCTTCGTCGAGCTTGTTCCAATAGGGGGTCAAAAGTCATGTGTTGGAGACCAAAAAAAATAAGCTGTGGTTTCATGATTTTGCCCCGCAGTGCCACTAACTGTGTTAATATCTTGATGTTTGCAAGGTTAATTAAACACTTATTGATTAAAATATCTTTAACTGGAGCACGGGAGAATATCAGTGTATCTTTGTGAGTGACACGACATCACTTCAAATCAACTTTTGTCTGTACGTAGACTCCACGAGAAGTGGATAAACTAATACCTCATAACAGACACGGATTTCTCTGACGGAAGTTTCCCAGTAAATGAAAAATGAATGCGCTATGGCTCCATATTTGCATATCAATTCAATTTCCTGCTACAGTACGGCCGCCCTGGACTGGTCACTTTCCACGGGTGGTCAATATTCCCACGGACGCAATAATATTAGATTCCAAACACTAATTCTAGGAATAATCACCAAACATTTTAATTAATGAAGCACCGGGTACAACCCGGTGCTTCATTAATTAAATTTGCTGAGGATGATTTTTATCACCTGGTAAACGCATGCGTGGACATCACTGTCCATCTGTGGATTACTACCAGTCCACGGCGACTGTACTGTTTAATTTGATTGGACATCATGTCACGAAAGCGAGAAACAGATGAGTAATTTGGTCACATATTGATGAAATTAAAGTCCAGAGCGAAATTTGAATATTTGACCAATGTTTTAACATTAATTCTCGATTATATCAATTGCGTGGGAGTTCACCACTCTGCCGTGACTGTACCCTATCATCCAGTGAGATATGCGAATTACGAATATAATTTGTGGCAGCTAATGAGGTCAAATTTTTAATGGAAATCGATGATAGCCATCATAATGAATTAAAGATTTGTACTAAATCTGTGTTGTCCTATTGAAGGCTTGAGTACATTAAGAGATTTTTTTTTGTTTTGAGTATTGAAAGAAGGTATAGCACGTATACTGCTTTACATACAACATAATCACGCAAATCGATTGCCATTGTGTCTTTTAACTTCAGGTCACTTCAGCCTGACTTATTTCTATAATATAACCTTCACCACAACCAATTACCCCGCTCAGATTTCAATGAATATCAACAGTATTTGAAGAAACATGACACCTTATTTTCCAACAAGCGAAGGTCAGATCTGTTATTGATGCGCGATCAAAGAAGCTCTCAAGCCACCAGTCAAAGACATTCGGCGCTGTTGTGCCTTGGGACCAGTCTAGCCCATGATTATCTAGTTGTCTGGAATATTGTAGTTGGCCAGAAAAGCGAACCCATGGTTCACGAATAAAAAAATACCATAAATACACAGAACGACACACGCGTGTGAATGGGTTAATCGATATGGCACGAGTGCCAGCGCAGGCCTCGAGTTTTATCCTTCGGCGATGGCACAAGTGCCATATCGATTAACCCATTCACACGCGTGTGTCGCTCTGTGTTTATTACACGCCTTCGCGTCTATAAAAACAATTATTACACGGACACTCAGCAATTCATTTGACAACTATCAACAAAAGGAACACATTTTATCGCCAATCTGTGAGGGGGAATCCGTATCACTTTTTCGTTCCCTGAGTTCCAATGTGTTCTATGTGCCTACTGGCACATAGAACACATTGGTACTCAGGGGACGATTTTCAGCTATCACTAGCGATTCGAGTTGTAATTGCGCGGCACAATTTGTAGAAAATTCCAGTGAAATTTCGCTTTTATTTAAAAATAGTCCATCAACGATTTCCGTTCCGCACATATGTGCGGAACAGATTTTTATTTTCCGCACGGTTTAGTATTGCTGTACATGGGGATTACATAGAACAGGCGTGTAATAAACATTCATTTCCTCTGAATGAACGCAAGAAATGTTTCTCGGTCGAAACGTGGTTTTATTATATGACTACCACAAACAGCCCCTCCAATACCACTGTAGTGTGCCCATTAAATCCAACTCTCCGAAAAACAAAAGTGTCAAGTTTTCCAGATCGTTATCATGCCTGTCTCAAACGAGGCGCATGAGAACGAACTATTTCTACCAATGACCTATAAGTAAATATAAACATAAGCACGGGACATAAACACGAGTGTCTCCTTATTAAACTCCGTTGACAAACATTCATGTCGAGGTCTAGATGGAAATGCCGTGCTGAATAATTGCAAAATAACAATTAACAACTTTTTTTCAAGATGCGAATCCACCAAAACGTAGGAGAATCTGTGTTATCGAAAGCGATTCCGGTTGAAATTAAAGACTTGCCTCCATTGTTTTGACTCTCAAGTTTCATGTTCGACACGAACGTTCGATATTACTACGCGTTTGGGATTCCCCAATTCCATAAATTGTTAATGGTTATTTGGCTAATATAATTCTTGTTGTATTTGATTTTCATGGGGTTGTGATCAGTTTAAAATACTAATTGTCATATAATAAACAAATTACTACAATACTCATTTGATTTATGTTGTTGTATTCCGTCTCGTTGACGAGATGAGATCGGCCTGATCAAACTCGACGCCTGCGTCGCCTCATTTGATCTGACCGATCTCATCTCATCAACTTCACGGAATACAACAACACAGATCAATTGACTGTTGTAGTAACCTGTATTGACCAAATCTTTAGTGACTTTACCAATAGTGAGAGCGCGGTGGCTCAGTGGTAGCCTGTTGGACTTCTATGCTAGAGGTCCTTGGGCAGGGCACTTTATCCCGGTGGCCTACTAAGTCGTACTGCACGTCGATGGTGCACATGTCCTCAACCGCTGTAACCCTGCTTGAGCGGAGCTTGAACAGAGTTAGAATGTTGAGGAGCAGATAGTTGCTCGTCGATTCGGGTACTCCGACTTCCTCCACCCATAAAACTGTCACGGCCACGATTAGCCATTGTGCAAAAGAAATAAATAAATAAATAAAAAAATAAATAAATAAATCAATAAATAAATAACACATCACGTTCTGTGTTTATTGCACATCCCCAATGCATTAATATTCAGTTAAATAAACAAATTTTAATTCCGATGATTAAACCCAAAGGTGATCAGTCCGTGTGTTTTGCTTGAAGCTGTACTGAGTCGATAAAAAAATCTAAACAACGTTTTGAGAAGCAGTCTAAATTACGTTCGTTATCTTTTCTATTGGGCATGTTTGTTGAAATTCATATCGCTGTTTCTCTTCGGCTGGTGTCCATTCGCGCCTAACCCTTTGGTGGCTATTATTTATAGTAAACATAAAATATGAGTACAAATTTAAGCAGATTTGCAAAACAGCTGGGGGAAACTTTTTTAAAGGAAGTTCGAAGCGTGTCAGGATGTCCGAAGATTTACCGAAATAAAGTTGACGAATTTAGATATAACGGGATACGCAGACGAGCGGCCACGGGACTATGTTAATGTTGTGGTTGGAAATAAATAATTGTTTTTTTTAATATCTTCTTATTTTTGGTTAACTGATTTCTTTTGTAAACTGACTTTATTTTGCTTTGGACGTTTTCATTTTGACACTACGCGACAGACGATCGATAATTGTACAACGAAATTTGGAAACTTTTCGAAGCGTAACTAATGACTCGACGGGAAAGGAACTAGCATAAACGGTGCTGAGAAAAAGTTCCGACTTGTACATCACCAGTTGAATACATTTATGTCATACCAGTGATTCCGTTAAATACAAGGGTTTAAAGTTTAATGGATGCGTAATAATACCTTATATCTTTGTGAGTGAAGACACATCACATTAAATCAACAGTAAACTGTGCAGAAACTCCACGAAAAGGGTAAACAAATAACCCATAACAGAATCAGATTTCTTACAGAAATTGACTGGTGGCCCGAAAGCTTGGGGTGGAAGGCGGTTTACCGCTGAAACAACCGCAGGGTGAAGTTTCCGTCTATGTGATAACCCTACTTTTTTATATGACAGAAAAAGTCTGGTAATTTAATTGACTAAAACAGTCGTCAGAAGTCTTGATATACTCCAGTATTGCTGATCTATTTATTTTTATCGAAATCAAGTTGATATTTCAGCGCTCTGTCATTGTTGTCTATAAATAGTGCAGATAGGTTAAGGCCACACAAAGTAGATCTTCTGTTTCTCAGGCCATTATTTGTGAAATTGCATGCGGGCGAGCAGTTTTTTATTTTATTTTTTATTTCAGTAATTACTTCTTTGCCATCAAAAGTTCATGTTCTTGGTTCAAGTTTTAGGCCTCATAATCTACAGAATAGCATGGGTGGTGGTGTATTTCATCCCTTGAGTGCAAGAAGGCTTTGCAATGCTAAAGCATTGCAAAGCCTTCTTGCACTCAAGGGACAAATTCATCAATTGTTCTAACTTGGGTAAAATATCAGACATAAACCATTTAATTTTAATTTTTTTAAAGTTTAAATTGGTTATAAAAAGAGAGCATGCGGCAGCCAAAAGGACCATGCGGGAGGGCCTGAGAAACATATTTTTTATTTTTTTAGGCATAATATAATGATTCTAAATATCTGTTTGCGATAAAAATAGAAATGGCATTTCCAACTTGCTCCTTCTTTTAATTTCCCTGTTCTAATGTTCAGAAACTGTTCAAATATAACAATTAACTACAACATGAACAAATAAGTTAATGCACATTGCTTCCTATATATATATGTATGTTGAAATTAAATTAGGTCAGGGGAGGGAGGGGGGGGGGGGGAGTGTTAGGAAAACATTTGCAGACACCGATGCCGATTTGTTGTTTTTGACCGGTCGGAGGACCCACCCACCCACCCCATGTAATTTTTTTCCAGTTTTACAATTTTTTTCCGGGGTTATCTGAACCACCCACTCCCACTAAATACACGCTTCTGCATCAAACCTTCCCACCATACTGCGCCATAACCAATTTTATCATACGGTATTGAGTGATTGACCTTGTACAGTAGGTCAGGTCTTGAAAGAACATCCGTTTTATCAGACCAAAGTGGTCTCTTAAGGCAGATGGTCTCCCTTAACAAATCAAATATAGAGTAAAGCTGGTATGTCCAGGTATGTCCATATAAAACATGGTCTCCAAAGACATCGGTATCTTAAGGCATGTTCTATAGTAATTCATTAACACTCTTAAATGTCATAACATTAACTTTTTACCTATAGTTATCTCTCCATGTGTTCAGACATGTTGTAGAAACCAACAATATACATGGTATTCGACAGAGTTTCGAGAGTTGTTGTAAAATATCATACAAATTGTTGATTTTTTTGACTACATGCATGAACTAGCATGGACTGACATGAAGAGAGATAATTGCGGATGAGAAAGTAAACTTCAATATCAAATGATGCATTTTAACTTGCATTATTCAACATGTCATACATTGTATCACTATAAGCCGAATCATAGCTCAGCCGCAATAACAGTTTTATAATCGTATATAACCCATGGTAGGTACCCCCTGATAACTTGAGTGTCTTTTTATTGGTTCTGGAATGATACTTCACTGATTATGGTATACAATTTTGCCCAAAAGTGTCTGAGGAAAAAATTTGCAAGCATCGGAAATTTTTTTTGTTGTCCTCCTTGACCACCCACCCACCCACCCACCCCGGCATCAGTGTTTTGCAAATTTTTGCCACCCCCCCCCCCCCCCCCCCGGGTAGGTTGATATAATGATTCCAAATGCCTGTTTTCGATAAAAATAGGAATGGTATTTCCAACTAGCCCCTTCCTTCAATTTCCCCGTTCCAATGTTTAGGAACTGTTCAAATATATATGTAACAATTAACTACAACATGAACAAGTAAGTTAATGCACACTGCTTCTTATATATAAATGCTGAAATTAACTCTTTGAACTCCAGCGGCCGCTTTTAGTGCCAGGAAAATGATACGTCATAACGTCATTATAGGATGGCTGTTCAGTAAATATTGTGGGGTAGACCAATCAGTATTTTCAACGTGCAGCCCGAGGCTGCACGTTGAAAATACTGATCGCTCTGCCCCAAATAGTGAATATGGAATCTTCTAATTGCTGCCATTGAACTGGCATGGAAGATACCACTAGAATTCAAAGGGTAAAATTTATTTTTTTGAATATGAATTTGCTGTTTTTCTTCGAAACACATGTAATAAAGCAAGTTGTTTGCAAACAGTATTTTCGGTCATAATAATAAAATAATTACGGTCTCAATGAAAGATCGGGTTGATAATTCCTTGTATCAACCTCGAGGAAAGTCAATAATTGTATAATGTTGCACAAGAAAAAGGTCCGTAAAAGGTCCTCCCATTTGAACTTGGGTGTCCATTGACTGAAACACTGTCTGTGCTGCATATTCCTTCCACAAAGTTGAATAATTATTACAGCGTGAAAACTTCACCCCGACAGTGTATTGAAGATGTGGAGAATAAACATATAGTGTGTCGAAAACAAAATCTTACATTGTTTTTTTTTTTATCTCACAAGCGGATTTTTCGTGTTGTCACAACTAATCAAGCCTTTGAATAATGTATTTCAAACATTCCATGAAATATTCATTTATGGTAATAGCGCTGCACTTGAAATGCGATTTCCATTACTGTCAACATAACAGGTTGTTAGACAAGTGCACATGTGTAATATTCGGAGTCACTGGGTTGAAGGCCGTGCGACTTTATTTTACGCTATTGTCTCGTGAACTGTGCTCATTACGGAACCAAATCATTCACCGATGCTCTATCAGGGCCACGTGTGCACACATTACATGTTATTGTGATGAGCCAATTCGTCACAATAACGGAAATGTTCCAATAGTATCTTTTATAACAAGCCTGTTTTATGTAATCCCCATCTACAGCGACACTACGCCACTCGGAAAATGAAAATCTGTTCCGCACATATGTGCGGTACGGAAATCGTTGACGGACGGTTTTTAAATAGAAGCGAAATATCACCGTAATTTTCTACAAATCGTACAAGGCAATTACAATTTGTATCCCTAGCGATACCTGAAAATCGTACCCTGAGTTCCAATGTTTTCTATGTGCCAGTAGGCACATAGAACACATTGGAACTCAGAGGACGAAATAGTAACACGGATTTCCCTCGCAAATTCTTTTTGTTGACAGTTGTCAAATGAATTGTTGAGTGTCCCTTCTAATAATTGTTTCTGTAGACGTGAAGGCGTGTAATAAACACAGAACGACACACTCCTGTGGATGGGTTAATCGATATGGCACAAGTGCCATCGCGGAAGGATAAAACTCGAAGTTTGTGTCCTGTCGTTTTAACCACCCGCGCTGGCACTCGTGCCATATCGATGAAGTCACTCACACGCGTGTATCGTTCTGTGTGCACACATAGCCCACAAGTCACATCTTGAAATGGACAAGGCAACTTTTAACAATCACAAGTTTAGTAAATAACCTCTCGCGTATCCCTCGATGTCACTGGACAAATAATCAATAACTAATAACGGTCGAGGTTATTCCATCTTACTTCAAATCGGATTTGTAATTGAAACAACATCCCATTCGGAACATCGGCTGCTGCACGTGTGACAAATCTAGAAAATGAAATGGTTTACAAGTCACTCCGTTGATGACATAATGACGAAACATGCAACATCATTTCAAATATCTCACATTGTGACCCCAAACGGTAACATATGTTACTGGCGCCGTAAACAGAGAGGAAACTACCGTTAAAACTAGAAGTCATGTCATGAAATGCGCACAAATAGCACGTAGGTCTGCGCGTTAATCTACCACAGTAAGGCTAACAAATTCTGTACAAATGGCCTGTGCACAAGCAATGTTTCAGCCAATGGACCTCCGGGTAACCCGGAGGTCCATTGGCAGAAACATTGCCTGTGTTTGCTATGAGTAACCCGGAGATCATGCCGTGCTTTGGATGCCATTCGAGATGGCAATAACCCGCAATTCCTACGCTCAATTAAGCCTAGATAAGCGCACAGTTCGTGACAGTACTTCTAGTTTTAACTGTACGCAATGTCTCATCCAGTCAGAAGGTAAGGATTTTAGTCTTATTGGAACATACTTGTCCTTTGTATTTTAATAAGATGTAAGTTACGTAATACTATTAGTTATCCCCTATCTGTTCACGTAGAATATATATACAGTACGTGGAGAGTGGATTGTAACTAAATCACCCGCGGAGTGGAGTTGTCACCCAAGCTATAACTTTCAAATTGTGTAAATATCGACAAAAAACACAAGCAATGTTTCAGCCAATGTACCTCCGGGTTTAACCCGGAGGTCCATTGGCTGAAACTTTGCTTGTGCTGGTTGTGCTTTGCAACAAATTTGCAATTATTGCTTGGGTGGAACCTCCACTCTGCGGGTGATTTAGTGATAATACACTCTCCACGTATTGTATTATCGCTACAGTGAAGTGATTTGGGTCGTGCGGCAGCGAGTTTAATCCGGCGCTCTGACCTCCTCACCGAGTCGTGATGTTCGGACACAGATCACTTCACTATAGCGATAAAAGGTCTATTATTTGACTTATAGTTCAACATCGCATGCCAACGCTAACATTAACAATGCCCCCAACCTTTTGTTGGTAAATTGGATTGAAGTAAAAAAGAACTATTTTTGTTTACACTTATTTTTGTAACAGGTGCACACTTCCGGGAAATCCCCCGATGCGCATGAATACGATAAAAAATATGAATACGATAAAAAAGCGGACCACCGTTCGAGCGCACCCATTCCAGCTCGGAGTAAAGTACTCTTTGCGACCGGAACAGGTAATTATGCGAATTCGAACGCACCCGTAAATAGTCCGCCATACTATAGTGATACGGAGTCGGATTCCACACTGTGTATTTTCCGGGGACCAGGAAAAGATTGTCAAACAATAGTGATATTTAGCGGTTAAATTACATAGTCATAAAATAAAGGTTTTTACCTATCCGAAGCCAGCCGTATCCCATTGACAACAGAGACTGCCAATGTTCGCATTCTCTGGGTCCCATTTGTTTGGTAGGGAAGCATGATATGAACTGAAATCAATTTTGGGTCCCATTTGTTTGGTAAGGAAGCATGGCATGACCTAAAATCAATTTTGGGTCCCATTTGTTTGGCGGGGAAGCATGTATGAACTAAAATCAATTTTGGGTCCCATTTGTTTGGTACGGAAGCATGGTTGAACTAAAATAAATTTTGGGTGCCTTTTGTTTGGTAAGGAAGCATGGTATGAACTAAAATCAATTTTGGGTACCATTTGTTTGTTAAGGAAGCATGGTATGACCTAAAAATCGATTTTGGGTCCCATTGGTTTGGTAAGGGAGTATGGTATGAACAAAATCAGTTTAACATATTATATGAGGAATGGTCGTTTGTTTCTGTCTATTTATTGATTTATGAACCCCAAAAAACAAAGGCCAAATATAGCGTAAATGGGCTACGAATGGTCGTTTGTTTCTGTCTATTTCTTGAGTTATGAACCTCAAAAAACAAAGGCCAAACAGTGTAAATGGGCATAGCCCATTTACACTATATTTGGCCTTTGTTTTTTGGGGTTCATAACTCAAGAATTAGACAGAAGCAAACGATCATTCCTCTTAATTAAACGTGAGGGGTAATAAATTTACAAGTTGAAATAAAAACCAGGTCTTATCATGCTTCCTAGTTATAACTGAATAAAAGACATAGTTTTCTAAAATTCTGTTTGAAATAACGATATATTTCACTGAATTTTTATTGACCAATGAATTGAGTTAATTAAAAGGAACGTCATAGGCCCTGCCCACACAAAACTTCAATCTCCTTTTCCACTTGGCGGGTGAGTGCTGTGATTCAAAGCAATACTGAGTTAAATTTAATTCTGGTTTTTGGCCATTTCCAGAGAAACTGAAAAGTTGAAAACAGTTTGTAAATGTGCCGTTCGATATTAACCCAGATGACATTAAGTTGGATGAACTTTGTCTCAGAAAGATTTCATTCAGGCTATTTGGAAATTGGAAAGTTTTGCTCGCGTGGGTTTCGTTTGTGGATAATTATGACCGGTCATTGTTTACGTTTGCTCTGGGTAAAACTATGAACGCAGACGATCACCTTTTGTGCATCAACAAATTGAACATGGAATAAAAAGCATGATAAAGATTTAATTGTTTATTAAATTTTATTTTGAAAGTCTTTTTAATATGATGAGATACATATGAATTACTTTTCATGTTGAAACAATATCAGCGTACATGGGTTCTATTCCATTCACACTGTGCAACGTAATGTTTAAGACAGATATTGGGGGCGTAATTTAGGGCGGGCCTAAATGCGTATTTTTTCAGTTCATAGTGTTATGAGAAAAAAGAAATACTTTAGCCAATCACTTTGCCTGAAAATGCATGAACAGCAAAAAGGTTTAATTATAATTAATTAACATGGAATAAGCTTAGAACAGTCAGAAGTTTAAATCACTTCTCTCCTTTCCTTGGGTCTGCAAAATACACATTTACCCTTTTAATGCAGCAGTTGTTGAACAATGGCACACTCCTACTATTATTACACCCAGGCGAACATTTCACAGTACTGGTGTTTCATATTACAGCTGAAGTTTGTCCATCAATATTATAAGTTATTCTGTGTGTTGATAGGGGTCGTGGTCTCACGTTCCCTGCATGAAATTTATATTCAACCGAGGCGTTAGCCGAGGTTGAATATATGTTTCATGCAGGGAACTTGAGACCATGTCCTCGGTAAACAAACAGAATAACGTATATGTCCCGTTCTTACACAAGTAAAATGGAATTGGAAAACAAAATCTTTTATTTTATTGTAATCTTAACCCTTTACCCAAAGCAGACGATATCAAAATTTATTATTTTAAATATCATTTTGTTTAAATTTTTCAAAAAATTTCAACACAACCATATCATGTGACACCTCGTTGGAACGAGCTGAACGAGCTCGTTCCAACGGGTGGTCACATGATATGGTTTTGTTGAAATGTTTTGAAAAATAATATTTTTTCAGCTGCTGAATTTGCATATTACGCGGGCGGATGCGGCCGATTCGTTGGGTAAAGGATCAAATAACAAAAAAAAAATAAAATAAAATAAACACCGCCGTGAGCCTCTTCGTTTGTGAACAGCGAATATTAGAAATGTGTTAATTCGTTTCAGTTTATTTTACAGTAAATTAATGAAAAGAGACCTTATAATCTAATCGGTCTCATAAATAATTACCCATGTTTACATAACTAATCTTTTTGTACGTAATAACGGTACTTTTGTGTGTTTTTTACTTCAGTTAAATGTATTTGTCTCAGTTGATTTCAAGTGAAAAAAGACATTGCAATGAACCATTGCTCATGGCCACGAGACGCTTTCCTTGACATTGGACATAAGAATCGCTGACAGTAGACATATGAGCGTGCCCGGCGACATAAAATAAAATCAAAGAGGCATTGACCAATCACTGCAAGGTATTGCGGTTGGTATCGGGACATAAGTAATTGCTTGAGGTGTTGACGATGTGCTGGCATTTCCAATGTCATCAAACTCATCGCCGAATATTTACTTCCGCGTCATGACGAGACAGATATGAAATGAAAATTCCGGAACGAGACAGATTCACGATACTGAGAATTTTCGTGTGGGTAAGCGGAAATATCGTGGGTTTGGTCGTTTTCCACACGGTACAGGTTTATATCTTTTATCTCTTGACCAATCAAATTTCCGTTTACTTTACAGTCAGTAGATAATAAATAGAGATTATCATGATAATGTGCATGTCCTGTGATTTGTATCAGATTCTCGGTGTTGTCCAGAATGGGATCTCAGCGAGCCGACTTTGCCGGCGAGTTGTGATCCCATTCTGGACACCACCGAGAATCTGATGCAAATCGCAGGACATGCTCATTATCATGATAATTCATTTATTTAACAATTCTGTACCTTAAACAGATTACATCTTAAATTATTAATACAGTTTTCGGACAAATATTAACTGTGTAGTATTTGGAGGTTGGATTACTACGAATTTTCTGTGGGATGAATTTTTCACTTAGCCATTATTTACCATTTCTGAGGACAAAACACAAAAAACACTTGAAAACTCTCATCACATGGACCACCGGGTTGCACCCGCTGGTCCATGCGATGAAAGTTTGCCAGTGTTTCTTGTGGTGTTATGAAAAATAAAAAAAATAATTTTCGAGTGGAGAATATATGGTGCTACGATTCAGTAGTAATCCACTCTCTTCATTCTGTATATACAGTTGACTTTTAATATCTATTTACGTAATCACATGTACATGTATCCCAGTAGATGTTTGGAACGATGTTAATGATCTCTATTTACTAGTATACAAATGTACAGAGTTGGACGCACTGCTTTTTTCTACAGGAATTGGCTTTCGCTAATGGTGCAGTTTGATAGGGACAAAAGTGCACTTTCCCAGCGCGCTATTACTTCAAAATAGTTCAGAATACAGCCGCAGGCCTTCTAGTATCAATTGTATTATCCGGATCAGTCAGTGCAAGAGTACCTTCCTTATTAATACATCAGTTTTGAAGGCGTTAATGTAAATGGAAATGCTGCTGCAAAATGAGTTGTTTTTTAACACTAAATTATTACATTTCATTTTAGTTTCAAATAAAATCCGTTATGGAAGAGTGCTTGAAACGTTTTTCTATACTTTGCGTGTAATTAGAAATTTTTGCCCGACAGTTCAAAAGAGTGCATCGAAGGAAACGTCTTCTTGAAAGGCTTGATAATCGTTCGTGTTTGTTTGCAGAACTGAAGTACAACTGCACTGACTATTAATATATTTATATCACGATCGCTGTGTGTATTCAATGTTTCCTCAAACAACGCTGACATGGAAAATGCGTTTGGTACACCAACCGTGGTATCCGCCCTCCTAGGATTTAATCAAGGAACGGGAATTTTCTGGCTCTCGTTTTCAAAAGTCAGTCACGATACCTGGAATTTTCCGGCTGTTGTTTCTGAATATCAGTCCCGGTATTCGGAAAATTCGTAGGACAGAACCGGAAATCAAAGGTTGCGTTCTGCAACCTTCGATCCCCGAGTCTATACTAAGAATTTCCCAGGCATTAGCGCTCATTTGCAGAACCAGTAACCGGGAAATTCACGCTTGCGAGATTAAACCATAGCTCCAACGGCGATGCTGTCTCGGTAGAAACTGGTATTCGCCGTAATCTCATAAACTATAATACGCAATTATTGATACCATGCCCTATGGATTTCTCTCGGATGTCGTGATTGACTTTCAGAACCTGGAGCCGCAGATCTGTCAAATTTCCGTTCCCGGTATTAAACCCAACGTCCTGCGTGAAAGAACGGCATTTATGAGCGCATGTGATTGGTCGTTACGCATGGGATTGACGTTATTACGTGAGTGAAATGCTTTCACACAAAGCAAGAAGGTAAACAGACCGCCAAGGTGATATTTTCTTTACAAATATCAGCTTCATTCGTTTAATTCAAGTTTAACCCTTTACCCAATGTAACGGTCAAAACCGGCCAGCGCTATTCACAAATATCGCCAATTCATTTTCACTATTTTTTCATTTTTTGTCTCAAAAACGTAGGTTATGACCCTCATTGGAACGAGCTCGTTCCAATGAGGGGTCATAACCTATGTCTTTGAGACAAAAAATGAAAAAAATTAGTTTTCAAGAATTTTGTTTCCAAGTGTCGTCTGCTTTGCAGGTTAGGTATAGGGTTAATACATAACTCATGTAGAGTTCGGACTGCGGCGCTCGTAAAACCAGAGGCAGCAGAAGCTCGATAAAAGTGGAGGGGCACAACTTTTCAAGGCTACCATAGTTATGCCGAGTGAGGAAAAAGTTCTAATCGCATATCAGTAAATGTGCAGTGACATACAATAGTCTCCCGTTTAGATGAGCATGTCGCAGTGTGGTCACTGTCCTGACCATTTCGTCTACTTCATTCATCTTCCAACCCGAAGGCTATTCATTCATCTTCCAACCCGAAGGCTAGCCTTCGGGTTGGAAGATTATTTATTTATTTATTAAGGTTTAACGACACTTTCACAGCCAAGGTCAAGTCGTGTCGGTGACAGTTTTACGGGTGGAGGAAGCCAGAGTACCCGGAGAGAACCACCGAGTAACAACGAGCAGCTGCCAGCTCCCCAGCATCGTAACTCCGCACTGCAGCACAGGCAGGGATAGATTGGCTGAAGACATGCGCATCATCGACGTGCAGTACGCCTTAGTGAACGGCGTCATCGTGCCCCCCATGTGGACAATCTAGGTTAAGTGCCTTGCCCAAGGAGACAACGCGGGAGTCCGAATCATCGATCGCTCAGACGGTCACCCATCCAAGGACTAACCGGGCTCGACATTGCTTAACTTCGTTGATCTGACGAGAACCGGTTACTGCAACGACACCGCGCCACCGGGTTGGAAAATGGGTGAAGTAGAAGAAACGCACCAAAGCAACGAAAGGTGGGATTCTTTTGCCAAATGATGCTTGGATTTGAAAATAATATATTACAGGAATGCCTGTATATTGACACGTTTGTGTGCGCCCATTTTTAATCAATGTGTAAACGTGCAACATGTCTGCGGAAAAAAGTGGCGGTGCACGTGTCCCCTGTGCCCCACTGGTTCCGCCGCCTCTGCGTGAATCACCTGAAAAGCTCATCTCGGCTCGTTGATCCCTGCCCCACTACTCCACCCTCAACGTGTTCTGTCTTAATATGTAAATATAAGAGTTTAAGGAAGAATTGGAAAACAGAATAAAATATTTCAGATATGTGAGTTTGTAAACTGCTGATTTCCTTTGTTGCTGTTCACGCAGTATTGCAGTTTACTTTGAAGTTCATTGTATTTGCTAATTTGTGTACTGTCAACATGCCTCTGTTTTGGAGTGCATCATTAAAAAAATCATGTAATACTTCAAGTCAGTTAATTATAACTTACTGGTAAATTAAAGATAAATTGGTTTAGATGGAAGTCGTGCTAAATATTGGACCCCAGGCACGTCTGTATTCAGTCCTTGATTTATTGTGAAATCACTATTTATTTTGTGAATTTCATGAAATGTTATGGAAAACTAATTATCGTCTTTGCATGATTCACACAATCCAATGTCACATTACGTAACGTGTATTAACTCCATCATTAAAATTTAGTTTGTTTATTAGAGTTTAGCAGACTTTCAACAGGCAAGGTCACATCGTGTCTGGCAGTTTTACGGGTGGAGAGAACCACCGAGCAGGGACGAGCAATTGTCCGACTCTCCAACTCCAACAATACTAATATCGCTGACTCAACCTGGACAATTCGATGAGTAAAGTTTCATTGCGTGTTGATTGATCTCTACGAGATGCAAAATGATGGAGGCAAAGTTTGATACAGAAGCATTAACCCTTTACCTAACATGAAAATATGACGACACTTGCAAAATTCTTGAATAACTAATTTTTTTCATTTTTTGTCTCAAAAACATAGGTTATGACCCCTCATTGGAACGAGCTTTTAATGCCGCCTGACTTTAACTAGTCACCATGTTTCCTAGTGCAACTCCATTTTGATATTCACCGTTTTGAATGTCCTTGTACAGTTACATAAGTCGAGTCTAAGGTTTGTCTGTTTGTCTATCGGTATTTAACGATTCAACAACCAGAGTTCACATTGCGTCAGACAGTTTTATGGGTAGAGGAAGCCGGTGGACATGAATAGACCCCCAATGAGCACCTGCCAGGCTATCCAACCTACCAACTGAACTCTGCACAAGTAGTGTTAGTGGCGGTTGAAGGCAAGTGCACCATCGACGTGTAGTACACCTTAGCACACAGCACCACCGTGCCCCCACGTGAGCAAGCTGGATAAAGTATCTTGCCCAGGGACACAGCTCAGTTACCACTCATCAGAAATTTAACCGTCCACCTTTCAGTTTAAAGTGTTATACTCTAAATGTTCATGGTTTGTGTACAAATAGAATCCATATGTCAGAGGCCATCTATATACAGTACAGTAGCCGTGGATTGGTCGCAAACCACGCGTGGGCAGTGATATCCACGCACGCGTTTAACCCTTTACCCAACGCAGAGAATATCAAAATTTATTATTTGAATTACTATTTTTTTACATTTTTTCAAACAATTTCAATAAAATCATATCATGTGACCCCTCATTGGAACGAGCTCATCAAGCTCGTTCCAATGAGGGGTCACAGGATATTGTTTTGTTAAAATATTTTTTAAAATTTATTTTTTTCAACTGCTCAGTTTGCAAATTACGCGGGCGGATGCGGGCGATTCGTTAGGCAAAGGGTTATTGGGTAATAAAATCATCATCAGCAAAATTTTAATTAATGAAGCACCGTATTGTACCCGGTGCTTCATTAATAAAATCGTTGATGCTTATTCCTATAATTAGTGTTTGCAATCTAACATTTTTACGACCATGGGAATACTGCCCATTCCACCGCGGTCGTACTGTAGAACTGTGATCACAAACGAATCGCGATAGTATTGGGTACTAGTCGCGACATATTTTCACCGGTGGACAGAGATTTCATTTAAAAAAAATACAAAATCAAGATTTAATTACGACAAATAGATATAAACTAAAACGCGTTTCTATTTCAGAAGATGCGATAATGCAGTGATGTGGACTATCCTATTGAACGTTCCTGTCCGTATTTATCATAACGCTACTGTCATTTTTTCTTTGGTCCGCTTTTGCATTGCTGCTGCTGTCATTTGGTCTGGTTCTTTCAATTCGCTTTTACACTGATGACACTGTCAATTGATCTGGTTCTTCCTGTCAGCTTTTGCATTCCTGCTACTGTCAATTGATATGATTCTCCCTGCCAGCTTTTGCATTCCTGCTACTGTCAATTGATATGATTCTTCCTGTCAGCTTTTGCATTCCTGCTACTGTCAATTGATATGATTCTTCCTGTCAGCCTTGGTATTGACGCTACTGTCAATTGATATGATTCTTCCTGTCAGGCTTGGTATTGACGCTTCTGTCAATTGACATGATTCTTCCTGTCAGCCTTCGTATTATGCTATCGTCAATTAGTCTGGTTGTTCTAGTCCGCTTTTGCGTTGACCCTTCTGTCAATTGATCTGGTTCTTCCTGTTCGCTTTAGCGTTGATGCTATTGTCAATTAATCTCGTCCTTTCCTTCCGCTGTTCTATTGATGCTATTGTCTACTCTGTTGGTCTGGTTCTACCTGTCCGCTTTTGCATTGACGCTTCTGTCAATTGATCTGGTTCTTCGTGTTCGCTTTAGCGTTGATGATTTTGTCAATTAATCTGGTCCTTTCCATCCGCTTTTCTATTGATGCTATTGTCTACTCTGTTGGTCTGGTTCTACCTGTCCGCGTTTGCATTGATGCTACTGTCAATTGATCTGGTTCTTGTTGTCCGTTTTTGTAACGACGCTACTGTCAACTGGTCTAGTTCTTCCTGTTCGATTTTGTAACAACGCTACTGTCAACTGGTCTAGTTCTTCCTGTTCGTTTTTGTAACGACGCTACTGTCAACTGGTCTAGTTCTTCCTGTTCGCTTTTGTAACGACGCTTCTGTCAACTGGTCTAGTTCTTCCTGTTCGCTTTTGTAACGACGCTACTGTCAACTGGTCTAGTTCTTCCTGTTCGTTTTTGTAACGACGCTACTGTCAACTGGTCTAGTTCTTCCTGTTCGCTTTTGTAACGACGCTACTGTCAACTGGTCTAGTTCTTCCTGTTCGCTTTTGTAACGACGCTACTGTCAACTGGTCTAGTTCTTCCTGTTCGCTTTTGTAACGACGCTACTGTCAACTGGTCTAGTTCTTCCTGTTCGCTTTTGTAACGACGCTACTGTCAACTGGTCTAGTTCTTCCTGTTCGCATTTGTAACGACGCTACTGTCAACTGGTCTAGTTCTTCCTGTTCGCTTTTGTAACGACGCTACTGTCAACTGGTCTAGTTCTTCCTGTTCGCTTTTGTAACGACGCTACTGTCAACTGGTCTAGTTCTTCCTGCTCGCTTTTGTAACGACGCTACTGTCAACTGGTCTAGTTCTTCCTGTTCGCTTTTGTAACGACGCTACTGTCAACTGGTCTAGTTCTTCTTGTTCGCTTTTGTAACGACGCTACAGTCAACTGGTCTAGTTCATCCAGTTCGCTTTTGTAACGACGCTACTGTCAACTGGTCTAGTTCTTCCTGTTCGCTTTTGTAACGACGCTACTGTCAACTGGTCTAGTTCTTCCAGTTCGCTTTTGTAACGACGCTACTGTCAACTGGTCTAGTTCTTCCTGTTCGCTTTTGTAACGACGCTACTGTCAACTGGTCTAGTTCTTCCTGTTCGCTTTTGTAACGACGCTACTGTCAACTGGTCTAGTTCTTCCTGTTCGCTTTTGTAACGACGCTACTGTCAACTGGTCTAGTTCTTCCTGTTCGCTTTTGTAACGACGCTACTGTCAACTGGTCTAGTTCTTCCTGTTCGCTTTTGTAACGACGCTACTGTCAACTGGTCTAGTTCTTCCTGTTCGCTTTTGTAACGACGCTACTGTCAACTGGTCTAGATCTTCCTGTTCGCTTTTGTAACGACGCTACTGTCAACTGGTCTAGTTCTTTCTGTTCGCTTTTGTAACGACGCTACTGTCAATTGATCTGGTCCTTATTGTCCGTTTTAGTAACGACGCTACTGTCAACTGGTCTAGTTCTTCCTGTTCGCTTTTGTAACGACGCTACTGTCAACTGGTCTAGTTCTTCCTGTTCGCTTTTGTAACGACGCTACTGTCAACTGGTCTAGTTCTTCCTGTTCGCTTTTGTAACGACGCTACTGTCAACCTGTCTAGTTCTTCATGTTCGCTTTTGTAACGACGCTACTGTCAACTGGTCTAGTTCTTCCTGTTCGCTTTTGTAACGACGCTACTGTCAACTGGTCTAGTTCTTCCTGTTCGCTTTTGTAACGACGCTACTGTCACCTGGTCTAGTTCTTCCTGTTCGCTTTTGTAACGACGCTACTGTCAACTGGTCTAGTTCTTCCTGTTCGCTTTTGTAACGACGCTACTGTCAACTGGTCTAGTTCTTCCTGTTCGCTTTTGTAACGACGCTACTGTCAACTGGTCTAGTTCTTCCTGTACGCTTTTGTAACGACGCTACTGTCAACTGGTCTAGTTCTTCCTGTTCGCTTTTGTAACGACGCTACTGTCAACTGGTCTGGTTCTTCCTGTTCGCTTTTGTAACGACGCTACAGTCAACTGGCCTAGTTCTTCCTGTTCGCTTTTGTAACGACGCTAGTGTCAACTGGACTAGTTCTTTCTGTTCGCTTTTGGAACGACGCTACTGTCAACTGGTCTAGTTCTTCCTGTCCGTTTTTGTAACGACGCTACTGTCAACTGGTCTAGTTCTTCCTGTCCGTTTTTGTAACGACGCTACTGTCAACGGGTCTGTAACGACGCTACTGTCAACTGGTCTAGTTCTTCCTGTTCGCTTTTATAGCGACGCTACTGTCAACTGGACTAGTTCTTCCTGTTCGCTTTTGTAACGACGCTTCTGTCAACTGGTCTAGTTCTTCCTGTTCGCTTTTGTAACGACGCTACTGTCAACTGGTCTAGTTTTTCCTGTTCGCTTTTGTAACGACGCTACTGTCAACTGATCTAGTTCTTCCTGTTCGCTTTTGTAACGACGCTACTGTCAACTGGTCTTGTTCTTCCTGTTCGCTTTTGTAACGACGCTACTGTCAACTGGTCTAGTTCTTCCTGTTCGCTTTTGCAACGACGCTACAGTCAACTGGTCTAGTTCTTCCTGTTCGCTTTTGTAACGACGCTACTGTCAACTGGACTAGTTCTTTCTGTTCGCTTTTGTAACGACGCTACTGTCAACTGGTCTAGTTCTTCCTGTCCGTTTTTGTAACGACGCTACTGTCAACTGGTCTGTAACGACGCTACTGTCAACTGGTCTAGTTCTTCCTGTTCGCTTTTATAACGACGCTACTGTCAACTGGTCTAGTTCTTCCTGTTCGCTTTTGTAACGACGCTACTGTCAACTGGTCTAGTTCTTCCTGTTCGCTTTTGTAACGACGCTACTGTCAACTGGACTAGTTCTTCCTGTTCGCTTTTGTAACGACGCTACTGTCAACTGGTCTAGTTCTTCCTGTTCGCTTTTGTAACGACGCTACAGTCAACTGGCCTAGTTCTTCCTGTTCGCTTTTGTAACGACGCTACTGTCAACTGGTCTAGTTCTTCCTGTTCGCTTTTGTAACGACGCTACTGTCAACTGGTCTAGTTCTTCCTGTTCGCTTTTGTAACGACGCTACTGTCAACTGGTCTAGTTCTTCCTGTTCGCTTTTGAAACGACGCTACTGTCAACTGGTCTAGTTCTTCCTGTTCGCATTTGTAACGACGCTACTGTCAACTGGTGTAGTTCTTCCCGTTCGCTTTTGTAACGACGCTACTGTCAACTGGTCTAGTTCTTCCTTTTCGCTTTTGTAACGACGCTACTGTCAACTGGTCTAGTTCTTCCTGTTCGCTTTTGTAACGACGCTACTGTCAACTGGTCTAGTTCTTCCTGTTCGCTTTTGTAACGACGCTACTGTCAACTGGTCTAGTTCTTCCTGTTCGCTTTTGTAACGACGCTACTGTCAACTGGTCTAGTTCTTTCTGTTCGCTTTTGTATCGACGCTACTGTCAACTGGTCTAGTTCTTCCTTTCCGTTTTTGTAACGACGCTACTGTCAACTGATCTAGTTCTTCCTGTCCGTTTTTGTAACGACGCTACTGTCAACTGGTCTAGTTCTTCCTGTTCGCTTTTGTAACGACGCTACTGTCAACTGGTCTAGTTCTTCCTGTTCGCTTTTGTAACGACGCTACTGTCAACTGGTCTAGTTCTTCCGGTTCGCTTTTGTAACGACGCTACTGTCAAATGGTCTAGTTCTTCCTGTTCGCTTTTGTAACGACGCTACTGCCAACTGTTCTAGTTCTTCCTGTTCGCTTTTGTAACAACTGGTCTAGTTCTTCCTGTTCGCTTTTGTAACGACGCTCCTGTCAACTGGTCTAGTTCTTCCTGTTCGCTTTTTGTAAGGACGCTACTGTCAACTGGTCTAGTTCTTCCTGTTCGCTTTTGTAACGACGCTACTGTCAACTGGTCTAGTTCTTCCTGTTCGCTTTTGTAACGACGCTACTGTCAACTGGTCTAGTTCTTCCTGTTCGCTTTTGTAACGCCGCTACTGTCAACTGGTCTAGTTCTTCCTGTTCGCTTTTGTAACGACGCTACTGTCAACTGGTCTAGTTCTTCCTATTCGCTTTTGTAACGACGCTACAGTCAACTGGTCTAGTTCTTCCCGTTCGTTTTTGTAAAGACGCTACTGTCAACTGGACTAGTTCTTTCTGTTCGCTTTTGTAACGACGCTACTGTCAACTGGTCTAGTTCTTCCTGTCCGTTTTTGTAACGACGCTACTGTCAACTGGTCTAGTTCTTCCTGTCCGTTTTTGTAACGACGCTATTGTCAACTGGTCTGTAACGACGCTACTGTCAACTGGTCTAGTTCTTCCTGTTCGCTTTTATAACGACGCTACTGTCAACTGGTCTAGTTCTTCCTGTTCGCTTTTGTAACGACGCTACTGTCAACTGGACTAGTTCTTCCTGTTCGCTTTTGTAACGACGTTACTGTCAATTGGTCTAGTTCTTCCTGTTCGCTTTTGTAACGACGCTACAGTCAACTGGTCTAGTTCTTCCTGTTCGCTTTTGTAACGACGCTACTGTCAACTGGTCTAGTTCTTCCTGTTCGCTTTTGTAACGACGCTACTGTCAACTGGTCTAGTTCTTCCTGTTCGCTTTTGTAACGACGCTACTGTCAACTGGTCTAGTTCTTCCTGTTCGCTTTTGTAACGACGCTACTGTCAACTGGTCTAGTTCTTCCTGTTCGCTTTTGTAACGACGCTACTGTCAACTGGTGTAGTTCTTCCCGTTCGCTTTTGTAACGACGCTACTGTCAACTGGTCTAGTTCTTCCTTTTCGCTTTTGTAACGACGCTACTGTCAACTGATCTAGTTCTTCCTGTTCGCTTTTGTAACGACGCTACTGTCAACTGGTCTAGTTCTTCCTGTTCGCTTTTGTAACGGCCCTACTGTCAACTGGTCTAGTTCTTCCTGTTCGCTTTTGTAACGACGCTACTGTCAACTGGTCTAGTTCTTTCTGTTCGCTTTTGTAACGACGCTACTGTCAACTGGTCTAGATCTTCCTTTCCGTTTTTGTAACGACGCTACTGTCAACTGATCTAGTTCTTCCTGTCCGTTTTTGTAACGACGCTACTGTCAACTGGTCTAGTTCTTCCTGTTCGCTTTTGTAACGACGCTACTGTCAACTGGTCTAGTTCTTCCTGTTCGCTTTTGTAACAACTGGTCTAGTTCTTCCTGTTCGCTTTTGTAACGACGCTCCTGTCAACTGGTCTAGTTCTTCCTGTTCGCTTTTTGTAAGGACGCTACTGTCAACTGGTCTAGTTCTTCCTGTTCGCTTTTGTAACGACGCTACTGTCAACTGGTCTAGTTCTTCCTGTTCGCTTTTGTAACGACGCTACTGTCAACTGGTCTAGTTCTTCCTGTTCGCTTTTGTAACGCCGCTACTGTCAACTGGTCTAGTTCTTCCTGTTCGCTTTTGTAACGACGCTACTGTCAACTGGTCTAGTTCTTCCTATTCGCTTTTGTAACGACGCTACAGTCAACTGGTCTAGTTCTTCCCGTTCGTTTTTGTAAAGACGCTACTGTCAACTGGACTAGTTCTTTCTGTTCGCTTTTGTAACGACGCTACTGTCAACTGGTCTAGTTCTTCCTGTCCGTTTTTGTAACGACGCTACTGTCAACTGGTCTAGTTCTTCCTGTCCGTTTTTGTAACGACGCTATTGTCAACTGGTCTGTAACGACGCTACTGTCAACTGGTCTAGTTCTTCCTGTTCGCTTTTATAACGACGCTACTGTCAACTGGTCTAGTTCTTCCTGTTCGCTTTTGTAACGACGCTACTGTCAACTGGACTAGTTCTTCCTGTTCGCTTTTGTAACGACGTTACTGTCAATTGGTCTAGTTCTTCCTGTTCGCTTTTGTAACGACGCTACAGTCAACTGGTCTAGTTCTTCCTGTTCGCTTTTGTAACGACGCTACTGTCAACTGGTCTAGTTCTTCCTGTTCGCTTTTGTAACGACGCTACTGTCAACTGGTCTAGTTCTTCCTGTTCGCTTTTGTAACGACGCTACTGTCAACTGGTCTAGTTCTTCCTGTTCGCTTTTGTAACGACGCTACTGTCAACTGGTCTAGTTCTTCCTGTTCGCTTTTGTAACGACGCTACTGTCAACTGGTGTAGTTCTTCCCGTTCGCTTTTGTAACGACGCTACTGTCAACTGGTCTAGTTCTTCCTTTTCGCTTTTGTAACGACGCTACTGTCAACTGATCTAGTTCTTCCTGTTCGCTTTTGTAACGACGCTACTGTCAACTGGTCTAGTTCTTCCTGTTCGCTTTTGTAACGGCGCTACTGTCAACTGGTCTAGTTCTTCCTGTTCGCTTTTGTAACGACGCTACTGTCAACTGGTCTAGTTCTTTCTGTTCGCTTTTGTAACGACGCTACTGTCAACTGGTCTAGATCTTCCTTTCCGTTTTTGTAACGACGCTACTGTCAACTGATCTAGTTCTTCCTGTCCGTTTTTGTAACGACGCTACTGTCAACTGGTCTAGTTCTTCCTGTTCGCTTTTGTAACGACGCTACTGTCAACTGGTCTAGTTCTTCCTGTTCGCTTTTGTAACGACGCTACTGTCAACTGGTCTAGTTCTTCCGGTTCGCTTTTGTAACGACGCTACTGTCAAATGGTCAAGTTCTTCCTGTTCGCTTTTGTAACGACGCTACTGTCAACTGTTCTAGTTCTTCCTGTTCGCTTTTGTAACAACTGGTCTAGTTCTTCCTGTTCGCTTTTGTAACGACGCTCCTGTCAACTGGTCTAGTTCTTCCTGTTCGCTTTTTGGAACGACGCTACTGTCAACTGGTCTAGTTCTTCCTGTTCGCTTTTGTAACGACGCTACTGTCAACTGGTCTAGTTCTTCCTGTTCGCTTTTGTAACGACGCTACTGTCAACAGGTCTAGTTCTTCCTGTTCGCTTTTGTAACGCCGCTACTGTCAACTGGTCTAGTTCTTCCTTTTCGCTTTTGTAACGACGCTACTGTCAACTGGTCTAGTTCTTCCTATTCGCTTTTGTAACGACGCTACAGTCAACTGGTCTAGTTCTTCCCGTTCGTTTTTGTAAAGACGCTACTGTCAACTGGACTAGTTCTTTCTGTTCGCTTTTGTAACGACGCTACTGTCAACTGGTCTAGTTCTTCCTGTCCGTTTTTGTAACGACGCTACTGTCAACTGGTCTAGTTCTTCCTGTTCGCTTTTGTAACGACGCTACTGTCAACTGGTCTAGTTCTTCCAGTTCGCTTTTGTAACGACGCTACTGTCAACTGGTCTAGTTCTTCCTGTTCGCTTTTGTAACGACGCTACTGTCAACTGGTCTAGTTCTTCCTGTTCGCTTTTGTAACGACGCTACTGTCAACTGGTCTAGTTCTTCCTGTTCGCTTTTGTAACGACGCTACTGTCAACTGGTCTAGTTCTTCCTGTTCGCTTTTGTAACGACGCTACTGTCAACTGGTCTAGTTCTTCCTGTTCGCTTTTGTAACGACGCTACTGTCAACTGGTCTAGTTCTTCCTGTTCGCTTTTGTAACGCCGCTACTGTCAACTGGTCTAGTTCTTCCTGTTCGCTTTTGTAACGACACTACTGTCAACTGGTCTAGTTCTTCCTATTCGCTTTTGTAACGACGCTACAGTCAACTGGTCTAGTTCTTCCCGTTCGTTTTTGTAAAGACGCTACTGTCAACTGGACTAGTTCTTTCTGTTCGCTTTTGTAACGACGCTACTGTCAACTGGTCTAGTTCTTCCTGTCCGTTTTTGTAACGACGCTACTGTCAACTGGTCTAGTTCTTCCTGTCCGTTTTTGTAACGACGCTATTGTCAACTGGTCTGTAACGACGCTACTGTCAACTGGTCTAGTTCTTCCTGTTCGCTTTTATAACGACGCTACTGTCAACTGGTCTAGTTCTTCCTGTTCGCTTTTGTAACGACGCTACTGTCAACTGGACTAGTTCTTCCTGTTCGCTTTTGTAACGACGTTACTGTCAACTGGTCTAGTTCTTCCTGTTCGCTTTTGTAACGACGCTACAGTCAACTGGTCTAGTTCTTCCTGTTCGCTTTTGTAACGACGCTACTGTCAACTGGTCTAGTTCCTCCTGTTCGCTTTTGCAACGACGCTACTGTCAACTGGTCTAGTTCTTCCTGTTCGCTTTTGTAACGACGCTACTGTCAACTGGTCTTGTTCTTCCTGTTCGCTTTTGTAACGACGCTACTGTCAACTGGTCTAGTTCTTCCTGTTCGCTTTTGTAACGACGCTACAGTCAACTGGTCTAGTTCTTCCTGTTCGCTTTTGTAACGACGCTACTGTCAACTGGACTAGTTCTTTCTGTTCGCTTTTGTAACGACGCTACTGTCAACTGGTCTAGTTCTTCCTGTCCGTTTTTGTAACGACGCTACTGTCAACTGGTCTGTAACGACGCTACTGTCAACTGGTCTAGTTCTTCATGTTCGCTTTTATAACGACGCTACTGTCAACTGGTCTAGTTCTTCCTGTTCGCTTTTGTAACGACGCTAGTGTCAACTGGTCTAGTTCTTCCTGTTCGCTTTTGTAACGACGCTACTGTCAACTGGACTAGTTCTTCCTGTTCGCTTTTGTAACGACGCTACTGTCAACTGGTCTAGTTCTTCCTGTTCGCTTTTGTAACGACGCTACAGTCAACTGGTCTAGTTCTTCCTGTTCGCTTTTGTAACGACGCTACTGTCAACTGGTCTAGTTCTTCCTGTTCGCTTTTGTAACGACGCTACTGTCAACTGGTCTAGTTCTTCCTGTTCGCTTTTGTAACGACGCTACTGTCAACTGGTCTAGTTCTTCCTGTTCGCTTTTGTAACGACGCTACTGTCAACTGGTCTAGTTCTTCCTGTTCGCTTTTGTAACGACGCTACTGTCAACTGGTGTAGTTCTTCCCGTTCGCTTTTGTAACGACGCTACTGTCAACTGGTCTAGTTCTTCCTTTTCGCTTTCGTAACGACGCTACTGTCAACTGGTCTAGTTCTTCCTGTTCGCTTTTGTAACGACGCTACTGTCAACTGGTCTAGTTCTTCCTGTTCGCTTTTGTAACGACGCTACTGTCAACTGGTCTAGTTCTTCCTGTTTGCTTTTGTAACGACGCTACTGTCAACTGGTCTAGTTCTTTCTGTTCGCTTTTGTAACGACGCTACTGTCAACTGGTCTAGTTCTTCCTTTCCGTTTTTGTAACGACGCTACTGTCAACTGATCTAGTTCTTCCTGTCCGTTTTTGTAACGACGCTACTGTCAACTGGTCTAGTTCTTCCTGTTCGCTTTTGTAACGACGCTACTGTCAACTGGTCTAGTTCTTCCTGTTCGCTTTTGTAACGACGCTACTGTCAACTGGTCTAGTTCTTCCGGTTCGCTTTTGTAACGACGCTACTGTCAAATGGTCTAGTTCTTCCTGTTCGCTTTTGTAACGACGCTACTGCCAACTGTTCTAGTTCTTCCTGTTCGCTTTTGTAACAACTGGTCTAGTTCTTCCTGTTCGCTTTTGTAACGACGCTCCTGTCAACTGGTCTAGTTCTTCCTGTTCGCTTTTTGTAAGGGCGCTACTGTCAACTGGTCTAGTTCTTCCTGTTCGCTTTTGTAACGACGCTACTGTCAACTGGTCTAGTTCTTCCTGTTCGCTTTTGTAACGACGCTACTGTCAACTGGTCTAGTTCTTCCTGTTCGCTTTTGTAACGCCGCTACTGTCAACTGGTCTAGTTCTTCCTGTTCGCTTTTGTAACGACGCTACTGTCAACTGGTCTAGTTCTTCCTATTCGCTTTTGTACGACGCTACAGTCAACTGGTCTAGTTCTTCCCGTTCGTTTTTGTAAAGACGCTACTGTCAACTGGACTAGTTCTTTCTGTTCGCTTTTGTAACGACGCTACTGTCAACTGGTCTAGTTCTTCCTGTCCGTTTTTGTAACGACGCTACTGTCAACTGGTCTAGTTCTTCCTGTCCGTTTTTGTAACGACGCTATTGTCAACTGGTCTGTAACGACGCTACTGTCAACTGGTCTAGTTCTTCCTGTTCGCTTTTATAACGACGCTACTGTCAACTGGTCTAGTTCTTCCTGTTCGCTTTTGTAACGACGCTACTGTCAACTGGACTAGTTCTTCCTGTTCGCTTTTGTAACGACGTTACTGTCAACTGGTCTAGTTCTTCCTGTTCGCTTTTGTAACGACGCTACAGTCAACTGGTCTAGTTCTTCCTGTTCGCTTTTGTAACGACGCTACTGTCAACTGGTCTAGTTCTTCCTGTTCGCTTTTGTAACGACGCTACTGTCAACTGGTCTAGTTCTTCCTGTTCGCTTTTGTAACGACGCTACTGTCAACTGGTCTAGTTCTTCCTGTTCGCTTTTGTAACGACGCTACTGTCAACTGGTCTAGTTCTTCCTGTTCGCTTTTGTAACGACGCTACTGTCAACTGGTGTAGTTCTTCCCGTTCGCTTTTGTAACGACGCTACTGTCAACTGGTCTAGTTCTTCCTTTTCGCTTTTGTAACGACGCTACTGTCAACTGGTCTAGTTCTTCCTGTTCGCTTTTGTAACGACGCTACTGTCGACTGGTCTAGTTCTTCCTGTTCGCTTTTGTAACGGCGCTACTGTCAACTGGTCTAGCTCTTCCTGTTCGCTTTTGTAACGACGCTACTGTCAACTGGTCTAGTTCTTTCTGTTCGCTTTTGTAACGACGCTACTGTCAACTGGTCTAGTTCTTCCTTTCCGTTTTTGTAACGACGCTACTGTCAACTGATCTAGTTCTTCCTGTCCGTTTTTGTAACGACGCTACTGTCAACTGGTCTAGTTCTTCCTGTTCGCTTTTGTAACGACGCTACTGTCAACTGGTCTAGTTCTTCCTGTTCGCTTTTGTAACGACGCTACTGTCAACTGGTCTAGTTCTTCCGGTTCGCTTTTGTAACGACGCTACTGTCAAATGGTCAAGTTCTTCCTGTTCGCTTTTGTAACGACGCTACTGTCAACTGTTCTAGTTCTTCCTGTTCGCTTTTGTAACAACTGGTCTAGTTCTTCCTGTTCGCTTTTGTAACGACGCTCCTGTCAACTGGTCTAGTTCTTCCTGTTCGCTTTTTGTAACGACGCTACTGTCAACTGGTCTAGTTCTTCCTGTTCGCTTTTGTAACGACGCTACTGTCAACTGGTCTAGTTCTTCCTGTTCGCTTTTGTAACGACGCTACTGTCAACTGGTCTAGTTCTTCCTGTTCGCTTTTGTAACGCCGCTACTGTCAACTGGTCTAGTTCTTCCTGTTCGCTTTTGTAACGACGCTACTGTCAACTGGTCTAGTTCTTCCTATTCGCTTTTGTAACGACGCTACAGTCAACTGGTCTAGTTCTTCCCGTTCGTTTTTGTAAAGACGCTACTGTCAACTGGACTAGTTCTTTCTGTTCGCTTTTGTAACGACGCTACTGTCAACTGGTCTAGTTCTTCCTGTCCGTTTTTGTAATGACGCTACTGTCAACTGGTCTAGTTCTTCCTGTTCGCTTTTGTAACGACGCTACTGTCAACTGGTCTAGTTCTTCCAGTTCGCTTTTGTAACGACGCTACTGTCAACTGGTCTAGTTCTTCCTGTTCGCTTTTGTAACGACGCTACTGTCAACTGGTCTAGTTCTTCCTGTTCGCTTTCGTAACGACGCTACTGTCAACTGGTCTAGTTCTTCCTGTTCGCTTTTGTAACGACGCTACTGTCAACTGGTCTAGTTCTTCCTGTTCGCTTTTGTAACGACTCTACTGTCAACTGGTCTAGTTCTTCCTGTTCGCTTTTGTAACGACGCTACTGTCAACTGGTCTAGTTCTTCCTGTTCGCTTTTGTAACGCCGCTACTGTCAACTGGTCTAGTTCTTCCTGTTCGCTTTTGTAACGACGCTACTGTCAACTGGTCTAGTTCTTCCTATTCGCTTTTGTAACGACGCTACAGTCAACTGGTCTAGTTCTTCCCGTTCGTTTTTGTAAAGACGCTACTGTCAACTGGACTAGTTCTTTCTGTTCGCTTTTGTAACGGCGCTACTGTCAACTGGTCTAGTTCTTCCTGTCCGTTTTTGTAACGACGCTACTGTCAACTGGTCTAGTTCTTCCTGTCCGTTTTTGTAACGACGCTATTGTCAACTGGTCTGTAACGACGCTACTGTCAACTGGTGTAGTTCTTCCTGTTCGCTTTTATAACGACGCTACTGTCAACTGGTCTAGTTCTTCCTGTTCGCTTTTGTAACGACGCTACTGTCAACTGGACTAGTTCTTCCTGTTCGCTTTTGTAACGACGTTACTGTCAACTGGTCTAGTTCTTCCTGTTCGCTTTTGTAACGACGCTACAGTCAACTGGTCTAGTTCTTCCTGTTCGCTTTTGTAACGACGCTACTGTCAACTGGTCTAGTTCTTCCTGTTCGCTTTTGTAACGACGCTACTGTCAACTGGTCTAGTTCTTCCTGTTCGCTTTTGTAACGACGCTACTGTCAACTGGTCTAGTTCTTCCTGTTCGCTTTTGTAACGACGCTACTGTCAACTGGTCTAGTTCTTCCTGTTCGCTTTTGTAACGACGCTACTGTCAACTGGTGTAGTTCTTCCCGTTCGCTTTTGTAACGACGCTACTGTCAACTGGTCTAGTTCTTCCTTTTCGCTTTTGTAACGACGCTACTGTCAACTGGTCTAGTTCTTCCTGTTCGCTTTTGTAACGACGCTACTGTCAACTGGTCTAGTTCTTCCTGTTCGCTTTTGTAGCGACGCTACTGTCAACTGGTCTAGTTCTTCCTGTTCGCATTTGTAACGACGCTACTGTCAACTGGTCTAGTTCTTTCTGTTCGCTTTTGTAACGACGCTACTGTCAACTGGTCTAGTTCTTCCTTTCCGTTTTTGTAACGACGCTACTGTCAACTGATCTAGTTCTTCCTGTCCGTTTTTGTAACGACGCTACTGTCAACTGGTCTAGTTCTTCCTGTTCGCTTTTGTAACGACGCTACTGTCAACTGGTCTAGTTCTTCCTGTTCGCTTTTGTAACGACGCTACTGTCAACTGGTCTAGTTCTTCCGGTTCGCTTTTGTAACGACGCTACTGTCAAATGGTCAAGTTCTTCCTGTTCGCTTTTGTAACGACGCTACTGTCAACTGTTCTGGTTCTTCCTGTTCGCTTTTGTAACAACTGGACTAGTTCTTCCTGTTCGCTTTTGTAACGACGCTCCTGTCAACTGGTCTAGTTCTTCCTGTTCGCTTTTTGTAACGACGCTACTGTCAACTGGTCTAGTTCTTCCTGTTCGCTTTTGTAACGACGCTACTGTCAACTGGTCTAGTTCTTCCTGTTCGCTTTTGTAACGACGCTACTGTCAACTGGTCTAGTTCTTCCTGTTCGGTTTTGTAACGCCGCTACTGTCAACTGGTCTAGTTCTTCCTGTTCGCTTTTGTAACGACGCTACTGTCAACTGGTCTAGTTCTTCCTATTCGCTTTTGTAACGACGCTACAGTCAACTGGTCTAGTTCTTCCCGTTCGTTTTTGTAAAGACGCTACTGTCAACTGGACTAGTTCTTTCTGTTTGCTTTTGTAACGACGCTACTGTCAACTGGTCTAGTTCTTCCTGTCCGTTCTTGTAACGACGCTACTGTCAACTGGTCTAGTTCTTCCTGTTCGCTTTTGTAACGACGCTACTGTCAACTGGTCTAGTTCTTCCTGTTCGCTTTTGTAACGACGCTACTGTCAACTGGTCTAGTTCTTCCTGTTCGCTTTTGTAACGACGCTACTGTCAACTGGTCTAGTTCTTCCTGTTCGCTTTTGTAACGACGCTACTGTCAACTGGTCTAGTTCTTCCAGTTCGCTTTTGTAACGACGCTACTGTCAAATGGTCTAGTTCTTCCTGTTCGCTTTTGTAACGATGCTACTGTCAACTGTTCTAGTTCTTCCTGTTCGCCTTTGTAACAACTGGTCTAGTTCTTCCTGTTCGCTTTTGTAACGACGCTACTGTCAACTGGTCTAGTTCTTCCTGTCCGTTTTTGTAACGAGGCTACTGTCAACTCGTCTAGTTCTTCCTGTTCGCTTTTGTAACGACGCTATTGTCAACTGGTCTAGTTCTTTCCGCTTTTGCATTGACTCCTCTGTCAATTGATCAGGTTCTTCCTGTTCTCTTTAGCGTTGATGATTTTGTCAATTAATCTGGTCCTTTCCATCCGCTTTTCTATTGATGCTATTGTCTACTCTGTTGGTCTGGTTCTACCTGTCCGCGTTTGCATTGATGGTACTGTCAATTGATCTGGTTCTTATTGTCCTGTCCGTTTTTGTAACGACGCTACTGTCAACTGGTCTAGTTCTTCCTGTTCGCTTTTGTAACGACGCTACTGTCAACTGGTCTAGTTCTTCCTGTCCGTGTTTGTAACGACGCTACTGTCAACTGGTCTAGTTCTTCCTGTTCGCTTTTGTAAGACGCTATTGTCAACTGGTCTAGTTCTTCCTGTTCGCTTTTGTAACGACGCTACTGGCAACTGGTCTAGTTCTTCTTGTTCGCTTTTGTAACGAGGCTACTGTCAACTGGTCTAGTTCTTCCTGTTCGCTTTTGTAACGGCGCTACTGTCAACTGGTCTAGTTCTTCCTGTTGGCTTTTGTAACGACGCTGCTGTCAACTGGTCTAGTTCTTCCTGTTCGCTTTTGTAACGACGCTACTGTCAACTGGTCTAATTCTTCCTGTTCGCTTTTGTAACGACGCTACTGTCAACTGGTCTAGTTCTTCCTGTTCGCTTTTGTAACGACGCTACTGTCAACTGGCCTAGTTCTTCCTGTTCGCTTTTGTAACGACGCTACTGTCAACTGGTCTAGTTCTTCCTGTTCGCTTTTGTAACGACGCTACTGTCAACTGGTCTAGTTCTTCCTGTTCGCTTTTGTAACGACGTTACTGTCAACTGGTCTAGTTCTTCCTGTTCGCTTTTGTAACGACGCTACTGTCAACTGGTCTAGTTCTTCCTGTTCGCTTTTGTAACGACGCTACTGTCAACTGGTCTAGTTCTACCTGTTCGCTTTTGTAACGACGCTACTGTCAAATGGCCTAGTTCTTCCTGTTCGCTTTTGTAACGACGCTACTGTCGACTGGTCTAGTTCTTCCTGTTCGCTTTTGTAACGACGCTACTGTCAACTGGTCTAGTTCTTCCTGTTCGCTTTTGTAACGACGCTACTGTCAACTGGTCTAGTTCTTCCTGTTCGCTTTTGTAACGACGCTCCTGTCAACCGGTATAGTTCTTCCTGTTCGCTTTTGTAACGACGCTACTGTCAACTGGTCTAGTTCTTCCTGTTCGCTTTTGTAACGACGCTACTGTCAACTGGTCTAGTTCTTCCTGTTCGCTTTTGTAACGACGCTACTGTCAACTGGTCTAGTTCTTCCTGTTCGCTTTTGTAACGACGCTACTGTCAACTGGTCTAGTTCTTCATGTTCGCTTTTTTGACGACGCTACTGTCAACTGGTCTAGTTCTTCCTGTTCACTTTTGTAACGACGCTACTGTCAACTGGTCTAGTTCTCCCTGTTCGCTTTTGTAACGACGCTACTGTCAACTGGTCTAGTTCGTCTTGTTCTCTTTTGTAACGACGCTACTGTCAACTGGTCTAGTTCTTCCTGTTCGCTTTTGTAACGACGCTACTGTCAACTGGTCTAGTTCTTCCTGTTCGCTTTTGTAACGAAGCTACTGTCAACTGGTCTAGTTCTTCCTGTTCGCTTTTGTAACGACGCTACTGTCAACTGGTCTAGTTCTTCCTGTTCCCTTTTGTAACGGCGCTACTGTCAACTGGTCTAGTTCTTCCTGTTCGCTTTTGTTACGACGCTATTGTCAACTGGTCTAGTTCTTCCTTTTCGCTTTTGTAACGATGCTACTGTCAACTGGTCTAGTTCTTCCTGTTCGTTTTTGTAACGACGCTACTGTCAACTGGTCTAGTTCTTCCTGTTCGCTTTTGTAACGACGCTACTGTCAACTGGTCTAGTTCTTCCTGTCCGTTTTTGTAACGATGCTACTGTCAACTGGTCTAGTTCTTCCTGTTCGTTTTTGCATTGCTGTTACTCTCAGTTGATCTGGTTCTTCCTATCCCCTTTTGTATTTCTACCACTGTCAATTGATCTGGTTCGTCCTGTCAGTTTTGTCTTGGATGCTACTGTCAATTAAGCTTTAATACTGGAAACTGGAATTTCACAGCTCTGCGGCTCCAGGTTCTGAAAGTCGACCACGATACCCGAGAAATTCAAAGACCATGGTATCAATGATTGCGTATTATTGTTAATGGGAATACGGCGAATATTAATTTCTTCCGAGACCAGAATCGCCGTTGCAGCTATGGTTTAATCTCGCGAACGGGAATATCCCGGTTACAGGTTCTGAAAGTGGTAATGAGTGCTAATGCCCGGGGAATTTATAGACTAGGGAATAACATGTTGCGGAATGCAACCTTTGATTCCCGGTTCTGTCCTATGCAATTCCTGGGTATCGGGACTGATATTCAGAAACGGTAACTGGTAATTTCCCGGTATCGTGACTGACTTTCAAACACGAGAACCAGAAAATTCCCGTTCCCGGGATTAAACCCTACTGTCAATTGATCTGGTTCTTCCTGTCCGTTTTTTCATTGATGCTGGAGTCAGTTGATTTGTTCCTCCTGTCCGCCTTCCCATTGGTGCTACTGTCATGTGATCTACAAATAAAATTGTCGCAGTTTGTCGAATTGACGAGACCAGGAGCCAATACTATAAAAATTTTACAATTGTATTTTCTAGAATTGTATTCTCTACCTATTAATATGTTGACTAAAATTAATCATTAGCATTTTAAAAGATATGGCAATTTGCCAACTGGCAAATTGCCACATCCTTAAAAATGCTAATGGTTCAGGTCAACCCATTTAAAATCATGACTACAGTACGTGGAGAGTGGATTGTAGTTAAATCACCCGCGGAGTGGAGTTATCACCCAAGCTATAACTTTCAAATTGTATACATATCGAAAAAAAAAACACAAGCAATGTTTCAGCCAATGAACCTCCGGGTTTAACCCGGAGGTCCATTGCTGAAACTTTGCTTTACTGGTTATGCTTTGCAACAAATTTCCAATTATTGCTTGGGTGGAGTCTCCACTCTTGCGAGTGATTTAGTGATAATACACTCTCCACGTACTGTAGAAAATACAATTTTAGAAAATACAATTCTAAAAGTTTTTTTTTTGTATTGGCCCCAGATCGACTAGATCAAACGCGACACCGAAGGGACAGCATCGTGTTTGATGTTGCAGAACTGTCCTCGTCAGCTCGACAGAATATAACAAATCAGACTACTTGACTGTTGTAATAATTTGTTTATAAAATAACAATATCGGGTATTTGAAAATTGAACATGACACATGAAATATAAACAGAAGAGAAGCTGTATTAACTACACAACACATTAGAACACCTGGAATTAGCAGTAGATATCTAATGCAGTACGACCACTGTGGACTGGTCACTTTCCACTGGTGGGTAAAATTTTCACGGACACAATAATATCTTACCTCCTACAAGTATCTGGGAATTTCATTGGTTCAAAGACGTCACATGCAGACTGCATATAAAACCATTGTCAACATCAATATACGCTGACAGCTATTGGTAATCTCCCCTTTGTTCATTGATTATTCAAAATGGCGGCAGCCGATAAACGCTTCAAGTCGAAAGATTGAGAGTTGGAAGCCCATATTTGGTCTGAAGTGCAGGTTAGGCAACTTAAAAGGCTTCATATTCTGTGGATGTGTGTCATGTTACCTTCGAAATGAAACTGTTTGGTATGTATGAATTTGCCTTATTACAATTCATGGGAGAGTGCCTGTAGGCACTCTCCCATAAATTGTAACAAGGCAAAGACACGTGAATACATTGTGAGAATTCTCTCATTTAATTTTGATCGCTGTTGTTATTAGTTATGTGCATCGATGCAGCAGTCGGTAAGATATATTCGTTACAGTTTCTTGGTGGCCTAATATGGTATATATGGTGTCAGTTAATTCCATAGTGGACTCGAGCATCGCTCTCGTCCAATATGAAATTAACTGACACCATATATACCATATTAGGCCACCAACAAACTGTGTAACTAATAATATTAGATTCCAAACACTAATTATAGGAATAATCATTAAAAATTTAATTAATGAAGCACCGGACACAATTCGGTGATACATTAATTAAAACTTGGTGATGATGATTTTGTTACCTGGTGAACGCATGCGTGGACATCACTGCCCACGCGTGGCTTACGATCGGTCCACGGCGACTGTGCTGTAGTTATATCTTATAATGATGAGAAGTCTGAATTCATCTTTATTGAAAATCGTTTTAAAATGTATAGATTCTAGTACGATTTTGTGTGTTAGTATCTAGAAATGTGTTGAGTAAACTATTTCTCAAACAGGCCTCCAATGGAATGTTTGACGGGAGTGTTCAGCGTAAACTCCAAGCGCTCAGACCACAAGTGTAATTTAGGAAGGAATCCTATACTGTTATGGGAGGTTTGTTTACCTACTTTTTGTGGAGTTTGAGCGCAGACTACCGTTGATTTACTGTGATGTAACTTTATTCACAAAAACATACAAATATTCTTTCGTGCTCAAATTATAGATATTCCACTCAATAAATATTTAGTTTGTCCTATAGGGTAACAGGACAAAACCCCCTCAAGACAAAACCCCTTCGAAAAAAAAACCTCTCTTTCTGCATTCAAAGACAAAACCACCTCAAGACAAAATACCCCTCAAGACAAAAAACCCTCAAGACAAAACCTCCTCACAAGAAATAATATTATTTATAGAATATGGTGAAAATGAAAATAGTACTGGTATCCACTTTTTAACAGATGATTTCTTAATCAACTTTTCATTGAATTTTTCATTTCATGAAATATATATTTAAATTATTCAGCCATTTAAGAGTTGAATGACATGTTTGTAGATTCCCTTTGTTAATTTTATGTTAAATCTAGTTTCTATCGGCTAATAATAATAATAATAATAATAATAATAATAATAATAATAATAATAATAATAATAATAATAATAATAATAATAATAATATCTTTTCATCCCATTTTTCCATTACTATTCTAAGAAGTCTTGTTCCACTAGGCAAATATTTGGGACATTCTAGAATGAAGTGTTCCAGGGTCTCCGTTAAAAAAAATGAAAAAATAAAATAAAATAAAAAAAAAAAAAATTCAAATCGTGTTCATTATCATTTATGTTTTTGCTATGTGAGGGGGTTCTGTCCAAGAAGTCAATTAAGGTGAAGGGGTTTTGTCAGCTGGGTTTTTTTTCCGAGGGGGTTTTGTCTTGAGGGGGTTTTATCCTTTATTTGTCCTAAAGGCATCATGATATTAACCCTTTACCCAACGCAGACGATATCAAAATTTATTATTTTAAATATATCTTTTTCAAATTTTTCAAAACATTTCAACAAAACCATATCATGTGACCCCTCGTTGAAACGAGCTGATATGGTTTTGTTGAAATGTTTTGAAAAATAATATTTTTTCAACTGCTGAATTTGCATATTACACGTGCGGATGTGGTCGATTCGTTGGGTAAAAGGTTAACATAACGGGTGGAACTTTGCCGCGTAATCATTAAGCAACAACCGTGGTGAGTCGTCTTCATTCACACGCATTTAGTTAACAAACATGTCTAACAGTATTATAATGACATTAAAAATTAGATCAAATCAATTCTCGATTGACTAAACTTTCTTGCGTTGATTCAAAGAAAATGAATGTTTATGGTACTTTTAAATTCAACTGTTTGGAATATTTCAATTTGTCGGAAACGCGAACCGTAGGTTCGTTTTTCCGGACAACTCGTTTCAGGAAAAACATTTCGTACACTAGGCGCAAAAACATTTGTTCCTTCCCTTGGGTACCCACCCACCCCTTTTTTGAAGGAAAACATTTTTTTTCCATTTTGAAATTTTGTACCCACCCCAAAATTAGTGGAAATCGCACATAAACTGCTTTGATTGGCAATTTTAACGGGTCTTTTTTGCTGGAACATGGTTTGTATTGTTCCAGCAACCATTTCCAACATTTAATCTACCCACAACCAGCTGATGAAGATTGGTCGGAATTTGGTCCCATTTCTTGGCAAGTTTATGAATTATTCAAACTTTCTCACCGACACTGACAGTCAGTGTTTACATGGGGAATCGGGAGAGAATATAGCATATACTGGCATTCTACCTGAACAGTATTAAGATGGGTGCAGCAGGAACAGGTGTGAAATATGTTGAACATTTTGATGCTTTTACTGGTTTCACCACTGTATTTGCTGCTATTTCTACTACTTCTTTCTGTTTCTACCCATTTCTACACTCAATTGTTGTTTCATCCGTCTAATATGAATTTGTTAAGCATTATCAAGTGCACAATTCGTAGAGAAAGTTAGCTCAATGTTGTACTGAACCTGTCAATAGTCAATATGATGAGGGGTGGTTCTTTGGTATCGGAAATCCACTCCTCATAAACTGCACTGTTGCACCTTGGACGAATTGAGTAGTGTACCAAATCGTCGCATGAGTGCTAGAATGTTCTATGTCCCCTATGGGACATAGAACATTCTAGCACTCATGCGACGATTTGGAGCGGTTAGTAAGCTTTGGTTGATTCATCTTAGCAAGTCAGATGAAAAAGTGCGAAAGAAATAGTGACCACGTTGATTTGAAAAGGTCTACCATATCTCTCCAAATTTGGTCGGGATGCATTTTGGAAATTTTGGGGCTATGATGTGTCGAATGACACTCCCGTGATTTATATATTACCTTACCTTTTACGCAATGAATGTCAGTGTTATGCTACAATATATTGGAGGCTGTTCATTCAGCTCAGAGGCTTGAAACCTATTTGCTCAAAATATGGTACAGGACCAGTGATAGGACAGTAACTTTCCAAGTGGTTGTTACAATATTCAGCTTCATCTCACTGAAACATAATACACATGCGTATCCTTTCTGACTCAGATGATCCTAACACACTTTGTTCTATGATTTAATTTTATTCTTTGTTACAGCAGGTTGCTATAGTTTAATTTAAAAGAAGTTAATTTTATTTCTATTATAAGATAACCCAACCAGGTGTCTTATATGTGTTTGCAAACCTTTCAGATTCCATATGCCAGGTTTCTCTCCAGACATCCAGTATCTTCCTCAACATGTGCTATACACTATGGTGCAGGGGTAAATAAATGAAATTCATATTAACTCAACTGATTCTCTATTGACAAACTGTTTACACCGTTGTATATACAGTTTGTTAACATGGAATCAGTTTCCCTGTTGATAAACTCTCTATCAATAAGATATAATGTCCTATATTTGATGGTTCAGCCTTTTCTTTCAGTATATCACAAACTGAAGAGAATTGGCATGAAGGCTACCCACTAAGCCCAAGGCTTGAATGATCAATAACAACCCTACATTTTGCTCATACATGTGTACGACTGAAAATCATAATTACATAATGAGAATCCGTGAAAGTAGAATTGGGAAACGGCATTATGCCACTGTATGATGCCTATATTCATGGTGAGAAGAGTCCTTTTATTGTCAGATCTGGTTAGATTACATTTATGTTAGATTGCATAAATGATAATTCTTTTAAATTGCTTTAACTGCAATCATGAACCACTGATGGTGTGATGGGGAACGGTGTACGTCTGTCAACATTCCCATGCTGCTAGCCCCTATCCTGTACTGCGAATCATCCCCATGTTAACTCCAAGGAAATGGAGTGGTGGCAAAAAGCCTACACAAGCTTCTGTGATCAATATACATAACTTGTTTGAAAGATAAGAGCTCATAGGAAAAAAAGTCAAGGCATGGAAAAAACGTGTTTTCAGAGCCGCTGACCTGCCCACCCACCCCCGCCTTGTGTCCGGAAAATATCTGACGACCCCCCCCCCCCCCACCCCCTGGACAACTGGAATATTCCAGACCACTGAATCTTAAACATAGGCGATGGACTATTTAGTGCTTTATTAGGGGGCGCAGTGGCTCAATAGGCAGAGGTGCAGGCTGCAAGCTGAGAGCTCCTCGGTTCGAATCCCACCTGCGGCAACCACGTTGAGTCCTTGGCAATACACTTCACCCCCATTGCCTACGTGTGGGCACGGTGGCGCTGTAAACTAAGGATTGCTGCCCTTCGATGGTGCACCTGTCTTCAACCAATGCAACCCCCGCTTGTGTGGGTTTAGTATGTTGCGAGCTGACAGTTGCTCGTGTTGCTTGGTGGTTCTCTCTGGTACTCCGGTTCCCTCCACCCGTAAAACTGTCGTGGTCATGATTAGCCATTGTGCAGAAATATGTGACCTTAAACACCAATAAATAAATAAATATTGTTTTATAAGGTTTAACGCCACTTTCGACAGCCTGGGTCGGCTCGTGTCGTAAGTTCTACGACCGACGGAGGCTTGATTACACGGCGATATCCACTGAACGGCAGGAGCAACGATGGACCATAAGCCAGGCCTGGCATTCTTAAAAATGCAGGAGGGCTAAACGTCGCTCCTCTCGCATGGCCCAGGGGAGCGATTAGATCTCCTCACCTCAACCTTACAGAAGCTAAAAGTGTCAAAATGAAATTTCTCTATTAATGAATTCTGCTTTGTGCACATTTTATTTGATGCTGCTTACAAGGTAGTCTCTGTGTGACGGCTACACTGCCCCTCCCACACCTCCGGGCCTAGGCCGGGAGGTGTGGGAGGGGCAGTGTGGCCGACTTATAGAGACCACTAACATAGCCGAGATCTGAAAAGATGTGGCTTTCAGGAATAGGCTGCTTTGTTAATCATATTTTTCTACGGCCAGTAAGGCTAGTTTTCGCCCTCCTTAATTTTTTTAAGGCGAGTAGTAGGTGAGCGAATAAAGCGCTCTCCTGAAAATGCCAGGCCTGCATAAGTTATGTTTTGGAGGCAAATCTGAAAAAAATATTAATATTCTAACGCCAATTTTAGTGAATCGCATTAAAGGAATATCACCGGTATTATTATTTATTGGGGTATAACGACACCTTCGACAGCCAGGATCACCTCGTGTTGGACAGTTTTACGGCTGTAGGAAGCCAGAGTACCCAGAGAGAACCACCGAGCAACGCCGAGAAATTGTCAGGCTCCCGAACGTACTAACTCCGCACAAGCAGGGTTAGCATTGTTGGAAGAGTGGGAAAAGTGCACCATCGATGTGTAGTACACCTTAGTACATAGCGCCACCGTGCCCCCCACATGGGCAGTCGGAATTAAGTGCCGTGCCAAAGGACACAACGCGGTTTCCCCTGGTGGGATCGAAACGAGCACCTTTCGGTTTGAAGTCCAATGCCGTAACCACGTAACCACTGACAACAGTGCTCTCAGATGGACTTTTTGGGAGGTTAGACTGGTTCCAGGATATAACAGCGTCCAATTCCTTGCAGAATATGACTGGTGGCTGAAGAGCTTGCTTAAACACACTTTTTTAATTCTGCAAACATCACTTGAGCCTCGTCTGAGGCAGACTTGATATGAATTTAGAGATGTTGAGACTCACGTGTCCCAGCTAGCCAGAATAAATGGGAAAAAGTCGACGGAAATAAAGAGTTATTAGTGGATATCATACAACGAATCAAGTCTGAAAATTAGCAATCTGTCGTTTGTAGAATGAGGTCCCCGGGGGTGAATTCACTGATACTATCCCATACAGTAGGTCAATTTATCCTCTGGGTACCTCTTTCTTTTTAGGCTTGAGACCTTGATTAAGATTGAGGTTCAGGGTAGCATCACCAGATTCACCCTCTGGGGACCTCATTTTGCAAATGACATTCTGTTTTTTTCCAGGCTTGCAACAAATGCATTTTCTGCAAGAAATCGGTAGATGGAGAAAATATTAGAATCATACATTTGTGACAGGGGAACTTTGGTCAAGACAATATTTTCTACAGGGGATTTCACGTAAGATACGAAAACTGGACGACTTTGCACTCCAATAAATTTAATAATAATTCTCTGGCCTCCTGCTTACATGTGACGCCCGTCGGGTACCAAACAATCGGGTCACCTGACTAATTTTTGCACAGTTAACAAAATGATACATATATACTATTCACAAAAGTAGGGGATATCCAAACTGATATTGATATTTTCGGAAAATGGTACAGTTAAAACAAGAAGTCCTGTCATGAAATGCGCACAAATAGCACGTTCATCTGCGCGTTAATATACGCGTTATGGCCATAGTAAAGCTATCAAATTCTGTACATATGGCCTGTGCACAAGCAATGTTTCAGGCAATGGACCTCCGGGTAACCCGGAGGTCCATTGGCAGAAACATTGCATGTGTTTGCCATGAGTTAGCAGGAGAACCTGCCGTGATTTGGATGCCATTCGATATGGCAATTGCGCGCAACTCCAACGTGATAAGTGCACTATTTGTGACAGGACTTCTAGTTTTAACTGTATTGGATACGCGCTATTTGACACATCAATATGTTACCAAGTTCAGTGTGGATCATGAATGTCACCGGCCCACGAAAACTTCGTGCAGGTTAATGTCTGTGAGATACGTTTTGAGATTTTCATTTGTACTGGACGGGCTTTTTCGGAGGTCTCATCGTTCTTTTCTTGGTATAAACTCGTTCATCAATAGTTTTTAGTTGAAACGTAACTTTTGAGGTATGCGAAGACTGACGCGAAACGAACGTTTAGGTGCCGTTGGCATGTTGGAAGCTGACAACAAACAAACTGCAGTGACTCAAATTCTCAATGTTACTCAATCGGTGATTAGCAGGTTGCGGTCACGCTACTGTCAGACAATCAATGTTGATGACAGACGTCGGTCAGGTCGTGTAAGGGCAACTGCCAACCAGGATCGTTTCATCCGAACCACAGCATTACGTAACCGCCATCAAAGTGCCTCAGAAATTGGACAGCAGCTACACCGAGCGACAGATGTGCGAGTCAGTGGTCGATCTATCCGAAATTGCTTACACAGCTTGAATAATGTCATGTTTTACTGAACGTTACATCGCAGCAAGGCGTAATTGGTATGGAGCACGAAAGCGCTGGGTCAATCGTCAGTGGAGCAACGTCATGTTTTCCGGTGAATCGAGGTTCACTCTCGACATCCACGGCAGGCGAAACAGAGTGTGGCGGTGGCGGAACGAACGATACCATGACATAACCGTTAGGCCGCACGATCGTTTTGGTGGTAGATCGGTTATGGTGTAGGGAGGCATAACCATGACAAGCAGAAGCAGAAGCAGAACAGCAATACATGTCATACGCCTTTAGGCGAGGAAGTGTAATAAAAATTATGACATACCAGAGACTCTATCTATCTCTGAGCCCTTTTCAACAATCAATCAGATGGTAGGTTTCATCTGCGCATACCAGAACGTACAGATGGCCATCATAAAATAGGTGACAATAGTCGCTTTCGGCAGCGAAAGGATTAAATAGAATCTGATCGGAATTTAACCCTTTACCCAACGTAACACCAAAACCGCCTATTAATTTTCATTATTTTTCTCATTTTGTGTCTCAAAAACATAGGTTATGACCCCTCTTTGGAACGAGCTCGTTGAGCTCGTTCAAATGAGGGGTCATAACCTATGTTTTTGAGACAATTTCAAGAATTTTGTTTGCAAGTGTCGTCTGCTTTTCATGTTAGGTGAACTATGGCTCTCACAAGTTCACTCCTCTCCATAGAAAATCAAACATAATCATGTACTTGCCACTTCTAGAAACAACGACAGTGTGAAATCTCTGTGATGTACGATCAGAAAGCTATAAAAGGTTCGCCCGTAAACTGACATCTTTTTCTGGTAACAACAACCTCGACCGTTGATATATTGACCCCGAAGGCAGTTCAGCACAGGAGCGGCGGAACGATTTTCAAAGTGTGTGGGGGAGAGGGGGGGGGGGGGGAGCTGGATCGGGCGATGGATGGTCGTCGAACTGAAAATTTTAAATTCCAGGGTCCCAAAACCCCCATTTTCATCCATCTGAGTGGATAGTTTGAGATTTTTCAGGAGATGTATTTGAAAGATTTCACACTTTGAGAGCTGCCGCTAAAAAACGTCGGTAAAGCATACAGGCGAGGGCTATTTATCAGCTTTGGTGGTCACGACCAAAGCTGATAAACAGACCTCACCTGTATGCTTTACCAGACGTTTACAGCAATTATACTGTCTGTGGATTATCTTGTTTGGGGTGGATTTGGTACTTGTATCTGTAAGCTTACGATCTATTTCAGTTAACCGATTTATTAACAGGCTGTATACATTTTAGCGTTTGTTGCCAATTACTGCAAAACATGTTTCGAAATCCATCGAAACTGAACCAGTACGAGAGAAACATAGCTGGGAAAATATGGGGGAGGCTCTGGATTCGCCCCTTGTTTCGCCAGACCCCCCAACCCCCACCCCCGGTTCCGCCGCCCCTGCAGCACATCTTTTATTTTCAAAATCAACCTCTGTATGCTACGCGGTCAAACAGTCAAAATATCTTGCACGGAAACCGAACTTTTAACATTAACAGAACTTCTAACGGTAATATGAGACCTTCTAAACAAAAGGTAATATTTGCCAAAGAGACCGAGAAATGAATGCCAAAGATATTGCCTGGAAAATGAAATGTTCTTTATTGTAACGATGACATTGACGTTTCATTTACTGACCACAAATGCAAACCATACGCCACTTCACCCTCTCAGCCAGCGCATGACGTTCCATAGTAGAACGTCCAAAGTATTCAGGTCGTCCCCTGAGTTCCAATGTGTTCTATGTGCCAGTAGGCACATAGAACACATTGGAACTCAAGAGACGAGGTATTGCCATGAAACAGATGCTTCGGATGAACTGGGGCGCAGAGTTGAAAAGCGACTTCTATGTACACCCCACCTTTGTTGAAGTATAGGTTGTAAGTATTTACGTAAAAATACCCAAAATTAAATTCCAGTAGGTAATCGAAATTCTATTGCACGGGACGTCTATTTCGCTACAATTCTTGTTAAAAAAAAAGAAGCATAAATCTTCCATTAATTATTGAGAATTCACGAACCAAACTCTAAATTGATTGTTACTCTAGATTTTGAGCATAAACGTCATTTTCTCAAATGTAAAAATTCAGAGCCGAAAAAGGACTAAAACCAGGTTAGTAAAGGCTGGGTGTGTGGGATGGAGTATTGTTTCCCAACAATCGTGTGTTCAAATTCCTCCGCGCTAGCATAAAAGTGTCAATTTGGGGGTAATTAGGGGATACGTGAGTAGGACCAGTCCTACAATACGTAGGTCGTGAACTGGTCACTTTCCACGGGTGGGCAGTATTTCCACGAACACAATAATATTAGATTCCAAACACTAATTATAGAAATAATCATCAACAATTTCATTAATGAAGCACCTGGTACAACCCGGTGTTTCATTAATTAAAATTTTGCTGCTGATAATCTTTATTGCCTGGTAACCGCATGCGTGGACATCACGACCCACGCGTAGATTATGACCAGTCCACGGCGGATGGACTGTAGATATTAGGCACGGCAATCGATAATGTCGTGGTTATATTTATTTATTTATTTATTTATTTATTTATTTATTTTTTTTTATTGGTGTCTAACAACACTTTCGACAACCACGGCCACCTCGTGTTAGACAGTTTACTGGTGGAGGAAGCTGGAGTATTTAAATTAGTTTTAAAGTTTTAAATTCTTACTGACGTTGATGATTTTTCAAAACATTGGCTACTGATTTTGGCTTTTTTGGTAGATAAATGATTCCCCCAGTTATGTGTAAGACGAATTTCGTCTGTTCTGCCCGCGCCACTAATCATGTGAATGTCTGACCAGAAAAAAATTCTCGACACGAATAGTCGACAATAGATAGCATTTCCTTGAAAGTTTATTCTCTCCCGCGGTTGTGCCTGGTCATCCAGCGTGGTGTGCGAAAAAGGTTAAGTTGTGACGGAAAGTTATGTCAAGTTTTTAACTGGTAGAGTGCTAAGTTATTTTTGGTCTTCAGAATTTGTTCTCCTGTCTTTGCCTTGTAACGATTTATGGGAGAGTGCCAGAGGGCACTCTCCCATAAATTGTGACAAGGCAAATCCACGCATACTAAATAATTCCACTTACAAGATAATATGAAACACATCCACAGCCTATGAAGCTTGTATGTTACAGTACCTGCCCTTTAGAATAAAGCCCAAATATGGACTTCCAGCACTCTACCAGTTAGTGAAGATTCAACATTCTCAATATTCGCTATCGTTATAAATTAAAGATTGGTAATAAATCAGAGTGTTCGTATTGAAGTGTTCGATTGCATTCTAAGTGCTTTTCTGTTGTTGCAGGTATTGAAAGAGAGCTTTGCGTGCAATATGATCGGAGTTACCGACCGACATTTAACGTCAAGGTCCCCTTAAGTCAGATTTATTGAACTACCAAATCAATCAACAGTATTTCAACAACAACAAAGAAAAATGAAAGCTTTGGGTTCTACCCTTGCGAGTCGGAGGCCGCGATCTCTTATTGATGCTAGATCAACGAGGAATAGCAAATATAGTTTGGAAAGAGTAGAAAAGTAAAAAGAGTAGTGCTCTACCTGCAAAGGAGAAGGGAAGTAAAGGTTTCCTCTGTGTCCGCCCGTCTCTCCGTCTATCCAACAGTCTGTCCATTTGTCACGCTTTGGTTTCCGGTCATTATTTTTTTTAACCGTATATCCGATTGTCATCAAACTTGGACGGATGATGTCCTTTGAGAAGCGGGGAAAGAAACCTATTGATTTGGGGGTCAGTATGTCAAAGGTCAATGCCATGACCAATATAAATGGACTCTAAATGGGACTTGAAACGGTTTCCGGCTAATATCTTTTTAACGATTCTCACACTCCTGAAAAATAATGCCCATGAGGACGAAGAAGAACTCTATTGATTTTGGGATCTGTTGCTCAAAGGTCAAGATTACTGCAGCAAAAAGTGTACTCTCATTTGGGACTTAAAAATTGTAAGGAAAGGTTTTCCGTATATCATCCAGTGTATGCAATTCTCATCGAACTCAAATGCACAATTCATCTTGGTTAAAAACAACAACAACAACAACAACAACAACAACAACAACAAACAGGCAATACATTTTGAGCCAGATAACCTATTCGCAAAATTATGTCCCTTACATAAAATAAAATATCACTTTTATTCACTTCCTCCATGTTGACCTGATTTTTTTATATGTAATCATAATATATAAAGATAAAGTCCAATATCAATATACAGATAGGATAAAATAATAATTGATTTAAACGAACACGCCGTAAATAGTTCCGTCCCTTCCGACTGTTTCCGACAGTTTGAAAATAAATAAATTAAAAGGTTATTATTAACATTTACAAAAATAACATCATTAATATTTACTCACTGTTTATTCACTCAAATCTCTATTATTACCACTTTAGCGGGCGTTCTCTAGTACATTAACACAGTTTAATAGAGCATTACTAGAAGGTAACGCTCTACTTCAAAAAGTCACTTGACGTGTCGGGCCGTTTATGGATTAAACATCTCATTAACAGCCCAACATGTCAGATGATTTTGTTCCTCGATGCCGTACACTCGGAAATGGAAACGGTTTCCAGAAATGGTTTCACCTTGTGAACAATGTGATTTTTATTTAAATTATTAAATATGTAAAATAAAGGAAATCTATCCCCATGAGAACTAGCAGCTGTATATAGTAAGAAAGTCTGTATACATTTTACGCCTTTATTTGACTTAAAAGCGGAGAGTATCAGGTCTGTTTTAAGTTTTGAAACATCAATGCGAGTGAAAGCGTATCGGTGCCGATCACATGATAATCATATGACACCGGTATGTTTGGCAACAGACGATTCTATCATCTGTCAAAATTGAAAACGTTAAGTACAGGGTCAAAACGTTTTTTAGAATCCCAGTGTTAATAATAGTAATAACACGACTTTGTCGAGCCTTGTGGTTTATTAACGGCCCAACAGGTGTGAATAGCAGCCCTTCAGCTTATTAACGGCCCTCGACTTCGTCTTGGGCCTTTTATAAGCTGTCTGGCTGTTATTCACACCTGTGGAGCCGTTAATAGACCACAATGCCCTCCAATGTCATGTTATTGTTTTAAGAATTGAATGCAATTTTTATAATCTTTATTGGAGTATGAACGTGTGGGAATGGGTACAAATTATGTATGAAGGGATTCATAATGTGTACCCATTCCCACACGTTCATACACCAATAAAGATTATAAAAATTGCATTCAATTCTAATAATTATATTCCGTAACTGTTTCAACTACTTTTTACCAAACAACAAAGCAGAAAGACGAAATAAAACATGTACGAACGAACGAGGCGAAAAAACACCCTCACACAAAAGACAAAGCGCACAACTCTGATTTTTAATTTTCACAACTTTTGAAAGAGAAACGAGTATTCTAATAACGGGCTTTATGCCACAGTTAGGAAATGTCACCAAAGAAACAGCAGCGGAGTTGATCACTGCGAGAGGCGCTAAAAGTTAAAAACCCGCCCAAACACCGCCCGAAGTACATTCTGTCAACTGCGCTCTACGGTAAATGCGGGTCAAAGTTCGACCAAATGTATTCATTGGAAAATGAATTACATTTGTTCATGACGTTTTCATCCAGCTGACCAATGGGAATTGAGTATTTGGATCCAAAACGTATAACTACATTAACAATGTAATTATATATTAGCAAATAATTTATTATCTTACAGAAGGCTTATAAAAAAGCTCGCAAGATAAAAAAAGTTTTAGGAACAAAGAAATGTTTGATAAGGTTCAGATTACATGGATAAACTATTAATTCAATTGGCCCAAAACAAATAGCCATGATTATACATTTTACCAATAGATTACTTGAGAGGTGTGAATTCTGTCTCGCCTGTGTCGTCAGAAAACGATTTTATTGAAAACGACTCACTGAAATAATAAACAATAAATCCTGCGAGTCATTCCAAGAGTATATGTTTGATGCCAAGAGAATTTTAGTTCAATTGGTACGGTTGGCACCAGATAAGTTAAACACTGATCTGATGTAGGGCTGTCACGATTAATCGATTAATCGATTGTCGATCGGTCACGACGAAATCGATTAGTATTTTTCGTTGTCGAAGAATCGGTAAATTTTACCCCGTTTTAGACGTTTAATAATTTAAAAAGAAATTTGATGAAAAAACTATTGTTTCTGAAGGTAAAAGGTCAAGAACGTCGACGTTAAACTTCAAGAAGCCGTTAGAAGCATTTGTCTTTTAGGTACATTCAGAGCTTTGATGTTCTGAATTTTTGAACCGTCAGTGTAATAATCAAGACTGGTCGGCAGTTGCGAACTTCGCAACTGACGACCGGTCTTGATTATTACACTGACGATTCAAAAGTTTAGGACATCAAAGCTTTGAATGTACCTAAAAGAGGATCGTCTTCGTTGTTTACTTGAGGTAGGTCAACTGACTTGAACTTAATTTCTGATGACTTCAAAGAGAGGGAGAGGCGTCATCTAGTTACGATTAATAGATTATTATCGATTATTTGCTACGATTAATCGATTCATAAATTAAAAAATCGGGACAGCACTAATCTGATATATCTGATTCAAACACCTTTCTCATCTTCATTTGGACAGACCGAGAAAAACACAAATGCCAATAAACTGAAGCGTGCCAATATCTCATTAACCTTTTACCTAAAGAATTGGCGCATCCGCCCCCGTAATGAACAAATTAAGCATTTGTAAAAAAAAATTTTCACAAAATTTAAACAAAACCATATCATGTGTCCCCTCATTGGAACTAGCTCACCGAGAACGTCCCAATGAGGGGGCGACATGATATGGTTTCGTTGGAATTTTATGAAAATGTTTCAGAAACAATAATTAAAATAATAAATTATGATATCCTGTGCGATGAGTAATGGGTTAAAAAATGGTTGAACCAGTTGATAGTTACAAGGGATCATGACAGATTTTAGCGACAAGCCGATTTTACGACGACTTTACAGGAGAACGCCGGGGAACAGACAATGACATTTGTTTTTAAGCTTCTAGTTTTAAGAATTTGGACATTCGATGACTTTATCGTTTATTGTTTTGAAATCTTACCTCAAGACGAATCTTTCTCAAATGGGGAATATTGAGCAATGTCTAAACTGAAAGAAATAAACGCAAATTGTTTCTAGGTGGCGCTTCAAAGATGGCGCCAAACTACTCAGAAATTTAAATTGCGCGACATGCATTGCAAAAGCATCAATACAAAAGCGGACAGGACTTTCGACCGAATCATGACTGTGTTCGAAATTCTCTGTCTTTCTTCCCACAGCACATTCAACCTGGCAAGACTCAATATCTACATAGAATTTCTCCTAAAACATTCGTGCTGTTGTGTTTTGTGAGTTATCCCGAAAGATGACACATCAATCAAACCGTTCCCATTTTCAATTTTAATTCTCCCAATGTTATATAATTAAAGTTATTTCATTCATCTCTGACGTATTTCGTCATGAAAATCGACTTTCAATAAAGTTACCTCCCTGAAATTATTAGACGGACGATGAAGGTCCAATTAACTGGTTGAGTGCTGGAAGCCGAATTTTTGGGCTTTATCCTGAATTGCGGGTACAACAGCTTAAAAACTTCATATTCTGTAGATGTGCTTGAATTAATTTTTATTTTATATTATTTAGTTTAAGTGGATTTGCCCTGTTACAATTTAAGGGAGAGTGCCTATGGGCACTCTCCCGTAAATTGTAACAAGGCAATAACATGTGAACAAAATTTTGACAACCAAAAAAAACCCGCAGCACTCTACCAGTTAAGAACAACGTAATTGTTGAGAAATTCCATATGGCATCATTGGAAATTAAAGCTAAGTTCCCATTTGTCTGTTGTTTTCGTATATTAACAGTTATAAACGAAATCGTGGCTTTTTATGGCCAGCTAATTAGAAGCAACTAAATAACTGCCCACTTTGCCTCTTTGTTCAGCGAATGTGTTTTTAGTGTAATTTGAAAGCTTTTATTCTTGCCATATAAAAAGTTAGCAAATCTTACCTCCTGGACTATTAATTAACGGAAAGGATAGTGCCTGTATTATATGTCACGATGTGCACACTGTTTGATACAATGGCCAGAGAAAAGAAGTTAAACGACATCAAAAGATGGTTAAAGTGCTTTTTTCTTATTTTTAAATGGGTTTAAGCCGAGAATAGTAGTCAAACATTGAAAATGAATGGGGAAAAATTGTAAAAAGCCGGCTTCTGTATACTTATACAACTCTACAAGAAAATGCCTGAGATTTGTAAATTGTGATCGTATCGATGTTATGACTTTGGTAACATTTAGAAATTTCAATGTTTAAATGAAATTTCCACATCCTTAGTGATTAATTTACTGAGAACTTTAAAATATTAACTCTTTGATCTCTAGTGGTATCTTCCATGCCAGTTCAATGGCAGCAATTAAAAGAGTCCATATTCATTATTTGGGGTAGACCAATCAATATTTTCAACATGCAGCCTCGGGGCTGCATGTTGAAAATATTGATTGGTCTACCCCACACATTTACTGAACAGCCATCCTGTATAATGACGTTATGCCGTATCATGTCCCTGACCGGAAAAAAAACGGCCGCTCGGGTTCCAAGGGTTAAGAGGAGTTAACTGTCCCGCAAATCTCTTCCAATTTCGAAAATTGTCAACGATGGTTTCGCTTTAAAAGATGAATGTAATGAAAAGCGGGCTATACACTCCGCCCAGGATACTCGGGTAGATAATGGCGTCCGGCTTCATCCTTGACCATTGTCTTCCGAATGCTCTGTCCCACGTGTATATTAGCCTTTTCGTTCCTCCTTTCAACGCCACTGACAGTTTTGGACATTGGAAGATATTTACAGGAAAGTTAACTCCCCTTAATTTTTCCAAAGCTTAACACCAAGTGTATGGGAATTTCACATAAAACACAATGCCGATCGGTAGCTCCGATTATGTTTTACGTAAGTAAAGCCGAATACAGTTTAAAGTAGAAGTTCTGTCACGAACTATGCGCTTATTTTGATATAATGTCGCGAAGGAATTGCCCAAAATTTCCATATCGAGGGGCACCCAAAGCACGGCAGATTCTCCTGGTTATCAACAGACAGCACAAGCAATGTTTCAGCCAATGAACTTCGGGGTTAAACCCGGAGGTTCATTGGCTAAAACATTACTTGTGTCTAGAGAATATGTACAGCATTTTATAGTCTTACTATCATCATAGTACGCATATCAGCGCGCAGAGTGACGTGCTATTTGTTGACAATTCATGACTGGACTTCCAGTTTTAAATGTACGCGTTATACCTTCTTTCAAAACTCAACACAAAAGGCATTTACCATTGCAATCGAAACTTTCAATAGGAATACTCTTGTTTATTATGAATCATTAATTTACAATACGGTCGTCGTGGAAAGGTCAAAATCCACGCGAGGGCACTATTTCCACTGAGGCGTTATCAGTGAATCTCCAACATAAAACAATGGAGTCGCCATCAAATTGTCAATGAATGAAGCATCTGGGGCAAACCCGGTGCTTCTTTCATTGAGTATTTACTGAAAACTACTGGTTATTGACTGAGAATAGTGCCCGCCCGTGGGACACTTTTCACACGTGTAGATTTTGACCATTCCACGGCGACTGTACTGTATAATGATGTCAATTATTGATTTTCTATTAACTGGTAGAGTGCTGAATTATTTCTGGTCATCAAAATTTGTTCATATATCTTTGCACTGTTACAATTTATGGGAGAGTGCCAATAGGCACTCTCCCATAAATTGTAACAAGGCAAATTCTAACAGACTAAATAATTTCACTTCACGGTGATATGTTGAACATCCACTGAATGGGAAGCCTTTATGTTGTGGTACCAACACTTCAGAATACAGCCCAAATATGGACTTCCATTACTCTACCAGTTAAAAGTTTGACTTCATATGTTTCATCAGTGATCTATGTAATTCGTACATCACGCTAATAAAGCCCCAGTGGCATCTTTGCGAATTTTTGTACGAATGTCCAAGAATATCCACGAATTTACATTTCCACGATTGACCGCGATTTTAAATAAAAATCGCTCTGAGTCGGCTTCTCTCAAGACCTTACTCCACCTTCACACGACCATCATACAACCTTGTACGGTTCATCACGACTGTGTTAAGATTCTACTAAGATTTTCCAAGCCGATTTAGTACGAATCGATAGGACCTTGTACGATGCGCCCGACACCGGTACGAACTAGTAAGATGATGCAAGTCCTAGCAAGAATCCTGGACATTCAGAACAGAATGATTTCGGAGCCACTGTTTGCCAGCGTGTATAATTATTTTGGTTGGATACGGAAGATGGGTGTACCTGCGTGAACCATACCCAAATTTGGCTTAGATTCTGTTTAAGTCCATTTTCGACAAAAATGGAACATTTTACCCATTTTCCCGAACTACATGACCGTGTTCATAACATGGTGTTTTTACCAATGGTCGATGGATTTGCTTCGCACTCTTTATGGACATTTTACTGATAACAACCTGAACCTTACCTCCGGATCTCTGTCTTCAGTTGTTTTCTCGAGATTTACCGTTGTACGGCTGCGTGGAAACTTATTTATACCATGATAACCTATTCTACTCTACTATACATGAAAAGCCTATGACATAAATTTTAGCTTTATACACCAACCGTGGTGAACACGTCAGCAATGGGATCTCAGTTGTCAAATTTTACACCTACTGTAGAACTACATCCAAGTTGACCTTTGGTGACGTCGACCTGAATGCGAACTTGTCTAAATTTATCGCACGGCACCTCGCGAAGAGTGAAATGAAAGTGGCAATTATTTATTACGTTTTAAATGAGTTTACTTACCCACATAAAACATAAAAAATTAACAAACATGCATTGTCTCATGTTAATAAGGCATCCATAACTCGAAATAGTATGTTATTGTGTTATTAAAATGGAAAAGGCCCCGTTTCTTTTTCTGTTTCGTTTCGGTGATAAAATTGACAGCGGAAGGACCGCCCACCGATGCTCATGTAAACAAAAACAAATCCGCACGTATGAACGGCTGCTGCTCAGTGAAATCGAGAAAAAGTAACAGCGACTCTTAATAATCTAATATCATGGTATAAATAAAATATACCCAAAGTAGTTTGGTGTACCAAATGTTCACCACTCGTTGTGAAGTGGTGTTAACCGCGCGCCAAAGGCTCGCGGTTAACACCACTTCACCGCTAGTGGTGAACATTTGGTACTCCAAGCTACTATGGGTGTATTCTATATATCTATTCAAGAAAATGCCACGATAATCTCGTCTGAATCCATCGAATGGTGAATATAATTTGATGAAGTAATTATTATTTATTTATTTATTGATGTTTAAGGTCACATATTTATGCACAATGGCTAATCATGGCCGTGACAGTTTTACGGGTGGAGGAAGCCGGAATACCCGGAGAGAACCACCGAGCAACGACGTGCAGCTGCCAGCTCCCCAACATCGTAACTCCGCACTGCAGCACACGCAGGGTTAGATTGGTTGAAGACATGCGTTCCATCGACGTGCAGGTCGCCTTAGTACACGGCGTCATCATGCCCCCACGCGGGCAATGCAGATGAAGTGTCTTGCCCAAGGGCACAACACGGTTGCCGCAGGTGGGATTCGAACCGAGGACCTCTCGGCTTGCAGCCTACACTTCTACCTACTGCGCTACCGCGCTCCCTGATGAAGTAATAAGTTTTGATCATCAAAATTTCAACCTGGAGATGGGTGGCATTTCAGAGCAAATGTAAGATTTTCAAAGTAATTCCCAGTGCTATTTATTTATTTATTTATTGGTGTTTAAGGTCACATATTTCTGCTCAGTGGTGGAGGAAGCCGTAGTACCCGGAGAGAACCACCGAGCAACGGCGAGCAACTGTCAGCTCCCCAAAATACTAACTCCACACCAGCAGGGTTAGCATTGGTTGAAGACAGCTACACCAACGACGTGCAGTACTCCTTAGTACAAAACATCACCTGGCCCCCGCGTAGGCAATTGGGGTGAAGTGTCTTGCCCAAGGACACAACGCGGTTGCCGCAGGTGGAATTCAAACCGAGGACCTCTCGGCTTGCAGCCTACAATTCTACCTACTGAGCCACTGCGATCCCAGTTCCCAGTGCTGATACCAATAGTTAAAATGAAGAGCAAAAACACATTTTAAGTATTTCTGTCGATCTCCAAGCGGACTGACTCCATCCATCAAAATGAATGTTTATTTCGCGCGTATATACTCTTATTTATGAATGTACGATTCGAATATTTTCAACAACTACCGATTTCGTGCAGAAAATATTTAAGAATTGAATGCAATTTTTATAATCTTTATTGGAATATGAACGTGTGGGAATGGGTACAAATTATGTATGAATCCCGAAGGGATTCATACAATTTGTACCCATTCCCACACGTTCATACTCCAATAAAGATTATAAAAATTGTATTCAATTCTTATAATTACATTCCGTAACTGTTTAAACTACATTTTACCAAACAACAAAGCAGAAAGACGAAATAAAACGTATACGAACGAACGAGGCGAAACACCACCCTCACACAAAAGACAAAGCGCACAACTCTGAGTTGAGCGCCGGTTTTCGGCATTGACCCAAATTTGTCAAATTGCCGTCTTTCGCAACAAAACTTGGAATGTTCAAAACAATTTATTTAACATATCAGTAAACTATAATCACTGATCACTGCGAGAGGCGCTAAAAGTTATAAACCCGCCCAAGCACCGCCTGAATTACATTCTGTCAACTGCGCCCTATCGTAAATGCGGGTCAAAGTTCCACCAAATGTATTCATTGGAAAATGAATTACATTTGGTCATGACGTTTTCATCCAGCTGACCAATGAGAATTGAGTATTTGGACCCAAAACGTATAACTACATTAACAATGTAATTATTATTATATGAAATCCACAAATAACATTTTTTTACAGGCAACGTTTTGCCATTACTTTTGACCGCCCAAAAAAGATGAGTCTCATCATATCCAAATTCTTCTTCAGTGTTTGATGAGAGGGTCAGATTGAACGCATCCGAGATGCCATTTCTTTCTTTTATAATAACATTGTTAATGTAGTTATACGTTTTGGATCCAAATACTCAATTCCCGTCGGTCAGCTGGATGAAAACGTCATGACCAAATGTAATTCATTTTCAAATGAAGACATTTGGTCGAACTTTGACCCGCATTTACGGTAGAACGCAGTTGACAGAATGTAATTCGGGCGGTGTTTGGGCGGTTTTTTTTCAACTTTTAGCGCCTCTCACAGTGATCAACTCCGCTGCTGTTTCTTTGGTGACATTTCCCAACTGTGGCATAAAGCCCGTTACTAAATACTCGTTTCCATTTCTAAAGTTGTGAAAATTAAAGCTTATTTCCCTTTGGAATATCATTTAGACGGATCCGGCGCTCAACTGTGTGAGGGTGGTTTTTCGCCTCGTTCGTTCGTACATGTTTTATTTCGTCTTTCTGCTTTGTTGTTTGGTAAAAAGTAGTTTAAACAGTTACGGAATGTAATTATAAGAATTGAATGCAATTTTTATAATCTTTTTTTGGAGTATGAACGTGTGGGAATGGGTACAAATTGTATGAATACCTTCAGAATTCATACATAATTTGTACCCATTCCCACACGTTCATACCCCAATAAAGATTATAAAAACTGCATTCATTTCTTAAATCTCTGTGATTGTCATTTGGGTCTCATTTGAGACAGCGATGATATGTCCTGACGGACATTGTGCTAATCGCCATTTGTACCATGCTCACCTTTGTTATTACATGTTAAAAGCCCGTTTGTTAAATTTTACTTTTTAACCCCACTACCGGTGTAATGGTTCTACTGCGGCAAAAACGTTTTCAATAGTTATTCCATTACAAAAATTTGCGCCAAAAGTAGAAACTAAAATTGACCTTCGACATGACCCAATTTGCCGACTTCGATACATCCACACTTCGCGATGTTTCATTCAAACATAGGACGTTTTGCGTTACTATCTCCTTCGTGCAATGACTTATTAAGATTAAAATACATTCAATTAAATATTTAAAATAAAATTTAAGAATTGTTAATAATAATTTGACTGAAAAACAAGGTAAATTCAATCAACTTTGACGATGTGTCTAGCTGTCAATCAAACATCCACGTGCAGCAGGACGTGCTGCAACCGGCGCTGATGAACGCAAAACACACCCATGTGCTCGCTCGTCTGCTAATCGAAAATATCGTTTTTTCTCCATTTTAAGTGACAAACTCGATAATGTATTAACCCTTTTAACACTGACGATCTATTCCATGACAGTTTATTAACCCTTTACCAACGTAACAGTCAAAACCGGCCAGTGCTATTCTTAAAAATCGCCAATTAATTTTCATTATTTTTTTATTTTTTGTCTCAAAAACATAGGTTATGACCCCTCATTGGAACGAGCTCGTCGAGCTCGTTCCAATGAGGGGTCATAACCTATGTTTTTGTGACAAAAAATGAAAAAAAATAGTTATTCAAGAATTTCTTTTTGCAAGTGTCGTCTGCTTTTCACGGTAGGTAAAGGGTTAAATAAAGGGATGATTAATTTAATCTTGTGGATCCTGAGAGTATATTCCATGACAGTTCCCAGCCACCAGCTGCTAGAGTCCGTATTCGTTACTTGGGGGGAGGCCAATCAATATTTTCAACGTGAAGCCTTGGGGCTACACGTTGAAAATCTTGATTGGTTTACCACACACATTCACTGACCAACTATCCACTTTGTGAGTTCAGGTCGTATCACGATACTGGGGCGGAATAAAACAGCCTTTCGGGTTCAAAGATTTATGAGCATGGTATAAATAAAACAAATAGGTACTGGGGCCGGTAATCAGATTTAAACCACAAGGCAGAGCCTCGTGGTTAAAACCCTTATTCTACTCGTGGTTTAAATCTGATTACCGGCCCAAGTACCTACTTATTATATATACCTTACGAACCCTTCGGTTAAGGGATCAAAATAACACCCACATTTAACATGAAACACACCCCAGTCAAACTGAAAAGCTCAGTGCATAGCAGATTACATAAAAGTATGTTCATATACCAGGGGTGAGAATATTGCATCCTATCGCCCACACACTAAAACAGCTGGGTTAAAAATCAACCCAAATCAACTGGGTCGAGTGAATATAAACCCAAATGGGTTCATATTCACTCAACTCAGTTGATTTGGTTGATTTTTAACTCTACTGAAGTTAAGAGTCCAATGAGCACTTACATTACAGATCCCCCCCCCCCCGATATTATATACCTGCAATACAGTTGTTCAGTCGCACGCCGACACAGGAAAACTTCACGCAAGATTACACTGAACAAGTAATATCGTTTTCTATTAAAGTAGTGAACGACATTGCTTGTTCAGTTTAATCCTGCGTGAATTATCCCCCCACTGGAGAAGCCGCGGCGTTTGGATAGCTGAACTATGTCTTTCTCCACTTCGATGAATCTTTGCTTACGGCTCTGACTATTAGTTTACGCTGATTTTTCTATACAACACTCTTCTTTCTTCTCTTGGTCAATCTCATCCTTACTTAATGCCACCATTAATTCCTCACCATACGAACACTTAGCTTCAAACTTGTGTTCCACTGATTACCAAAAATGGCCGCTGACCGATTACAGGTTATTAGACCTCACAATCGGCCGATTCCGATGCTGATTCCGATTGTAATACAGTGCACTGCTAGACAAGTCGAGGCTCGCAAAGAACTACATTAAATTGAACATGTTTTACAGTGTTTACAGTCCATTCACTACTACTTAAGTCGAGACTAGAAAGAACAACATTAAATTGAACATATTTCACAGTGTTAAACTCCGTTGACTTAGGTCCAGTAAAATTACCAGTTGCGCACACTAGAGAGGTTAATACACATTGTGGTTGATTTTCAACTTGATTGAATGGTATCATTGACATCGTTTTACATTAACAATTGAACAATTGCAGAAGATAATAAGATGTGGTTAATGAATCATCACAAAAATGCTTGGCAACAATCGGTTGAAACGAAGTTCCACGAGCCGTTGCTGTTGTCATCTGATTGTCCAAAATCGACCGATTGGGGGGGGGGGGGGGGGGTAGGGGGGGGGCGATTCCGATCATCGGTTGAACACTACTTCAAACCACTCCATAATGCCTGGTAACGTCAATTCTCAAATAACGGCGAATGATTTCGATGGAAACAAATTTGTTGCGTCTGGTAACTCATGATGGGGGACAACTCTGGTTTGATTCATATCGGCCGAGATCGGCGTCTTATCAGCCGATCTTGATAATGGACAATGCTGGGCAGAAAATCATATCTAATAAATAAATTTTAACATTTTTTGTTGGCCTTTGCGGAGCTGTTGGGTATCTCCTTGCTCCTTTTTCCAATTTTTCTGTACTTGTGTGAATGGCCAAACGTTGAACTACAGCAATTAAAAATTTGTTTTCAGTTGCAAATGGAAACTACACATGTATTTCACACCTGAAAGTATAATAATATTTGACAGGCAGTTCCTCTACAAATTGGAAAGCTATGTTTGAAAGGTAACTAAAATATAAAAAACGCCATTTTATATTAGGTGTACATTTTGTTAAAAAAATTTACAACTTATTTTTGAGCAGTTGTTTTTTATGTGTAGAAAAAGATGTTGACAAATGGTAACATTTTTGTGAGATATACAACACACATTTTTATATTCTCGTTTTTATACCGGGCTATGCAACGGGGTAAAGAATATTATTTCCAAAATGAAATGAAATACTGCTTTTTGATTGGCTGAGAGGTACGTTGTAACTTTCAGTCAACAGTATCTTTTATTTTTTACACCGTGGTTAACTAGGGTGTAAAAACAAGAATGCACAATTCGTAAAACGGCAGAAAAAAGTCCTGTTTGTTTATATTATTATAAATATTTATTTACTTGCTCATTTATATGTTTGAAAAAATAAAAAATATGGTTAATTGAATATTTTGAAGAAGATTATTACACAAAAATTTTAATGAAAATAAAAATATATATATATCAGGTGGGGAATTATGTATTAATGGTACTATTTTTCGTTTTGTTTTGGTGTTTGTTGAATTAACAATGTCTCAAATTAATTCTAAGAAACGCTTTACAAGTCATACTGAAAATGAAAGTTTAGAAAAGACAACAAAAGTTTTATGAGGTGTTGTTTTGAAAGCTATATTAGCTGTAGAGTTGACAGAACGAAAGGGGTTGAAAATAAATGCAATATCCTTATGTCTTCCGGGGTGTATGGGAATTTACACCAGTCTGGAGACTCATATATCCTTCGGGTGCGCCTCAGGGTGTGTGAGTTCCCAGTCCAATGTAAATTCCCATACACCTCGGAATGTATTTATTTATTTTTTTATTTATTGGGGTTCAACGACACTTTCGACAGCCAGGGTCACCTCGTGTCGGCCAGTTGTACAGATGGAGGAAGCCAAAGTACCAGGAGAGAACCACTGAGCAACGCTGAGCAACAGTCAGACTCCCCAACGTACTTACTCCACACAAGCAAGGGTAGCATTGGTTGAAGACAAGTACACCATAACATGCTGTACGCCTTAGTACACGGGGCAACCGTGTCCCCAGTAGGCAATCGGGATTAAGTGCCTTCTATGCACCCCGGAAAACACAGGGATAACTAATATGGTACTGGTGTTGACACCGTTGCCCTCAACCATTCAAAGCAAGGTATTTTAGAATCTCTGGAAATAAAACGCTATTTTTATCGATTTTCTATTTAGCGTCAACACGCATTTGCATCACCTCTCATTTTTAACACAATAAAGGCATGTAATGTCGTTTCTTTCAGAACAATATCCTGTTTGTGCACAAAGAACACTATGGTATTAAACTTGCATACATTTCCTGTTAGCTTCAACACTCAATGCAGAGTCACTTTATTCCATAATATAAGCTGCAGAATGTCACGATACAAATTAATTGAACAACAATGCATGCTAGAATTTTGAAACAAATACACTTGAAGAATTTTACCTGGTACATCAAAGAGACACCTGAAGTTGCCCCAGTCGTCTAATATCTTACCAACCTTAAAGGCGTGTCCCAGGAATTTTGTTGAAGTGCATTAAGTGGCAATCGACGATGATGCAGTTTTGAAAAATGAAGTATAAAATGGAGCTCGGTGGTACAGTACGGCCGTCGTGGACTGGTCAATTTCCACGGGTGGGCAAAATTTCCATGATATTAGATTCCAAACACTAATTATAGGAATAATCATCAAAAATTTAATTAATGAAGCACCGGGTACAACCCGGTGCTTCATCAATTAAAATTTTACTGCTGATGATTTTTATTACCAGGTAAACGCGTGGATTATGACCAGTCCACGGTAACTGTACTGTAGCATCTGGGAAAATATGTGAAATTTTGGATAAAAAAATATGAGCTCTTTTGCACTGTTGCATGTGAAAAATTACATACAAAATGGATCGATAAAGTTGATGGGCATATTTTATTTTCCAGACATATATTATACCTATTTATTACACCCCTAACGTCTAATTATAATAGGATTCGGTGAAAAATAAATTGCGTTCTCCCCTCACTAGTGAGATCAAACACCTCGGTGATTAACATTTCGTGTGAACTTGAAATTTACAAATGAATTTTCACAAGCGCAAAACAAAAGTTGTTCTCGCTCCACTAGTGAGTATAACAAGACGTCATAATTACGTCATTTCGCAAACAATCCCGAAAACTATTTTGTGTGGATGTACACAACAATGTGATCTGTGTCAGCGGAAACAGCGATCAGCTGATTGTGTAAACAGATTTCTTGCGTGGTACGGGCGTCGGTTTGGATCGTTTCAGTTGAAGTTTCAAATGAAAGGGGTATAATAAAAAGAAAAGCTGCTCGTGAAAATACGAATTCTCTCACTCACTCATGAGATAAATCCCGGTATTGACAAGAAAACATTAGATATCCTCTATATATTTAATTCTGGCAGAAATTAAACTAATGTAAGCTCGGTATAACGTGTAGGGCGTGTTACACCATGGCCATGCCACTAGTTTCTATGAAACGCCGAGGGCACTCTGATACTTTTTAAGGAATAGTGCATGGTTTGGAGTTGACTACGCCCATATAGTGCCCAGTGAGATGGGGTAGTTCCCTTCCCTTTGTTAATCTATTACCAAGGTAGCAGCCCTTCCAACAATAAACTCCTCCTGCTCATCATCGCCAAATCGATTGTAGTTTAAATCACATTTGAAGCTGTCATTCTCGGTACGAAACGCTAACTTGGATTATTGATATGAACAGAAGACAAATTTTGAATCGGTCGGCAAGGGTAAACAAAACATTTCCCCCAAACGGAACTGTGTATTCTAGAATCGCGCAACTCGCGAATGAAAGCTAAAATTTTCGAAATTTGACAACGCAGTTTGATAATTTCCACACATTTGTCACACATATACATTACCGAATGGGTCAGTACGGGATACAAAACTCCAAAGATTCAAATGAATTCCATTATTTATTCATTTACTGCCCAAAACATACAATTAAACAGCGAAACAATATGAGCAGCGAAACAAACGATTTTTCATGTCCGAATGCGTTCTCATGAAAGTTGTACCCAGGTGTGGATCATTCTCGTCGAAACGAGATATGTATCATCTTCTAATGAAATAAAATGAACGCCTCGGAAAATGTGACCTCAACAATGGAAAAGCGATACATTTTTCCACAATGATTTCTTTCCGGGTCGTTTTGTGGATGTTGTGCCTAAGTGATTCGATATTTAAATTTAGCCTGATCAGTTTTATTCGCCCAGTATGAAAAGAAAACTGATATAGTAGTGTGCTAAAAATAGAAAACGTGTAGTGCCTGGTCAGTTCTGTGGATGCAAACTACACGAAATAGGGGCGCAGCATTCGTCCAATCAGGAGCCTAGAAGGTCACGTGAGATATAATATCATAATTTAATCATTTGCCCCGCCTCTGTGTTTGATTGGTTGAAAGCATACAGCCTGAAAGTCGTCAAAATCGTATAAACCAAATCACGTAATAATTTGGAATGTCTACAAGTTCGCAACATCCGATCCAACTTTGAAGACTCTGGAAGCCCCGCCCACTCAACCCAATTGTCACTGCGAGGGCGTGACGGCAGACTGATAGATGGATAACAAGCTTGTAAACAAAGATCAATGATCGATTTTTCATCGCCTCCAGTCAGAGAGAATATAATGATAATTTCTCGGGAACAATTGAATTTAATAAAATATACCGAAGTGGGAGACGAATAAAAGATCATATATCACAGAGGTCGTGGGTACTCCTGGAAGTCGAGCATTATTCCTGAGTAATAAAGGTGAACTCCTAAAATAATTTCACGAACTTCTGATGAATATATATATTACAAGTTTATTTTCATTTTTTAAACAATCACTCCAATCTCAAAATACTATTCACAAATCAGTCTCAATATATTACACGTCACTTGTTAAACCCTGAAAAATAGAATTAAAACAACATAAGCACCTATAAGTACACATATCATGGAGGATAACCCTTTAACAAAAAAAGGTAAAGTAATCGATTCATTGTTGATCAGATTGCAATGCGCTCAGGGTTTCAACGCCGATCACATTGCAAGAAGAGCAACAATTAAAAGAAACGAAAATATAAGTAATTCAAATAATCTTACCATTTCGAAAAGACTTAGGTTCTCAAAAAGAAACTCCAATGATCAGACAAAATATCAACATCCTCCATGACAGGTACTTTTGCTAACTCTGAATGTCAAACCGAGATTCCCCAAAACAAAAGAATTTCCCGCCAGAACTACCAACAAGCTTACTACCAGAGAACAGTGAACTCACAATGAGTAACCCTTCAACCGACAAGATCCAAGATGCATTAAGCTGACACGCTCAAGAAAGCTGTACCTATAATAAATAAACATTAGTAGATCAGGCTGTAAATAAAATATTAAATCAGTTACCACAAAAAAAAAATAGAATTTGCTCACTACCATATTCTCCCCTCCTAAAATAATGGCGTCCACGTCATTTAGTGTCGTACCAAATGATATATTCCCCTAAAAAGAAATTGAAAAACAAAACCATTAGCAATATCCTGGAAAGGAAACTACAAAAGTTACTTCTGGAAAGAGAAGAAAATTCAATATTGCTTATTTTTTCTGTGGTGCTATCATTTTGTATAACACCTGAAATGACATAAATCATAAAAAAAAAAAAATTTCGATCAGCAGAAGTGAAATATAAATTAACAAGTATGTACATCATGTAATTACAATTTATCACAGTATTTTAAAGTCAAAAGAATCACTTACATTCCTAGGTCAACAATGAGCTGCTATACATGTATACTCTGAGCAGGAGAGTATTGCCTGTAATGAAATGGTGACATGTCCATGGTTAATGAACGTACATTCGCCAGCCTTGTCCCAAGAGAAGGCAGCAGTGCGAACCGCCCTCTCATTTAAAGAGACACTACAACATGAATGTATGATCATTAACTCCAAAAGTGTTCGCTTCACAAAAAGAAAGGCAGCGATGCAAACCGCCCTGTCGATGAAGCGACACTGCCCAAACAGAATAAAGATCCAGAATACAACATGTACAACAGCCGACCACTGATCTATACCTTAAGTTAAACTCTTACAGCCAAAATATCACAGTCTTTAGCTTTTTCAAACACAAATCTGACTTCATTGTTAATTTATTTATTCATCTTTTTAAAAAAAAAAAAATGATACCAAATTATCCGCTTCTTTTTCCACTTCACAGTTAGAACAAATGAAGTCCTTTTAGGAAAAAAAAAGAAAAAAATCCTGCAAAGTGAAATTGATATATTCAAACAAACCTGTAATTTCTTGCTGCAATTAAATGAAATTTAAAACAAATAAATAGTTGATACTATATTACAATTAAAATACCATTATTCTAGAACTGAACTGAAAATTGCATGCAGCGTATCAGGTGACATACCTGAAAGTACCTGTTTATTTGTGCGTCTTTTCAGCAATTCTGTCTTATCAATATACAAGGATTTCTGAACAGGCTCCTCAACATTGGAAATCTGGCTTAACACATAATCTCCACTTTGAAGCCAGGATGGAGGTTGTCTACTACGTTGTGATCTGCGTGGTGTTGGTATAGGGTGTTCAACAGAAACAGAAGCTTCTGTAGGTACAACACCCGAAACATTCATTGGAACTACTCTTCAAGTACCAATACCTGTTGCATCTACTTCAAGTCCTCCATGGTCTTGAACAGCAATATTATCACCTGATAATATGTCGGCACTTTGACGATTCAAATCCAAGTCATCACGTGAAGGGATTTGAAAAGCAATGCTACTATGAGGCACACTTTCTTCACTTACCTGTATGTCGGTATGGAGGTCGTCACCGCCAGAAGAATCTGCACCATTCTCTACCTCCGAACGTTGATCGTCACCAAGCTGGGGTGAGACAAATCCTTCCTCAGTAGAAGTAGTTGGAAGTACTACTATAGCTTGAGGGATACCATGTAGTTCCAATTCACATCAGATGAAACACTCTCAGGCTTGGAAAAAGTTTTCTTCCCGATATGGCTTCGCTTGGTCGGAATTGGTTTCTTCTCTTCTGTTATACTGGCTGTTGGAATATCTTGTGATTCTGATGCATCAGAGGGTAAAATGTCCAGCTCCAATGGCAGAGAACCAATTGGCAAGAGGTGATTCCGATGCAGAGTCTTTCTCAAGCCAGCTTCATTTTCTACAACAAAAACAGGGATATCAGTATTTGGTTGATCGATCACAGTAAACACATCGTTATCAAAACGATCTGCCAACTTGTGTCGACCCTCAAAAGCTAAGCATTTTACCAAAACTCTATCTCCTATTTTCACAGATGCACCACGGACTCTAAGATCATAACCTTCTTTCTGTTTCTCTTGAGCTTTTCTGGCAGCAGTAGAAGCAAGGTTGTAGGACGACGCAAGTCTCTCTCGAAGATCTGCAACATATTCTGGAACAGAACTTTCTGTAGAAGATTTTCTGAGTCCAAATAAAACATCAATTGGAAGTCGAGGCTCCCTACCAAACATGAGATAGAATGGAGTAAAACCAGTACTCTCATGTCTAGTACAATTGTAGGCATGGACTAACGGACCAACACAACTCTTCCAATCCTTCTTCTGTTCTGGTTTCAATGTTCCAAGCATACTCAGTAGAGTTTGATTGAAACGTTCACAGAGGCCATTCCCCATTGAGTGGTAAGGTGTGGTTCTCGATTTTTGTATTCCACAAAGTTGGCAAAGTTCCTTTATCAATGTACTTTCAAAGTTACCACCCTGGTCCGAATGTAAACGGCGAGGAAATCCGTAGTGAATGATGAAATTGTTGAAGAGCACTTCAGCTGTGGTCTTAGCAGTCATGTTCTTGGTAGGATATGCCTGGGCATACTTCGTAAAATGGTCTGTAACCACAAGAACATACTGATAACCACCCTTTGATGTCTCTAATGTGAGAAAATCCACACATAACAGCTCCAGGGGATGTGATGTTGTAATGGACACTAATGGTGCTCTCGAATTTGTTTGCGACTTTTGACGCAGACATCGTGGACAATTCTTGATCCATTTCTCCATAATGCCATCTATGCCAGGGCAATAAAATCTCTCCTTAATCAATGATATTGTTCGTTCTCTTCCTGGATGGCCAATGTCATTGTGCAAACATGTCAGTACAGTTTTAACATGAGATGATGGCAAAACTAGTTGCTGATGAACTTGTGAATTAAAAACTGTTTCTCTATAAAGTACTCCTCAGTGAAATTTGAACGTATTAAAATTCCGGTACACAGCTGAGTGTTCTTTTGTCATCGGTAAAGTTGAACGTCTTGGGCGTATCTGGTTCCGAGTGGCTGTCATCCAAGGACTTAAAACTGGATCATTTTCCTGTAATCTTCGCCAGTGTCTGGGAGTCATGTCATCAATGTCACAACCACTGAATTCTTCCAGAGAATCCAACACAGATGTTGAACAACACATTGATTCAACAAATGGCTGTTGGGACTGAAGAGAATTACATATGGTCTTTACACTAGGTCCTTTAATCTTCTGTTCAACTGAAGTATTTGATGAATATTCTGGTAATCGTGATAAACAATCAGCATCAGCATTAGATTTACCAGGTCGATAAAGGATTTAAAAATCGAATGCCCCTAATGCTGATAACCATCGCTGTGAAGTTGCATCCAGCTTAGCAGTTGTTAATACATATGTCAATGGGTTATTATCTGTAAATACAACAAACTTATGCCCATACAAATAATCATAAAATTTATTTGTAACTGCCCATTTCAGAGCCAAAAACTCTAATTTGTGTGCTGGATAATTTTTTTCAGAATTATTAACACCTCTACTGGCATAAGCAATAACCCTATTTTGTCCATTTTGATTTTGGCACAAAACTGCACCTAATCCACATGAGCTAGCATCAGTATGCAGCTCAAAAGACTGACTATAATCTGAATAACCCAGAACAGGTGGAGTAGATAAACACTATTTAAGTTTCTGAAATGCAAGATCTTGTTGATCACTCCACACCCATTTTTGTAAATAATTTGATTTCTTTTTAGTTGTACTTTTTAAAGTATTAGTGGGAGGAAGCAAATCTGTTAGTGGTTTTGAAATCCTGGAAAAATGTTGAACATACTTGCGGTAATAACCCGCAAAACCTAGAAACTTTCTCAATTCATCAGGATTAGTAGGTGTCGGCCAATTCACAATTTTTTAAATTTTTGAGGGGTCAGCTTCAATTCCATTAGCTGACACAACATGGCCAACATATACCACTTTATCTTTAAACAGTCTACACTTAGATGGAGAGAGCTTCAGACCACACACCCATAACCTTTCAAACACCATTTGAAGCCTCTCTATGTGTTGCTCATATGAATATGAAAATATTATCACATCATCTATATACACCAAACATATTTTCAAATTCAAACCTTCCAGGCATTGTTCCATCATCCGCTGAAAACTTGCAGGAGCATTTTTTAATCCAAATGACATGCGGTTGAACTCATAGAAACCCAAGGGCTGCAGTGAAGGCTGTACGCTCCTTATGGTCCTCCAAGACCTCCAGCTGATGATAGCCAGATTTCAAATCTAGAACACTAAAATATTTTGAACCTGAAAGATAATCTAAGATTTCATCAATTCTTGGAAGTGCATATGAGTCCTGTATAGTTTTCTTATTAAGAAACCTATAGTCTATACATATTCGAAGATCACCAGATTTTTTTCTAACTAAAACCATATTAGAAGCATATGGACTATGTGAACGATGAATAATTCCGGCTGCAAGTAATTGATGCAAATGATTTCTAACTTCATCTAACATACCAGCAGGAATTCGTCTAAAACGCTGTTTAAATGGTATTTCATCATGTAAATCAATTCTATGTTTGACAGTATTATAGAAACCAATATCCTGATCATTCTGAGAAAAAATATCTGAAACTTTATGTACAAGTTGTGAAACTTCGCTCAGCTGATCAGATGACAGAGTTAAAGTTTCATTATCAGTTTTATCAAATGATGTTCTATCATCAGGCACAGCATTAGATACGTCAAGGTCACTTTCAATCGATACTGGTTGTATCTCACAAATCGTTGCATGAGGTGCAATGGAAATTGTTCTGGATGATATGTTAGATAAATGAACTTTTATAACACCATTGTTATTGTAATCATATTTAAGTATGTAAGGTACTATTTCAACACTGGCTAATGTATCAGAATCTGAAAGTGGCTGCAAAATAGCACATGTTGGTTGATAAGGTAATTTATAACCAACAAAACCTGAAATAACATGCTCAGTATTAGGATTCAAAATCACATAAGCTTTTTCAGCACTTTGTACAACTCCTAATTTAAAATTATTTTTTCTAAGTTCTTTTTCCCTAAGGGAAAGACATCTAAATGACATATACCATGGAGTTGTCAAATCTGCAACCTGTAAAAATTTATCGCCATGATTTTGTTTACATTCATCCATGAAAATATTCAATGCATTTGTTCCTAACAACACAGGTGTTGAAACATTAAAACCACTATCTGGTACCACCAGAAGAATACAACATTTAGGTGTGCTATCTGCTAAACCTGGAATAGATAACTCAACTTCAACATAACCTAGATATGGAAGTTTTTTTTACCATCAGCACACTCAATATCAAGAATATAATTCAATGGGTTAAGTGCAAAATTATTCAAGCGTGACTTGTAAAATGTTTCACAAACAGTTGAAATTGTTGAACCTGTGTCTAACAAACATTTTGTTAATACACCTGCAATGAATACATCAACATTAGTGTTACTACCATACAACCCAGGTGGTTCTTGTTGCTTATTAAATTCAGGTCGTATATTTTGAACACCTACAGTTGACCTGCTACCGGAGGCGCTTTCTAGTTTAAACGATTGCAATTGGCTTTTCCTGTATTTACTTTTGCTCTACAACCAATTGCAATATGTCCATATTGATGGCATTTAAAACATTGAATGTTACTATCTGAAACATTAGAATAGCCACCTTCAGGATGAGTCGAAGAACGTACATTGTTTGCACCAGACCTAAAATCGTTATAACTTTGTGCATTTTGGTTCCTGAAATGAGAATCATTTGTATTGTCAAACCTGTTACTATTGGCATAAGTATTACCATAATTGTTTGCATTTGACCTAAAACCTTGACTACCACCTCGTCGATTTGAATTAGAATGAGGTGGTCTATGACCGGTAAACTGCTGAGGTACCTGTCTCTCCCTTTTCAATTCTACTAAATCTGATTTTAATTCAACTATCATTTTCTTTAGATCCTGTAATTCAGAATTAGAAGATTGAACAGATTTAACAGCAGCAGACTTACTACTTGGTACCTTTGTACGTTCACTCTCAATTTTGTGCAATGCAACCCTCAGCTCATCGAAAGTGTGAGTCTGATCAAATTTATACCTGCTAACATCTTTCAAATCTTGACGCAGACCAGATCAGAACACTGACTTCAGCATGTGATCACTTTCCTCTGGCTTCACTTCACCCATCATAATGGCTCGACCAAGTAAATCTTCCAATCTACAACCCCAATTGACCACGTCTTCTGTGTCTGCCTGAAATGAGCTATAAAACTTCGAAAGAATTGATTCTCTCGTATCAATAACTCCATAAATGCTATCAAATTTTTTCAAAATATTATGACATGTTGCTTGTGGGCCAAGTTGCATTACAATGCGAGCTGCTTCACCTTTCAAAGATTTTCTTAAGCATTGCAAAATATCAGGATCACTATTTTTATCAGCTATTAGACACTTGACTTCATATTTCCACAAGTCATATGTGGTATCACCCTTCTGATCACCTGAAAAACTAGAAATTCTAAGAGGATTTTTGACAATAATAGGTGTCGAAGATTCTAACAAAGGTTCAGTCTTTACCGTGGTTTCTGGTTCTTTACTAAAACCTTTTAACCAGTCCTGAAATTGCTCAGGGGTGTCAGCTTTTGGCTTAACACCCATTTTCTTGAAGGCAAGAATCATATTTTGCATATCCTCCTGTGAAAAATTTTCAGAATCCATATTGGAAAAAAAAAAAAAAATTATCAGTTATGTATAAAAAATATATATATGTATCAAAAATAATGAATTACCAATTAATAATAATGGAAATAATTATTACCAATTCATCATGCTGAAAATATTGAAATACGAAAGCAAATAAATAAACAAATGAAAATCTAAAGTGGCAGCGCAAACACAAGTGCACTTACCAAATAGTATGTGCAAAGCAAGTTTACGATTGAAAGCAAGGACAGCGAATGAAACATTGATCAGCTTAGTTGACAACAACCGAACCTAAACAAAACATTTTCTGTCCAACGACAAAAAATTTCAAAGTCACAAACTTTCTAAGTTAACCGACCCCACTATCTGCACAAGACAATCCACAATATAATCAAAGTCGACAAGGAAAATGTAAGAAAAAATAAATTTCTTCTTTCAAATACCTTGACAATGTAAACAATCAAGTCCACATACCAGTAAACAATCAATGAAACTAAAACACCACTGGCACTGAAGGGGTTAAATATGAATGTAAACTGAGTCTACATACAGGTAGACTATCTGACAATTATGGCTGGCACTCAAAGGGTTAAGTGTCAATGTAAATACACCAAGTCTACACTGGTAGACTATCTCCAAATATGGTGGCACTCAATGGGTTAAAGTGAAACAGATACCCCAGTTAATGGTTACTATGGTTACAAAGTTGCTAAGTTCACGCAATTAAACTTGAAAAATATTATCTAATTGTGAAAATATTATTTTCTGTAAGTTCACATCTGACTATTAATGAGAATGGTTTGATTATTCGCAACAACATTCAAAACATTTCCAAATCAGAGGCGACATCACAAGAAATAATACACTACATCCAAACACGATTTTGGGGGAACTTAAAAAAAATGTTTTTAATGATATTGTTACGTGACGTGCTAAATATATGTCGTCTGCGATCGAAAATCAAAACATCAAACAATTTGACAATGATTAACGTGACCTGTTTGTGGCACACTTTCCTGAGTTTGACTGTTGTCTTTTGCAAAAATTAAAAGTTTTTCGTTCACGTACACATAGTTTTTATATTTTAATATTACAGCCGGATTAAATTATAAGAAATAACTGCTGTTTTCCTTCGTTTTATGCGATATAAACCGAAAATTTTCAGCACAAGCTTATTCATAACTCGCTACGAGTTAGGATTAATCTTGTGCTGAAAATTTTCGGTTTATATCGCATAAACCGAAGGAAAACAACAGTTACTTCTTAATTTTTATAGTCGAGGCTATAAAATAAAGTATCAAAGTTGTGTCTAAGCGTTTCAAAGAAACTACATGCCAACGAGGACATTTACATTTTAAAACAACTTATCCCCCGATACATCGGAGTTAGTAAGGTCGCCCCATTTTATCAAAGTTTTCAAATCATAAATGGGAGATAGTCCATCAAGTTGCACTCCAATATATAAGGAAGTGCGTTCGCACTTCCCCTGGCAACGGGCTTGGGTTATCTTTCAAATCACAAATGGGAGATATTCTCTCGAGTGGAACTCCAATTTTATGGGGAGGTGCGTCCACACCCATCGCACCCCTAGCTCCGCGCCTGGGTTATCTTTCAAATTCCAATTGGGAGATAGTCCCTCAAGTGGAACTCTAATTTTGTGGGTTGGTGCATTCACACCCATCGCATCTCCCCTGGCTCCCATGCTCCCTGTCAACGCACCCGGGCTATCTTTCAAATCACAAATGGAATATAGTCCCTCAAGTGGAACACCAGTTTTGTGGGAAAGTGCGTTCGCACGCGTCACACCTACCCTGGGTACTCGCCTGCTTCAGAAAGTACAGACGAGTTAACAAAAGGGACATAACTTTTGCGCAAAGGAAAATCTGTAGTTCAATGACAGGACAACAAACCACAAAGAGTTAGAAGGGTCAAGGACAATTTAAGTCTGCTTCCCCGTGGGACTAAATTGTCGGTAAGCCCCGCCCCCTCCCCCTCCCAGAAAGCAAAAATAGATTCAGTCATATTTATTGTAATTAACATCAAGTTTGGTTATGGCATTCTGGACCTAAGTCCGAAACGGTTTAAGCATATCCACTATATAGGAATACTATAAAACCTTTAGAACTGTATTTTCTTAAATTGTACGAACCATTAGCATTTTCAAAGATGTGGCAATTTATCTTTCAAAATGCTAATGCTTCATTTTAATAGTCAGTTATATTAATAAATAGAGGATATGGAATGGGTGTTTTTCTCATATAATATTTATCAAACGAGTCTAAGAATTTTCCGTTTGGGCAAGCCTCTGGCGAGCCCAAACGGAAAATTCGGACGAGGTTCATAAAAATTATATGAGAAAAACACTCATTTCATATTCTGTTTATCATATGACACACACACGCACAAATTAGCCACTTAGTATGATTTTTTAACCCATCACCTAACTTGAGTTGCAGACGGCACTTGGAAAAAACATCCTCGTACAACTAAAAATTTTCATTTTTTGCTTCCAAAACATAGGTTATGACCCCTCATTGGAACAAGCACGATGCGCTCGTTCCAATGAAGGGTCATAACCTATGTTTTGGAAGCAAAAAATGAAAATGTTCGTATATAGCACTGGCCGGTTTTGGTCGTTATGTTTGGTAAAGGGTTAATGCAATATAACCCAACTTAAATAGGACAGATAACATAAATTCTCCCTACTCAAATTATGCAACTGTGATCCAGTTTATATTGTTCAGCCAACCAAACTGTCCATATTTGAAATTGACCAATAAAATCTTTCAACCCCAATTATGCATATTATGAAAATATGGCCCAGTTGTATTTTGTTCAGCCAATCAAATTGTCTAGTTTTGAAATTGACCAATGAAATCGACGGAAGGCTTTATTTATCACTGATTAATATGAAAGCAAAATATCAAACGTTTTAAAGTGAACAAAATGGACGAGTCATGTGGTAAATAAATATACCTGCTGGTGTACATAACTTCCAAACACCAAATCATTTACTAGCACTCTGGTACAAATTTGACTTGTTAATTGCATATAGGTTATAAACTAAATTACGGTTCACTGAATAAAAAAACAAAACATGTAATCTATCCAGGGACGTGGCTTCTGGGGGGTGTGCGTGGGTGTCACCCCCCCAATCCTGGCAAAATTTCCTATATTTGGAAATTCGGAGGGCAAGTCATTAGTAGTTGGAAATTCCATCTATCTGGATTTTAGAGCTTCTTTGGTGATGCTGATGTTTCCTTTACAAAATTCCAACTCGGTTTCAAATCGGTTTAAAAAATTCCAACTATTACTATTTACAATTACAGTGTACGCAATATTGAGCTTCATAAGTATGCATGATGTCAATCGGTAAGAGATTTCTATTGCACGTTATTTAATATTTATCGTAATAAAAAAAATCCCCGAAATGGACTTCAAGAAAATCACATCATGTAAAATCGTCATCCTGAGTTAATTCCATCATTCACAGTTACAAAATGATGAAACATCGAAAACTGATCATTCCTGCATAAGATCTGATTTAATGTTAGGAGAGTGTGAATTGCTCAAAGTTCAAAGCTTGAGCATTTGTTTAGCACATATTCAATTCCCAGAATAATACCAAATAATAATAACCTGATAATTCTATCATAAATGTGTTGGCATTTCAGTTACTAGAATCAATTGTATGCCCCCTTTCATGTCTTCATTTTCAAAATGTTTCGCGGTAGTGAATTTCCAACTAGGTGGATGGACCGGGAGGGGGGTTTCTCCCTCCCACTAGTTGGAAATTCACTACACTTCATCCCCAATCGGAAACCTCTAATCACGTCCCTGAATCTATCGAAGAATGGATCGGACCACCACTGCATTCTCGTATTTATAGACTAAATTGATATCAGTACATCTAATATGGGTATTCATTGTATCATAGGATGTTCCGCAGAGCTCTGTAAGATCTGTCAAACAGAACATAATATTATTTTCTCGCGTTTCGAAGAATAGCGAGAAAAATATTGTGTTGTAGGCAGGTGCTTAGCCAGGATATCAAAGTTAGAGGGCAACAGTAATATCTGGGGGGGGGGGAGGGGGGGAGGGAGGAGGGGGGGGCTAGTTCAGCGATCTGAACGTAGCGGCTACTCTCCTACTTAACGGGTAGCCGCTACGTTCAGATCGCTGAGCTACTGCGGCCATACAAAATAGGATGCACAGCATCATCCGAGCCATGTAGCGGCGAGATGGGGGCGAGTATAAGAGGGGGCCCCCTCTCGCTGGGGGAGGGGGTGGGGGCTGCCCCAGAAAAATTGAAATTCGAGACAAAAAAACCCCGCGATTTCCTTGACTCTGAGTCCGTTTGTGTCTATAAATTATAAGTTGTGGAAAGCATCAATAATTAGGCCACATCGCCTTGGGGAGGGGGGGGTGGTGGTGCGTGGTCTCAGTGCGCATGCGCAACGCGTCGTGTTAGCATATTACGTGTTTCCGGCGGCCATTTTGTACACTGGAAGCCGCCATCTTTGTTTTTATGATGACACGTGGTTGCTGTGTGACCTAAAACCATTTAATAGGACGGTACTGTGTTTGGAAGGTGTGTTAGATTGATTGTGTGTAGTTTTCTGGCTCGGATTTTTCCGAAATCCTCTGTTACGTTGTCAAATTAACACAAACAACCCGAGAACTATGTATTTGGCTCGAATTTCGCCCGGAATCCTCGTTTCCTACCATCACAGATGCTATTCTAACTACTGTAACCCTAGCAGGCTATTTAGTCCTAAGTATTCGTGGCTACCCTTTGCTCCGACCTCTGCCATCGTACAAGTTGCCCAGACAGATCGGTTGATTGTTCCGTAATCTGGACCAACCAATACAGAGTTATCTGCCTTGTTTATAACGAAGGCGTCTATGATTCTCAAGCCCGAAAGACAATCGAGCAGGGTGAGGAATTGCGCGAACGGCTCGAATCTTATCGATCAAATAAGATATCGAGTGATGATCCGAACAAGCATCGCTCGGACGCCTCGAATCTCATCGAGCAAATGAATTATAAAGCAGTTGCTGGAACGAGTGCGACTTGACGACTCCTAGCGGTATTTGAGCATACTTTGTGAGGATACCTTTTGGAAGAAACTTATCTGAGAATATCTGGTCAACCCATTTCGTCTAAACCACCCAAACCATTCATGTCTCCAAAGCCGTTACTGCTGACCTGTCTATAGTCACTATCATCTATCCTATGACGAGCTTTCACTGTAGTCACCACTATTATAGTCCTCTATCGACATTATACAGTACATGGAGAGTGGATTGTAACGAAATCACCCGCGGAGTGGAGTTATCACCCAAGCTATAACTTTCAAATTTTGTGCATATCCACAAAAAACACAAGCAATGTTTCAGCCAATGGACCTCCGGGTTTAACCCGGAGGTCCATTGGCTTAAACTTTGCTTGTGCTGGTTATGCTTTGCAACAAATTCGGATTTATTGTTTGGGTGGAATCTCCACTCTGCAGGTGATTTAGTGATAATACACTCTCCACGTACTGTAGTTGTGTACCATTACTGTATTGTACCTATCATTTCACTACTGGCGCTACGGGTACCAGTTCATATTACTCTCACACTTATCTTCCACTACTAAAATCAGTGGAATACACTCTGCTTTTTCGAACTACTTTTCCATACCTATTGAGCTATCGAGCAGTAACTGGAAGCGGATGACTCGAATCCCAAATGAGCTATTGAGCATTTGCTCGACCGAGTGACTCCACATACGACTCTACGACTCATTTCGAAAAAAAAGGGGCGCCGACAACACCCCAGGTATGTGATGGGCGCCGAGAGACGTGGTTGATGATTTCATCGAATGAGCTAAAGAGCCATGAGAGTAATTTCTCCATGAGCAAATGCTCTTGCGACTCAAATCTTATTGAGCAATAAAATAGCGCCTGTTATAGGTAGACAACGAGGATTTCGGGGGAAAATTCGAACCAAACAAATAGTTGTCGGGTTGTTTGTGGTAATGAGATATACTTCATTTAATTCGAACGCATTCATAGAACACACTCCCACTATTCTTTCAGCCTCATAGTAACCACGTGCCATCAAAGATGGCAGTCTAGATTTGTAAAAACCGAGGATTCCGAAGGAATCCGAACTAGTAAAACAATCGATGGGTTGTTTGTGGTAATCCTACGAAGTAACCGAGGATTTGGGGCAAAATCCGAGCCAGTAAACTACACCTGTTCAATAGAACACATCTGCCGTCATTTTAGAGGGTTTTAGGTCACTTAGCAACCGCGTGTCACCATAGAACCCAAGGTTGAGGCCTCCAGTATACAAAATGGCCGTCGGAAACACTATCACCCTAACAACACATGCTGCGCATGCGCAGTGAGACCACGTATCACTATGGTAATGACGTCATAACATGCCGGCTCACGTGGGTTACCATGCCAACCAAACATGGTTTCGATGGGTCACTTGACATGACGTCACATGAGATCCACCGAAAAAAATGTGAAAACCACATTACATACTGATCATCTGTTCTGAAAATTTAACCCCCTTCACTCTGATGTCAAAATACCAAAATTTCAGGAAGCTGTTTTTTCCCATAATGCATCTAGAAATTTAACCAATTCTATCTCGTTTGACAGAGCTCAATGAGCTCCGTCAAACGAGATTGAATTGGTTAAATTTCTAGTTGCATTATGGGAAATTTGTTCTGCCTGAAATTTAGATATTTTGATATCAGTGTGGAGGGGGTTAAGGGAAAAAATCTACCTGTAAATGAATACAGAAAATCTTAATTGCGTACTCCTCATAATTGAATATTTTTGATTAGCGAAGTTACTATACAATTAACAATGTTTCATCGTATCACCCTAATTTTTTACTTGTTTATCAACTATATCTGACACACACACACAGGGATGTAGGAAGCATGTTTAACTTGATGGGGGAGGGGGGGGGGGGGGGTGTCATACAAGGGAACCATACAATAATATATATCAGTGGTTGCCCATGTGGCTCAGTGGCATAGTCGGAATACATTACACAAAGCTATGTTTGTGACACGAGCACCTCTGCATTGAGCAAAATGTACATATTTGCCTCGATATTTAACAAATATCCCCACCGGGGAGGAAAGGGGGTGGGACATATGTTGTTGCCCACGTGACTTTGTGACATGGTATGAACACAATATACAAAGCTATGTTTAGGACAAACGCATTTCCACACTGAGAAAATTGTACATATTTTGGCTCAATATTTCAAAAAACAATGCTTCGTCCCAGTGTGGAAATTTGTTGAATATGGAACCAAAAATGTACCAAACTCCCGATTATAAAAGCTGTTGTAGAGAGAGACCAAAACGACGGAATATTTGGGCACATGTTTGGTATACAGCGTGGGCAATATTTCCACGGACGTAGTAATATTACATTGGAAACGCTAATTATAGGAATAATCATCAAACGTTTAATTCATGAAGCACCGGGTATAACCCGGTGCTTCATTAATTAAAATTTTGCTAATGATGATTTTTTTGTTATCTGGTGAACATGCGCCAGTCCACGGCGGCTGTACTTTAACTAATTGTCATTAAGATTGCAATGACGAGGTGGTAAATATAATGTTGGCCTAAGCTCTCTCTCTCTTTGGTTGGGGGGGGGGGGGGGGGGGTAAATGTCCCCTGTGTCCCCTGTTCCCCCGGTCCCCACGCCTCTCTAAAATATCTCAAAGTGAAGTCGTTACACAAAAGAAATAATTACAGTGTCCCTTGGCAGAGAAAGAAAACCTAAGATCGTAGCGCGACAAAATCCTTATTAACCCTTCATCCGTCACAGACAATATCAAAATTTATTATTTTACAAATTATGTTTTTCAAATTTTTGAAAAACTTCCAACATAACCATATCATGTGACTCGATCACTGGAACGAGCTCGTAGTGGACGGGTTTGTTGACATTGTTTTGAAAAATAATTGATTTTCAACTGCTGAATTTGTATATTACGCGATCGGGTTCGGCCGATTCGTTTACGTAAAGGGTTAAAACAGATATTTATGCCAAGAAAAAGTGAAAAATATATTGTTTTTGAAAAATCTGGCTCGAACACGTTCCAGAAGTGTTCCACTTCGGTTTATTTATGTTGTTTGTGCTTTCTGATGACAGTCACCCTTTTTTCCAGAATCCGAAAGTTTCAGCGTATTGATTTTGCATAATTGAACCAATCATTCACGATACTGGTACGCTGCTTTCTATTATTTTCTGCAACTTCTGAATAATTGATTCATTTGTGTGTATTTTTGCTATTTGGTAACACTATTGACAGATAGGTTATCCGTTTTTCTCAAATTGACGTAATTTTGGTTTTAGTTGCACTTCGAGTATCATGCGAGAGTAGAAGAGCAGCAAGACGTAAGTGCTTATTTACTAAGGTATAGTCCAGATAAAATTCTAATACTGTCTTTAATTTTAGTATTTTTTTGTTCTATTTTTAACAATATTTACTAAGAGCTACAGTTAGAATTACAGTACGTGGAGAGTGTATTATCACTAAATCACCCGCAGAGTGGAGATTCCACCCAAGCAACAATTGCAAATTTGTTGCAAAGCATAACCAGCGCAAGCAAAGTTTCAGCCAATGGACCTCCGGGTTAAACCCGGAGGTCCATTGGCTGAAACATTGCTTGTGTTTTTTGTCGGTATGTACACAATTTGAAAGTTATCGCTTGGGTGATAACTCCACTCCGCGGGTGATTTAGTTACAATCCGCTCTCCACGTACTGTAGGGTTTAATATATTCCTTTCCACAGTAACGGGAACGAGAATGAAATTACACCTAGGACTGAGAAATATTGTTTAACCTATGATCGGAATCGGCCATCCCAAACGGCCGATTGCGGGTAATCGGATGACAACAGCAACGGCTCCTGGAACATCGGTTCAACCCATTGTTGCCTAGCATTTTTTTGTGATGATTCATTAACCACATCTTATTATTTTCTGTAATTGTTCAACTTTTAATGTAAAATGATGTCAATGTTACCATTCAATAGAGTTGAAAAACCACAATGTGCATTCTTAACCTCTGTAGACGCCCTTTTACGGGATATACAGTACGTGGAGAGTGGATTGTAACTAAATCACCCGTGGAGTGGAGTTATCATCCAAGCTATAACTTTTAAATTGCGTACATATCGAAAAAAAAAACACAAGCAATGTTTCAGCCAATGGACCTCCGTGTTTAACCCGGAGGTCCATTGGCTGAAACTTTGCTTTGCTGGTTATGCTTTGCAACAAATTTCCAATTATTGCTTGGGTGGAATCTCCATTCTGTGGGTGATTTAGTGATAATACACTCTCCACGTACTGTACAAGTTAAAAGACGTGTAAAGCTTACAACTGAGCGTACTTATGGCAATCGCCAGTACATACCGGAAAAGTAACGGTGGCACTCCATTGACTCAGGATGCAGTAAAAATTACCAGTTGCGCGCACTTGGGTGGTAAACGTGGCTATGAGAGCCACGTTTACCGCCCAAGTGTGCGCAACTGATAATTTTACTGGACCTGAGTCAACGGAGTTTAACACTGTGAAATATGTTCAATTGAATGTAGTTATTTCAAGTCTCGACTTCTCGAGTAGTGAACGGACTGTAAACTCGTAAAATAAGTTCAGTTTAATATAGTTCTTTCGAGCCTCGACTTGTCTAGTAGTGCACGGTATTACAATCGTAATCCACATCAGACTCGGCCGATTGTGAGCTCAAATAACCTGTAATCGGTCAGCGGCCATTTTTGATAATCGGTTGAACACCACCTAGAAATGCCCCAGATAATTTCAAGTAACATGACTCATTTACTTTCGTGAAAATGAACATATTTTATTGGCAATCTGCTGTCTCCATGCGGAAAAAATTATTTTCCAAAGAGAAGTGTGAAACTCAAAACCCACTTCCAGTTCGTCTTCATTTTAGGAATCGCTGGTTTTATTACCATTACCTCCTGGCCTCAACATCCTCTTCTCTGACTTCACCAGTCTCCTCTGCTTGAAGCAGGATTCGCCTAACCTGATATGAACTCTCATCGCCTTGTTTGGAAATATTTCAGCCAGCCACACGTCATGTAACTTACAATAGTACCCTTACCCATTTCCCACGGGAATCGAAACAACGGTCTTCATACCCCACTTCATATACCCGAATGCCAGCCTCATATTCTAAGAATTGGAAAGTGAACGGTTTTTATAAATATATATATGCGTATAACCCTTGGAATAAATTAGTGGCGTATTCGTTCACAGATACCCACAAAATTAATCCTGATATTTTAAAAAAAATTCGCCTCTAAAACATATCTCATGACACATCATTGGAACGAGCTTGTGTAGCTCATTCGAATGCGGAGATTCAATAACGATGTTTTTGAGGGGAAAAATGAAAACAATTTTGTTATTGAAGAAACGTTTTTCACGTTGTGTTGGACAAGGAGCTAATTTATTCCGTTGCGTTGTCGGTGTCTTTATTATTTCATCATACGTCTTAGATTTTTCCATACATTCTCAAATAACCTCTGTTAGGCCAAACAGATTTAAATAATTGATTCTCAGGCTTTTTATAAAACGAATGAGGGAGGGCATTTTTTATTTTTATTTTTTATTGCTCATGGAATGGTCGCCGATGCCTAAATTCCAGATGTGAGACCCTAAAATTAAATACAAGAGCTTCCATGTTGATTTCACTGATAGTCTTTATTGTTGTAACAGGGATCAAACAACACTCGAAATAGAAGAACTAAAATGGAGTTAAAAAATAAGGAGTTTCTTTTAATTGGTTGAATGCAAGAAGCCACAATTAGGGCTTTCAAAAAAAAATGAGTGTACCAGTGCAAAAGCCAGCATTTTCCCTACCCATGTTTCGTATTCAGTTAAACGTAAATATTAGTTTGTTTATACAAATTTGTTCTATTATAAATTATTGGAGAGTGCCTGTTGGCACTCTCCAATAATTTGTAATAAAACAAATATTTGATGAACAAATTCATCCACCAAAACTAATCTAGCCCTCAACCAGTTAAATAAGTATTTATTTTGTACATACATATGAGAATCGTGTCGCATTTCGCTAAGAGAATAACAATACTGCATAAATATAAACGACACACTGCATCGCAATTCGCGATGTGATACCGCTAAAATCACACCCTATGGCAGGTTTTATTTATTTTGAATTTTGCTTCCGAAATAAATATGACGAATGCGGGCAAAACAAACCCGAATGCGCCGCTGCCTGGGAATCAAAGAATTAATTTTCTTTGGACTTATTTATTGTCTTTTTCAGTTCCATTGATATGAGTGCTTGCCATGCCTAAAATACACGACGAAAACGCGACATATAGACTTAGTGGTACTCGTGAGGACTCGAAGCTCAAGTTGACATTCAGAGAACGATTGACACTAGCATTTGGGAAAAGGAAAAGAACTGACAGTCCTGCTAGCAGTTGGAAACTAATATTAGTGTCAATAATTCCTGTCATTGGCCTTATCGCACAAAATGCATATCTTGTAAACCTGGATTCCCTCCGTACAGAAGATTTCGCCAAACTTCATGTGTCTATAGAGTTTGGCTTGGCACTTGGGCTTATTATTCACCATACACAAATTGAACGGGGAGCAACTTCATTATACATCAGCGTAGGGAGAAAACCGGACGATCGTATATTATTGAAGGACAGGCAGGATCAAACAGACGACGCTTTTTTCGCCCTGCTTTCACGCGACTGGCCATCTTCTCAAAGTCATTACGAGGACGTAAAACAAATGCATTCCGACCTTTATGTATTTCGACTGAATTTGAACCCACGGAAAATAACAGCCGTGGAAGCAATAAAGTTTTTCTCAGACAACAACCAGAATATTGTCGACTGGATCGGAGATACAATAGAGAACACTAACGATGGTGAACTCTGGCATGCTTTAATTGCCTATTATATGCTGGTTAACGGCAAGGAAAAGATGGGGATTGTTCGAGCGGCAGGCATAGCATTGCTCTCTGAAGGTAAGCTATTTTTGAACCCCTTCAATTGAAAGTACAGTTGAAGCTAGCAGTCCTGTCACGATTAGCGCAGGAAATGCTCGTTAGTTAATGCGCTCATTACTGCAGAAGAATGAAGTTGTCTAACTGAAACACACCATAACGTTTGCGCTCTGCAGTGCAAAATCTAATGCGCTATTAGCGAGGTCAGTCGTGAAATCACGATCTCAACCGACCAAACAGAAAAAGATATTTATTTATGTATTGGTGTTTAAGGTCACATATTTATGCACAATGGCTAATCATGACCGTGACAGTTTTACAGGTGGAGGAAGCCGGAGTACCCGGAGAGAACCACCGAGCAACGGCGAGCAACTGTCAGCTCCCCAACATACTAACTCCACACAAGCAAGGTTAGCATTGGATCTCTCGGCTTGCAGCCTGCACCTCTACCTACTGAACCACCGCGCTCCCGAAAAAGATATTGTCTGTACAGTATTTGAAGGATGGATTACTACTAAATCTCTGCGGGATAAATTTTTCAATTAGCGATTATTTACCGTTTCGGATGACAAAACACAAAAAGCACTGCACTTGCAAACTCTCATCACCCGGTGGTCCATGTGATGAAAGTTTGCCAGTGTTTCTTGTGGTGTTACGAAAAATAAAAAAATACTTTTCGAGTGGAGAATATCTGGTACTAATTTTCAGTACCAGTCCACTCTCTTCACTCTCTGTATATGTAACTGACTTTTAATATCTATTTACGTAATTGCATGTACATGTATCCCAGTAGAGGTTAGGAATGATGTTAATGATCTCTATTTGCTAGTATAGAATTGAACAGAGTTGGGCGCACTGTTTTTCTCCAGGAATTGGGTTACGCTAATGGTGCAGTTTGATATGGACAAAAGTGCACTTACCCAGCGCGCTGTTACTTCAAAAATAGTGTACAATACAGCCACGGGACTTCCAGTTTCAAGTAAGCCATTCAATGTTTGTAATGTGCATCCCAAGGCTGTACGTTGAATATTTTATTGCTATGACCTCAAATAACGAATAATGAGTTTTCCAATTGATGGCACTGAACTGGCATGGACTATGCCATCAGAGGTCAAAAGGTTAAATATGAACTCAGGGTTCCCACACCCGAGCAAAATGAATGGGTCCAGGACATTTTCCCCCAGGACATTTTCCCCTAGGACATTTACCACTAGGACATTATCCCCTATGGCATTTTCCCCTAATTATTCATCCCCGGACTTTTCCCATTAGACTGATTACTCCTAGATTTTTCACCCAGGACATATTCCCATAGATTTTTTAAAATTTCTCATGGAATAAAATAGAAAAAAAATTGGAAGAATAAAAATAAAAATGTAATTAAGGTTTCATGTAATAGTTTATTCATTTTTAAAATAGCTACAGTTAAAACTAGAAGTCCTGTCATGAAATGCGCACAAATAGCACGCTGATATGCGCGTTAATGTGCGCGTTATGACCCAAGTAAAGCTATCAAATTCTTTACATATGGCCTGTGCACAAGCAAAGTTTCAGCCAATGGACCTCCGGGTAACCCGGAGGTCCATTGGCAGAAACATTGCATGTGTTTGCTATGAGTAACCAGGAGAACCTGCCGTGCCTTGGATGTCATTCGATATGGCAATTGCGCGCAGTTCCAACGCGCAAGTAAGCCTAGATAAGCGCACTATTCGTGACAGGACTTCTAGTTTTAACTGTAGCACAAGATAATAATATACATGTAGCAAGTAGCACGAATAAAACTATGATAAATCAAACAACGATAATACAGATAAGAATAAATTTACAAGACAACTTAGATGAGAACACCCTTGGTGCAAGTCCGTAATATAATTTTATGTACAAACCCATAAAATTATATTACGAGTTACATCCATATATTATCATTGTGCCCAATCCCTCTCTGTTTCTCCCACCCCTCTGTGTTTCTTCACATTGATGCAAGTACTTGTTGTCCAACCAACCAAACAGAAATATAACTGTGGGAAAGTATTACTTGGCCCAATTTATATATCCAAAAGGTTGTTTTTACATAAGCCCATGGTTTCAAAATAGTGCTGAGGTTTGTTTTAGAGTAAAGTCCATGGCTTTAAATTATCACCTCTTAGTGCTTATAGTACCATTAAAGTCTTCATCTCACAATATATCAATTCAATTTGTTTTAGTTTGGGGAAAATGTCCACTCTTTTCTTCCTAACTGGGGGAAAATGTCCACCCTCTCATTTGAAATTAGGGGGAAATGCCCTAGGTGACATGGTTTTTAGGGGAAAATGTCCTAGGGGAAAATGTCCGGAACCCAAAATTAATATTCAAGGACTATGCATTGTGTTTTCGAGAAATCTAATCAGGACATTCCAGGTATTTGTAATCAAATATATCATTGTGCTAAAGAAAACCACAATATTACAGTCTCACCAAATATCCCACCAAAGCATGCGACCAAACTGTTGTGAGGTTTGGGACTGCGAAAATAGCATTCCCACTTAGTTTAAACAACATTTTATTCAAGATAATGTAAAACGTATACACTACATAGCAGTATAATAGATTAATAATAGGGCTGTCACGATTTTTTAATTTAGGAATCGATTAATCGTCGCAAATAATCGATCATAATCGATTAATCGTACCTAGATGACCCCCTCTCCCTCTCTCTGACGTCGATAAAAAAAGGAAGTTCAAGTCAGTTGACCTACCTCCGGTAAACAACGAAGACGATCCTCTTTTAGGTACATTCAAAGCTTTGATGTTCTGAACTTTTGAACCGCCAGTGTAATAATCAAGACCGGTCGGCAGTTGCGAACTTCGCAACTGCCGACCGGTCTTGATTATTACACTGTCGGTTCAGAAGTTCAGAACATCAAAGCTTTGATGAATGCACCTGACAGACAAATGCTTCCAATGGCTTCTTGGGGTTTAACACCGATGTTCTTAACTCTTTACCTTTAGAAACAATAGTTTTTTCATAAAAGTTCTTTTAATTATTAAACGTCTAAAGGGGGATAAAATTTACCGATTATTCGACAACGAAAAATACTAATCGATTTCGCTGTGACCGATCAACAATCGACTAATCGATTAATCGTGACAGTCCTAATTAATAAAAAAGGAAGTTTTGCTAGCAGTATACGAGAAAACAGCAACGGTAATAATTAAGTCGGTAGATAAACTAGGATTCGACGGGAAGCCTTAGACTTATATGAGTCGTCTCCTACGTTTTATAGCACTTTTCGTAAAGATGATACTAATGATCAGTAGTAACAACTGAAACATGTATATCGCAGCCTATCGCATAACCATATCGCAGCATTCCAACTTGAATCGAATATAAAGGCAAATATGCACGAACAATTTCAAATCGAACGAATATCAAACATTAAATATAGGCGATCGCATATTTTTCTGTTCGTGGCCCATGCGGCATATTGAAGCAAGGGAGGTCGGAATGGTCAACTTTTCATGTCATTCACAGCGATTTACGAAAAGGTTATCTCCCCGAATTGCTAAGAATTGGCTGCCAAAAATTAAACTAATCGAATGGGGAATTTTTATATTTCTCAAAATTATATAAAACCTATGAAAGTTATATTCGCTGTGGGCATCAATCCTTTAAGAACAATATATATGCTCTCAGTTGGTGATGTTATCGAACGATTTCATTCGACCGTTTTTTTCCCACGTTGATTTAAAATGATACTGTTATTTCCTGTATAATTCCATGTAAAATGATAGAAAATTGTATTTTCGTCAACTTTTAGCGGTTAATATATATTTTTTTGCTTCATATTAGCAATGCTGTGTGCATACCGGCATATAATATAGATTGTGTCCTATCTAACCATATAAAAATATACAAGCTGACATTTGCCCATTTTTCCCTTTGATGTTAAACCAAGAACAATTTTATTGCAGTGAAAACAGTTGAAATTGCAGTCCACAATATCAGATAGGTTTCCGCGTGAGTACAAATGAAAAGGTGCGAGAACCCCGAAGCGTCTTGATTAATTTCTGGTCAACCAGTAAAAAAATCCTCGTATAACTAAAAAATAATTTTTTGGCTTCCAAAACATAGGTTATGACCACTCATTGGAACGCGCGCGACGTGCTCGTTCCAATAAGGGGTCATAACCTATGTTTTGGAAGCAAAAAATGAAAATATAAAATAATGATGCCGATTTTCGTGTAGAGTGCTGGCCGATTCATTTTCAGCTGATTTCTCCGCTTCCGACAACTATTCCCTGGCGATCAAGATTTCATTCACACCCTTCAGAGGTTCAATGTTAATTGGATAACAGAGGGCACGATGACGCCGTGTACTAAGGCTACTACTGTACTACTGCACGTCGATGGTGCACATGTCTTCAACCGCTCTAACCCTGCTTGAGCGGTGCTTGAACAGAGTTAGAATGTTGAGGAGCTGACAGTTGCTCGTCGATGCTCGGTGGTTCTCTCCGGGTACTCCCGCTTCCTCCACCCGTAAACATGTCAGGGTCACGATCAGCCATTGTGCATAAGTATGTGACCTTAAAAACACCAATAAATAAATATCAATAAATTGGATAACAGCAAGACTGCAGTATTTACAAGGGGAGATAACTTTCCCAAGCTTCAATGTCTATGACGATAAAAGTTGAGGATGGAAGATGAGGTCGAGTGTAAACCTGATTAGCGCAAATCTAGAGAAATTAAATATCCCAAACTGCACCATAAAGACATGCCTTCGTCGAACAGGGCTTATGTTTCATCTAAATTTGGAAGAATCGATTTGGATTCTTGCAAAAATGATTGCGAGAATGCATACCATACTATGAGTGCCCAGAATCCCATGAGGTCATCATGGTTGAACTGCAGTTGTATACTGATAACACATGTTAACCCTTTACCAAACACAGCTTCTTAATGTTTAAAACATATTGAATTTGATATTTATAAAAAAGAATAAACAGTATCTACCAATAAAACATTACAAATGTGATTATCACTGGAACTACAGTTAAAACCAGAAGTGCTGTCACGAACTGTGCACTCATCTAGGCTTAATTGCGCGTAAGAATTGCGCGCAATTGCCATATCGAATGGCATCCAAAGCACGGCAGGTTCTCCTGGTTACTCATAGCAAAGACAGGCAATGTTGCTGCCAATGGACCTCCGGATTACCCGGAGGTCCATTGGCTGAAACATTGCTTGTGCACAGGCCATGTGTACAGAATTTGACAGCTTTACTGTGGTCATAACGCGCAAATTAACGCGCAGATCGACACGCTATTTGTGCGCATTTTCTGACAGGACTTCTAGTTTTAACTGTGGCTCATTGAGCTGGTTCCATTCACATTCATATTTGTTCAATTTTAGTGACAAAATATCAGAATATTTCAGGTTATGTTAGTCTTGTATTGGTTAATTTGCTCCCGATGTGTTAGATAAAGGGTTAAATTGACTCAATTCTTTTCACACGAATCCTAGCAGAGGCGCAGCGAGAATCTACATGGACACTCGCTGGTTTTCTTGGGCGAATCGTTGCATGAATCGATTCTCGAATTCTCGTCGAAATTTAAACCCTGGTAGAATCATAGTTCGAAATAAAAAAAAAAATAAAATAAAAACGCTTTTGACAATTTCAGATAACCAGAAAACAATGCGTGAAGTTTCCAAGTCGTGTCTTTTACAAATACGGGGCCATGCCTTTCACGAAATTGGCGTGTTTCATGAAAACTGTCCGAAATCCTTTGAAAAGATGAAATAATACGCTGATGGTATTTACATCACATCACGGTAATTTGGTGTTGGATTTTCGGAAATTTGTTGTTGCTGTGTATTTCGAATATGGTTTAACAAATTCTTGGTTTTCTATAGTAACGGTAACGGGAATGAAATTACACACAAAACCGGGAACCGGGAAATGTCCCGGATAATATCAAGTAAGTTTGGGAGAGGAACAAGGCGTATTTATTTTCGTGAAAATGAACATATTTTATTGGCAATCTGCCATCTCCATGCGGAAAAATTCTTTTCCCATGAGAAGTGTGAAGACTCAAACCCGCTTCCAGCTCGTCTTTATTTTAAGAATCGCCAGTTTTATAACCACTACAACCTGGCTTCAACTTCCTCATCTCTGCAGTTCATCTGCTTGAAGCAGAGGAGACTGGTGACGGAAGTGAAGAAGGATAGATGTTGGAAGGAGGTAGTGAGTGATAATAGTGATTCTAGAATGAAGACGAGTTTGAACTTTAACCCTTTACCTAACCTGAAAAGCAGACGACTCTTGCAAAAATAATTCTTTGAATAACTAATTTTTTTCATTTTTTTGTCTCAAAAACATAGGTTCTGACCCCTCGTTGGAACGAGCTCGTTCCAACGAGGGATCATAACCTATGTTTTTGAGACAAAAAATGAAAAAAATAACGAAAATTAACTGGCGATTTTTGAGAATAGCGCTGGCCGGATTTGGCCGTTACGTCGTGTAAAGGGTTAAGCGAGTGAAGATATTGCTGTCGAATAGAGGAGTCCTCCGGTACTGATTGAGGGTTTCAATGAGTTGGTGAAAAAGATTCATCATGAAGCAGGGTTGTAAAAAGTTCAGGCGTGGAAAGGCTGACGAAAACTTACAAAGTGACGTTGGGGCAGTTTTTTTTCAATTTTGAAAATTTCGGTTCAAAACGCAAACAGAGCCATGCGTGATTCCCTGTTCCATGCTATAAATTTCCCGGGTGTGGTGACCAGGGCTGCACGGTAAATTGATAAACCGATATATACCGGTATTCAAACCAATATCGACTGAATACCGGTGTAATTACAAAAATATCGGTTTATCGTCATTATTTTTTTACCCACAATTTAATTTTCAAGATGTCTTGAGGTTTTTAACTGTAGCCCCGAATGAATAATATTATCCCTTTATCCAAGGAATCGGCTTCTTGTGCCCTCGTAATATACAAATTCAGAAGTTGAAAAAATAATTTTAAAAAATTTCAACGAAACTATATCATGTGACCCCCTCATTGGAACAAGCTCGTTGAGCTCGTTCCAATGAGGGGGGGTCACATGATATAGGTTTGTTGAAATCTGGGGAAAATCTGATAAACTAATTTTGAAAATAATAAATTTTGATATCGTCTGTGTTGAGTAAAGGTGTTTCGAACCGCATCACCAAGGTATGCTAATTCGTTCCGACTGTGATGCCTCGAGTCTCGATTGTGGTACTTATGTTCATATATCTGAACAGTTTTCGATATACCGGTGTGACAGGAATGATAGTCCGTAGGAAAATTAGTCCCTCTGGACTATTATTCCGCGGAATTATAGTCCTAGGTCTAACATTTCTAGGAATAGTAGTCCGCCGGACTACTATTCCTAGAAATGTTAGACCTAGGACTATAATTCCGCGGAATAATAGTCCAGAGGGACTAACGTTCCTACGGACTATCATTCCTGTCACACCGGTATACCGCGGTATTTTTTTGAATACCGATACCGGTAATCAGTTTTGAATATCGTGCAGCACAAGTGGTGATCGGCTTTCGGAACCAGGAATCCGGGAATTTCCGCTCCCAGGATTAAATCCTAATTCGAATGATGAGTATAAAATGGTACCTAGGCGAAAAGGAACCAATTTTTAATTTCAAACCTCATTTCAAATTAATCCAAAGAAATTTACTTATTATTGTTTTAAGAATACTTTAAGGCCATAGCGTAAATAGAGGATATGGAATGAGTGTTTTTCTCATATAATATTTATGAAACGAGTTCAAGAATTTTCCGTTTTGGCGAGCCTTAGGCGAACCCAAACGGAAAAATTTGGACGAGTTTCATAAATATTATATGAGAAAAACATTCATTTCATATTCTATTTATCATATGACACACACACGCACAAATTAGCCACTTAGTATGACTTTTTAACCCATCACCTAACTTGAGTTGCAGACGGCACTTGGAAAAAACATCCTCGTATAACTAAAAATTTTCATTTTTTGCTTACAAAACATAGGTTATGACCCCTCATTGGAACGAGCTCGTTCCAATGAGGGGTCATAACCTATGTTTTGGAAGCAAAAACTGAAAATATAAAAAAAATGAATGGCGTTTTTCTTGTAGGTAAAAGATTAATACAATATAACCCACCCTAAATAGGACAGATAACGTAAATTCTCCCTACTGAAATTATACAAATGTCACCCAGTTGTATTTTGTTTAGCCAATCAAACTGTCCAGTTTTGAAATTGACCAATGAAAGCTCCCAACTCTAATTATGCAAATTATGAAAATGTGGCCCAGTTTTATTTTGTTCAGCCAATCAAATTGTCTAGTTTTGAAATTGACCAATGAAATTGACGGAAGGCTTTATTTATCACTGAATAATATGAAAGCAAAATATCAAATGTTTTAAAGTGAACAAAACGGACGAGTCATATGATAAAATATGCTACGTCAATCGAAACCATAAATTAACCCTTTGAACCCGAGCAACCGCTTATCCAGCCAGGAAAGGAGCACGGTGGCTCAGTGATAGACTGTTGGACTTCTATGCTAGTGGTCTCGAGTTCGACCCCCGTCCGGGACGAACAGCTTTGTGTCCTTGGGCAAGGCACTTTATCCCGGTTGCCTACATGGGGGCACGATGACGCCGTGTACTAAGGCGTACTGCACGTCGATGGTGCCCATATCTTCGACCGCTGTAACTCTGCTTGAGCGGAGTTTGAACAGAGTTAGAATGTTGAGGAGCTGACAGTTGCTCGTCGGTGCTCGGTGGTTCTCTCCGGGTCCTCCAGCTTTCTCCACCCGTAAAACTGTCACGGTCACGATTGTCACGATCAGCCATTGTGCATAATTATGTGACCTTAAACACTAATAAATAGATAAATATCCGGCCAGGAACATGATACGTCATGACGTCATTAAATAAGATAGGCAGCCCCGAGGCGGCACGTTGAAATTATTGATTGGTCTACCCCAAATAATGAATATGGACTCTTCTAATTGCTGCCATTGAACTGGCGTGGAAGATACCACTGGAGTTCGAAGGGCCAATGGGTATCTTAGACTGAGCTGTCTGGAATATTATAGCAGTATCTTCCGTACTTTCTGAGGTTCCGCTCCACACTTTTCCAGGCATTTCCAATAATGACATGCCATACACGCTAAAAACTAAAGTGTTAAAAACTACACTTGAAGTGCTGTATTTAACACTTACTTAGTGCTGAACTAGCACTTTGTTCAAGTGTAGATATCCCAGAACTTGACAGGTGTTGCAATAATACCACTTGACAAGTGTAATGTCGCGACACTTAAAAGGAAACAACGCAGATGACGCGGATCAGGCTCGAACTCTCGAGTCTGATCTGCGTCATCTGCGTTGTGTCTTTTTAATTATGTACCCACCAAGCGCAAATCAAATTATGGACGATTCAGGGTGAACCACCAATGCTAGACACATGGGAAGTGCCATCCATTCAAGTTTGAGATGTCTGACGATTGTAATGTCGAAGTGCTTAAATCATTGCACTTTGAGTGTTAAAATCAAGCCCTAAGAGATAGAATGGGTTTAACACCTTGAAAGTGTCAGTTTTCACATTTTAGTTTTTAGTGTGTACACTCTCTTCAAATGCGAATATTCTTTAACTTAGTTATCTAACCCATAACGAGTATTACATTTTCCAAATCCCCTAAAACATATAACACAATCTGGCTAGGTAGAAATAAACAATGTGACTGAGGGCTAAATAATTTATAATCAAATGCAAGTCTTCAACATGCAAAATTGCATGAAAAAATGCCGATAAGAGTCATTTTCAGCCACCCAGCAGCCTCAAAAACAGAATTTTCTATCTATCCCCACTTACCTAACCCTGGAGCATATAATCCCCTGTTTCTAAAATGTAAAAAATGAAATACATGTTTCCGTCTCATTTTTAGTCACATGCCTGATAACAAAAGAACAAATTAAAAAATAGCCAATTTTTCTAAACCAGCCACTATTTCCCATAATTCCTCTGTTAATTTACCCGCATGCAACAGACTCAAACTCTGTGACCAAAATTTCAAATTCTCTTGTCCAACAATTACATCGCCTGAGTGCTAGAATGTTCTATGTGATTAGATTAGTCTAATGGAATCGTATATCTGGTACTAAAAATATATCTCCAATTTACATGGCATTAGTTTCAGAATACGTTTTTTGTGTAGATTTTTACCCCTGTGCAATAGTGCGAAACTGTAGAACGCAACCTGATGTACAAAATCGGATATAGATCCTATTTCAAAACGTCAAAGTGTAAAATGACGTAAAAACGTTGAAAATGACGTTAAATAATGAACCCCAAAACCACTAGGCTTTTAACCCTTTTCACACTGGTGGTATCTTCCATTTAAGTTCAATTGTATCAATTAGAGGAGGCCATATTCATTATTTGGGGGTAGACCATTCAATAGTTTCAACGTGCAGCCTTGAGGATGCACGTTGAAAATATTATTGATTGGTGTACCCACCCCTTAACTTTGCAGGCATCCTACTTAATGAAAGTATGACGTACCATGTCCCTGGGCCGGTATACGGCCTCTCGTGTTCAAAGGGTTAAGCTTTACAAAGTACTAAATATTCATAAAATAGAACGAACTTTAATCTTTTGATCATTTACTCCCGATGACTCCAGTTCAACTGTAACCTTTGAGAATTTCCAAGGACGGCAACACATTTCTGGATAAGGTTTTTATTGCAAAGCTTATATTTTGACGAGAAACCGAAAATCCATTCACGCAAACATTCGCGCAACGAAGCCAGCGAGAATCCATGTAGATTCTCGCTACACCTCTGCTAGGATTTGCGTGAAAGGAATTGAGTGAATTTAACCCTTTATTTAACACTAGCAGGGTTACCCGGCGTTGCTCGGGCTTAGGAGAGTATTTAAATTATCCCTAGTAGACCCCTTTGAAGACTTTTATCGGTGAGAAAAAAATTTTGGTCCTAACTGTTGGTGGCCCTCTACACCCCACTTCGCCCCATCCCACCCCGGCACTTTTTTAAACCTCATTATTAGATTCCTGGTCAAAATTTACCCCTAGTAGACCCCTTTGAAGACCTATATCGGTGAGAAAATTTTGGTCATAACTTTTTGTGCCCCTCTACACCCCCACCCGCACCCGATACTTTTTTAAACCTCACCATTAGATTCCTGAAAAAACGTACCCCTTGTAGACCCCTTTGAAGACATATATCGGTAAAAAAAAAATTTTGGTCATAACTTTTGGTGCCCCAATACACCCCACCCCCCACCCCACACACTTTTTTTAAACCTGACGATGACCTCCGCCATAAAAAAGTACTCCTAGTAGACCCATTTTGGACACTCGGGTGGCCCCATATTCATTTCTATAGCGGACAGACATACATACAGACATTCTAAAATATAGTATAGAGATAGCAGCAGCAAATTAACCAATACTAGACTAACATGACCTGAAATATCCTGACACTTTGTCAATAAAATTATACAAATATGGATGTCATTGAAACCGGCTCAATGAGGTTCCAATTCAATCCATATTTGTAAGGTTTATTGATAAATATTGTTTTTTTTTAAATTATCAAATTATTTAGTTTATATGATAAAAATTACAAAGCTGTGTTGTTTAAATTGCAAACATGTGTGATCAGTATCCAAAGGTTCAACCATGGTGGCCTTGTGGTTTCCTGGGACACTCAAAGCATGTATGGATTCTCGCAAACATTTTCGCGAGAATCCAAATGAATTCTCCTAAATTCAGATGAAATATAAACCCTGTTATTGTGGAACAGATATCCAAAATTTCCAGAAGAGGCTGTAGGTAAGACGGTCGATATTATTCTTTACCCCGTGTCTGATCACGTGGAACGGGTTTTTACCTAACCGAAGCCAGCCGTATCCCATTCGGCCGAAGGCCTCATGGGATACGGCTGGCTTCGGTAGGTAAAAACCCGTACCACGTGATCAGACACGGGGTAACGAATTTATCTATTGACTTTCTGTTTTAGAAGTACAATCTATTTCATGTGTGAACACACACAGCACGAGATCTTTTATCTTCCATTGTTGATCCATACAGGTTTCTGTATAAATATAATAAACTGATTTCGATGAACGCGTCTTTTACGGGGCATGGACAATTTGTAGATTTCGGAACGAGGCTTCCACTGGGTATGGGAAATTTGTCAGCGGCTGGGCGGACGTATCGTGGGTGTCAATGTATATGGTCTCATACCACGTATCTATCAACCAATCAAATCAAAAAAATCACTTTAGTCAATAGATAATAAAATTTCATTAAAAACACGCTAATTTGACGTAGTGGAGGCCAAACGTCAAGATCGAAATTTGAAACGACAAGATATCCACTCACTAGTGTCGCCATCAGTGTAATAGAGTCTGAATTTTTTTTTTGAGTTTTAACTTATCAATACGGCACTGGGAGTGTCGGAAAATTTGTGTTTTCAATTGAAAACGTCCCCAAAACTTCGATTGACGTAAAACCAAATACCGGTGCGTCGAAAGAGTGAAAAAAAAACAGCTATCAGCATTTAGTTTAAACATAATTTATTTCCAATAGTATCTGATAGTAATGTATGATAGTATGTGGATTGGATTCGACAGTAAGCCGCAGGCTTATTGTTGTTGTTTCCATATATATAATAATATCACAAACATTTTAGATCAGATATGACAGATAGCAAGTGTACACTAATCATTACGTTTGTCAAGGAGCTGGGTCACCATATGTTTGTTCTAGTATATATTGGAAATTTTGATTTAGGAGGGAGAAAGTAAATTTTAAGTGTTAATTTTAATAGTGTGTAACAGGAGGAAAGATAAGTGCGGGAGCCGGGGTTCGAATCATCGACCTCTAGCACACAAAGCGACCGATTTACCACGAGACTAAGAGATCCGGACCAACCAGGCTGGTTGGTAAATGGCATTTATACCTCACCACATGTGAATCTCACCCAGGTTCCTTCCCCAGAGCGGTCGAAACACCAACAGTGCCACCTACTGCTGGGGATCGGACGAGCCTCCAAATGTAACAGGAGGAGAGATAAGTGTGGGAGCCGGGGTGCGAACCGTCGACCTGTAGCACACAAAGCGACCGATTTACCACGAGACTAAGAGATCCGGACCAACCAGGCTGGTTGGTAAATGGCCTTTATACCTCGACCGCTACAAGTGCAAAGAGAAGAAAAGAAATAGAAAACCAACAAAGATATCTGATAGTTGTACTAATTTAAGTAACCCGCATTGAAGCAATGGAGGTGGATGGATTGTCCACAAAGCGCACCACTTCGGAGTTTAGGGATATATAAATAGGCAGAACGCGATGTGTGTTTGAATCGGTGGGTGTTTTACATAACGAGTTGGAATGGCGTAATCATATTTCGCGAGAGCCGTACCGATTCAAACACACATCGCGTTCTGTGTTTTTACACAACCCATGCATTAAAATGCATTTAAATAAACAAATTTTAATTCCGATAATTAAACCCAAAGGTGAAGAGTTTGTTTTGACTGAAGCTGTACTGGTCATATGGATCGATAAAAAATCAAAACAACCTTTTCGGAACCAGTGTTTATTGAAATTCCTATCGCTGTTTACTAACAGTAATAGCCACCAAATGGTTAGGCGTGAATGGGCTGGTGCCGTGGGCTGGTGATAAGGCCACACAAAGTAGATCTTCTGTTTCTCAGGTCATTATTTGTAAAATTGCATGCGGGCGAGCGTTTTTTTATTTTATTTTTTATTTCAGTAATTACTTTGCCATCAAAAGTTCATGTTCTTGGTTCACGATTTAGGCCTCATCATCTACGGAATAGCATGGGTGGTGGTGTATTTCATCCCTTGAGTGCAAGAAGGCTTTGCAATGCTAAAGCATTGCAAAGCCTTCTTGCAAAAGGGACAAATTCATCAATTTTTTCAACTTGGGTTAAATATCAGACATAAGCATTTAATTTTTATTTTTTTTTACGTTTAAATTGGTTATAAAAAGAGAGCATGCGGCAGCCAAAATGACCATGCGGGAGGGCCTGAGAAACAGATTTTTTATTTTTTAGGCCTAAGGATTTCATTGTTTATTAAACTTTATTTTGAAAGTCTTTTTAATATAATGAGATGAATATTAATTACTTTTCATGTTGAAACAATATGAACATGCAGGGGTTCTTTTGCATTCACACTGTGCAACGTAATTGTTAAGACAGACATCGGTAGCGTGATTTAGGGCGGGCCTGAATGCGTTTTTTTCGGTTCATTGTGTTATGAAAAGAAACAAAAAGAAATACTTTTACCAATCATTTTGCCTGAAAATCCATGAACAGAAATAAAGTTTAATTATACTTCGCTGAATGGGATAATTATAACGAAACTGCATTGTGTTCAGAACTCCATCAACTCTCAAACTCTTGTTCAAGAGAAGCGTCAGTGGGGATGGCAACCTTCCGGCAATCCACGCTGCGTGATTCATGGGAATGCAACGTTCTCCATAAAACTAATCAAAGTTTATGTGTAAATTCCGAAATAGCAAGAACAAAAACATTCCAAACAAGGCGATAGAGTACGCGAGAGCAGTGCTGTAAAAGTTGGGATTCATGTTTCGTGTCAGAATACGCTGTGTACACCTACTAAAACTAGAAGTGCTGTCACAAACTATGCGCTTAATTCGCGCTATTTTGCGTAGAGATTGCGCGAAATTTCTGTATCTAATGGCATCCATACACAGAACGCCACGAGTGTGCGAATGGGTTAATTACTAGTTTTAACTCTAGGGTTACTTCTAGAATGTTTTTTGTTTGTTTGTTTATTGGGGTTTAATGACACCTCCGACAGCCAAGATCACATTGTGTTGTACAGTTTTATGGGTCGAGGAAGCTGGAGAACCCAGAGAGAACCACCAAGCAGCTGCGAGAGAAGCAGTTAGCAACGGTTGAAGGCAAGTTCACCATCGACGTGAAGTACAGTACGCCTTAGTACAGAGCGCCACTGTGCCCCGATTGCCGTGGGTAATCGAGATTAAGTGTTTTTTCCAAGAACACAACACAGTTACCGCTGGTGAGGATTAAACTGTCGACCTTTCAGTTTAAAGTCCAACGTTCTAACCACTGAGTCACACCGCTACCCCTCCCCCCGCTACGGAATGTGATTGAATTGTCGTGCTTTATCACTTATGTGGTATTTAAGCCTTTACCCAACGCAGGTGATATCAAAATTGTTGCACTGAAGGGACGACAGGCAATTTCCCCCCGACAATGGTCAGAGAGAGAGAGAGAGAGAGAGAGAGACAGAGAGAGAGAGAGAGAGAGAGAGAGAGAGACAGATATATATATATATATATATATATATATATAGAGAGAGAGAGAGAGAGAGAGAGATAGAGGGGGGGGGGAATATTCTTTGAAACCGCTGGTCACGAGCGGTATTATTCAGGCCATGCGATTCGAAAAACAAAAATCGAGTCGTGATCACACGAGGCGAGAGATCACGACAGAGCCACGCTGATTTAAAATTCGCATTCCGCTGTTAACTGAATATAAATAGAGAGTCCAGAGAGATTAGAACAATAGTCGGCACCATTCGGTTTCCTCGATTTAATTCGATTCTCGTCATAAGATTTCAGGCGGATGAAAGGGGGAATATACTAGGGTTTAATCACGGGAACGGGAGTTTCCGGGTTTCCGGTTCCGAAGGCCAGTCACGATGCCTGCGAAATCTCTAGCACGGAACCAAGAATCACGCATGACACTGTTTGGGTGTTGAACTGAAATTTTCTAAATTGAAAAACCACCCCAATCTTTTTAAGATTTCGTCAGCCCTTCTACGCCTGAACGTTTTACAATCCTGCTTTCTAACGAACCTTTCTTACCAAATCACTGTAGCTCTCAATCAGTTCCGGAGGACGCCTCTCTTCAACAGCAAGATGCTCACTCGCTGCAAAGTTCAAACTCGTCTTCATTTTCAAAATCACTAGTATCACTCATTATTCACTACTCCCTTCAACGAACTCCTTCTTCACTGCCGTCATCAGTCTCTTCTGCTTCAGGCAGCGGAGACCGGTGACGGCAGTGAATGGGGAGTTGAAGCCAGGAGGTAGTGTCAATAAAACTAGCAATTTTTAAAATATGGGACGAGTTGGAAGCGGGTTCGGGTTTTCACACTTCTCACAGAAAAAGAACTTTTCCGTGTGGAGATGGCAGATTGCTAATAAAGTATGCTCATTTTCACGAAACAAAATGCGTCTCGTTACTCTCGTAAATTTACTTGATATTAACCGGAACATTTCCCGGTTCCCCGTTCTGTATGTAATTTCAATCCAGTTCCCATTAATATAAAAAATGGGAATATATTAAACCCTAGAATATACCCAGTTGTTCGCCGAAAAAAAAAACAAACTGACCACACGTTTGAAACAAAGAATAAAAGAAAAACTTCCATAAAATTGTGTGTATGAAGAGAAAGAGTTAATGAATATACAGTACGTGGAGAGTGGATTGTAACTAAATCACCCGCGGAGTGAAGTTATCACCCAAACTATAACTTTAGCAGGCGACAATCTCGAGGTCGTGGATACATTTACATATTTAGGTGTAGATTTCTTCTGTAATGGCCGTTTCTGTCGCTCGTTAGAGAGACGAAAGGCCATTGCCACAAAAGCTATGTTCGGATTATTGAATCAAGTACGAAAAATTAACTTGTCCGCAGATTTAGCACTCAAGTTATTTGACTACCTCATACAGCCTATTTTACTTTACGGTGTGGGGTTTGAAAATCTGTCAATAATTGAAAGCGTACATCTGCGGTTTTGTAAAATACTCATGTCTATGAAGTCTAGTACACGTAATTATATGGTTTATGGGGAACTGGGAAGATACCCACTCAGTATTTGTGTCACGAAGAAAATGATGACTTACTAGTCTAGACTGTTGAACGAGAATACCGGGTCTATACTCGCGAAAAAAATTTATAACCTATCACATAATCTCAGTATAAACGGAAAAAGCACTCATCTGATATCTTATTATAAGAAAACGTTGGAATCTACTGGGTATAATGCGATATGGTTAAACCAATTTCCTTTGGCAAAACATTTATTATCTCAGATAAATCAAATTTTAGTTGACCAATTTTTCCAAAAATGGCATGCAGATATAGCGGGTTCGTCTAGAGGTCAACTCTATAAACATATCAAAAACGTCCCAAATCTTGGCCAATATTACATATCGTTGCCACGACATCACTGGTATTACCTTTTAAAAGGACGCACTGCCAATCATAAACTTGAAATAGAAACTGGAAGGTTGGGGGAAATTAATAGGGAAGAAAGGAAATGTAAATTATGTCAAAATGGTAGAGGAGACGAATATCACTTTATACTGATATGCAGCAAGCTTCAAGACTTGCGCTCCAAATACATCCCCGGTTATTACTGGCACAACCCTTGCAGGGAAAAGTTTTATGGACTTATTTCCATCAACAATGTACAAATCCCGAAGAGGCTCTGCATATATCTAAAGCTCGGGTTTAATCGAATTAGTCGCTGATAGTAGTATTAGTAATAGTAGTGGAAGTAGTATTAGTAGTAATGGTAGTAAATAAGTAATGAAGTAACAGTAGTGGTATTAGTAACAGTAGAGATAGCGGCGACAGGGTCAGCGTCAATAGCATATATATATATATATCAGCATCTTGTAATTTTATGTATTTTTCTTTTTTTTGTGTTCTCTCTCTTGTACCATATTTTTTGTGGCTGAGAATAAATTAAATTAAACTAAAAATTTTGTACATGTGGACAAAAAACGCAAGCAAATGTTTCAGCCAATGGACTTCCGGGTTTAACCCGGAAGTCCATTGGTTGAAACTTTGCCTGTGCTTGTTATGCTTTGCAACAAATTTGCAATTACTTCTTGTGTGGAATCTCCACTCTGTGGGTGATTTAATAATAATACACTCTCCACGTACTGTAGTGTGTGTTATCTGAATAGTCTAAATTTACGCTGTGATATTTACCTCAAGCTCCATGGGCCGTGACCTGCAACCTTATTTGGAGTTAGATTTGAACTTGGTGTCAAGAAAACGTGAAAGATCCAATTAAACTTTTTGGAATTTTATTTAATCTGCCAATACATGGAATATTTCAATTCGGGTTTCCGCTGAAATTTAAATTTGCTGTCAATATTGACGCGGCAGTTAATGCAGTCTGCCGTGAAACAGAATTTGACCACCGAAATTTACATGCCAGTCGAACAGAATGACGAAGTACAAAATGCTATCTTCTGTCTCGTCTCGAATAAACAAATGTTAATTTAAGCGTACTTTGGGACGGCAGTTCATGCTTTTAACTCAAATTGGGTGCTTCCATTTTTTGTAATCTACAAGCTCTTCCTACAAAAAGCAGCAAATCTGCTGTTCGTTTTTGTAAATCGTCGCATGAGTTCTAGAACGTTCTATGTCCCATAGGGGACATAGAACATTCTAGAACTCAGGCGACGAAATGAAAACTAATTATAGAAATGGAGAACTATTTGACAAAATGGCGACGTCGGTCATACGGACGAGGTAATGTTTGAGGAACGTAATCATCCGAGTTGTGACGCTGGGTTTCACAGACGGTCTCGAATTATTATGAGCGAAACAATCCGAAATAATCCGACATTTCTGTATTTAACTTTGTTCTGTAGGTCAAAACAGTTTCTGTTCACCAAATGCGTGCTTTATTCACACTCCACGTGCATAGTTCAAAAGATGGTGGGGTGGGGTGGGAAGTAGTCTTTGGGAGGAAAAAAGGGAGGTGGGGCAGTGGTGGCCAGAATTTCCCCAACAGGGGCCTGTGTTCCCCAACGCGGCGACTAGCGTATTCCCCGACACACAATAAAGGAGGCAGTTCCCCCGACAGGCGGCTAATCAACCACGGCGGGGATTGTAGCCCACGACCCACCCCTGGCACCACCTCTGAAGTGGGGCAGTGATGGGGGACTACTTCGTCCCACCTATGTGATCGCATAAGTTCGTAACATTACGAGTCAGTTTATTTCTCGAGTTGGATTGAATTTACCCTCTCCGTTTTTAAAGTCATTTATTTCATTAATCTGGCAATATGACGCATGGTGGGTGCGCACGCGATCAAAACAATACTACTATCCCTGCCCAAACTGGCTCCACCAGTTTCAATTTGAATTTCAAGTTTAATTTTTGAATTTATAATTTCAAACATAGCTTCCCCCATCTAACAAAGAATGGAGACTCCCACCTAGCCCCACATCCACCCTCACCCCATCTAAATAACAATGTCGTTTGTGATTTTAAAGCGTATTATTTTAATTTTAATTACAAGTTAATTATTTTAATATGATGCATGATGGGTGTTCACGTGATGAAAACAATACCACTATACATACGTGGCAGCCATTATGTGATGCCATTCCCCTGGTAATATGATGCATGATGGGTACTCACGTGATCAAAACAATTAAAATAGGCCTTAAAATCATAAAAGACTGTTATAGGTTAAACATATTTTTATTTACCAAAAATAGTTTGCAAATTGAGATAGAAGGACAAGTGCTTTCCACTTATTGTAACCCCCGATCCCTTAACATGAGACAAAAAAATCAATACAATGGCGAAACAAACAAATAGGAGAAATGTAAAAAACATATTTCGAAATAAAAGAGAGAGAGAGAGATAGAGAGTGAGAGAGAGAGAGAGAGAGAGAGAGAGAGAGAGAGAGAGAGAGAGAGAGAGAGAGAGAAATGTGATTGATTGATTGATGTCCCTTTTGCACCTTGAGTCTGTCTCTGTTAATTTGCTTTTCCAAGCCGAGGGTCGCCCAGGCGCTGCACTGAGTGGTTGTACTTCCCATAACACTAAACTTCCGTTTCAACTTTCGCTACCACTTCTATTACTAATACTATCACCATCATCACTGTTACGACTATAGATAATACTTTTACTTTCGGGCTCAAATTTTACTACCGACATAGCACTCCTGCGGCGAATAATAATAATAATAATAATAATAATAATAATAATAATAATAATAATAATAATAACAGTAGTAATTATATGTTAACCCTTTACCTAACGTAACGGCCAAAAGCGGCCAGCGCTATTCTCAAAAATCGCCAATTAATTTTCATTATTTTTTTCATTTTTTGTCTCAAAGCTCGTTCCATCGAGGGGTCACAACCTATGTTTTTGAGACAAAAAATGAAAAAAAATAGTTATTCAAGAATTATTTTTGCAAGTGTCGTCTACTTTTCAGGTTAGGTAAAGGGTTAATTTCTATAATCATCCATTGGTTACGCTTTTGCCGCCTAATCACGCGCCTAAGGAGTCGCAATGAACTACATGTGTTAAACAGTACCTAGGAAACTCATTATCGAATCTTCGAGTGTTACGAATAAATTTTTGAAAAAAAATTAAAAAGTGAGGTATTAGTTTTATGTTCTAAAACGGGATCGCCGTACAGTAAAATATCAACGGAGTTTAAATTAACATTAATTTCTAATAGTTTACCAATGAGAGCGTTGAAAGAGTCTGAATAAAAGGGACAGAAGAGGAAATAGTGCTCTGCGTCCTCAACAACAGTTGGACAATAGGGACAGTATGGAGATTCGGAGATGTAATTGAAAAACTTATCACTTTTCAAATCGCTGCAACCAGTTCGAATTCCACTTTGAATAATGTTGTATTTTCTGACACCACAGAAGTATCCCGAAGGTTTCCCTTCAGGCGGTGATATAAGATTTTGAATTCATTAAGTGAACTGCTGTTTCGTACGGACTTTGGTAGACTATTCCATGTTCCTGTACTCAAGGGGGAAAATGATCGTTTGAATAGCTCTGTTCGCATGCAATAAGGCATAACATTTGCCGAATTTCGAAGGTTATAACCAGATGAATCACGAACTTGTGGGGGAGTAATTCGTGGAGATAATCAGGCGTATCGTTGTTTACGATTTTGTAGAAGTTACACATCTTTTGCATGTGTCTTCTTGTTTCGAGACTGTCCCACCCAACTTCAATCAAAAGGCGATCTCGCGATACTGATCTCGTCAGCCCTGATACGATTCGTGCGGCACAGTGTACAGTACGCGGAGAGTGTATTATCACTAAATCACCCACAGAGTGGACATTCCACCCAAGCAATAATTGCAAATTTGTTGCAAAACATGACCAGCACAAGCAAAGTTTTGGCCATTGGTTTAACCCGGAGGTCCATTGGGTGAAACATTACTTGTGTTTTTTGTAGATATGTACACAATTTGAAAGTTATAGTTTGGGTGATAACTCCACTCCGTGGGAGATTTAGTTACAATCCACTCTCCACGTACTGTATATCCTCTAGATGCTTCAGCAAATATTGAGGAGCTCCGCACCACACCGGACTCCCATATTCCAATATTGGCAAAATGAAGGCATTATACATCCTACTCCAAATTTTACGGACTCGAATAGGAATCCCATTTTACAGAATCCCTTTTTAAGAATCCCTTTTTCGAAAACGCCTGTGGCTATGGAATCCCTTTTTCTGAAATGAGTCTAAGAGTCGTTCGAGGAGTCACTCGAACGAGCAATTGCTCGTTAGCTCATTTGCTCGATGGGATTCGAGTCGTTCGAGCAGCATGTCGAGTCACTCGATCGAGCAATTACTCGATAGCTCATTTGACAAAAAAGGGATTCTCCAGAAGGCACCCCAATTTCGGCACCCCTTTTTGGAAAACATATGGCCTTCGGCACCCCTTTTTTTCTGAAATGAGTCTAAGAGTCGTTCGAGGAGTCACTCGAACGAGCAATTACTCGATAGCTCATTTGCTCGATGAGCTTCGAGTCATTCGAGCAATTGCTCATGGAGCAATTGCTCTTAGGCTCATTTGCTCGATGAGCTTCGAGTCGATCGAGCAATTGCTCATGGAGCAATTACTCTCTTGCTCTTTAGCTTATAAGGGATATTTGGGATAGGTATGTCTTGTGATATAAGTAATAGTATCCTCAGATAAGTATCCTATAAAAGGTATCCTCGATAGGTATCCTCAAATAATACAATGCCGGGCCATAGGTATCCTCAAATACTGAAATGAGTCGAAGAGTCGTTCGAGGAGTCACTCGAACGAGCAATTACTCGATAGCTCATTTGCTCGATGGACTTGGAGTCATTCGAGCAAAATGCCGAGTCACTCGATCGAGCAATTGCTCTAAGGCTCATTTGCTCGATGAACTTCGAGTCGTTCGAGCAATGACTTATCAGTAACTGCTCGATAGCTTATTGGCTTTGGGAATGATATTGGCTTTGGGAATGATATTGGCTTTTGTTGTACACAAGGGAGATAACTCTGCGTACAGGTTATGGGAAATCAAGCAATCTGATTGGTTAGTTATAATTTATATAAATGATCTAGATAAATGAAACAACACGAGTACTTGGAATAGGGTCAGAACTAACAAGAATAGACCCGAAATTGCTAAATATAGTAATAATAAGATAAACTGTTCCAAATAATAGGCTCTTCTACGCTACTGGAGTATACTCTAGAACAAAGGAACATGGCCAGATAGACGTAAACTATTGCATATATAGATAGAAGCAGAGAATTCTGGGTAAATTTGTCCTATAGCACTACGTGCTATTCTTAATAAGGAAAAACGTCATGGGATAGGGATTCTGGGAGAATTCTAAGCCAGAACATTACTCCTGTTCAATCGAACGCACCCCTTTGTACCCCCTTAGAACCATAGCACTACGTGCTAGGCCGATAAATTGGGGAAATAAAGTCAGTTTCGGTGATTTTGGGTGGATTTTGGTGATTTGGGGGGATTGTCGGGTTGTTTGTGGTAATAAGATTTACCCGTCTACAATCGAACACACCCCCGAACATACCCCTGTCTTGTTAGAAGCCATTGGTAACATAGCAATCACGTGCTACCATAGAAACCAAGATGGCGGCCTCCAGTATACAAAATGGACGACGGAAACACGTATCACCCTAACAACACGCGCTGCGCATGCGCACTGACACCACGTATCACTATGGAGATGAAGTCACAACATGGCCGCTCACGCGGGTTACCATGACAACACAACATGGGGGCACTAGGTCACGTGACATGACGTCACTTCCGAGGTCCCCCACCGAGGTCCCCCAACCTTTCCCTGTAGGGGAACATACACTACTACTAATATGCTTTAGTTTTCTTAAAATACTGTTATTTAGATGGAGTGTGGGGCTTGGAGGGAGTCTCCATTCTTTGTTACCTAGGAGGAGCCATGCCTAAGATTATAAAATGAAAATTTAATCTGGAAATTCAAATTCTTATTGAAACTAATGGAGCCATAAGTTTGGGCAGGAATAGTAGTGTTTTTGAGATCACATGAGTACCCATCGTGCATCATACTACCAGGGGAATGACATAACAATATGGCTCCTGCGCATGTATAGTAGCATTGTCTTGATCACATGAGTACCCATCATGCATCATATTACCCGAAGAATGACGCCACAAGCATGCGCTTGTAGGGATCCACCATCTTGATCAAGTGAGTGCCCATCATCAGAACATCAATTGAAAAGCAAATAAAAAACTTTAAAAAAGAATTTTAAAAAAATGTACAAAATTTTAAAGAAAACTAAATTTTTTCTAAAAAAATATTAAAAAAAACAAAACAATTTAAAAAAACTTTAAAAAAAATAAATAAAAAAAATAACGTCATCGGTTGCTCCGATTCCTCTGGCGGTAAAAGGGGGATTGTTGGGGCACCTATATATTACTCATATTTTTATATGGAATTAAAATATGAGTGGTTACACAAACGGACGTCAGCTGTTTCGACGGTACATTTTAGGAATCCCCGCCTCAACTTTTAAACACGCCCACCACGCCCATCAAAGAATTGAAAATCAAGAAACTTACGTTCTTGTGGATCCACTTCTCTGTTTTTTTCACACAGGGTGAAACCGGGATAGGTCCGGTTCGTCGTGAACATTTGGGTCCCCATCTTTCATTGGATCTTCCGCCGCCCCTGTTGGTGAGGATGCCGATTGGGACAAGGAAGGGGCGTACTTCCATTTCACAAACTAGGAATAAATGCCAGAGATGTGGCTAGAGGGTTTGGGTTCCTGGTGGGTGCCCCCCTCAATTTTCCGCTGTACCCCCTCCCGACTGCCAAACTTCCAACTTTTGATTAACGCGTTACCCAACGTAACGTCCCAAACCGGTCAGCGCTATTCTAAAAAATAACCAATTAATTTTCATTATTTTTTTCATTTTTTTGTCTCAAAAATATAGGTTATGACCCCTCATTGGAACGAGCTCGTCGAGCTCGTTCCAATGAGGGGTCATAACCTATGTTTTTGAGACAAAAAATGAAAAAATTAGTTATTCAAGAAATTTTTTTGCAAGTGTCGTCTGCTTTTCATGTTCGGTAAAGGGTTAAGACTTTTGCATCCACCCTCTTGTGAGGAATTTTCCGACTGCTATCTGTGAATTTCCAACTGCTGAAGAGATCCGAATGCATTCTTTCTCTTCAAAATATATGACCGTTAGGTCTAGAGTTGGAAATCGTCCCTTGAGTGGAAGTGACTTTGCAGAAAATTTCCTGATTTTTGGTTAAAAATCTACTGTCGTGTGGCAAGAAACTTGCAACTGTTGTTAGTTTGTGTCTTAAAATTTCTAACAATCGAAACTTTTCGCCGGTATTGGGTGAAGGGGATCCCTCTAACCCACCTGTTGCCATGTCCCCATATACCTATGCATCACTGTACACATATGCCCTAATAATTTGATTAATATATCTTAATTTTTTTAGGCACTGTATCCACAGCCAGATTTGCTGATTTTGTAGCAACATATGCGAATGGAGAAGCTTTCCTGTACAAAAGTGAGTTATTCTCTGACATTGTGCAACAAGAACTCGCGAAAAACTACGTTGGCACTCCCTTACAGGAGAATTTGGATTTTCTAAGAGGGCAGATATTACTCAATAATGGCAGTGGATCAGCTGATTGGGGCAGATCTTTCTTCGTCAACATGACGTCATATATAAATATTATCAAAGCAGCGGAGGACACTATGGTTGCAGATATCCTCCAGAAACTAGAAATTCAGTTGAAACTTGTCGAGCAAAAAATCATAGGAAGCGCGGTCATTGTGGGCATTACCATCCTTCTTTTCCCGTTGGTAGTGTTTCTTGTTTCAAAGCTAACAAAAACAATTGAAAAATACGGGTCCACGCTGGAAACTAAAACGAAAGATTTAGAAGTTGAAAGGAGGCGGACACAGGAACTCCTGCACGAAATTCTACCTGTTTCGATTGCTGAAAAACTAATGCACAAGGAACCCATAATTCCCGAGCATTATGACAATGTTACAATATACTTTTCTGACATAGTGGGATTTACGAATATTTCTTCCGAGAGTACCCCCATGCAGGTGGTGGACTTGTTGAACAACCTGTACAACGTGTTTGACTTCCGGATCGATTGTTATGATGTTTACAAAGTGGAAACAATTGGTAAGTAATTTTAATAACGTGTTCCCAGTGGCGGGAGAACTGGAGGGGAGGGAATTGGGACTTTGCCACGGACATTTGCATAATTACACAATGAGTTGGGAGCACGTTGTCTCAGTGAAACTTCAAATCGAAAGAGGTAACTGCGTTGCGTCCTCGGGAAAGGCACGTAATCTCGATTGCCCACGTGGGAGCACGGTGGCACTGTGTACTCCAGTTAAAACTAGAAGTCTTGTCACGAATAGTGCTCTTATTTAGGTTTAATTGCGCGTTGGAATTGCGCGCAATTGCCATATCGAATGGCATCCAAAGCACGGCAGGTTCTCCTGGTTACTCATAGCAAACACATGCAATGTTTCTGCCAATGGGTTACCCGGAGGTCCATTGGCTGAAACATTGCTTGTGCACAGGGCATATGTACAGAATTTGATAGCTTTACTTGGGCCATAACGCGTACATTAACGCGCATATCAACGCGCTATTTGTGCGCATTTCATGACAGGACTTCTAGTTTTAACTGTAAGGCGTACTGCACGTCGGTGTTGCACTTGGCGTCAACCCATGCTAATCCTGCTTGTATGGTGTTAGTACTTGGGGAGTCTGATAGTTGCTCGCCGTTGCTAGGTGGTTCTTTCCGGGTACTCCGGCTTCCCCCACCCGTAAAACTGTCCGGCACAAGGTGACCCTGGCTTTCGAAAGTGTCATTAAACTCAAATAATAAATAAATAAATAAATAACATGATGAGTTAATCTTATGTGTCCCGTTCTTAAACAAGTAAAACTGAATTGGAAAAAAAAAAATCTTTCATTCAGAAAGCAGACGTTGTTTCGGTAAGATGTTAACTTTTATCATAACAGACTGTAGTGATTTCCCTTTATTCAATATTTACGTTCGCAATCAACGGGGCGAGATGCTCTCGATTCGTTTCAGTTTATGTTACAGTAAATTAATGAAAAGAGACCTTATAATCTAATCGGTTTCATAAATAATTACCCATGTTTACATAACTAATCTTTTTGTTCGTGATAACGGTACTTTTGTGTGTATTTTACTTCAGTTAAATGTATTTGTCTCAGTTAATTTCAAATGAAAAAAGACATTGCGATGAATCGTTGCTCATGGGAACGAGACGCTTTCCTTGACAGTGGACATGAGAATCGCTGACAGTAGACATATGCGCGTGCCCGGCGACATAAAATAAAATCAACGAGGCATTGACCAATCACTGCAAGGTATTGCGGTTGGTATCGGGACATTATAAGTTATTGTGATGAATTGACGGTAACATGGTCTGAGGTTTGCGGCTCGGAGCGTATGTCCAACCTCGACGCGAGGTTGAACATACGCTCCGAGCCGCTAACCTCAGACCATGTTACCGTCAATTCATCACAATAACGTATATGTTCCAACAGACACTACCCATAGCCCAAAACCTACATCGTGAAACACGAGAGGCTTATTTACTAAACTCGTGATCGCTAAAAGTTGACTTATTCAAGGCAACTTTTAACGATCACAGGTTTAGTAAATAAACCTCTCGTGTGTTCACGGCGGCACTGGATAAATAATCAATAAACCAGATAAACTCATTCCAACTTAGTTCAAATCGTAACTCGGTTTGTAATTTAAACCACACTTCATCTGGAACACCGTCTATTGCACACATGAAACATCCTGCAAAATGAAGCGGCTTGCTGGTCATTCCGTTGATGAAGCAGTTACGAAACGGACGACGTCATTGCAAATATTTCGCGCTGTGACGTCAGACGGTAATATTTGCCACTTGAGCCGTAAACATAGAATATACTAAGCGAGCTCTCGTCCAATCAGAGGAGGAGGATTTTAGTCTTATTGGAACATTGGACATTATTTTGCCAACATTAAATCATATCTACAGTAATTTTGTAACTTGTTCCAAATACACCTTCACCCTCAAAGGATTATTTCAAGCTTTTGCGATCTCAGAACATGAGCCATCAACATGACATCATCAGGAGGTCCTGCTGACAACAGATAAATTACCCGTGTAGTGATTTCTAGTCAAGACTTTACCCGAAATCACCGAGCAGCAACTGGACATGTATACAGTACGTGGAGAGTGGATTGTAACCAAATCATCCGTGGAGTGGAGTTATCACCCAAAATATCACTTTCGAATTCTGGACATATGGACAGAAAACACAAGCAATGTTTGAACCAACTGGCTGGAACTTTGCTTGTGATGGTTATGCTTTGCAACAAATTTGCAATTATTGCTCGGATGGAATCTCCACTCTGCGGGTGATTTATTGATAATACACTCTCCACGTACTATAGGTTGTAGTTATTTATTTATTTATTTATTTATTTATTTATTGGTGTTTAAGGTCACATATTTCTGCACAATGGCTAACCATGACCATGACAGTTTTACGGGTGGAGGAAGCCGGAGTACCCGGAGAGAACCACCGAGCAACTGTCAGCTCCCCAAAAGTACCAACTCCACACAAGCGGGGTTAGCATTGGTTGAACACAGGTGCACCATCGACGTGCAGTACGCTTTAGTACACAACGTCACCTTGCCCCCACGTGGGCAATGGGGGTGAAGTGTCTTACCCAAGGGTACAACGCGGTTTCCGCAGGTGGGATTCGAACCAAGGGCCTCTTGGCTTGCAGCCGGCACCTCTATCTACTGAGCCACCGCGCCCCCTATAGGTTGTAGTCTGGTTGGAATTCGGAAAAATTTCCCAGGGCCTTAAGGATTAACAAAATTGAAAAGAAAATCAGTCCTTCTTTCATGAAAATGAAACCTTCACTTACCAACAAGGGGGCGCGGTGGCTCAGTAGGTAGAGGTGCAGGCTGCAAGCCGAGAGGTCCTCAGTTCGAATTCCACCTGCCGCAACCGCGTTGTGTCCTTAGGCAAGACACTTCCCCCCACCCCCATTGCCTACGTGGGGGCACGGTGACGTTGTGTACTAAGGCGTATTGCACGTCGATGGTGCACCTGTTTTCAACCAATGCTAACCCTGCTTGTGTGGAGTTGGTATGTTGGGGAGCTGACAGTTGCTCGCCGTTGCTCGGTGGTTCTCTCCGGGTACTCCGGCTTCCTCCACCCGTAAAACTGTCGCGGTCATGATTAGCCATTGTGCAGAAATATGTGACTGTAAACACCAATAAATAAATATACTTACCAACAAGCACCAACAAGGTTTTATAAGGAGAGACTGTGTGAAAATTAAGACAGTTTCGGTACTCGGTGATGGGTTCGGTTTGACTTTTCGGTATACCAATGATATCGGTGTCGGTTCGGTTTTTCAGCATATTGCCCATCTCTACCGGCGAATCACGATTTCGTATTCGAATCGAATCACGAAAAAGGTTCGATACCGAAAAGAATCCATTTCCCAACTTCCACGATGCTATGGTCGTTGTATTAGTGTTGTCTGTCTCCTATATGAGACCAGTGTCACTATGCACATTAGACTATTTCATCTACAGAAAGTCTACATTTAAGAAATGTATGAAATCCTTATCTAAAACTGATTTCAGTAGTGATCTATTTGAAGCGATAGTCTAAAGAGTGTTAAGGGGAATGAATTTAAACAGAAACAATATGAAGAAAATTACTAAATACAGTTAAAACTAGAAGTCCTGTCATGAAATGCGCACAAATAGCACGTCGATCTGCGCGTTAATCTACGCGTTATGACCATAGTAAGATTATCAAATTCCGAACATATGGTCTGTGCACAAGCATTGTTCAACCCGGAGGTCCATTGGCAGAAACGTTGCCTGTGTTTGCTATGAGTAACCAGGAGAACCTGTCGTGCTTTGGATGCCATTCGATATAGCAATTGCGCGCAATTCATACGCGCAATTAAGCGTAGATAAGCGCACAGTTCATGACAGGACTTCTAGTTTTAACTGTAACGCACTCAACACACGCAACGTACTGTAAAAAACATTCACTAAACAAAGAACTGCAAATATGTTTTTGTGAAAGTGAAGTGGACTGCTGGCAAAATAAACACGTTACAGTATGCTTAGTTGGTGGACGTAGTGTCATATGAGACGCAGCAAAAACAGCTTTGGGCAAGGCGTACCGTCTAGTCCAATATTGTTTTTGCTTCGCCTGATATGACACCGTATCAACCAAGTACGCACGCCATAACTTATAACAACTCCACCCACACCCCCGTCACGCACGCACATTCTTAACACCGTCCGTAATGCTCATCAAGACATGAGAATCAAGGAAATGTTATCTCTGTGAATCCATTTCCAAATTTCATACCCAGAGCCGCGCCATAGTTGGTACTGTGAGTCGTGAATACTTGTACCCCCCCCCCCCAACCACACACACTTTCAGTGGTGAGCTTCCATCGTCTCTAACGACGAGACAATAAGCCCTTTACCCCAAACAACTGAAATATACTACACTTAGCGCAACTCACTCAAAAAGCCATTAACCCTTTACCCAACGTAACGCTTAAATCCGACCAGCGCTATTCTCAAAAATCGCCAACTAATTTTCATTATTGTTTTCATTTTTGTGTCAAAAACATAGGTTATGACCCCTCGTTGGAACTAGCTCGTCTAAAGGCTAACAGGAGACCTACAAGGGTGTATAACGCCCATATACTCTATCATATCAGTCCAGTACGAGAGGCCTGGCACACCCTGACCCAAACAATGTAATATCGGTTTGTACAGTGGTCAACGTTTCTATGGCGTCGCGTACGCAATATGACGTTACGACGTCAACGGAAACATCAAACGTTTGGCAGAGAAAACCTTCGAGAAAACTCACCTTCCTCATCAATCTTCTACCACATACCCATACTACATCCCGAAACTATACCCTTGCATACATGCATACCATACTATACTGCTGTGCGTATAAAGTATGTATACCACTTGCCGGGTCAAGCTGAATGGAAGGTAAATCACGACTCCACCAAAGCTCCAGTTTCTGCGGGAATTTGAAACTGGCGGTTCCACCTAAGTTTCGGGTAATGGGGCATCTCGACCATCCTATACTAATGGTGTCTCTTGTTGAAATGGGTCAATTGCTAGGGTTGGAAATATATTTTAATGAATTTTGTGTCCCTGTGACCGTAACCTTTGATCTTTGACACCCATAAGCAAAAGGTTGTCTTACCAATTGCAATAGCTGTACAGGTTATGGTGAAATCGTTCTAGACAGCAAACAAACAGTGCATCCCCAATAATCTCGTGACCATGAGACCTTAACAACTGATATTGCCCTAACCCAAAATTGAATTGCCCTGAGGTATACCTATATGTATTAATAATGGGTAGCTCCATCTCAACGGTAAGCGACGAAAGGCCCAAAACTGTATTTTAAAGACATTCGATTCGTGATTCATGACCTTCACCTGTGACCTCTGAAAGCACTAGAAGCTTGGATTTTCTCTAGTGTCATACCTGTACAACGTTTGGTTAGGACAGACGTAAATCTTTTTTGTGTAGAGCTTAACTCTTTTGGCGCGACAGGCGACTGAAGTCGACAGACGACAGACCGAGGAAAGGTACTGCAGTAGTCATTTTAGCCAACTGTGTGTGTCCATTTCTAAGTACTTTTAACCCTTTACCCAACGCAGACGATATCACAATTTATTATTTTAAATATCATTGTTTCAAATTTTTCAAAAAAATTCAACAAAACCATATCATGTAACCCCTCGTTGGAACGAGCTCGACGAGCTCGTTCCAACGAGGGGTCACATGATATGGCTTTGTTGAAATATTTTGAAAAATAATATTTTTTCAACTGGTGAAGTTGCATATTACGGCCGATTCGTTGGGTAAAGGGTTGAACAAACAAACGCATTCCTATGATAACGTCCCTTGAAATTATAAAGGTACCATTTAAATATATACATGAAATCATTTGAAAAACTGTCAATGAGATCATTAGAACATCTTTTAATATAATAACGCTTTAGTCTTACAACATATACTTTTTGTAAAATTCCTGATGAATATTAGGCGCTAAGAATTCTGTTTCTCAGATTATTCCGCGCCAAAAGAGTTAAACAGACACAAACCAACCAACCCACACACAAACATACAGACGCTATTGGGCGCATGTCTTACGTTTAACTATCGTCAGCGTGGGTAGAACATAGTATGGCCCTCTCACACCACAGCCTGGCTCTTTCATTCTATAAACATGGTCTTCTTGATTGTATTACATGCCACGAAGAGAAGATGATGACGCATGGTGTGAAGTGAACTGTATGAAACGCAATCATTCAACCCCGATATTAATTAATTAATTTATTTATTGGTGTTTAACGACATTTTAAACAGTCAGGGCCATGTCGGGTTGGACAGTTTTAAGGGTGGAAGAAGTCGGAGCAACCGGAGAGAACCACCAAGCAGCGGTGGGTAAATGTCGGACTGCCAACTTTGTAGCCCCGAATAATCATGGTTGGCATCGGTTGAATGCGTGTGTACCCATTGGCGTATAGTGCGCCTTAGCAAACGGCCTTACCGTGCTACAACTTGGGCAGCTGGAATTAAGTGTGTTTCTGAAGGACACAAGACAAATACCTCAGTCAGGTTCGAACCTATGACCTTTCGATATGAAGTCCAATGCTCCAACCAACGAACCACCGCACACACTTGCAAACCCGTTGAAAACTGTTCAGCATGGTTATAAAAGAAAACTGAAAAATCTTTATTTTAATCGTTCCGAGTACAGTCGTTAAGATCTCCATTTGCAATTGTTTTATTTAAGACGGTCAAAAAGACAAGCTAATGATGCAAGAACAATTTTTAATTGTTTTTCCGATATTTTTTTGTTTAGGGCTGTCATGATTAATCGATTAATCGATTGTTGATCGGTCACGGCGAAATCGATTAGTATTTTTCGTTGTCGAATAATCGGTAAATTATATCCCGTTTTAGACGTTTAATAATTAAAAGAAAATATGTTGAAAAAACTATTGTTTCTAAAGGTAAAGAGTTAAGAACATCGATGTTAAACCCCAAGAAGCTATTGGAAGAATTTGTCTTTCAGGTACATTCATCAAAGCTTTGATGTTCTGAACTTTTGAACCGTCAGTGTAATAATCAAGACCGGTCGGCAGTTGCGAGGTTCGCAACTGCCGACCGGTCTTGATTATTACATTGACGGTTCAAAAGTTCAGAACATCAAAGCTTTGAATGTAACTAAAAGAGGATCGTCTTCGTTGTTTACTTGAGGTAGGTCAACTGATTTCAACTCCATTTTTATCGACTTCAAAGAGAAGGAGATGGGGTCATTTAGGTACGATCAATCGATTATCATCGATTATTTGCGACGATTAATCGATTCCTAAATTAAAAAAATCGTGACAGCCCTAATTTTGTCCTCTCTTGTAGGATCCCGTGAAGCTTCGAAATTGGATTCCACTCGAAATAGTCCCCATCATTCGATTCGATTTCTATCGATCCGATTCGAAAATTTTCGAATCGTCGAGATGGTCTCACAATCCTACAAAGTGTGTCCTCTTGAACTCTTTCTCTATCGTCAGGTCTCCTGTACAGGAGACCTGGTGATCGAAGAAGAGTTCATGTATGTTCCTCTTTCGAAATTACATTGATTCCGTTCTGGATGGGTGACCGTCTGAGCGATCGATTCGGACTCCCGTGTTGTGTCCTTGGGCAAGGTACTTAACCTCGATTGTCCACATGGGGGCATGGTGACGCCGTGTGCTAAGGCGTACTGCACGTCGCTGGTGCGCATGTCTTCAACCAATCTAACCCTGCCTGTGCTGCTGTGCGGAGTTAGGATGTTGGGGAGCTGGCAGCTGCTCGTCGTCGCTCGGTTGTTCTCTCCGGGTACTCCGGCTTCCTAAAAATGTCAACGACACGATATGACCTTGGCTGTTAAAGTGTTGTTAAACCTTCATAAATAACTAATTAAATAACTATAGACGCCCTTAAATGTTTTCTAAATATCTATTAAAGTTTTTACAAGTGTACATGTATATTCTAGAATTGTATTTCCCACATGAGCTATAAACTGTCGAAATGAACCATTAACGTTTTAAAAGACGTGATAATTTTCCGGAAGGTAAATTGCCACGTATTTAGAACGCTGATGGCTCACTGCACTAGGGTCCTGCGAATATTATATTCGAGATTCGATTCGATATCGATACCATTCGTCTGCTTCGAGATCGATCCCGAATCAGTCTCAAGATTCGATGTTTTCGAACCTCTCTTACTAACTTCAATTTGTTACATTTCCTACACAAAATGGATAAAATTGTCATTAGACAATTCTTTCATGTAGGCTCATATTTAATTGAGTAAGTGACAATATTTAATTGTTAGGTAAGTAGTGAATTCTGTCCAGAACATTTTGCCTAGTTTTAGTTTTTGAAGGCTTAACTTGTTACTATTCACGTTCTTAAGAACGTGAATAGTAACAAGTTAAGCCTTCGACAACTAATTCTATGGATAATAGGGCTAGCGGTTTCAGTGACGGTGCTACAGAGAATATTTATTTATTGGTGTTTAAGGTGTTCACTCAGTCTTGTAAGGGTCATCAATGTGTTCGGAAACTTCCGTTTGGTGCAATATGAAATAACTTGTCTTTTAAGATTCGATTCGAGATTCGATTCGATATCGATATCAGAGACACGATTCGATTCGAGATTCGATTTGAAAACGAAAATTGTTATTCGCTGATCCCTACACTGCACTCGCTTATATCCACATACAGAAAATACAATTATGAAAAAAACAATTGTAAAAGGTTTATAATAGGGGCCAATACTATAACACCTTTACAGTAGTATTTTTAAGAATTGTGTTTTCTATTTTCGGAAATAACTGATTGAAATGAACCATTAGCATTTTCAAAGATGTGGCAATTTTCCAGTCGAAAAATTGCCATATATTTTAAAATGCTTATTATAAAAACTATTAAAAATAGTAGGGGTTATCCAAACTGATGTTGATACTTTCAGAAAATGGTATTGGATACGCGTGATTGGACACATCAATATGTTACCAAGTTAAGTGTGAATCATGAATGTCATCGGCTCACGGAAACTTCGTGCAGGTTTTTCGCACGATCGCCGCCTTAATGTCTGTGGGGTACGTTCTGAAATTTTCATTTGCACTGGACGGGCTTTTTCGGAGGTCTCATCGTTCATTTCTTGGTATGAACTCGTTCATCAATAGTTTCTGGTCGAAACGTAACTTTTGAGGTATGCGAAGACTTACACATGACAAACGTTTACGTGCCGTTGGCATGTTGGAAGCTGGCAACAGACAGACTGCAGTGGCTCAAATTCTCAACGTTACTCAGTCGGTGATTAGCAGATTGTGGTCACCCTATCGTAAGGCAGGCAAAGTTGATGACAGACGTCGGTCTGTAACCGCCATCAAAGTGCCTCAGAAATTGGACAGCAGCTGCACCGCGCGACAGATATGCGAGTCAGTCGTCGGACTATCCGAAATTACCTACACAACTGGAATGTGTACGCTCGACGACCTCGAATAATTCCACGTTTGACTGAACGTCACATCGCAGCAAGGCGTAATTGGTTTTGGAGTACGACAGCGCTGGGACAATCGTCGGTGGAGCATCATCATGTTTTCCGATGAATCGAGGTTCATTCTCGACTTCCACGATAGGCGAAACAAAGTGTGATTTCGATAACATGACGTAACCGTTAGGTAGCACGATCGTTTTGGTGGTGGATCAGTTATGGTGTGGGGAGGCATGACCATGACAAGCGGAACAGCATTACATGTCATCCAATGGGGTGTCACAGGGCAGTACTACCGTGACAACATTTTAGCAGCTCGTGTGGTGCCACTTGCGCGACGTCAGGGTCGTCGATTCATTGTCCAAGATACCCTGCAACAGCACACAGGGCCCGTGTGCCTACAGAGTTCCCCCAGGAGCAGAACATCACTATACTGCCTTGGCCAGCACTAAGTCCAGATCTTTCACCAATCGAGCACGTCTGGGATATGCTTGGCAGGCGCCTACGACAACGCCGTTTAACTCCCTTCCAATGTCCAGGGACTTGCCGCTGCACAGCAGGAAGAATGGAATAACATCAGTCAAGCTGATGTTGGACGTTTGGTGAGGTGTATGGCAAGTCGGATCCGCCCTTGTTTCGCGAACCAAGGAGGATTTACAAGGTATTAAGGTCTTGGACTGAATGTGGTAAATTCTCTGACTGACCGCCCATGTCTTCTACAGCTCAGTGCGTGGAATGTGTGCTTGTCAGACACCCAACTATCGCCGAAATCCTTCACCAGATGTCACAGTGCAATGCCTCAACTGTCTTTTTGATGAAACTATAAATATATTTCTTCATATATCTCACTTTTATCATATATCCCCTACTTTTTTTTAATAGTTTATTTTCGTCATTTATTTTCACTTGTAGAAAATACATAGGCAATAGTTCACTGCTCGGATTCGAGTACGATGTTTATCCTCGAGTGGGGTGCGTGGAAAATTATTTCACGAAGCGTTAGCCGATTGAAATAATTCCCGCGGCTCACGAGAGGATAAAATCGAACTGGAAATCAAGCAGTAAACTTTTGTATTTATTTTATTTTCTCCTTATTTATTTTCCTAAAACAACCCTTTATAATTGATTTCGTGGTTACTTTAACCCTTTACCTAACACGGAAAGCAGACGACACTTGCAAAAAAAATTCTTGAATAACTAATTTTTTTTCATTTTTTGTCTCAAAAACATAGGTTATGACCACTCATTGGAACGAGCTCGTCGAGCTCGTTCCAATGCGGGGTCATAACCTATGTTTTTGAGACAAAAAATAAAAACAATAATGAAAATTCATTGACGATTTTTGAGAATAGCGCTGGCCGGTTTTGGCCGTGACGTTGGGTTAAAGGGTTAAACACATATAAAAAACAACAAAACAAAAAAACAAAAACAAAAAACAACCCCCCCCCCCAAAAAAAAAACAAAACAAAAAAACAAAAACTAGAGAATTGTAATTTGTTGGACAAATTACGGGCTTTGCAGGTGTTAATGTGAAAAGACAGACTGTATTGTATAGAAAGCACATTGATTTATGTACTTTTGGTTTTGGAGAAAATGAGTACAAAAAACTGAAAAATTCAATGAAAATCACAATATTTCAAACTGAACTATTCTTTAAGTGGCCAAAGCCAAGTTGTGTTGAGTTAAGCCACAGAGAAAAACTTACAATAGACGATTTTTTCAGCTAGCGTCTCTAATCGTAGCAAAGCACACCGTTTGAAATTAACCCTTTCCAAATTGATAGAGAGTAACAACCAATGTAGGCCAATATTGATATTTTCAAATGATACTCTTTTTATAGCAGAGAGTGTCCCGGAGAGTAAAATGTGAGACTAAAACGTGAGCAGCAACGTTCATCCACATGTGCAAACCATTTCCCGACAATCAGTAATTATTTGGTTTGGATTTTATGTTTTGAAAAAATGAGTATCGAATGCAGCAAATTTCGCGAAAATTAAAGTTTTTTCTCGATAATGCTCTCAAAACATGTGTGACACCAAAACTTATCAGAGAAAATGTGTTGTCCTTTTACACATAATTCAGACATGCAAAGGAAAATAGACTATACCATTCCTACACGAGAAAACTGAGTACAGAAAGGTATGAAGCAGGCAGGCAGGCAGGCAGGCAGGCTGTATTTCATATTTTTCAATTTATAATTGCTGGAAATCCATATCTACTTCATTGAAGTACTGTTTAGGAAATTGTGCCAGCACACATTTATGAATTCTGTTGCAATAAAACTCAATGAAAGAAGGTTAAAGAATATTTTGAAAATTACAGTTTTTCAGAAAGTACTCACTTTCAAATAGCGACTGGAGAATAATGGTCACGCCTATTTCGCTTGTTTTTTAGGCACCAACGAAATTAGCTTGTATACTACTAAAAGTTTGCTAAGCACCAAATATTTAACACATCATTGTGACATTTTCTTGTGACATATTTGCGATATTGTTGGTGAATATGATCGAGGAATGTATTGAGTTGGTCCTCAGTGTTTACATTAGCTCTCGTGACAGGCAAACTTTTCGTGACAGTCATGGAAAGCATGTACCCCTTGATTTTCATGACGTTATCGTGTACTGTCCACATGTACATGACATGTGTAGGGTATTCAATCTTCATTTCAACACAAACCCTTGTGATTTAATGATTGAATATGGCGAATGCAAATGTAAAAAGACATTTGTCTGAAGCAGAAATGTGGCGGGCTGTAGGGATGGTGGTGCAAGGGGCTACCCATCGTCAGGTTGGTGAAGCTCTTGGTGTGCACCATACGGTGATCACCAAAGCCTTGGCAAGCCTTCAGCAGTATGGCACACCAGTAAGATGGCATGGTGGTAGCAGAGGCAGGGCAACATCTGCAGCTGAAGACAGGTTTTGATCATTCAGGCCCGTAGGAACCGCTTAGCCACAGCAACCCAGCTTCGCAGCTTCGCAGCTTCGCAGCGACCTTCAGAATGCATCCGGGGTAAATGTTTCGACGCAGACTATCCGGGCAAGGTTGCACGAAGGTGGTCTCCGATCGAGAAGACCATGTATTCGCATTCCGCTGTACCAGAACCACCGCCAGGCACGGTATGAATGGGCCATGAACCACGTTGGATGGACCAGAGAAGATTGGCGACCTGTCCTTTTTACAGATGAGTCAAGGTACTGTCTAGACTACTCAGATAGGCGCTCTAGGGTACGCAGAAGACCAGGAGAGCGATTTCATGCAGCCAACATTGCTGAGCATGGTGGAGGGTCAATCATGGTCTGGGCGGCATCAGCTGGGATGGACGTACAGAGCTCTGTGTCCTTGAACGTGTTACATTGACTGCACAACGGTATATTGATGAGATCCGGGATGTCCACGTCAGACTGTATGCAGGTTCCTGGGGGGGGGGGGGGGGGCGGTCGGGCGGGCGTTCGGGGCGGGCGTGCATCTTCAAACATGCAGGTAGGCAGGCCTGTCTAACAACTCTTTCGACTGTAATCTTTCACACTGGCATGACTGGTGTATGGTTAAAGTAAAAGTCAGGGCGTACTTGCTGTCAGGCAGGCAGGAAGGAGATTTATGAATTCTGTTCAATAAAAGTCAGTAAAAGAAGGCTAAAGAATATTTTGAAAAATACAGTTTTTCAGACAGTACTCTCAAACAGCTTTAGTTACGTAAAGGGTTACACGAGGCACAGTGATATTCAAATGATTTGTGTAAGTGATAAAATGAAAGGAATAATTGATCTTTTAATTAACTGGAGAATGAATGCTGGTCAGGTATTAATAGTATAGTATAAATAAATAAAGTATATCAGTTTCCAAAGACCTGTCATCAATCACAGCTTGCGTTTCTGATATGAGACTTAGAGGAATTTTGAATCTTGGTATTTGAATGAACATATACAATTTGAGGGTACTCCAATTCAAAGCCCGACAACTGGTTGAGGGTTAAACGTTGAATACAACATATAAAGTAAAATTGTTCTTGGATAAATGTCCTATCTTCTCATGGGAAACGTTTTGAGAAAATATGGCTACAGTGCTGAGAAATCGCATGAAAATGTTGGCGAAATAACAATTATTCCGAAAGTACGCTTATGGAAAGTCTCAAATATGCCAAGGGTTAAACTTTTAATAAAAATATATAAACAAAAGTTGTCAAACTTTGACTGCTGCGTGCAGCTATAGACAACATTCAGCGCTCAAGCAATTAGAAATGGAGTAAATTGTCACTTAAACTTACCAAATTCTGAAAAAAATGAGAGTTTTTTTGGACGGTGCTTACTTTTATGCAACCAGTATGGGCATAGGGTTTAACTTTACAACCATACATCAGCAAACATTCTCGGTAGTCAGTTGTGGATATGGACATGCAAAGTGTTTGAAATTAACCCTTTCCAAAAGGACATAAAAAAGCAACCAAACTTGACTAATTTTGTCATTTTCAAACGGTACTCTTATTCTCACCCTCATTGTGCTTGAGGGTTAAATCTGAGATTAAAAAGTAAACAGTAATTTTCTTCTGAAATCATTGTTGCACCTATCCATACAAAAAAGTGTTACAACAGCTTTGCAATTGAAGAAATGTGCCCTTCAAGTTTGTCAATTTTGAAGGATAAATTCTATATTCATGTCATTTTTGGCTAATAAGGGTTAATGTTGAAATATTTGTGTGGTGATTTTGGTGAATCATATTATGTCCTAAATGTTTGACAAATTGGAGCAAAATAACTGTACACAATTTTGAAACTTTTGAAAAATGGTGAAATTTTGATGGTTTTGGCAAAATAATTTGAAAATAAGCGGATAAACGGATATGATGATACCTCGTTTCACTAGATTATATGACATTACATAAGTATGCCAAATTTGCTTGAAATCATACAGCTCGTTTTTGAGCTGTGCTACAGACAAAATTGAGGGAGGAAAAAAAGCAGTGAAGAAGAATGTTTGAAAAAGAAAAATAACAAGAGTCTTTCTCAAACTGGGTTTGGGAAAGCCGAAAAATAGTCCGTCATCACTGAGAGTGGAATACGATGTATCACAAAGTCGTGGCTTCGTTGAAGTCATATTGATTGATGTAGTTGGAATATTAGTCAGTTGCGACGAACATGACTTGATGATGAAGTTGGTATATTAGTCAGTCGTCATTACTGTCACTTTATACCATGATTACCTATTCTACTATATATGAAAAGCCAATGACATAAATTTTAGCTTTTACACCAACCGTGGTGAACACACTAGCAATGGAACTTCAATAGTTAAAATTTACACCTACAGTGGAACTACATCCAAGTGGACCTTTGGTGACGTCGACCTGAATGCAACTTGTCTAAATTTATCGCACGTCGCCGCCTCGCGAAGAGTGAAATGAAAGTGACAATTATTTATTACGTTTTTAAATGAGTTTACCCCCATAAAACACCCAAACTTAACAAACATGCATTGTCGCATGCTAATAAAGCATCCATAACTCGAAATGGTATGTTATTATGATATTAAAATGAAAAAGGCCCCGTTTCATTTCATTTCGGCGATAAAATTGACAGCGGAAGTACCGCCCACGGATGCTCGTGTAAACAAAAACATATTAGCATGTATGCACGTCTGGTGCTCAGTAAAATCGAGACAAAATAATAGCGACTCTTAATAATCTGACGATCAATGTATAAATAAAATATACCCAAAGTAGCTTGGTGTACCAAATGTTCACCACTCGTGGTGAAGTGGTGTTAACCGCGCGCCGAAGGCTCGCGGTTAACACCACCTCACCACTCGTGGTGACATTTGGTATACCAAGCTACTATGGGTATATTCTATATATCGCCGAGAGGGGAGGGTAAGTGGGGGCAACTGCCTCGGGATTTCGGTAGGTTGACCTATCGATACGCCTGAGATAAAAGTCGTGGGAAGGCTTTTGGTACGGGCCTTCGATGCTTGTGAAGGTGGAAGGAGTACGAAGTTGCATTACTGACCAGGTTCCATTCATATTAAAAAAACGATTTGTTCCAGTTTGTTAGTTTTCCACTGTCTTTCCTCTATCGTGGTGGTCACGATTATCTTTGGAGAAAACAATGCTCCATACACACAGAAATATAGGTAACTGGAGAAACAGAATTTACTGCCACCAGTAAATTCAAGTCTGTGTGAAAAGGGTTAAAGTATCAGGAATAAACTATAAAGAAAGAGAATTCATGTAGGCTTATTTTCGGGAGTAAAATATGTTTTAACAAATCAGAAATGGGTTTTCGTTAGCAGTATTTACAGATATTCATACAGGAATCAGAACATTTTTTATAAGAAACCAGAAATGGCATATGTGACCGGCATTCAAAGGGTTTGATACACGAATCAGAAATGGACATTTTTGGCTCTGCCCACTAATTTGAGTGATGAAATACATTCATAAACTTTAGAAATGCATTAAGGTGTAATAAAATGCATTATAGAGTCTTTCTGAATAATGCCCCCATATTAAGATCTTCAGAGGGTTAAAATATTCCCTTTAAATACTCCATTTTTATCCTTTAAATGGGGGTGCAGTGGCTCAGTTGGCAGAGGTGCAGGCTGAAAGGCGACAGATCCTCACTCTGTCCTTGGGCAAGACACTTCACCCCATTACCCACGTAGGTGCCTGGTGGCGCTGTGTACTAAAGCGTACTGCACATCGATGGTGCGCCCGTCTTCAACCACTGCTAACCCTGCTTGTGTGTAGTTAGTATGTGGGAGATCTGGCAGTCGCCTGGTGGTTCTTCCCGGGTACTCCGACTTCCTCCACCCGAAAAACTGTCGTTGTCATGATTAGCCATTGTGCAGAAATATGTAACATTGAACACCAATAAATAAATAATCCTTTAAAAAATGAGCTCAATCCAATAAAGGGTCACAAGCTATGTTTCTCAAGCAAAAAGGAAAAGGTAATTAAAACTGAATAGATATTTCTGTGAATAATGTTGAGCGGTTTTCGCCGTTATGTTGGCTAAAGGGTTAAGAATCCCTTACTTTGGAAGGCACACTGAAAAGGTGTCCCATTCCACATAGAATTAAATGTTAGAGAAAATAAAGCGAAAAACATTAAGTTTCTCAACTGACAGTACCTGCTTTTGCACTCCGGAGGGATGGAACGGCACAAATCAGAGACATTCTCTTAATGGCACTTTAGCACCAAAGGTTTATGCACTCTCGGTGAGACCGAGCCGAGCGCAGTGAAAGACTATAGAACTCCTCTAACAAATGAGTTTTAAACAGTCACAGCACTAACACAGTTAACAGTACAGTCGACCATGTCAGTATTAATTTGTTACCGGCATCCTGACAGTTTTGTGACAGGTTTCAACAATTAGTCAGTGCAGTTTTATGGAAACGGTTAACTTTATTCTGCCTGAAATAAAATATGTGCAATCCACATTGAAGTCTTGAGAGGGTTAAAAGCATTGAACTGAATAATTTATAATTTATTTCCTTGCAAGGCAAAGGGTTTCTCTCAACTTAGTTCCAGGAACTTACATCCCATTGTCATAACAAGATTACATTTCATTTTTTGACAGCTGACTCCACTGATGTTCACATTATCTCCAGTGTGAATAACATAGCATCGTATTGCTTGGGGAGAATTTACTGTATCAGGAAATTGGAGGCTGTGAAAGCCCTGTGGCCAACTGGGCCATACTTAGTGGCTCTAGCGACCTGAAAAACATAGGTGGCCGAGAACTTTTAACTGTCCACCAGTCTCATAGCACAAATCTAAATACAATTTCTCGGGGAGGTCCCCTTATCGGCTTGCACCTTTGGCGCTCGCATGACCCGTAACGTCCGTTCTACACATTGACCCGGAGCCCGTCCACGCTCTCGGCGGCCCTGATTACAGTTAAAAAGCTTCGTTGAAATTTATATTTTGCTATATAAAACATCAGTGTTGAAGTTGTGACGCAACATCTTATTTTACCCTTTATCTAACGTAACGTTCCAAACCGCCAGCGCTGTTCTAAAAAAATAACTGTTCAATTTTCATTAATTTACATTTTGTCTCAAAACATAGCATATGACCCCTCATTGGAACGAGCTCGTTGAGCTCATTCCAATGAAGGGGTAATAGGCTGTATTCACGATTTTTTTTGCAAATGTCTTCATTTCGTCTCAGGTGAAGGGTTAATTACTAAATACCGGTTGTTAGAATCCTCTAGAACCGGTACCCGGAATGTTAGCTGGAAAATCTTATTCCCAGTCAGTGATCACCTTCAGTGGAGTGGTGACGGTTGAGGTTAGGTGTCGGAGGCTGGTACTCGGAGTCAGAACCAATAAACCCACACATGTTAAGCGATAGTTCCACCTCTTGGAACGCTGATGAAGACCGACAGTTGTTTTATATTTTAGGCGACGCATACATGGTGGCATCTGGATTACCATATAGGAACGGTCACCTCCATTCGGCAGAAATTGGGCTGATGGCATTAGATTTGCTGGAGGCAGTGGGAAAAATACGCATTTCTCACAAACCAGATCAAAAGCTAAACCTACGAATTGGAATCAATACAGGTAAATATGCTGATATATCATATAATAACAGCCATATACAGATCCCCAAACACATCAGATCTAGTACAATAGTGGACTGATACGTGTATAGCTTTGTACTATGCTGTTCGAGGAGAGACTTTCTATATAAAACGTTCAATACTTTCATTGAAGCTTAAAGTTGAACTACTTGACATTGAACGCCAGCTCGTCCTGTCACATACTATACCTTTAAAATCTTATTTAATCCTTTACACACATGAAAAGCAGACTACACTTGCAAAAAAAATTCTGGAATAACTAATTTTTTTCATTTTTGATCTCAAAAACATAGCTTACGACCCTCATTGGAACCAGCTTGTTTCAACGAGGAGTCATAACCTATGTTTTTGAAAAAAAAAATTGAAAATTGATTGGCGATTGTTGAGAATAGCTTTGGTCGGTTTTGGTCGTTACGTTGGGTAAAGGGTTAACTCATGGCTGACAATTGTCGTCATTGGAAGCGATTTACAGAAAAGTTAGCTCCCCGTAAATTTCTTGAAGTTGTCCGTAAATTTAACACTAAGGTAGTATTCAACCGATTACCAAACATGGCCGCTGACCGTTTACTGGTTATTTGATCTCACACTCGGCCGATTCCAATGACGATTCCGATTTTAATACCGTGCACTATTTATTTATTTATTGGTGTTTAGGGTCACATACTTCTGCACAATGGCTAATCATAACCACAACATTGGGATAAAGTTAAGGTCTCTCAATCTTTTATACCCCATGTCGGACTCCAAGCATTAGCGACTGAGCCCAATTTAACCGGTGAAACAGAGCTTGTTTACCACAGTAAACAAGCACTGCTTACTACATTAAATGAAACATAATTTACAGTTTTTACAGTCCGTGCACTACCAGATAACTCGAAGCATTAAATTGAACATATTTCATAGTGTTAATCTCCGTTGACTCAGGTCGCAGTAAAAGTAGCAGTTGCACACATTTGGGCGGTAAACGTGGCTCAGAGCCACGTTTACCACCCAAGTGCGCGCAACTGGTAATTTTTTACTGCGACCTGAGTCAACTGAGTGCAGCCTTCACTTTTCCGGTATTATTTGGCAATTGCTGCAAGTACGTTCCATTGTAAGCGTTACATGTCGTTTAACTTGTTTATCCCGTAAAGGGGCGTCTTGAGAGATCATGAATACACATTGTGGTGGTTTTTCAACTTTATTGAATTGTATCATTGACATCATTTTACATTATCAAAAATTGCAGAAGATAATAAAATGCGGTTTACAAATCATCACAAAATGCTTGGCAACAATCGGTTGAACCGATGTTCCAGGAGCCGTTGACGTTGTCATCCGATTGCCTACAATCGGCCGATTGTGGTGGCCGATTCCGATCATCGGTTGAACACAACATTAAGGGTAAGGGAATTTAATATAAAATTGAAATTTCGAATGTAAGCGAATTCTGATAATTGATGGGTGCATCATCTCATAAATTTCAGGCATTTTCTCGTGGAGTAGTATGAAGGTACAAAAGCTGACTTTTACATTTGACTATTATTATATGTTGGAGGGCGTGGTGGCTCAGTAGGTAGAGGTGCAGGCTGCAAGCCGAGAGGTCCTCGGTTCGAATCCCACCTGCGGCAACAGCGTTGTGTCCTTGGGCAAGACACTTCACCTCCATTGCCCACGTGGGGGCACGGTGGCGTTGTGTACTAAGACGTACTGCACGTCGATGGTGCACTTGTCTTCAACCAATGCTAACCCTGCATGCGTGGAGTTAGTATGTTGGGGAGCTGACAGTTGCTCGCCGTTGGTCGGTGGTTCTCTCCGGGTACTCCAGGTTCCTCCACCCCTAAAACTGTCATGGTCATGATTAGCCGTTGTACAGAAATGTGTGACCTTCAACACCAATAAATAAATAAATAATATTATTACCACTTTTGCGGGCGTTTCTAGCACATTAACGACGTTTTACCGGGCGTTCAAACCCCGTAATGCTCAACAAGTACAAGTCATGTGACGTGTTGGGCCGTTATTAACTATAACAGACCAACATGTCAATAACAGCCCGATAAGTATAACAGCCCAACATGTCAATAACAGCCCGATAAGTCTAAATATAGGCAATGACGTCACATCTCTCACCCGATCAACAATATTTTTCCCAGATTTCCATTTGGATCGAAATTCAATTCGGATTTTTTTAATTTGTAAACACAATTAACACATTTGTTTCAAGTGTTTCCCTTTCTGTCACGGATAGATAATGTATCAAATATAGGAAGCGATACACACAAAGGAAGTGATGACATCTTTGATGAATAAACTCCTTGCCTATAGTTCGCATTTCGAAGATATATTTCAACATCTAACTTTCCAAATTTCGCCGTAGACTGATCAGACGATAGTCATGTCAACAAATCAGACGATAGTGTCGCTGTTTTTTTTAATTCTAAAACGTCAAACTTCATTTATTTATCTTATTTCCCATATAATTTAATCGTAATGTACCCGATGTACGAAAGTGGCAATAATAGAAATAACATGCCTTTGTCGGGCATTACAGTGTATCAACAGCTCAACAGAAATGGCTAACAGCTCTTGAGCTTATTAGCGGCCCTCGACTTCGTCGCGGGCCGCTAATAAGCTCTTGGGCTGTTAACCATTTCCGTTGAGCCGTTAATACACTGTAACGCCCTTCAAAATCATGTTATTTTTATATTATTATCTGTTGAAGCTGACTTAAAAATAAGAAAACGGCGTTTTCACCATCTTTTGATGAGCTGTAACTTTTGGTCTATTCTTCAATACTGATTACATAACACCGCCTGTTGTGCGAATAGCCAGAGTGCCGCTAGCAGGTTGATTACATATCAATATGCAGCAGGTACATATAACAAAAACTATATTCCCCAGTGACATCGACAACGCCGGTTAGGAAAACTTTCGTTAAAAATTCCTTATTTCATTTTTTTACTATTATTGTTGTTTTTATATAGGTAAAAAACTATGGAAACCTGCATTCCACTCCGTATGCGTATGCCGACTGCAGGGTAAGCTGTGGAATGTGAATGAATGAAAGGTTTTAGCGCGCCGAAGGCGCGCTGGGACGATGTGGGATTTACAAATCCCTTGCGACCCGGTTAACCTTATTTTATTTCACTTGGATCACACGGGCCTATTGCCTCGAATGGGGTCTGCGGTGGTATGCACGCGGTTAGAATTCACGGCAGTTTACGTTGGCGTGATAGATTGTCAGTAATCAATCCCTCAACGCCATTAAGACTGTTAGAGAGTGGGCTCTATTTGGTTCGGCGATGGTAGAGGTTTGAATCCCACCATGGTGGCGAGACAGAATATAATGTTGTGCGATGGAAAATTTAAGGGAAGAAGAGAAAAGAAAACCAAACAGCAACGCCGGTTTGGTAGCGGCCCCGGTATATGACCTTAGCGGTTAAAAAAAGGAATGGAGAAAGCTCCAACAGTTTAGTTTGAAAAACCGGGAGTCATCCATCAAGACTTCTGGGAGATAAGCTGCCGTATGTGATTGTGAGTTATCTGGTTATCCTTCGGGAATTCCAAATGACCTCCCGCCACCAAAAAAAAAAAAAAAAAAAAAAACCCCTCTCACAGACACACACCCTCAAGCCCTTAAAAGGGCTAAGGAATCTTTATTGAAATGCTTATTTATATAAAATTTACACTCGTCCCCAGCCAGCCAAGCTTGTTTCAATCCTTGCCTGGTGTTTGGTGGTTTCTTGTGTATGTTAACAGAAAGGTAGGTTGCACCAATTCCTCCCACGCTTTGTCTGCCATTTCCATGCGTCTTCTTGATAAGAGTGTTGCAAGAAAATTTGAGGATGTTCAGTTAGAAAAGTTATAGGTAGAGAGAAAGATAGGTATCCGCTATTGTGTATTGTGTCTATTGTGTGATTGTTGCTATGGGTGGGGTAAGGTGTGTGTTTCTTCGGAGCCCACTTCCCACACGCAGAGTTGCGAGGCAATCCTCACAGACTCAATCCTAAAGATCTCAATGAGTAGCGAGGCAATCCTCACTGACTCCACGCAGTTTAATTCTATTGAATAATTTTAATTTACTGTGGTTTATCTTGTTTTTCTGTTAAGGGTTCGGTGTTCGTTCAGCTTCACCATTGATTCACTATCCTGGACTATGTAGAGGGCTTTGTTATATAGGTCTTATTAAACGCATTTCATTCGCGCGTCAGCAGAGTTGCGAGGCAGTCCTCACAGACTCTATCCCAAAGTTCTCAACGAGTAGCGAGGCAATCCTTACTGACTCCACGCAATTTAGTTATATTGTATAATTTTATTATTATTATTTTTTTATTTTCTGGAAACTTATTTTGTTTTTCTGTTAAGGGATCGGTGTTCTTTCAGCTCAACTATTAATTCACTATCTTGGAGTCTGTTGAGGGTTTTGATTTGTAGGTCTTTTAATCGCGTATCAATAGTTTCTATTTTCGCTAGCTCGTAAAGTTCCTTTATCGGTGTCCATTTGGGTTTGCATAGTGCCACACGCAGGGCATAATTTTGAACCCGTTGTAGTTTTTCAATGTTGGTTTTATTCAGGTCACTCGTTATGATGGCCCCATGATCTAGTACTGGGCGTATATATGATTTGTAAAGCTTGAGGAGAACTTCTTTATTGGCTCCCCAATTTTTACCTCTAATCATTTTCAGGAAATTGATGCGTTTAGTGGCTTTGACAGTGATTGGGTTTATGTGTTTTTTTTAGATTGAGACTGCTATCCAGGGTGAATCCCAGAAACTTTGCCTCATTACTAGCTTCAAGTTTGTGGTCGTAAAGCTTAAGCTCAATATTAGGGACAGCTTTTTTTCTTTGCTTTTTATAGAATGTGATTCTTTGTGTTTTCGTGGCATTTAGTTTGATGCGCCACAGAGCGCACCAGTCTTGCAGGTCGCGGATTGTATCCTGCAGGCGGTTTTATATTATGTTTCCAGACTTATTGGCCGTCCACATCCCTTTGTCGTCTGAGAATTGAGATAGTTCAACATGGTTCTTCCCTAGTTTGTTAATGTCATTCACATATATTATAAATAGAAGCGGGCTGAGGACCGAACCCTGTGGAATGTAGCTTATCTCGTCACATGATATACACATAATTGTTTACACAATATAAACGGAAATTAAATGTTGACCCGCTGAGCAAGCTGGCTAAAGTGAATACACTGAACTGAATTCTACTCAAAGTCGCCAAGCATAAACCTCAATTCATTGGCTCTCCTAATTACTGACCGACCAATCAATTAACACCACAGTTATCTTCCATGTCGCCTAGACAAAAGTTTCACGCTATGCTATCGAACCGCGTGAAACTACAATTCTGTTCATCATATCAACAATGTGCGCATCGTGACATACAAGGCAGACACTGTCCTTTGGTTCCTTTCCAATAAGGAGATTGGATAATTTGTTTCCTGGGAAGCTTAAAAACTTGCCAGTTACTTTAAGAAACACACTCGCCAAACAAAGAGCCCAAAGTGATACTGAGATATTCTTAACCCTTTACCCAACGAATCGCCCGCATCCGCCAATGTAATATGCAAATTCAGCAGTTGAAAAAATATTATTTTTCGAAAAATTTCAACAAAACCATATCATGTGACCCCTCTTTGGAACGAGGTCGTCGAGCTCGTTCCAAAAGGAGTCACCTGATAAGGTTTTGTTGAAAGTTTTTGAAAAAAATTAAAAAATGATATTTAAAATAATAAATTTTGAAATCGTCTGCATTGGGTAAAGGATTAATGACGGTCTATCCGTGAAGTGGTTGCTTCTAATTAGCTTTTTAGAAAAAAGCTAAGTTTCGTTTGTAATTTTTAATAAACTAAAACTCTGAAAGCTCGTATAATAATTTCAAGGGAGATAACTTTAACGAAAGTCGATTTTCATGACGATGTAAGTTAGGAATGCATGAAGTTTCAAGCCTTCTGAGACATATTAGCGAACCTGAAAAAAATGTTCTTTTCCACATTAACTTTTCTCAACTTGTTATTCATAAATTTTGTGCCAACAAAATTGTAGCATTCGGTAAAAATGGCACAATACAAAACAGATTAGTAATCAGAATCAGTAATAATGCATCCAAAGTCAATATAGAGCTGCAGGATTGAGTTATTGCTGAATCTCCCAATGAATACAAATAGTTTCAACCACTTTGCATTAGCCTATAATTTTAGGACGATACCATTCAGAATCTCGGAGATGAGAGGTTTAAAATATCTCCAGAGTAGCAGAACACTCTCGATATTGTACGGTTCGCGATTCTAGGGTATACTTTTGCCCTTCTGGGTGTCGCAAACACAATGTCTCTCGATTGTAAGTTGTTAATTTTTGGTATCTTATGATGTAAACTCTATAAAAACGTAATAAATAATTACCGGTTTTATTTCACTCTTCGCAAGGCGACGAGCGATAAATTTAAACAAGTTTGCATTCACGTTGAGGTCACCAAAGGTAAACTTGGACACAGTTCCACTGTAGGCAGTGGCGGCGCCATGGAGGGGTATGTGGGGGTACTTACCCCTCCACTTTTTTCGCCAAGCGTAGTGAAACAATACTATCATTTTAATTTTTGTTGTATTGGACGTTGCGGTGTAATGGTCGGTATGCTTAATCCCATATTGCCAAGTGCACTAAATCAGAGAAGTTTTGAAATTCTGTTTGCACCCCCCCCCCATCTCCCCACACACACGCTAGCTGCAAACAACAAACAAGAGTCGAGGGTCCAAATTGCAACAAGGAATGCCGCGTTTAAACGGACCGAAACATAGTGCTTAAGAGTATTCGACGAATGCTAGAATCGAGAGCGTGCAAGGCATCCATTTGGAATTCAGCGTACAGCAATTTTAAAAAATAAATAAAATTTAATATTTTAGAAAAATTCTCAAAGGTGTAACTCAATGAAATCATGCAAATATGAATATCATTAAAACCGGCTTGTTCAGCCGGTTCCAATGATATCCATATTCGCATGATTTTGTTGCAAAACAGTTAAAAATTTTCTCAACTTAGGGAGAGACCCCCCACCCGAAACCCACCCCAGCTCGGCGCTCCACAATCCCCAACTTTACCCACTCAGTTTTGTAACTCTGACGCCGCCACTGACTGTAGGTGTAAATTTTAACAATTGAAATCGCATTGCTGGCGTGTACACCACAGACACACGTGTTCACCAGGGTTGGTGTATAAAGCTAACATTTATATAGGCTTTTTTATAGTAGGATAGGTGATCACGGTATAAAATTCTTTTAAACCATTCTATTTAACAGGTATTCTGAGGTAGTAATACTCTTTATCATATTTTAAAGCTGGTGGCGTGCAACAAAAAGGCTTTCAGTTTCTGATCACCCAACTTGGGCATGTTTTTCAAACTTCTTTAACTATACTGAGCTAATTATTCGTGTAGCTTGGGTTCGCGGTGGGGGCGCGGTGGCTCAGTTGGTAGAGGTGCAGGCTGCAAGCCGAGAGGTCCTCGGTTCGAATCCCACCTGTGGCAACCGCGTTGTGTCCTTGGGCAAGACACTTCATCCCCATTGCCCACGTGGGGGCACGGTGGCGTTGTGTACTAAGGCGTACTGCACGCGGATGGTGCACCAGTCTTCAACCAATGCTAACCCTGCGTGTGTGGAGTCAGTATGTCGGGGAGCTGACAGTTGCTCGCCGTTGCTCGGTGGTTCTCGCTGGGTACTCCGGCTTCCTCCACCCATAAAACTGTCGCGGTCACGATTGGCCATTGTGCAGAAATATGTGACCTTAAACACCAATAAATAAATAAATAATATGGGGTCTCGGTGGCGTTGCGGTAACCGGGGTCTCGTCAGATCACCGAAGTTGAGCCACGTCGAGTCCGGTTAGTCCTTGAACGGGCGTCTGAGCGATCGATTCGGACTCCCGCGTTGTGTCCTTGGGCAAGGCAGTTAACCCCGATTGCCCTCATGGGGGCACGATGACGCCGTGTACTAAAGTGTACTGCACGTCGATGATGCGCATGTCTTCAGCCAATCTAACCCTGCCTGTGCTGCAGTGCGGAGTTAAGATGTTGGGGAGCTGGCAGCTGCTCGTTGTTGCTCGGTGGTTCTCTCCTGGTACTCCAGCCTCCGACACGATATGACCTTGGCTGTTAAAGTGTTGTTAAACCTTAATAAATAAATAATTCGTGTAGCTGGTCTCAAATGACAGCGTTCCACTATTCTCAATCACAACGTATCTCTGATTAGAACACATTTCTTTTTAATATGAGCAAGGTCAAGCCGTACCCCTATAATATATGAGCATTCTTCAGAAATCTCTTCTGGATGGTTCATACAGAATGACCGCCGTGGACTGGCCACTATGCACGGGGTGGGTCTTATTAGATTGTAAACACTAATTGTAGGAATCATCAAAATTTACAACCCGGTGTGACAGGAATGGAAGTCCGTAGGAACGTTAGTCCCTCTGGACTATTATTCCGCGGAATTATAGTCCTAGGTCTAACATTTCTAGGAATAGTAGTCCGGCGGACTACTATTCCTAGAAATGTTAGACCTAGGACTATAATTCCGCGGAATAATAGTCCAGAGGGACTAATTTTCCTACGGACTTCCATTCCTGTCACACCGGAGCTCCATTAATTAAAATTTTGCTGCTGATGATTTTTTACCTGATAAATGCATGCGTGGATATCACTGCCCACGCATGAAATACGACCAGTCCATGGCGACTGCACTGTATAGTGGTTGCTCTCCAAAACATTCTTCCATCCTTTCTGATTTTTCTTGAGATAAGTCGAAAAAAATACTTCTAACTTTATGAAAAAAAGTATTGGTGAGACGAGCTCGTTCCAATGAGAGCTCACATGATATGGTTTTGTTGAAATTTTTTCAGTTGCTGAATTAGCATATTACGCGGGAGGATGTGGCCGTTTCGTTGGGTAAAGGACTAAAATGTTGGACTTACTATTTAGAATGAAACAGAGAGAGTGAAATACTTGTAAAAGGGCTTTTCTCATGGCCCCCATGGCCTCAAACGGAATGAGGTTAAGAGGGATAGTAAACTAGACCTCATTGAGGGCTTTTCACACAGCCCTCATGGCCTCATACGACTAAAAAGGGATTCCATAACCAGAGACGTTTCACAAAAAGGGATTCCATGGGAGGTGGCCATTGGACATAGAGATGATGAGAATCGGATAGGACTTCGTTGTAATAAGGGGAGATAACTCTGCATAGACATTGCAGGGGATGAATCAATCTGATTGGTTAGTTAGCGTCAGGAAAGTGTAGTGTTTTGGTTATCTGGATAAATGAAACAACAAGAGTACTAGGAATAGGGTACAGAACTAACAAGAACAGACCAGAACAGCTATATATATTAATAATATGCAAAGCTGTTCCATCCGGTAGGCTCTTCTACTCTAATGGAGTATACAAAGGAACATGGTCAGGTAGACGAAAATTATTGTATAGATAGATAGAAGCAGAGAATTCTGAAAGAATTCGAAGTAGTACAACTTGTCGGATTGTTTGTGGTAATTCTACGAATCGGTAAAATTACTCTTATTTAATCGAGCACACCCTCCGAATTTTCCCTATCTTGTTGTAGGCCTTTGGGTAACATAGCAACCACGTGCTACCATAAAAAACAAGATGGCGGCCTCCCGTATACAAAATGGACGACGGAAACACGTATCACCCTAACAACACGCGCTGCGCACGCGCACTAACACCACATATCACTATGGCGATGACGTCACAACATGGCCGCTCACGCGAGCTACGATGACAACTAAACATGGAACCACAGGGTCACGTGACTATGACGTCACATGAGATCCGGCATGAGACCCGGCAACCTAGACCTGTCCGGGTACATGACATACTACTGAGGTTATACTAAGTGGAAAGCACTTGTCCTCCTATCCCAATTTTTGGCAAATAAAAATATGTTTAACCTATGTGATGATATAAACTATCTTTATTCATTTTCATTGTTGACTGTACATTCCAGGACCAGCAGTTGCTGGCGTTGTAGGGACGAAGATGCCACGGTATTGTCTATTTGGAGACACGGTGAACACAGCCTCCAGGATGGAATCCACGGGTTTAGGTACGTATATTATGTTTATATAAAACAACGATTTAATCACGACGGCGTTTGCGTGGCAAAGGTTCAATAAACGTGATGAAGTTATTCATTCAATTTTGTTGATACATTAGCGGTATTGTCTCGTCAAATGCGCAATCCCCCCAGGTTCGCATCCTGAAAAGCCTTTCATTGCTATTGGATGTTTTTTTTAGAGACCTGCTGTTGCGAAAATAATTAGCGCATGTCGCTTGTATCTTCGAAGGAATTACTTGGGCGATTGCACGAGACGATAGAAGATTCAACTGAAAATTTTATTTACGCTTAAACTAATCTAATCACTTGACCATCTACGACATACTCGAACAAACTAAGGATCCGTACATACAAATGCCTTTGACAAGTAATTACACATTCGGATCTTCATTTTATCAAAGACGTCATAGATGATGTCACTAGCCACGTGACTCATATCACTGAGCACGTGATCGAACTTCAGTATGGTCGCTATGGATTGGCCACTTTCTGCAAGTGGACAATATTTCCACGGACGCAATAATATTAGGTTCCAAACACTAATTATAGGAATAATCAAAAATTAATTAATGAAGCACTGGGTACAACCCGGAGCTTCATTAATTAAAATTTTGCTGATGGTGATTTTTATCACCTAGTAAACGCATGCATGCACATTACTACCCATGCGTGAATTATGACCGGTCCGAATATTAGTCGAAGAGTTGCAAAAAGCATTTAAGCCAAGATGCAGCAAATGCTCTCCTTTATCTGGAGCTTAATAGACTAATTAGAAACCACATATATTACATAAGAAGGATAAATACGTATAAACCAGGGGTATTTGCGGCCTTAGATGAATGGGGAAATCTGATTGGTTAGTTGTGGAAAACGATAAACGTTTTGGTGGTGTTAAGAACAAGAACAAAACGCTAAAAATAGTAAAAAGAAGCCTGGACTGTTGTAACTAGAGGGTTCTTCTACACAATTGCAGTACACACACCTGTGAGCAGTTCCGTGTGTGCTACTTATTCCGACAAGTTCCTGTTTGTGGCAATTAGTCAAACAGCGTTTAATCGATCGGTCCCCTTAACTCTCACAGTCTAATGTAGGGCTAAAATATGGTAGAAAACATTGACTAAACCATTGTGGAAATCACACCTAGGCAAGAGCGTCTAACGGCTATTCGCAAGTTCTCAGACCACCGGGCTAATTACAGTACGTGGAGAGTGGATTGTAACTAAATCACCCGCGGAGTGGAGTCATCACCAAAGCTATAACTTTCAAATTTTGTACATATCGACAAAAAACACAAGCAATGTTTCAGACAATGGACCTCCGGGTTTAACCCGGAGGTCCATTGGCTGAAACTTTGCTTGTGCTGGTTATTCTTTGCAAAAAATTTGCAAATATTGCTTGGGTGGAATCTCCACACTGTGGGTGATTTTGTGATAATACACTCTCCACGTACTGTATGTTCGGATTTCGACGCTGTTATGGGCTGTGTTTTCACCCACTTTTGAGTAAATTAGCGCGCAGGTGACTGTTTATGCAATCTGGACTACTTTTACTTACAGAGAAGATATACAGATATTCTTTCCTGCTTCAGTTATATATATTCCAATAGAAAACAACGGTTGTGGTGTGCATTCATGTCTGGTTGGCATGTCATCAAAATGTCTATCAAATCAAGGCTCGATTGAGCAACATTTCTAACTTTGATCCACATAAAATGAATCTTCAGGAATTATTTTCAGAATCAATCGCCCAAAATAAATCAGTTAGTCGAGTGAATCTAAATATGTCCCTATATACCGATAAATGCTGTCTTTTGATTGGTCCGAATGCCTCGGACAAATAGCCATGACAAAGGATGCACCCAACATCCAAGGTATATGAGAGCGTGCAACATCCAGGGTATAAGCGCACGCGAAGCATCGGTGGCATAGGTTTAAACGAAAGCTTTCCGCGTTTGTTCGCTTCGACATAAAAATTGAACCCAAAAACCTGAAAATAGTCACAAATGTCATCAGATTTCCGACAATTCAATCATAAAAATAAAGAGAGAAAATAATTCGTTCTCTGAGTACCAATGTGTTCTATGTGCCAGTAAGCACACATTGGAACTCACGATATGTCAACAAAATACGGCTTACTCGTTTCCTTAACGACTCAAGGGATGTAACTCTATCTGTTGTCTTCTGCGATTATAAAAAACAAAATAATTAACACGAATGGTCCAAGTGATTGTGGAGCTGAGACATATGTCCTCCACTATGTTTGCATTGTGTTTCAAACGGGACAAAAACGTTATCTCCGCCAACATGTATGGTATATGGAGATGTAATACTTGGATGTCTCATTTAAACACCTCGCCTGCGGCTCGGTGTTTAAAAAACGACATCCAGGTATTAAATCTCCATATACCATACATGTTGGCGGAGATAACTTATAATAATCTATTTGTGAGATAGACTGCTTCCAGGGCATAACACCGTCGAATTTCTTATAGAATAAGACGTGTGGCCTGAGACCTTGTAACCTTGTAATCAATAAATAAATCCGGTGATGTTAGTGCACAGAGCAAGTCTAACCCTGAAATGTTCCTTCGCCTATTTTAAAATTCCATTCCAAGTTTCTCAATCGAGATTTTATTGACCGAATCTTTGATGACATTACAGTTAAACCTTTGAAACCAAGCGGTCGTTTTTCCTGCCAGCACCATGATACGCCATAATGCCATTAAACAGGATGGCTGTTCAGTAAATGTTCCACGATAGCAAAAGTGCCATATCGATTAACCCATTTACACGCGCGCGTCGTTCTCTGTTTATTACACGCCTTCATGTCCATAAAAAAGAAAATTACTAGAAGGACACTCAGAAAATCATTTGACAACTATCAACAAAAAGAACACATTTTATCGCCAACCAAATTTGCGAGGGGAACCCGTGTTACTATTTCTTCCCCTGAATTCCAATGTGTTCTCTGTGCCTACTGACACATAGAACACATTGGAACTCGGGACGGCACTGATTTCCGTTCCGCACATGTGTGCGGAACGGATTTTCATTTCCGCATGGTTTAGTGCTGCTGTTTATGGGGGTTTAAAGAACATGCGTGTAATAACTATAACTGGTGCACGAAGGAATATCTATATATCTTGTGACATATGGATACCACAATACATCAACGGTAGTCTGCGCGCAAACTATCCGAAAAGTGACTGAATAAACATCCCATAACAACATCAAATTCCTTTAACAATATGACGATGCATCAAGAGCTTGACCCTGGGTAAGCCTAATGCTCCATATCTCTGATGGAATAACACTGAACAAAGACATTCCTAATTGTGGCAGATAAACTGAAATGAGCCATTTGGAATACCTTTTTGAACCTCATTCTTCATTTTATTGGACTCAGATGTAATAATTTTTAAGAAGTCCTTTGATGCAGTTTATAATCACTTTAATACTTTGACAGCAGATGTGCGACACGAGATGACGCGGGCTGTCGAAAGTGTCGTTTAACCCCAATAAATGACTGCAGATGGAGGAAAATGTTCAAATGTTTTTTTTTCTGAAATGCTTAAATTTTAAGAAATGAAGGCCTCCACTCATGTTTTGGTGTATGAACCAAGCTTGTTCACACACATTCTCAATAAAAGACTATGAGTATTTTGCACGGATGATTGTTTGGGTTGTAACGCATTAACCCTTCACTAAGCAATCGGCAGCATCAATCCGCGTCTTTAAAAAATGAGCAGTGGCAATAAATGAGACTTTCATTTATGAAAACCACATAGGTTTGTTGAATTTAAAAAAAAAATGAATAATAAAAAAATAAAAATACAAGTAACGAATTTTTAGATCATGTGCACTGGTTAACCATTTTACTGCCACGCCCACTTTAGTCATATATGGAGGAGCTCTATGTAGGTCTGTATGCGAGGATGTTTAGAAAGATTTATGACATACCTGAAACGCTATCATCTGATTAATTGTTGGAAAGGGCTCTCTGAGCCCTTTCCAACAATTAATGAGATGGTAGGTTAGATCTGCGTATACCAGAACGTATAGATAATCACCATAAAATAGGTGACAAATGTCGCTTTCGGCAGCGTAAGTGCTAAAGTTTTAACCCTCAATCCTTTGAACCCTGATGGTATCTTCTACGTCAGTTCAGTGATACCAGTTGGAAGAGTTCACATTTGCTGTGTGGGGGTAGACCAATTAATACTGTCGGCGTTCAACCTAAGGGCTGTACGTCGGTAACATTGATTGGTCTGCCATATAAATTCACCGTAAAACCATTTGTCTTATGACATCAGGACGTGATATGACCTTGTATCGGGAAAAATGGCTTTCGGGTTCAACCGGCTATGGTCCCGGTATTTTACTGGAACTTCCACCAGGCTACAATTTTAAAGTTTGGTGGCTTGGTAGTGATTTCTGCATGTCTTGACTGTCTATATAAGCAGCCAAGACTTGACTAGAAACCAAAGCCAGTAAAATCAGCTAAGTACTTTCTCACAATTGCATTTGCCGTTCTGTACCAAATTTTCGTCAGTGTTGGACATGCAGCTTCAGGCCACACTAAACTATGCCGCACGAAATGTTACTCGCAGTAAGAAATTATGCCACATCACTCCAGTTTTGTAAGACCTTCGCTGGTTGCGTGTAAGGGAGAAAATTTAATTTAAAACTCAACAACGTTGCCTTCATACCTTTCGAACTTGGATCGATGTTATGCACCCGCAAGATGTCTGAGACAAGTCACTGAAAACAACCTCGTTCACATACACGGTCGTCCGATAACAGCAGGCGACCGAGCATTCTCCGTATTTGCACCACTTCTGCAGAACAAACTCCCTGATAACCTCAAGGTGCCACAAATCTTTTTGGTCTATTTCAAGATCTCGCTTAACTCTTAAACCCGCTGAGTGTTTTTTTAAATATCTTTCATCAAATCTATTCATGTCTACTGTGAAGCAGTCATGGCTGGGTTTGATGAAAATGTTATGATATTTGACTCAGCGAATCACTTCGTCCATTGAGTTTCAATGTGTTCTATGTGCCTACTGGCACATAGAACACATTGGAATTCAAGGAACGACTTGTCAAAAAGTCGATATAATTAATAGGAGGAAATTCGGTTAAATGTACTCAAATTTTACTTATTTTAGCGGCAAGAGATTTCCTTTCTGGGGCAGGAATATCCCTCAACGGCATTTAAGGAGTTAAGCTCTATCTTTTCAGGCATGTTTGGATAGTGGTAATTTCATAGCTTGCCATTTGCCTCCCTCCTTCTGTGTGTGTGTCGTGCGCAGTCCACGAAAATATACGTTCGCAGCGCTGGACAAAACACAATTGGGCCTTTTTATTGCAAAGCCTGAGAGCACCACGCGGATTCACGCGTTTAAACAGTATTTTATTATTATTATTATGATTATTATTATTATTATTATTATTATTATTATTATTATTATTATTATTATTATTATTATTAATTAATTAATTAATTAATGATTAAATCCGAAATACTGTGTTTGATCCCTGATGAAATTTGAGTTAAAGACTTCGCTCGCACAGGTTACGCATTGGAGCAGTATCTCTTATCTTTTTAGCACTGAAAATTCAAGTTTCCCCCAGCACACACGAATCATTGACAACGCATCACAGAGGATTCGTCCTTGAAGAAAGAGGCGAAATAGAAGTCAAGGTAAATATTGTACAATATAGTATTTTCCGATGTGCACTGCATATGCATGTTTCTTCCCTTATTTGGATGACATTCAGACAGAAGTCCGAGAGTAGTGTGTTATCTGAGGACACGGTCATGTTTTGGGGGATTTTAATGTTGGTTTCTGATACCCATCCGGAATTCGAGCCCTAAAACAACCCAACCTTGCAGTCAAAAACGATGGCTGGGATCTAGTATTTGAACTGAAGTTCATAATTACATGGTTCCCTTACCCTACGGCAGGTACATGAAATGTTGAAACGCGCTGTACGAAGAAACTCATATACACACATGTTGTTATATTCACAATAGTGTATTGATTGATGCTGGGTAACAGTTGAGTTCAGTGTGATATCAACAATGATAACTTGTGAGGTACAACGGCCTATCTGTAAGGTATAGTCATGAACTGCTTCAAAAAAAAAAACATTTGGAACCAAATAACAAGACCTCAAAATCTACACACTGGGGAAGCATACCTATCGTGTCGTTATGTAACAGAGCATACAATGGACATACCAATAAGACGTGTCTTGTTGTCTGGAGTTCACCACATCGGCAATATGATGAGTTGGAAAGATGATTTCTATATAGGTGTGCATTAAGCAAACTACATCCAAGACGTAATCTACAATGATAGATTTGGGCTCGGCGCGATTTCGCTCCACTGAAGAAGGAGGGTGGTCGACGCTTGTCCTTGTTTATAAACATCTTAACCCTTTACCTAACACGAAAAGAAGACAATACATGCAAATAAAATTCCTGAAGCACTAATGTTTTTGATTTTTTGCGTCAAAAACATAGCTTATGACCCCTCATTGGAACGAGCTCGTTGAGCTCGTTCCAATGAGGAGGCATAAACTATGTTTTTTGTGACAAAAAATGAAAAGGTAATAAAAATTGAATGGTGAATTTTGTGAATAGCGCTGGCCGGTTTTGGCCGTTACGTTAGGTAAAGGGTTAAAGTGATATAGAGAGTAATCTAATGGGATATTATTCTAGTCACCTGTGACTTTAGGAATGAAGAATGTCTGGTATTACTGAACGGGACACGGTGATATGTATTGTTACGAAGTGGGTAAGACTGGTTGACTGCCGATATCAATGGGGGAACCTTATGGGCAAGATATGGAGGCAACAAGTGGTGGTACCTGTGGAAGTATTGTACAAGTTTGCGTTTTTGCGTCTATCTTGGAGAGGTTCGCAACATGTTTCAGCGTATAAAGTGGCTTTACTAGCACTAATAGTCTCACTCATAACTAATCTTGCTGCAGAAGAAATGAATTTTTTCTAAGGCTGCAGTATTATCTTGCATGCAGTTATCCCACACGTTGTCTCAATAGTCAGGAAGAGGCCTAACATATGCAAAATAAATTTTCTCCAGTACCTTACGGTCGAGTGTATATTTATGTTTTTTCACCATGTCGTTTCTTGGCCATGCCTTAGACGTAGTGTCTTCGATGTGATTGTACCAAGTACAATGATTGTTTAGAATAAGACCAACGTGTTTATGTTCGGTCACTTCTCTTATTTGTGTACTAGCTATGTAGAGAGGGCGTGCACAAAAGGTTTGGTCTTACGTGATATTAGCATAGGTTCGGTTTTCTGTGAGTTACCCTTCTGCACACTGATGTTAAAATGGCGAAGTTTTCAGCAGCAAATATTTCCCATAATGCAGTTTGATATTTAACCAAATATACCTTGTTTCACAGAGCTTAGTGAGCTCTGTCAAACAAGATATAATTGGTTAAATTCATAGTTAAACAAGAGAAAAACAGAGTGATTGGATAAAATTTTGTTTCACTACCAGAGTGACAGGGGTTAAATTCCACTAACCATGTTTGAGACCATTGCTCAATTGTGGATAAGTCACGGTTAAGCAGTTCGGAGGAAAGTTGTGGGCTTTCAACAATTAAATAAAGTGATATATCGTCAGCGAATAGTCGTATCCTGCTAACTAGATTTTCAGTAACATCATTCATGTAAATTAAAAACAACAGTCGGCCCAGTATTGAGCCTTGAGGAACACCAGAGTAAACGGGCAACCAGCTGGACGAATCAGACCCCATTGCGCCCCGTTGTGTCCTACCAGAAAGGTATGACTTTAGAAAGTTTAACATGTCACCTCTAATTCCAATTTTCCCTAGTTTGTGAATGAGCCCCACATGCCACACCTTATCAAACGCCTTACTCACGTCGCAAAAGACGACCATAATCTCTTTTCCATCATCCAGTGCCTTACAAAACTCGCCAAACAAGTCTGTCAATTGTAAGACAATGGACTCACCGGTTGTGAATCCTGATTGGAACTGTCTAAACAGGTTGTTGGCTTCAATGAAGTGCCACAGTCGCTTAAAGATATATTTCTCAAAATGCCTCCGACGCAACTGATTAATGATATCGGGCGATAGTTAATAACCAAGCTAGACAGAGGTTTCTTTAGAATTGGTGTTACATTAGCGTTCTTCTAAGTTGGTCGGAAATAGCAATGAGTCAATAGAATATTAAACAATATTGTAAGAGGTTGGACAAGGACGTTGTACCTTCTTTAAGGAGTTGAAGATTAATGAGATCTGGACCCGATGCTTTAGATACAGTTAAAACTAGAAGTCCTGTCACGAATAGTGCGCTTATCTAGGCTTAATTGCGCGTTGGAACTGCGCGCAATTACCACATCGAATGGCATCCAAAGCACGGCGGGTTCTCCTGGGTACTCATAGCAGACACATGCAATGTTTCTGCCAATGGACCTCCGGGTTACCCGGAGGTCCATTGGCTGAAACATTGCTTGTGCATAGGCCATATGTACAGAATTTGATAGCTTTACTATGGCCATAACGCGTACATTAACGCGCAGATCAACGTGCTATTTGTGCGCATTTCATGACAGGACTTCTAGTTTTAACTGTATGTTCAATGATTTTAGTGTCCGATGCACATCATCGACAAGATGGGTGTTATCGCTAATTGTTTCTTTGGTGCTAGTTCTAGGAATAGGAAGCACTTGAGAGTCATCAACGGTTGAGATCGAACAACAATATTTGTTAAACACCTCTGCTTTGTCAACATTAGTATAGTATGCTTCATGCTGGCAAATGAGAGCCGGAATGGCGGGTCTATTTTTAAGGAGAATTGACTTGAGTGTTTTCAACCAGTGCGAGGATGGGGTATTGAAATTAGACAGAGGCGCCTGGATTTTGTCGGTGTTGGTCGCCTTAGATTTCCGAATTGCTGAAACAACCTGATATCTGTTTGCTTTGGATTATACCAATCACGTAACAAACCGCCGTGTTATGCATTTTAAAATAACCGTTTAAGTTGCTGAATCATTAGCCTAATATCACTGTGCATCCAACTTGGTTCATTTTTCCGTACTGTAATGAATTTATTGGGTATATATTTGTTACCTAACGTTAATAATTTGTCAGAGAAGTTGGTATCCATGGTATCTAGGTGTATATCATCGAAGACCTCATCCTAGTTAACATTATGGACAACATTATTTAACCCTTTACCTAACATGAAAAGCAGACGACACTTGCCAAAAAAAATCTTGAATAACTAATTGTTTTCATTTTTTATCTTCAACGAGGGGTCATAACCTATGTTTTTGAGACAAAAATGAAAAAATAATGAAAATTAATTGGCAATTTTTGAGAATAGCGCTGGACGGTTTTGGTCGTTACGTTGGGTAAAGGGTTAAGACCGAAACATTTCCTTCAGAGTATTTCGATATGCTCCTTTTGTAAGATTTTTCCGGAGGTAATAAATTCGATACATATTGGACAATGGTAGCGACGAAGGCCAGGAAAGAATGGATCCAGAACGTTGCATGCTAGAGTATTAACAGAAGGTCGAACAGCAAACACGTCTAGTGGGGACGCTGAAGATTCAGTGAAATATGTGGGCTCATATCAAGCTAATGCTTATGTGATATATTTTAAGATTACTTGTCGTGGAATACCCAAAATTTCTATCAGGTGACGTTGGTCCCGGGTTCGTCTCAGTATCTCTCGATAGTAACAACAGAAGGACAATAACGATAAATTAAATGACCATTGATTACGAGACAACATATAGGATGGCATTCAACAATGTCGGCCTGTGGGTATAGCACTCTTCTATAGGGGATTCTGTAATAATTGTTCTTGAAATGTTATCAATGTTGGCATTTTCCAAACCAGGTCCATTTACAATACAGTCGCAGTGGACTGGTCGTAATCCACGCGTGGGTAGTGATGCCAACGCATGCGTTTACCAGGAAATGAAAATCATCAGCAAAATTTTAATTAATGAAGCACCGGGTTATACCCGGTGCTTCATTAATTAAATTTTGGATGATTATTCCTGTAATTAGTGTTTGAAATCTAAGATTATTGCGTCTGTGGAAATATTGCCCACCCGTGGAAAGTGACCAGTCCACGGCGGCCGTACTGTAGATTGGCACGCGTGCTTACATTGTATTTGGCAGAAAATCGTTACTCGCTTTGATGTTTACATTCAACGTCTCAACTACTGTTGGTTGAAGGTAATTACTTGAGTTGTTTCACATCGACTGAGATATAAAACCGATGAAACTTCATATTAGTCCGAGACCAAACGTCGAAGGCGAATGTGAAGTTATTGATATCTCCGCCGACAGGAATCTAACAAAGTAATAACCTCTTTATTTATTAGACCAAAACAAATAATTACGTAGAAGAAATCTTGGTGAATATATAGAGGATATGGAATGAGTGTTTTTCTCATATAATATTTATGAAACGAGTCTAAGAATTTTCCGTTTTGGCGAGCCTCAATTTCAAAACTGGACAATTTGATTGGCTAAACAAAATACAACTGGGTCACATTTGCATAATTTCAGTAGGGAGAATTTACGTTATCTGTCCTATTTAGGGTGAGTTATATTGTATTAAACTTTTACCTACAAGAAAAACACCATTCATATTTTTTTTTATATTTTCACTTCCAAAACATAGGTTATGACCCCCTCATTGGAACAAGCTCGACGAGCTCGTTCCAATGAGGGGTCATAACCTATGTTTTGGAAGCAAAAAATGAAAATTTTTAGTTATACGAGGATGTTTTTTCCAAGTGCCGTCTGCAACTCAAGTTAGGTGATGGGTTAAAAACTCATACTAAGTGGCTAATTTGTGCGTATGTGTGTCATATGATAAATAGAATATGAAATGAGTGTTTTTCTCATATAATATTTATGAAACTCGCCAGAGGCTCGCCAAAACGGAAAAGTCTTAGACTCGTTTCATACATATTATATAAGAAAAACACTCATTCCATATCCTCTATTTATCTCATGAGTGAGGACCTGGAGGTTTTATTTTTCACGAGCGCTTGCGCGAGTGGAAAATAATACTTTCATTTCCACACCTGAAAGTATTATTCACGATATTCACTAAAACAGCGTAGATTTTCTTTTTATTATATGCTATGTGGCATGTTACGGTGCAATATTCAGCCCAATTCGACTGCAAACAGTCTCAAGATAATAACAAAAAGCTGCTGATCGTTCCTTCAAGGCGACGTTCAAGGCGACGTCATGCGCCGAAGCGTTACGCCATTTAGGAAGCTACTGGAAAAATTCATCGTGTGGACCTGAACATATTATTTCTCACTCGCGCAAGCGCTCGTGAAAAATAAAACTTTCAGCACCACACTCACGAGATAATTCCAGATACCAACTAAAAAAGAGTAGATTTTCTTTTTCATTATATGCTACGAGAAATTTTATTGCACAATATTCAGCCCAATTCGACCCCAAATGCGTACGTTTCAAAACAATAACAAAGATCAGATGATCGTTCCTTCAAGGCAACGTCATGCGCCGAGCGTGGCGTCATTTAGAAAACTACTGAGGAATATTTCTCGATATCTATGGAGTCGATAGATATCGAGAAATATTTTTTAGATAATTTTCAATAATTCACAGGCTATGGTATAATAAAAAATGTTTTCAGACCTGTTACAGTTTTCTGACAGTGATTTTGTTTCTCATTCTTTTCAGAAAGTCCGCAGTTTCCCCTTCTAATTCAGCGACCCGGGACGTCTCAAGTTCACCACACTGGGGAAGCCGCGATTTTTCGATAGCTAAACTATTTCTTCTCCCACTTCGACGAATCTCTGCTGACGGCTCTGAATCTCATTTGCGTTGAAGTTTCCGTACAACTCTTTTCTTTCCTCTCTTCGTCCACCCAGTGCCGTATTAACCCTTGGCATTTCCTCTAGGCTTTTAGGTACTTCGGAGCCCCCTCCGGCACTTCAATCTTTCACCCCACTACGACGGCCTGACCCTGGTACGGTAGGCGCTCTGCCTCAGTACAGAGCACCATATAAAATAAACATTAAAATAATGTTCTGTATATAAATATATATATAGTATACTTATGAGAGTATATATATGGATAAATACATTTGTTCATCTATCGCTACGGCGCAAAGTGCCTTTAACCACTTGGGGCCCTAAGGCACTGGTAACAGTGCCTCAGTAAAACAAATTGGCAGGCCCTGTCCCTGCGGGCCCCCTGTCTTTGCGGGCTCCTAGGCTTCAGCCTAGGCAGCCTTATGAATAATACGGTCCTGCGTGCACCCCATTCTTACTTATTGTCAGCTTTAATTGCTCATCATACAAAAAACCCAGCTTCAAGTCACCCTATAATGCCCAGTTACACCAATTTTCCTAACTGCATTCGACAAAAACGGTGAAAGATTTTACACATTAACAAACACGTCGCGCCTAGTAACGCATCAAGGAGGCAAATTTATCTTTGTTCATATCGGCCGAGTTTCAGAATGGACAATTGTGAGAAAGATCTAATAAAAAATGATATTTAACCCTTCTACTGCTACGCCCACTTTAGCCAAATATGGAGGACCTCTATGTACGCCTGTATGCAAGGTAGTTGAATGATATTTGTGACATACCTGAAACTTTATCATCCGATTAATTGTTGGAACCGGCTCCCTGAGGCCGTCCCAACAGTTAATCAGATGGTAGGTTTGATCTGCGCATACCAGAACGTACAAATAATCATAATAATATAGGTGACAGTAGTCGCTTTCAGCAGTGTAAATGTTAAACATAGTTGCTCGTTTCATAGTTTTAAATTACTCTTTTCAGGGTAAAGGCCAAATGGTGACATATTTTCTGACGGGTAAAGATGAAAGTATCCACAGAGAGAGATAACACAAATGCACTTCAACGATGTTTTGAGAAAGAAAACAAGAACCTCACGTATTCTGAGAGCTAAGATCTTCTGTGTATGACATGGTGAAGGAGAACATTCCTGAATATGTTCTCCGATTTATAGAGTATCATTCGGATTCTTCATTTCAAACATTGTAACAATCCCGAACACATTTTCATCATGTAAAACTTTATGTGCGCTAAAAAATGGTACTTTTAAGGGTTTAGCAAGTCTCTGACCTTCTGTGTGAGATGTCTAAATCACTTTCTAATAATAAACTACGCCATGATAACATATGCTACAGTTAAAACTAGAAGTATTGTCATGAAATGTGCACAAATAGCACGTCGATCTGCGCGTTAATCTACGCGTTGTGACCACAGTAAAGCTACCAAATTCTGTACCTATGGCCTGTGCACAAGCAATGTTTCAGCCAATGGACCTCCGGGTAACCCGGAGGTCCATTGGCAGAAACATTGCCTGCGTTTGCTATGAGTAACCAGGAGAACCTGCCGTGATTTGCATGCCATTCGATATGGCAATTGCGCGCAATTCCTACGGACAATTAAGCCTAGACAAGCGCACAGTTCCTGACAGGACTTCTAGTTTAAACTGTAAGAGAAAAAATAAAGTATAAGAAGGGTTTATTATTGACAAAGTGCTGTAACATTTTGCTATTCCTGTATCTAAAACCAGTGGGTTTGTAACTTGCACGTCATATACATTCGCCAAATGAACAAAACGTTATCCCTTCTAGGTATGTGGCGACGGAGGGGGGTTGGAGTGGGGGAGGGAGAGGGGGAGGTCAGCTCCCAATCCTGCCAAAATTTCCTGTAGTTGGAAATTCGGCGGGCAAGTCATGAGTAGTTGGAAATTCCATCTATCTGGATTTTAGAGCTTCTTTGGTGACGCTGATGTCTCCTTGACTTCCTCGAAACTCGATTTCAAACCGGCAAAAATTCCAACCGTTACTATTTACAACTACTGTGTACACAATATCGAGCTTCCTAAGTATGCATGATGTCAATCGGTCCGAGATTTCTATAGTACGTTACTTATCGTAATAAAAAAAAAATCCTCGAAATGCACTTCAAGTAAATCACATCATGTAAAATCGTTACCCTGACTGAGTTAATTCCATCAAAATGATGAAACATCGAAAATTGATCATTCCTACATAAGATCTATTTAGTGTTAGGACAGTGTGAATTGCTGAAAGTTCTCAACTTGAGCATTTGTTTAGGACGTATTCAGTTCCCAGAATAATACCAAATAATAATAACCTGATAATTCTATCATAAATGTGTTGGCATTTCAACAACTAGAATCAATTTTATGCCCCCTTTCATGGCTTCATCTTCAAAATGTTTCTCCGTAGTGAATTTCCAACTATGGGGAGGGACCGGGAGGGATTCTCCCTCCCGGTCCCTCCCCTAATTGGAAATTCACTACCCTACACTCCCCAACCGGAAACCTCTAGACACTTCACAGCGCTAACCAAGCGCGGAAGACACAATTCAAATTGTGTAAGGAAATCGAAGTTGTTATGGCCTGGAACCGGTCTATCCGTAAAATAGTCCATCGCAACCTTTTGAATCCTGATGGTATCTTCCATTTCAATGCAACTACGGCAATTGGAAGAGTCCATATTCATTATTTGGGTTGATCAATTAATATTTTCAACGTGCAGCTCTGAGCTACACGTTGAAAATATTGATTGGTCTACCCCACACTTTCACCTAGCAGCTATCTACTTTTGAAAAAAGAAATCTATTGAGATACAATACAATTGGATATTCGTAGAGAGTTTTTTATGCAAAATGTTTCACGTATGATTTCAAACAATCATAGTTCTGTAGCAAATAAACAGTGCGTAAAATTTTAACAAAGTAAGCGGTAAGTACCATCAAAATATCAGATGAACGACTGTTGTAGAAGCAGATGTAAACTCTTAAGGGGCAGTGGTAGAGTCTAAACTGTCGCGCCTCGTGGGGTTAGGCTCTCATCTTTGACGTAGGTGATCTTTCCACCACTTCTTCATAACCCCCCTCCCCCCCCCAAACAAAACCCCCAAAACAAAACTGTCAAGAGTTATGTGATTGTTGACAATCTGTCCCACCTCGCCTTCAACTCCGATGCCTTTTTAGGTGAGTATACACCAGTGGACTTTAATTCTATATTTTTAGCTGCGCCTAGCAGCTCTATAAGTGGCAATGTCTGTCTGTCTGTCTGTCTGTCTGTCTGTCTGTCTGTCTGTCTGTCTGTCTGTCTGTCTGTCTGTCTGTCTGTCTGTCTGTCTGTCTGTCTGTCTGTCTGTCGGTCGGTCGGTCGGTCGGTCGGTCGGTCGGTCGGTCGGTCTGTCTGTGACCAACGAGTTTCAAAACTCAATAACTTTTGAAATACTTGATGGAATGACTTTATGTTTGGCATGTAAGTGTATCTTATTAATGTCTAGCCACTGTTCAATGCATGTGTTGTTCCAAATATTTTTCTTGGAGTTATGGCCCTTGATGAACTTAGAATGTCGGTCGGTCTGTCTGTGACCAACGAGTTTCAAAACTCAATAACTTTTGAAATACTTGATGGAATGACTTTATATTTGGCATGTAAGTGCATCTTATTGATGTCTATCCACTGTTCAATGCATGTGTTGTTCCAAATATTTTTCTTGGAGTTATGGAGCTTGATGAACTTAGAATTTTGTGAAATTGTACCACCCTTCGCAGCTACGGCGTCGATGTCGCGATTTTTTTTACTCTTTCAGTAGTTCAATGAAGCTTGTGAAAGCTGGGTGGCACTTTCTCACTTTGCAGGAATAAAATATTTTTTTATAGAAAAGAGTACACATATCTGTTATTGATTCCGTTTTCTCGTTGTTGTCATTATAACCCAAAATGACATACTGTTTTTCGAGCGCTATAGTGAGATTCCACATCCCTCGTTATCTTGTCCATCAAGTTTATTAACATTGTTTTCTAGAAGGAGCATTAAAAAATGGTGCGAGATTGTCTCTTTAACATTATTACAGAAGGTACGTAATTCTGTTTCAGATAGATTACTTATTTATTTAGTTATTGGTGTTTAAGGTCACATACTTATGCACAATGGCTAATAGTGACCGTGACAGTTTTACGGGTGGAGGAAGCCGGAGAGAACCACCGAGCAACGACGAGCAGCTGTCAGCTCTCCAACATCGTAACTCTGAACTCTGCACCGCAGCACAGGCAGGGTTAGATTGGTTGAAGACATGCGCTCCATCGACGTGCAGTACGCCTCAGTACACAGCGTCATCGTGCCCCCATGTAGGCAATCGGGGTGCAGTGTCTTGCCCAAGGACACAACGCGGTTGCCGCAGGTGGGATTCGAACCGAGGACCTCTCGGCTTGCAGCCTGTACCTCTACCAACTGAGCCACCGCGCCCCCTTCAGATAGATTACACTGATGAAGTTGAGCAGCTATCTATTTTATAAATGCAGGTTGTATCAAGAACCTGTACCAAAAAAGCGGTGTTTTGGATTCGAAGGCTTAATCGAGACTTGTTTTGGCTGAATATTTAACCCTTTTACCGCCACGCCTACTTTATCCATATATGGAGGACCTCTATGTACGTCTGTATGCGAGGAAGTTTAATAAAATTTATGACATACTTGAAACTCTATCATCTGACTAATTGTTGGAAAGGGCTCTCTGAGCCCTTTCCAACAATTAATCGGATGGTAGGTTAGATCTGCGCATACCAGAACGTTAAGATAATCATCATAAAATAGATGACAATAGTCGTCTTCGGCAGCGTAAGTGTTAATGACTTCAGCAGTACCGTAAGCCATGTTTGTTTATTTAATAATTAAGAACAAAGGCTCGTCACAGCTGATTATGCCGAGTAGTTCCACTAATTGTGTTAATATCTTCAAGGGGAATCGAATACTGTTTGATTGTAATGTCTATAACTGGAGCACAAAATAATGTCTGTATCTCTTTGCAAGTAAAAGGGCATCGCTTTTCATCAACGTTAGTCTGAGGGCAAATTCCACGAAAAGTGGGTAAACAAACAGCCCTCAATCGTATTCCTAAAAAAATAGACTGGTATCTTGGGAGCTCGAGGGTTAACGTGTATTTAGTCTACTTCTTTAGCGCGAAGGTCTAATATCTTTTAACCATCAAGAATATCGGAAAATATTTGCAATCTAAATTCTTGAAACCCTTAAAAATCATTTTTAGAGTTAAAACTAGAAGTCCTGTCATGAAATGCACACAAATAGCACGTCGATCTGCGCGTTAATCTACGCGTTATAGCCATAGTAAGGCTATCAAATTCTGTACATATGGCCTGTGCACAAGCAATGTTTCAGCCAATGGACCTCCGGGTAACCCGGAGGTCCATTGGCAGAAACATTGCCTGTGTTTTCTATGAGTAACCAGGAGAACCTGCTGTGCTTTCGATGCCATTCGATATGGCAATTCATGCGCGCAATTAAGCCTAGATAAGCGCACAGTTCGTGACAGGACTTCTAGTTTTAAATGTTGCCTCGAAAAAAAAATACCACTTGACCCCTCAATGGAGGGGTAATGGACTATGCTTTTGAGACCAAAAAAGAAATAACAAAACATCAAATTTGTGAATAGCGCTGATCGGCCATTACGTTAGGAAGGGGGGGGGGGGAGGGGGTTAACGCGATCCCATCAATACGAACGATGCGATAAAGTTAGAATAATCGATTGTTCTCCTCCAGCTCCATTTTCAGCTCAGTAAAATGGCTATAGTTGGCCCGTTTCTGCTGATAAAGACCACAGTTAACAAAAAAGCTTGAAACGGAGTATATGCTCTCAACCAGCAATATTATAAATGACGACTCGACCCCCCCCCCCACCACCCCACCCCCAACAAAAACAAAACAAAACAACAAAACAAAACAACATAAAAAAAATTACATATGAGATATTAAATACTCTCACAGTCTCTTATTATCGCTAATGTGATCTGGAAAGCTGGACATGTGATTTTGCAGTAAGTTAAGTCACTGGTGACAAAAAGGGCTGTACTGGTCTAGCTTAGATACTTGTTGGACGTTGTGTGGTAGTTCCACTCCCCTCGACCCCGTTGGAGGTACCCTTTAGTTGTCTGACAGGGCGTATGGTGCTAATGTCCTCAGGCAAGTATATTCTGCCACTTATCTTTATTAATAAGAATATCCGTACATCTTAAGTGCAAGGGCTATGACTCTGGCACAATTAGCGGATGAAATGAAAGCACTTCCGACATGCTGGTCTATCAACGCACCAAACGGCTTCAAATAGGACTGTTGATGTTGAATTATGACATAAATGAACGTTTGGACGAACAAGAAATCTCAATATATACATTTTATCGCTACAGTGAAGTGATCTTGGGTCGTAGTATCACGTCAAGTTGAGGAGGTCAGATCGCCGGATCAAACGGGCTTCCACAGACCTCCTCAATTTTCGATGTTTCATCATATTGTAACTGTGAATGATGAGATTAACTCAGGATAACGATTTTGCATGATGTGATTTACTTAAAGTGCATTTCGAGGATTGTTTTTTTATTACGATAAGTAAACGTAGTATAGAAATCCCGTACCGACTGACATCATGCATACATGTACTTATGAAGCTCGCTATTGCGTTCACTGTAGTTGTAAATAGTAACAGTTAGAATTTTTGCCGATTTGAAACCGAGTTGGGATTTTGGGAAGTAAAGGAGACATCAACATCACCAAAGGAACTTTAAAATCCAGATAGTTGGACTTTCCAACTATTCATGACTTGCCCTCCGAATTTCCAACTATAGGAAATTTTGGCCAGGATTGGAGGGGGGAGGGGGTGACACAACTCCTGTCGCCACGTCCCTGGCTGCATGTTGAAACTATGAATTGGTCAACCCCGAAATAATGACTGTGGACTCTTTCATTTGCTGCCATTGAACTGACTGAGATACCACCAGGGTTGAAAGGGTTAAAGGACGTCATCAATCTCTTCATTCAGTATACCGCATGCCGATTTCTAGGATTCTGGTTGGTAAGATGCAAAACCTGTATTCAGTATACTGTCCGTCAGGTATTGACTACGAGAACACTCTACCTGTATTTTCCGACTCTCTTTCCTCTTTGCCATCTTTACTCAACCTCAAGTTGAAGAACCTTCTCATTTTTGAATTTTGTGAGAAGATGAGTACTCTCATGTCTGACCAATATAATATCGTGTTTTGCTGGGTTACCTGACATGTTGGCATCTCCGGTAACACCAGGGCAGCTAGTGCAGCAAAACCGGCCTTTAACAAGCCTCTCACTGATTTTAAAATTCGTTTTCGTTATTTTAAACCACATATCAATAAGTATATCAAATCTGTGCGGCATGCGAAATGGTATGGGGCACTAAATAACCAGCTTCATAGCTTCCTACCTAATATTAGTAATACTAATTGCTCGTCAAGTAACCTCTGCAGAATAGACTCTGTTATTTTGACACTATGGCATATTGGTCATACGAGACTTACCCATTCCTTTTTGTTATAGGTGCAACCCGAATGTAATCCTTACCCACAAGTGATATAAATGGTACACATTCTTTTGCACATTTAGATTTTAAATTGTTTTTTTATATCGTTAACCCTTTAACCAACGTAACGGCCAAAACCGGCCAGCGATATTCACAAAAATCACCATCCAATTTTCATTATTTTTTTCACTTTTTCTCTCAAAAACATAGCTTATGACCCCTCCTTGGAACGAGCTCGTTCCAATAAGGGGTCATAAGCTATGTTTTTGATGCAAAAAATGAAAAAAAATAGTTATTCAAAAATTTTATTTCCAAGTGTCGACTGCCTTTCGTGTTAGGTAAAGGGTTAAACTGTCATATATTAACATCTATGCATCAGGCTGATTTACACATTATTCTTGAAAGAGCTGGTCTCGTTTTCTCATTATTGTTTCCATTACACATTTTTATTACTCATGTACTTATTTCATCGACCCGTCGTTTTTATTTCATGGAGAATAATGATATATTTTAAAATTCATATTTTTCAAAGCCACGATATAGCCTCAAATGCTTTTGTGGCGTTAAGCACAAATAAATAAATAAATAAATAAATAAATAAATAAATAAATAAATAAATAAATAAATAAATCTGATGACTATACTCTATCTGTGATTACTCTCTAGAAACTATACCAAAAACTTTTCAATATGTCAGTTTTTAATCACCGAGCCGCAGGCGAGGTGTTCAATTGAGACACGCAGGTATTAAATCTCCATATACCATACACGGTGACGTAGATAACGTTTTTGTACCGTTTGAAACACAATAGAAACATAGTGGAGAAAAATTTGAGGACGCGTTTTTCACGCTTCATAATCAGTTGAACCAAATTTGTGAATAACTGTTTTGTTTTTACAAACGGAGAAGCCAACAGATAGAGTTACATCCCTTGGGTCGTTAAGGAAACGAGAAAACGGTATTTTGTTTCCATATCGTCCCCCGAGTTCCAGTGTGTTCTATGTGTCTACTAGCACATAGAACACTTCGGGAATGAGGGGACGATATTTGCTCTTATTTTATTTTTCTCAAGTTGTTTCATTTAATTATTCGACTATATAATTTATAACAGTAAAATATGATCGAATTGTTGGAAATCTGAGGACATTTGTGACTATTTTCAGGTTTTTGGTTCGATTTTTATATCGAGGTGAGCAAAAGCGGAAAGCTTTCATTTAAGCCACATACCCCCGATGTTTCGCGTGCGCTTATACCCTGGATGTTGCACGCTCTCATATACCTTGGATGTTGGGTGCACACATTTCCAAGGCTATTTGTCCAAGGCATTTCTGACTAAACTAGAGACAGAATTTATCGGGATATAGGGACAGTACCATCTCCCTACAGGGAAGGGATGTAGAACCGTCTGTCTGCCCTTCCTTCCGTCCATACTTCTGCTCGGAAGATTGATTATTCGATAACTTGAACAATAGTTATCGGACATCAGTTAGTTTTGATATGCTTCGTTTTGTTGGCAATGTCTTCGCCAAGTTCAATAACCACGAAAATCAATAAAAATTAAAGGAATTATTGCTACTTGTTGAATTTTGAGCGAATTGTCATTATTTATGCAATAAAGGACAACAGAACCCCGATTTCAATAAAATTGTATACTCTGCTTTATACTAACTCTTTCCACCCGGTGTGCATAAATGTTTGCGTGAAGGAGCTGTTGGATTAATTTATTACTAAATCTCCCAACAAGTCAGAATGGTTTCGCCCATTTCGCTGTTGACAGTTTTGATGAACTTCGATTCGATTCTGAATTATTGCGATGATTCGATTCGAGTTTCGCTGATTTGGATTTTGCTTAGGCATCCTTCCAAATGTCTCCCCTTTGACTCTTCTATCATCATACAGGAGGCGTGGCGATTGTAGAAGCGTTCAAGGAACCTAAAGGAGGTTCTGGTTCCGAAACTACTTCAATTCTGTTCTGGAATTTTCCGCCTTTTGGTTAGCTACAGACGAGTCGTCGTTTAATACCAAGGCCTGGAGAGGAAATTCGAGCTCAGGGTTAATTATGTGATGCCCCCCCCCCCCCCCTCATTCGAAGTGAAGAATTCCTTTAGTGATAAAAAGTGTCTGTGGCATATGTACTGTATAACAGTCCGTAACCCTTCAACCAACGTAACTGCTAAAACCGGCCAGCGCTATTCAGAAACATTGTCTTTTGATTTTCATTATTTGTTCATTTTTTTGCCTCAAAAACATAGCATATGACCCCTCATTGGAACGAGCTCGTTGAGCTCGTTCCAATTAGGGGTCATAAGGTATGCTTTTTGACGCAAAAAATGAAAAATATAGATGTTGAATAATTTTGTTTGCAAGTGTCGTCTGCTTTTCATGTTAGAGGGTTAACAGATTGAGCAACTAGTATGCCAATACGACGGGCAACTTATCTTGCTGATTCTAGCTCGGGGATCGCGGCACCCAGACTTGGCACAGAAGTCTGAACTTTGGGGGACCCAGGCCTGACCCAAGAATCCTGGACTCCTGGGGTGTGAGGTGCGTGTCACCCCCCCAATCCTGACCAAAATTTCCTATAGTTCGAAATTCGGAGGGCAAGTCATGAGTAGTTGGAAATTCCATCTATCTGGATTTTAGGGCTTCTTTGGTGATGCTGATGTCTCCTTTACTTCCCAAAATTCCAACTCGGTTTCAAATCGGCAAAAATTCCAACTGTTACTCTTTACAACTACAGTGTACGCAATACCGAGCTTCATAAGTATTCATGATATCAGTCGGTACGAGATTTCAATAGTACATTTACTTATTGTAATAAAAAAAAATCCTCGAAATGCACTTCAAGAAAATCGAAATCATGTAAAATCGTAATCTTGAGTTAATTCCATCATTCACAGTTACAAAATGATGAAACATCGAAAACTGATCATTGCATAAGATCTGATTTAGTGTCAAGAGAGTGTGAATTGCTCAAAGTTCTCATCTTGAGTATTTGTTTAGCACATATTCAGTTCCCAGAATAATACCAAACAAATCCCCTCCCGGTCCCTCTCCTAGTTGGAAATTCACAACCCTACACCCAATCGGAAACCTCTTACCATGTCCCTGTTCATACGATGAAACACAGAGAATGGAGTGCGAACAACTGGAATCAACGGATCGAGGTTGGGTTTTTCCTGCAATTCACGTGCGCCGAAGAAATACAGGAAAAACTCCACCAAGGTTTGTCGATTCCCACCCCCCCCCCCCCCCCCCGTACTCGACCCGAGTTGTGGTCTGTATTTATATCACGAGTAACCTTAAATTAAGTGAATGAAGCTGATATTTGTAAACAAAGATCAGGCATATCAAAATACCGCCGGTACCAACACAACCGGGACGGGACAGAGTCTGTCCCGCCGAAACCGGTACCGGGACAAATCAACACTTGGATGACATATCGCAATCAGATGGCAGAAATTCGCATTTAAACCGTCCCAGAGCAGAAGATCGCAAGACAAACATGGCATCGTCCAACTATTCTGCGGTGACATCAAAGTAATCATAAAGCACGAAGATCATGCTTTATGATTACTTTGATGTCACCATAGATTAATTTATTTGAAGTAGCCGATGTCGGCGCTTCCAGTGTCTTTGATGCGACGTTTTGAAAAGTCAAAATTGTCGGGCCTATCGAGCTCGTGGTGCAGATAGAACATGCACCTGTAGAGTGTTTTGATATGTTCATTAACAAATAAGTTAAAAGTATGTCGTGAAAGTGTGCCATACACGATTATCAGCCTGTTTACCCTCGTTCAATTAGGAATTTCCCCATAAAATAATTTTGTCCCGGTGTGACAGGAATGGAAGTCCGTAGGAAAATTAGTCCCTCTGGACTATTATTCCGCGGAATTATAGTCCTAGGTCTAACATTTCTAGGAATAGTAGTCCGGCGGACTACTATTCCTAGAAATGTTAGACCTAGGACTATAATTCCTGATAAAGATATGCCTGACATGCCTGATAAAGATATCACCATCGGCGGTCTTATAACTTTCTTGTATGACAATGTTTTGCATCGAAGCATTTCATTCACGTCATAACATTACTCAGACACGTAACGTCCAATCAGGCCCGTTCTTACATGACGTCCTTACACGTAAGCCAGATTCCATGCATGGTATACCCAGCATATTTCCCAATGTCTGTTTTGTATCGCAAAACGTTGACTACGAACAGCACTCTTGGTGTATGTATGAAAAATATGCATTGTTAACAGTATAAACATATGGCGTTAGTGTAAAGTGGGAGAAATTGATTTCAAAGTTTACGGAGTAACCACGGATTGTGTTTACTGGATAGACGATTATAATATTTTGGATGTGTCATACTGTTTTCGATGAAAAATCATGAGACGTCTACTAGAAAGACGACTCCCTGGACAAATGACTTCTGTATACAATACACAATATAACTGTACATTGAGAAATGTTACGGTATGCTGATAAATGTTATTGCAACATGGCGTAGGATAAAAATAAATTAAATGTTAAATATTATAATTTTTATGTTGTCTTACACCCCCTTACACGGTAGTCCACAGTGTTCCAAGAATATGATGCCCTGACTATTACATTCCAATAATGTGTCACTCTCACTATGATTCCCCGATAACATGCCTTGCAATACCCGTATATGCATACAGTTAAAACTAGAAGTCCTGTCACGAACTGTGCGCTTATCTAGGCTTAATTGCGCGTAGGAATTGCGCGCAGTTACCATATCAAATGGCACCCAAAGCACGGCAGGTTATCATGGTTACTCATAGCAAACACGGGCAATGTTTCGGTCAATGGACCCAGCCTGCGATCATTGCACGCCACACCCGTAGCTGTACTTGCTTCAGCGGTGAGTTGTCTTTTATTTATTGAGGGTCGGCATAGGTCAGAGTAGAGTAGCCTGCGATCGTTGCTTGCCATACCCGAAGGTGTAATTGCTGCTTCCGTGGTGAGTTGTCTTTATCTATTGAGGGTCGATGGGGCAGCCTGGAATTGTCGCCCAATCTGGCCGCAGTGGATCACTGCCTGGTTCCACCGTAGATTATTCCTTTTGACGAGGTTTCTGTTCTAGGGCCACTTTGGTTTTGTTTATTAGGTAGGTTATGAGCGGAGGGGGAGCAGCCTACGACGATGGCGAGCCACACCCAGAGGTGAATTTATTTTGATACGAACGGTCATTTTATAGTATTTAATACAGCGACATCTAGTGGCAGATTTCATCTATGACGTCATCAACCAATACATAATTGTCCATTAGATCGCTTGCAGACATGTTTAGTTGTCTGAAAATAGCGGCAGCGATATTTCAGATAACTAAACACTAAACACCGGTAACGATCCTTAAATGCGTTTCGCATTAAACTTCCAATATCTGGATTCCTCTTCAGAAGATTCTCGAATGGTCTGTGTTGTAGTGGTAATCCATACGAATCAAAGTAATGTATTCTGCGTTGATTTGTTTTAGCTATCAAAACCACTGGTCTGTGATCTGGAAAATTCGTAATCCGTTTTTTCGCAAACACGCCCATACACACCCTCTTCAAACAAACATCCAATCGAAGTGCGTTCTTAAGTATAAATGATGTTCTACTAGTCTTGCGATTTGGTGAGGTACGCTTAGATGTCTAGTACGATAGTGTGCAGCGAACGATATATATTGCACGCCTGTTCTATGAAATCCCCATCTGCAGCAACACTAAACCATGCGGAAAGTCCATTCTGCACGCACGTGTGGAACGGAAATCGTTGACGAATTATTTTTAAATAGAAGCGAAATTTCACTGGCAGTTTCTACAAATCGTGCACAGCAATTACAATTTGAATCCCCAGCGAAGGCTAAAAGTCGCCCCCTGAGTTCCAATGTGTTCTAAATGCTAGTAGGAACCCAGGGGACGGCATAGTAACACGGACTCCCCTCGCAAATTTGGTTGGAGATAAAATGTGTTCTTTATGTTGATAGTTGTCAAAATGAATTGCTGAGTGTCCTTACAATACTTGTTTTTTTATAGACGTGGAGGCGTGTAATAAACACACGGGCGTGTGAATGGGTTAATCGATACGGCACTTGTGCCATCGCGGAAGGATAAAACTCGAGGCCTGCGACCTCTCGTTTTATCCTTTCGCGTTGGCACTCGTGCCATATCGATTAATTCATTCACACGCGTGTGTCGCTCTTTGTATTTATCCCTGTTTGTCTACTATTAGCCCCACAAAACCAGCTAATGCTTTATACTGTCCTATGGGTAATTGGAATGCTAGATTATGGGGAATGCTAGATCATGAGACTGTAGGGTGTATGCTTGTTTCCTAGTATCATAGTAAAGTCGATTTTGTGAATAGCGTTGGGAGGTTTTGACCCTTACGTTAGGTAAAAGATTAACACGATGTGATAAAGTTAGAATGACCGATTGTTCTCCTCCACTTCCAATTTGGACACAATATGATGCCTATAATAGGAGCGTTTCTGCTGAAAAGACCACAGTTAACAAAAGTCACGTGAAGCGTGGCAAATGCTCCCCATGAGCAATATTACAAATGGCACATGTCCCCTACGACTCCAAACAGAATGAAAAATAACAAAAAACAAACAACATAAAAAAAAATTACACGTAACAGTAACTATAAGATACTAAATACTCCCACAACCTCTTAGTATCGGAAATGTGACCTAGAAAGGTGATTTTGTAGTAAGTTAAATCAGTGGTGGCAAAAGGATACTAATGATCAGTTTCAGATACTGACGACACATGCGAAAAAATATATAGCATATACCCACAGTAGCTTGGTGTACCAAATGTTCACTACGAGTGGTGAAGTGGTGTTAACACCACTTCACCACGAGTGGTGAGCATTTGGTATACCAAGCTACTTTGGGTATATTTTATTTATACCATGATCGACAGATTATTAAGAGTCGCTATTATTTTTTCTCAATTTTACCGAGCAGCAGACATACACACGTGCAAATCTGTTTTTGTTTACATGAGTACCGTTGGGCGGCACTTCTGCTGTCAGTTTTATCGTCGAAACGAAATGGAAAAAGAAACACGCAAATCACGGGGTCTTTTTCATTTTAATAACAGAATAACATACTATTTCGACATATGGATGCTTTATTAACATGAGACAATGCATGTTTGTTAATGTTTGTGAGGTAAACCCATTTAAAAACGTAATAAATAATTTCTGGTTCCATATCACTCTTCGCGAGGCGACGAGCGATACATTTAGACACGTTTGCCATCAGGTCGAGGTCACTAAAGGCCAACTTGGATGTATTTCCACTGTAGGTGTAAATTTTAACTACTGAAATAACATTGCTGGGGTGTTTACCACAGACAAAACGTGTTCACGACGGTTGGTGTATAAAGCTAAAAATTACGTCATAGGCTTTATACTATATATAGTAGAATAGGTAATCATGGTATAAAATAGAACAACTAAACAAATTTTGCATTTAAACACAGCTTATGACCCCTCTGGAACAAGATCGACATTTTCATCCTTGAGGAAGCGCCGTCATTTCATGTAGTATAACTAACAGTTATCAGGGTAGTCCATGGGACACAGAAATTGTAGTAAACCAAAGGAACGGCCATGCTTTATCATCATCGTCAAAATCATCGTCAAAATGGTAGTAGTGTATTTACGCAGGTGCAGCTCGTATCGTCTGGGTAGTTATAAAGATGGACAAAGGAAACGCGTCAGTTTGATGATACGTGGTACACATGCGCAGCCACACTCTATCACGAGGATAAGGTTTGTCGCCACCAAATTTTATATGATGCACTAACGACAGCACCATACACAACTGTGAACTTGTGTGTGTGTGTGTTTAAGTCTGCACAAAGATAATCGGTCAGTCTGTGTTCGAATGAAGCGACCAAATGCTTTTGATTATATGTAATTCATCAGGACAGTGAAGATTTACTGGGGGAACGCGGGGAACGCTTTTCCCCCACTTTTGAAATCGGGAGAACACCACTCCCTCCCTTTTTTATGACTGCATTTTTTTACAGTCTTGAAACGTAACTGGTCATTGTTTTAGCGAGAGAAGCAGGTCAGTATGCGTTCAAGGAGTATAATTCTTCGCAAAATGCACCGAATCCAAAGAGCCTGTGCGTCAGCTATTGTTTTAGAGTTCTCCCTCCTCTTCAAGGCAAACATTTTCTAGTGCCAAAAACCCAAAATAGCAGAACTATTACTATATTTAGGTTCACGTGAAAATCATTTTCCGATTAAAATTCAAACAACATGCCTCGACAAACGAATTTATCAAAAGTTCTGCTTAAACGACCAGCGGGTCTATTAGAGCTGACTTTCAGCAAAAACATGGTCTCCGAGAAGACAACAATTCTACGAAGAAATCCAAAATAGCTAACAACTTCTTAAATATGAGTCTGGTCGACGAGCCCAGTTCTGGAGTTACACAAAATTCGACCATGATCTCCAAGTCTAGTGGTAGTATTGACGATGGTATAGATGAATCCGCCATATTCACAAATGATATGTGGACATCCAAACGTGAAATTTTACCCTTGGCTCATATGCAGGAGTGGAAAACTCGGTATTAGCACTTCTACTGAGGTTAAGGATTTGGGAGTGTTTTTGAGCAAAGAAAGGAGGGAAGTTTCTATTAAGCAAAACGGAAAATCACGAGACGCTCATCTCACAAAACGCACATCGTAAAGAAACAATACACCAGCATGCTAATTCAGATTCCCACAAAAAACACGAATGCTACCATTGGTAAGGAGGAAAATGCTATAGTCGCAATATTTATCATCTACAGTACGGCCACCGTGGACTGGTCACCTTCCACGAGAAGGTGAGGTGTGTGTGTAGGGGGGGGGGGGGCAATATTCGCACAGACGCAATGATGTTAGGTTGCAAACACTAATTACAGAAATAATCATCAAAACGTTTATTAGTGAAGCTCCGGTTACAATCCGCTGCATCTTTAATTAACCCTTTACCTAACCTGAAAAGCAGACGACACTTGCAAAAAAAAATTCTTGAATAACTAATTTTTTTCATTTTTTGTCTCAAAAACATAGGTTATGACCCCTCGTTGGAACGAGCTCGACGAGCTCGTTCCAACGAGGGGTCATAACCTATGTTTTGAGACAAAAAATGAAAAAAATAATGAAAATTAATTGGCGATTTTTGAGAATAGCGCTGGCCGGTTTTGGCCGTTACACTAGGTAGGTAAAGGTTTAAAATATTGCTGATGATGATATGTGTTACCTGGTAAACGCATGCGTGGACATCACTGCCCACGCGTGGATTACGACCAGTGCACGGCGACTGAACTGTACAGAAAAAAACAACTTTTACTCACAACTGAAAATGTGTTCAGAACGGCTTACTTTGTTGCTAAGAATGACAGCCCTTTCATAGACCATCCAGATCTTATAGACTTGCAAACCGTGAGCGTGGTAAAAGTCGAAATCTGGTCTCCATTCTAAACCACCTGTAAGCAATATTATTGACCATGTAGCTCATGAGATGCGCGTGAAACTCTGCTCTTCGACTTGTAAATGTGAAGAGAGCATGTCCATTTTGATAGACGAATCAACAAAAATTGAACAAAAGTCAACCATGATAATTTATTGAAAGCTGACTTCTCTGATGACGATCCGCAATTTATATTCCACGTCCTGCACGAACTGACTGACAGAGAGAGTGCAGAAGCTATAGATGCCAACATTATGACCTGTATAAATGATTTCGGATTCGACCAACAATATCCGATGAAAACCTGATCGTTTTTAATAGGGACGCAACATCCCTGGTGTTGCTGAGTTATTCATGAAGGACTTATAATCAGATGGCATTGCCTCAGTTATAGACCTACCTGTTGGTGACGCAGTTTCCACAATAAACCGTGTGTCTCATTTCAAAATTATCATCCAGAATGTCAAAGAGAGCTGAAAGCGATTCGCCTTCAGCTTGGAAACCCAACTCCCGAAAATTGGCACTTTTCTTAGATCACGATGTGTAGCTAGCAGCTTCAGAACTGTATCAGCTGTATGGAATGATTACGAATCTCTGTACAAATATTACAAAATGAAGGCAAATGCAAGTCCTCTGCGCAGCATTGTTGTAAAATTGGGCAAAACCATATAAACCACAATAATTTAGCATTGACACTACATTCCAAGATGGGATTAACTATTTGGACGTCTTGTCACCTTGAAGCTGTATTATTGAATGACAACAGAGGAAATTGTCCGCCAGTGAGCGCATCAAAGGAGATAATGTGTTACAACTATGCATTAAACCAACAAATGCCTATGAAATGCCTCCGGATGATCTCCAGTTCAACGGTATTAGTGCATTCGATGGTGGCTTCAGTCACCAGAAGGTTTTCAAGATGTGGCCAATATGGATGCCAGTATGCATGATGTATTCTTCGACTTATCGGAGTTGTCTGACCTACAGTACGACCGCCGTGAACTGGTCACTTTTCACGGGTGGGCAATATTTCTGCGGACGCAATAATATTAGATTCCAAACACTGAATATACGAATAATTATCAAAGTTAATTAATGTATCAGCGGGTACAACCCGGTGCTTTATTAATTAAAATTTTGTTGATGATGATTTTTATTACATGAGAAACGCATGCGTGGACATCACTACCCACGCGGAGATTACGACCAGTCCAGTCAGCGAAGAAATCTTGACGATTTTGAGGCTGTCCGATCAGTTCGACGTACAGTTAAAACTAGAAGTCTTGTCACGAATAGTGCCCTTATCTAGGCTTAATTGCGCGTTGGAATTGCGCGCAGTTGCCATATCGAATGGCATCCAAAGCAGTGCAGGTTCTCCTGGTTACTCATAGCAAACACATGCAATGTTTCTGCCAATGGACCTCCGGGTTACCCGGAGGTCCATTGGCTGAAACATTGCTTGTGCACAGGCCATATGTACAGAATTTGATAGCTTTACTTGGGCTATAACGCGTACATTAACGCGCATATCAACGTGCTATTTGTGCGCATTTCATGACAGGACTTCTAGTTTTAACTGTACCATTCGAGCTATAGAATCACTGAAACGCAGAACTGGTAGCAAGGCAATGATCGCTAGCGACGCATGTAAGCTAGGCCAGTTTGGCTGTATTAAGCTCCTTCTAAATCCCAAACTGGTAACAATTGAGCAAGATACGATAATCGACAACTTCTTATCGTGTCTCAGAGACAGGTTATTCCAAACCATTGCATCGCGTGTAAAAAGGAACAGAACGGAGTATGGCCATTTTCTAGCCCACAGTGGGTATCTTGTAGTTATAGAACCGTATCAGCTGTGTGGAATGATTATGAAGGTCTGTACAAATGTTGCGAAATGAAGGCAAAAGCAAACACTAAGTCCTCTGCGCACTATTAGGGCCTTCGTTGCCGGTTTCAGTCACCAGAAGGTTCGCAAGATATGGCCAATATGGATGCTAATATGCACTATTTGAAGTATCTGAATTGTCTGAGCTACAGAACGGCCGCCGTGGACTGGCCACTTTCTACGGGTGGGCAATATTTCCACGGACGCAATAATATTAGATTTCAAACACTAATTACAGGAATAAGAAACAAAACTTTAATTAATGAAGCACCGGGTACAACTCGGTGCTTCATTAATTAAAATTTTGCTGATGATGATTTTTATTACCTGGTAAACGCCTGGGTGGACATCACTACCACCGCGTGTATTACGACCAGTGCACGGCGACTGTTCTGTAGCTAACGACGCGATTGACCATAAAACAGCAGACAAACGAGCTTTTGTGGAAATTAATGTAAATATCTTATGGGTATATTCTGCCTTCTGTTTTAATATTTGGATGTTTCGTTGCATGATTTTTGTATTCTCACTAAATTTCTAGTCCCTTCCTGAAGAACTTCACTCAAACGTTTCCATCTCATGAACCCCGAAGGAACTCCGTTAATAAATTTTCTCGATTATTCATCCCTGAAAAACTTCTCTAAAACTTTCCTATCTCATGAATCCGGAAGGAACCTCATTTATGAATTTTCTCGGTTAACTGTGCATCTACAATTGTAAAATTGTTAATTTCAGTGATGTTCTCTGCCAATAATTGAATATTCAAAGCAAGGAATTACTCTTTTACGTACGGCACAGTCGCCGTGAACTGGTCGTACTCCACGCGTGGGCAGTGATGTCCACGCATGCGTTCACCCAAAACAAAAATCATCTTCAGCAAAATTTTAATTAATGAAGCAGCGGGTTGTACCTGGTGCTTCATTAATTAAATTTGTGATGATTATATTCCAACAATTAGTGTTTGGAATCTACAATTATTCCGTCCGTGGAAATATTGCCCACCCGTGGAAAGTGACCAGTCCCCGGCGGCCGTACTGTGGTCTCATTATCTCAACATGGATACGCAATTCAAGTTCATCACCCTGTGCCAGGAATCCGAAGAACTCGGAAAGGCGCAGAAATGCTCACAATATAACATATCTTTTTAAAAACTACGCGATTACATAAAATCGGAAATACTTGTACCAAAAATCACAAAACGATTGATATGAATTTTCGTCAACATATTTAAGCCACGGCGTCATTACGAGACGATTTTTAACTACATCAACATTTATTCAAATTATACATCGCACAAATATTGAGTGTGAAAAGATACACCCTAATTGGCATAGGCCTACAATTAAAACTAGAATTCCTGTCATGAAATGCGCACATGTAGCACGTCGATCTGCGCGTTAATCTACGCGTTATGGCCATAGTAAGGCTATCAAATTCTGTACATATGGTCTTTGCAAAAGCAATGTTTCAGCCAATGGACCTCCGGGTAACCCGGAGCCCCATTGGCAGAAACATTGCCTGTGTTTGGCTACTTCTAATGGTGGTTATTGTGTTTCATTCATCTGTTTTCACAATCATAAACTAAACCTCTTTTGATTAATTTCTTTCGGAGTTATGCACTCTATTAATCATCACGCCGTGTTCCTCACAGATTACTGAAAGGAGAATCACCGACGACTTTCAAGCTGAATTTTCTTAACTCGACTGATGTCCATCTGAACATTCCAAGCACGAGATTATATACGAAATATTGCTCGAATCAGGCTTGAGCAACAAATTTGAATCACACCTCGGAATTTCACCTGAGAAATGACCGCCCAGACTACAGTAGTAGTCTCGGCGATCAGTTATCAGGTGAAGATTATTGAAGACCGATTCAATCCTGGAGATGCTAAAGGTTTTTTCGTGATCGGGAAATCAAGAATGCCGCTTTTGGGCCCTAAATTCCAAAATTGCTCTGGTGAAATCGATGCGAGGAAGGCACCCTTCTCGTAACTAGGGTTTAATCTCGGGAACTGGAATTCCCGGTTCCGAAAGCCGGCCCCGATGCCCGGGAAATCTACAGCACGGAACCGAGAATGAAGCGTGGCACTGCTTAAAGCAGAGAAGACTGGTGACAGCAACGAAGAGGGTGTTGATGTTGGATAAGGTAGATATGATATAAAAATAAAGACGAGATTGAAGCGGGTTTGGGTTTTCATACTTTTCTTAGGGAAGGAACGTTTCTGTTTGAAGATTGGAGATTGTCAATGAAATATGCTCATTATCATTAAAATAAATGCGTCATGTTACCCTCGTAAATTTGCTTAACTTTACTCGGGGAATTTCCCGGTTCCCGGTTCCCGGTTCTGAGAGTAATTCCATTCCCGTTCCTGGTTCCTAGAATACCAGGGAAAAGATTAAACCCTACTCGTAACCTCTGCCTGCGACGTCTCCGGTGTTGGTAATCGCGGCGCGATGATGAATAGATTCTGCACTTTATTTTTTTAGCACAAAACACAGCATCAGGGTATGTTACAAAGATCACTAAAATTGTAAGTATCGCCAGCAGAGTTTTCTCCCCTGGTCTGATATTAATCATCAAAAAGCGTCGCTCAAAAATGTTGGTCTTTCACACAAGTCGCTGTTATTCTGGCTCGTCAGTAAAATAATCCTACTGTCTAGTCAGAATTTCGGGAAATGGGGAGGTGCTTTTTCGGGAAGTTGTGACGTTGGTACATGTAATGAGGAAGCATTCGTTTTTCAGATAATACATTTTGGCACACCACTTTTAATAAATAAAAACAATATTTGCCTTATAAGAATAGATGAGAACACTTTGCCAAATTAAATCTTGAAAAACTGAACATTTAAATTTCTTTGGCCTAAAAGCATCGCTGGCGACACCTCACTGGAAGGAAGTGTACGAACTCGTTCCAAACAGGTATCGAAAGCTATATTTTTTAACCTTTTACCCAACGTAACGGCCAAAACCGGCCAGCGCTATTCTCAAAACTCGCCAATTAATTTTCATTATTTTTTTTATTTTTTGTCTCAAAACATTGGTTGACACATTATTGGAACGAGCTCTTAGGGTAAAGGGTTAAAAAAGAAAAACTTTAACCCTTTACCCAACTCAGACGATATCAAAATTATTATTTTAAATATCATTTTTTGAAATTTTTCAAAAAGTTTCAACAAAACCATATCATGTGACACCTCTTTGGAACGAGCTCGACGAGCTCGTTCCAACGAGGGGTCACATAATATGGTTTTGTTGAAATTTTTTTAAAATAATATTTTTTCAACTGCTGAATTTGCATATTACGCGGGCGGATGCGGGCGATTCGTTAGGTAAAGGGTTAAAAAATAATTAGCGGACACCATTTACATTTCAGGTCCGCACTCTCTAGTGATTTCATTCTCAGTTTTCTATCATTGTTTTGTTTATCGTACACATGATAAGGTGGAGGCATGCAAACGGTCAAGGAGGCACGCATCTTAGAAACTACAGTACGTGGAGAGTGGATTGTATAATTTATTTATTTATTTGTGTTTAAGGCTACATATTTCTGCACAATGGCTAATCATGACCGCGACAGTTTTACGGGTGGAGGAAGCCGGAGTACCAGGAGAGAACCACCGAGCAACGGCGAGCAACTGTCAGCTCCCCAACATACTAACTCCACACATGCAGGGTTAGCATTGGTTGAAGACAAGTGTACCATCGATGTGCAGTACGCCTTAGTACACAACGCCACCGTGCCCCCACGTGGGCAATGGGGGTGAAGTGTCTTGCCCAAGGACACAACGCGGTTGCCGCAGGTGGGATTCGAACCGAGGACCGCTCGGCGCTTGCAGCCTGTACCTCTATCTACTGAGTCACCGCGATTGTAACTAAATCACCCGCGGAGTGGAGTTATCACCCAAGCTATAACCTTCAAATTGTGTACATATCGACAAAACACAAGCAATGTTTCAGCCAATGGACCTCCGGGTTTAACCCGGAGGTCCATTGGCTGAAACGTTGCTTGTACTGGTTATGCTTTGCAAGAAATTTGCAATTATTGCTTGGGTGGCATCTCCACGCTCCGAGTGATTTAGTGATAATACACTCTCCACGTACTATAAGTTCAGTGTTTGAAGATGTTTTGAAGGCATTTTACTACTGGCGTATCGAAAATTGGTCAAATTTCCCACATGTTCAAGAGTTTGCGTGCATAGCACATTGTCGGCGTTCAAATTGTCATGATTTCGTTGTATTGGCTATAACATACTCCCAGCGTTTGTGTATATCATATTCCTTACATTCATTATAATTTACCACCCGATGACTTCAAACCCTGTTCATAAGACAGAACACAATTAGGGTGGTGTGCAGGGGTCTGGAATCAACGAACCGAGGTCGAGTTGTTCTTGTATTTCATGTGCGCCGAAGGCGAGCGTGAAATACAGGCAGAACTCCACCAACCTTCTTTGAGTTCGGTCCCACGTACTCAACCCGAGTTGTGTTCTGTATTTTTTCACGAGTAACCCTGAATTAACCCTTTACCTAACGTAACGGCCAAAACCGGCAAGCACTATTCTCAAAAATCGCCAATTAATTTTCATTATTTTTTTCATTTTTTGTCTCAAAAACATAGGTTATGACCCCTCGTTGGAACGAGCTCGTCGAGCTCGTTCCAACGAGGGGTTATAACCTATGTTTTTGAGACAAAAAATGAAAAAAATTGGTTATTCAAGAATTATTTTTGCAAGTGTCGTCTGCTTTTCAGGTTAGGTAAAGGGTTAAGTGAATGACAACTATCATATTCGGTGGTCTGATAACTGTCTTGCTTCACGCTGTTTTGTGTCGAAAGCATTTCAATCACGTCCAAATATCACTCAGATGCGTAACGTCCAATCAAACGCGTTCTTACATGACTTTCCATGCTTGGAGCACCAAACATATTTCCAAATGCCTGTACTGTATCGTGTAACGTTGAATACCCACAGCAATCGTGGTGTAAGTATCATTTTGTTTTTAGTTTGAAAAAAAACAATCGTGGTCAACCATATCAACAAATGGAGTTTTACGGGTTCACAATTGACTAAGTGGAATTGAAGGAATAGTTTACGGAGTATTCATGATTTTATGTTTACTGGATACACGATTTTTTGGAAAATCCAGAGACGTTATTCTAGGAAGACGATTCTCTGGACAATTGACTTTTGTGAACAATGCATAGAAAGAACGGCACTCGCGTTCGAACTGTCATTTTGTTACCACACGAGCTCGATTTGGGCGGAGGGATAATATTGAACGAGAATAAGCCCAAATCGAACAGAAGCGTAACTTCATTTAGGAATCTACTGGAAAATGTCATCGTGTGGAACTCAAAATATTCTTTTTCACTCGCGCAAACGCTCGTGAAAAATAAAACTTCCAGGTGTACACTCAGGAGAAAATTCCAGATACTGACTAAAATAGAGTAGATTTTCTTTTTTGTTATATGCTACGTGACATTTTATTGCACAATATTCAGCCCAATTCGACGAGAAATGCATACGTTTCAAAACAATAACACGCATCAGCTGATCATTCCTTCAAGGCAACGTGATACGGCGTAGCGTGACGTCATTTAGGAAGCTACTGAGGGATATTTCTCGATAATTCACAGGCTAGCATAAAAAAACAAAAGTTTGGTTGGAGTCCTCTACAATAAAGTAATGTATGGTGTCATCGGCAAAAAGACTAATACTACTGGTCACATTCGCCGTGATGTCGTTGATGTATATTACAAACAAGATAGGGCCAAGAACAATACCCTCTGGGACACCTGAATTGATACTTTTGCAAACTGACAACACGGAGTTAATTTTAACTCTCTTCATTCAATCAGTTAGATAAGATTCAAGAAATGGTAACAGTATTCCAGTAATTCTATTCTTTCGATTTTGTGCAAAAGGCCTTTGTGCCAAACTTTGATAAAGGCCTTGCTAATATCGCCAAATATAATGTGCATTTCCTTACCTTTATCTAAAGTTGAACTTAAAGTATTGTAAATATCAGGCGGTGTGAATCCAGGCTGGTAGTGGCTTAGCAAGCTATTTTTTATCAAGGAAATTCCAGATCTTCTTGAATAAGCATTTTTCGAAGACTTTGCCAAGGCAGCTTAGTAGAGAAATGGGGCGTTAATTAGATATTAAGTTAGGAGGATCTTTCTTCAAAACTGGAAACACATTGGCTCTTTTCCACTCACCAGCAAAGTAAGATTGTTCCAATATGAAGTTGAATAGATTGGCCAGGAGATCACACAAGGATGACGAACACTCCTTAAGCAATCGGGGATTTATAGCATCCAGTCCACAAACTTTGTTTGCCTTCATTGATTTTAGAGAATCGAAGACGACCTTGGCGTTTAAGATAATACTACTAAAAGTTGGACGAGGTTCGAACATCGATTGGGCATGTTAGACTGGTAGTCTTCAATAGCTGACATCATACAGATGTAGTTATTAACCCTTTGAAGCAGAGCTATCTTTTTCCGGCCAGGAACATGATACGCCATAACGTCAATAAATAGGATGGCTGTTCAGTAAATGTGCGGGGTAGATCAATCAATATATCGGGACTGCACGTTGAAAATATTCATTGGCCTACCCCAAATAATGAATATGGACTCTTCTAATTGCTTCCATGGAATTGGCATGGAAGATACAACGAGTTCAAAGGGTTAAATGCCTCAGCCTTGTCTGCGTCAAGCGAGATTGGGGTGTCATTGTACACTAAAGTTGCAATTTCAGGCGGCTTGTCACCATAAACGTTTTTAATGTTTTCCACCATTCAATTGACAGCGTCTTGGGATTGTCTAGAATATTCTGAATACGCGAAAAATAATTATTTTTAGACTTTCTGATATTTGTCACAACTTCGTTGCGTTTAGAACGGTATTTCACCCATGCGTTGGGATGGCCTGATCGTTTTGCAGACCGACATAATCTCATGCTTTGCCAAATGGGTAGTCTTATTTTGTTATTCATCTATTTGGGTTCGTCTTTTCTCGCGGTAATAGTTTTGTTGGGAATATTGTTTCCAGCTAAGCCAAGCAATTGGGATGTAAAAGTTTCAATAACAGCATCGATATGTTAGTAGTCACGAGATTCGCGGATTCTTCTCGTACAGCATTACAGTCGGCAGAGTTCGCCTCATTGTATAGCCAGATAAGTCGCTTGGTATGTTTACGAGCTTATTTTTGTTTAAGTTTAAGTTAGTTTGGTTTAGTTTAAACATATTGTATACTCCATAAATAAAGCAGAACTGGTTTGGAGTGCAAGTTATTTAACTTATTAACAACTCCTCTCCAGAATATGAACATAATTATGAAACAATGTTGACAACAAGCTAGGTGTGTGAATGGAAAACAAGAAAAAAATAAAAATAAGAAACATTAGGAAAAAACAAAGAAACCAGAAAATCAGGGGTTAAAACTCATCGAGGTTGCCTTCATCAAAGGCAACCGCGATGAATTTTAACCCCAGTTGTTCTGGTTTCTTTCGTAAAACATTACCGTAATTCTACGGTTAACTACTGTCAGATGACTGTCAAATACAACGGTCTCGAGGCCGTTAATTAATTTTAACGGTGTTGCCGTAGAAAAACCCGCGAATTTGATCCAATGAACGTATTTCTCCCGTCACGCTATCCAATAACGTAGCACGGCGGTAAAAATGGCGAATTATGGGATCGGCCTTGCCGTATACCACTTTGGAAGTCGCCATTTCTAAGAAGGATGCCCGATGCTTTTGAAGACGAACAACGACGTATTACTATCAGTTTATAAGATTGTGGCCAAGTGAATCATATTCATTGCAGTCTTGGACATGAAAATGAAACCACGTCATTTTTTTATGCGTATAATTGTTTCGGTAATCATGCAGAATAGCAGACTCTTTCTACTGCGTCACCGATATTCGATGGCTCTTATGGCTTGTGGCCACGGATCTCCGCTAAGGCCGGCGAACCCATATGCTTTTTATGGTTCAAGGTAAAATGCGGTCAATGATGGCTGGAATTAAATTACGGTCAAAATGACCGGTGGCAGTGTTCCTGCCATATGGCTGGAACACTGCCACTGGTCATATTGACCGTAATTATTTTGATGGTAATTTTTACGAGAAAATAATGCAAATGATGGTTACATTTTTTTTACGGTCAATTGTCCGGTAGCTAGTTTCCAGGCATATGACCGTACAAATAACGGCAAATCGTGAAAAAATAATTACGGGAATATACGGCAAATGACAGTGAAAATTCTTTTACTGTTTATCGTAACGCTTACGATCATATGCCTGGAAACAAGCTGCCGGTCATATGACGGTAAAAAATTACGGTAATTTTTTACAGTGCAGTGGAGCGGTCTTTTCTAAGTGGTTCCTGGTACTGGTATCCACTTAGCTGGATTTTTCAATGTTATTGTCCAAAGATGTTAGCCATGTTTCGATGAGCGCACAGACCACTAGGTCAAACATTTCACATTAAAGGATATCGAGTTTAGGTTGGAGACTTTATAAGTTATTGTGATGAATTGACGGTAACATGGTCTGAGGTTTGCGGCTCGGTGCTTATGTTCAACCAAGACGCGACGCGTCTCGGTTGAACATAACCCTCCGAGCCGCAAACCTCAGACCAAGTTGCCGTCAATTCATCACAATAACGTACATGTTCCAATAGACACTACCCGTAGCCCAAAACCTACACCGTGAAACACGAGAGGTTTATTTACTAAACTTGTGATCGTTAAAAGTTGCCTTGCTCAAGGCAACGTTTAACGATCACGGGTTTAGTAAATAAACCTCTCGTGTATCCACGACGGCACTGGATAAATAATCAATAAACCAGATAAAGTCATTCCATCTTAGTTCAAATCGTAAATCAGATTGTAATTTAAACAACACTTCATCCGGAAAACCGTCTGCTGCACACGTGAAATATCCAGAAAAATGAAGCGGCTTGGTAGTCACTCCTTTGATGAAGCAGTTACGAAACGGACGACGTCATTGCAAATATTTCGCGTTGTGACGTCAGACGGTAACATTTGCCACTTGAGCCGTAAACGTAGAATACACTAAGCGAGCTCTCGTCCAATCAGAGGAGGAGGATTTTAGTCTTATTGGAACATTATATCTTCATGTGACAAATACTTAGGCTTGTCAAATGAGCATTATGATGGTGCATATCTGTCAAAGGGGGAATGGGCCGGGATTTAATTCAATATCACCACACATATAAAGAAGAAAGGGAATCCTTGGCACTAAAATGAGGACCGGATGCCCCATGATCAGATATACCACTCGGGATTTGTTGATCTTAAGGATCGGATAAAAAAACCCGAGCATATCAAAACAGCTTAGATCTTCATCGTACATAAGTTATGTATTCTCTAAGGATAACGTGATAGTAATACTCGCCGTTCCAAATTTCAATAGTATGTTCACCAAGAGAAAACACTTGAGATCAAGTCGTGTTTTCGCATGTACACGCCTACGAGCCATGGGGTGAAAGAGTCATTTCAATAGTATGTTCACCAACAGAAAACACTTGAGATCAAGTCGTGTGTTCGCATGTACACGCCTACGAACCATGGGGTGAAACAGTCATTTCAATAGTATGTTCACCAACAGAAAGCACTTGAGATCAAGTCGTGTTTTCGCATGTACACATCTACGAGCCATGGGGGGGGGGGGGGGGGGGGTGAAACAGTCCCACCCATATTCTGTATAACTGTATATATCAATCATTTGTTAGTTTTACCACTCTGAATTTTAGAGGGAGGGGCGACTCTTGGATGTAAACAAAAAACCTGTGTGCACCAGTGTGAGCAGACGATTTGAATTCCTGGAGGTTAATTACATACATAATTGACAGAGAAATGACTAGATATAATTGTAATTGGAGTTGAGAATGGTCTGAGCTTCTGAAAAGATATCAAATGATACAACGTGATGAGAAAGACATAATGTAACATCTATACAGGTATTAGGAACATCAAATGTGCCATTATTAGTGATGTGAGTAATAGGATCAGTTTCCGCAGCAAGGGGTAGGAGGGTTAGGTTAAAACCGACTGTTTAAACTCTTGTAACTTTATACACAGTAAGATCCAATGTGACAGATAACTTGAGTATTGGCGCAATATCATCTCTTGAATGCTATAGTACTATGTGTCCCACAGTACTTCACAAGATAAAGCACCACCCAAGATGACGAACCCACACATATTTGGCAAGACTATATTTGGTACATACAGATTATCATGATCATGTGCATGTCCTGTGATTTGTATAAGATTCAAGGTGGTGTCCAGAATGGGACCTCAACGAGCCGGCTTTGCCAGTTTTCGACACCACCGAGAATCTAATGCAAATCACAGGACATGCACATTATCATGATAATTCATTTATCTAAGAATTCTGTCATATAAACAGATTAAATCTTAAATTATTCATACAGCTTTGGGACATAATGTTGGATGTTGGGTTAGAAAAAGTTAAAAAAAAATTCTATGGAACTATATTGTTGTGCACTCTGACAACCAACGAGTAACGCGGTCACCGCGATTTTCAAAGTTGTGTTGTCAAATTATTCACCCTCAGTGTCACTTCCTATGATGATTCGCTTGAATTTACGAGTATGCGACGTGGCATATCCACAGGAACCTGGTAGGTGTAATATTGAATTGTGCGGTTTCTATTTATTGTTAATTGTTTAGCCAATCGCCCATAACTGTCGCTGTAGCTGTCACGTTACCGGAAACGAGTCCTCTTTATGATATGGAATCACAATGAGTCGTCAATATGATACGGAATTGGAACATATTATATGATACGTACCCTTTCTCGTAGATTTCAGGCCAAAATCTATATGTTTGTTAGATAAAATGCATTCTCACCAAATAGTCCAGTAATATTAGATCATTTTTTTGCCAAGGTCGGAAAAAATTAATAAAAAGCTGAAAATTGCTGGATGCAATCCTTTAAACATCCTCAACAACATACTATGTTCACGTGTTGATTGACTTGGTGGCAGCTGAAGCCAGGTACCATGGCATATGTTATGCAAATTTCTTCAGATTGCCATCAGAATGTAAGTCGGGACGTCCACAAGACAACGCTTTGGCCGAGGCACATGAAAACCTATTCTCATACCTGAATGAAAGTGATGAATGTCAATACGTAGTTGAGAGTTACTTCAAAAACTTGCAGAATATCTTCAACAATCTGCAGAAGTGTGTTCTGAAGTGTGAGAAGACACTGAAGAAAAAAACTCAAAGAACATTTTGAGGATGATGTTATCATTGCGAGTAGACGTGGAAAAACAACAGTTATTTGTTTTAAAGAGACGGGTTTTAAGATTCTTGGTATCAACAAAGATTACCAAGCCCAGAAGCAGAACGTTTGCAGATTGTGAGGACTTCAGCCTCTATAATAAGGGAAGATATTCGATCGATGACTTTCGACACTGACGTGTATGCAACTTCTGAAATGGCATTCAATGACGTGATCATTGTCTCAGAAACCCCGAGAACCCTGAGAACTTTCACAGATGATGTTATCAACAAACGAAAGAAAGGCAACGCGGCCGATAAGATACGAAAGTGCACAGTTATCAATCATGCTATAATTGCAGCTACTAGACCCAGGTCTTTCCTCTCAATTATACATAGGCATTTACAGTTAAAACTAGAAGTCCTGTCACGAATAGTGCGCTCATTTAGGCTTAATTGCGTGTTGGAATTGCGCGCAATTGCCATATCGAATGGCATCCAAAGAACTGCAGGTTCTCCTGGTTACCCGTAGCAAACACATGCAATGTTTCTGCCAATGGATCTCCGGGTTACCGGAGGTCCATTGGCTGAAACATTGCTTGTGCACAGGCCATATGTACAGAATTTGATAGCTTTACTTAGGCTATAACGCGTACATTAACGGGCATATCAACGTGCTACTTGTGCGCATTTCATGACAGGACTTCTAGTTTTAACTGTAGCATCTCGACATTTGATAGATAAACTTTCCAGTATGGGTGTCTGTGCATCGTACGGTGAAGCGAGGCAGTATGAGGCCTCGGCAATGCTTGATGATCAGCAAACGGTTAGTGAAGAATCATTCAAGCAATTTGTGTTTGACAACGCAGACTACAATATACGGAGGCTAGATGGATACGGTGTATTCCATTCCATGGGTGAAGTCATGTGTGTTACGCCAGCTTCAGGAGTTAAACCTCCTTCTGACATAGAGCGCATAAAAGATAGTCTGCCAGCAGAAATATAAGCAACAGCGAATAAAGTGGTTACTGAGATATACCGCACCAAACACCGAAGGCATTGATGGCATAACGATGAAAGACCCTGCAGAAATCCGATGCCTTGAATCATCAAACTCAGTTCACCCGTTCCTTGATTTGTTGTGGATGAATGGATCCTGGCTCTCTTTGCCTAAACATCCAAGCTGGAGTGGATATATGGAGTTAGTAACCAAATGCATTACCAATTACCAAACATCTAATGTGATAACGTTACCATTCGTCAACTTGCCACCCAGCAGCTTGGACGCGATTTACATTGTCCTTGCTTTCGCAGTTAATGAATGCAACAGATACGGACAACAGACATGTTTTGTCACGTTTGATCAGCCATTGTATGAAAAAGCTGTGAATATGGTAGCCTCTTCAACTGGCGACAGCAAACTCTCATCTGTCGTCGTTAGGCTAGATGGTTTCCATCTGCAGATGTCATTCATGGGAGCCGTTGGCTACATAATGGGTGGTAGCGGACTCAAAGAACTGTGGAGTCTTATATATGCAGTTTACTCCATTGTGAAGATGCTGAGTGGACATGCTTATGCTCGAGCATTACGAGCCCACTTCCTGACACAGCTTGCACTAATGGTAGTCATCTTGCGCAAAGTTGAAATCGATAATTCAACACGTGAACAGATTTTATACCATGATTACCTATTCTACTATATCTGAAAACCATATGACATAAATTTTTGCTTTATACACCAACCATGGCGAACACGCCAGCAATGGGATTTTCATTAGTTAAAATTTACACCTACAGTGGAACTACATCCAAGTTGACCTTTACTGACGTCGACCTGAATGCGAACCTGTCTCGATTTATCGCACGTCGCCTCGCGAAGAGTGAAATGAAAGTGGCAATTATTTATTACGTTTTTAAATATGTTTACCCCATAAAACGCCAAAAATTAACAAACATGCGTTGTCTCGTGTTAATAAAGCATCCATAACTCGAAACAGTACGTTATTATGTAATTAAAATGAAAAAGGCCCTGTTTCTTTTTCTATCTCGTTTTGGTGATAAAATTGACAGCGGAAGTACCGCCCACCGATCCTCATGTAAACAAAAGCAAATTCGCACGAATGTACGGCTCCTGCTCAGTAAAATCGAGAAAAAATAATAGCAACTCTTAATAATCTGATGATCATGGTATAAATAAAATATACCCAAAGTAGCTTGGTGTGCCAAATGTTCACAACTCGTGGTGAAGTGGTGTTAAAGGCGCGCCAGAGGCTCGCGGTTAAAATCACTTCACCACGAGTGGTGAACATTTGGAACACCAAGCTACTATGGGTGTGTTCTATATGTTTCTCTCCACGAGTCGGTCATGAACGACAGTACGTCTCCCGGAGATGCTGCTGAGTGTCCTGCACTTGTTAGTGTAATGGAAAAGATGAAGGCAGTTAAGCATTCGGCAGTTAGTGAAAGTCGAACAGCCACTTTGTGGATACAGGATCTTAGACAGGTTATGCTGATGCGTGATTTCATACGTGCCGAAAGATCTGGTGATGCCAAGTGTGCGCACCTATACCTCCAGCAGATGTCAACGTTAGAAGAGAAGATGTCACCAGATGAGTTCGAAGACTTTACCTCCAAGGGTTACGGTGAGGCGAACGGATAAAATGTGGGCAGGAATATGGACAGACATGACCATAGAACAGGTGCTAAAGCGAGCTATGAAGACAGAGGTCGTGGGATAACGGAGAGCGTTATCAGTCGTTGGGTGTTGGGTATGCCAGGTTGCAGCGACATAACTCAACACTTTGAAATATTTTGTGGTGTGACCTATACCACCAACGAACAACATGTTGAACTAAGAATGTCTCGTCAGTTGCGCGATAACAAAGATGTGGATACTCTACAATAATGGCTTACTGTCGATAGTCCAGCGCCATCAAGTCGGGAATTGATGTCACTAGCAATCTGGTGTTGTGCGTAGAAACACGATAAATTGTTATTCTGCAACTGAAGCTTGTACAGCAGCAATGCAGAAGATATTGGGTAAGGCATTTATAGACATCTATTGGCACCTAAAGGACAAAGTTCTTCCACTGTCCAGCCTCACCAACTCAGTCAAAGTGCACGAAGAGCTCATTCCTGTAAAAACCATGCAGCTGTGCAACATAATTGCTTGTGTCATGAAATCTGATAAGGTTTTCGCCTCTTGTCTAGAGTATAAACTAGCTCCTCGACCTCTATCACTTTTTGATGAGATGTCCATAAGAAAACCTCATACATCAGTCATATATAATGTCATATAGTCGCGGTAGTCGGTAGTCAACAGACATATCATACAAAAAGTACAGCTGTCTTAGATGGCGGCTATTTACTCAGACGAGTTATATGGCCTCAACATGGCTCATACAGTGACGTATACTCAGCATATCAGACATATGTGCAGAAACACCATGGAACAGATAGTGCCGCCGTTGTATTTGATGGTCTCAGTGATGCTCCAAGCACCAAGGGTGTGGAGCAAAATCGCCGAGCGATGAAGTCACAGTCGACAAAAATCTTGTTTACAGATGATATGCCAATTACAATCCATCAAGAAAAACGAGGTTTATTAAAGGTCTAACAGGACATCTGGAACACGTTGGCATACAAGTATAACATGCAGTATCAGATGCAGGTGCGTTGATTGTGGGAACGGTAATTGAGCAGTCAACCAACAACATCGTTGTGGTTGGAACTGATGTCGACTTGCTTATTTTGTTGATACAGTTACCAAAGCAAGACAGTCAACTTTATCTGTACAAACCAGGATCTGGAAAATGTCCTGATAAGGTATTTTCCATCAGCTGTGCTGTATTCAGAGGCATTTGTCAGAAGCATCTAGCATGTTGCTCGTCCTGCATGCCATGACCGGATGTGATACCCCGTCTGCCTTGTACAGACAAGGCAAGAAGAAAGCATTCGCTCTTCTAGAGAAAAACCAGGAACTACAGCGCCATGCGGTGAAGGTATTCAATGATCCAACCTCTTCACGAGATTCTGTGTCATCCGTAGGAGAACAGTTCTTGCTGGCCTTGTATGGCGCTCCCAAGACCACAACATCTCTGAATGTTCACAGACACAAACGATTCATGAAGGCAGTAAGTAATTGTCCTGTTCAAGACAAGATACAGCTTGCTGCTTTACCACCTACATCTGCAGCTGCAAAGGAACATTCATTCGGAGTTTATCATCAAGTGCAGAACTGGTTCGGAGTGGAACTGCCACCAACTGAATAGGGTTGGGAATTGACAAATGGACAGCTTCAACCGGTTCTCACTCGTCAACCACCTGCATCTGACAAAATGTTAACTTTGATTTCCTGGAACTGTAAGAGTGGTTGTGAGCGATCGTGTACCTGCAAGAAGTCGGGTCTGTTCTGTACAGTTCTATGTGGTCATTGCCATGGAAATGGCTGCAGCAATTCTGAAAAAACAGTCATTTGTGAATCAGACACTGATGGAGATCATGACTTTGATGAAAAAGAGAGCGCAGATGAATTCAATTCCGATTCGCTGGCACTCGGATATGAAGCATTTGATTGCGGATGAGGATTTTGCTCTGGAGGATCATTCTAATGAAAGTAACTTTTCATCCGCGACTGAGAATACACGCAAGCGAAAATGCAAATCATAACCTGCTATGTTCAGTTAAAACTAGAAGTCCTGTCACAAATAGTGCGCTTATCTAGGCTTAATTGCGCGTTGGAATTGCGCACAATTGCCATACCGAATGGCATCCAACGCACGGCAGGTTCTCCTGGTTACTCATAGCAAACACATGCAATGTTTCTGCCAATGGACCTCCGGGTTACCCGGAGGTCCATTGGCTGAAACATTGCTTGTGCACAGGCCATATGTACAGAATTTGATAGATTTACTTGAGCTATAACGCGCACATTAACGCGCATATCAACGTGCTATTTGTGCGCATTTCATGACAGGACTTCTAGTTTTAACTGTAGGAGCAGTCTGATACTGTTATATGTGCGAACCATAATACATTATGAATTCAAGCCCCCAAGTTTGAAAGGTTGTGTAGACCTCCATGCCTGGATTGTATAACGTCATTTTTTAGGAGTATTTTTCGACATCACAGTGAAAATCCATATTACTACCGATTGTGAGGTAATTCAACATGGTATCATCCTATTATGACGTCATAAATGAGGTCATGACATCATGATCTCATGTTCTTGTATTTATTTACATTCAAGGCAATCGTCCAAAACATTGTATGGCCGTTTAGTCAAAAATAATCTAATAATATACTTGTGTATACTAAAATACATCTCCGATAAGGCAATTTCTCACATACATATATTATTAAGATATGACGTCATGAAGTCATAACGGTGAAAGCTCAAGGAGGATACACGGGGATTTTTAATATGTTATCGAGGCTACCGAGAGGAGTGCTCTCAGCAATTTTCAGCTTTTTACTAATTTTTTCCGATCTTTATGCCCATTTTGACTGGATGCTCAACGTCAAAAATGAGTTTAATATCATGAGGGGGCTGCAATATAGAGTACTAAAATAATAATCCAATAGCAGGTAATAGGGCATGCTCAACGTCAAAGAAGAATTTAATATTATGAGTGGGTTGCAATATATAGTACTGAAAAATAATAATATATATCAGCATTGTAGAAAAAAGACTTCTTGGATTTTTGTCACGTAGCTCTCAATAATCCTTTATGGAACGTTCTTAATAAGTTTTTTTTATAAGTTACCTTGGGCAATATTTGGAACATCTGCATTAATAAAAAAGTCAATGTATAGTCCCGAACAGCAGTGCTTCGCAAAAAACACGTCAGTAACGCACAGTTGTCACATTAGCCGGGGACCTATCAAGTGTGTTGCATGTCAAGTAGGTCGAAGTTCTTCCTTAACTGAAAGATGAAAAACGTAGTAAAAATGGAGAGAGAGAGAAAAAAACAAACCCCAAGAAAAGCTAAGGGATAAAAAGAAAGAAAAAATGGGGATGGGGGCGTTCACGAAAATTTTCGAAACGCAAAGAAGAAACCTTAGGATGCTACAGCTGAACATCGACAATTAATGCCCGATGCCCAGTTATATTACGATATTTGGGTCCAAGTTTGAAGTAACTCGGTCATCGATGGATCATAAAACCAAATTTATTATCAACCCTGAAAAACTCTGGCTACATCCCAGAAATGTATTTTATTACACGCCTGTTTTATGAAATCCTCAACTACAGCAACACTAAACCATGTGGAAAATGAAAATCTGTTCCGCACACATGTGGCGAACGGAAATCGTTGACGGACGATTTTTAAATAGAAGCGAAATTTCACTGGAATTGTCTCCAAATCGTGCGCCTCAATTATAATTTGAATCGCTAGCGATACATGTAGCTAAAAATAATAAAAATGTGTTCTTTTTATTGATAGTTCGTCCCCCGAGTTACAATGTGATCTAGATGTCTGCTGGCACATAGAACACATTGGAACCCAGAGGACAAGTTGTCAAATGAATTGCTGAGTGTCTTATAATTGCTTTTATGGATGTTAAGGCGTGTAATAAACACATCACGACACGCGTTTATCTTTCGCGCTGGCACTTGTGCCAGGTTGATTAACCCATTCACATTCGTGTGTTGTTTTGTTTATCGGACAGATCGATAAACTCAAGTTTGACTTCAGGAAGTTAGAGCATAACCTTTGCACTCGGAGTTATTGTGCAGCACAAAGTTCACCCCCTTTGTTGTTATGTCGAAAACGAAGCCTGAAATAGTTTATCGATATCTCATCGTGGCCGGAACATTAAGCAAATAGATTTCGAACAAACAATTACCTTTTGGAACAATTGGCGTACAGATGTCAACGTTCAACTATAATCGAACCTCGACAATTGTTTAACAGCAGCTATATATAATTGATGCGAAAACCTACGTAAATTACTACCGCAAAAACAGTTGATCGGGAGGACGTTGTAAGTACATTCACAACATCGCTGTCTGCAATAATCAATAATTTTTCAATATCCATTATCGCGCAACGTGTGATAAATAGACATAACCACACACGAGTATTAGAATGGGTGAATGTTCATCGCAAGCGTTTGGTTGGGCGCAAGAAATATCCCAACAGGCGAGGCCTTAAGTGGTATTCTGTGCCAAATAAATAACTTATTCAGACGCTTGTGCGCTTCTGAATTTATTACACGCGTCTGCAGTTTTCTTAAGCAGGTCATTTACGGCTACAAAATAATAATAATAATAATTCATGGGCTCTCTGCTGATTTGACACTGCCCTCTAAACGAAGATACATACATCAACTAGGGCGGTCACGAGTTTTGAATTTAGGAATCGATTAATCGTCGCAAATAATCGATAATAATCGATTAATCCCCTCTCCCTCTATTTGAAGTTAAAAATGAAATTCAGGTCAGCTGACCTACCTCAAGTTAACAACGTAGACGATCCTCTTTTAGGAACATTCAAAGGTTTGATGTTCTGAACTTTTTAACGGTCAGTGTAATAATCAAGTCCGGGCAAGGCAATTAACCCCGATTGTCCACCTGGGAGCACAATGACGCCGTGTACTAAGTCGTACTGCACATCGATGGTGCGCATGTCTTCAATCAATCTAACCCTGCCTGTGCTGCAGTTGTAGCAGCTCGTCGTTGCTCGGTGGTTCGCTCCGGGTACTCCGGCTTCCTCCACCTGTAAAACTATCACCGACACGATATGACCTTGGCTGTTAAAGGGTAATAATAAATTCAGACCACAAAAATAATTTAGTCCTCAACCAGTTAAAACAACCAAATTCCGATTTCATCTTTATTGACTATCAGAACGTATTTATCTGTTAATGATCTTCTCTACAATAGTGAGGGGAGGGTGAGGGTGATGTGATTGCTGGGGCTCTGATAGAACACACATTTTATATCAAACTTGTATCAACATAAATATGAAAAAAAATGATTTGTCCCAGTAGCAGCTCATGCACTTCGTTGTCTTCCTGCTTATTGCTTACCAAAGATATTACTTTAGTAGGGAGCGCGGTGACTCAGTGTTTACAGGCACTGGACTTCAAACCGAAAAGCTCACGGTTCAATCCCCTAGTGCTGCACGACATTCAAAACACAATACCGGTATCGGTTTTCAAAAAAATACCGCGATATACCGGTATATCGAAAACTATTCAGATATCTAAACATAAGTACCAGAGGCATCACAGTCGGAACGAATCAGCATGCCTTGATGATGCGGTTCGAAAAACCTTTACCCAACGCAGACGATATCAAAATTTATTATTTTAAATATTAGTTTATCACATTTTTCCAAAAATTTCTACAAAACAATATCATGTGAACCCTCATTGGAACGAGCTCAACGAGCTCGTTCCAATGAGGGGTCACATGATATAGTTTTGTTGAAATTTTTGAAAATTATTTTTTCAACTGCTGAAATTGTATATTACGTGGGCGTAATGCTTGGGTAAATCGATAATATTATTCATTCCGAGCTATAGTTAAAAACTCAAGACATCTTGAAATTTAAATTGTGGGTAAATAAATAATGACGATAAACCGATATTTTTGTAATTACACCGGTATTCAATCGATATTGGTTTGAATACTGGTATATATCGGTTTATCGATATACCGCGCAGGCCTACAGTCCCCACCAGGGGTAACTGCGTTGTGCCCTTGGGAAAGGTACTTAATCCGGATCGATCACGCGAGATCACGCGGTGGCACGTTGGCGCTGTGTATTGCGGCGTACTGCACGTCGATGAAGCACTTTTCTTCAAACAATGCTAACTCTGCTTGTTCGGAGTTAGTTCATTGGGGAGTCTGACAATTGCTCGCCATTGTTCGGTGGTTCTCGCCAAATGCTCGCCATTGTTCGGTGGTTCTCGTCGGGTACTCCGACTTCCCCCACCCGTAAAACTGTCTGGCACGAGGTGACCCTGCCTGTCGAAAGAGTCGTTAACCCCAATAAATAAATAAATATTACATGTAATGTTACCACGATTACAGGTACTTCTGTTCTATAAAACTATTTTAAAAACAGTTATTTGATTTACATTTTCCTTTGAAATTTTATAAAAAAAATGCACGCTGCTTTCTATAAATGTGTAAAACAACAACTGAAATACTTTTTAAAAAATGACCATCACCTCCACACACACAAAATACTAAGCGAGAAACAGAAAAAAAGAAAAAGAACTAAGAAAAAGACATTAACCCTTTCAACAAGTTGTGCATAACGTTCTGCTTGAAGAAAAAATTGGTATTGGACGAGCAGACGATATAAAGAGCTAGAAATCTGAAGCGGGGCCTGGTAAGAATTTAACCTAACAGCTCGACAGAGCTGTTGGATTAAATTATTACTGATCCTGCCAATAAAGCAGAATGGTTTCGCCCATTTCGCCGTTGACAGCATTGAATGAAATGGTACCTTCCATGGCGCCATTGTTGAAAGGGTTAATACTGATTTATCTAGTAATAATGTTATAATAATTTTAATTGTGACCTGCTTCTTGGTCTATCCTGTTATGGGTTACAATACCCTGTTTTTCCGTTGACGACAGTGCTAATCTTTCCTCCTCTCCCCATCTCATCAAGCTAATTTGGGCAAAAACAACCATCTATTCATCAACTTTATCATCTCATGAAAACAATATACTGAAAAAAATAAAGGTCGCCATGTGACTTTCGCCTTTAAATTTGGTCACTCCAATACTCCCGTCCAGTTTCGCACTGAATGAAATAGACATATTTTTACCTACTCCCCACCCAATTTTGTATCTCCTCTCAAACTTTTCAGAAGACAATAGTCATCAATATTTGATATTTGTTTTCAAAACATGCACTCTAAAATTTTATTCACACATACAAACTCTGTTCATTTTCCACAAATCAGATATATCAGGGAACGTTTATCCTCCATTAAAGGTTAGAGGCGCTGTTTGCACCAAAACACTGTATTGTAACCTTTGTCTATCCACAGTCTATTTACGAAGTGACAATTAAACTTTTTTGTTGCATTCAAAGGATTTACGTTTTTTGGGGCAGCTTACAACAGCTTTTGCAACAACCAAAATCTTTCATTTCACATTGAAATTTCCTTTCAAATGCCATCAACGTTTAAATGGTGTCTGTGTTGTTACCAAAATACAAAATTAATAAATTGTTCAAAATAATTTCTTTTCTTACAAATATCTTGAAACTGTAGACACATATAGTCATAATACATTGTAAAAAATAATTTTCAGTCAGATGTTTGTTGAGCATTTAATATTTTACAGAAATTGCTAACTTGTATCTGTGTAGTTGTGCAGGGAGGGTTTTTTCAGATTTAGTTTGGGTTCGGTTTCAGGAAAAAACTCGGTTTCGGTTCGGTTTTTCTATGTGTTAAGACATATAATAAATAACACTCCACGCTCCTTACGTTGGACAACATCCGTAATAGCTTTTTATCATATGACTCGTCCGTTTTGTGCACTTTAAAACATTTGATATTTTGTTTTCATATTAATCAGTGACAAATAAAGCCTTCCGTCAATTTCATTGGTCAATTTCAAAACTAGACAATTTGATTGACTGAACAAAATACAACTGCGCCACATTTTCATAATTTGCATAATTACAGTTAGGAGTTTTCATTGGTGAATTTCAAAACTGGACAATTTGATTGGCTAAACAAAATACAACTGGGTCACATTTGCATAATTTCAGTGGGGAGAATTTACGTTATCTGTCCTATTTAGGGTGGGTTATATTGTATTAATCTTTTACCTACAAGAAAAACGCCATTCATTTTTTTTTTATATATTTTCAGTTTTTGCTTCCAAAACATAGGTTATGACCCCTCATTGGAACGAGCTCAACGAGCTCGTTCCAATGAGGGGTCATAACCTATGTTTTGGAAGCAAAAAATGAAAATTTTGAGTTATACGAGGATGCTTTTTTCCAAGTGCAACTCAAGTTAGGTGATGGGTTAAAAAGTCATACTAAGTGGCTAATGAAACTCGTTCGAATTTTCTGTTTGGGCTCACCAGAGGCTCGCCAAAACGGAAAATTCTTAGACTCGTTTCAAAAATATTATATGAGAAAAACACTCATTTCATATCCTCTATGTACGACACCACTCACTAAAAAGTCCTGTCTTTGATTATTCTTAGGGGTTCTAGGGAATCAGCTGCTGAGCCCATTGAGTCCGAAAAAACAACATAAATCAGGGTAACACATGAATAAAGTTAATCTAATTCATGTTGCGTTCTTATTGTCACATTTCTCCTTTACTGACTCGTCCGGTGAACGAGTCAATAATGGAGAAAATGTGACAATCAGAAAATGACATATTCGCCCCTTTGACGGATAGATTAAGAAACTAGAGTCTGTGGTGGTGGTTAGGTCAGTTCCATACAAGTAAGATAGTTTGATCAGTTTATGCACAAAAACAGTAAAACCGGCTGGTTTTTGCGGTTCGGTTTTCGGTTTGCCGCAAATCTGGGGCCGAACCGGAAAACCGAAAAACCACCATCCCTAGAGTTTTGCTAGATCCTTTTCCAAAAGGATAGAAGCCATTCTAATATATTATCGGAGTTTTAATGATATTTATTTATTTATTTATTTATTTATTTATTTATTTATTTATTTATTGGTGTTTAGCGCCTCATCAGCAGGCAAGGCCTTTTCGTGGCAATGAAAAAGAATGTAGAGGAACACGATTCCTTCTTAAAGTAACATACATGAGAAAAACATCGAAAAAGTACATGACCATGATATTAGGGTTTTATATACTCCCTGGTTTTCTTGGAATCGGGAACGGGAATGAAATTACTCTCAGAAACGGGAACCGGCAAATATCAAGCAAATTTACGAGGGTAACATGACGCGTTTATTCATTTATTTTAATTATAATGAGCACATTTCATTGGCAATCTCCCATCTCCAAACGGAAAAGTTCTTTTCCTAAGATAAGTATAAAACCCAAACCCGCTTCAATCTCGACTGTGAAGAGGGCGTTGATGTTGGAGGAGGTAGTGAACAGTGATTCTGAAAATGAAGACGAGTTGAAACTTTGAAGCGGGTAAAGAAGATCTTGCAGTTGAAAGGGGGGGGGGGGGGAGGGGGGGCTCCAGGACTGGTTGTGAGTTACAGTGATTTGTTTGAAATGGTTCGTCAGGAATCAGGACTGTAAAAATTTCAGGAGTGGAAGGTCTGACGAAATCCTACAAAGTTTCAATTCAGAAAACTTCAGTTCAATACATAAACCGTGCCACGCTTCATTCTCGGTTCCGTGCTGTAGATTTCCTGGGTATCGGGGCCGGCTTTCTGAACCAGGAACCCGTGAATTTCCGTTCCCGAGATTAAACCCCACATTATATCAAAATAAATAGCGACACAGTAGTAAATAATGATACCAAAAGCTGAAGGAATACCGTGTGAATCAACACGATGATAGGAAAACTTTTTTAAAAATGAGATGAGGTAAAAAATTTAAAAAGCAAATAAAACTTATAAACAAATGGTTGATTTATCTGGTGAGAAGTGATATATAGAATAAACGTATAGTGTTTTCAAGTAAAAAAAAATATTCTACGAGTAGGATTAAGAATGAAACCGACGAGCCTCTGGTTTCATTCTTAATTCTACGAGTAGAATAAACTTTTTACTTGAAAACACGAAAAGTTTATTTTGTTTATCCCATAAATCTTCTACACGGCAGTCGCGGCAAAATCGTGCTATAATTCGCTAAAAAACACAGCGAGAAGTGAGGAGCACATTGGTCCAATTCGATTGACCAGCAAAATTGGCAAAAATAAACAAGGCCCAGTAATACATTCCTGTCTAAAAAATAATTCCCCTACAGACTTGAGCTAAACTTGCAAAAGTACTTTATTATATGAGCAGTGGGTGGTGTTTTCTACTGGCATGTGTAATACTTTCAAAAAGATTTAAAGAAATCAACAACCGAACTATTAATTATGCTAGACAAATGTGGTAGAGGCCAGAGGTCAACAAGTCCGTCGCTACTGGGGAATAAAATCTTTCAGTGTTAAACCTATGGGGGACATTTATCACCCTACTAGATGAATAGAGCAAAAATTATCCAAGGCCTTTATTGTTCAATTAAAAGGCCATCTATGCGATAAAACCTATAAACAAATGGTTGATTTCTCTGGTGAGAAGTGATAGTAAAATAGTTCTCTCCGAGACGGTACATTAAAATGTCGCCATCTGGTGTCATTAAAATCAGAAAAATCTGACAACATTGACAAGGAACACATTTTGATCGCATACCTCCCTCAATAAGAGCAATGTATAAATCTAGTATTTGCAAGTATGACATCGTGTAAAAGTTACGTAAAAAGTACAAGACAGTTATTTATCGGTAATAGAAGTTCGGAAGCGATGGAGCTCGTTGTCGCTACATCCCATTCCTCTTGCCACATGGATCTGATTTAGGTACTGATATGTAGTTTAACCCCTAGTATTCTGGTAGTGCAACATAATTTTCTCCAGGAACTCTCTTGCTTAACCATGAATTTTACCAATTATATCTTGTTTGACAGAGCTTACGGTGCTCTGCCAAACAAGGTATATTTGGTTAAACATCAAACAGCACCATGGGAAATATTTGCTGCTGAAAACTTTTAAAATCAGTGAGAGGCGTTGTTAAGGCCTGTTTTGCTGCACTCTCTGCCCTAGTGTTACCAAAGATACCAACATGTCCAAGTGACCAACAAAACATGGTATCATAATAGTCAGACATGAGGGTATTCCATTTCTCACGAAGTTCCAAGATGAGAGGGTTCGAAAAAGATAATTGACTGACTTCCTCCCCTATACATTCTCAATGTGTCCACGCGCTAGTTGCAAAGCTTAAACTTCAACTTCAGTTGTGAAAATAGAACTTTTATTACACGCCTCTTCTGTGAAATCCCGTCTACAGCAACACTAAACCATGCGGAAAATGAAAATCTGTTCCGCACATATGTGCGGAACGGAAATCGTTGCCGGACTGTTTTTAAATAGGAGCGAAATTTCGCTGGAATTTTCTACAAATCGTGCAACGCAATTACAATTTGAATCGTTAGCAATAGCTGAAAATCGTCCCCTGAGTTCCAATGTGTCCTTTGTGCCAGTAGGCACATAGAACACATTGGAACTCAGGGGACGAAATAGTAACACAGGTTCCCTCGCAAATTTGGTTGCGATAAAATGTGTTGTTTTCGTTGATAGTTGTTAAATGAATTGTCGACTGTCCTTCTAATAATTGTTTTTATAGACGTGAAGGCGTGTAATAAACACAAAACGACACGCGCGGGTGAATGGTTAATTTATCCTTCCGCGTTGGCACTCGTGCAATATCGATTAACCCACTCACACACATGTGTCGTTCTGTGTATTTATTTGGAATTCAGGTTGAGGTGATCTAATCGACAGACGATGGTACATGTACTTTGTAACTATATTTAGATCCATCTGTATAGACCCTTCTGTATGCGCTGTGTTTAGTCTTCATATTTTTTGTCTGAATTGCAGAGAGTTTGTCTCAGATGTTTTTGAAAAAGCAAGTTCCAAATTGACAGTAGGTTTCCTTAGATGCCAAGAAGGAATATGTGGTTCACGATTCTCACTTATCGAATCTGAGTCTACTGTGGCGGATTCCAGATAACGCCACCAAATTAATAGCTTCACATTAACACTTAATTAGCGAAATTCTATTTCCAAAGACATTTGTTTCTATTGGTAATGTTCTCTGTTTCAAGAACAAACTCTCGCGACGGAAATTTTCATCGTATTGCATCTGTTGATAATTCTAAGTATTGACATAATTCCATGAGAACCTCTCTCTAAATGCGTCGCACGAAATGATGTCATTGCATCATAGCATCGAAGAATCAACAAAGTCAATAGCTAACACATTTTCCTATTATATCACATGAAACGTCGTTAATTTTGACGTAACAACCCATGTCTTATTTCCTGATTATCAACTAGTGTCTAATCGGCGTGTGGTCCCATAGCAGCAGCATTGTATTCTTGTGCTTAGTTCACATGACGTCAATTACGACAACAGGTGCAAGTAAAGCGCATTCATGACGTCATGGTGTGAAGCGTCTGAGCCAACGAACTGACTGTCGGTTGTTTGGGAGAATTTAGCGACAATGAATTAAATAAAAAGTGTAAAAAACATTCATGTGATATACAGAATCTTTAACTCGTGATGTTTGGATATAAGATTTTTTGAAACTCGTTTGATGAATTCGATTCACAACTCGCCTAAAGGCTCGTTGTGAATCAAATTCATCAAACGAGTTTCAAAAAATCTTATATCCAAACATCACGAGTTTGAGATCCTCTATATGTAAAACCGACATCAGCGTGTACTACAATGCGACGGCATTGCACTATTAACCCTTTGTCCAACGTAACCGACCACCGCCATTCACAAAAATTACTATTTTTTGTCTCGAAAACATAGCTCAATACCTCTTATCGGAACGAGCTCGCTGCGATCGTTCCAATGAGGGCCATAAGCTATGTTTTTGACGGAAGAAATGAGCAAATTTAGTCATTCGCAAGTATCGTTTACCTTTTGTGCCAGGCAAAGGATTTAGCAGAGCTATGCGAAGCTTTTTTTCAATTCGTGCACAATCACCCTGGCGATACGATTCGAGTCTCCCGATTCAGAAAGTTTCGAATCGTCGTGATGTTTGCAAAATCTTATTAAGTGTCTCCACCAGAACTCTTCTTCCATCATTAGGCCTCTTTATAATAGTAGAAGAATTCAAGGCGGTTCCGTATCCGAAAACTACTTTGATTGTATGCTGGAATATTTTGATTTTTTATTGCTTTCGCAAACAGACGAGTCGATGTTATATATACTATTCCAAAAAAGTAGGGGATATTCAAACTGATGTGGAGATTTTCGGACAATGGTACCAAGTTTAGTTTGGATCATGAATGTCACCGGCCCACGAAAACTTCGTGCAGGTTTTTCGCTAATGTCTGTGGGGTACGTTTCGATTTTTTCTTTTCTACTGGACGGGCTTTTCGGAGGTCTCATCGTTCTTTTCTTGGTATAAACTCATTCATCAATAGTTTCTAGTCGAAAAGTAACTTTTGAGGTATGCGAAGACTGACACGTGACGAACGTTTACGTGCCGTTGTCATGTTTGAAGCTGGCAACAGACAGACTGCAATGGCTCAAATTCTCAACGTTACTCAATCGGTAATTAGCGGGTTGTGGTCACGCTACCGTCAGACAGGCAATGTTGATGACAGTCGTCGGTCAGGTCGTCCACTGGCGACAACTGCTAACCAGGATCGTTTCATCCGAACCACAGCATTACGTAAACTCCATTAAAGTGCCTCAGAGATTGGACATCAGCTGTGCGAGTAAGTGGTCAGACTATCCGAAATCGCCTACAGAGCTGGAATTTGTACGCTCGACGACCTCGAATAATTCCACGTTTGACTGAACGTCAGATCGCAGCAAGCCGTAATTGGTGTAGAGCACGGCAGCGTTGGGACAATCGTCGATGGAGCAACGTCATGTTTTCCGATAAATCGAGGTTCGCTCTCGACTTCCACGACAGGCTTAACAGAGCGTGGTTTCGGTGGAACGAACAATACCATGACGTAACCGTTAGGCAGCACGATCGTTTTGGTTGTGGATCGATTATGGTGCGGGGATGCATAACCATGACAAGCAGAACAGCATTGCATGTCAACAAGGGCGTGTCAGAGGCGTGTCGCAGTACTACCGTGACAACATGTTAGCAGCTCATGTGGTGCCATTTGCGCGACGTCACGGCCATCGATTCATTTTCCAAGATGACAATGCAAGAGCACACAGGGCCCGTGTCGCTACAGAGTTCCTCCAGGAAAGGAACATCACTACACTGCCTTGGCCAACACTACGTCCAGACCTTTCACCAATCGAGCGCGTCTGAGATATTCTTGGCAGGCGCCTACGACGACGCCAACAGACCCTTACCAATGTCCAGGAACTCGCCACTGCACTGCGGGAAGAATGGAATAACATCAGTCAAGCTGATATTGGAAGTTTGGTGAGGAGTATGCCACGTCGGATCCACGCTAGTCTCGCGAACCGAGGAAGATTTACAGGGTATTGAGGTCTTGGACTGACTGTGGTTAATTCTTTGACTGACCGTCCATGTCTTCTACAGCTCAGTGCGTGGAATGTATGCTTGTGAGACACCCAACTATCGCTGAAATCATTCACCAGATGTCACAGTGCAATGCCTCAACTGTCTTTTTGATGAAAATGTAAATATATTTCTTCATATATCTCACTTTTATCAAATATCCTCTACTTTTGTTGAACAGTATCCAATACATGAGTAGCCACTGACAATTCTTACAGATGCAATATCTACAATTTGAAAAGCGTTGAGATTCGATTCGACCCGAAATTTGAGAATCTCAGGGCCCTACAATTAGGACAAACAGATGTACAGGATAGTCCCAAATATTTGTCCTTGGGCAAGGCACCTCATCCCGATTATCCACGTGGGGGAACGGTGGTGCTGGTTGTGTATTAAGACCTAGTGCTCGTCGATGGTGACCAATGCTAACCCTACTTACACGGAGTTAGTACGTTGGGAAGTCTGACTGTTGCTTGCCGTTGCTCGGTGGTTCTCGCCGGGTACTCCGGCTTCCTCCACCCGTACAGTTGTCCAACACGAGGTGATCCTGACTGTCGAAAGTTTCATTAACCCTTTACCTAACCTGAAAAGCAGACGACACTTGCAAAAATAATTCTTGAATAACTAATTTTTTTCATTTTGTGTCTCAAAAACATAGGTTATGAACCCTCGTTGGAACGAGCTCGACGAGCTCGTTCCAATGAGGCGTCATAACCTATGTTTTTGAGACAAAAAATAAAAAAAATAATGAAAATTAATTGGCGATTTTTGAGAATAGCGCTGGCCGGTTTTGGCCGTTACGCTAGGTAAAGGGTTAAACCCCAATAAATAAATAAATAAATAAATAAATAAATAAATAAATAAATAAATAATTAAATAAATAAATAAATAAATAAATAAATAAATAAATAAATAAATAAATAAATAAATAGTCCCAGATATTAAAATGATTTACCTCCTACATGTAGTTAGTGTGAGTGGGTCATTGCGTAGTGTGTATGAGGTATTTACCACGTTACTGGTGTACATAACTTCAACTGGAAAGACCCCTCCCTGGACGTCTACCAATGAAAATGAAGCTATCTTCACAACCATGTGTTTTAGACTTCATGCAAGTTTAGGAGCTCCTAGGAATCATTCACCTACACACTCCCTCACGTCAAACGTACCAGTTCAGACTCTTCCTCATGCGAAGATTTCCATCTCCCTGTCCTCACCATCTGCACCCAGTGAGACCCAGGTCGTTGCCGCTTGCAATTGATGTTGAGCATGTAACCAGTAAAGCAGGCCTGGCATTCTGAAAAATGCAGGAGGGCAAAAAATCGCTCTCCTCAATCAGCTTAGGAGAGCAATTAGCTTTACACAGCATTTTAAGTACCCAGTTGAACGAACTCATTGAAACTGAAACCAACAGACTACATCAGTGATTTTATTAACTTTACTAAGGTAAAGCGAAATCTCTTAGCCATCTAGATGTCTCACTCAACAACCGAACACACACTTGACAAGACCTGTGTGTGTACCCAGACCTGTTGTCCAAGAAAGTCATACGCCTACCACAACCACCTTCAACCCCCAAGTGGGGGTTGAAGGTGGTAGTAGTAGGCGTATGACTTTCTTGGACAACAGGTCTGCTTGAATCTACAGTCACATCCTGGTGCAAGTGCTTCAAGTGACAGGATAGTAGTAATGGTAGTATATTATAGTGTCAATATTCCTTGAATAATTACCCCTCAAACTGTGATGTCAGTTGTTGAACTTGAAACTGACAGAAAAAAGAAATATTGCTGTGACCAATTTTGCTTCAAATGATTGCAACTGTGTTTGGGTATGGTTGCAGCCATTACCTTTTACCACTAAACCACTTTCAAAATGAAATTACGTGATGTTATGTGACTTCGAAGTTAAATTACATTTTTGCTTTACAACAAAAATTTAATGTGAGCATAATACATGTAATCAATCATCCCAGACCAAATTATTTAGGAGGGCAATTTTTCGCTCTCCTTAATTCTTTCAGGAGGGCAGTAAGGAGAGCTAAAAAATCGCTCTCCTGAAATTGCCAAGCCTGGTAAAGTATAAAAACCTCCACATAAAATAAAAATATTGCGCAATGAACAAATAAAGAAACCCACAATTTACAAATATATGATGGTAATTTAAAAAAAAATTATTCAAGTTCATATAAACGACCTTGGAAAGAACACTTTCTCATCAATAAGGTATGTAACTGAAGAAGTTTTTCAGTCGAAGAAACCTACTGTGTTTCAATGATACGAGAAACACAATAAATCGTAATGCATACGTACGTGTTGGTACATCAGTTTTGCTATCACCATGGCGATGCTGCTATAAAGTAAATATTTATTAATAAATGGGTGTTCTACAACGGTTTGTCGATGTTTAGCAACTGTCATTTTCCCAACAGTACCACGTTATCTCCAGTGAGATATTGGTGTTCAGAAAACCTCCCACACTTAATCAGTGGTCAACGAGGTTAACAATAAAGCGCGATGGACGCCGAATTTTGCCACTCCAAGAAGTAACACCGGCCCTCGGTCTCAGGCGTATGTGAAGTTACCTCGGGCTGTTGTCTCGGCCGATATGAAGCAAACAATATAATAATAACCTCTAACTAACCCTTTACCAAACACGAAAAGCAGACGACACTTGCAAAAAAAAAAAAAAAATTGAATAACTAATTTTTTTCATTTTTCGTCTCAAAAACATAGGTTATGACCCCTCGTTGGAACGAGCTTGACGAGCTCGTTCCAACTAGGAGTCATAACCTATGTTTTTGAGACAAAAAAAATAAAAAAAATAATGAAAATTAATTGGCGATATTTCAATTACTGTTGAAGCTAGAAGACTTGTCACTGTATTGTGATCTATTTTGAAGTAATAGCGCCCTGAGTAAGTGCATGCTTTGACCCTATCCAATCCAACATGCCCTATTAGGGCAACTCAATTCCTGAAGAAAAACAGTGTGCCCAACAATTCTATACTGGTAAATGGAGATCATTAACATCATTCCTAACCTGAACTGAGATGCATGTATACATGATGAAGTAAACATATATTAAAATTCGACTGCATATACAGTACGTGGAGAGTGTATTATCACTAAATCACCTGCAGAGTGGAGATACCACCCAAGCAATAATTGCAAATTTGTTGCAAAGCCTAACCAGCACAAGCAAAGTTTCAGCCAATGGCCCTCCGGATTAAACCCGGAGGTCCATTGGCTGAAACATTGCTTGTGTTTTTTTTATCGATATGTACAATATTTGAAAGTTATAGCTTGTGTGATAACTCCACTCCACGGGTGATTTAGTTACAATCCACTCTCCACGTACTGTACATGATGAAGAGAGTGGGTTACAACTTAATTGCAGCACCATATATCCTCCATTCGAAAATTATTTTTAATTGTTCATAACTGCACGAGAAACACTTGCAAACTTTCATCAAAAAATACATTTACAATATACCAAAATCCCATAGGCATAAACACACGACAATCAGGTAAACTCTACACACTTAAACCAAGAACCAAATTCTCTGCAAACCTCCCAATTCATACGTTTCCAAGAATATGGAATTCAATAGAGCCATCAATTCAAAATTGCTCGAGACAAATATTAAAAAGAATATTGACAGAGCAATACCTGAACTCCAACCCACCTCACAGTAGCTGCAACAACCCACTTTGTCCTGACTGAACATCAGAGCTTTGAGTCACACTTCACTCAGTTGACATGTCGAAACTAAATTACCACAACCAGAACGCCAGCTCTGTTATCTTATCGTATCTCTTCTCCTCCCGATTTTACTCTAGCCTAGACAGTCCGAAGATTAAAAATTATTCTCTCTTATTAATATAAAGAAAACTACAAAGAAAAAATCGAAATCGAACAAAACGCTATGATTCCTTTCAGAAGAAATCGATTAACTGTGCTGTTGTAAGGATTGTGTAACGATACACGCTACACTCTTACATCTATGGGAATGGCGGGAAGACAGCCACTTAGGCTACGCCATCTCCTTGTAGTACAGTTCAGTTTACACATATGCAGGGATGTGGCTAGAGGGTTTTAGCGTTGGTGGTGGTGGTGGTGGGGGGGGGGGGGGGTGCCACCGGTGTAAATTCCAACTGTGAGTGGTTTCGATAGGTGGTTGCACTACAGCACTGGGTGATATCTTTTAACCCTTTACCCAACAAATCGCCTGCATCCGCCCACGTAATATGCAAATACAGCTGCTGAAAAAGTATTATTTTTCGAAAGCTTTCAACAAAACAAACCATATCATGTGACCCCTCGTTGAGCTCGTTCCAAAGAGGGGTCACATGATATGGTTTTGTTGAAATTTTAACAAAAAAATAAAAAAAATGGTATTTAAAATAATGAATTTTGAAATCGTCTGCGTTGGTTAAAAGGTTATGTACCCTTCTGGAAATTTTCACTAATCCTGAAACGGAAAAAGCATCATTTATAATGTGTCTGGGTCAGAAAATTTACCGGATTGATGTCAGAGACGAAATTTTGAGGCCATGTCACTTTTAGAGTAGGACATTTGAAACTCAAGTTTCCATTTGGAAATAAAAGATCAAAATTTCTCATTATTAGTTGGAATTTTAATATTTTTCATGAACAATGTTAATTTATTGAATTTCCAAATATTTGATCTTTGACCTCGGAATTTCCAACTATTGAAAAATATACTCCTAGCTGGGGGGGGGGGGGGGACACCCACACCCCACCCCCTGTCGCCACATCCCTGCACATATGTATGTATATTGTTTTGTATTCATGTATTCATGTCGCTGCTATTGAACGTCTGTATTTGAATATACTAGTGATGTACTACAAAATAAAATTATCTATCTATCTATCAAATGGACCACAGGGTGCAACCTGGTCTATGTGATGAAAGTTTGCAAGTGCTTCTTGTGCCTTGTCCTTAGAAATTGTAAATAATTTCCGAGTGAAAAATCTATCCCACGACAATTTTGTAGTAATCCACCCTCCACATACTGAAGTCTCGATATTTTCTTTCTGTTTGATCGGCTCAGTTCGTGATTTCACTATCCACCTCGCTAAAAGTGCATTATATTCTGCACTGCACAGCGCAAACGTTCTTGTGTATTTCAGACGGTGTCTTCCCAATTCATCAATTCCCATTTCATCAACTAGCCAGTTGATGAAAAATCAATATTTTGAGGGTTTATTGTATAACCACTTTCCAGACATTTGTCAGACGAATGTTTGGACAGTGGTTATACAATGACTAGTCAGCACAAAAAGAATAGAGTTTCTTATTTATACTTTATTGCATATTAACACCAGATAGGCATGCAGACACAGTTGTAATTTTATCTCTCTAACACACTTTAAATGTTTTATTCAGAGCAACTGGATTACTACACATAATAAGTGGGGAAAAGTAACATATAACATTTAAATATCTATCAGAAGGTAACATTTAAAGCAGAATACTCTAGTAACATACTCACTATTACTTCAGAATGCCTGTTGGCTTTCTAAATTAATTTGTCTCTTTTGAGTAACAAATTAGTTTAGAATGCCTAGTGGCATTCTAAACTAATTTGTTACTCAAAAGAGACAAATTACTTGAGAATAGGCATTCTAAACTAATTTGTTTCCAAATTAATTTGTCTCTTAAAACATATTTTCATTCTGTTGATGAAGTGGGAATTGATGAAATGGGAAAATATAATTTTAGAGGCAGTTGATGAAATGGGAATTGATGAAATGGCAATAAACCTTTCAGGCGACCTTATTCTTCTGCAGTAAGGAGCGCATTAACTAACGAGCTTTTTCTGTGCTAATTGTGACAAGATATCTTGTTTCAACAGGTACATCCAAACAGAAGGGATATTCTCTTTTCCACCAGTCGAAACGCAGATTCTATCAGGCTGAATTGGGGGCGCGATGGCGTCTCGGTAACCAGTTCTCGTCAGATCACCGAAGTTAAGCAACGTCGAGCCCGGTTAGTCCTTGGATGGGTGACCATCTGAGCGATCGATTCGGACTCCCGCGTAGTCCATTGGCAAGGCACTTCAACACGATTGTCCAGTTTGGGGCACGATGGCGCCGTGTACTGAGGCGTACTGTATGTCGATGGTGCGCATGTCTTCAACCAGTCTAACCCTGCCTGTGCTGCAGTGCGGAGTTACGATGTTGTGGAGCTGGCAGCTGCTCGTCGTTGCTCGGTGGTTCTCTCCATCTGAGCGATCGATTCGGACTCTCGCGTAGTCCATTGGCAAGGCACTTCAACACGATTGTCCAGTTTGGGGCACGATGGCGCCGTGTACTGAGGCGTACTGTATGTCGATGGTGCGCATGTCTTCAACCAGTCTAACCCTGCCTGTGCTGCAGTGCGGAGTTACGATGTTGTGGAGCTGGCAGCTGCTCGTCGTTGCTCGGTGGTTCTCTCCGGGTACTCCGGCTTACCCCACCCGTAAAACTGTCACCGACACGATATAACCTTGACTGTTAATGTGTCATGAAAACTTTATAAATAAATAAATCAATAAATCAGGCTGAATTACGTATATTAAAATATATGCAAATATTTGTGAAATAATAAAAACCATCCGGCATTTGTCAGCAAACTGATAACAGTACAACACCAATAACTAATGTAAATTCTGACATAATACAGATTATTACAAAGTTAGTTGGGTTGCGATGGTCCGTCAATTTCCCCAGACAGGATCGACCAGATCAACAAAACGCCACATGCAAAGAGAGTGTCCCTCATCTTATTGTATGCTGCCGTTGGATATTCCTACCCAGGAGAGGGGTTCTCTTGCCACAGAAATAATAAATATTTGAGAACAATTAGTCAAACTGCCCACCTGTAAACTGAATAGACAAATGATTTGATGTGTTAAATTCGGATAAAGTTTTCATCAAATCTAAACAGGGCTGCTTTACAGCAGCCATGACTTGATTTGCTGAAAAATATCTTGAAAATACTCGAAGGGTTAAGGGTAAATTCTTAAATATATTTGTGGATTACGCGTAAGAACGCAATATAATTAAACTTTTTTTCGGTTCATGCGTTTTCAGATAAAACGATTGGCTCACACGATTCTGTTTTTTCTTTTCATAACTCAATGAACCAAAAAAACCACAATTAGGTCCGCCTCCAGCCACGCCCCTAAAATACCAGTCTTCGGAGTTGCAACATGGTGTCAAATCAATAGAAGTTAGAACACTGGCACGTTCTAATTCTGAAAAAGAAAAATAAATTTATATTACTAATTTATCACCATGAAATTATTTATAAAATATTTAAATGACCGTGGTGGGTCAATTTTTCTTTTTCTTCACAACTGTGTTCATTTGACATTTCAATTTTTACGCACACTGGGTGATCGTCTGCGTTCATCGTTTAACCCAAATCGATTGTAAACAATGGCTGGTCACGACGAATACGGCAATTTTGACATTGAATTCAACTAATTTCATGTCATCTGGCTTTATATCTAACTCCACTTTTACAAACTGTGTTTTTCAGTTCTCGGAAAACGGTCAAAACCAAAATACAATGTAATACTGATGGCCTACTTCCCCCTACCACGGAACGTAACTTTTACGTGAAGTGAACAGTTGAATGAAATTTGAGGGAGGCGTGGCTTATGACGTTTTCTTTGCATTACGTAATTCATTGGCCAATAAAAAAATAATGACATAAGTGCATTTGCCTTGGAATGTGTGTCAATTGCTACCTGCATTTCAATAATATGCGCCCTCTTTTATGCCAGAAAAATAATATGTCTACCAGTTTTAGTTTTTAAGTGTTTGTTCGCTGAAGTAGAGGACGACTAACACTATTTATTTATTTGGGTCGCGAACGTTTAATTATAAGGAATGATCGTTTCTTTTTGTCTATTTCTTGAGTTATGAACCTCAAAAAACAAAGTCCAAACTGTGTAAATGGGCCCATTTACACAGTTTGGACTTTGTTTCTTGGGGTTCATAACTCAAGAAATAGACAAAAAGAAACGATCATTCCTTAAGTAACAAAATAGATTATTGGACGTTACGCGTCTGAGTGACGTTATCACGTGAATGAAATGCTTCGACACACAACAGTGTCAAGCAAAGAAGTTATCAACCCGCCGAATGTGATATTGTTCATTAATTAAAATTTTGCTGATGATTTTTTGACATGGTAAACGCATGTGCGGACATCACTGCCCATGCGTGGATAACGATCAGCCCACTGCGACTTTATTGTATCATCTTTTGTAAAGGCGACAGTTTTATTTTCAACGTGGGCTAATACACGCGGTCTCAAATACTGGAAAGGAAACCTAGTGAAAACAACCCATCCAAGTGAATACTAACTAACAGCCCACCTGTATCAATTACGGTTTAACCCTTTACCTAACCTGAAAAGCAGATGACACTTGCAAAAATAATTCTTGAATAACTATTTTTTTCATTTTTTGTCTCAAAAACATAGGTTATGACCCCTCGTTGGAACGAGCTCGACGAGCTCGTTCCAACGAGGGGTCATAACCTATGTTTTTGAGACAAAAAATGAAAAAAATAATGAAAATTAATTGGTGATTTTTTGAGAATAGCACTGAACGGTTTTGGCCGTTATGTTAGGTAAAGGGTTAATTGCCCGCAATCTTGTATTTGGCAAGTAGGCGGAACAAAGCAAAAACATTCATACGGTAGGAAATTTATTCATCGACTTAAGAGAAACTCATTTCAACCAATCAAAGCAAATCAAAAATACGATTAAAGAAATTTAAATTTCTAAGTTCAACGAAGTTAAAATGACTAATAGCGATCGGTAGCCATTTTTCTTTTTTTTTCTCTTTTGTCAGACAAACATTTTGAGTACTTTCCACTAACCCACATTCAGTTAATTTGGAACACCAATCAGAGATATGAAATACTCGCTCGGACAATCATTTATTTCCCGAAATTCTGTCCCCGACGAGAGTGATGTGGATTTTATTTTTTTTTTAATTTTTAATCTAATTTTTAGCTCCAGCTTTTCGATATTTTGGAAATATAATCTCTGAAATGCCATCGGCCGTGCTTCGTTGAATGACCTCTGAAATTTCGAAACCATTTACAAATATGTGCAACAAGGCTTTTAGAGGTCCATACAAAATTAAACAGATAAGACAGTTCTTTACAAAAGACTCCACAAAAACTCTAGTTCATGCCTTTGTAGCTTCACATTTAGATTATTGTAATGCCTTACTGTTCAACCTTCCACACTACCAGTACCCTCGCGTGTAGAAAGTATTAAATGCATCAGCCCGAGTGGTATGTAGAATATCACGATCTCAACACATCACTCCTGTTTTGATGGATCTGCACTGGCTACCAGTAAAGTACAGAATAATTAATAACATGTCACCAGCCTACTAAGAAGAACTCATCTATGCCAATAAGGTGTGTCAATAGTTTGATGGTAAAATGCTACCAGTTGTTCCAAAAATATGTGTAAGGCATTTGGAGATAGGTCATTCTCATTTGCGGGTCCTCCCTTGTGGAATAATTTACTTGATCATCTAAAAAGACTCTCAAATGTCAACACTTTCAAGAAAGATCTCAAAACATATAGATTTCAAAAAACCCTGTATGTGATGTTGTGGACTGTAAAATACTGTACATATTCTGTTTGTATATTTTCACGAGCTCAGTAACATGTACAGCACCTTAGAATGTGATTCTTTATCCATTGAACTATAATGTTCCATTGAACTATAATTTTGGCGCTATATAAATAGAGGATATGGAATTAGTGTTTTTCTCATATAATATTTATGAAACGAGTCTAAGAATTTTCCGTTTTGGCGAGCCTCTGGCGAGCGCAAACGGAAAATTCGGACGAGTTTCATAAATATTATATGAGAAAAACACTCATTTCATATTCTGTTTATCATATGACACACACCCGCACTAATTAGCCGCTTAGTATGACTTTTTAACACATCACCTAACTTGAGTTGCAGATGGCACTTGGAAAAAACATTCTCGTATAACTAACAATTTTCATTTTTTGCTTCCAAAACATAGGTTATGACCCCTCATTGGAACGAGCTCGCCGAGCTCGTTCCAATGAGGGGTCATAACCTATGTTTTGGAAGCAAAAAGTGAAAATATAAAAAAAAATGAATGGCGTTTTTCTTGTAGGTAAAAGATTAATACAATAATACCCACCCTAAATAGGACAGATAACGTAAATTCTCCCTGCTGAAATTATGCAAATGTGACCCAGTTGTATTTTGTTTAGCTAATCAAATTGTTCAGTTTTAAAATTGACCAGTGAAAGCTCCCAACTCTAATTATGCAAATTATGAAAATGTGGCCCAGTTGTATTTTGATCAGCCAATCAAATTGTCTAGTTTTGAAACTGACCAATGAAATTGACGGAAGGCTTTATTTATCACTGGTTAATATAAAAACAAAATATCAAATGAGTCATATGATAAATGGGTTTATTATTATTATTTCTACTCGGTGCTTCTGTTCTTATTTCTTGCTCTATTTGCTAATATCTTCTATTGTACTGAAGTGATTTTGATCGATGATGTGAAAAGTAAACCATTAAAAGTAGCTGGGTACGAAGTCAGGTGCAGCTCGAAGCTCCAGACTAATCAACTAGACACGTATTGATTGTCTGACTGAAATATGAATGTGTTTGACATATTGGGATTTTTTAAAACAATCGTTACATCTGTTCTGCATCTCAGGAATAAAACATCGTCTTGTTTTCTGTTTTCCGACTTTTATTATTTTCGACTCGCCGTTTCCTGTCTATTTGAGAATACAGAAATGACACTGAAGATTCTATTGCTCTAATACTATCTATCTAATAGAGTGCTCAAAATAACTTTTTTACTTTGCGTAGCAAAATGCTACACATTTCCAAAACATGAATAGCATTTTGTAAAAATTCCATAGCTATTTTTGTATACCAGAGTTATGTTATGCTGTTTTGTATTGAATTCTTCTAAGTAGATAGAATAGTTTCCATCCATTTCTGGGTATTTCCAAATGATCTCCAACACATGAAACATTAACTATGTATTTTTAACTGAACTGCCTTTAAGGGTTGCATGGACTTGGAAATTTTCAAATGGCGTCTTGGTTGTTTAATAGAGTTCTCAAAATGGAAGTTGGGAGTTTTAATTTGATGGGCTTGAAGTTATTTTTAATGGACATTTTATGCAAAATGTTGTAAAAACAGGAAGAATTTTAACCAATAGAATTCATCTTACATATGAAGTTGCTAATGATGCTTGATGGAGAGTTAATCTGAGTTATGCCTGGAATGTTCCACAATCAGAAGTAAAGCATCAGTGAACTAGTTTTCAAATTTGTTTGCAAATTTTCATTTACATTTTGCGATACAAGATAATCAACTGCAGCCTAATAGGCTGCAGTTGATTATCTTGTATCGCAAAATGCTATACGTAATTGAATATTGTGTAGCTTTTTGCAAGTTTTGTATAGCAAAAAGCGACGCGACACTGCTTATTTTGAGCCCTGTTCTAATACTGCATCGTATAGACAACAGTATTTCTTCGGAAAGAATTCGAAAAAAAATGTTCACTAACTACCTTTTAGAGTAAAGAAATGAGACTCGCTCCAATGGATTTTTTTACTAGGGTTCAACGACACTTTCGACAGCCAGGTGTCACCTCATGTCAGACAGTTTTATTGGCGGAGGGAGCCAGAGTACTCGGAGAGAACCACTAACCAGCGACAAGCAACTGTGAGAGTCCCCAACGTACTAACTCTGTACCATCAAGGTTGGCATTGGTTGAAGACAAGTGTACCATAGACGTGCAATACGCCTGAGTACACAGCGCCACCATCACCCACGTATGCAATCGGGCTTAAGTGCCTTGCCTATGGTAGTTACCCTTGGCGGGGATCGAACCGGGGACCTTTCGGTTTGAAGTTCAATGCCGTAACCACTGCGCTCGCACTTCCATAGAACAACCCTAGAATACTATGCAAAGACGTACCACCCATACCCAAGAATGCAAAATACTTCTGGCGTGCCAACAATTGAAAAAATCTCGTGACACATAACATTTCCCATAGTACCCATTGGATAGTACTGTATGAGATTTCAAGAAACCTAAAAATGGCGATAAAAGTGTACCAAAGGTCCATACTATGATACCATACAATATAAGGTCAAAATGTTTCCAATAATACATTGCAGCGATGATGTCACAATCAGTGACGCAACTGTCACTTGATTTCTGTTGATTACGTTACTGATGACTCTCAACATAACAACCGGCTACCATAGAAACAGTTACCATACAGTACGTGGAGAGTGGATTTGTAACTAAATCACCCCGGGAGTGGAGTTATCATCCAAGCTATAACTTTCAAATTGTGTACATATCGACAAAAACACAAGCAATGTTTCAGCCAATGGACCTCCGGGTTTAACCCGGAGGTGCATTGGCTGAAACTTTGCTTCTACTGGTTATGCTTTACAACAAATTTGCAATTATTGCTTGAGTGGAATCTCCGCTCTGTGGGTGATTTAGTGATAATACACTCTCCACGTACTGTATAAATCAAGATGGCGGGGGCGTGCTGCACATGTGCAGATTCTTTAGAGACAAAGACTTTACAATATGTCCACGTGAGTAATCGAGATTAACCCTTTACCCAACGAATCGCCCGCATCCGCCCGCGTAATATGCAACTTCAGCAGCTGAAAAAATATTATTTTTCGACAAATTTCAACAAAACCATATCATGTGACCCCTCTTTGGAACGAGCTCGTCGAGCTCGTTCCAAAGAGGGGTCACATGATATGGTTTTGTTGAAATTTGTCGAAAAAAATTAAAAAATGGTATTTAAAATAATAAATTTTGATATCGTCTGCGTTGGGTAAAGGGTTAAGTGCCTTGCCAAAGGATACAACGTGGAGATCGAACCGTAAACCTCCAATGAAGTTAAAGTCTATGATTTGGACAAAATACAGGAACATGTAAACGCATGTGTTAGTAGTGAAGGCAGGCAATTTGGGACCCAAAGATTTTGGGTCCGTTTCAGTGTTTACCGTATGTGAACCCACGGGGGAGAAACTGAAATTATACAGCGCTGTGATCACAAAAAACGGAGTGAGAATTTCGATGGAATCTGACTGAGTCGCGATCCTGTCGAAATTATCATCCCGAGTTTCACCCCACAACGCTGAAGAACCTCAACCGTGAGAACGAAAGACGAAAACACGGAATCGTTTATTTTTCATGATTCGATCGTGATTTCGCAATATTGTATTTATGAAATTACAACCAACTGGTGAATGAGTGTGTCGGGATCCGATCGCAATTTGTTCGAAAAAAATACAATTTTTGTGAATACATAGAGAGTAATCGTTTGACTGGACTGAACGTGAAATAATTCATGAGAGGTGAGGGACGTTGTTCAAACACGAGTGCGCGAATGCGCACGAGTGTTTTACAATATAGTCCCTCGCCTCGAATGAATTATTTCAAGTAACCAGAGCAGTCAAGCGATTACTCTGTTTATTACTTTTCATTTTTAACGATAATTATATTATTTAACCCTTTACCTAACGTAACGGCCAGCGCTATTCTCAAAAATCGCCAATTAATTTTCATTAATATAAAACATAAGTCATGACCCCTCATTGGAACGAGCTCGTTCCAGTGAGGGGTCATAACGAATGTTTTAGAGACAAAAAATGAAAATAATAGCTATTCAAGAATTTTCTTTGCAAGTGTCGTCTGCTTTTCATATTAGGTAAAGGGTTAAAAAAAACCCCAAAAAACAATGAAATCCCCATTACATCCACGACAAAGCGTCTTCGTTTGCGCGCACGGATACATGACACAATTGTTGATTGTTTAATTCACTTGTGAAGTTATCGTTTATAATCAAACCAGGAAATCCCTGTAAATCGCACTTTGGAAAGTAGTAAAGTATTGTAGGTACTAACAGGAGACTGAAAGAAACTTATGCCATGATACACCCGACTCCTTGGGAAAACACATAGCGAACTGATAAGTTCCCTAACAACCAAGTTTCAAAGAGAAAAAGACACGGAAGATTGAATGTATTTCGTGGGCAGCGGAGATCGAAATTGTAGACATGGGCAAAGTAACTGCAAAATTAAGCGAGATTTGAACAACATTCGTGAGTGTGACTGTACACTGCAAAAAATATAGGTTCTCTTTAGAACCAAAACTGGTTATAATCTTATCCCTGGGATGGAACCAGTTCTGTTTAAACAGTATTTATTTCAAATCAAATAAATTTATAAAGATTAACATTAAATCTTAACAAAATTAAACATAAATTGAGGGGGGTTTCAGCCGTAAGTTTAGAGCTTATACGAAGTTGTCTGAAATCATTATAAAGCAAAGGAGATAAAAACAGTTGGCATATCGAACCAGTTTTGGTTCTATACAGAACCAAAACTGGTTCGATATGCCAACTGTTCATATCTCCTTTGTTTCAAAATGTTTGGCGACTGCGTTGAATAACCTCTAAGTTTACTGCTGAACCTACTTCAGTTCATGTAATATTCTGTTAAAATTGAATGCTAATCTAGGTAAATTTATTTGATTTGAAATAAATACTGTTTAAACAGAACTGGTTCCATCTCAGGGACAAGATTAGAACCAGTTTGGGTTCTAAAGAGAACCTATATTTTTTGCAGTGTATGGGGAAAACGTATTGCGAACTATACCACTCTCAAATATCAGTGAATCTTACCCAGTGTTGTTCGTATCCAGTGTTTTCCACCAACGGTATTTCTTGGATGTGTGTTGGTTGGGAGGGGGATTTAGAATATTTTCCACTGACGATTTCTTCAAGAAAGTTATTTTTTGAAAATATGACTTTACGCTACACAGTAGTATCTCTTACATTCTATAGACCCGGTAGAAATAAGTTGTAAAATAACCACAAAAATCATTGTATTTTAATTCTTTGAACACGCGAGACCGCATTTCGTGCCCAGAAACATGATAGGTCATAACTTTATTAACCCTTTACCCAACGTAACGGCCAAAACCGGCAAGCACTATTCTTAAAAATCGCCAATGAATTTTCATTATTTTTTCATTTTTTGTCTCAAAAACATAGGTTATGACCCCTCATTGGAACGAGCTCGTCGAGCTTGTTCCAATGAGGGGTCATAACCTACGTTTTTGAGACAAAAAATGAAAAAAATTAGTTATTCAAGACTTTTTTTTGCAAGTGTCGTCTCCTTTTCATGTTAGGTAAAGGGTTAAGAAGAATGGCTGCTAAGTGACTGTGTGGGGGTAGACCAATCAATATTTTCAACGTGCAGCGTCAAGGCTACACCTGAAAACATGAATTGGTCTTCCCCGAAATAATGAATACTGACGCTTCCAATTGCTGCCATTGAATTATTTATTTATTTATTGGTGTTTAAAGGTCATATACTTATGCACAATGGCTAATCATGACCGTGACAGTTTTACGGGTGGGGGAAGCCGGAGAGAACCATCGAGCAGCGACGAGCAACTGCCAGCTCCCCAACATCGTAACACCGCACTGCAGCACAGGCAGGGTTAGGTTGGTTGAAGACATGCGTACCATCGACGTGCAGTACCCCTTAGTACACGGCGTCATCGTGCCCCCCCCCCCCATATGGACAACCGGGGTTAAGTGCCTTGCCAAGGGCACAACGCGGGAGTCCGAATTGATCGCTCACACGGTCACCCATCCAATGATTAACCGGGCTCGACGTTGCTTAACTTCGGTGACCTGACGAGAACCGGTTACCACAACGCCACCTCGACCCCCCCCCCCTTCCATTGAACTGACGTGGGAGATTAAATCAAGGATCAAAGGGTTAATTCGTCTGATAATTCCAACCTTTGACATAATTTCCAACAGAAATCTTCCTTTCTAAACATCTCTAAGACCTTCCCAAGAAACGATGTCAAAGGTTGGAATTATCAGTATTTATTTATTTATTTATTGATGTTTAAGGTCACATTTTTATGCACAATGGCTAACCATGACCAAGGAATTATCAGTAAAGGGAAACTGTAAGATAAGGTTACTAGTGGTTATCATGCAACTTATTTCATCCAGTGCTGTGGTTTGATGTAGAACACAAAAAAAAACGGATGAGAGTATGGGAAAACAAACCACGAAGAAGAAAATACACGAAGGTTATGGAAAGTAAATCATTTGGAGTAGTAATAATCCTGGTCGTGTTGGCAAACTACTCATGGCCTCGACCTGAGGGAGAGCGTGTATCAAGTCTGAGCCTGAAGGAAAACCTGCAGCGAACTGAAGTGCTCACTGGTGCGGAAGTGTAAGGACTGAAACTTTAGGAGTTTGAGACTGAAAGAAATTTAAGGCATGGTAAGCCTGGTTCTGAAGGGAAACTAGCTCCCGCCTCCTTGCTCTAACTTCTCATGTTGTGGTGCTCTGTGCAACGTCTGTTACTTTTTATAAGTATTTAAAGCCCGCTAGATCACCGAAGTAGGAGTCTCTCAACACTTAGAACATAATTTGAAATTTGTTAGCGTTTACTGTGTTTACGATCGAAGAGAAATTCGTATGGAACAGGTGAACAATAATATATTCACAACTATAGACCTCTTTGAAGACAAGTTATCGATGTAATAGTACACTATCCTTCCGCTGGGAGGCTGGTCGTATTCCACCCTCATGTAACTCCTTTTCCCCCTTACTGCAAAAATGTGAATAAAAACGGAGAGAAACTATTTGAAAAAGTATCCGTGTCGTTTGAAGAATAGCAACTAAGCAATGTTGGAAGTTAGTAACTTGGCATGCGTCATATACAGTACTATCGCCGTGGACTGGTCACTTTCCACGGGTGGGCAATATTTACACGAACGCAATAATATTAGATTCCAAACACCAATTAAAGGAATAATCATCAACATTTTAATTAATGAAGCACCGGGTACAACCCGGTGCTTCATTAATTACAATTTTGCTGTTGCTGACGATGATTTTTATTATCTGGTAAACTTATACGTGACATCACTACCCACGCTTGGATTACGACCAGTTCACGATGACTGTACAATAAAGCGTAAAGATGATAAAAAAGTTGTATACATTATCATTAACTGTTTGACCCTTTTCATGCACGAGTTCCTGAATAATATCGTGGCGTCGATAGCAATTGAACGCAACCATTTGATATTTATGTGGAGATTCCGTAAGAATTTAATCTTTCAGCACTAGAGGGTATCTCTGACTTTTCAACCCGAAAGGCTAGTCCAAAATACATCGTTGAACTCTGTTTCATGTGTCCTTCAAGTAAATGTCGTCCAATTTTCACTTCAATACAGAGGCGCGGCTGCATGTAAATATTATGGAAGTGATAGTTTTTGATTAAGCATATTTTATTGGCATTCATGGCAAAGTGAAGTGGAAGACAAGTCCTTAACACTTTGCAGTCCCTCCTCGCGGGGGACAATGATACCAAAGTTCAAATACAACGGGGAAGCAAACAATAATGAGACATTGTAACTGTTGCGAACAAATTAACATAGTGAAGATAGTAAAGGAAAGGCAGATGGGAAGATTAGTGTTCAACCGATTGCCAAAAACGGCCGCTGACCGATTACTGGTTATTTGAGCTAACAATCGGCCGATTCCAATGCCGATTCCGATTATAATACCATGCACTCCTAGAGAAGTCGAGGCTCGCAAAGAACTACATTAAATTGAACTTATTTTACAGGTTCACAGTCCGCTCACAACTAGATGAGTCGAGACTCGAAAGAACTACATTAAATTGAACATATTTCACAGTGTTAAACTCTGTTGACTCAGGTCCAGTCAAATTACCAGTCGCGCATACTTGGGTGGTAAACGTGGCTCTCAGAGCCACGTTTACCACCCAAGTGCTCGCAACTGGGAATTTTTACTTTTTTACTGCGACCTGAGTTAATGGCGTGCAACCTTCATTTTCCGGTATGAACTGGCGATTGCCGCATGTTCGCTCAATTGTAAGCTTTGCATGTCGTTTAACTTGTATATCCCGTAAAGGGGCGTCTAGAGACATCTTTTATTTAGTTTACAAAGATGTCAAAGATTAAGAATACACATTGTGGTGGTTCTGCAACTTTATTGAATGGTATCATCGACATTATTTTACATTAACAATGGAACAATTGAAGAAGATAATAAAATGCGGTTTATGAATCATCACAAAATGCTTGGTAGCAATAGGTTGAACCGATTTTCCAGGAGCCATTTCCGTTGTCATCCGATTACCCACAATCGGCCGATTCTGGTGGCCGGTTCCGATCATCGGTTGAACACTGAGTCGAATGGCTGCCAAATTGCTGCCACAGAACGGCCATGGAAGATACCACCAGTGTTCAAAGGTTCAAACCTTCATTTGTATAATGGGAAAACTTTGCTGCTGAGAACTTTGGTATTTTGACGTGAGACCGCAGACAGATGGTTGACACACTAATATTTTCACCCTTCACCTGACACCGACACATTTATTGAACAACTATACATTTTATGGATTTTTGGCATCAAACACTTGGCTTACGAGCTCGTACCAGTCGGAAGGCGTACGCTATGAGCTCGTTCCAGTGAGAGGGTATAAGCTATGTTTTTGAAGTGAACATTGCAAAATTAGTAAAATTTTGATTGCCATTTTTTGTGAATAGACATTATCAGTATTCCCCATGTTTATTCACGTGGGGATGGGGGTGGGGGGGGGGAGGGGGCTCACGTCACATTTGTTTCCAAAACAATAAAGATAATAAAGAGAAGAGGGAGAGATAAAACCGTATATGAAAAAAGAAGAGATAAAGAAAAGTAAAAGAAAACAAGAGTAGTGTTAGAAGAAAAACAGAAGAATAAGCCTTTTTCGAAACTGCCATCTTGGACTTTAATCTATGCAAGGTCACAGGTCGCGTGGTGTAAACAAAGCGATTTCCATGTTCATCACTTTGAGTTCTGTGTCAGCTTAATAAACTAGTTTTGAGAAATATCAAGTTTAAATTCGTAAAACCGATGTCGCCATTCGAATTCACTGAAGGGGCAACCCTAGACGATGTTAAACGAGGGAATACCGAAGGTTTATACAGTTTTTCTTTTACGGAGGCGAGGGCTTGTTTTGAGTGACAACAAGGACACGTGATCCACGGAGTTTCTCGGCTTGGGAAATCCCCGAAAGTTGTTGAAAACAGTATCCATGACCACGGAGAATGACATAACGTGCATTCAAACACCATTTATGTCTCTAGGCACTCAATTCAAAATAAAGAAAGTTCTCATACATTATTGCTATTGCCTTAGACAAATGGTAACAATGACTAAATGTTTTTTGAATTCTCATTAATGAACGCAATGGGGTCCGAAGCACTTCACCCACTCTCTTCTCCCATTGCTAACAACGTGTTTTCTTGAAATGTTTACACCTCGCGACCTGTAACCTTGCATAGATAAAAGTCCAAGATGGCAGTTTCGAAAAAGGCTTATTAACCCAGAAAAAAACTGACATCACAAATTATGGAATGCTTAAAAGACACAATTCTACCGATTGCCCGACTTCAATGGCGCACAGTGTATTGCCGGTCTGATATATTATTAAAGAATTTTATAAAGCGATCCGAATAGCGGATCATTTTTCGAGAAGCTCTTATGATGAATGCCATGGACAGAGAATGTTCGTCTTTGGAAGAGATTCACAGTAGTTAGCTACCCTTCATTTTCTTAATTTGCTAGTGAATTTAACACTGAGGGTATTGAAATTTCATATAAAAACTGAAATTTTCGAAATGTTAGCAAAATTATATCATCTGTGTGCGCATCATTTCACAAACTTCACACATTTTCTTGTAGAGCAGTATAAAAATACAGAAGCTGGCATTTTACAGTTTACCCAACGAATCGCCCGCATCCGCCCGCGTAACATGCAAATTCAGCTGTTGAAAAAATATTATTTTTCAAAAAATTTCAACGAAACCATATCATGTGACCCCTCGTTGGAACGAGCTCGTCGAGCTCGTTCCAATGAGGGGTCACATGATATGGTTTTGTTGAAATTTTTTGAAAAATTTCAAAAAATGATATTTAAAATAATAAATTTTGATATCGTCTGCGTTGGGTAAAGGGTTAAACGTTTGACTATAATTCTCTCTTTGAACCAATTTAAAAATAAGAAAACGGCGCGTTCACCACCTTTTGATGTTCTGCATTTTTTTTCTCTTCATTATATCAACAGTGTTCGCATCCTGACATATACTACTGAAAGTTTGCTAAACATCAAGTATATCCAACTACCTCTTTTACCTTTTAGTTGCAATATTGTAATGAAAAGTGTATATATGTTTTATTTAATTATATCTTTAATGATTAAAGTACAGAAATTAAGATTATATTTGTGATTGACATTATTTTTTAGCTTTTGAATACGATAACCATGGAAAATGGATATTATTGGTAAAAGAGGAAATTTTTCAATATGCCAAAAAGTTGACGGAGCGAACTGGTATGGGTTCATTATCTAGTATGAGACCCATTACTGTTAATTACAATTTGACAACGCCTTCTCATGCTCCTAATCAGGTTCCTGGTGGTCCTTTGTGGGATGTTGTTCCATTCTTGGACCAGCATGGCACCAAGCTCATGGACACTTCTTGGCTGGACTGCAAGCCCAAATTGCAAGCTGCAACTCATTCCAGACATGTTCGATTGGATTGAGGTCAGTGGATCTTGCTGGCTAGTCCATACGCTCAATCCCCTCCATCTTTCGGTACTTCCGGACAGCATGGGCAACATGAGGATGGCCATTATCGTCCATCAGAATGAAACTATCACCTACTGCACCTGCATACAATCTGACGTGGACATCTCATCAATATACCGCTGTGCAGTCAATGTACCACGTTCCCTGCTGATGCCGCCCAGACCATGATTGGCCCTGCACCATAGCGGTCATGCTCAGCAATGTTGGTTGCATGGAATCGCTCTCCTTGTCTTCTCCACACCCTAGAACGCCTGTCTGTGTGGTCTAGGCAGTACCTTGACTCATCTGTAAAAAAGGACAGGTCGCAAATCTTCTCTGGTCCATCCAACATGGTTCATGGTCCATTCATATCGTGTCTGATGGTGCTTTTGGGAGAGCGGAATGCGAATTCATGGTTTTCCTGACCACCTTCGTGCAACCATGCCCAGATAGTGTGCGTCGAAATATTTACCCCGGATGCATTCTGAAGGTCACTGCGAAGCTGGGTTGCTGTGGCAAAGCGGTTCCTACGGGCCTGAATGATCAAAAACCGGTCTTCAGCTGCAGATGTTGCAGATCTCTCTGCCACCGCCATGCCGTCTTACTCGTGTGCCATACTGCTGAAATTTTGCCCAGGCTCTGGTGATCACCGTATGGTCATACCAAGGGCTTCACCAACCTGGCGATGGGTAGCCCCTTGCTCCACCATCCGTACAGCCTGCCACATTTCTGCTTCAGAAAAATGTCTTTTTACATTTGCAGTTGTCATATTCAATTATTAAATCACAAGGGTTTGTGTTGAAATGAAGATTGAACACCCTACACATGTCATGTACATGTAGACAGTACACGAAAACATGAAAATCAAGGGGTACATGCTTTCCATGACTGTCACGAAACGTCTGCCTGTCAAGAGAGCTAATGTAAACACTGGGGACCATATCAATACATTCCTCAATCATATCCACCAAAAATATCGCAAATATGTCACAAGCAAATTTCACAATGATGTGTCAAATATTTGGTGCTTAGCAAACTTTGAGTAGGATACTTTATCTCGCATATCAAGAACGATAACCCGACATCAGGGACGACATACATTATATAGGGTTTACCTTTCGACTCCACCCCATACCTCCGGTGGGCAGTATATTAATAAATATATCGACTTCAAAGACAGATGAACGATATGATGAACTTTGTTGATTTATGAATAATGTACACTGTTAGGGAGAAGTATAGATCAAGGATGGAGGGGATTACGTGTTTTTTTCTTTTAGAAATGCTGTAAGTTTATCAAGGAACTTATACAATTGTATTTGTACCGCTAGATTTCCATTGAATAAAGCACATATCTTGTAAATATTTGGGTTTTGAGTGTTCAAAGGTCACTCAGTGCAAATAAGTGATAGGACTAATCAAGATCTGCTTATTCTAATAAACTGGTAAAGTGCTAAATTATTTTTGGCCATCAAATCTTGTACACATGTCTTTGCCTTGTTAACATTTATGGGAGAGTGCCTATGGGCACTCTCCCATAAATTTTAACAAGGCAAACCCTTACAGACTAAATAATATCACTTCAAAGATAATACAAAGCACATCCACTGAACATGAGCCTTCAAGCTGTGGTACCTGCACTTCAGAATAAAGCCCAAATATGGGCTTCCAGCACTCTACCAGTTAAAAAAACAATTTTAGAAAATATCAGTTGTTTATAAACATTAACTGAGGACATATCAATGCTGATATTATAATGGGGGGGGGGGGGGGGGCAGTGAGGGGGCGGGGGCATACATACCCCTGCTTGAAAGAAAAAGTTTGAAGGTTCTGAAAGCTTTTTTTAATAATTTTAGTAGACTTTGACTGGTGTACAATACACACACATGAAAATCATCACAAAGTTTTACAATAAACATATTTATCATATGACTCGTCCGTTTTGTTCACTTTAAAACATTTGCTATTTTGTTTTCATATTAATCAGTGATAATTAAAGCCATCCGTCAATTTCATTGGTCAGTTTCAAAACTAGACAATTTGAGTGGCTGAACAAAATACAACTGGACCACATTTTCATAATTTGCATAATTAGAGTTGGAAGCTTTCATTGGTCAATTTCAAAACTGGACAATTTGATTGGCTAAACAATATACAACTGGGTCACATTTGCATAATTTCAGTAGAGAGAATTTACGTTATCTGTCCTATTTAGAGTGGGTTATATTGTATTAATCTTTTACCTACAAGAAAAACGCCATTCATGTTTTTTTTTATATTTTCACTTTTTGCTTCCAAAACATAGGTTATGACCCCTCATTGGAACGAGCTCGATGGGCTCGTTCCAATGAGGATTCATAACCGATGTTTTGGAAGCAAAAAATGAAAATTTTTAGTTATACAAGGATGTTTTTTCTAAGTGCCGTCTGCAACTCAAGTTAGGTGATGGGTTAAAAAGTCATACTAAGTGGCTAATTTGCGCGTGTGTGTGTCATATGATACATAGAACATGAAATGAGTGTTTTTCTCATATAATATTTATGAAACTCGTCCGAATTGTCCATTTGGGCTCGCCAGAGGCTCGCCAAAACGGAAAATTCTTAAACTCGTTTCATAAATATTATATGAGAAAAACATTCATTCAATATCCTCTATATATCTACTGACATAAACGGTAGACCGATCAGATTATTCTATGGTAGGATATTCTACAAGAGCATCTCCTACAGCATTATCTCTTCCCGAAATATACCTAATGTCTAAGCTATATTTTTGCAGGGCTGACCTCCACTGTAATAATCTTTGATTTTTGTTTTTCATTTTATTGATAAAAGTTAGAGGATTGTGATCGTTATAAACTGTGATTGGGAACACAGTGGTTCCGAGATATGCATCAAAATGGGTTAATGCCAAACTTAAAGCCAAAGTTTCTTTTTCTGCTATGGATCAATTCTTTTGATGTTTGAGAAATATTCTGGAGAAATAACACAGAAGTTGATCAATACCTTCGGAATCTTCCTGGGCAACATACTCACCGGATCCATTGTGGCTTGCATCTATAAATAACTCGAAGGGCTTTTCATAATCAGGACTGACCCTGATGGGGGAATTCTCTAGTAATGTTTTAATTCTGTCAAAGGATTTCTGCCACTCCTCAGTCCAAACAAACTTAACTCTTTGCTCAATAAATTGATCAAAGGGGAGACAACATCTGAGAAATGTAAAGTATCAGCTTTTGTTCATCTGGGTGGGGCTTTATGTCTGAAGGAACTTTAGACTTAAAGTCTTCAATGAGAATCATTTCTTTTAATTTACCAAAACCATATCTAGTTTCTTTAGAATGGCACCACCTGTGAAATAAATTTTGTTTCTCTCGCAAAAACACATAAACTGGATTTTTAGCTTTATAATAGTGTCGAAATTTCTGACGATATGCCTCAGGAGCAAGTACATATGCCTTAAGTATCACCCATTTGACAGTTTCATAATCTCTACTCTGTTCAAGAGGTGTAGCTGGATATCATTTAGGCATTCTAAACATGTTGAAACATTTTTTCAGACTGACTGTAAGAAATATTTGTCCAGGCATTTTTCATGAAAAGGAGGGACTGGCATAATATGTTTTGGCACATCAATTTTATTTGCTGGAAAGGGTTTTTCTCCTGACCCTTATTTTCAAGTTATTTCAGCCTAATTTCTTTTTAAATTTCTAGTTCTTTAAAACGAGCTTCTAATTCTTTTAATTTCATTTCATTTTCCTGCTTTTTCATTTCTTCTTGCAGTTCTATTCTTTTTAATTCCAATTCTAATTTTTTCAGTTCAAAGGCATTAGTGGGGTTTGGTTCGGAAGGCGAATTTCAGTCTGACAAGAGACTTTCCCCAGTATAATGATTAACAATGGCCTGTTTAAGTTCATATTTGTTCAGACTGGGAGAGAAAGGTAATGTACGATACTGAGCCAGCTGGAATAAACCTTTCATTTTAAGAGAGTCTAAAAGGGCCAAACTGGGAGTGCTTTCAAGCTCGGAAATAACTTCTGCCACAATAAATACCACGATGAATAGTTTGCTGGTTCTCAGATTATGCGAGTAGTAACATTGAATTTTTTAAAATAAATTTAAATGCTCGAATATTGAGCCAAAATGACAATTGCAATATGCAAATAAAGCTTCCTCGTTATCTTTTAATCAATCCCGGACGAGCCCCCAATTTCTGTTACGGTGTGAAAATAACAGTAATGGTAACAGAAAAAAATCAATCTGAGCAACAACAACAAGCACTCCAATTTAACTATTCTGAAATTTAATAAAAAAATATAATATGAAATGAAAATGATACAACATCTTTTACATTTATGATTTACAGAAAAGTAAAACAGAAATACTTATCAGTTTGTCCAAAATAAAGTTCAATAGTCTCCAGTAATCCAGCGCTGAAGAAACTTTCCAGCAGTTTTTCTAATGCCCAAGAATAATGTGCCCGCAGAAACAGTATCGAATAAATTGCAATCGAATGTTCGTTCAAATTGCAGCAGTCTTCAATACAATCCAATAAAGCTTTCAACAAAATTCAAATGGAATTAATATCCAATAAGTATTTCCTCCACAGGTAGTTTTAAAATAATCCAGTAGAATTCTGGCTTTTTACAAAAGTAAATTCTCGTTCACAAGAAGAATAAAAATAAATTTCTCCAATGTTCTTTTTTCCATTGATTGTTAGTGGCTGAATAAAGTCACCCCATTAAGCTTCTAGATAATTCTGTCTAATTTCAAGTAAACAAGTGTGATCCAATTAAATAATCAGTGAGCTAAAAATAGATTCTGTGTAAAGATGTCTTTAAACATGTTGATAGGCACATTAAAATGTCATTCAGTGGAAATAAGTGACCATCCTAATTTAAAAATACTTTTAGAAAATATTAATTGTTTATAATTATAACTAAGGACATATCAATTCTGATACTATAATAGGGGAGGGGGAGGGGCAAACACATAGTTAACCTTTACCCAACGAATCGCCAGCATTCCGCCCGCGTCATATGCAAACTCAGCAGCTGAAAAAATATTATTTTGCGAAAAATTTCAGCAAAACCATATCATGTGACCCCCTCTTTGGAACGAGCTCTCGTCGAGCTCGTTCCAAAGAGGGGTCACATGATATGGTTTTGTTGACATTTTTTTTAAAAATTTAAAAAATGATATTTCAAATAATAAATTTTGAAATCGTCTGCGTTGGGTAAAGGGTTAATATTCATTTTGTTAGAGTCCACAAGAAAAACGAAGAGAATGATAATACGTTTAGATCATTCTTTATTATTGCCGTTCAAATACTCCATTAAACCACTGAAACCGCAAATTCAGGCTCATGATACGCCCTAATTTCTTAAAGTAAATTGGATGTTCAGTGATTCTGTGAAAATATTCATTGGTCTAACCACATGTGATAATCAATATACATGCTCTTCAGTTATAGTAGAGGGTAACCTGCACCTTTTACATCTTTTTTTGAAAGGCGCTTTTAAGGAAGGCCAACATCAATTATTTCCTTCAGAGGCTGGTGTGGTGTAACCGAGTGCTGTTTTCTCGGCCGATATAAAATTAAGCAAGTACTAACCCCTTTAGTTATTAAACCACAACAAATAATTACAAAGTGTTCTGAGATCTATTTCATTTTGCTAACAGTGTTATTGTTTCTCATTCTTTCCATAAAGTAAGAAGTTTCATCATCTCCATGATCAGCTATCCGAACGTATCCGCAGGGACGTAGCTAGAGGCCTTTTAATGGGGGGGGGGGGGGGGGGGGGGAGGGGGGGTAGACCCTTTGAAATTCTAACTGGGAATCCCGACACATGAGCACCGTAGGATGGTAGGCTGCCAAAGGCGCGAATCTTTAGCAGGGGGTCTGGGGTCCTCCCCTGGAAAATTTTGAAAAATTGATGTGCTCAGATGCGTTTTCATGGGTTCTGGTAATAGTTATAAGGCTAATTTTCAGTTCGATATTCAGTGATTTTTTTTGTAGGGAAACATTTTTAATTCGAGTTGGATACAAATTTTCAATGTCTTCCTTTGCCCGAATTGTCCCCAGTGGCTCGTACGCCTCCTGTCTGACGCACAAATTTGAAACATCGCCTTTGGGAAAGTGGGAGTTTTGTGTTTCTAGAGCATTTCACAGGCACTTGACATGACAACAAGTACTTTTTTATTAACCCTTTGAACCCGTAAGACCGCTTTTCCGGTCCAGGATCATGACACACCACCATACATTTAAAAAGTAGAATGGCTGCTCAGTGAATTTGTAGGGTAGACCAATCGATATTTTCAACGTGCAGCCCAAAGGCTGCACGTTGAGAATATGGATTTGTCTACCCCAAATGGTGATTATGGACTCTCAGTCTAATTGATGTCATTCAGGACGCATGGAGTCGGAATTCTTTGACCCGATTTTCACCCGAAAGTCTCGGTAATCGGAATATTTCCTTATTATGGTCCTCCAGTCGGAAAAATAGGTTTGTTAGTGAATTATACCGTATATTCAGTAGCTTTTAAATTTCTAACTGTTGATATTTTTGCCCTCCGAATTTCCAACTATTGAGGTTTTGACAAATATTGGGGGTGGGGGGGGGGCAGCCCCCTCCCCGTCGCGACGTCCCTGCGTATCCGTTACCTCTCTGTGTCGGGTAAAGGGTGTGATGACAAAGAGAGTCGCCTTCCCGTTCATACCTCGATCTGGCCACGAAATACTGACATCTTTGTGTCAAGACTTCGTAAAAAACATTCCGAAATCAGGACTGAATCAAGAAAAACAATCGAATAAGGAATCTAAGATTGAATATTGCAGAATTTCATTTTCTTCAGGTAAAGAGTCTGCAGTGGCGTGAGGAGAAATGTGGATAGATTTTAAAATGTCCCCTTCCGCTTTTGCAATCAGATTACTGCGTGCTGTTGTTCAAGTCGCGTTTGCATTATTTTGCCACGAACTCCCGACGAGGTTTTGGTGGGCTTATAGTCGAGGTCTCCATCCATACGTCCAGGGACGTGGCGACAGGGAGCGGCTGTGTGTGTGAGGGTGGGTGGGGAATGGGGTGGGGTGGGGGTGTCACCCCAATCCTGGCCAATGTTTCCTATAGTTGGAAATTCGGAGGGCAAGTCTTGAGTAGTTCGAGATTAGCACTTTGAGACCAACTTTGAATTTCTCGATGAGAACACAGAGAGGTGGAACTGTACTTGTTTATTATGTTAAAATTGTCCTGTTTTACTTGACAAATAGGAACCGGGAACAATCACCTTGGTGAAAGTTCTCTAAAAGGGTCAGCACAGGTATCAACGATTGACTAACTTGACTTTATACTTGCATTACGGCCATCATAGTGCCATAGATGTTGGATATGACTTTAAACACCAATAAATCGATAAGTCTCATCAATCCAGCACGAGTGCCATCGCGGAAGGATAGAACTGGAGACTGCGCCCCTCATTCTATCCTTCCGCGCTGGCACTCGTGCCGTATTGATGAATGCATTCACATATCGTGGTGTTCAGTATTTATTGATTTTATTTATTTCATTCCTTTTTTACATTTACATGGGGTAAAGTACAAAGAGTAACAGTACAATATACATGAGTTTATGTTACATGTCCACGGTGGGTATTCACAAATTATACATGTTCTCTCTATCCCCTCTTTCTCTCCCCCTCCCCTCTCTCTTTCATCCGCAGGACAACAATTTATGACCACTCAATTCAAACTGTGTGGTAAACTTCCCGTAAAACGGTTCGTTATTTAGGGGTGCTGGAATTTGGGTGCCATGGGTCGTGATGGTAAAATGAACTGATTGGATGATCTAGATAAATGTAACAAGAAAAACAGTGACCGGAATAGGGTTAGAACTATCCTGAACAGGACAGAAAAGCTAAATATGGTAACAAAACTGTTCAAACTGATAGGCTCTTCTAGTATACCGGAGTATACCCCTGAACAAACGAACAGGGTCGGGGAGACGAACACTCTTGCATAGATAGAGAAGGTTGGAACTAGTACAACTTGTTGTGTTAATTCTACAAAGTAAACAAGGATTCTGTAACAATCCAGTGCCTTGTAGCACTATTTTTAAAATCCATGGTATTGCGGTCCAAAAAAAGAGATTCAGCAGGAATCCGAGCCAAGTAAACAATTATCGGGTTGTTTGTGGTAATTAGATTTACTCTAGTTCAATCGAACTTACCCCCAGGGCCCTCTCGGCGCTATAGCACTGCGTGCAACTTTTATAAGCTATGGTAAGGCGATCGCGAAAAAGGATTCTGGTAGGCTCCTGCGAAAATTCGAAATTCGATTCGAAAGTCAATATTCGATTCGATTCGAAATGGGAAATTCGAATATTTTCGAATATACTTCGGCCATAACCGTAAATGTTTACAGATTGTAATTTGTCACATTATTTTATATTGAGTATTGTTCTGAGTAGAAATGTAACTGACTTGAGCAGTAACAGTGTTTGTAGCGATGTAGCTACAACTGTTGTAGTTACTTTGCTACAAACACTATTAACTCTACAACTGTTCATTTCAACTTATTATGCATTATGATCAGTGACCAGTATTTTTCCAAGAAAACATGTGATAAAAGTGAAGTATTAGCCCTACCAGAAGGTTCGTTTAAAATGTTTATTGCTGCTGTGTTGACGCAACAATGTCAACAATTCGAATAGTTTCAATCAATAGCTAGTATATTGTTTTTATATCATCAATTTGTAGTGTGGAAAGTGGTGAGGAGAAAATTGCAATCTACATAATTGTGAGTCTTTTAATAATCGGGGTTATTATTTTAGAAAAAAAAACTTTTCTTTTGACGACGTATCCATTAACTATGATTCGATTCGAAGTTTGATTCGAAATTCGATTCGTTTACACAATTCGATTTGATATTCAATTCGATCAAATTCACGGGTCCCTAGATTCTGGATGAATCCGTAGTAAATAAAGTCGTTTTTGTGGTTTGGAGAGATTGTCGGGATGTTTGTGGTAATTTTACGAATTGGGAAACTACTCTTGTTCAAAGAAACATACCCTCCGAACATACCCCCGTCTTATTGTAGGCCTTCGGGTAACATAGCCACCACGTGCTGCCATAGAAACCAAGATGGCGGCATCCAGTATACAAAAAGGGCGACGGAAACACGTATCACCATAACACGCGCTGCGTATGTGCTCTAGTACCACGTATCAATATAGGGATGACGTCACAAGATGGCCGCTCACGTGGGTTACCATGGCAACCAGACATGACGTCACATGAGATCATCTATGAGATCACCCAGTTTAGGGGTGAAACGTGCGAGACATACTACTTCGAAACGTATACAGAAAAATATAAATGAAAGTTTTGTTCAAATGGGTGATTTGTTGGTATTTAAAAAACAATAACTGTCGTTATCTGAGAAAAATTCGCTTTAAAGTCAAAGCGTGAATGTTCTAAAATCTAGAAAATAAGTTTAATTTCGTTAGGTTTTGTGTATTTGAAGAAAAACAATCGACATTCGATTTTCCACCTGTCATCGCAGCTTCCGAATTGACATGGGTCAGAAAGCAACGTTTTGATTGACCGATTACGAAAATAATCAGAGTTTAGTTCTTTGATGGATCAATGACGTCAGATGCAAAACAAGTTTTACAGGTGGAGGAAGCCGAAGAACCCGAGGAGAACCACAGAGCATCGGCGAGCAACTGTTAGACTCCCCAACGTACTAACGTTCTAACTCCGCCCAAGCAGGTTTAGCGTTGGTTGAAGACAAGTGCGCCATCGACGTGCAGTACGCCTTAGTACACAGCGCTACAGCGCACCCAGTGACAAGCCCAAGGACACACCACCCTTACCCCTGGCGGGAATGGAACACTGGGCATTTCGGTTTAAAGTCCAATGCCGTAACCATTGATCCAGTGCGCTCACTCTGGATTTGTAAATATACCGAGAACTGAAGGAAAAGTAATAGGTGTGCAATAAAGGTCAAAGACGTGCATCTTCAAATCTTACATGTACATGTACTTCGCATTTACAGTACGTGGAGAGTGGATTGTAACTAAATCACCCGCGGAGTGGAGTTATCACTCAAGCTATACATTTTAAATTTTGTACACATGGACAAAAAACACAAGCAATGTTTCATCCAGTGGACCTCCGGGTTTAACCCGGAGGTCCACTGGCTGAAACTTTGCTTGTGCTGGTTATGCTTTGCAAGATATTTGCAATTATTGCTTGGGTGGAATCTCCACTCTGCGGGTGATTTAGTGATAATACACTCTCCACGTACTGTATTTATCATTACCATTATAAGTGATGCAGAAGATTAGAGAAAAATGACTCCTTCATCTTATCTTAGATTTACAAATTGCAAAAAAATGATTACTCATGGAAATACATTTACCTACGATTTTGTAAATATGATGATAACTTGTAACATCTGATCATTGTTTCGACTATTAGCCTACTGTTTGTAACATAAGATCATTGTTTTGACTATTAGCCTACTGCTTGTAGCATCTGATCATTGTTTTGACTATTAACCTACTGCTTGTAGCATCTGATCATTGTTTTGACTATTAGCCTGTTGCTTGTAACATCTGATCACTGTTTTGACTATTAGCCTACTGCTTGTAACATCTGGTCATTGTTTTGACTATTAGCCTACTGTTTGTAACATAAGATCATTGTTTTGGCTATTAGCCTATTGCTTGTAGCATCTGATCATTGTTTTGACTATTAGCCTATTGCTTGTAACATCTGATCATTGTTTTGACTATTAGCCTACTGCTTGTAACATCTGATCAATGTTTTAACTATGAGCCTACTGCTTTTAACATCTGATCATTGTTTTGACTATTAACCTACTGCTTGTAGAATCTGATCATTGTTTTAACTTTTAGCCTACTGCTTGTACCATCTGATTATTGTTTTGACTATTAGCCTTCTGCTTGTAACATCTGATCATTGTTTTAACTTTTAGCCTACTGCTTGTAACATCTGATCATTGTTTTAACTATCACCCTACTGCTTGTAACATCTGATCATTGTTTTAACTATCACCCTAGTGCTTGTAACATCTGATCATTGTTTTAACTTTTAGCCTACTGCTTGCAACATAAGATCATTGTTTTGACTATTAGCCTACTGCTTGTAGCATCTGATCATTGTTTTGACTATTAGCCTACTGCTTGTAACATCTGATCATTGTTTTAACTATGAGCCTACTGCTTCTAACATCTGATTATTGTTTTAACTATGGGCCTACTGCTTGTAACATCTGATCAATGTTTTAACTATCACCCTACTGCTTGTAACATCTGATCATTGTTTTGACTATTAGCCTACTGCTTGTAGCATCTGATCAATGTTTTAACTATGAGCCTACTGCTTGTAACATCTGATCATTGTTTTGACTATTAGCCTACTGCTTGTAGCATCTGATCAATGTTTTAACTATGAGCCTACTGCTTGTAGCATCTGATCAATGTTTTAACTATTAGCCTACTGCTTGTAACATCTGATCAATGTTTTAACTATGAGCCTACTGCTTGTAACATCTGATCAATGTTTTAACTATTAGCCTACTGCTTGTAACATCTGATCACTGTTTTGACTATTAGCCTACTGCTTGTAACATCTGATCATTGTTATAACTATTAGCCCACTGCTTGTAACATCTGATCATTGTTTTAACTATTAGCCTACTGCTTGTAACATCTGATCATTGTTATAACTATTAGCCTACTGCTTGTAACATTTGATCATTGTTTTAACTTTTAGCCTACTGCTTGTAACATCTGATCAATGTTTTAACTATCACCCTACTGCTTGTAACATCTGATCATTGTTTTAACTTTTAGCCTACTGCTTGTAACATCTGATCATTGTTTTAACTATCACCCTACTGCTTGTAACATCTGATCATTGTTTTAACTTTTAGCCTACTGCTTGTAACATCTGATCATTGTTTTAACTATCACCCTACTGCTTGTAACATCTGATCATTGTTTTAACTTTTAGCCTACTGCTTGTAACATCTGATCATTGTTATGACTATTAGCTTACTGCTACAGATTCAGGGGGGTTCAAAGAGGTCCCACTTCAGAAACTACCAGCAATATATTACCATCATTTATTACTTTCCAAATTGTTATTTACTAGGATTTCCGGGTTTGAGTATAAACGATACCTTCGCAAGTGAATTATGCAATCAACAATTGTGTCATGTATCCGTGCGCGCAAACGAAGACGCTTTGCCGTGGGTGTAATGGGGACTTCATTTTTTTTAACCCTTTACCTAACGCGAAAAGCAGACGACATTTGGAAAAAAAAATCTTGGATAACTATTATTTTCATTTTCTGTCTCAAAAACATAGGTTATGACCCCTCATTGGAACGAGCTGAAAATTAATTGGCGAATTTTGAGAATAGCATCCCTCACCTCTCATGAATTATTTCACGCAACCAGTCCAGTCAAGCGATTACTCTCTATTGATTGAAGAAGAAAATGTAGTTAGTGACCAAACTGAAATTGCACAACTTTTTCAGTGACTACTTTATCAGCCAGTGTAATACGATCGCCGAAGCAACGAGGGAGAAAATTTGACAATGAGAGCACAAAATCGATTAGATAAACATTATTCATTTGTTACCCTAATTTCTGTCTTTTTCTATCTCATTGGGCTTAGAAACTGAACCCCTACAACCATCAAGAATGACCAAAGGGACGTTAAGCTGAACACAATAGAGATATCAACATACAGGGACAAGGACGTGGCTAGAGGTTTCCGATTGGGGGTGGTGTAGGGTAGTGAATGTCAAACTGGGGAGGGGCCGAGAGGCGGCAAACACCCTCCCGGTCCTTCCCCCAGTTGTACATTCACTACCGAGAAAATTTTTGAAAATGAAGCCATGAAAGGGGGCATAAAATTGATTCTAGTAACTGAAATGCTAACACATTATTATAAAATTATCTGCTTGTTATTATTATTTGGTATTATTCTGGGAATTGAAGATGTGCTAAACAAATGCTTAAGCTTAGAACTTTGAACATTTCACGCTCTCCTAACATTAAATGAGATCTTATTAAGCAGGAATGACCAGTTTTCGATGTTTTATCATTTTGAAACTGTGAATGATGGAATTAACTCAGGAGGACGAATTTACTTGACGTGATTTCCTTGAAGTGCATTTCGATGATTTCTTTTTATATTACGATAAGTAAACGTACTATAACGTACTATAAAAATCTCGTACTAATTGACATCATGCACACTTATGAAGCTCGATATTGCGTACACTGTACTTGTAAATAGTAACAGTTGGAATTTTTGCCGATTTGAAACTTAGTTGGAAGTAAAGGAGACATCAGCATCACCAAAGAAGCTCTAAAATCCAGATAGATGGAATTTCCAACTACTCATTAACTTGCCCTCCAAATTTTCAACTAAAAGAAATTTGGCCAAGATTGGGGTGGGGGGGGGGGGGGGGACACCGTCGTGACATCCCTGGAGAGGGATTTTGTGGTGTCACACAAACCATTGCGTTTTTAGTTTTTGGAGCATTCAGGAGCCTGAAGTGTCGTTTACTACACGTTCATATTCTTAACATACAGAGAAACTGAACCGAGACCGAGATTATTTACTGAAACCGAACCGAAACCGAACCGAATCTGAAAAAAGTACTCCCCACCACGGCTCTACATGAGAATTAAATATAAAATGAAAAATCCGAGTGTAATTATTATTTTTAAGTGGGAACAAAACGTGAAATAGCTCCAGTATCATATAATTTGGTTGTGCTGTTATCTTGACAAAAGTTTCCTTTTCTTGTAAACAATAATGTGCGTGTTGTTTTTAAGCTTCGGGGAGACATTCATGTGTGACTATTTATTTATTTATTTATTTATTGATTTATTTATTAATTTATTTATTGGTGTTTAAGGTCACATATTTCTGCATAATAGTTAATCATGACCACGACAGTTTTAGCTTCCGATACAAGTTCTGTTCCTGAGAAAGAAACAAAACAACACTGTAGCTCTCAATCAGTTCCGGATGACTCCTCTCGTCAAACAGCAAGACAGGTCTACACTCGCTTCAAAGTTCAAACTCGTCTTCAATTTCAGAATCATTAGTATCACTCAATATTCATTACCTCCTTCAACAATTACTCCTTCTTTACTGCTGTCACCAGCCTCCTCTGCTGTAGGCAGAGGAGGCTGGTGGCGGCAGTGAAGAGAGAGTTGAAGCCAGGAGGAAGTAATAATAAAACTAGATTACGAAAATGACGACGGGTTGGATGTGGGTTTGGGTTCTCACACTTCTCTTAGGAAAAGATCTTTCCTTATGGAGATGGCAGATTTCAAATAATATACGTTCATTTTCACGAAAATAAATGTGTCTTGTTACTCTAGGAAATTTACTTAATATTATCAGAGACATTTTCGGGTTCCCGGTTCTGAGTGTAATAATTTCATTCTCATTCCCGTTATAATAGAAAATAATGGAATATATTAAACTCTGGGGAATTCCATATCAAGAAATCAGGAAAGTTTTTCGAGGATACTGGCACAATTCGCTACTTCCGAGTCATGATTGAACAAATATCCACTTGATGGAACGACCGGGGGTGGATTTATTCTTCACATATCAGTTTAGACATGAAAATCTAAAAAAAACCCCAGATACTCAGACAGGAAAATTGTCTGGGAACAGGGGGAACCCCAAGCATGGGTACATCGGCCTTGGTACTGCTTTCGTGGGATCTATGAGGAATTAAGGTGACACTATAGTTTTTGCTGTTCCATCGCATGCCCTTGATCAAAATAAAGTCCCTCTCAATGAAAATTTGTTTTGAATTTTTTTTTAAAAAGAATCCCACATAGGTCACAGGTAATGTTCTGCTTTATATTTGTGTAAACATAGAGTGACCTGAAGGCAATCCACGCTTAAGAACAGTTATTAATCCTTAACATGAACTCTGGCTATTTCTTTAGACTTGAGATGTATGGAGATTTGGAACGTGATTATTTTCATTGGAATGATCTCTAAAACTGCCTCCCAAAAATACTGAACACAAGGGGGAAAGAGTGATGTGATTGCTGTGGCTCCTATACAACATACATGATATTTCAAACGTGTATCATCACCAATCTCTAAAATTATTTTGTCCCAAGGGACACGTGTTTCCCCCTGTCTACAAACGTATTGTTTCCCGAAGATATTACTTTTTCTGTCTCCAAAATCAAATTTAAAAAAAATGTCTTTTGAAAACTGTTAATCGATTCACATTTTCCTTGAAATTTTTGCAAGATATGTTTGCTGTTGTCGTCTCATTGTCATATTTTCTCCCTTATTGACTCGTCAGATGTACGAGTCAATAAGGGTGGAAATGTGACGGGATGTATTCACCCCTTTCCCGGATAGACTAAGTAACAAGAGTCCATAGGGGGTCACTAGTCCATTTCCCTCTCGGTAAGGTAGTTTGATCAGTTTATGCCACAAAACTGTAAATTCATTTGGTCGGTTGCTGCTTGGTTGAAGTAACAACTAAGGGGGCGAGGTGGCGTTGCGGTGACCGGTTCTCGTCAGATCACCGAAATTAAGCAACGCAGAGCACGGTTATTTCTTGGATGGGTGACCATCTGAGCGATCGATTCGGACTCCCGCGTTGTGTCCTTGGGCAAGGCACTTCACCCCAATTGTCCACATGGGGTCACGATGGCTCCCTGTACTAAGGCGTACTTCACGTCGATGAAGAGCATGTCTTCAACCAATCTAACCCTGCCTGTGCTGCAGTGTGGAGTTACGATGTTGGGGAGCTGGCAGCTGCTCGTCGTTGCTCGGTGGTTCTCCCCCGGTACTCCGGCTTCCTCCACCCGTAAAACTGTCGCCGACACGATATGACCTTGGCTGTTAATGTATCGTTAAACCCTAATAAATAAATAATTAAATAAATAAATAAATAGTAACAACTAAATGTCCAATAAACCACTGAAACACGGCGAAGAATTGCCACAATACCAAAAAGAAAAAAACAACAACATTTTATCTGATAATAAAGTAGCTAATTTTTAAGATAACAAACACACTGTCAAAATACATAGCAAAACATTTTATCTGCTAGTAAATGTGTCTAATTCTTTAGGAAAACAAACAAGTTTGTAACCAAGAGATTTCAGTTTATTTCAACAGAAAACGTATTACTTTGAAATATCTGATATCTCTAATTGGTGTCTGTAATATTACACTTTTCACATGTGTGAAATGTACACACACAGTTATTAAAATAGTCGGACAAATAAATTTCAATCAGATATTTGTCGGCCATTTAATATTTTCCGAAACCGTATTGAAATATCTGTGCCGTTCCTAACTTTTATCTCTGTAGTTAAAACCTTTTTCAAACAGAGAATAAATATAACCTTTTCCAATTATGTCATCATCGTTATTTGATAATACATATACGCCGCCAGCTTCAGGATCATTCACATTAACACTTAATGTGCAATATTGCAAACGCCAATTGTTCGTGTTGGTAATTTTCTTGTATTTGTCTGTCCTGTTTCTTGTTGAGTGTGTCCCAGGCATGTCAACCAGTGCCGGTACCGGTACCGCCGGTTCAATCATGCTCCAATCGGTACCGGTACTGAAGCTTCTGTCCCGCCGGTAATCCAAAAATTCTTGAAAAACTAATGTTTTTCATTTTTTGTCTCAAAAACATAGGTTATGACCCCTCTTTGGAACGAGCCCGACAAGCTCGTTCCAAAGAAGAGTCATAGCCTATGTTTTTGAGACAAGAAAATGAAAAAAATAATGAAAATTAATTGGCGATTTTTGTGAATATCATTGACCGGTTTTGGCCGTTACGTTGCGTAAAGGGTTAAATGCGAATTTCTGCCATCTGATTGCGATAAGTGATCCAATTGTTGATTTGTCCAGGTATCGGTATCAATCAACAGCTTTACAATTATTCACATTAACACTTGTGTGCAATACTGCAAACGCCAATTGTTCGTGTTTGTTTTTTTCCGGTATTTGTCCGTCATGTTACTTGTTGAGTCCATCATGTTACTTTGTTTCAAGGAACTATGATATACCTCAACGAGATAGAAATATATATATATATATATAAAATTTATCCTGGACTTAATTTCTTCCTTAAACATAATTAATGACAATTTTTCTAACATTACCAAATGGTATGAAACCATGAAAAAGTAGTTTGTTGTGAACAATGTTGTGTAAGATGAAAGGCATCCGAAAAAATGCTTATCAGCATATGAAACTTACCAGTTAATTTGAAGAATTTGAAATTCTGTTATCAAGTCTATCACATAACGCCATGATGGAACTGGAAAACATGGTAGCCACATTATAATATTAGAACGTTTCTTTTTGTGTCCTATCGGTCGATAGTACCTGAGTTTGTGTGATTTCTGAAATAAAACCTGAAGTAGCGAAGCTCCTTCAGGTTTTATTTCAGAAATCACACAAACTCAGGTACTATCGACCGATAGAACATGAAAAGAAACGTTCTAATTATTTTATTTTGCCGAACAAAAAATAACTTTCATTGTTAAGCGTTAACTGCAACACGCCATCAATCTTGTAGTCGACTCCAGCAACATGCTTTTAGTGACGTCATTTCGAACGAATGACGTCTCTTTTGGAGTTTCCAGATCACCAAATTCGAAAATGACTTGTTACAAGTGCCGTCGCTTTGGGAGTTTCTATATCACCAAATGCCAGTGTTTACAACTGCATCATGCTGTTCATGTTATAATTCATTATTAATGCTTGTGTGATAAGTGGTATAATGGAATATAAATTCATGTTTCTTAGACGACGACAATTGTTAGAATTAAGCAGAGTGAAACCATTTATTTTGAACTTGAGGCGGAGACTCAGTGAGGTCGAGGAGTAATACTAATACTAAACTTGTGGAAAGATAATTGATTGAAGTCACATTCATGATTCACTAAAGTGGTGAACAACACGTGAGTTCATAATATTTCTAATTCTTTTGAATTCATTGTTTGCAGTTAAAATTGAAAACACACCCACTGAAGATGACATATTTGTTCTGTGTTTGTATTTATACCACGATTAAACGTTCCCGGTTCCCAGGTCCAAGGTCAAAGTCATTTTCGTCGGTCTTTGGTTTTGCTGTTTTCTGCTTATTTATCGGCTAGTTCGCACGCTATATCAGCTATCGTAGAAACATGGTAGCCACACTAGGCTTAAACATTCCCCTAAGGCGGTCCCATTTTTGCATTTACTATTCAACAGAGGTCAAAGATTATGCAGCCATCTAAATTAAGGTCAAAAGAACACCCTCTAATACGAGCCATTGAGAATAGTTTGACAGTATGGCAATCAACATCATCTATGTGATCATTAGTTTTTGTTGCCATCTTTATGCACTCAAGTAATACTATACCCGCACGTTATTCCAGGAATCGTGACGAGACAGTTACACGTTAATCCTAAAGTGGTCCGATTGGTTTGAATTTAAATTCTATTAGACCAAATGTCTACATACTGAACTATTTCTATTGCCTGAGTCAGACATTAAATTTCGAGTTGTCGCCCCTATTTTTTCACACTTGACTGCACGGGTATTAATTAAAAAGCTTCGCACCTCGCTGTGTACCATCGATGACGTAATTAATTTATAGTCGTCTCGAACGCACAAGCACATTGGAATATGAAAACGAAATGTGATTACCAACAGTCGGCGACCATTCGTAACCTGCACATCGTATTCATATCTCGGTATACTTGTATGTTTGGAATTGAATGCAATTCACAACTCTACAGTTGGCTGTCGGTCGCGTTACCTGCAGAACTGTAAATGTACAAAATGAAAAGCAAAGACTAAAATTTGATGTGAAATGTTTTTATTATTAAAATTCAAAAATAAGTAAATATTTACAAACAACTATCTTCCAAAAGCACACGCAAATCTTAAATAAGGGGATGTGAGGACTGGGAGTGGGAGGGTGGGGTGGCGTTCTTCATATTTTAATTTTTGAATTCTAGGTTTGCAATAGTAGAGTAAAATGCATTTGAGAACAATTTTATAGCCCGAAAAAAAGGATCTTTAGGGCAGTTTCATTTTGTTTCGGGCAAGTTTGTGTTGCCCCCCCCCCCACCCCCCCCCCCCCCACCCCCCAAAATATGAACATCGCCCGAAAAAATCGATTTTCACAGTGCAACTTTACAACTTTGGCTGCCCTAAACATTGGCTCCCTAGAATCATGTGAGTGTGTGTGGATGCTGAACTTGCTCAAAAATATATTTGGCCTCAAAAGTGAACGATTTCCTCCGCAAATGCGAGGTAAGAACGGCAACCTTTTTACGTATTCTCTTCATATATTAACAACAAAAACGATAGTTACCTTGCACTGAAATTTATTAATTTATCATTTAGAAAAAAAAAACGTACAAGTTGTAGTAAAATGGGAAATAAACAACTTTTTCTCTTTTCACACACTATTTAAAGCACAAATATTTTAGCACAATAACAACAACAAAATTATGTATATATCTTTATAAAGAGCATACATGTTTTTACACGTATTTACATAAGAACAAAAGACTGTTGTAGCACGTTTTTGGACACTGATGGAGTGGTACGCGGTGTGGTGGTGTGGCGGGAGTGTTTGAGGGTGCCTACAACATACAAGGATGTACTACTGCAGCAAGGGTGCACTTTTGTAACATGTATGTGTAGGGAGTCAATCGACCAATAATACTAGCTACAACGACGTGACTTATTAATATTTTTGATCGGAAATCAAAAAAGTCACAAGTCAAGTGTTTGTAGCTAATAATACTGGACTATATTGAATTGATGTGGGAGTTGGTTGGGGGAATAGGGTAGTCCCTATGAGGCCCATAATAGCACTATTTTGTGGGCTTTACATTATGTGAAACTTGCATTGGATCATGTTTGGGGGGAGGGGGTATTTTAAGGGGCCTTGGCCCTCCAAGGACCCCATGGCTACGCCTCTGTAATAAACCTGAACGGCGCACTACTATAATGTTGAGTGAGTCACTTACCCAATACTATATAAGCCACAAAAGTGCGGCTTACTAATATTTTTGTTGAGAAATCAAAAATGCTATTTAACCCGGTGGTCCATCAACAGAAACTTTGCTGAGATTTCTTATGCTTTTAATCAGAAATTGTACATTTTTGCTGAGTGGAGAATCAACTCCTTGGGGGAGGGGGTGGGGGTGGGTGGGAATCCACACTCCGGTACTTTATATTCGTGTTTAATTAATCATCATAGCTTTTGCACGCACTCATTCTCCACCCATGGCAGACTTGGACTAGGTGCTGGATTGGTACTTAGCGTCACCACAGGAGGAGCTGACTTCTCCACGCTAGACCTTGCATACACTCATTCTCCCATTCATGGTAGACTCGGACTAAGTACGGGATCACCGGCTTGCGGGATCGTACTTAGCGTCACCACACAATGAGCTGACTTCGTTACTTTTATACTTACACACCCTCACCCATGGTGGACTCGGACTAAGTGCATGATCACCGTCTTGCTTGCGGGATGATACTTAGCGCCATCACAGAATGAGCAGACTTCGCCACGCTAATCCTTACAGACTCTCATACTCCCACCCATGGTGGACTCGGACTAAGTACTGATCACCGCCTTGCGGGATAGTACTCAGAATGAGCAGACTTCGCCACGTTAATTCTTGCACACAATCATAACTATTTAATGCCCTGCTAAACAGAAGTAGAACTCCTAAGTGGCAGACTATACTTGCCTGAAAATCTAAGTCTACTGCACCCTCGGGGAGAGGTAGTACCTTTGTGAGAGGACCCAACCGCCCACACTGGTCCTCATCCGAGGATTCAACCTACATCAACCTACACCAATCAACGAAGCCATCCACCCGCCACGCCGCAACCGGAGACACCTGCCGAGTACCTGAACCCTTCCCTCCTTCAACACGCCTCGACAAACGAATCATATACAGCCACTGAGGGTCGAAAGGGGCTTGTTCTCCAAAACCTCCCTGCGCGCCTTCGACGCGTGAAACCATTCCGTCCTAGTAATTCATCTTTATTGTGAGCCATATAATCATTAGTTAACACGTCTGTCGAATGGAAACCTACAGTGGGGAGAAATAGGATTACCACAAGACCTATACAGACTGTAATTTCCATCCAGGAAAATAAACCTACAACTGCACACCCACAGGTAGATTTTCCTCTCAACTTTCAATATCTGAGAAAGTGCATAAGAACCGCTCGCAAGTTTTTTTTTGTTAATGCCCCACCGGGTAAACACGGCGAGTCATTAATAGCAAGCTTGCAAGCGGTTTTTATGCTCTTTCTTAGATATTGAAAGTTAAGAGTAAAAAACGCCCCAAAACCTCCCAAAACCGCATAGCATAAACCTTTTCTTCTTATGTCTAAATTCCGGAGATAATTATTTAGAAATATAAATGTTCGTTTTGTTGGGATTCGGCTTGTTGGGATATTTTACCCACTCGTCTTATTGGGTGAGATTCGGCTTGTTGGAATGACACCTTTTTTGAAAGTATATACGCATATATTCGAGTGTATATCACCCCCCCCCCCCCGGAACCCCGGGAGGTAAAGCTGTTCTTGTTGACTATGGCAAAAAAGTTCTGCTTTATTGGTAAAATAGGACCCAGTCATCAATGCTTGGGATGAAAGTCCTCTCAATTGGGCAACATGAGTATAAACGATTGACAAAACTTGACTTTATCCCCATGTTGTGGTCATGATTAGCCGGTGTACATAAATGTGACCTTAAAACCAATAAATAAATAAATAAATAAATAAATAAATAAATAAATAAATAAATAAATAAATAAATAAATAAATAAATATCATCTCCCCTTCTGCCATACACATAGAAATTTTACTAGTAATAAAATAAAATAGAAAAAACGTTTTCGTGAATTGCTGCACATTATATCGAATTAAATAGGAATACGCGGGGGGGGGGGGGGGGGGGGGGGGGGGGGATATATTTGCCATAATGGAATCTTCGTAGAAACTGTAGCAAATGTAAGACCAAAATAAAATAAACAAACTATTTATTCATGAGTTGAGAATATTCCCCCAAAATGGAGTAGCGCTAAATGCTATTTTACAGTCGGGTAATTGGCGTGGATTCCTACAAAACCACCTGGATTCAGTGGATTGGAAGAGTCGTATGAGTGTACGGGGTGAGGCTGGTTGTTATGAAAGAACTGAATTCATTCAACTATCACCTATGAAGATGTACTGGTTTTATAATAATTAGAAACCTGACATTGAGTAATTGTTAAAAAACAACACCCACATCAAAGTTTTTCCAATTAGCTGTCAACTTCAGGTTAACCTAATTGTTCTAAACCTGTACACCGTCAGGAAAGTTATTAATTCTAAATTGTTAAAATCACATACGTTGTGTTCAATGCAAAATTAAACACTTATATTAACGAGTCAATAGAAATGATGAAGCTTTTAAGTTCTTTCATTCACGTCAGTGAAGACAATATTAGCCGTGGAGAATCGTCTGTTGAAATCGCATAAATATAAAAATCACTATTTTCAAAGTGAAATGGAAACATTAAAACAAAACCATAATTAAAATATTTTTATAGAATCAATTAATTTAAAGTTTACTTTATTCCGAATGATGTACGCGGAATGCATGCTATTGATGGTTAATATATATTTTTAACTTTAAAGCTACCTCAGTCAGCCTTTTTTCATAAATTCATAAGGAAATGCACACAGATAAAATAAGATATTTAAAACAAAAATGGAAACATGAAGAACTTTGTCTAGCAATAAGTATTAAACATCACTTTAAAGAGGATGCCCTAAACTATTTGACCATATGTACGCGAATTTTATTGAAAAGCAAATATGGATGAAAAATGAAGTTTTATTGCTTTCTCCCATTGACCTCTATAGTAAATTGGATAATGAAGATAGCTCTGTTTTTCACGCATGCGCAACTAGGGGGATAGAAATAGTTGTACATGGGTCAAAAGACAATGCGTAAATCCCGCCCTATCCATATCAGATACACCAGGGTCCTCACAACAAACCTGAAGTACCGACTGATATCGCGTGTTCGTATATATGTGTGTCCGGACATTATCCCAACTACCGTTAAGGCAACGTTCATCTCACTGGGCACATGTTCTGGTGATCTTTTGCATTGCCATGTTAATAGGTCAAAGGTGAATGTCACAAGATTATGAGTATATTTTTTATATTGCTGACTTTTGCAGCAGTGTTCTCAAAAGAGAAATAATAATACTTTTATTGCACTATGTCTCGACTTGATCAGTAAGCTCAGGGAGACTCACAAAAGAAGTTAGGAAGAAGAGGGATTAATAATACAAATCAAGTCAACGACAGAGATGTTGAAGAGATAGAGAGTAATCGCTTGACTGGACTGGTTACGAGAAATAATTCATGAGAGGTGAGGGACGTTGTACAAACACGAGTGCGCGAATGCGCACGAGTGTTTCACAATATAGTCCCTCGCCTCGAATGAATTATTTCACACGTAACCAGTCCAGTCAAGCGATTACTCTGTTTATTACTTTTCATTATTAACGATAATTATTAACGTTACTTAACGTAACGGCCAGCACTATTCTCAAAAATCGCCAATTAATTTTCATTATTTTTTCATTTTTTGTCTCTAAAACATAGGTTATGACCCCCCCTGCTTTTCATGTTCAGTAAAGGGTTAAAAAAAACAAAAAGACAATGAAGTCCCCATTACATCCACGGCAAAGCATCTTCGTTTGCGCGCACGGATACATGACACAATTGTTGATTGAATAATTCACTTGTGAAGTTATCGTTTATAATCAAACCCGGAAATCCCAGTAAATCACACTTTGGAAAGTAATAAAATGCTTTTAGGCACTTTGCTTTAAAAAATCCAAATTTGGCCAACAATACCAAATTTGGTAAGAGTAACCAATCCCGATCTTAGGTTCCAGAAAACAAAAGGCCCGTTCTCACAACGTATTCCAAGTTAATTTGGGGGCATTCAAAAATTTTATTACCACAACATGAGCGCAGTGCTCGTGTCGGATTGTACACATTGAGTCATGTTGAGAGATAAGGTGAAAGTTTTTCCATTGGACTATTTAAATATTTGAAAAGCAAGGGTTTTTTTCTATGGCACTCGCGAAATTTGAAAAGAGATGTTCTGGAAGATTTCCAATGAAGTGTAGTGTGTGGAATCAGAGGATGCAATCTTTAGATACTAATGATTTATTGAGTATTCTGTGTGTTCCGTAGAAGCCCCGAAATGTGTTTGGTTTACCAGCATTCCATTTAGGGTCTGCCGTAGGCCTAGTGGTGTGCGTGGTTTAGTATAGTTTCGGAAGGTGGTTGGGGCCGTAGAAAAGTCTCTTGGCATGGGTTTGAACCTCCGACGCGCTAGTTACAATAAAATCAGCGCCCTTTTTTATTCAATGGCACTCGGGAAATTTGAAAAAGTGATGTTCTCGCTGATTTCCAGTGAAGTCTAGCATGTGGAATTAAGTGAAAATGCAAACATTGTAATACTGTCTTCGCATTTGATTCGTCTGTGCGAAACTCGATAACGAGCGTATTTTGTCATCAATTTTTTATTCATACCATGGTTACCTATTCTACTATATATTAAACACCTGTGACATAAATTTTAGCTTTACACACCAAACGTGATGAACACGCCAGCAATCGGATTTCAATAGTAAAAATTTACACCTACAGTAGAACTACATCCCCGTTGACCTTTGGTGACGTCGACCTGAATGCAAACTTGTCTAAATTTATCGCACGTCGCCTCGCGAAGAGTGAAAAGGAAGTGGCAATTATTTATTACGTTTTTAAATGGGTTTACCTCGTACGATGCCAAAAATTAACAACCATGCATTGTCTCATGTTAATAAAGCATGCATAACTCGAAATAGTATGTTATTGTGTTATTAAAACGAAAAAGGCTCAGTTTCTTTTTTTCATTTCGTTTCGGCGATAAAATTGACAGTGGAAGTACCGCCCACGGATGCTCGTGTAAACAAAAACAGAAACGCTCGTATGTACGTCTGGTGTTTAGTAAAATCGAGAAAAAATAATAGCGACTGTTAATAATCTGACGATCATGGTATAAATAAAATATACCCAAAGTAGCTTGGTGTACCAAATGTTCACTACTCGTGGTGAAAATTTGGTGCACCAAGCTACTATTGGTAGATTCTATATATAGCTCCTGTGTGTCCTACGCATCCATTGACCTCTATACAACAGGATTGCTGGAACGTCAGCAAGTCGCAACTCAATTTGCGCCCTTCAAGAAGGCATCGAGTCAATCAACGCGCTATCTCCTTCCATTGATGGCATTTAATGGTGTGAAAGATGTTATGCACACACCGTGTAAAAGCTTTCACAATATCAAACATCAAACGAAAGCCTAGCAGGAAAACTTGTAAACGATGCTAAGTTCCAATCTCAGCATCTGTTTTTTTGTCAGCAAACACTAAGATATATATATATGAATATTAAAGTAGAATTGTAAAATTAACACATTTGGATACCCATAAATATTTCATCTGGCCTTAGAACAAGTAGTAAAACAATACTATCATTTTATTTTTTGTTGTATTGAACGCTGCGGTGTAATGGTCGGTATGCTTAATCCCATATTCCCAAGTGCACTAAATCCGAGAAGTTTTGAAATTATATTTGCCCCCCCCCCCCGTCCCCCACACACAAGCTAGCTGCAAACAACAAACAAGAGTCGAGGGTCCAAATTGCAACAAGGCATGCCGCGTTTAAACGGACTGAAACATAGTGCTTAAGAGTATTCGGCGAATGCTAGAATCGAGAGCGTGCAAGGCATCCGTTTGGAATTCAGCCTACAGCGATTTTAAAAAATAGATAAGATTTAATATTTTAGAAAAATTCTCAGAGGTATAACTCAATGAAATCATGCAAATATGAATATCATTGGATCCGGCTTGTTCAGCCGGTTCCAATGATATCCATATTCGCATGATTTTGTTGCAAAACAGTTAAAAATTTTTCTCAACTTAGGGAGAGGAGCCCCCCCCCCCCCGAAACCCACCCAGCTCGGCCCTGCACAATCCCCAACTGTACCCCCCCCCCCCCACTTTTGTAACTCTGGCGCCGCCACTGGTTACGTCCAGGAAATTGATGTTATTATCCGACATTCCATTTTAAACTTTATAGTCTCGTGATACGTGTTGAGTTCACTCACAAATCTTTCTAACTCCTCTCTTCCGTGATCCCACAGTAGGAAAATATCATCAATAAAATCTCAAATATAGTCTAGGCTTTAGGAGCTGAGTTTGCATGACTTTTTCTTCAAGGGCCGCCATAAAAAAGGTTAGCAAATTGCGGTGTCATCGGCGATCCCATGCTGCAACCCATCGTCTGTATGTAAAACTGTTCATCAAATGTAAAATAGTTATGTTTTAAAATGAAATTAGAAATTAGCAGTATAGATCGCTTTGATATTCCATTACAGTCGGTATCTTTCGATCGATTTTCTATGGCTTCATGTCCATCACTATGGGGTACATTGGTGTACAGTGAAATGACAGGGAGTGCGATAAGACGAGTTTTCTCGTTAATTTGTGCCACCTGTGAGATGTTATTGAGAAAATCGGTAGTGTCCGGTATGAAGCTATCACATTTTAGAACTACAGGCTTGAGAATTGAATCCACGTGTTTAGAAAGCTTCTCTGAAATAGTACCAATGCCTGATACTACTGACGACTCGGTACACCCTATGTATCTTCGGTAGTGTGCAAAAAGTTCCAGGTCTTGGATTTTGATTCGTTAATGAACAGATGGGTTCCCTATATCCTTCTGGAATTTCACAGTAAATAAGACAATCAAGTTCTTGATGGCAGGATTGAGTTGGATCATTACTGAGATGAGTGTAATTGTCACCATTAGATAACTGCCATCCCAATAATGATCCAACTCAATCCTACCAGCAAGAACTTGATTGTCTTATTGATTGAGAAATTCCAGAAGGAGATACAGTTAAAACTAGAAGTCCTGTCATGAAATGCGGACAAATAGCACGACGATCTGCGCGTTAATCTACGCGTTATGACCATAGTAAGGCTATCAAATTCTGCACATATGGCCTGAGCACAAGCAATATTTCAGCAAATGGACCTCCGGGTAACCCGTAGTTCCATTGGCAGAAACATTGCTTGTGTTTGCTATGAGTAACCAGGAGAACCTGCCGTGCTTTGAATGCCATTCGATATGGCCATTGCGCACAATTCCTACGCGCAGTTAAGCCTAGATAAGCGCACAGTTAGTGACAGGCCTTTTAGTTTTAACTGTAGGGAACCCATCCGTTCATTAACTAATCAAAATCCCAGATCGGGAACTTTTTACACACTACCGAAGATACATAAGGAGGGAGTCTACTGCATTTACATGGGAGTCTACTGCATAAATAGTTCTCTGTTTGTACTCACGTAAAATTCATTTGTTTGTTGTGAATTGTCTGTACTGAACCCGATGAAGGCGTAAGCCGAAAGCCTTTTCTAAAGACAGATGAAATATTTATGGGTATCCAAATGTGTTAATTTTACAATTCTACTGTATATTCATATGTTCACATAAACATACGGCTATTGGAGAAATTTTTCAACGATGCACACCGAAATCAACCGCACAGATACAATGATCAGCAAACTCAGCTCCTAAAGCTTCCAGCCGGCCCGTGTTCCTCCAGTTGTGACGTCTCACCCAGTTTTGGAGAAATTGCGCCGTATAACATCTGAATTACAGCCCATGTTATCTGAGTACTGCTATTTAAGTGAAGTATTTCCAGGAAGAACTCTAGAGACAACCGCCTAATCTCAGAAATAAACGTGTGTCCAGTTCTTTGAAGTCTGAAAGTAACAAACCTGGGACGCTCTCATGTTGTAGAAGCAGATGTGGAACATGTAGACTTATTAGTGCGAGGACTCTTCACACAAAAGACGGTTGCCTTTTTGTGCCATTAGGCTGTTACTCTTGTTCTAGTGGTATTGTGTATTTTTGACTTGTGTTGGATGTCCTGGAATGTTTTATATTGGAGAAACAATTCAGACACCTTGCAAACGAATCACAGTACATCGCCAGGATATCTAGGCCAAAAACTTCGGACTGCCAGTTGCCGTTTATAATAATTCCCCCAGCCATTCAGTTTCCGACATCTGAATACAGGTCCTGAAGAATGGTTTGAAGGACATCAACATCAGAAGAGTTGTCGAACAACAATTTATCCATTTATTTGGTGGATTTGAACATGACATTAACAAAGACTCGGGATTCATGGCTCTAGAAGAGAATAATTTATTTGGCTAGAGGTTTAACTTTTTCCAGATTGACGTCGTACAGGCCTACGTCATGGTCACGTCGTTCGCTGTTTGCATTAACGTAAAATTCATTTATTTGTTGTGAATTGTCCGTACAAAACCAGACGAAGGCGTAAGCCGAAAGCTTGCTCTAAAGACGGGTGAAATATTTATGGGTACAAAATGTGTTGATTTTACAATTCTACTTTGTATTCATATGTTCACAGACCCATACGGCTGTTGCCTATGTCAAGCAGGAATTCCACCAGGCATCGTCCTAGCACCGCACCACTGGATTGGAAAATGTAAATCTTTTCGGAAGGGGACATCGACGGGTGTCGATCACGGGTCTATGACACTAAATCGCCTGGCAATAAATGCTCTGCCACCATACCAGCCGAGGCAACGGCAAAACCCCCAAAAGGTTGCAATTGACTCAGCCAGTATGTTAGTTCACATTTACAACTCGTCCTGAGACCGATATTCGAGAATTGACTGGTACTGACTTGTTGGAATTGTATATTCAATATAAGGCTAAATAACGTGCAAATGTAGCTAGAACGGCGCTTGTAAAATTATGGGGACTTCCCAAAATAGCGTTCCAAAGTTTACAGCATTCAGTATTTCATTCTTGTCCATCAGAGTCAGATTCACGCATTAAAATAGCAATAAAGTAAGAAAACAAAGATATTTTATTGTGATTAATAGAGGTTACAGTTAAAACTAGAAGTCCTGTCACGAATAGTGCGCTTATCTAGGTAGGCTTAATTGCGCGTTGGAATTGCGCGCAATTGCCATATCGAATGGCATCCAAAGCACGGCGGGTTCTCCTGGTTACTCATAGCAAACACATGCAATGTTTCTGCCAATGGACCTCCGGGTTACCCGGAGGTCCATTGGCTGAAACATTGCTTGTGCACAGGCCATATGTACATAATTTGATAGCTTTACTTGGGCCATAACGCGTACATTAACGCGCATATCAACGTGCTATTTGTGCGCATTTCATGACAGGACTTCTAGTTTTAACTGTAGTACATATAAAATTGGTTAAGAACAATATTAGAAATTCACGTTATTCGATAACGTTTATTTACACAAATGAACCGTACCGGGAAACGGGTGGTAACTTGGGCGCTCTCGATTGACAAACTCCAGGGTCGTCCTCGTTCTGAGACCAACCATCTGATACGGAATCCGAAAACCACGCAGTGTGATCCGGCGATCAGGATTCGATAGGTGAAAAACATTAGGTATCATTGATAGGTATATTAATAATTTATTTATTTATGTATTTATTTATTAAGGTTTAACGACACTTTCAACAGCCAAGGTCAGTTTTACAGGTCGGACAGTTTTACAGGTGGAGGAAGCCGGAGAACCCGGAGAGGACCATCGAGCAACGGCGAGTAACTGTCAGACTCCCAACGTACTAACTCCGCGCAAGCAGGCTTAGTGTTGGTTGAAGACAAGTGCACCATCGACGTGCAATTCGCCTTACAACACAGCGCCACCGTGCCCGCACGAGGTATATGGTTAAAATATATACTTTGCATCGCCGCAAAAATGTACACATCATCCCCATGTTAATTGTTCGCAGACATCAAAGTATATTCTTTAACTACCTAACATGAAAAGCAGACGACACTTGCAAACAAAATTCTGGAATAACTAAATGTTTTCATTTTTTTGTAACAAAAACATAGCTTATGACCCCTCATTGCTGAGCTCGTTCCAATGAGGGGTCATAAACCATGTTTGTGAGAAATAAATTGAAAAATGATGAAAACTGAATGGTGATTTTTGTGAAAAGCGCTGGCCGGTTTGGCCGTTACGTTGTATAAAGGGTTGAAACGCAATTGGTGATTGCGAAACGTTAGAAAATTGAAATCGTTAGAGAAAAAAATGTTGAGGAATGTCTATTTATAGCAAAAACTGCACACACTCCCAACCCACCACCGCGAAGATGGCGCAAAGTAAGGCACTTTTCGTTTCGTGACGAATGAGCGTTCCAGCAATCCTGTTGTTTAGAGATCGTTATGGCTCGCATGTTGTGATAGAACCCTTTACCCAACGTAACGGCCAAAACCGGCCAGCGCTATTCTCAAAAATCGCCAATTAATTTTCATGATTTTTTCATTTTTTCGTCTCAAAAATATAGGTTATGACCCCTCGTTGGAACGAGCTCGTCCAGCTCGTTCCAATGAGGGGTCATAACCTATGTTTTGGAGACAAAAAATGAAAAAAAATAGTTATTCAAGAATTTTTTTACAAGTGTCGTCTGATTTTCATGTTAGGTAAAGGGTTAAAGATGTTTTCAACAGTGTGTGTAGGGCATTTTACGGAGGAGAACGCCGGAATACACAGAGAAGCATCTAGCGACGGTAATTCTTGATCTCTTCAGGTTACTATCTCGGCACAGGCAACGTTAGCATTGCTAGACGGCGAGTGTACCGACAACGTTCTATATGCCCCAGTAAATAGCGTTGCCATGTTCCTCACTTGGGCGATCGGGTTGAGTGTCTTGCCTAAGGACTGAACACAGATATCTACCTTTCGGTCTGAATTTCAATGCGGTATCACGCTCAGTGATTCAGTCTGGGGCGTCGCTAAGAGATGTTTAAAGGGTGACACTCCCAAATATTTTTCCAGTGGGGGACATTTTCGTCAATATTGGAGTCCAAAATATCGATTCTCTATTACATAGAATTTGAATCAGGCCTACTGCATATGCAGAACCGAACAAACGTTTGAGCTTTCGGCTCAAGTGATATCCTGGGCCAAAGCAGTCTCATGCGATAATTCTTAACTCATTTCAACATATGTGCGGTTCTGTATTTATCACACCCCTCCCATCTGACAACCAGTCTACACGAAAATTGAACTAAAAACACTATTTAGCTGGATATTTGTTGCGTTTTCTTCGTTACCAGCGAGACTTCACTGTTAGTTGTCCAGGTACCAACCCTAATTTGCTTTTAATTTTTACGGTATTCAGTTGGTGGAAACCAATAAATACCGACCAGTGTCACGGCCACGGTGATCGAACTTCAAATATTGACTAAACTGCGGAAATTAGCACAACAAAAAGGTTTTAAGTAGCTAATAAGTTTAGCACACTCCATCATTATATGACCAGTTGTGGAAAGTATTTGTCAAGGAACAAGCAGTCAGAACGTTGTTTTTATTTTGTAACTTTTTGACTCGAATCTGAGTATTTAAAAATCCTTGGTAAACAAATCTAAATGAGGAACTTGGAATTTCTAAGCGATCTCGACTCCGGTGCATTCGATCAATGGTGACGTGTTTATTTAGACAGGTTCCTTCTCTGTTTACGTAGGAAACGAAATCGAACGTGTTTTTGTATTACAACATGTGCGATGCACCTTGTTTTTATCGTATAGGCAGAACAGTGGAAATCTTGTGTTTTTCATTAATAATTGTGTGATAAATAGAGGATATGGAATGAGTGTTTTTCTCATATAATATTTATGAAACGAGTCTAAGAATTTTCCAGAGGCTCGCCCAAACGGAAAATTCGGACGGGTTTCATAAATATTATGTGAGAAAAACACTCATTTCATATTCTATTTATCATATGACACACACATGCACACATTAGCCACCTAGTATGACTTTTTAACCCATCACTTAACTTGAGTTGCAGACAGCACTTGGAAAAAACGTCCTCGTATAACTCATTTTTTTATTTTTTGCTTCCAAAACATAAGTTAATACCCCTCATTGGAACGAGCGCGACACGCTAGTTCCAATAAGGGGGGCATAACCTATGTTTTGGAAGCAAAAAGTGAAAATATGAAAAAAAATGAATGGCGTTATTCTTGCATTGCGCAAGACGGTTTTTGTCGTTACGTTAGGAAAAAGGTTAATACAATATAACCCACCCTAAATAGAACAGATAACGTAAATTCTCTCTACTGAAATTATGCAAATGTCACCCAGTTGTATTTTGTTTAGCCAATCGAATTGTCCAGTTTTTAAATTGACCAATGAAAGCTCCCAACTCTAATTATGCAAATTATGAAAATGTGGCCCAGTTGTATTTTGTTCAGCCAGTCAAATTGTCTAGTTTTGAAAGTGACGAATGGAATTGACGGAAGGCTTTATTTATCACAGATTAATATGAAAACAAACTATCAAATGTTTTATAGTGAACAAAACGGACGAGTCATATGATAAATGTATATTCTATACTTGCCCTAATAAATTTCCAAGAAGTCTTAAGATTTAAGACTTAACTCCGAATGACGAAGGCATGCCTTGATGATGCAGTTGGAAGATTAGTCCGTCAGGAATTGAGCTATCACATCGGGACAAATCAGATTTACACCCCCATGCCCATTCGCGACCCCCGACTTCAGTGGTCTTACTCTCTGCATATCGTGGCTTATGTAGTTCGGCCGCCGTGGACTCGTCACATAAAACGGGGTGGGCAGTATTCCAACGGACGCAATTATATTAGTTACACAGTGTGTTGGTGGCCTAATATGGTATATATGGTGTCAGTTAATTTCATATTGGACGAGAGCGAAGCTTAAGTCCAATATGGGATTAATTGACACCATATATACCATATTAGGCCACCAACAAACTGTGTAACGAATATATCTTACCGACTGCTGCATCGATGCACAGAACTAATAACAACAGCGATCAAAATTAAATGAGAGAATTCTCACAATGTGTTCACGTGTCTTTGCCTTGTTACAATTTATGGGAGAGTGCCTACAGGCACTCTCCCATAAATTGTAACAAGGCAAATTCATACAGTTTCATTTCGAAGGTAACATGACACACATCCACAGAATATGAAGCCTTTTAAGTTGCCTAACCTACATTTCAGACCAAATATGGGCTTCCAACACTCAATCTTTCAACTTGAAGCGTTTATCGGCTGCCGCCATTTTGAATAATCAATGAACAAAGTGGGGATTACCCATAGCTGTCAGCGTATATTGATGTTGACAGGCAGTATATGGTTTTATATGCAGTCTGCACGTGACGTCTTTGAGCCAATAAAATTCACAGATACTTGTAGGAGGTAAGATATAGTTAGATTGCAAGCACTAATTACAGGAACAACCATTAAACATCTTATTAATGATGCACCTGGAAAAACCGGGTGCTTCATTAATTAAAGTCTTTCTGATGATTATTTTTGCCACCTGATAAACGCATACATGGACGACACTGTCCATGCGTGGATTGCGACGAGTCAATGGCAACTGTACTGTGTACTGTACTCCAAACAGTCTTTCTCAACTTCTGCTTTAAAGATATGGTACGTGACACACAACGATTTTATCCACTGAGTCATTAATGCATAAACTACCAGGTCAATAACATATGCCCCCCCCCATTATAGACACATGCAAATAATATAATTCATTTGTAATTGTTTTTTTTTTCATTGCACAATACCGGCAAATTGATCAGAATAATTCCGGAAAACTTTGATTCGTCACACGCTGGTTACAGAAAATAGTTCAGATAACACCAAGTGTAAGTTGGACCCCACTTAACGTAAGTCTGAAATCGTACGGAAAAGATAAGACGTGTAGTTTTTGTAAAATGGTTTTAATATGGTGCCTTGCTTTATTTAGAAAAAGTGCTTCGAAATAGAAAAGGTGGCTTTGAACTCAGAAAACAGGTTGGTGAATATTTAATCATGTAAGTTTTACAGAAAAATCTTCAAACGCTCAAAATATTCGATGTCTGCTTAAGCGTTATAATTCATTCAATTTTAATTTAATCAAATTCATGTTTTAAATAATACTGATGGGTATTTAACGTGTGCGGAGTGTATCTCCGATCAAGGAGTACATGGGCCCAGTACAAATGTCCTCCATTTTACTTCTCTGTGCACTGAGTGCTGAGCGTTGAGAAAATTAATATTAAGTCCCCATACACAGGGCTGGGAGCAGTTCAAACGTTAACGTGTTAAATTATTTTAACAACGTTAACACATTTTAACCAAGTTAATAACGTTTAACTTTGAAGATTATAATTGTATAATATGTAGCATTGCGTCATTATCTTATGTTTACCCAAGCAGGATCGCACGTGCCGATGATGTCGAATTTTGCGCCATTTGACGAAATTGAAGAACATGAATAATTTAGATGTCCGTCAATTATAGACGACCCCTTGATTTGGTGGAGAAATTATGAAGACCTCCTACCAAAGTTGGCGAAGTTGGCCCGCCGATATTTGGCGATACAACAATATCAGCTTCATCCGAACTCCTATTTTCCATGTAAAGACTGGTATTCGAGCAACGGCGGTTGTCTCTTTCTAAGGATACGGCCGCAACGATTGTATTCTTAAATGAAAACATCACTGAATGCTAGAATTTACGATAACCTGAGAGAACTATATTAACTACTCGTGCCCTGAGTTCCAATGTGTTCTATGTGCCAGTAGGCTGCCAGTAGGCACATAGAACACATTGGAACTCAAGAGACAAACTGTACGTAAATTCGATCATATTCGAATTCATATCACTAAAAATGGCCGAAGTTATTAACATTTTGTTCATTTTAACATTTAGCGTCATTTAACTCGTTAACACAGAATATTTAACACGTTAACGTGTTAAGGAAAATTTTAACGCCTCCCAGCCCTTCCCATACAGAACAAACAGTCACAATATTTCTTTGACAAAGTTGCACCCAAGTGTATTCTTTCTTGAGACCCTTACCTGGCCGTAGACTGCAATTGTCTCGACGACGTTTTACATCATTGTTGGCTGAATCTAGATCTGTGTACACCAATATACGGTGGTTTATGTCTCAAAAATGAATTAAGGATTTACGGATAGATGTTGTAAGTGTTTGTTGTACGAAACATTTTCACAAACTAAAAATCGCCATTTAAATTTCATTTTTAAAATTTTTGCCTATTTTTAGCACAAAGACAGAGCTTATGACGCCTCGTTGCAACGAGTACGTATTAATAATGAGTCATAAGCTATGTTTTTTGTAACCCTTTACCCAAAGTAACGGCCAAAACCGACCAGCACTATTCACAAAAATCGCCGATTAATTTTTATTATTTTTTCAATTTTTGTCTCAAAAACATAGGTTATGACCCCTCTTTGGAACGAGCTCCTCGAGCTCGTTCCAATGAAGGGTCATAACCTATGTTTTTGAGACAAAAACAAAAAAAATAGTTATTCAAGAATTTGTTTTGCAAGTGTCGTCTGCTTTTCACGTTAGGTAAAGGGTTAAATCAAATTGAGGCATTTTTAGTTTGTTCAAGATCTATTTAAGGGTCGTTTTCTATTCGATTTAAGCCCTTGCATGCTGCTGGTGGATATTCCTGTCAAGGACTGAATTTCTCTTGCAAATGGAATACGCACAATTTGTGAATATTTAATTCAATTTCCAGCCTATAAATTGAATGTTTTTTTCACCCAATGATTTCTTGAGTTACATTTAGATGACTTTTTCATCAAGTCTAGTCATGATTAAAGTTAAAGTGTTTGAAATTCCATAGCTTTGCATCTTATTTATATGGAGATGTGTGTTTTTGAAAATCAATGTTTCAACGAGATATGTGCAAAACAACCTCTATTTGAACGGACGTAAAACGGTTAAAAACGGCAATAAACAAAAACTACCAAAAAACACAAGAACAGCTAACTCTTAATTTTTCCGGGTCTACAACAAACTCAAATTTCAAGAAAATCGGCAGACATTTTTTTGACGACCTCAATCACGTAATCCGAAAGACGGTCAGAGCCCTTCAGAATTCCTCATGCCGATACCACATGTTTAGATATCGTTTTTGTTGGAGATAATATTGCCAAAATTTTGAAGAGGTGTGGTGGTGGGGGGAAGGGGGGGGGGGGTAGAATTTGATATTAAAAGATAAAGAAAAACACGTAAAACTCGCATCACTCACACTGGGGAGAGAAATTCAGAAATTGTCGTCCGTCCGTCGGTTTTCAGAAGAATTCAAGGTGTTTAATAGGGCCAAATGTTGTGGGAGTGGGTGCACGCGAAACACCCTAAATCGTGTCTGAATAAAAAAGAAAAAGGTAAACGATTGCTTTTGGCCATTTCAACTTCGTTAAATGACTTTCTAAAAATGGGAGGAATTTTCGTGTATCTGGTTAAACTAAAGCGTTTGGTAAAAGGTTAACATGGCTTAGATGATGTATATGGAATGGTTTAGAATCCAAGGCGAGCAGTCGTCGTTGTTTACATCGAGGAAACGGTGTATGTCGTGTACGGCTCAAAAGTTAACCCTTTTCCCAACGCAGACGATATCAAAATTTATTATTTTAAATATCATTTTTTAAAATTTTTCAAAAAATTTCAACAAAACCATATCATGTGGCCCCTCGTTGGAACGAGCTCGTTCCAACGAGGGGTCACATGATATGGTTTTGTTGAAATTTTTTGAAAAATAATATTTTTTCAACTACTGAATTTGCATATTACGCAAGCGGATGCGGCCGATTCGTTGGGTAAAGGGGGGGGGGGGGGGGTGCCACCGGTGTAAATTCCAACTGTGAGTAGTTTCGATAGGTGGTTGCACTGCAGCGCCAGGTGATATCTTTTAACCCTTTAACCAACGAATCGCCCGCATAATATGCAAATACAGCTGCTGAAAAAATATTACTTTTCGAAAGATTTCAACAAAACCATATCATGTGACCATTCTTTCGAACGAGCTCGTCGAGCTCGTTCCAAAGAGGGGTCACATTATATGATTTGGATGAATGTTTTTAAAAAAAAATTAAAAAATGATATTTAAAATAATTAATTTTGAAATCGTCTGCGTTGGGTAAAGGGTTACAGTGCTTATATATATATATATATATATATATATATATATATATATATATATATATATATATATATATATATATATATATATATATGCACATGCTTATGAACCCTTCCGAAAATGTTCACTAGTCCGGAAACGAAAAAAACATCATGTATAATGTGTCTGGGTCAGAAAATTTACCGGATTGATGTCAGAGTCGACATTTTGAGGCCATGTCAATTTTAGAGTAGGAATTTGAAACTCAAGTTTCCAGTTGGAAATAAAAGATCAAAATTTCTCATCATTAAGTTGGAATTTTAATATTTTTCATGAACAATGTTAATTTATTGAATTTCCAACTATTTGATTTTTGACCTCGGAATTTCCAACTATTGAATAAAATACTCCAAGCTGGGGGGGGACCCCCCCCCCACACACACCTGTCGCCACCCCCCTTATCGTTTGTTTCTGTCTATTTCTTGAGTTATGAACCTCAAAAAAAAAACATAGCCCATTTACACTATGTTTGGCCTTTGTTTTTTGGGGTTCACAACTCAAGACATAAACAGAAACAAATGATCATTCCTTATAATTAAACTTCAGGGACAATAAATTTAAACACTCTCTACTTTGCGGAGTTAAAATAAAACCAGGTCGTATCATGCTTCCTAGTGATAACTGAATAAAAAAGGGATAGTTTTCTAAAATTGTGATTGAATTAGCGAAACATTTCACTGAAACATGTTCTTGTGTCATTAAAAATTTTATAGACCAATGAACTGAGTAAGTTAAAAGGAACGTCACAGGCCACGCCCGCACAAAACTTCAAGCTCATTTTCCACTTGGTGGGAGGTGCTGTTATTGCAAGCAACACTGAGTTAAATTTAATTCTGATCTTGACCATTTCCTGAGAAACTGAAAACACAGTTTGTAAATGTGGAGTTTGATATAAACCCAGATGACAAGAAGTTGGTTGACCTTTGTCTCAGAAAGAGTTCATTCAGGCTATTTGGAAATTGGAAAGTTTTGTTCGCTTGAGTTTCATTTGTGGACCCTTCGGGCATTGTTTACGTTTGATTTGGGGGGAAACAATAAACGGAGACGTTCATCTACTGCGTATAAAAAATGAACACGGAATAAAAAAGCATGACAAGAATTTCATTGTTCTTTAAAATTTTATTTTTACTCTTTTTAATATGATGAGATAAATATTAATTACTTTTCATTTTGAAACAATATGAGTGCGCAGGAGCTGTTTTCAATTCACACTATGCAACGTAATTTTTAAGATTGACATTGGGTCGTGGTTTAGGGTGGGTCTAAATGCGTTTTTTTTCGATTCGTTGTGCTATGAAAATAAAAAAAGAAAGACTTTAGACAATCATTTTGCCTGAAAATGCCTGGACAGAAAAAATGTTTAATTATTAAGGGAATAAATGTGATAATGAGAACACGACGTATTCGCCCCTTTGTCGGTGCGACTAAATGACGAGAGTCCATGATTGGCCACTAGTCAAGTTTCATCATAGAATGGTAGTTTAATAAGTTTATGCACAAACACGGTAAAATCGTTTGGCCGCAAAAACTCGAACCGAACCGGAAAACGGAAAAATCGCCCAGTTCTCATAATCACAGGTGCAACCGGATAGTGTATCAATTTTCGAACGAATGTAATTTTTGTACACCCAGAACTTCCCTGACTCTTAAAAGTCGGGGTATCAGAATGAATTTATTAAACATGACATACCGCGAAAAACTTACAGTAAAGCAGGTGCTTCTAGTCAAGTGTCGTCTACCTATTCAGGTAGACGACACTTGACCAGAATCACCTGCTCAGTGTTTAATTCTCCCCCAGCCCAAAGATAGTCGAACCGTCACACCAAGACTGCCTGCCGTATTACATCACAGGCAAGAAAACTCGACTACCAGCCTCTAAGAGTTAAATTACGATTTTATTTTTCAGCCATAGGCAGGTTGAACTATTAAATAGCCTTCTGTTTAAAGTGTACGTGGTAAAACAGCTGTAAATGAATGCAAGTACATGTACATTGAAAATAAATGTTAAATTACACTGCCGCAAAAGATATCAGAACAGACATAAACAACTTCTGAAAGGAGACAGAAAAAGATACCCATAAAATACATTTCTTTTAGTAACGTATATCGGTTACTATACAACTGGATTGCTGGGACGCTCGTTGCTCACATATAGAAAAATGTCTTCACCGCCTCAACGTATGTGTTTTTCAAAAACAATAAAATGTTTAGGATTTGATGTGTTCGTCTCTGTCGTTAAATCGTTGCAATAGTCACGGCTACTACACCTGGGTACGACGCAAGCCTGGGGCGTAAGGCAATAAACTTTTAAAGTATTGCTGTCGAAGAATAACAACTGAAAGGTAAACTGTGTCCAATCAATGAATTTATGCCCCAGCACACTGGTATCGAAAAATAGAAATTTCAATCTGTACTTTTTTCCTATAGATCGACTTGGTATATAACCAATTCAATCCTGTTTGTTAGGTGGGGAGTGTGCACATGAGCAGTGAAAACACTTTTTTTTCTGGAGCGTTTAATTGTTTTATTAATCAAATCTATTTGATCATATTTATTATTTTGGTGACTACTTGTGCCGAGAAAAGCAATAATGAATCCATTAACATCATATTCTAACTCGTACAAGTTAATTTTTCAAGAAAAAATGGTTCTAATGAGCCATCTAGTGGGGAGGGTGCACTGTAAAAAAATACCGTAGTTTTTTTTACGGTTATATGACCAGCAGCTAGTTTCCAGGCATGTGACCGTAAGCATAACTGCAAACCATAAAAAACATTCAACTGTCATTTGCCGTATATTCCCGAAATTTTTTTTCACGGTTAGGCGTTATTTGTACGGTCATATGCCTGGAAACTAGCTGCCAGTCATATGACCGTAAAAAATTTCAAGCATCATTTGCCTTATTTTTCCGTAAAAAATACTATCAAAATAATTACGATGAAAATGTCCGGAGGCAGATATCCAGCCATATGGCCCTTAATCAACTGAAACCATAATTTAATTCCAGCCATTATTAACCGTATTTTACCTTGAACCAATAAAAGCATATGGGTATGCCGGCCTTAGCGGAGATCCGTGGCCACAAGTCATAAGATCCTTCGAATACCGGTGACGCAGTACGAACAGGTTGCTATTCTGCATGATTACCGAAAAAATTATACGAATAAAAAGTTGACGTTATTTCATTTTCATGTCCAAGACTGCAATGAACATGATTCACTTGGCCACAAACTTACAAATTGATAGTAATACGTTGTTGTTCGTCTTCAAAAGCATCGGGCGTCCTTCTTGGAAATGGCGACTTCCACAGTGGCATATGGCAAGGCCGATCCCATAATAATTCACCATTTTGACCGCCGTGCGATGTAATTGGACAGCGCGACGGGAGAAATACATTCATTGGATTAAATTCGCGGCCTCGAGACCGTTGTATTTGACAGTCATCTGACAGTAGTTAACCGTAAGTAGTAGTGTTCGTATGTTTCACCCCCCATTTGGGGGACCTCGGTGGGGGACCTCGGAAGTGACGTCATGTCACGTGACCTAGTGGCGCCATGTTGTGTTGTCATGGTAACTCGCGTGAGCGGCCATGTTGTGACGTCATCTCCATGGTGATACGTGGTGTGAGTGCGCATGCGCAGCGCGTGTTGTTAAGGTGATACGTGTTTCCGTCGTCCATTTTGTATACTGGAAGACGCCATCTTGGTTTCTATGGTAGCACGTGATTGCTATGTTACCCATTTTTTCTGCAATAAGACGGGGTATGTTCGGAGGCTATGTTCGATTGAATCGGAGTAAATCTAATTACCACAAACAACCCGACAATCCTTCCAAATCACCAAAATCTATCCCAACTTTTACTATTTCGAATTCTTTCAGAATTCTCTGCTTCTATCTATATATGCAATAGTTTACGTCTACCTGACCATGTCCCTTTGTCCCGGAGTATACTCCAGTAGCTTAGAAGAGCCTATTATTTGGAACAGTTTATCTTATTATTACTATATTTAGCAATTTTTGGTCTATTCTTGTTAGTTCTATTCCAAGTACTCTTGTTGTTTCATATATCTAAATTATAATTTAGAGTTCCCATAATCTCTACACAGAGTTATCTCCCTTCTGTATACTAAAAGACTATATCCAATGGCAATATCCCCAGGCACCCCAATCTTAGCACCCCTTTTTTTGAAACAACCTGTGGCTATGGAATCCCTTTTTGTCATATGTGCTTATGTGAAAAAGCACAATGTGACACAATGTGCCCTAGCACAAAGGCGCATGCTTTATGTGTCGATATGTGCTTATGTGAAAAGGCACAATGTGACACAATGTGCCCTATCACATAGGCACATACGGGTATTTGAGGATACCTTTGGCCTGATATTGTATTATTTGAGGATACCTATCGAGGATACCTACTGGAGAATCCCTTTTTGTCAAATGTGCTTATGTGAAAAGGCACAATGTGACACAATATGCCCTGTCACATAGGCACATGCTTTATATGCCGATATGTGCTTATGTGAAAAGGCACAATGTGACACAATATGCCCTATCACATAGGCACATACGGGTATTTGAGGATACCTATGGCCTGATATTGTATTATTTGAGGATACCTATCGAGGATACCTACTGGAGAATCATTTTTGTCACATGAGCTTATGTGAAAAGGCACAATGTGACACAATATGCCCTATCACATAGGTATGAGGATACCTATGGCCTGGTATTGTATTATTTGAGGATACCTATTGAGGATACCTATCGATGATACCTTTTGGAGAATCCCTTTTTTGTCGCATTAGGCTATGTAAAAGCCCTCAATGGGTCTAATGTAGTCTTACCAACCGCTTCCATCTTGTCGCCAAAGCTCCAAGGCCATTACAGGTCTATGGCCTATCTGTCCTATCATTAGCTTCTACAACAGTCTTGTTCCATTGCGAGAACGATAAAAGTGCTGCTAATAGGTGTCGTATAGGTCAATAACCGATCAGCCTCACCATTCGCATCTCAGTTCTCAACAAGAGGCTTCCAAACAAACAAAAACTTGACAACTGTTTATATTTCCGATTTTACCGTTCAGCTAACAAATCTGCTACATTTGATATCGTCTGCGTTGCGTAAAGGGTTACTATAAATTAAACACTGTCGGCACATCGGCGAGCCACTAATCAACCAAAACAATAAGGCGAGGAGCTCTTGATTACCCATAATTCCCACTTGCTCTTCGTTGCGCTTTCTCCTTCTCACTGTTTAAAGATACCCCTTACTTCATCTTTTTTTAATTTTTTTCTATTAAGGTTTAACGACACATTAACAACCAGGGTCATATCATGTCGGTGACAGTTTTACGGGCGGAGGAAGCCGGAGTACCCGGAAAGAAGCACCGAGCAACGGCGAACAGCTGTCAGCTCTCCAACATCGTAACTCTGAACTCTGCACCGCGGCACAGGCAGGTTAGATTGGCTGAAGACATGTGCACCGTCGACGTGCAGTACGCCTTAATACACAGCGTCATCGTGTCCCCATGTAGGCAAACGGGGTTAAGTGCCTTGCGCAAGGACACAACGCAGAAGCGCGAATTATTCGCTGAAATGGTCACCCATCCAACTACTAACAGCGATCGACGTTGCTTAACTTCGGTGATCTGGCGAGAACCGGTTACCGCGACGCCATCGCGCCCCCACTTCATCCATCTACATTTCGTTTTCATTTCGCAACCAATTCAAAGATTTTTGTGGTTCATGTGATGGAAGTTTGCACGTGCATTATATTTTGCATTACACAGCAAAAACACTCGTGTGTATTTGAGACTACTTCATTATTCTGCAGTAAAGAACGCATTAACTAACGATCATTTTCTGCGCCAGTTGCCACAGTACATTTAGTTCACACTGTACTGATTTTCTGTGATCAAAACTCTCCGGCACATCATTTTGAACGCTCAACAGAGCAAAGTCGGTTGTGCGTGACAATATATCGATTATTTGGGGTCTAAAAGAAGGTTACTGTCTATTGTGTTTCGTTTCTTTGCTGGGGTAAATTCAGATAACTTCAGAATAATCAAAAAAGCTCCGGACGCATTTTACTTTACATAGAGTATTACGAACCTCACCCTGAGAATTACAAGGGCTGTAAATTGGTACACATACAGTTATAAGCTATTTGAGAAATGCATAAGAAGAGAAGTTACAAACGTTTGGTACAAAACTTGTGTTGACAGCGTTCGCCCACCCACCAAACTCTTTCCAGTGTACGGAATTGTTTTGCTAACACCTCCCCCCACGAATAATTTACTTTAAAGCCAGTTTTACGCCTTCCCAAAAGTAACACATTCTAGCAAGGCGATAGGGGTTTACTGACACCCAATAAAAGTAATGGTTCACTGTTTGTTTATTGTGGTTTAACGACTTTTCAACTACCAGAGTCCAATGGTGTCGACAGTTTTTTTCGGGTGAGAGAAGGCGGAGTACCCGGAGAGAACCACCGAGTAGCGGCGCGCGACTCTCAGCTTCCTCAACATACTAACCCTGCACAAGCAGAATTGGCAGCGGGTGGAGCCAAGTGCACCTTCGACGCGCATGGCACCATAGCACACAGCGCCACTGTGACCTCAAGTGGGCAATCTGGAATGGGTAATTGACATTTTGTGTGAGGAATTATATATATCTTGCCAACATTTCGTCACCTGAGTGCTAGAATGTCCTATGTCCCGTAGTGGACATAGGACATTCTAGCACTCGGGCGACGATTTGTCCTACATTCTGATTGCAAAGAAGGGTGATTACTGCATGTCAGCATATCCATAGAAGAATAAATCAGGGGAGATTACTCTAGCTCATATCCGTGTATAAATGTCACCAGGGGATATATAACGTCTTAAATCCAATGAAATTCTCAGAAGTCGTAGAAGGTAATATTTGTAATGATACTGGTCGTATATGCAGGAATTAACAAACGTCGTAGTGTTTCCAGAGACAAACAAGAAGATAACAATAAAGTTTATTATATTCCCGTTTTTCTGTGGTAACGGGAATGGAATTACACTCAGAACTGGGAACCGGGAAATGTCCCGGATAATATCAAGTAAATTTCCGGGAGTGTCATTTATTTTCGTGAAAATGAACATATTTTATTGGCAATCTGCTATCTCCATACGGAAAAGTTCTTCTAAGATAAGTGTGAAAAATCTAACCTGCGTCCAACTCATTTTCAGAATTGCCAGTTTTACCACCCTTTCCACCTGTCTTCAACTCCCTCTTCACTGGTATCATCAATCTCCTCTGTTCGAAGCAGGGGAGGCTGGTGTCGGCATTGAAGAATGAGTTGATGTTGAAGGAGGTAGTGAATAGTGAGTCATACTAGCGATTCTGAAATTGAAGACGAGTTTGAACTTTGAAGCCAATGAAGATCTTGATGTTGAAGGGAGGTGTCCTCCAGTTTGAGAGCTACAGTGATTTGGTGAAAGGATTCTTCAGGAAGCAGGGTTGTAAAATGTTCAGGCGTGGAAGGGCTGACGGAATCTTACAAAGTTATGTTGGGTCAGTTTTTTTTCCATTTTGAAAACTTCAGTTCCGCACAAACAGTTACATGCGTGATTCCCGGTTCCGCGCTATAGATTTTCCGGGTATCGTGACCGGCTTTCGGAACTGGAAACCAGGGAATTCCCGTTCCCGGAATTAAACCTTAGATAAAAATGCATTTTCATATCTCACAATTTTCGTTTTGCCTCCCACTGTCGATCAAATCATGTACTGTTATTGAGCAAAAATTGAAGATACTTTTTTCTCCTATCACCTCCTATGCAAGATGTGCGTGTCTCATTGGAGAAGGCCGTGTGAGATAGATGTTTATCTCACATGACCCTCGTGATCTTTTTATCTTTCATTGGTGTTCAAAGTATTCAAAGTTGTTTGTTGTAATTGATGTTAATAATAGCAGTATTTTGTATACAGTTTGTTCAATTTTCTAACTTAATTGCTTTCATTAGGCGTCATTCGATCTATTGATACATGCGCCCGACTGACGTCATGGGATGTGTCAATGTTCATTCGCTATAAATCTTTAACCCTTGGCTTGTCGGCGTTGGGATTTAATTTCATGGTTTATTGCTGTGGTATATACAGAACTTTTGTGCGCTCTTCCCAATAAGCAAATCATTTTTTTTTCAGAAATGGACAACAAAATTGTTCAATATAGTTGCATGCGCACTAGATTACTTTTGATGACGTCCGAGTGTTTTGGTGGAGGAGAGAACTTATCTCGGATGGGGGTGGGTATGAGATTGGGATAGCTCACCCCCTCGGACAAGATATTTGGTCCAGACACTCTGCAAGCCTCGTGTCTGGCACAAATATCTTGCCCTCAAGTGAGATTTCTCCATCTCACACAATCACCCACCACGGATAATCGTCGTTGTTCTTTGAATATCGGTTATCATCATACATGCTTTGTTGAATGACTTCGTGTGACTTGAAGCGCGATTACGACAACTTCCCAGGCTCTGCTAATCTCAAATTATGGTTAACACTTAAACCCTGTCATTCTTTGGGGGTAGAAAAATTAATATTTTCAAAATATTTATGGTCTACCATACACATTCACTAAGCAGCAATCCTACTTCATGTAATTTATTTATTGGGGTTTAACGACACTTTCAACAGCCAGCGTCACCTCGTGTCGGAACTCAATGAAATTATCATGCATCATGTTCCTGGGCCGGAATAAGGGTCCCTCGGCTTCAAAGGGTTAACCCTTTACCCAACGAATCGCCTGCATCCGCCCGATTAATATTCAATTTTAACAGCTGAAAAAATAATATTTTTCGAAAATTTCGACAAAACCATATCATGTGACCCCTCTTTGGAACGAGCTCATCGAGCTCGTTCCAAAGAGGGGTCACATGATATGGTTTTGTCGAAATTTTATGAAAACATTTAAAAAATGATATTTAAAATAATAAATTTTAAAATCGTCTGCGTTGGGTAAAGGGTTAAATCGTATCAGACAGAGGATTTCAAACTGAATTGAATCTGAACGCTCTTGAAGTTGTGGATACTGTGCCTTTTCACAACATAAATATTTTCAATTTTCACTCACGAATTGTATGCAGATGTGATTCGTCTGTTTGGGCGAATCATTCAAAAAAGCGAAATATTCCAGAACGGAATCAATGTAGTTTCGAAAGCGGAACCCCTTGAACTCGTCTGTCACCAGATCTTCTGTACAGTAGACCTGTTGATCGAAAAGTTCAAGAGGAGACTCTTGATTGGCGATTTGGCGATTATCGAATATTCCAAAATTTCCGAATCGCCGCTAATGAAACCTCATTTAATTATCGTTGTTTTAGGAGCGGTTCAGTGTCAAGAGTATTTGCTCCTACTTCATTTCACCTCTTCACAAAAACAGTTCCTTAATGCTTAGTTTTATTTTACAATCTACCACGTAACTTACAATCACCAATTAAAACGATCTTCAATAGTTGTTCAAATCAGGGCCCTGTGAATCAGCCATTTTCGCTTCATACCGAATCTCGAATCGATTCGGGTCGATCATTCGAATTTGAATCGAATCTCGAATCGAATTGGGGACGTCTTGAAGATGGCCGAGTGGGAAAGGGGGGGGGGGGGTGGTGGGGGTGCTGTTAACCTGATTTGTTCCGACAGTGATGGCTCAAGTCCCAAATAATAAAATATTCCAACAACATCACCAAGGTATTCCTTCATCGAAGGCATACAATGGTGTCGTAATTCAATTTAATTCAATTTATTCTCCCAATATCCCCTTATTGGGGAATATGGGGTCAAAAATAACATACAAAGTAACAGATGTACAACGAGTCTACGATGAATAAGATTTCAACATATCTACCTAGTCGAGTCATTTTTTCCCCAACATCAGCTGTCCCCCCCCCCCCCGCCACACACACACCGCTTGACTAGGTTAGGCTGTCGATGCATTACCCTCTATTTGTCGTGATTATTATGCTCCTTGGTCCTCAACCCTTTTGTCATTGCAGCATCTTCTTAACTACTTTACATCCGTCATCAGCTACATGATTCAATAAGTCGAACAACTGACATCCTCAATCTGTAGCCCATGGTCACTGACTGGGGGCGTCAGCTGTTTGACAACATACAGTAAAGTTAGGGATCTGCGAATCGCACATTTCTTTTCGAATCGAATCTCGAATCGAATCGTGTCTCTGATATCGAAATCGAATCGAATCCCGAATCGAATCTTAAAAGACAAGTTATTTCATATTGCATCAAACGGAAGTTACGGAACACTGTGATGACCCTTACGCGACGGAGTGAACACCTTAAACACCAATAACTAAATATTCTCTGTAGCACCGTCGCTGAAACAGCTAGGCCTATTGTCCATAGTTTTAGTTTTTGAAGGCCTAACTTGTTACTATTCACGTTCTTAAGAACGTGAATAGTAACAAGTTAGGCCTTCAAAAACCAAAACTATGGATAATGTTCTGGGCCAAATTCACACCTTACCTAACAATTAAACATTGTCAGTTACTCAAATAAATAGGAATTGAGCCTACATGAATGAATTTTCTAATGACAGTTTTATCCTATTTTTGTTGAAAATTTAACAAATTGAAGTTAGTACGAGAAATTCGAAAAAATCGAATCCTGAGACTGATTCGGGATCGATCTCGAAGCATACGCATGGTATCGATATCGAATCGAATCTCGAATATTCGCAGGACCCTAAGTAAAATAGCCATCTCGTATACAAATGAAAATAGCGCGTCGCATGAGAACTAGAAGGTTCCATCTTCCCCTGGAAGATGGAACCATCTGGTTCCCACGCGACGAACTCAGAGGACAGATAATTGGAATATTACCTTGTAAGAATTATAGTTCAAAAACTGAAGCGGGTGAGGGAATCATCTGTACTAGGTACTGCACAGGGCTAGCCACTAGCAACAGCTCATCGTTGGTATTGTCTGGAAACTTTAAAGTTTCTTTCAGCAACGGTAGTGCCAAGTGGCTGGTGGCATGGGTACAGATGCTGTTTCTGTTTAGATAGAGGAAAGTACATTCAGTCTTGATTTTCAATAGTATTTATGTTCAACTTCCACCAGAACTTTTCGTATTGTGCATCCGATTATAGTATTTATGGTATCACAGAACTAAATATTTTCCCATAGACGACCATTATAACGTTCAGGCGGAAGAAAATATGATCGAATCACTTTAATTTTGGCATTCAAAAATCTCTGTCAAGTGTTGCCCTTCAGACAACTTTTTCTGATCTGAAAACAGGGGGTCATGCAACAAATGAGAGAGAAAAACTGACACAAAGGGAAGTACTGGTCACGTGCACATATTTTTCAGGGAATTCCCTACAAAAACACACAAAAAGTAAATTGTATTTTTTAGGTCCAAAAGTCATCAAATCACCCTCTTTTTTATCAGGAATATTCAACAATAATGCAAGATGTCAATAAAAGTTTCAAACGTTTATTGAAACAATGGATTTTCCCAAGGCTGTTTATTTTTAGAGATTGCATCATTTCCGAGTGCAACATTTTAAGGCGGTTCACTCTAATTTCAATATTTAGTTCTGCGATACCTTATGTAAACATGTAACGACATCACTTAATCGTTTCAACGTCGTGTTCCTAATGTGATTGCTGCATAATGTTGAAATATGTACTAACAATTATAAACTTACATTCAAGAGTGGTTTTCAGACGTTTTTAATTTTTTCGTGTTAACCCATTTTCTACAAATATGGTTCAGCACAGGATATTACCAAATTGCGCATCAGCGAAGTGGTTAAACCACGTTCCTTTTTTGTTTTTGTATTCGAATCTTTGGAAGTATTCTTAATTTTATCCGGAGATAGAGAAAGTTCAAGACAGTTTCTTGCGAAACAACCTGGGTTTTTTCAGTGAAAATTAAATCTTAAACAGAAAGGCTAGTTAATTAAATTATTCACACAACAGCTGAGCAATGTTAGAAAACAAAATCTATCATCAATATTATGGTATAAAATGTAGTATCAGGCTTTGTTTCACTTGTTTCTAAGGCTGTAATTCGACTCGCCTTTGACTCATCGACATGTGGACTTAGAACAAAAAGCTCGACTATGATACAGCATTTGTACAAAAACATAATGGTGACAATATATTGGCAGCTAAGATCTTTACCGGTGCGAAAAAATATGACCACATTACACCAATCCTGAAATCTCTGCATTGGCTGCCAGTTGAGTCTTGCATTAAGTATAAGGTATTGGCGGTGACACACAACATCTTACATAGCGACAAAGCACCAATCTACCTTAAGCAGGTCATCAAAATACACACACCGTCGAGGAATCTCAGATCAGCTTCTGAGAGTCTCCTTGTCGTACCGCGAATTCGATCAACGGCGGGGAAGAGATCGTTCACTTTCGCAGCTCCCTCACTCTGGAACGCCCTCCCTCAGAACCTTAGAAAAAGCCTAAATGCAGATCACTTCAAGAAAGCTCTGAAAACCCATCTCTTTCAAGCAGCCTTCGGCCGCTGATTATACCATTTTTACCGTCACCTATGTTTTCAGCGCTTTTGAGCAGCGTTTCGCTGGGAAAAGCGCTATATAAATACATTATTATTATTATTATTAATGTATATAAATCATGCGATGCCTTGGATCTGCCTGGCGAAATAACGGCCAAAACTGGCTAGCGCCATTCACAAAAATAACCAATCAATTTTCATTAGTTTTTCATATGTTGCGTCAAAAACATAGCTTATAACCCCTCATTGGAACGAGCTCGTTCCAATGAGGGGTCATAAGCTATGTTTTTGACGCATAAAATGGAATAAAAATAGTTGTTCAAGAATTTTGTTTGCATGTGTCGTCTGCTTAGAAAAAAGCTCGACTGTGATACAGCATTTGTATATTTATTTATTGGGGTTTAACGATACTTTCGACAGCCAGGGTCACCTCGTGCGGGCAGCATTTGTACATAAACATAACGGTGATAACATGTATATAAATCAGGCCATGCCTTGGATCGGCCTGGCGATAATTAACCCTTTACCCAACACGAAACGCAGACACATGCAAACAAAATTTTTGAATAACTGATTGTTTCATTATTTGCGTCAAAAACATAGCTTATGACCCCTGATTGGAATGAGCACAACGAGCTAGGCTATGTTTTGGTGACAAAAAATGAAAAACTAATGATAATTGAGGGTTATTTTTGTTAATACCGCTGGCCGGTTTTGCCGTTCCTTTGGGTAAAGGGTAAGCTATTTATTGTATATTTTCAGAAGTTTATAAGTATGAAGAAACTTTCAAATTCCTTGAGATCCGCCAGAGGAGGCTCAGTTACGTCCATCGGAAGTAATCTTATCCAGGACACAAAGACATCGACAACTCGACAGCGGACCTGGAGACTTATACTAATTGCAGTTCTGCCTGTTTGTGGACTAATAATTCAGAATTGTGTCATGATGTCAACGGAAGTTCAGAAGATTGCCACGATTACATTACTCGCAGACTATATAAACTTTGGCCTTGGATTGGGTAAGGTTCTACACCAGAGTCAGATTGAGAGAGGAGCGACAGTTCTTTTTCTGAATTCATTTAAAAATGGAGATGACTACGCCCATTTATCAAACAAGCAATCCGATACCGACAAGGCGTTCGTTATGTTTTTTGCACAGGAATATTCTAGTCATCTGGTAGCAAAAGTAGAAGCTGTCGAAAACTTATATAGCGAAATGAAAACATTTAGGAACAGAGTCTGGGGTGGAGGGGAAACAGGACAAGGGGTTATTAAGTATTATTCAGAGAAAAACATTCAGATGGCATTTATGATCGGCGAAATTGTGGAAAAAGTTGAGGACGGAAATATCTGGAGACCTGTAATGGCTTACTACATGGAAGTCCAAGCAAAGGAATACATGGGAGTGGTGAGAGCAGCGGGAATACCAATTTTATCTCAAGGTAAAACCGGAAGCTATCTTTTAGTTATTATACCAATAACATGATTTTGAAGGGCTTTACAGTGTATTAACGGCTCAACAGAAATGGTTAACAGCCCAAGAGCTTATTAGCGGCCCGCGATGAAGTCGAGGGCCGCTAATAAGCTCAAGGGCTGTTAACCATTTCTGTTGAGCCGTTGATACACTGTAATGCCCGACAAAGTCCTGTTATTTCTATTATTGTCACTTTCGTGCATCGGCTACATTACGATTAAATTATAAGGGAAATAAGATAAATAAATGAAGTTTGACGTTTTAGAATTAAAAAAAAAAACAGCGACACTATCGTCTGATTTGTTGACAAACAAACCGGGTAACATAACTATCGTCTGATCAGTCTACGGCGAAATTTGGAAAGTTAGATGATGAAATATATCTTCGAAATGCGAACTTTAGGCAAGGAGTTTATTCATCAAAGATGTCATCACTTACTTTGTGCGTATCGCTTCCTATATTTGATACATTATCTATCCGTGACACAAAGGGAAACACTTGAAACAAATGTGTTAATTGTGTTTACAAATTAAAAAAATCCGATTTGAATTTCGATCCCAATGCAAATCTGGGAAAAATATTGTTGATCGGCTAAGAGATGTGACGTCATTGTCTATATTTAGACGTGTCGGGCTGTTATTGACGTGTTGGGCTGTTATAGTCAATAACGGCCCAACACGTCACATGACTTGTTGAGTATTACGAGGTTTCAACGCCCGACAAAACATCGTTAATGTGCTAGGAACGCCCGCAAAAGTGGTAATAATAAACCAATAACATGATTTTGGACGGCGTTACGGTTTATTAACGGTCCGACAGGAATAATTACCAGCCAGAGGGTCCATTAACAGCCCGGGACGAAGTCGAGGGCTGTTAACGGTCCGAAGGCTGTTAATTATTCCCGGAGGGCCGTTAATAAACAGGGCCGCCCAACAAAATCTTGTTATTATTATTATTATTACCACTTCTAAAATGGTTAAATCCGAAGGTTCTTAATCAATTTTACTTGAATGTGACATCCAGAGTCTTCGCAATGACATTTAACCAAAACACATGTATCGTCTGTTTCTAGATAAACAAAACGTCACGTGGTCAATGACATGATAGCTTAAATTAAATATTTTTGTTTGCCACGAAAAATTCGCCTTCTCCCGAAATCTACTAACAAACGCCTACCGTAATGAATTACTTACACTCACCTTGACAATTCGAATGCTTCATCACCGAAGTAATGGGGAAATCATACAAATTTCACGTGTTTTTTTAACATTGATTGCAGTTAAGCGCGTTTCATCATCTCGGAACCAGTGGCGCGTTTGGTATGACATATTACATAAACTATAACCGGAGCCGGGATTGTTAACGAAACATTTAGCCGGAAGTGGGCTGTTAACCACGTTAACACACAACTTCCGGTTTGAGTATGTGCATTATGCAATTTTACCGTAAAGGTAAAATTGTGTTAATATACTAGAGAACGCACACTAAAGTGGTAATAATAATTTATTTATTTATTTATTTATTGGTGTTTAAGGTCACATATTTCTGCACAATGGCTAACCATGACCGTGACAGTTTTACGGGTGGAGGAAGCCGGAGTACCCGGAGAGAACCACCGAGCAACGGAGAGCAACTGTCAGCTCCCCAACATACCAACTCCACACAAGCAGGGTTAGCATTGGTTAAAGACAGGTGCACCATCGACGTGCAGTACGCATTAGTACACGTGGGCAATGGGGATGAAGTGTCTTGCTCAAGGACACAACGCGGTTGCCGCAGGTGGGATTCGAACCGAGGACCTCTCGGCTTGCAGCCTGCACCTCTACCAACTGAGCCACCGCGCTCCCAGGTAATAATAATAGATAATTCAACTTTATAGTTATGACCAATGACATGGTACAGTAGTGGAGAGTGGATTGTAACTAAATCACCCGCGGAGTGGAGTTATCACCCAAACTATAACTTTCAAATTGTGTGTATATGGACTAAAAACACAAGCAATGTTTCAGCCAATGGACCAGTCCATTGGCTGCAATTTTGCTTGTGCTTGTTATGCTTTGCAACAAAATTGCAATTATTGCTTGGGTGGAATCTCCACTCTGCGGGTGATTTAGTGATAATACACTCTCCACGTACTGTATGTCTCCACATTGAAGATCGACTTGACGTTCGATATTTTTATAGTAGTGGCTGTGGACTGGTCGTAATCTACGCGTGGGGAGTGATGTCCACGCATGCGTATACCTGGTAATAAAATCATCAGAAGCACAATTTTAATTAATGAAACATTAGATAAATTTTCGATGATTATTCCTATAATTAGTGTTTGAAATCTAATATTATTACCTCCGTGGAAATACTGCCCACTCCTTGAAAAGTGACCACTCCACAGCAGCCGCACTGAGTGTGGATGAGGAGTAAGCCTTTATCTAACGAATCTAATATTATTACCACCGTGGAAATACTGCCTACTCCTTGAAAAGTGACCACTCCACAGCAGCCGCACTGAGTATGGATGAGGAGTAAGCCTTTATCTAACGAATCTAATATTATTACCTCCGTGGAAATACTGCCCACTCCTTGAAAAGTGACCACTCCACAGCAGCCGCACTGAGTATGGATGAGGAGTAAGCCTTTATCTAACGAATCTAATATTATTACCTCTGTGGAAATACTGCCCACTCCTTGAAAAGTGACCACTCCACAGCAGCCGTACTGAGTGTGGATGAGGAGTAAGCCTTTGCCTAACGAATCGGTCACATCCATTCGCGTTATTTACAAAGTGAGCAGATGAAAAAACAATATTTTCAAATATGTCAACCAAACCAAATAATGTAACTCCTAATTGAAACGAGCTCATCGAGCTCCTTCCAATAGGGGGTCCCATGAAATACTTTTCTATTTTTTTTTAAAAAGGTCAAAAAACAATAATTAAAATAAAAAAAATTGATATCGCGTGTTTTGGGTAAAGGGTTAACAGTATATCGTCACACTTTGTTTAACCCTTTACTCAACGCAGACGGTTTTAAAATTTATTATTTTAAATATCATTTTTTAAATTTTTTCATAAAATTTCAACAAAGCCATATCATGTGACCCCTCTTTGGAACGAGGTCGATGAGCTCGTTCCAAAGAGGGGTCACATGATATGGCTTTGTTGAAATTTTTCGAAAAATAATATTTTTTCAGCTGCTGAATTAGCATATTTCACGGGCGGATGCGGGCGATTTGTTGGGTAAAGGGTTAAATAATAGTTTGAATTCGAAATGTTCTGTGCTCTTAGTCGAGCTGAAAGGTTTCAATCTTCCAAATTTGGATCAGTTTCGGTTCGGTTTCGGTTCGGTTTCGGTTCAGTTTTCCTATGTGTTAAGAATATCTATTACACGTCTGTTCTATGAAATCCCCATCTACAGTAACACTAAACCATGTTGAAAATGAAAATCCGTTCCGCTGACACATGTGCGGAAAGTAAATCGTTGACGAACTGTTTTTATGAGGAAGCGAATTTTCACTGAAATCTTCTACAAATGGTGCGCCGCAGTTACAATTTGAGGTATCGCTGCAGTAAATATTTCAATTAGTTTAATTAATTTAGAAATGATATCATAGGTTTTGATGAAAAGAAGCATACCAGGGGCCCACATTCAGGGCTATATTTTACCACCTCAATTGGAAGAAGAAAATTTGACGTCAGTTGTTGGAATAAAGGGCACTGTCCTTTGATATTGGTGAAATATATTGCTGGAACCCCAATTTGTGAAACAAGAATTGGTATTCATATTGTTTCGAAGGGGTTGGAACACTGTTTCTCATGCCGTGTGGTTAAATGAAACAGGTTTTGTCCCCTAATGTGACAGGGCTCAAAATAAGCGGTGTCACGTCGCTTTTTGCTATGCAAAACTTGCAAAAAAAGCTACACAATGTTCAATTATGTATAGCATTTTGCGATACAGGATAATAAACTGCAGCCTATTAGGCTGCAGTTGATAATCTTGTATCGCGAAATGTAAATGAAAATTTGCAAACAAATTTGAAAACTAGTTCACTGATGCTTTACTTTTGATTGGGAAACATTCTAGGCATAACTTTAACTCTCCATCAAGCATCTTCATATGTAAGATGAATTCTATTGGTTTAAATACTTCCTCTTTTTACAACATTTTTCATAAAATGTCCATTAAAAATAACTTCACGCCCATCAAATTAAAAATCCCAACTTCTTTTTTGAGAACTCTATTAAACAACCAAGACGCCAATTGACAATATCCATGTCCATGCAGCCCTTAAAGGCAGTTCAGTTAAAAAAAATCATAGTAAATGTTTTAGGTGTTGCAGATCATTTGGAAAAGCCCAGAAATGGATGGAAACTATTCTATCTACTTAGAAGAATTCAATACAAAACAGCATAACATAACCCTGGTATACAAAAATAGCTATGTAATTTTTACAAAATGCTATTCATTTTTTTTGAAATGTGTAGCATTTTGCTACGCAAAGAAATAAAGTTATTTTGAGCACTGTAATGTGATGTATTGATGCAGATTTTAATTTTATTTTGGGATGAAGGTAGTTTTCAAAGAAAACGTTGAATGCCTATCCATCTCAGCATATTTATTAGGTTACAGGCTAGATAATTGGGGGGGAGGGGCAGGGGGGGGGGGTTGGGTAATGCCAGTTCTTAAGCCCATTTGACAAAGTTTGGTCACCTTTCCTTAAATGGTTGAGTGCTGGAAGCCCATATTTGGGCTTTACTCTGACGTGCAGGGACCGTAATGTAAAGCTCTCATGTTCAGTGGATATGCTTCATATTATCTTTCAAGTGAAATTATTTAGTCTGTATAGGTTTGCCTTGTTACAATTTATGGGAGACTGCACTCTCCCACAATTTGTAACAAGGCAAAGACATATGACCAAATTTTGATGGTCAAACATAATTTAGCACTCTACCAGTTAACCCTTTACCCAACGTAACGGCCAAAACCGGCCAGCGCTATTCACAAAAATCGCCAATTAATTTTTATTATTTTTTCATTTTTTGTCTCAAAAACATAGGTTATGACCCCTCTTTGCAACGAGCTCGTCGAGCTCGTTCCAAAGAGGGGTCGTAACCTATGTTTCTGAGCCAAAAAATGAAAAAAATTAGTTATTCAAGAATTTTGTTTGCAAGTGTCGTCTGCTTTTCATGTTAGGTAAAGGGTTAAAAGAAGAAATTTCCCATGTTTTTGACTCAAAATAAGCCAAAAGTTGAATTCTAATGCAGAAATGACTCTTTTATCTCATGGAAGCGGTAAAATGTAACTTTGGGCTGGTTGGGGATGATTGCAGGTATCGCTACAGTAAATATTGAATTAGAGTTACCCGCCTTGAAATGTTGCACTCGAAAATGATGCAGTCTCTAAAAATAAGCAGCCTTGGGAAAATACACAGTTTCAATAAACATTTGAAATTTTCTAATGACATCTTGCATTATTGTTGAATATTCCAGATGAATAAAGAGAGTGATTTGGTGACTTTTGGACCTAAACAATACAGTTTACTTTTGGTGTGGTTCTGAAGGGAATTCCCTAGAAAATAGGTGCACCTGACCGGTGCTTCCCTTCCGGTCAGATTTCCTCTTTTACTTGTTGCATGACGCCCTGTTTTCAGGTCTGAAAAAGTTGTCTGAAGGGCTGCACTTGACAAAGATATTTGAATGCCAAAATTAAAGTGAAGCGATCATAATTCGTTTCCGGCTTGAACGTTATAATGGTCGTTTATGGGAAAATATTTACTGCTGTGATACCTTGAATCGCTAGCGATTACGTCTATCGGAAAGTGAATTATCGGCCCTGAGATGATCGACAATTCAACTTCTGGCTGACATTCTGTAAACACTGGTCACTTCGTCAGTTTATTAAGAGTCGCTATTATTTTTTCTCGATTTTACCAAGCACCAGACGTCCATACGAGCGAATCTGTTTTTCTTTACACGAGCATCGGTGGGCGGTACTTCCGCTGTCAATTTTATAGCCGAAACGATATGAAAGAAAGAAACTGAGCCTTTTTCGTTTTAATAACATAATAACATACTATTTCGAGTTATGCATGCTTTATAAACATGAGACAATGCATGTTTGTTAATTTTTGGCATCTTATGAGGTAAACCCATTTAAAAACGTAATAAATAATTGCCACTTCCATTTCACTCTTCGCGCGGCGACGTGCGATAAATATAGACAAGTTTACATTCAGGTCGACCTCACCAAAGGTCAACGGGGTCGTAGTTCTACTGTTGATGTAAATTGTAACTATTGAAATCCCATTGCTGGAGTGTTCATCACGGTTGGTGTGTAAAGCTAAAATTTATGTCAAAGGCTTTTCATATATAGCAGAATAGGTTATCATGGTATAAAAAAATTATTGGAGCTGATTAAATGCTGCATCACCTCAGATATCAACAAAAGATCACAGTGTGGAAACAAAGAGATGAAACATTTCTTTTGTTGACGCTAAATTCTTGGATCAATTCAATGTAAAAAATAACCCAATGATAAATTAAGATCGAAAAACCTGATTTTGATGGGAAAGCATTGGCTTGTAATTCTTTGATTTTAAAAACAAGCTGCAGCTGAAATTCTGCAGAATATCAGTGTAATAATTAAACGAAAATATTGAGGGAACATCAGTCTTAGCTCAATTACAACTTAAATAATTTTAATTTTAAAACACATCTAAATAGTTTTAAATATGAAAATACTTCAGTTTATTTAATGCTCAGGCATCAATTCACGCTGAAAAATTAAGTCATATTCCCCTGTCGGTCAGCAAAACGAAATATCAAAATGATATTTAGAAATCGATATTTCATCGTAGGTTCGGATGACGAATCACATGTACTTTAAACGAGTCAGCACATCAGTAATGAATTCCAGAGTCCCAAATACAAACGAATTCGAATAATTGATAGTGACAGTGACTAAATCAATTCATTAAATCAGCGGTTTCAAAGTTTGACTTTCTCATTCACCTTCCAGCGAAAAGCCGAAATCACTTTCAAATTTCTTCAGTTCAACTTCACACGTCTTTAGTGCATTGAGTTCAAAAAAAATAAAATGACGTGTCTTGTTATTGAAAATAAGAAAGTGGTGTTTTTTGTTATTGTTCTATTTCTTCGAAACACATTGCGATTATTTCAATTCGCCAGCCTTGGTAAATCGTAAAGTTAGGGGAGAAATAAGACGGGACTACTTTTTGTGCGGATATTCACACATTCCAATGGTTGGAGTTTGGTTGTTGTAATTTTTGTATGGACACCGGTTCGGCACATAAATTTTGCGCCTTAGTGGCAAATAAAGGCCACAAATTGGAGAGTTTGTAGTCGTAGCCACTCACGAGATATTTTCGGTATTCATCAAATTTTCGTGAATATCCTCTATGTATTGTTTTGTTGTTGTGTGTTTCCCTGGAGAGAAATACCAAAACCTGAACGTACTCAATGCTAAAAAATCAATACAGTGTTGACAGGGGCGGGGGGGGGGGGGGGTGTAGGATAGTGAATTTCCAACTCAGATAAGGGACCGGGAGGGAGAACTCACCCTTTCGGTCCCTCCCCCTAGTTGGAATTGACTACCGAGAAACATTTTGAAAATGAAGCCCTGAAAAAAATTGATTCTCGCAACTGAAACCCAAACGCATTTATGATAGAATTATCAGGTTATTATTATTTGGTATTATTCTGGGAATTGAATATGTGCTAAACAAATGTTCAAGCTGAGAAATGTGAGCAATTCACACTGTTCTAACATAAAATCAGATCTTATGAAGGAATGATCAATTTTCGATGTTTCATCATTTTGTAACTGTGAATGATGGAATTATCTCAGGATGAAGATTTTACATGAGGTCACTTTATTGAAGTGCATTTCGAGGATTTTTTTTATTACGATAATTAAACGTACTATAGAAATCTCGTACGATTGACATCATGCATACTAATGAAGCTCGATATTGCGTACACTGTAGTTGTAAATAGTAACAGTTAGAATTTTTGCCGATTTGAAACCGAGTTGGACTTTGGGAAGTAAAGGAGACAGCAGCATCACCAAAGAAGCTCTAAAATTCGGATAGATGGAATTTCCAACTACTCATGACTTGCACTCCGAATTTCCAACTATAGGAAAGTTTTCCTGGATTGGGTGTGAGGGAGTGGTGATGGGTGTTGATCAAAAAGCACAATGTTTTGATATTTTCGTTAAGTCGGACATGTAGAGAGAGGGATTAAATGGAATTTGGAAAAAAACTCGTCATGAAAGTGGCTGTTGAATTGAACACCAGTCGCGAGTTCGAAATTAGTTACCTTCCGAAATAAAACAAAACGAATGTTGACCCATTTTGCATGAGTGGTACACAGTTGGATAATTAGATTGTTGTCATCTCGCGCCTGGAAGGAAAACTACTTTCTATTAATTGGAGGGGCATGGTGGCCAGTTCGGCTGTAAAAATGCGTGCATGTCTTTTAATTGTTAAAAAATGACGACTTTCAACAACAAACCATGTGTGCATTAGTCAACTGTCTTTCATATAAAGCAAGTCTTTCTCTACAATTGTTTGGTATGGTTGTAACGACACTTTCAACAACCAGTGTCATATGATGTCGGACAGTTTTGAGGTTGGGAAATCGGCTTATCCGGAGAGAACCACCGAGCAGCGGCGAGTAACCGCTAGGGCGAAACGGTTGGCTCATTTTCACAACCGACTAACCGAGAGCTATAACCGGATAATATCCGGTTAACCGTAGCCATTATTTCACCGAATCTGGCATCAAAACTATAGGAATTGGAAAGAAGTATTCTCAGAAACTATTCCGTAGTGTGTATACAAACGAACATTGTCGAGTACTCGACAACGTTCGTTTGTCTTCGGAATAGTTTCTGCGGTTACTCAGAACTCACGGAAATTGCCTATCATTAAGGAAGTCTGGAACGTCAAAGTCGATTATTTCTCAATATACAGTACGTGGAGAGTGGATTGTAACTAAATCACCCGCGGAGTGGAGTTATCACCCAAAGTAATATTTTCAAATTTCTGTACATATGGACAAAAAACACAAGCACTGTTTCAGCCAATGGACCTCCGGGTGCAACCCGGAGGTCCATTGGCTGTAACTTTACTTGTGTTTGTTTAATTTGCAACAAATTTGTATTTATTGCTCGAGTGGAATCTCCACTCTGCGGGTGATTTAGTGAAAATACACTCTCCACGTACTGTATACACCGGTGCTTCGAGGTGTTATCTATCCCAAAGGAGAAGCGGCAGATTTACTACGTTTTTACCGTGGAATAACGATCACTGTCGATATTTCGGTTATAGCTCTCGGTTAGTCGGTAACGAAAATGAGCCAACCGTTTCAGCCCTACAATAGACCACCGTAAGGATATTACCATTAGGAATGAAGACCCACTACAGCCGTAGTGTTATGATTGCGTCACGTACTTCCACCAATGGTTTTAATATCTTGATGTTTTCTAGTTTAATTAAATATTTATCAATTGTAATATCTATAAGTGGAGCACGAAAGAATATCTGTATATCTTGTACCTGTCCAACGCGGTGCTTCGTTAATTGAAATTTTGCTGATGATGATTTTTATTACCCTGTAAGCGCATGCGTGGACATCATACGCATGGATTTTGACCAGACCACGGCGACTGAACTGTATTCATTGACTCCAACCTTTGTTTCACACAAACATGCTTCCGTCACTTATATCACCATAAAGCCAAGTATTCTCTTGTTTCTTTTAATAAATGAAAACGAGAGACATTTTTCGAAGCTTCAAGGGCTGTCTGTTATTTTCGTTTATAAAAAGAAACTACTGATGCGAAAGGTGTTTTCTCAACAATTACTTGCCTTTCAATTGTCCCTTCCACGCTAATCCAATAATTTCAAGAGAGATAATCTTATCGAAAGTCGATTTTCATGACGACATAAGTCAGGTTTTTCCCACTTTTTTCTTCTCCCTTTTCTGGTTTAGAGGGGCCAACGAAACAATAAATTCATAAACACCATTATCATATCCTACGAATAGTTTCAAATAAGAATTATAATTACATTCCGTAACTGTTTAAACTACTTTTTACCAAACAACAAAGCAGAAAGACGAAAAAAAACATGTACGAACAAACGAGGCGAAAAAACACCCTCACACAAATGACAAAGCGCACAACTCTGAGCTGAGCGCCGGTTCCGTCTAAATGATATCCCAAAGGCAAATAAGCTTTAATTTTCACAACTTTAGAAATGGAAACGAGTATTTTAGAAACGGGCTTTACGCCACAGTTGGGAAATGTCACCAAAGAAACAGCAGCGGGGTTGATCACTGCAAGAGGCGCTAAAAGTTAAAAACCCACTCAAACACTGTCCGAAGTACATTCTGTCAACTGCGCTCTACCGTAAATGCGGGTCAAAGTTCGACCAAATGTATTCATTTGAAAATGAATTACATTTGGTCATGACGTTTTCATCCAGCTGACCAATGGGAATTGAGTATTTGGACCCAAAACGTATAACTACATTAACAATGTAATTATTAAGAAATACATGTTGAATACTGCATAAAGTCTCGTCTAAGACAAATAATGCATTCACCTCTTATCCGAATTAGTCTCTTCCAGAATATGTATCGCGTCATGATTGTTAAAAAAGAAAATTGCTTGCACAGGAGCTGATAAATACAGATAATTGCAACACTCAATCGACCGGGGTTTTCACATTCCATTAAATTGGAGAGACCAGATCAATCAAGTTAAGATGAATGTAAATGGAACAATGTGGAGAAAAGCGTGGTGTGCATTTTTTGGTTTGTAGTTTATGGTGCAATCTTAGTGCAGTTGCATTCTGTGCCTTAACCCTTTACCCAACGTAACGGCCAAAACCGGCCAGCGCTATGCTCAAAAATCGCCAATTAATTTTCATTATTTTTTCATTTTTTGTCTCAAAAACATAGGTTATGACCCCTCGTTGGAACGAGCTCGTCGAGCTCGTTCCAACGAGGGGTCATAACCTATGTTTTTGAGACAAAAAAAGAAAAAAATTAGTTATCAAGAATTTTTTTTGCAAGTGTCGTCTGCTTTTCATGTTAGGTAAAGGGTTAAATAAGATATGCTTATATCTTTGAAAAATGATACTACAATTTAAACATTTAATAATCTTACTCCCGAAGAACAATTTTTCTCATTTTGGGGCACTCCAACCTCTTCCAAAACTATACCCACAGTTCCGCCTTTTTCTGGTGTATTTGAGATGTGACCCCGAATTTTGACACATTATGTCATAAAAGAAAAAAGAGTAAAATTTCTGTGAATATGTTAATGAAGTTGGGGTAAACAAAAAACAGCCATCTTGATAATGCTCGGATTTCTTTCTAAAACTACGGTAGGCGATACAGGTCAAGGATGTGCTTTGGGATGTCTTTGTCTCATACACCCAGAGACAACTACTGCTGTAACATAGTGAGTGTCACAGATGATCCACTCTCTGTTGTTGAGAAATATAGAATAAACGTATAGTGTTTTCAAGTCAAAACAATATGCTACGAGTAGGATTAAGAATGAAACCGACGAGCCTCTGGCGAGTCGGTTTCATTCTTTATTCTACGAGTAGAATAATTTTTTGACTTGAAAACACTACACTTTTATTTTGTTTATCCCATAAATCTTCTACAGGCAGTCGAGGCAAAATCGTGCTATAATTAGCTACAAAATGCAGCGAGAAGTGTGGAGCACATTGGTCCAATTCGATCGACCAGCAAAATTGGCAAAAAATAAACAAGGCGCAGTAATACATTTCTGTCTAAAAATAATTCCCCTACAAACTTGAGCTAAACTTACAACAATACTTTATTATATCAGCAATGGGAGGCTGTTTCTACTGGCATTGTGTAATACTTTCAAAAAGACTTAAAGAAATCAACAGCCGAACTATTAATTATGCTAGACAAATGTGGTAGAGGCCAGAGGTCAACAAGTCCATCGCTACTTGGGGATTAAATTCTTTCAGTGTTAAACTTGTGGGGAAAATTTATCACCCAACTAGGTGAATAAAGAAAAAAATTATCCAAGACCTTTATTGTTCAAATAAACGGCCATTTTGGGGATAAACCTCAGTAAATGTTTTCAGAAACAGTTTACCGACTAGTGTGATCCTACTGATACAGTTATGGGCACATCAAAAATTAAAATGACAGGTACAGAGTTCATCGAACTTTTACTCTGGTAATCTCAAAATATTAAAATATTTAGTAATATTTCTCCTTTGATGCTTCTGTGACATCCTATATGCAGTTGATGGATATACTTAAGCTAAACAGTTCTTTTAAAATCAAATCATATTTGAGTGTTCTTGGGATTGGGTAGTTTTCGACGTACGTGGGCTGGGCAGAAACTTCCATGGCAAACATTATTGACTGAAATGACCCATCATACATTCTGGAAATAAAATTTGTTCTGCCCAATAACAGGGAGGGTGTTAACTCAGCCTCAATAACATATTTTCCAAGCTTTCACACTTTATATCTTTGTGGTACAAAATATCAAATGGTCAGGCCTGCGGTCATATACATCATAAAATACAGATCTGTTGTCATTGGTTTGATGGAGGATGAGATTAACTCTTAAACCGCTGAGTATTTTTAAAATATTTTTCAATAGATCTAGTCATGGCTACTTCACAGCAGCCATGACTAGATTTTCTGAAAAAAAACCTTGATAATGTGACTTAACAGAAATCACTATTCACCGAACCTGGGATCAAAACTATAGGAATTGGAAAGCAGTATTCTCAGAAACTATTCCGTAGTGTGTATACAAACGAACGTCGTCGAGTACTCGACAACGTTCATTTGTATACATACTACGGAATAGTTTCTGCGGTTACTAAGAACTCACCACGGAAATTGCCGATCATTAACGAAGTCTTGAACGCCAAAGTCGATTATTTCTCAATATATACACCGGTGCTTCGAGGTGTAATCTATCCCAAAGGAGAAGCGGCAGATTTACTTCGTTTTAACCGTGGAATGACGATCACTATCGATATTTCGGATAACCGGTTGACGTTTTTTTATTCGGTTAGGTAGGTAACCGGTTTCAAACCGGTTATCCGGTTAACCATTTCAGAACTGACATATACTAGTTTCTATTTTATTATTCCCAGTTCAACTCGAAAGCAATGTTTTTATTCTTTGTTGGATTTTTTCCCGAAACAAATTCTCAATTGGCCTTCTAACCCAAATATTCCAAATGACCTGAACCAGGACACGTTCCTAAACAGGACAGAAGAATCCTTTGAGAGTAAGTTCTATTTTAGAACAACGAACAGAGAAGGTCGGTGGACATGGATGTTGTGAAACGGGAAAATGAGGTTGACAGATAAATCTATCTTGATTTGAAAAGATTTGTCTCAATCATGTATATAATTCATTTGTAAATAAAAAAATAACAGATGATTATTCATGTAGGTAAGCGCTACAGGGACGAGACGTTGGTGGCTGGGGTTGATTTGCCCGACAAGGCACCGCAACCTTCGAGATTCGTTTCGATTTCGAATCTTAGGTTGGTATTCGATTCTGTTCGAAATCCGCTGCCTGATTCATTTTCTATCGGATCTTTTTACAGGAACATACAGTTAAAACTAGAAGTCCTGTCATGAAATGCGCACAAATTGCACGTAGATATGCGCGTTAATCTACGTGTTATGGTCATAGTAAGGCTATCAAATTCTGTACATATGGTCTGTGCACAAGCAATGTTTTCAGTCAATGGACCTCCGGGTAACCCGGAGATCCATTGGCAGAAACATTGCCTGTGTTTGCTACGAGTAACCAGGAGAACCTGCCGTGCTTTGGATGCCATTCGATATGGCAATTGCGCGGAATTCCTACGCGCAGTTAAGCCTAGATAAGCGCCAGTGCTCAAAATAACTTTTTTCTTTGCATAGCAAAATGCTACACATTTCAAAAAAATGAATAGCATTTTGTAAAAGTCACATAGCTATTTTTGTATACCAGAGTTATGTTATGCTGTTTTGTATTGAATTCTTCTAAGTAGATAGAATAGTTTCCATCCATTTCTGGGCATTTCCAAATGATCTGCAACACATGAAACATTTACTATGTTTTTTTAACTGAACTGCCTTTAAGGGTTGCATGGACTTGGATATTTTCAATTGGCGTCTTGGTTGTTTAATAGAGTTCTCAAAATAGAAGTTGGGATTTTTAATTTGATGGGCGTGAAGTTATTTTTAATGGACATTTTATGCAAAATGTTGTACAAAGAGGAAGAATTTAAACCAATATAATTCATCTTACATATGAAGTTGCTAATGATGCTTGGTGGATAGTTAATCTGAGTTATGCCTGGAATGTTCCCCAATCAGAAGTAAAGCATCAGTGAACTAGTTTTCAAATTTGTTTGCAAATTTTCATTTACATTTCGCGATACAAGATAATCAACTGCAGCCTAATAGGCTGCAGTTGATTATCTTGTATCGCAAAATGCTATACATAATTGAACATTGTGTAGCTTTTGGCAAGTTTTGCATAGCAAAAAGCGACGCGACACTGCTTATTTTGAGCCCTGATAAGCGCACAGTTCATGGCAGGACTTCTAGTTTTAACTGTAGCTTGGTATCTATCATCTGAGTAGACTCGCAGAACGTATAGTTTAGAAGGATATTGTACATTAATAATGCTTATAATAAAGTCCGAGTGAGAGTTCCGCTACATTAACATAAGTAGAATCTTCAGTCGTGCCACCACCCTAATTCCAGGACCAATATTCACTACCAATGTTGAACGCAACTTCATACTTTTCGACGAAGGCATGCCTCGATAATGTTGGAATACTTTATCAGTCGGGGCTGAGCCATTACAATCGGAGCAAATGAGGTTTACAGTCCCCACACCCCCCTCTCGCCAACCATCGGCCATCCCCGAAACGCCCCAGATTCGATTCATACTTCGATTCGATTTAGAATAATAATAGGTCTGATTCAATTCGAAATTCTATTTGAATCGCAAATGCGTGATTCGCAGAGCCCTATTTGCGAAGGTAATAATTTGTATGGTAAAGGAAGAGAATAGGAGACCCTGCAGGTTATAAGAAAATAAAGGCTATTTGCAACCTTTTCGAGTTTTTGTGTCATTCTCATTCACCATTTTTGGAAATGTTTAATGGAAAAACACGCTTACCCACAAAGTACTCATTTATTTTAACCCACGTCAAATGTACCGCTCGGCTACTTTAGTAACAAAGATCTTAACTCTTTGAACCCGAGCGCCCGCTTTTCCGGCAAGGAAAATGATACGTCATAACGTCATTAAAAAGGATGGCTGTTCAGTAAATTCGTGGAGGAGCCCAAGCCCCGAGGTTGCACGTTGAAAAATATTGATTGGTCTGCCCCAAATAAAGAATATGGACTCTTTCTAATTTTGCTGCCATTGAACAGGCAAGGAAGATACCGCTAGAGTCAAAGGGTTAACCCTTTACCTAACATGAAAAGCAGACGACACTTGCAAAAAAAATTCTTGAATAACTAATTTTTTTTCATTTTTTGTCTCAAAAACATAGGTTATGACCCCTCGTTGGAACGAGCTCGACGAGCTCGTTCCAACGAGGGGTCATAACCTATGTTTTTGAGACAAAAAATGAAAATATTTTGAAAATTAATTGGCGATTTTTGAGAATAGCGCTGGCCGGTTTTGGCCGTTACGTTGGGTAAAGGGTTAAGGTTCACATTTCTTTACATTTTCGTGTGGTGGGAACTATTCCTGTGCTTAAGAGAGACTACATTGTTTACAAGTATTTTAAATGTCACATTGATGGTCTTATACGAATACGTCAGGTAACAGGTAAGTGCTTACAAACAGCCTTAACCCTTTCAACACGTTGTGTATAAATTTTTGCGTGATTAAAAAATTGGTACAGTTAAAACTAGAGGTCCTGTCATGAACTGTGCGCTTATCTAGGCTTACTTGCGAGTAGGAATTCGCGCAATTGCCATATCGAATGGCATCCAAAGCACGGCAGGTTCTCCTGGTTACTCATAGCAAACACAGGCAATGCTTCTACATAATTTGATAGCCTTACTATGGTCATAACACGTAGATTAAAGCGCAGATCGACGTGCTATTTGTGCGCAGTTCATGACAGGACTTCTAGCTTTAACTGTACTGGATGAACAGAGGATATAAAGAGCAAAAAAAAAAAAAAAGATTTGAAGCGAGTCTCGGTAATAATTTAATCCAACAGGTCTGTCGGGCTGTTGGATTAAGTTATTACTGAACCTTCCTACAAACCAGGATGGTTTCGCCCATTTCGCCGTTGACACCTCAGAGTGAAATGATACCTTCAAAGGACCCAGTATTGAAAAGGTTAATAGAATTACTAACGTAATTAATACTGTGCTAGTATATGGTAGGGTCAGGGTAGCAAGGGTGAAAGTCAGATAACTACAACCCCTACCGCACCGACCCTAACCTCCACTAAGGCGTAATTATATCAAATTTATCGCCATGGTTACACCCTTGTGACATCATTAAGAAATACTAAATATGCAGGTAGAACAATGCTGACTATTATAGAAGTTTGTACAGTACCTTCAGTTTTGAAAATGTTTGAAATAGATGCTGACTTTGCGTCTGCACCGTGATCAAATATGAGATGGATGATGAAAAGAAATTTGAAATGTTTGGAAACACGCTTTATTTTTCATACAAAATGCATGGTCCTTTATTCTATCAATACCTTTACCATAGTGTATAATAGACACATTTGACGGGAGCGCAGTTGCTCGGTAGATAGAGGTGCAGGCTACAAGCCGAAAGGTCCTCGGTTCGTATCCCGCCTGCGGCAATCGCGCTATGTCCTTGGGCAAGACACCCCCATTTGTTTATGTTGAGGTAGTATGTGGTGGAGCTGACAGTTGAGTTGCTCGACGTTGCTCGCCGTTGCTCGATGGTTCTCTCCGGGTACTCCGGCTTCCTCCACCCGTAAAACTGTCGTGGTCATGATAAGCCATTGTGCAAACGTATGTGACCTTAAACAAGAATAAATAAATAATAAGTGAATAAATATAGACTCATTTGATAATTTGCGGCGCGTGGAATGTGAATTGTAAATTGTAATTCGGAATTGACACATTCTTGAACAATAAAAATAAAGTTATTGCTGCCGTAACAATGACACAGTTACATGTATATTCGTGTCAGACTGACAGCCTGTGTTTATACTCATTGTGTATTCACGAGACTTCCAGAACATCCATCTTCTATCCCGATATGTTGCTTTGTGTTCTAAGTTTTAACCTAGAAGTCTCAAATAATGTTTTAACACTTGGCACACACACCAATATAACAGTACAATGCAATCCTGTTAATTGAATAGCCACTTGCCACTTGCCAAAGAAAATAATTATTAGTAAGAGAGGTATAAAATTAACCGGGGTGTGGACACTTTACTGCATTCCAAAGGTAATCCGAGCACTTAATGTATTATATCTTGTTTGAAAGATCTCGTGAAGATCCGTCAAACAAAATAGAATAGATTAAATGCCTGTAAATGATTTATTTCACGCCTGTTCTGTGAAATCCCCATCTATAGCAAAACTAAACCATGCGGAAAATTAGAATCTGTTCCGCATACATTCGCGGAACGGAAATCGTTGACGGACTATTTTTTATAAAGAAGCGACATTTCAATGCAATTTTCTACGAATCGTGCACCGCAATTACAATTTGAATCGCTAACGATAGCTTAAAAATCATCCCCTGAGTTCCAATGTATTCTATGTGCCAGTAGGCAAATATAACACACTGGAACTTAGGGGACGAATTAGTAACACGGGTTTCCCACGCAAATTTGGTTGGCGATAAAATGTTTTCTTTTTGTTGACAGTTGTCAAATGAATTGCTGAGTACCCTTCTATTAATTATTTTTTATAGACGTGAAAGCGTGTAATAAACACAGAACGAAACGCGTGTGTGAATGGGCTGATCGATGTGATACTTGTGTCATCGCGGAAGGATAAAACTCGAGACCTGTTGCCTCTCGTTCTATCATTCCGCGCTGTCAGTCGTGTCATATCGATTAATCCATTCACACACTCGTGCAGCTCAGTGTATGTATTGAGCAAAATAGATCTATAAACAAGGAGTATTTCATTCATGATTGTCGGGACGGGATAATTGCTCGACATTATAAGGCTTTTTACCAGGAATTTACTCTATGGCCTTAGTCAATTAAGAGTGGGGGGGGGGGGGGGGGGGGGGCGTTGGGGGGATCCCACTGTACTTTGTTTCAGGTTGTATCGACAGTGTGGATTAAAAGCGACGCGTTAGCAGACAATTACATGTACGAAGCTCACGGTGGTGTAACCGTCAATACATTTCCTTGTTTCTATTTGCAGGCAACGTACCAATAGAAGATTATTCTAGCTTTTGTTTCAACTACGCCAACGGGAATTCTTTACTTGTCAAAAGTGCTCAATTCAGTAAGACAGTTTCACAAATACTTAACAAGGAATACGCCGGAAGTGACACCGAAGAAAGTATCACATCTTTCACTGGTACAATTTTAAAAAACAACGGTACAAGCTCTCTTTCAGATGGAAAGAATTGGTTCAGCAACATGACGTCATATATAAATATTTTGTATTCTATCGAACTACATTTAGAAGAAGAGATTATCAGTCAGCTGGACACCCAGATTTCAAATAACGAAAGTCTTATGACACTTAGCATTTGTTTAGTTGTACTGTCAGTTTTTCTGTTTCCGCTTGTTTTCGTTTTAGTAGTTCGAATGACGAGAACCATTCGCGGATACGCAAACAAGTTAAAAGTACACACCTTATCTCTGAACCGAGAACGAAAGAAGACAGAAAACCTGTTGCATGAAATACTGCCCGTATCGGTGGCAGAAAGACTCATGAAGAAGGAAATGATTGTACCGGAACAGTTTACCTCGAGTACTATCTATTTTTCGGATATCGTTGGCTTCACCACCATATCTTCACACAGTACACCAATACAAGTTGTTGATATGTTGAACACAATCTACAACACTTTCGACAGCAAAATAGATTTATTTGATGTATACAAGGTCGAGACAATAGGTGAGTACACATAACACTCCTACAGTTAAAACTAGAAGTCCTGCCAGGAATGCGCACAAATAGCACGTCTATCTGCGCGTTAATTTGCGCGTTATGACCACAATAAAGCTGTCAAATTATGTACATATGGCCTGTGCACAAGCAATGTTTCAGCCAATGGACCTCCGGGTAACCCGGAGGTCCATTGGCAGACACATTGCCTGTGTTTGCAATGAGTAACCAGGAGAACCTGCCGTGCTTTGGATACCATTCGATATGGCAATTGCGCGCAATTCTTACGCGCAATTAAGCCTAGATAAGCGCACAGTTCGTGACAGGACTTCTAGTTTTAACTGTAGTTATTTAGTTAGCCAACAAAATCCGCCATTCAAAGTTTATTTTCTCCAATGTTGGACTCAAAATCTCGTCCCAATGAAGGATCAAAAGCTGTGTTTTTGATCCAAACAATTAAAAATTTAGTGACTAAAAATTTAATTTTTGCAACCTGTCTGTTGGTTTCGTTTATTAAAGGTAATAAAAGGAAACCTGGCTTATGTAAAGCTTTATAGAAGCAATGAGTTCCCCGATAATCCGTCATTGAGAATTTCTATCGGTATTTCTCCTACCAACAATAAAAGTCCACTTTAGCTCTTTGTTTAGGGACTTTGTTGTTACAGTAATTTGTAAGTTTTCATTCTGCTAAGGGAAACAATTAGCAAATCTCACCTCCTTATATTAATGGAAAGTGCAGTGTCTGCATTATATGTCACGATGCGCACACTATTGATAGAATGAACAGAGAGAACAACTAGAGAACATCAAACGATGGTAAAAAACGCCGTTTTTTTATTTCTGAATGGGTTTCAACAGAGAATAATAGTGAAATATTCAAACTGAGTTGGGAAACAAATTGAAAGAGCCATCTTCTGTATTTTTATACTACTAGGCAGAAAAATGCCTTGAGTTTGTGAAATGATACGCACATCGAGGATACAAAGTTGCTAACATTTCGAAATTCCAATTTTCATGTGAATATTAGTTACCCCGTGTCTGATCACGTGGTACGGGTTTTTACCTACCCGAAGCCAGCCGTATCCCATGAGGCCTTCGGCTGGCTTCGGGTAGGTAAAAACCCGTACCACGTGATCAGACATTACCTACCCGAAGCCAGCCGTATCCCGAAGGCCTCATGGGATACGGCTGGCGTCGGGTAGGTAAAAACCCGTACCACGTGATCAGACACGGGGTAACGAATTTATCTATTGACTTTCTGTTTTAGAAGTACAATCTATTTCATGTGTGAAGACACACAGCATGAGATCGTTTATCTTCCATTGTTGAGCCATACAGGTTTCTGTGGAATTTTTGTGCAAAAGAGTTTTTGTGAAAATATTCCGATATGACTAGTATAAAAAAATTATTGAATTTCTTTTTTTCTTTTTTGTCTCGAAAACATAACTTATGAACCCCACATTGGAGGGTACTCGACAAGCTCATTCCAATAAGGGGTCATGAGCTATATTTTGGAGATAAAAAATTCAAATATGATACATGTACACTGTAAAACTGGAATGACGCGTCTTCTACGGGGTATGGACAATTTGTAGATTTCGGAACGAGGCTTCCACTGGGTAAGGGAAATTTGTCAGTGGCTGGGCGGACGTATCGTGGGTTTCAATGAACATGGTCTCATACCACGTATCTATCAACCAATCAAATCAAAATATTCACTTTAGTCAATAGATAAATTTCCATACCCTAAGAGTTAAATTTACAGACAGTTTTAAGAAGTGAGAGTAGTTGACTCCAATTCCGGAAATTGCCAGCCGAGGTTGATTACCAGAGATCCAGATAATTAAAACCCATTGGACCCTGGTGGTATCTTCCATGACAGTTCAACTGCAGCAATCAGAAGAGTCCATATTCATTATTTGGGGTAAACCAATTAATATTTTCAACGTACAGCCTCGGGGCTGCACGTTGAAAATATTGCTTGGTCTACCCCAAACTTTTACTGAACAGCCATCCTATTTAATGACGTTATGACGTATCATGTTCCTGGCCGGGAAAAAAACGGCCGCTATGGTACAAAGGTTTAAAGATCGGTTTGTGCCAACGGATGAGAGAATTGTCGGTATCGAAGCAAAAGCACTAGACTCTCCATTTATTATTCGCATTTCAGAAAAAGTCCAGTATTGTCGATAGAGACACACGCTACAAAAGTTTACCATAATAACGATGAAATGTCTGGTATGCAGCTTTCGGTTCTTTAATCGCAAATTGTTACGGCAAAAATACCGAAGTAAGCAATTGTCAGGCTCCCCAACTTACCAACTCCGCACAAGCAGGGTTAGATGGTTAAAGACAAGTGCACTATCGGCGTGCAGTAAGCCTTAGTACAGAGCTCCACTGTGACTTAGTGAAGGCAATCGGGATTAAGTGCATTGCCAAGGACACAACGCAGTTAACCCTGGCAGGGACCGAACTTTTAATCTTTTGGTTTGAAGTCCCATGCCGTAACCACTGAGCCACCGTGACCCCTTACTCTCAAATTATAGCGAGACATTGAGTTCTGCAAAATGCGTATTTCATTACATGTACTCTTCAATGAAACATAATAATCATAGAATGTCACTAGAGTTAACTGATTAACCAGTCAACAATGTTCTTTAATTTCCCATAAAGTCAAGTCATGGCTTCTGAAAAGCAGCCATGACTGATTTCATGAAAAATGCAATACGTCATGACATACATATATTAATTATAAAAGTACTGCCGATGTTTGTTGGGGCGGTTTTATTACGAAAGCAAAGTGATGTAATTGTTCTTGGCAATGCAGTATATTTGTTCCGGGTAGGAAGCTTCGCCAGCAGTAGGTAGGAAGTTAAATATATGATATATATTTAGTATATCCTAACCTGTGAGTTATTGCAAATTATCTAAAAGATATTTCTCGATCTCTATCGACAGGATAGATATCGAGAAATATTCCTCAGTGATTTACTAAATGACGTCACCTTACGCCGCATTACGTCGCCTTGAAGGAACGATCAGCTGATCTTTGTCATTAATTTGAAACGTACTCATTTCTCGTCGAATTGGGCTGAATATTGTGCAATATAATGTCTTGTAGAATATAATAAAAAAAGAAAATCTACTCTATTTTTAGTTAGTATCTGGAATTATCTCATGAGTGTGGACATGAAAGTTTTATTTTTCACGAGCGCTTGCGCGAGTGAAATATAATATTTTCAGGTTCACACGACGAATTTTTTCAGTTGCTTCCTGAATGACGTTACGCTTCGGCGCATGACGCCGCCTTGAGGGAACTACAAGCAGCTTTTTGTTATTGTCGTGAAACTGTTTGCAGTCGAATTGGGCTGAATATTGAGGAGTAAAATGTCACGTAGCACATAATAAAAAGAAAATCTACGCTGCTTTAGTGAATATCGAGATTATCTCATTCGTGTGGATTTGAAAGTATTATTTTTCACTCGCGCAAGCGTTCGTGAAAAATAAAACTTTCAGGTCTACACTCATGAGATAATTTCCGACATTCACTATTTCCGATATTCACTAAAACAGCGTAGATATCCTCTACAGTTTAAACTAGAAGTCTTGTCATGAAATGCGCACAAATAGCACCTTAATATGCACGTTAATGTACGCGTTATGGCCCAAGTAAAGCTATCAAATTTTGTACATATGGCCTGTGCACAAGCAATGTTTCAGCCAATGGACCTCCGGGTAACCCGGAGGTCCATTGGCAGAAACATTGCATGTGTTTGCTATGAGTAACCAGGAGAACCTGCCGTGCTTCGGATGCCATTCGATATGGCAATTGCGCTCAATTCCAACGCGCAATTAAGCCTAGATAAGCGCACTATTCGTGACAGGACTTCTAGTTTTAACTGTTTATGTGTATTATCGTCTGGATTTTCATATTTTAACTGCCGAATGAAGCAAGACCGTTTAAAAGCACAAAGGATTAATATCCCGATAACAAGTTTATGGTTATTTTCACTTCTATACAAGTGAATTGCCAGAAAGTTTATTGTTACATATAGAAAAATGTCTCCACCGACGCCATCTTGGGGAGTGTTGTTATAGGTATGACTGCTAAATATTTGATTTAGAGTTACCCACCTTAAAAGGTTGCACACGTGATGCAATCTCTGAAACTAAGTAGTCTTGGGAAAATATATTGTTTCAATAAAAGTTTGAAGCATTCAACTGACATCTTGCATTATTGTTAAATATTCCAGATATATAAAGAGGGTGATTTGATGACTTTTGGACCTAAAAATACAATTAACTATTGGTGTGTTTTTTGTTGGGAATTCTGTGAAAAATAGATGCACGTGACCTGTACTTCCCTTCCTGCCATTTTATCTCTCTTATTTGTATGACCCCCCCCTGTTTTGGGGTCAGAATAAAGTTGTCTGAAGGGCATAGACTTAACAAATATATTTGAATGCCAAATTAAAGTGATGTTATCATATATTTTTTCGCCTGAACGTTATAATGGTCGCCTATGCGAAAATATTTAGTACTGTGATACCTATAAATAAACAATGCTCTACAACAGCAACAAAAATGACTGGAGGCGTGGTTATGACTACCAGCAGGTCATAAAAAGTATACACTCCGTTCCATGTATAGGTGATTGCAGCGAGAGTGTTTGGAGCAATGACTCTAAATTTTCAGCGTTCGTTTTGGAAGCTCTGCTGAACTCGATCATATCGTTCACAACACCAGAACACCTGCGCCAGCCCCATGGAAACTCCACGCACATGTGCACAATCTCTTTTCTTATTCGACATGATGAAATGCGACATTGTCGCAATTATTTGTGAACGATGAGTGAAAATGTAACGGAAATCCGCTGTGTTTTGGCTGAGATATAGCGTTTTGATGAGGGGAGGTAATTGTTTGAATTTGTTCTTTTTTGCAAGCCGGTGAGAAACGGCGAAATGAGCTACCTATTGCTAACTATGCTTAAAACGTCCCAATTGGGATTCGAGGTACATCCGATTTGAAATAAGGTGTTTTTTTGTCCATTTTCGCTCGTTGTTGCATTGTAAAATCAACCATCGAGACAAGTTGGGCGAAGTTTTATCGGCAACGTTTCAGCCAAGGTACATACTATGTAGGTCCAAAATTTCGGCTGGCTCCCTTGAATAGTTATTGAGATATTGCGTCAAATGCATTAACTGGCCACTTTCAGAAAATTAGCCTCCTTCTGAAATGCATGGCAATGGCAATACCTGCAGAAACACGTTTTCCTCCAAAATACGCAAACTTTCGGGTTTCACAGCCTTTGTTAATTTCAGCAGTACAGTCCTATTGATTGCAGAATTATTGAGGACAATGTCCTTAGAAAATGTTTTTTTAGGACTAAAATCTTTGAGCCTCATTATGACTGTATCATTTCTGCATGGCGTTAGAAGGGTGCATCCTTGCCTCACCACATCCACCCACTCGCGCCCATTCAAACTGATGGGTTTAGATGTTATGGCTGCATTCCAAACCCCTATTTTTATGCGTTTTAGTGTTTACAGAGATATTTCTCGAACATAATATAGCCGAGGCCATAGGGGAGTTTGAGCGTATACCCGAGTTCAAATTTTATCATGCTGCTAAGTATCGTTTCTGGGAACACTCGCGTACAAATTTTGGTAGAAAAATAAGAAAAAAGGTGAATCTATACAATTCCAATAAGAATACACTGCGTGTTTTCTTAAGAATAGAAATTCTGGAGGGTTTCAATTTCCCGAGCATAGAACTCGCCGATCTCTTTTTAAAGATTATACTTTGGTGCCTCTGAAATAAAGAATATGTTGGCGATGTGCAAATTTGAATATTTTCAACATACCTTAGTTATTAATATTTTCAACATACCTTAGTTATTAATGACAACTCCGTCCCACACCAAAAAAAAAAACAAAAAAAAAAACCCTACAGTTACTGCGTAACAGCTTTCACTTTATTAAACGTCATAAATTCGGAGGAGTTATCTCGTTTATTGACTTGAAGCCATATTAGGGATGTGATGAGGAGGGGATTGAGTTGCGACGTTCGAACAATCCAGTGATATGAGTAATATTTCTTTCTTTGAAGGGGATGCTTACATGGTAGCTTCCGGCTTGCCTGAAAGGAACGGACTTCAGCATTCAGCAGAAATTGCACTTATGTCGCTGGAGTTACTGGATGCTATAACGAAATTGGTGATTCCACACATGCCAGATGAAAAATTATGTTTAAGAATAGGACTAAATACGGGTAAATGTAATATATATATATATGGACTTAGAGAGCATTACTAACTGGGGAGGGGGGGGGGGGAGTGGCACGGTCTTCTCGAGTTTCATCCCTCATGTTTTTGAATCCCTTTTTATCGAAATTACTTCAAAAAAAAGAGATGTGTGATCCACATAAGATACAGACCAAACACGGCGCCAAAAGCCGATCTTAACCCTTTGCCCGACGAATCGGCCGCATCCGCCGCGTAATATGCAAATTCAGCAGTTGAAAAGATATTATTTTTCAGAAAATTTCAACAAAACTATATCACGTGACCCCTTGTTGGAACGAGCTCGTTCCAACGAGGGGTTACATGATATGGTTTTGCTGAAATTAGAGCTGTAGGTTTTTAAATTTCTTGTTCGGTTTCGGTTTTGGTTTTTCAGGTGGAGTAAAACCTCGGTTCGGTTCGGTTTTCGGTTTGTTCACGAGGCCAAGTAAAATTCAATAAAACTCATTCTTATGTCCGGAGTCATAACTGAATGGTAGTGAAATTGAATGAAACACAATGAATGCCCGAAATAAGCTATAATACATGTACATGAAGAATCAGAAAGGCCAATATAAAAATTACCTAAATATACAGAACTTTTATTATGCTTGGCCATTTTCCGAGGTCTGACACCTACACACAACTTGAGAAAAGCTGCAAACACAACTAAGCTGAAATGTCGGGAATCCACAGAATGTAGCCTTCCCAGAGTAGTGAGAGTACCCAGACACTGCCATTGGCAGTGTCTGGGTACTCCCACTACTCTGGAATGGCTACATTCTGTGAATTTCTGCAGCAAGAGAGTATTTAATAAAAAACGAAAAACCTTAGATTACAAGATGTCGACGGTTTCGGTTTTTAAAAAAAACTAAAAACCTTGGTTCGGTTTCGGTTAACCTACAGCTCTAGCTGAAATCCTCTGAAAAATTTCAAAAAATGATATTTAAAATAATAAATTTTGATATCGTATGCGTTGGATAAAGGGTTAACCTTTTTCTCACCAACCAGTCTCAATTCTCGATAAAATCTGTAGTAGAAAACAAAAGGCCTATTTTATGGGAGATTTCAACATTGATATGCTGAGTTTCAGTACACATTATAAAACAAACGTATACGTTGATTTAATGTTTAGTGTAGGTTTTAAACACGTTATTGCAAGACCTACTCGGGTCACGGAATTCCCGGCAACCCTATTTGATCATATATTTAGCAATCATAACGTGAATAATAATAATTATTATGCCTCACGTTTGTAACATCAACCGTGATTGGTTAATTCGACACCATCTAAAAGTCATAGTACTGGAGTTTTGGGGCAAAACACGGGTACTATCGGAACGTTTTTCCCTGGAGACAAGAGAACGACGAAAATGTAAGCTCCACTTCCATTGATCAGCGTCGATTGGAATTTCTCAACACGAAACGCTGGATCCGTGTTCGTTTAACTTTTTTCGTCACCGGTAGACACAAACTTACCAACAAATATATCATCTTCAGTGGGTGTGTTTTCAATCTTAAGTGCAAACAATGGATTCAAAAGAATCAGAAATATTAAAAACTCACGTGTTGTTCACCACCTCAGCGAATCCTGAATATGAGTTATGACATCAATCAATTATATTTGAATATTTCCACAAGTTTAGTAATCCCCGTCCTCACTGAACCTCCGCCTCAAGTTCAAAATAAATTGTTTCACTCCGCTTAATTCTATCAACTGCCGTCGTCCGAGAAACATGAATTTATATTCCATTAATTTATACCACTTATCACACTTGCATTAACAATGAATTATAACATGAACAGCTGTAAACACTGGCATTTGTTGATATAGAAACTCCCAAAGCGACGGCACTTGTGGCAAGTCATTTTCGAAGAGACGTCATTCGTTCGAAATGACGTCATGTTTTTGGATTCGACTACATTGTTGTTACAAGATTGATGGCATGTTGCAGATAACGCTTAACATTATAACAATGAACGTACTTTTGTTCGGCATAATAAAATAATTAGAACGTTTCTTTTCATGTTCTATCGGTCTATAGTACCTGAGTTTGTGTGATTTCTGAAATAAAACTTTCGCTGCTTCAGGTTTTATTTCAGAAATCAAACAAACTCAGGTACTATAGACCGATAGAACATGAAAAGAAACGTTCTAATATTATATTGTATATCAGGAATTATCATTTCAGACGTGAGCGACCATTTTGCGACTTTCCACATAGAACAAATAAAGAAAATAAAAACTCATATTGAGCAGCCCCCAGTTAGGTCATTCAAAAGAGAAGACACAATTCTCTTAAAACACCTACTAAGTGGAGGTGATTTATCGAGTGTGTTGAACGCACAACGTCCGATAGAAGCGTACTATAACTTTCTTGATATTTTTCGTGAAGCTTTCGACAAAGCATTCCCTTTGCAAGAAGGACGCCAAAAAAAAAAAAAATAATAAATATATCATAAGTGAGCCTTGGATGCCATCGGGTCTACTGCAATCGTCCCTGAATATAACTAAACTTTACCTCAAGAAATTAAAATCACCATCCCCCAAAACAACACTCTCTACAAAACTCGCTGCAGAATCTTTAACCAGTTACAGCGAAAACGCAACTCAGACAACTATAATACAGTTTTGCTTGAGAATAAAGCCAATATTAAAAAAACATGGGAAATCTTGAGAAAAATATTGAATCATGAAAAAAATACCGCCCAAGTTTCATTTAGTTTTAAAGATGGAAACCTGGTCTAATTAACCCAAAGGAAGTAGCCAATAGATTCAATAATTTCTTCATTTTAAACGCAGGTAAAAGCATAAGTGACACAGTTCCCGAAACTATTTGAACACCTTTCTGACTATGTTAACTCTTTACCCAACGAATCGGCTGCATCCACCCACGTACAATGCAAATTCAGCAGTTGAAAAAATATTATTTTTCAAAACATTTCAACAAAACCATATCATGTGACCCCTCGTTGGAACGAGCTCGTTCCAACGAGGGGGTCACATGATATGGTTTTGTTGAAATATTTTGAAAGTTGAAAAAATGATATTTAAAATAATAAATTTTGATATCGTCGGCATTGTGTAAAGGGTTAACAGTAGCACTCTTGAGTCATTTTTCATTTCCCCTACCAATCTCCAAGAAGTAATTTCCGGTGTAAATAGTTTTTCACCAAAAACAAATCAGGACCACAACCACATCTCTTTAAAACGTTTGAAAGACATTATAGCAGAGGTAACAACGCCCCGAACATACATTATAAACCTTTCTTTCGTAACGTGTCGAGTGCCAGACACAATGAAAATTGTAAAAGTTATCGCAATTTTCAAAAGCGGAGATAAAAAAATTATAACTAATTTCAGACTAATTATTATTCTACCAGTATTTTCCAAAATACCAGAAAAGGTCGTGTATTCACGTCTCTAGAGTTTCTTGGAAAAACATAACATTATCTTCAAGTGCCAGTTTGGCTTTAGGAAAGGCCAGTCCACCACACACCCAATACTGCATCTTTTGAATAATGTTGCGGAAATGAATGATAAAAGTACGAAGGACTGTTCTCTAGCGATGTTCTTAGACTTCTCTAAAGCCTTTGATACGATCGATCACAATATTTTGGTAAAGAAACTAGAACTGTACGGCATCAGAGGTCTTGCCAGTCCTTGCTTTAAGAAATATTTGAGTGGAGGACCCAGTTTGTCTCGTTCAAAAGCACGGAGTCGAAATCGAGGATATAAACACAGGTGTCCCACAGGGATCTATTCTCAGCCCCCTTCTATTCACACTATATATAAATGATATCAAAGAATCAACGTTGTTCAATGTCCTATCATTTGCGGATGAAACAACAACCTACACATCCGGTAATAATTTGAATTGTTTAATCGATAAGGGTAACCAGGAATTGAGAAAGATTGGCTGTTGGTGCTCGGCTAACAAAGTGGCTCTCAATGCCAATAAAACAAAATTAATGTTAGTACATTCAAATCAAGATTTATATAACATGGGGGGGGGGGGGGGGGGGGTAATAAGCTTGGACAATACAAAAATCAGCCTGATTGGCAATAAAGAACGGGAACAATCTGTTAAATTTAACGAAAACTTAACCTTCAAAACCCATAAAGAGGTAACGTCTACAAAAATGGCCAGGGCTATTTATCTACTTAATCGAGCCAAAAGGGTATTGCCTTGAAGTGCTCTAAATATTTTGTACTTCTCACTAGCACATAGTCAAGTTTTGTATGGTATTATAGTGTGGAGCCAATCTTCCTCCAAAAGTAAGATTTGTAACATGCAAAAAAGGCCATCTGTGTTATAGCCAATAAGAAATATAACGCCCATACGGATCCACTGTTCAAAAGCTTCTGTATATTGAATTTCGATGACATATACTTTCTCCAGGTTCTTCTATTTATGCATGATTGGTTCAATACAAAACTACCCCGAAGCTTTGAGAAATGTTTTCATATTTATATGAACCCTTTCGGTACAGACACCCGACAAACAGGAAGATTATGCACACACAAACCCAGAACGATGTTTAGCGCCAATCTTCCATTTCATTCTTTTCCAAGAATTTGGAATAAAGTAGACTCCAAGGCTCAACAATAACCGAGCCCGCAATTAAAAAAAAACCTCACTGAGAAATTCATAGATTCGTACACATCACATGTTACAATCTATCAAGAGTGGTTTTCCTTCTCTTTTCGTATTAGTTAAATCACATATTGCTCCTTTATCTTCTCAGAATAGACAAACGTCATGTAATGACAGATAGAACAAAAAACTACGTGCTCAAGCGACGCCACTTGAATATCTCTTGCCCACTAAATCTACCTGAGTCCATGCGTTCGGTTAATTCAGCATAGGGCGGGGTGGAAATTATTAAGCAACTGTGCGGTTGATGTCTCGTGAATTTGAGCAGCCTGTCCTGTGAAGTGACACCCTGTTGCTCTGCGACTCGGTGTCACTCGATGCTAGACCTGTAGGTTAACCGAAACCGAACCGAGGTTTTTAGTTTTTTTAAAAAACCGAAACCGAAACCGTCGACATCACGTAATCTAAGGTTTTTCTTTTTTTATTAAATACTCTCTTGCTGCAGAAATTCACAGAATGTAGCCATTCCAGAGTAGTGGGAGTACCCAGACACTGCCAATGGCAGTGTCTGGGTACTCTCACTACTCTGGGAAGGCTACATTCTGTGGATTCCCGACATTTCAACTTAGTTGTGTTTGCAGCTTTCCTCAAGTTGTGTGTAGGTGTCAGACCTCGGAAAATGGCCAAGCATAATAAAAGTTCTGTATATTTAGGTAATTATTATATTGGCCTTTCTGTTTCTTCATGTACATGTATTATAGCTTATTTCGGGCATTCACTGAGTTTCATTCAATCTCACTACCATTCAGTTATGACTCCGGACATAAGAATGAGTTTTATTGAATTTTACTTGGCCTCATGAACAAACCGAAAACCGAACCGAACCGAGGTTTTACTCCACCTGGAAAACCAAAACCGAAACCGAACAAGAAATTTAAAAACCTACAGCTCTACAGTCGATGCATAGGGTAGGCTTCTCAGATTTGTGAGGGACTTCCTACTCGAATGGCAACTTTCCCTTGAAACGGTCAAAGCTGAGGGAGCAAGTTCTTCAGAAACTCACACTGATTGTACTCACAGAAAAGTTTCAGTATGAACCCCTTTTTTCTTCTCTTCAATATTGTTTTTTTTTTATTATTATTTCACATTGTAAGTATAATGACTAGTTTGTTGTTACCGTTTTTTCTTCTCTCGTGGGTATGGCAGGAAGAAAGCCAATATGGCTATGTGATCGTCCCGCAGTGCAGGGTGTGTTTCATATAATAATTGTTAAAAACCATTTATGTATTTGTGGACGCTGTAAATAATACAATGATATCCACACACTGATATATATTTGTTGTGGCCCGTGTGCAAAAGTGACATACTAAGAAGACAATATACAAACCTATGTTTGGGACTCACGCACCTGTACATCAAGAAAAATGCACATGTTTGGCCCCCACATTGAACATATAACCCCATCAGCCTAAACATTGTTGCGGCCCGATAGGAAAAACGTTAAAAATTGGGCCAAAATGTTCATTTTCCCCACTTAAGACCACAGTAGAGCCTAAGTAAAAGGGGGAAGAGGTCACGTCTCGAGAGTAAAGAGTCTGTGCACCCTTTTCCCGAGTCTGTGCTAATTCCCTATAAGTTTACAATTATTGATAATGTTTGCTCTCTCGCTCTTTCTCTCTCTCCGAGTCTCGCGCTAATTCTCAACACTACTTCCTGAAACAGTTGGGGGCATTGCACCCCCACCTTTGCACCTGGCTCTTTGCCTTTGTTACAATGATACAGAAAGCTTATGGCAATATTTTTTATTTCCTCACAAATCATAGATAACCGACGCATTGCTTCATAGTGTTATATTTGACGTGTCATCTCAAGTAATCAACAGTATTTCACTAACGAACAGTTTGGGAATGTCAGGGACGCCTGAGGCCCCGTAAGGCCTGGGCTGACGTGGGGTTATTTAGTCCCGCTGATGAAGTTGCGGGAAAATTAGACCAACGTGGAGGGTCGGAATCCAAGTGTCGCGAACTCGGCGCAGGGAGCTGAGTTAGACCGACGCCGTGATTCCTTCTCTGCCAAATTGGCCTGAAATAGGTTCGATTTCCGTTAGGTGTGATTCCTAATCACTTCAGGCTGTGTAATGGAAAGAATGACTTAAAGTAACAACGATTCTTTTATTTACACATAAAAATAAAGCCGTTTCAATATTTCAACAATCAACAATTCGATTCTTTTCACAGAAATTTGGTTGCTAGGGTTAAATAATTCTCAACAATCATATAGTCATTCTATAGCCTTGTACAGGCACTATAGTCTACACACTGGAAATGTTACTACCGTGAGCTCGCCATAAGAGCTTCACAAATCTGAAATGTTATTACTGTGAGCTCGCCATAAGCGCTTCACCCGCTTAGGCTCAAATGTCAACGTCTGCGCGTAACTGTACCTCTGGCTGTTGGAGGGTTCCGACCAGCAATGTTCGTCATCTATGAAGCCACCGTACTTCTGATTTGGGTCAGATATTGTCTACTCATACCTTATGTGCCTTTTGAAAGTCCTCCGTGAAAGTCCTATTGAAATATTCACCGTTCCTGGTTGAATTCACGATTCACAAATGCCCCTTTTGTGCTAGGGCGAAATTGTCACTCACACCGATCTCCAGTCGGAATTACGATGCTTCAACAGCAAAACAAACTACTCACAACACAATCAGTCTGACGCTTCAAAGGGCTAATACGCACAATACAATTAACCTACACTTCTGACTATTGCAGGCTGATACCTGCTACTCGACAATCTAAACTTTAACGTTTCACCTTGGGTGTTCTTTCTCTCGAATTCGGCTCAGTAGCCGCCTGTCAACCTTAAGCTAAATCAATCGTGGAATGCCCTGTCTGGCGATTCCAGCCGTTTCAGGGTCCTGTGATCGAAGGTACCCCTATGCCAGGAAACAGAGTCCGCCTGTCTTGGACTTCACCAACGTGTGTGTGACCCCAAGTGTGTGTCTAATGCTCTGCTCTTCAAGGTATATATACTTTTTACCCTAAAGTGTCAGGTGGACAGACGCTCATCTGTCCACCTGTCAAAACGGTGGGAGATGACGTATATCGAGGCAGAATCAATGAAAGTCATCTCGCGCGTGACTTAACGGTGATTTCACTTGTCGAGAAAGCCGATTCGTTTCTGCCATTCATTGTCATGACAAACATTTCTATCTCTTAGAATCTCGTTTCTCAATTGGCCGTGACGATATCCTGCCACCAACCGATTACGTCTCGTAAGACTCGCGACTACTGCATAAATTAAATGAGATTAGACCTTATCTAACATACCGTTTCTCCCCTGGGTCCCTGCGTTGAAACTGGATATACACCACGTGTGTTTTTTCCATGTCCAGCTTCACAGAGAAGAGCAATTCACGTAGGCTTTTTCGCCTTGATGCGGAGTATCTTTTGAACTTACAATATCTTTATATATGAGGCCCCTTGCCCCTATATTTAGGCTGGCTTTGCCCTGACAGGGAACAATGACGACACTTAGTCTTCCATCTTGTTTACACAGTATTTATTACCATTTGATCAAGAATGGATATAAAACTGATAAAATTATAGTAGATTCGACTTGATAACGTTAGAGTTGATTCGACTATAAGCTGGAATCTTGGGTGTCGTCCCCACAAAGCGAACAAAATTACAGTCACTTCAACAATGGCATGAGGATAATACAATTAACCCTTTACCTAAGATGAAAAGCAGACGACACTTGCAAACAAACTTCTTGAATGACACATGTTTTTCATTTTTTGTCTTAAAAACATAGGTTATGACCCCTCATTGGAACGAGCTGGACTAGCTCGTTCCAATGAGGGTCATAACCTATGTTTTTGAGACAAAAAATGAAAAAATAATGAAAATTAATTGGCGATTTTTGAGAATCGCGCTGGCCGGTTTTGACCGTTACATTGGGTAAAGGGTTAATGCCGCAACAGATTTTGACGAATACGGACTTATACTAATAAATAAGTAAATAATTATGAGAGGAAGAGAGACAGAGAGAGACAGAGAGAGACAGGGAGAGAGAGAGGAGGAGGAGGAGGAGGAGAGAGAGAGAGAGAGAGAGAGAGAGAGAGAGAGAGAGAGAGAGAGAGAGAGAGAGAGGGGGGGGAATAATCAGCAAAAAATTAATTAATGGAGTATACATATAACAGGTAATAAAATACATCATCAGAAAAAATTTAATTATTGAAGCACCGGCTGGTACCCAGTGCGTCATTAATTAATTGTTTTGTGATTATTCCTATAATAAGTGTTTGGAGTCTAATATTATTGCATCCTTGGAAATATTGCCTACCCGTAGAAAGTGACCAGTCCACGGCGGCCATACTGTATAAGAGAAAATAATACCGCATCCGTGCAGTCTGAGCAGTTTCAAAATTACAGAAGGACCATAATTGTTTGCCTTAATAGCCACAGGAGAGCCTTTTTGGTCCTCCTTAATTCATCCGAGGAGAGTCATATTCACGATTATTGTTGTTTTGTCACTATATCTATTTGCCTGGGTGTTTGATGTCTGGCCTGGTATGCACTTTAAAAATTCGGACATGCGAGCCTCCCAACAGTCATTATCCATAATCGAATACAAAAGACAAAGGAACATTTGAGTATAAAACAGAAATTATGCAGAATGTTGACAAGATTTTGATCAGAAAATCGAACTCTCAGTTAAGTCTGAAATGGTTTACCGACTAACCAAAAATATCATGTACCAAGTTACTTACCTACTTGTTTCTATCACATAAATAAATTGATTCTGAAGGGAAAGCGAATCCTTAACCAAATGAAACTTATAGGGAGAAACAGGTTCAATAAGGTTTTCGTGGGGAAAACCATTTGGGAAATGGTGGGTCTGCCAAGTATAACATACGGTACGGAAGTGGCACCCCTAAACCAGACGGCCGTAAAGTGCTTGGAAATCCTGCAGAACGATGCAGGCCGATGGATAACGGGGTCGTGTAATGCCGTAGCGCTGGAAGCAATCAGGGGTGAGCTTGGGTGGACGAGGATCAAGGACAGGATAGACCTGTTGAAACTCGGTTATCTTACTTATTTGGTAAATCTGCCCGACAGCCGATGGTGTAAAGTAATGTTCCTGAGAATTTTCAACTCAAATATCAAGACGGAGTGGATGATCCAAGTGAGGGAGCTAGTAGAGAACTACTCACTGGAGATCTCAGACCTGGACATTGGGGCAGACCAGGGTAAAAAAATCGTCAGAGAAAGGGCCATGGAGGATTGTAACCGCAATTGGCGAGAGGGGGGGGGGGGGGGGGGACAAACCAAAGATGTCTTTGTGGCCTGCCTGATAAAGAGAAGCCAAGTTTTGAAGAGTACCTTGATGGCACATTTGGGGGTCACTGTTGTTCAAGATGAGGTCGCGATCCCTGGAGCTGAGGGGAAAGATTGGGAAAGACAGTGAAAGGGAGTGCCAGATGTGTAATTTGGGCATGGTGGAGACCCTGGAGCACTTTCTTCTTGGATGCCCAAAGTACCAGTCTAAAAGAATAAGATCCACTGGGAGTATAATGGGGAAGTGGGATGGGAGAATGAAGGACATGTGGGTAGAGGAGACTCAAAGGAGAGGGTTAATATGCTAATCGGAGAGATTGGGAAGAATGGGGCAAGGGATGTCATCAAGCAGTTCGTCTCCGAGTGTTGGGAGGAGAGGAGAAGCATGGGAATAGGGAGGCAGTTGGGAGTACAGGGGTAACCATGGCCTTCTCGTCCGATAACCGCGACAAATCAGCGGCCGGCCAAAGTGTTATTATTATTATTGCTGAAAAGCTAAGTTCAAAATTATTACCCGAGGTAAGATTTTGAACTTAACTTTTTAGCTTGGACAGCACCATGTGTATCACAGCATGGATTGTATGCTGACATTTTGACTTCTGTTTTCATGTTTTCATATTCTTGATGTCAAAAATGTTTTACTGCGAAAACAATTCACTCGAGATGCCAACAGGGCTGACGTAATGGAAAAAACATTGACAGTTCCGCCAGAGAAGAACCTTTAGTTAATATCAAATAAGTGAGGTATCATTGCATACACTTTTAAGCAGTGAAATGAGGCGACGTTATATCCGGTATGTGAAAAAACGCAGGTCGGGGAGGGCGGTGACAACATTTTCAGTTTCAACGCACTAAATTGACTTTCATTGCCTCCGAATACTCTGAAAAGAGGGCGTTTACCGCGTGCAGAAAATTGAGTTTATGTGGGCGATTGAGGGTGACGGCGATCGCCCACTGAAAATGAGAAGCCTGTGGGCGACAGTTCAACTCGATAAGATATTAACAGTAATCCACTCTCCTACACCGTGATTAATTAACTGCAGGCACTTGACGCTTAAAATTGAATAAAAATGATATTCAGGGGCGCCGGAAAGGCCCAAACATTGGCCCGACCATAACACCCAGATCCCTGTTTTTCGAACTGTTGCCATCGATTATGTGGGGGAGAGAAAAAAATGACCGTGCATGCAGTTCGTCTTTCGAGGAACATAATATGACAAAATTCCCTGCCAAATTGCCAAAGGTAAAGGCAATTTGGCAGGGTATGTTGACATATTATGTTCCTCGAAAGACGAACTTTAATGTGGGAGGCCCCACAAATGTGGAGGCCCTGGGCATCCGCCCAGTCTGCCAGTTCGTAAATCCGGCCCTGCCCCTAGAAAATGTTTGAAAAGTGACCTGTCTCAGACCAATTTTGGTGCTACTTCTTTAGTATTCCAACCGCTTCCGAAGCAGTTGGAATACTAAAGAAGTAGCCCCCAAAATCTCCTCTTACGTTAACTCGTCATTAATAGCCGCCATTGTGTGCCCAATATTAAAGAAACAAGACGATCTATGTGCGCACTATTTTCGGATGTCCGCAACACAAAATTAACAAATCAGAGCCCAGTTATTTGATATGAATGACGTTCGGCTGAAGGTCGATCACAAAAATGTCATGATCGGCAAATTTTTTGCCCCGACATTGGTCGGGGCGGGTCCGGCGCCCCTGCTATTTCGGCAATGAGCAAATCATTCAATAATGATGCTAAAGGTATAGGAGCCAAGGAGCCTTGAACGAATACAATGCCTGTGAAAGACATACCAACACATTTAATGAGGTCAGTTGTTTTAAATTAATGACTACAAAGATAGGTTTCTATTTTTAAGGACCAGTTGTCGCTGGAGTAGTTGGAACAAAAATGCCGAGATACTGTTTATTTGGAGATACAGTCAACACTGCGTCCCGAATGGAATCGAATGGATTACGTAAGTATTAAGACCGAACAAAACGATGATGTATCACGAAAGTATGGAATCAACGAGTTGGAGTTTCTTGTGCATTTCGCGACCGTCGAAGACACTTGTGAAATACATGGAAATTCCGACACGGGCTGTTGTTTCCTGCCCACGAACTCTAATCGGGTTGTCTGTATTTATACCACGATTCATCTTGAATTCAGTGAATGAAGCTGATATTTTAACCCTTTACCCAACGTAACGGCCAAAACTGGCCAGCGCAATTCACAAAAATCTCCAATTAATTTTCATTATATTTTCATTTTTTGTCTCAAAAACATAGGTTATGACCCCTCTTTGGAACGAGCGCGTCGCGCTCGTTCCAATGAGGGGTCATAATCTATGTTGTTTAGACAAAAAATGAAAAAAATAGTTATTCAAGAATTTTGTTTGCAAGTGTCGTCTGCTTTTCATGTTAGGTAAAGGGTTAAAAGAAAACAACTGCAAACTAGAGTTTAATTCCGGGAACGAAAATTCTCGGGTTTCCGGTTCCGGAAGCAGGTTACGATATCCTGAAAATGTATATCAAGGAACCGGGAATCACGCATGACACTCTTTGCGTGTTGGACTGAAGTTTTCTAAATTGAAAAACTGCCCCAATGAAACGATTTCGTCAGCCCTTCCAAGCCAAAACTTTATTCAATCTTGCTCCATGAAGAACCTTTTTCACCTCATCACTGTAGCTCTCAATCAGTTCCAGAGGACTCCTCTCTCCGACAGCAAAATTTTTACTTGCTTCAAAATTCAAACCAGTCTTAATGTTCAAAATCACTGGTATCACTCACTATTTCCTTCAACAGCAACTCCTTCTTCACTGACGTCACCAGTCTCCTCAACTTCAAGCAGCGAAGAGGGAGTTGAAGCCAGGAGGTAGTGGTGACAAAACCAGCGATTCTTAAAATGAAGACGAGTTGGAAGTGGAATTGGGTTCTAACACTTCTTTTAGGAAAAGAACTTTTCCGTTTAGAGATGGCAGATTGCCAATAAAATATGTTCATTTTCACGAAAATAGGTGCGTTTTATTCCTCTCGTAAATTTACTTGATATTATCCGGGACATTTTCCAGATCCCGATTCTGGGTGTAATTTCATTCCCGTTCCTGTTGCTATAAAAAATCGGGAATATATTAAACCCTACAGTAAACAAATACGAATATACCTCCAAATAAATGTCTCTCACAGGTAGGATGAATTTTATCAGTTTGACACTCGCGTGGGTATTAGTTTAAACAATATTTATTGAAGGAATATGCTATATGTTACAGAATTGAATACCAGAAGAGTAACAGTGCTAATGCAATAGCTCAAAATATAACATATATTAACAGTAATCAGATTGCCGAATGATGGAGGGATTTGGCAGGAAGCTTGTAGTTTATGTAAGTCATCTCCCGAGATCATACATACATTTACTCTAAAAGGTGGTATAGACAATAGATTCACACAAGGACTCACACATCGCCCTCTGGAGGCCACGGCCAGTGGTCACTCACCATGATGATTTGGTTTTGAGGTAAGTCATCGTCTCACCCCCTCCCCCACCCCATCCCGAAACCAAGTAAGGCCGTCGCACACAACACGTGGATATTGATTGGAACCCATCGACATTTGAAGAGAGGGAGAAAACTGAGGTACCATGAGGGAACAATCGAGTGGCAGAAAGAAACTATGAAATTTGTCCAATTCATTAACCCATCATAAACGAAATTTACTCTCCATTTGCATTGGCTGCAGACACGCGTACCATCGACGCAATATACAGCTCAGGCGCTACACCACTACGCTGTTGCGCATTCATTTGAAATTAATACTTCACAGATATTCTTTTACATATTCACCCAGCGCCTAACCCCTTAAACGCCAGTGGTATCTTCCAGCTCTGGTTCAATAACTGCAATTGGAAGAGTTCAAATTCATTTCTGGGGGTAGTCCAATTAATATTTTTATATCGATTCGTCAACCCCACATGTTCACTGAGCAGTCATCACACTTACAGTTAAAACTACAAGTCCTGACTTTTAACTGGTTCCAGGCTTTTGTGATTTCAGAGCATGTGTCCTTAACATGCCATAATTAGGAGGTCTCACTGACAATGGACACATCACTGCTATGCAATGACATGATAAGGTACAGTTAAAACTAGAAGTCCTGCCATGAAATGCGCACAAATAGCACGTTGATCTGCGCGTTAATGTACGCGTTATGGCCATAGTAAAGCTATCAAATTCTGTACATATGGCCTGTGCACAAGCAATGTTTCAGCCAATGGACCTCCGGGTAACCCGGAGGTCCATTGGCAGAAACATTGCATGTGTTTGCTATGAGTAATCAGGAGAACATGCCGTGCTTTGGATGCCATTCGATATGGCAACTGCCCGCAATTCCAACGCACAATTAAGCCTAGATAAGTGCACTATTCGTGACAGGAATTCTAGTTTTAACTCTAATGAAATTATGATATGTCATGGTACTGGACCTGAAAAGCAGCCTCTCAGGTTCAAAAGCTCAATAACAACAAAAAAAATAATCGATATTCAAATTTTGTTTTTGTTTCAATATGTGCTTAAAAAACATAACTCATTATTGAACGAGCCATCATGCTTGTCCCACTGAGGGTAATAAGCTATAATTTAAGAATGTTCAGTGTTTTCTCCTTACAGTGTTAGATAACGGATTAACCCTTTACCCAACGAATCGCCCGCATCCGCCCGCGTAATATGCAAATTGAGCAGTTGAAAAAATTAAATGTTTCAAAATATTTCAACAAAACCATATCATGTGACCCCTCATTGGAACGAGCTCATTGAGCTCGTTCCAATGAGGGGTCACATGATATGGTTTTGTTGAAATGTTGAAATTTTTTTACAAATTTAAAAAAATGCTATTTAAAATAATAAATTTTGATATCGTCTGTGTTGGGTAAAGGGTTATCCATTTAGACCCTGATGGAATATTCAATGCAAGTTTTGAGCCACCAACTGGTAGAGTCTGTATTCGTTACCAGGGTGAAGACCAATCAATATTGTCTTGAGGGCTGCCATTTGAAAATCTTTATTGGTCTACCACATACATTCACCGTACAACTATCTACTTTATGAATGCAGGTCGTATCACAGTCCTGTACAGGAGAATCGGCGCCGTGCTCAGGAACAAATCAAAATGGCGCTAACTAGAATTATACTCAGGACATAGAAATAGCAAAAATCCACCTCGCTAACCGACATGTTACTGTGCTCCAATTCATCTGAATAAAATTTAATTGACCTTAATGGTATTCCATTTGCTTGCATATTATCGGTCGAGGTGAGTTTGTCATAACTCAAGGAATAATTTTCCTATTATACTAATGTTTGCTTTATACTGCGCGTTTGTCAAACAAAAAATATGTGCGCGTCCAACGGTGCTATTAAACTTTATCACTTTCCAAAGTGTGATTTACTGGGATTTCCGGATTTGATTATAAATGATAATTTCACACAAGTGAATTATGCAATCAACACTTGTGTCATGTATCCGTGCGCGCAAACGAAGACGCTTTGCCGTGGATGTAATGGGGACTTCATTGTTTTTTGTTTTTTTAACCCTTTACCTAATATGAAAAACAGACGATACCTGCAAACAAAATCCTTGACTAGCTATTATTTTCATTTTTTGTCTCAAAAACATAGGTTATGACCCCTCATTGGAATGAGCTCGACGAGCACGTTCCAATGAGGAGTCATAACCCATGTTTTAGAGAAAAAAATGAAAAAAAATAATGAAAATTAATTGGCGATTTTTGAGAATAGTGCTGGCCGTTATGTTACGTAAAGGGTTAAATAATATAATTATCGTTAATAATGAAGTAATAAACAGAGTAATCGCTTGACTGGACTGGTTACGTGAAATAATTCATTCGAGGCAAGGGACTATATTGCAAAACACTCGTGCGCATTCGCGCACTCGTGTTTGTACAACGTCCCTCACCTCTCATGAATTATTTCAAGTCCAATCAAGCGATTACTATCCATGTAATTGCTACAGGCGGGGTGTTTATATTCACGTGGGCTGTTCACACCCGTTTTTCACTTCAGTGTATGAGACCGCGTATATTAGCCTAAGTCGAAAATAATAAAACAACCATCGGCACAAAGTTTGATATGACTGTTCTGATATGAATAGTGGAGACGTCGATAACGTAAGGATTCATAACAATCCAAGCAACCACTCTAAATTAAATTATAAGAATTGAAAATAATTATATGTCTCTTTGCTAGGGTACGAATGTGAGATGGGCGTGTTAAGTCTTTAGTAAAGTACTACATACGCTATGCAACTTAACATGACCGTCCCGCATTCAAACATCGATAAAGTGACAGATAATGCATTTCAATTCTTATAATTTAATTCAGAGACCGAATTACGTCGAATCGAGCTTGTAAAGGCCATGTCTTGCATTGGGAGTTCCATGAACTTATGAGTGCCTCCTTATTATGACTGAAAGTTGGTAGTTTTGGGGTATAAATCTGCGCTTAGTCGATCTGATCTGTCATCTCGTTTAAAAGGTTTATCGCAAGGTTTTGCCCAAAATGGATGTGACAGATTCTGAGATCGAGGCGATCACTTTTCGTGGTGACAGGTATATACTAAAAATATCATCTCATAGACCACTTCACGGTTCTCAACTCGATGTGATTCAAGGCTTGGAAATAAGGCGAGAACGATCGTTTAAGTTACGTGGGGGGTTACATCGATCAAAAATTACGCTAGCGCACTATGGGTTACGACTAAATAATACAACATAAATTAAATTCCTCATCCCGCAGGTTTTGCCAGTGAGATTGGACAATCGTTCGGAACTAATTAGACATCAAGGTTACTATAAAGCTTAACAGAATTTCCGTATAAATAAAAAGCAACAACTAACGCGCGATCTCGCCAAAGCGAGATCGAGCGTTAGTTGTTGGTATTCATTTTGGCGGAAATTAAACAGCATGACTGTGGGAGTTGTAAATCAGAGAAGACGGGAATGCATCACAACTGTGTTGTCGTATAGGTCACCAGCTTATTATATAACGTGACCTGTTAACGGGTTATGATGTAAGCCCTTTATTTCCAGGCCTACTGTACTGTTAATCTCTATTCCATGAAAGACGCAGTAACCCAGATAACCTAATCTCCTTCTGGACTTGATTATGACGCAGAAATCTGTTAATTATGATAGTTGCTCAAAACTTTGTAAGGTCGGTGAAAGGGTATGAAAGAAAGAGAACAAAAAAAAAACGAGGTCGATTGTTCTTCTCTAATTCGCCTCGTTGCTCATTAACACTATATCGAGTTGGGCCCTGCGAAGTTTCGAAGGTCGATTCGATTCGAAGTAATAACCCTCTTCATTCGATTCGATTTGAGCGGCATCGATTCGTAAAATTTCGAATATTCAAAATGTTCTCCAAATCCTAACACGTGTCTCCTTTTGGAACTTTTCGTCTGTCATCAGGTTTCCTGGAGAAGAGACATGGTAATGGACGACGTGTTCAAGGATGTAGGGCCTGCGAATCATCCATTTGGCGTCGAATCGAATATCGAACCGAATCGGATCTATTACTCTCATTCTAATCGAATCTCTGATCGAATCAGGGGCGTCTTGAAAATGACAGATTGGGGGAAAGGGGTGCTGTAAACCTGATTTTTCCTACAGTGATAACTGAAGTTCCGACTGAGAAACTATTATAACTTCATCATCAATCGAATCGAGCCTATTTATCGAATTCGAATCGAATCTCGGTTCGAATCGGGGCGTCTTGGAGATGACCGACTTGGGGGGGGGGGGGGGGTGCTGTAAACCTGATTTGGTCCGACGGTGATGGCTCAAGTCCCGACTGATAAAATATTCCAACTTCATTACCAAGACATGCCTTCATCGAAGGCATGTCTTGGTGATGTGGTTGGAATATTACCCAGTAAGGGTTATAGTTCAAAAACAGAAACGCATGCGAGAATCATCGGAACAGGGTACTGCACAGGACTAGACGCTAGCAACAGCTCGTCGTTAATATTGCCTGAAAACTTTAAATTTTCTTTCAACAGTGGTAGTGTCTAGTGTGACTGGAATTAGCATGGGCAGAGATGTTGTTTCTGTTTTGATAGCGGAAACTACACCCAGTCTTTATTTTCAATATTATTTATGTACAATGTCCACCAGAACTACACGTATTGTGAGACGAAAAAGATGACTGATGACAAGCTATTTTCCAATGAAAAGATTTCAATGGAAACGAATCGAACCGAATAGCAACTTGATATTCGAAATTGATTTCAATCTCGAAGATTCGCAGGCCCTACAAGGATGTTCCCCTTTCGAAACGTCTTTGGCACCCTTCTGTAAAATTTCTGGTTTTTCATTAACTTGCCTAAACAGACATGACGCTGTTGAGTACAATACTTAAGTGAAAAATGACAATACGAAAAGGAAGGGACAATATTTACACACTGAAGGGCGGTAAAATTCGATTCGAAATTCCCTGTTTCATTTGATTCGACTCGAAATATGATATTCGCAAGGACCTAATGTCGAGAATATCATATTTATGTGGAAGAAACGTCTTTAATGATATATTAGATTTTTTTCCAGCAAATAGAATACACATCTCAGAACGCACAAAGAGGTCGTTGATGGAAGATCATGGGGGATTTGAAATAGAGGCGCGAGGTGAAATCGAAATTAAGGTAACATACCCTAGTATTTGTATTGATTTTGTTTCACGTCATAAATACTGGTTTTCTGTGGGTTTGTGATTGCTCAGTTCAGTACTCCATTTGTTAAAGTTAAATATTTTTTTGTTCTTTGAATGGGATTGAGATTGGGAAATTTTTAGTTTGAAGTGGGAAAAATCTTGCCCAAATGCCATTGGAAAGGGGCTCATTTTCGGCCAGTGTAGAATCCCTGCCATATGAATTTCTCAGACGTGTATTGGAGGTAAGATTAAGATAATCTGGTTCATATACTGGAACTCATTGATGAATATGCCTAAGGCATGGCAGTAATGATGTTGATTTCGGGATGGTGGTGGTTGGTTTGAATTTGACAAATACAACTGATTAAGAATTTTTATTACACATCCATTAAACTTTAAACCCTTGTATTCAACGGAATCGCCGCTATGATATAAATGATTCTGTATTCAACGGGTGATATACAAGCCGGAACCTTTTTTTACCGCACCGTTTAGTTACGCTTTGAAAAGTTTCCAAATTTTGTTATACAATCATCGACCGTCTGTCAGTAGTATAGCACGTATGAATCGTGCCTCATTACCCGGACTTTTGGGGGTGCAGCTAGTGTTAAATTCCCATAGGAACCGGACTTTTGGGGGTGCAACTTTGGGGGTGCAAATTGTCGGCACCATACATCTAGTTCTGGCAAGTGGTGTAAGTACTGTATATATAGTATACTATGGCATGTATAGTGATATATGTACGCATGGGACTATAGGTATATATTATGGGTAAGTGGTGGACAATTAATGGTGAAGATAGGTTTTCTTGAAAGTTTTTCCAGCGAAACGGTTGACGTTGCTATTTACGTCGTGACGTCATGATGCGCACGCGACGTCATAGAGATGTTGACCACTGTTATTGTTCAGTATAAAATCTGACATAACGTTATTCGGGTCAGTGGATGTCGGGCTTCTCGTATGGGGTGGCGGCGACATAGTAGTAGTGGTATATATGCATGTAGGTCCCAAGTTAGCCCTTAGTACTATTAAACCACCTTATGCTTCATATTATCCTATGTCTGCTATAGCTAAGTCAAGCAGTAGGGTGGGTGGGTGGTAGTGTGGTATTGCGAGATAGTCATTGGTGGTTTAGATTGGCAGTACAAGATGAATGGTCTGTTGGGTTATCACCCCCCTTAGTACTATTAACCTATCGAATCCTTTGTATTATCTTATGGCTGGTATTGGTAGTTTAGTGTTAGGCCAGGCAGTATTTTGCTAGGTTGTTTAGAACGGGTGGCATAGGGTGCATGGTATATAGCCTTGTAGGTCCAGTCCTCGATATTATTAACCAACCGATTGCTTTGTACTATTCAATGACTGGTATAGGAGTACGTTATAACAGGTCAAGTGGTACTGTGGAGTGGGGGTGGGGGTAATACCTGGCAGTATAGAACAACGGTATAGTATGGACGATACATACCTCTGTGGGCCCCTGCAGGTCCCATGTTAGCCCTTAGTACTATTAATTCACCTGATGCTTCATGTTATCCTATGACTGGTATAGGTAGTATGCAATGCTAGGCATAGGGGTATTGTGGGTAGGGGTACTGCCTGGTAGTTTAGAACAGTACTATAGTATGGGCGGTATATACACCTATAGGCCCCCTGTTAGTGCTTGGTACTATTAACCAACCGATTGCTTTGTTTTATTATATGGCTGGTATATGTAGTACGTTATGGTAGATCTAGTGATTTTGTGGGGGTGGGGGTAATGCCTGGCAGTATAGAACAACAGTATAGTATGGACAATATATAGCTCTGTGGGCCCCCGACAGCCGTTGATACTACTAATCGACTTAATGCTTTATGTCACCCCATAACTAATATAGGTAGTATGTAATGCGGGGCCAGACGTTATTGTGGGTAGGTGGGTGTAATGCATGGTCGCCTAGTGTGGTAGTGTAGGGTGTACGCGTTCTCCCTCTACAGGTCCCATGTTAGTCCTTAGTACTATTAATCCGCCTAATGCTTCATGTTATCCTATGACTTGTATAGGTAGTATGTAATGCTAGGCCAAAGGGTACTGTGGGTAAGTGTAATGCGAGATGTTAAAACACGGAATCCAAATTTTACGGACTCGGCTAGGAATCTCAATTACGGAATGTTTTATATGTATACACTGATGTAACATTTTGAAGGCCTAAGCGAAGGTATAGCTAGGAAGTAGTGGTACACGTCAATATTAATGGATGGTAGTTTAGTCAATAGTACTGGTACATGGCCGCAATGGAACAAGCCTGCTGTAGAAGCTAATCATAGGACAGATATACCATAGCCAGTAGTGGCCTCGGAACTTTGCCGACAAGATGGAAACGGAATCCCATTTTGTGGAATCCCTTTTTTGGAATCCCATTTAAATAAATAAAATATTTAACTTGCAGCCTTGAAGATATTTGTGACACGCTTGTTCTTTGAAATCCCAATCTACGGCAACACTAAACCATGCGGAAAATGAAAATCTGTTCCGCACATATATGCGGAAAGGAAATTGTTGACGGACTATTTTTTAAATAGAAGCAGAATTTCACTGGAATTTTCTACAAATCGTGCACAGTAATTACAATTTGAATCGCTAACGATAGCTAAAAATCGTCTCCTGAATTCCAGTGCGTTCTATGTGCCATTAGGCCCAAAGAACACATTGGAACACAGGGCACGAAATAGTTCCACGGGTTACCCTCGCATATTTGACAGGCGATAAAATGTGTTCTTTTGTTGAGAGTTGGTCGAATGAATTGCTGAGTGTCCTTCTAATATTGTTTTTATAGACGCGAAGGCTTCTAATAAACACAGAACGGCATGCGGGTGTGAATGGGTTAATCGATATGGCACTTATACCCGCGACCTCGCGTTCTATCCTTCCGCGCCAGCACTCGAACCATATCGATTAACCCATTCAAACACGCATGTAGCTCTCTGTATGTATGGAGGCAAAATAGGTCTAAAAACAAGTTGTATTTGTTGTTTGGGGTGGATCAAGTAATATTTTACACATGCATCCTCAAAACAACACGTTTCAGATATTGATTGGTCTACCGTAAAAACTTCACGGATAACAATCTACTTTATAAACCCAGGCCATGTTACTACCCTAAAATGGAAAAACGGCCTCTCGGTTTCAAAAGATTAAAAAAAAAGAGAAAAAAACTTGCTGCTCTGTCCAACGAGGAGTCGTTAGCAATATTTTGTTTTTGGTGGGGCGGGGTGGGGGGGGGGGGGTGGCGGGGGGGGGAGGGTGTTGGATGGGCAAAAACTAAAAAAAATAATTACAGCATACCCCACCAACCACATCTAATCCAACTTAACTATGTCAACACGCAATAAAAAAAAGATCCGAAAGAATGTAAAGGTGACATTAGCTCACTGGACGTGCACCGTGGGGGATTAGCGGTGTTTAGGAAAGAAGAAAAAGTATGAAGAGTGTTAGAAATAATTTCAGGATTTTATTTCTACCTTCCAGTTAAAACTAGAAGTCCTGTCAAGAACTGTGAGCTTATCTAGGCTTAACTGCGTGTAAGAACTGTGCGCAATTGCCATATCGAATGGCATGCAAAGCACGACAGGCTCCTCTGGTTACTCATAGCAAACACACGCAATGTTTCTACCAATGGACCTCCGGGTTACCCGGAGGTCCATTGGCTGAAACATTGCTTGTGCACAGGCCATATGTACAGACTTTTATAGCCTTACTATGGTCATAACGGGTAGATTAACGCGCATATCGACGTGCTATTTGTGCGCATTTCATGACAGGACTTCTAGTTTTAACTGTATAACACAGACGGAGTGCCCCAATTATAAGTAGAATTGATCACAAGAATAAAGATTGTCAGGGCCACACCGCCCATAAACAACGAAAAAAATAAAGTTAATAACAAGTTGTAAATCCAGTAAATTGCCAACACGTGTGTGGCTTGGGATGTTCGAAAATCAAAGCTTGCCCACTCAACAATAATTTTAAACAATATTTCTGGGGACCTTTTTTGGCACCTCTTTCAAATCTTACAAATGTTGTTATTATAACTGCCAGTCAACAGTGTTTTGATCTTCTCCCCACCCCGATTCCAAATGAAAAACACGTTTTCCTCGGGGCTAAAAGAAGGAGAGCCGGAAGTTTCCCCTCGGGCTTCACGGAAATGCCTACACTGATACACTTATATATGTATGGGTATTTACGGTCACATATTTCTGCACAATGGTTAATCATGACCACGACAGTTTTACAGGTGGATGAAGCCGGAGTACCCGGAGAGAACAACCGAGCAACGGCTGTCAACTGTCAGATCCCCAACATACAGTACGTGGAAAGTGGATTGTAACTAAATCACCCGCGGAGTGGAGTTGTCACCCAAACTATAACTTTCAAATTGTGTACATATCGACAAAAAACACAAGCAATGTTTCAGCCAGTGGACCTCCGGGTATAACCATTGACTGAAACTTTGCTTGTGCTAGTTATTCTCTGCAACAAATTTGCAATTATTGCTTGGGTGGAATCTCCACTCTGAGGGTGATTTAGTGATAATACACTCTCCACTTACTGTATCAACTTCACGCAAGCAAGGTTGAAGACAAGGGCACCATCGACGTTCAGTACGCTTTAGTACACAACGTCGCCGTGCCCCCACGTGGGCAATGGGGGTGAAGTGTCTTACCGCAGGTGGGATTCGAACCAAGGACCCCTCGCCTTGCAATCTGCAGCTCTACTGAACATGCGTGCACCTGCCTACACTGATAAGTACCTCCAAAATATTTGCAATTACCAGTTTGAAGAACAATAATGAATTAAAACAGATGTGAGCGACATATTTATTGTACATATTGAGATTTGAATATACACATTTTATTTAATGCTCAGGCATCAATTCACGCTGAAAAATTAAGTCATATTCCCCTGTCGGTCGGCAAAACGAAATATCAAAATGATATTTAGAAATCGATATTTCATCGTAGGTTCGGATGACGAATCACATGTACTTTAAACGAGTCAGCACATCAGTAATGAATTCCAGAGTCCCAAATACAAACGAATTCGAATAAGATATCAAAATTTATTTTAATTATTGCTTTTTTAAAATTTTTGAAAACATATCAACAAAGCCATGCATATCATGTGACCTCCACTTCCGCCCCCACTGGAATGAGCTACAGATTGTCGTGATAATGTGCATGCCCCGTGATTTGCCTCAGATTCTCGATGGTGTCCAGTATGGGATCACAACTGGCCGGCAAAGCCGGCTCGTTGAGATCCCATGCTAGACACCACCACGAATCTGATACAAATCACAGGACATGTACATTATCACGACAATCTGTAGCTCATTCCAGTGGGGGCGGAAGTGGAGGTCACATGATATGCATGGCTTTGTTGATATGTTTTCAAAAATTTAAAAAAAGCAATAATTAAAATAAATTTTGATATCTTGTGGGTTGGTAAAGGGTTAACAGATGGTTGTCATCGCCCACTGTGAACAATAAGACCTAATTCAACATAATAATAATAATAACACTTTGGCTGGCCGCTGATTTGTCGCGGTTCTCGGGTGAAAAGGCCGTAGTTACCCTTGTACTCCCAACTGGGTCCCTATTCCCACGCTTCTTCTCTCCTCCCAACACTCAGAGATGAACTGCCTGATCACATCCCTTGCCCCTTTCTTCCCAATCTCTCCGAGTAACACATTAACCCTCTCCTTTGAATCATCCACTAACCAAATATTCTTCATTCTCCCACCCCACTTCCCCGTTACGCTCCCAGTGAATCTTATTCTTTTAGATTGGTATTTTGGGTATTCTAGTAGCAAATGTTCCAGGGTATCCCCCACGTCGAAATTAAACATCAGGCACTCCTTTTCACTATTATCCAAATTTTCCCCCTCAGATCCTGGGACCGCGAGCTCAACTTGAACAACAGTGACCCCCAAAGGTACAAAAAGTACTCTTCAAAACCTGGCTTCTCTTCATCATGCAGGTCACCCAAAGACCTCTTTGATTTGACCCCACTATCAGGGGGAGGCCACCAAAAATTTGCAAGACGTGACGTGGGGGTGAGTGGGTCTCTTGAGTGCGCTAAAAACGTGCATTTCCAACTTGTGCAATTGTAAAATTTTTTAAAAAATATATCAATATATCAGCTAATATATACCATCATTTGTGTTTCAAACCTTAAAGACGATGTTGTACGTCACACTCTTAACATACATACATCAGGAGGCTTTATATGTGAGAATATTGGGCTTAAACTGGGAAAATGTCACACGTTAGTTCGGGGTGGGTGTCTTGTTCGAAATGTAGAAAATGTGCAGACAATATTTTGGGAACAATTCAAATGAAAATTTGTTCCCGTATATGTACACCTGCTCTGGCCAAGCCTGATAATGAACAGCTTGTCATTTGTAGATTGGGGCCCACAGCAGCTCACAGAGGTTTAAATTGGTGGTACCAGTTTAACCCTTTACCTAACATGAAAAGCGGACGACACGTGCCAATGAGGGGTCATAACCTATGTTATTGAGACAAAAAATGAAAAAAATAATAAAAATTAATTGGCGATTTTTGAGAACAGCGCTGGGCGGTATTGGCCGTTACGTTGGGTAAAGGGTTAAGAACATTATGAAAACCTCCTAAAGACAGCTGTGCCTACTAAGTTTATTTTAGATTTTAATGGGAGAGTGAGGGTGGGTGTCTGAGAACGGTAGTAGAAAATTTGCACGTAGTGGGTGGGTAGGTGTAAAAAGGAGCCGAATAAAAAATAGGGCGTCACGTCTTGCAAATTTTTAGTGGCCCCACCTTGCCACTATCGCCAATTAAGGTTACCATCCTCCATAACTCTTTCTCTGACGATTTTTTACCCTGGGTTGCCCCTACGTTTAGGTCCGAGATCTACATTGAGCAGTTCTCAGTTCTCTATCAACTCCCTCACTTGGACCATCCACCCTGTCTTGGTATTTGAATTGAAAATACTCCGGACAATTACTTTACGTCATCGGCTGTCGGGGAGATTTACCAAATATTTGAGATAACAGAGTTTCAAAAAGTCTATCCTATCCTTGATCCTCATCCGACCAAGCTCCCCCTGATTGCTTCTGGTGCTGGAGCATTACTCGACCCCGTTACCCATCGGCTTGCGTCGTTCAGCAGGGCTTCCAAGCTCTTTACAGCCGATTGTTTTAGGGGTACCACTTCCGTACTACATATTATGCTTGGCAGACCCACCATTTCCCAAATGGTTTCCCGAACAAAAAACTTATCGAAAGTGTTTCTCCCTGTAAGTTTCATTTGGTTAAGGATTCGCCCCCATTCAGAATCAATTTATTCGTGTGGTTTCGGTAGATGCCTCTTCCTGTGATATTTATGTTTACCTCCAGATACTCGTAGTCACCTGTTTCCCCTACGCTAAGAAGTGTGCTGCTACCTTCCGGAATACAGAACTCCTCCACTCTCCACCTTCGAGTAGAATCCACTTTACGGTCCACAGGTATATCTTTGCTTTTGCTTTCATTTAGTCCGAGTCGCCATTTGTTCCCATATTTCCCAACAATTTCTAGCTTTGTCGCTAGCCCCTCTCAGTTTTCTGACACTAGCATCATATCGTCTGCCAAAAATAGCCCTGGGATCTTCAAGTCACCAACTGCTACCCCTTCGTCGCTACGCAGGAGTTCATTTCCTAAATCATTGATGTGCAATGCAAAAAGAAACGACGAAAGGATACATCCCTGTTTTAGGCCTGTCTCCATAGGCACACGTTTTGTTGTTATGTTACTCAGGCTAAGTTATACATCTTTATATAATTCTTTCAGAATTCCAACAAACTCACCTCCAAAGCCCTCAATACTCTATCATATGCTTTTTTAACAACCAAAAGGGCCTTTTTCTTTTTTGCTATCGCAGATTCTATCATTTGGGATGGCGTGAAAATATAGTATGTGACTCTCCTTCCCTTTCTAAAGCCATTTTGAATCTCTCCCAAAAAATGTTTCGCCTCAGTCACCCCCTCCTTCCCCCGTACAGGACTGTACAGAAAGCTCCTAAATCATCTGGTGTTAGCAACGTCGGTCGAACGTCCAAGTTCACATTCGATGAGAAGTTCGAACTATCATATGTTTTAGTATGTGTATTTTAGCGGGACTATTCTCACGCGAAAATTACTATAGTCTATATTAACCCTTTGATACTTTTGTACATGTTATTATATCCGAAATATTTTGTTTAATTTAACCCTTTGATACTTTGTAAGTGTTATTATGTTCGAAATCAAACAACACGTTGATACTTTATGGTCATTTGTTTCGTTTTTATTTTTCTATCTTTTAAAGTTTTAATCTCAATTTCCTATTTTCTTCCGAATAGTGCTCAGTGATAACCTTTGAGCCAAATGTTATCGCAACTTAAAAAAACTAATATAATCCTGCTGTCAAGATTTCTTAACGGGATGAGTGCTAGAAGCCACTATCAGGGCTTTCAAAAAATGAGGATACCAGAGTAAAAGCCAACACTTCCCTTCTTATATTTCATATTCAGTCCAACACAACTAATATTTTGTTTATATAAATGTGTTTTATTACCAATTTTTGGAGAGTGCCTGTGGGCACTCTCCAATAATTTGTAATAAAACAAGTTTTGAATAACAAATTCAGACCACCAAAAATAATCTAGCCTTCAACCAGATAATCACTAATGTGAAAAATATCTTGTTATTTGTCCTTTCCGACGTTTGACGACGCATTTTGAAAAACGTTGAGGAAACTGAATTCCCAGTGACGTTTAAACGTTAGGATAAATAAAGTCTCAAGGGGTTAAACTAAGTTTACAATGTGCTACCCCAAATTATTTATTTATTTACAACATAATCAGCGATTTTACATAGTGAATATTTCAGATGGGTTAATCGCACAAGATAAGTAGCGAATTTACGGAGTGAATATTTGAGAAGAGTTTATCAAACAAAATAATTAGTGAAGTTCCGAGAAGTCAAATATAAAACCAAATAAACAAAATAAACAACAGCAATGCCAAACAGCGACAAAATCGTTGTTCAACAAGGAGATTCCCCACAGAAGAAGAGGTTTCTGTGAGGTAGAAAATAATTTCTATAAATTACAATTTTTCGTTCAACACTCTCCCTGTACCACCGAAACAACCAACTTCTATGGCACAGCAGATCACATGAATTGGTCTGTTACCTGCACAGCAAATTAAAAGTGCCAAGCGCCCTGAAAATCCACGGTGTGATGTCAACCCTTTCAACACTGGCGCCCTGGAAGGTATCATTTCGGTCAATACTGTCAACGTCGAAATGGGCGAACCCATATTGGCTTTTTGGGAGGTTCAGTAATACACTTTATACCGTCTGCTCGTCCACTACCATTTTTTTCTCCATGCAAACATTTATGCACACCAGGGTGAAAGAGTTAAAAAGACAGTACTTCAAATTACACAGTATTTAAAAAAGCAAACGATTTAGAGGGGTCTCCATCAGGAGCTAATACTAACAGCTCATCCCACGAGAGTTATCGGTGATGTGAAAAATAGAGTCCTCCCGTCCAAATAATTCGATCCACAGATTACATTTTATCACCGTGCATTGAACTCAGTCCCTTTATAGATTTAACTGGTAGAGTGCTAAGGTACATATGTTTGGTCCATTAAATTTTCCACAGAATATGAAACCTTTAAATTGCGGTACCAGCACTTTAAGTTAATGATCATACATGTGTACCAAGAATTCGTTAACCCAACCATTAACCACATCAATAGGATATCCTAATATGAACTTCAACAACACTCACGACTTGATCCAGCGTTTTAACCATTCCATTATTCTGTGGTCAGTAACAATCGCAAAGGCGTCCTCTTTCTAGATATGTCTGCGAGAGGACTACATTCTGATTGCGACCCATTTACATAGCTGGACAAATAATTCATTAATAGTAGCGTGAGTTAAAAGGAAAGACGTTACTTGTCGGATAAAAGCACCAAATTCGGGCATGTATACTCTTTACAGGGTTTCATTTATTATTAGCCTTTGGACCACCTTCAGTCTTTCCATTTCAGGATGACTGCCCAGTATCCAAGATGACTGTCAAAGTTCAACGTAAATTAGTCTTTTTAGGCTTTCCCAAACCCAGTTTGGGAAAGACTCTTTTTATTCTTCTTTTTCCAAATTTTTTTTCTCTATTTTTTTTTCTCCGTGAATTTTGTCTGTTGAACTGCTGTACGATTTAAACCAAATTTGGGCATTCTTCTGTAATGTCATAAAATCTAGTGAAATGTGATATCGTCATGTCTGTGAAAACGCTTATTTTCAAAATATTCTGCCAAAACTTTCAAATTTTTAACATTTTTCGAAAGTCTCAAAACTGTTTACAGTTACTGAGCTCAAATTTTCCACACATTTAGAGCATAATATGATACACCTCAATCACCACTCAAATCTTTCAATATCAACCCCCATTGGCCAAAAATGACATTAATATAGGCTTTTTCTTCAAAATTGACCAACTTCAAGGACAAATCTCTCTAATTATAAGGCTGTTGTAACAATTATTTTGGTATGGATTAATGCAACAATGATTGTGGAAGAAAGTTACTGTTTACTTTTTAATCTCAGATTTAACCCTCAAGCGTAATGAGGTCGAGAATAAGAGTACCGTTTGAAAATGCCAAAATTGGCCAACTTTGGTTGCATTTTCTATTTGTTTGGAAAGGCCTAATTTCAAACACTTTTCATGTACGTATTCACAATTGCCTACCGAGCATATTTGCTGTTGTAAGTTTGGTTGTGAAGGTTAACCATATCCCATTCTGGTTGCGTAAAAGTAGGTACCGTCCAAAAAACTCCAATTTTTTCAGAGTTTGGTAAGTTTAGGTGACGACTTACTCCATTTTTAATTGATTGAGCTCTGAATATTTTGTATAGCAGCATGCAGCAGTCAAAGTATGACAAATGTTGTTCTATATGTCATTATTAAAAGTTTAGCCCTTGGTAGATTTGAGACTTCCCATAAAGGTACTGTCGGAATAATTGTTATTTTCGCCAACTTTTACATGCACTTTCTCAGAGCCAGAGCTATATTGTCTCAGAACCTTTTCCACGAGAAGATAGGGCATTCATCCAAGAACAATTTTGCTGTTATATGTTTTATTCCAAGTTTTAACCTTCACCCAGTTGTCAGGCCTTGAATTGGAGTACCCTCAACTTGTACATGTTCATTCAAATACCACGATTCAAGATTAGCCCATGTCTTTCTTCAGACACTCAGTCTGTGACTGATGTTCATACATTAAGAGAATAATATGATACACTAAAATCACCACACAAATATTTAAAAATTAACCCATTTTGGCCACAAATGATATGAATATATCATTTTATCTTCAAGATTTACTAAATTGAAGGGCAAATTTCTCATAATTCCGAGATTGTTGTAACAATTATTTTTGTATGCATAGATGTAAGAATGCTTGCAGAAGAATTTTACTGTTTAGTTTTTAATATCATCTTTAACCTTCAAGCAAATGAGAGTGAGAGAGTGCCATCCAAAAATGCCAAAATTAGCTAACTGTGGTTGCATCTTCCTGTCATTTTGGAAAAGGTTAATTCTAAACACTTTGTTTTGCTATAGGTAGAGATTCGTAATGAACAAATCCTCTGCTGTAAGTTATGCTTTGGTACTTAACACAACATTAGCTTTGGCCATGTAAAGAATAGTACTGTCAGAAAAAATATTGATTTTCAGTGAATTTTGCAAAAATCTGTACTCATTTCCCCTAATTGCAAGGTTGTCGTAGCAATTATTTTGGTATGGATAAATGCAACAATGATTGTAGAAGAAAGTTACTGTTTACTTTTTAATCTCAAGATTTAACCCCAAGCAAAATGAGGGCGTTAATTAGAGAACCGTGAGAGAATGCCAAAATTAGCCAACTTTGGATGCTTTTTGTCTATCATTTTGGAAATGGTTAATTTCAAACACTTTGCTTTGCTATATGTAGTCTGCATTTTCACATTGGAAAGTTGGGAAAGACCGTAATTTGTCCAACAAATTACAATTCTCTTTTAAATAGGTGAAACTGCACAAATATTTTTTTATTGAAACACGGCTAATTAAAAATAAAATAATAATAATAATAATAATAATAATAATAATACTAATAATAACAACAATTTTCCTGTTTTAAAATATCCTTTTGAATGGTTAAGATTTATGTTTGTGGTCATGAGAATGAATCCCATCGATGAATGATGCTTGTCCTTTCCAAACACTACCAGCAGGTCATTGTTTCGACAGTTCGTCGCCTGTGTGCAAGAATGTTCATGTCCCATAGGGGACATAGAACATTCTAGCACCCATGCGATGAGTTGTTGTTATACAACCTAGGACCTGTTGTTCCAACGGTGGAAAGTTCTGTTGTTTGTTATACAATGTGACAAGTTTGTGGTGGTCAGTGAATGGAACAAACCCCTTTTCAGGTATGCTTTCCAATCCCTTTTCAGGTATTCTTTCCAATTACGTACAGGAGAAAATATTGGAAAATTATTGATTTACATTGGTGAGGGAACGTGTGGCTCAGTAGGTAGAGATGATTCAGGCTACACGTAATCCCAGTTGCCCCCCCCCCCCCCCCCGTGGAAAGTGACAAGTCCACCGCGACAGTATTGTACTTTTTGTACAGGGCAATAAGTTTAAGGCAACAGTCGTGCTATCGCTAGAGACAGAGGGTCCATATGACAGAGTGGACAATGGATGGCATCCAAACATCCTCTTACTACCATTTCCTGTCATGTCTGAAATCTATGGAGGCGCGGAACTAACAAGGACGATATACCGACAGGTGAGAGACTTCTTGTCTGTGGAGGCCCAGCAGTCTTGTAGTCCCCCATCAGGAGAGATCTACACTCTCTGGTGCCCTAATAGATATCGTGACCCTACTTGGAAAGAGCTATGTTCTGTAGGAAAGAGCTATCCTTTCTGTGGCGCTGGACAAACATGTTCACGCTTGTAAGAAAAAGGCTAGATTATGCACGGCTGCCTAGTGGGCATATTTCACCCATTATAAGAGCACTGTGCTCTTCATGTGTTGGAATAAACTTCAATCGTGTATCTAGGGCAATGGCTTCGTTGTTACTGAATGTATTGGTTGAAATATCGGAATTGTGCTTGTCAGCGTGGTAAAGTTGTAATGAAGTCCAAATGGTGTGTGGCACTCTTTTGGGCGTGTATTGTATTACATGGTCTTCATTGGTTGTTGTGCATCGGTTGCAATTTCATGACAGCTCATCTGTTGGTTATTTAAGATGGTGTATGCCGGTAGGGTTGAGTCGGCCGAGTCATTGTTGCTATTTCCACTGTGAAAACAAAATTCAACTACTGGTAATGTTGGTCATGTATAGGGTTCAAACAAATCTTGAAGAGTCCCACATGTTTATAAGTGGGACCCCATTTCGATGAATTTGTGTTCGTGAGGGAGGAGTCCACAGAACAAATCGGAGCGGTTGATCCCATTAGGATCAACCACTTGGATTTCTTCTGTGTACCCCTTCCTAACGGTCCGAATATGGATTGTTTGGGGAGGGGTGGTTTCTAGTCATTTGGGGTGACGAAGGAAAACCAAATAGAGTGTAAAGGTGTGTCGTGAAATTGTTGTTGATAACCAGTACTGAGTCAGGTTCAAAATGTCGGATACGGATTTGTGCTCGGTCTTGTGTCAAAGTGTACATTGAACATGGAAGCCATGCTGGGGATAACTTCACGAGTTACAATTTAGTGATATCTGGCCAGAATCCAGCCGGAAATGGGGTTTGTGACCAAGATTACTGGCCTGTCAGCAGGTCACTGTTATTTTTGGTCCGTCAAAGGTTACTTAGATTTGAAGTCAATACACGTTTGTTCAACGTGCTTGTAGATGGTGTGTGCTAATGTGGAGGGATCTAATGTGGTGATGGATCAGCACTCTAAACAGCCATCTGTTTGGACAAGAAGGTCACAAGCATTTTGGATCACTTAGAGGATTGGTAGTAAGGTGTGTCCTTGTTCATGATGATCTGGGCATCAGAGGGCTGTGGAGGACCTCAACTGGTTAAGCACAATATGAGTGAGGAATGATATCAGGCACCCTTAATTCCGGCTGTTTTGGATAACTGAGTAGACCAGGTCCTGGTCTTCATGGTTGTTACATTGACTGGAAGATTACCTGGGGTGGGGGGTCATTGGGCGTGACTTTTAAGTGGATTAGTGTCTCTTGAAACTGGAAGGGTGTTCAGAGAGATAGCCGTAGCCGTGAGACAATGATGAGTTGCTCGCATAATTTTAACCATGTTCTCCTTTTGTCTGCCAATTACCCACAAAAATAATCGCAAACAGCCATATCAGTCGCGATAAACGCTCTTGTATTGTTATTGTAGTAACAGTACACGTCACATGGTAAGCGGTAAGCGAACGCAACGCGCCCTCTGGTAAACTAGTTCCATGGTACAGATAAACACACGTCATTAGCTTCAAAAAACCAGTAATGATGCAACAACGGTTCTTTTCTTTGCCCCCAACATACAGTACGACCGCCGTGGACTGGTCACTTAACTGGTGGGCAATATTTCCACGGACGCAATAATATTAGATTGCAAATACTAATTATATTTGTACAGAGATTTTCTCAGATGTTTTGGGGTCGATTCCTTCGAAACTTGGTATGGATGTTTACTACTATGGGATTATGGCTTTGATCAGACTTTTGTTGCCAGAGTTGTGTCCATTTTTGTCGTAGAATAATCATGGGGCGGGGGTATGGGCAGGTCCATCTGTGACAGTTCCCCCCCACCCGCCACCATTTGAAACTCTTATGACAATGTCCATCGGTCAGGGATCAAATTTCCCATAAAACGTGTCAACAATATAGTCCCTTCTTTGTGTTGAAATTCGAAAATGGGCCATGATAGGGCCTAGTGTGAGAAATGTCGTCGTAATGTATATCTCCGAAAACACGAAAAAACCGTTGCAGCAAGAGTGAGTAGGGAAGGTGGATATGGTCCACAGAACACGCACCAACCAGCATCCTAAAGAAGTAGATCCGCGATCTTCTGTCGTTTGTGCTCTTTTAAATAGAGTGTAATCAATTTATTTTGAGCGTTACGGTAAATAATTCATCGAGAGACGGGACGTGTGTAAATCGCGAGGGCGTAGCCCTTACGCCCTCGTGATTTACTCACGTCCTGTCTCTCGATGAATTATGTACCGTAACGCTCAAAACAAATTAATTACTCTGTTTATTACATGACATTTGGAATAAAGAGGTCTTTTACTATAATAATTCAACCCAAACTATTGTCAGATATAATCCAATTTAGTGTAAACACGGAAACATTTCTAAAATTAGCAGGAAGGAAATACGAAATAGTCCTGTCTTGAGGCGAATTATACACCGTAACTTGCCGCAAGAATGGGTCACTCTCTTTAGTAAATGACATTTTAGACCAAAATGTCTTTCATTAAAAATAATTCAACACAAAATATTCGCAAATGCAACTCTGAAATACTTTTGAAATTAGCGCGTATGAATACATCACTTTCTGTGTCAAATTTTCGATTGGAAATGGCCCAGTTTTATTTTTGTGACTTTCGTTCGATATTTCACTATTTTATGTGGCGTTCCAGTCGCATTTGGGGAATGGCATTCAGCCATAAGATAAAACATTTCTATTTGGATTTTGTCAACTGTGCTAACGAACCTGTTCATAGAGGAAAGAAAGGATTTGTAAAAATATTCAGAAGCAAAATTCATTTTAATTAACTGATGTGGAACTGGAAAACAAAACATCAACAAATCGGTGGGGGCGTCGCTTATATACGTCAGTCGTTCCAAAGTTACTATTGAAGTGACATAATTCACTCGTGACATTACCACTTTTTAATCAACATTAAATTCAATGCAAAATGAACTGAGGAATGTAATACATATATATATCAGGAGTGTAGTAAATGCGGCTGCTGGGTGAATGGACCCTGTAGACAGCACCGCGCCTTGCTTAAAAGAGATTCCGTCGGTATGTGCCATGTCGATGGTGGGGTGGGGTGGGGTGGGGGCGCCGTTAATGAGTGATCTCAGTTCGGAATGTGGATGCAAAAAACAGTCAATTCAGGGAAGCTAGCCAGGGAATATTTGCATGTGTGGTTGTTGAACCCGGCCCAGTTATTTGCTGTGTACCTGGCGTGCTGATTACGTTCACACCTCTTGTTAAGATCTTGACGTTTGAGCTCAATTCATGAATCTGGTAGTGAAGGCCCAGCTGCCATCATCACCAGCACTATCTGCACCGCAGACGTACCATATGATGTCCCATCGACTGCCTCTTCTCTGATGAATGGCTTACGTGCCGAGGCACGGTATTACATTTTTAAGGATATTGATGCGTCCGGGCATATTCGGGAAGATAAGGCATAAACCGTTGCCTGGCCAAAGCTATGCAATTCTCTTCCTGCCCGTCTAAAAGAAATTGATTCCCAGAATCATTCAAGTCGTGCATTAAAACGTACCTTTAAGGCATTTTACAATTTTATGCAGCCATGGAGCACCACGTGTAGATTTAATTCTAGATAAATATTATTATCATTATGAGAATCCAACTGCAAAATTACACCACATCCTCGGACTCTCGCACAGGATCAACTCCAGGACTTTTTGGTCCCCTCCCAAAATTTCAATTTTCTGAACCGATGGTCCGATTTGAACCAAATTTCGTATGTGGTATTATTGGTTCATGGGGAAAACACATGTCCCCGTGGGAACCCCAGGAGCTAAAAATTGAAATATTTTTAAACGCTCACATTTCCCAAATCACACGGAACAGAGATCTGTTATTTTGTATAAAGCATCCTTAGGACCAGTCGAATGGACACGCAACACAACAACCAACACATGCAGCCACGCCCGAGTAAATAAGGACATATACAATAGTGACGAGTTCTATATCCCCTCTCCACCGCCCCTCCCCGAGACCAGGTGGCCACATGGTTGCCGCGTGCTGCTTGTCTCCACCCACTCATAAGAAACACAATGCAAAATTACATAACTATCGCACACACTCCGACATCTACCCCAGAACAGCTACATACACACATGATGTCACGACAGACAGACAATAGCGACAAGCAGTATAGACTCCGAGTATCGCGCCCCCGCCCCCAGGACATAAACAAAATGACTGCTAGGTGTTGCTCGTGGCATAACCCTACCCCAATCGATTCACAAAAGATTTAGAATCACAAATTCAAATATTCTTTCTATAAGGAATCGTGCAATTTTCCATAGGCAAAGAGCACACTATGATGACTATATAATAAACGCTACACTCCCCCCCCCCCCAGTGGGTGGGGGTGGGGGAGGTCTCAGTGTGCCTCAACTGCAAAAGCTTAAAATTCTAAGATTCCAGATACCAGAGGATGAAGATTCCCCACTTCCCGGTGTGTCAGAACTTAATCTCCAAGACGATTAAACGTTGAAAGTGTCTTGAAGATGGAGTTGTGTGGGCCACTAGTCGTAACACTGAAAAAGTCTTAAAGGGGACCTGCTCTTTTCAATGTCCCCATCTTCTAGAAACTTCCATTTACGATACAGGTGAAAAAAAATACTATACTGGAAATTGAGCTTTCCAGCATTTCTGACACCTTTTAAATTTCGGAAAAACATCCAAAACAAAATTTTAAAGAATTGTATGTCATCAGGCTGATGAAATCAGGTCATGAACAATCCCAGAGGCCCTACTCCGTCACCTTTCTTGAATAGGACATCTGGTCAATTTAATCCAATCAACTGGAATTTCAGTTTCCCCAACCATTCAATAGCAAGGCCGGCGATGTACCTCGTTGAATACCGTGAATGCTAGATCAGAAGCATATTCGCTTCCCAAAAGTCTGTCGGATACTTGTTGTTGTTAGTCAGAGATTCCAGCCGTCATTGTTAGAGAATCTTCCGTGTTTTTGGGGATGGAAACCAGAAATATGTTTGGGGAAAAGGCGAAGCCCTGCATGGTTTCGTCAAATTAAAAGTCAGTTATTGGAATTGTTTTCTGTGATGATTCGTAATTGTCTACAAGTCTCCTGTATTTCAATTGCAAAAAGGTTGCAGTTGATATGCTAGTTTACATTTTCAACTCGCCCCAAGACCGATTTTCGAGAATTGACAATTCGTCCCCTGAGTTCCAATGTGTTGTATGTGCCAGTAGGCACATAGAACACATTGGAACTCAGTGGACGAATTACCGAATCGTTGAAATTGTTTTCTGTGATGATTCGAAATTATCTCCAAGTAGCCTGTATTTTATTGTGAGATTTACCAGTGGGCCGTTTGGCTTAGCATCCAATGCAACTTGAGCAGATTACTGTTATAATGGTCCATGGTCCCAGCTTTTAAACACAAGAATCTCAATATTTGGAAGATCAGTGAAGATGCAACTGCTTGAATTTAATTTATATCGCCTGTGTCAAGCAGGAATTTCACCAGGCATTGTCCTAACACCGAGGTTTTGGAAGGTGGCCTTGACGGGAGTCGATCCCTGGTCTACGACATCCACGCGCCTGGCCATATATGCCCTGCCACCATGTGGAAGTGCTGCTTTACATGGGCGATACAAATGAAATTCAAGCAGTTGAGTCTGTTGCAAGTGTTCAACAAGTAAAGATATGTTCCGCGTTTCACGTTGTTTTATGTATTCAAGTGTAAATTATGCACAAAAATACCGTATAATATCTTCCTTGGGTGGTAACAAGTAAAGATACATTCCGCGTTATTACGCGAAAGATTTATTCTCAGCTTTAGAATTACGAGCCTTCTATCATTTATCTCAACCACACCCTGGTAACAGGTTTGCACACAGTATTCACACATCCAACCACTCCTTGACCGGAATCATTCAAATGCGCTGTTCTCCATATTTAAGTGTATTGCGTGCAAAATCATTATATCATATCTCCCTTGGGTGGCAACAAGTAAAGATATGTTCCCCGTTTCACGTTGTTCCCCATATCCGAGTCTCTTACGCGCAAAATAACCGTAGCATATCTTCCTTGGGTGACAACAAGTAAAAATGTGTTCCGCGCTTCACTTTGTTCTTTGTATTCGAGTGTAAATTATGCAAAAATACCGTATAATATCTTCCTTGGACGGCAACAAGTAAAGATATATTCCGCGTTATTACGCAACAAGCAAATATGAATTACACACTATTGCTAGAACGTCGACCTGGTAACAGGGGCAGAGGCAAGTTAAGAGAAGAAAAATCCTAAGTTTTTCATATATATATTTAAACTACGAGGCATCACACTGGTAACTATTATGCTAAAACAAAAATCTACGTTGTTCTTTGTAGTCAAGTGTAAATCATGCATAAAAATACCGTATACTATCTTCCTTGGATGGCAACAAGTAAAGATATATTCCACGTTGTTTGGAAAGATGAATTACACACTATTGCTAAAACTTCGCCCTGGTAACAGAGGCAGTGGCATGTTCTCATACAGTATTCACACATCCAATCAATCCTTGATCCGAATCATTCAAGCATCCAAAAGCACACCTCCCTGACCCCGCCCCAATACCGCATCCACATCAAAAAGGCACCATGACCGCTGATGAAAAATATAATCTTTTTTTACCTTCCTTACCCCGCCCGATCCTTCCAGTGTGTCAATGTCTGTAGTATGTCTCATATGTTTCAGGGACCATTGGCCGGACCTCAATAGAACATATCCCCTGTACCCCTTGGTACTATAGCATAACGTGTTATTTTTATATGCCCGAAATAAGGCTTCACATGTCCGTTTGGGTGGTTTGGTGGGTATTTTGGTGGTCTGTAAGAGTAGTAGAGTCTATTTGGGTAATTCTACGAAGTAAACGAGGATTTGAGGAAAATCCGAACCAGAAAACTACTCTAGTTCAATCGAACACACCCCCGGGGGACCCCTTGGTACTATAGCACTACGTGCTAAGCCGATAAAATGGGAAATCCGTATCAAATAAAGTCAATTTCGGTGATTTTGGTTGGATTTTGGTGATTTGGAGAGATTGTCGGGTTGTTTGTGGTGATTAGATTTACTCCGATTCAATCGAACATACACTCCGAACATACCCCGTCCCATTGCAGAAAAATTGGGTAACATAGCAACCACGTGCTACCATAGAAACCAAGATGGCGGCCCCCAGTATACAAAATGGACGACGGAAACACGTATCACCTTAACAACACGCGCTGCGCATAGCACTCACACCACGTATCACCATGGGGATGACGTCACAAGATGGCCGCTCACGCGGGTTACCATGACAACACAACATGGCGCCACTGGGTCACGTGACATGACGTCACTTCCGAGGTCCGGCACCGAGGTCCAGCCAATGGTCCCTGAAACATACGAGACATACTACTAATGTTTTGTCCTCATCCGCCTTTGCGGCATATATATCCACCACCATTGACCTGTATACGGTTCCTGTTATAATATCTACACCGATAACTATAAGCTAGGGTGTCCACGCACCCCATCCCCCCCCCCCCACATACGAATGAAAGATGCACCCACATACACACAGTGATCATAATCTCACAACATACACACTGTGTTCAAAACCAATGCGTCTTTATGTGTAATTGCTCTTCACATTAACTTACATCCACCCGCCCCCATCAACAAGTTTATAAATGAGAATATTTGGAATCATTCTTCTCTATTGAGCCTATTGGGTTCTAGTGTTTGAAGTTTGTTAATCCAAAATGCTTCACGAATCCTCCCGTAAGCTGTATTTTGTTCAGTTCCAATAATTCTAAAATTGTGTATACTATGGTTTTCGGTCAAAAAATGATGCAGTGTCGGTTCACTCATAACCTCAAGTTTGATTCTACTCTGATGGTTTTGCATTCTCTCATACAATTTTGTCCCCGTCTCACCCACGTATACAACTTCATTACACCTGTCACAGAGAATCCCATATACCACATTCCTGGACATGCAGGTGATTTCCTTATCTATGTAGTAGGCCGTTCCGTTCTTGTCTGCGAATTGTTTTGTTTGAAGCATAAACCCACGGGTTTCTCTGGCATGTATCAGATCCCGTCCTTTGATTGATGTACATTTTATTATGCTTGCTACAGACTATAATGTCTCCCAAAATTTTCAGTCTTTTGTACGAAATCTGGGGAGGTTTTTCGAATGCCAACATCATGCGTTTTGAGCGGTGTAAAATGGGTAGCTGCTCTCGTGTTATTTTACCGATGCCGGGGAGGCGTCGCGAGTAAGTGGCCACAAACGGAACTCTTTCGTAAGTTGATTTGTTTGTTCGTTTGTCAGTTTCTACTCGATTTGGTCGACCTTTTTTTGGCTTTTCGCTAACAAACGTTTCGTCGTAACCTCTGGACTGTAGGCGTTGTTTTATTTTTGAGGCATTGATATGCAGCATTATTGGAGCACATTCTTTTTACTCTTGAAGCTATCCCATATGGTATCGCTCTTTTAGTGTTAATTGGGTGGTCAGACATGGCGTGTTGATTCTTGTCCGTGGGTTTTGTTTATAAACCGGCGTTAAGAAATCCATCTTCAATTTTGCCGACCGTGTCTAAGAATTATATTCTATTTTCAGACCACCTTAAATCAACTTGTATTCTTGGGTGTATCGTATTTGCCAAATAATGATATTGTTTCAGAGACTCCAACCCATGCGTCCATATTCCCCAGATCTCACCAAGTACTGCACTTGTTCAATGGGGTATAACTTCGATGCTTTTGACAGTTTCTATGTATGCAAATTTGCCTCTGCCTCTGTTACCAGGGTGTGGTTGAGATAAATGATAGAAGGCTCGTAATTCTAAAGCTGAGAATAAATTTTGCGAGTAATAAAGCGGAATATATCTTTACTTGTTGCCACACAGGAAGATATTATACGATATTTTTGTGCATAATTTACACCTGAATAGAGAAAACATAGAGGATAGTCACGAAAATTTGATGAATACCGAAAATATCTCGTGAGTGGCTACAAAGAAATATGAGGATCTTCACGAGCGACGCATCAAATTTTCGTGAATTTTCTTTTTATTTAATGCTCTACGACTACAAACTCTCCAATTTGTGGCCTTTATTTGCCATTAAGGCGCAAAATTTATGTGCCGAACCGGCGTCCATACAAAAATTACAACAACCAAACTCCAACCATTGGAATGTGTGAATATCCGCACAAAAAGTAGTCCCGTCTTATTTCTCCCCTAACTTTACGATTTACCAAGGCTGGCGAATTGAAATAATCGCAATGTGTTTCGAAAAAATAGAACAATAACAAATAACACCACTTTCTTATTTTCAATAACAAGACACGTCATTTTATTTTTTTTGAACTCAATGCACTGAAGACGTGTGAAGTTGAACTGAAGAAATTTGAAAGTGATTTCGGCTTTTCGCTGGAAGGTGAATGAGAAAGTCAAACTTTGAAACCGCTGATTTAATGAATTGATTTAGTCACTGTCACTATCAATTATTCGAATTCGTTTGTATTTGGGACTCTGGAATTCATTACTGATGTGCTGACTCGTTTAAAGTACATGTGATTCGTCATCCGAACCTACGATGAAATATCGATTTCTAAATATCATTTTGATATTTCGTTTTGCCGACCGACAGGGGAATATGACTTAATTTTTCAGCGTGAATTGATGCCTGAGCATTAAATAAAACGGGAAACGCGGAACATATCTTTACTTGTTGCCACCCAAGGAAGACATGAAACGGCGATTTTACAACTGGGTTCATGGTTAGGAGCTGGGCATCCACTTGTCAGGAAATAAATCGACCTGTAAGACGTACGCCCATCTCGACCAATTTTTCTTATTGTCATCTAACAGTTGGCATAAGTGTGACTCTAAATTGTACGTTCCCATGACGCGATATACATTGGTACTACACTTAACCCTTTACCCAACGTAACGGCCAAAACCGGCCAGCGCTATTCTCAAAAATCGCCAATTAATTTTCAAAATATTTTCATTTTTTGTCACAAAAACATAGGTTATGACCCCTCGTTGGAACGAGCTCGTCGAGCTCGTTCCAACGAGGGGTCATAACCTATGTTTTTGAGACAAAAAATGAAAAAAATTAATTATTCAAGAATTTTTTTTGCAAGTGTCGTCTGCTTTTCATGATAGGCAAAGGATTAACTTTGAGAATTTAATTATCCTGACGTTCAAACGTCACTCGGAATTCAGTTTCTTCAACGTTTTTCAAAATGCGACGCCAAACGTCTGAAAGTACCAATAACAAGATACTTTTCACATTAGTGATTATCTGATTGAGGGCTAGATTATTTTTGGTGGTCTGAATTTTTTATTCAAAACTTGTTTTATTACAAATTATTGGAGAGTGCCCATAAACAAATTTATATAAACAAAATATAATTTGTGTTTGACTGAATATAAAATATAAGCAAGCAGTGTGTTGGCTTTTGCCCTGGTATCCTCATTTTTTGAAAGCCCTAATAGTGGCTTCTAGCACTCAACCAGTTTAGAAAGCTTGACAGCAGGATTATATCACTGAGCACTACTCGGGAGAAAGTAGGAATTTGAAGTTGGAACTTTAAAAAATCGAAAAATAATAACAAAACAAATGACCACAAAGTACCAACGTGCTGTTTGATTTCGTACGTAATAACACGTACAGAAGTATCAAAAGGTTAGGGTAACGGAATATGAATTAGTCAAAAATGAAAGCCTCTTAGAAGGGAGTAATCTCCCTAGTGTGACGGCAAATTGACAAAATTATATAAATATATCATATCTGCCATTCAACCATCAGCTGACATATTGATAGAATCCGTGTAAACTAAGTAAATAATACATATATATACTTTCTGAATGGATAGCGATATTATCACAGCGAGAATAGAAAATCGCTCACCAGGATGATCAAGTTGTCTACACGGAATGGGGGTATTAGTTTGGGGGGGGGGGGGGTGTCAGAAAGATGGAGGCGAAAAGGACGTAGCACCTTGTACATGAGTACAAACTGAAATATCTGTCACCAAAAAAAGCCCTGAAAACTGATGTTGGTTTCCACCACCCCACCCCCACTCCCACTCTCCTAGCTCCAAGCCATAAAATAAGCAGACTGACATCAGCAAAATGAGGTCCCCAGAGTGTGAATTTAGTGATTCTACCCTGCACAGCTGTGCAGGGTAGCAGCACTAAATTTACCCTTTGTGAACCTCAATCTGAATCAGGGTCTCTCAAAACTAAACAGAGCGATGTACTCAAAGGATAAATTGGCCCACTGTATGGGATAGCATTATCAAATTCACCCTCTGGGGACCTCATTCTGCAAATGTCAGACGCCTTATTTTCAGGCCTGCCTAGCTCACAACCTACATATACATTAGGCTTGATATTATATTGAACCCGACAAAAGGGATTCCCTCTCATCTTGGTTGATTAAAATTTTGAGAAATATGCCTGGAAGCCATTAGTTTTGTGAAGATGGCAGTCAACAAGGATATTATTGAGAGAGTTTTGTGACAAATTTGGGCTTTCTGATTGTGTGTCATTAGGCTCTCGCAAACAGATGCAATCATTAATGAAAGCAGAAATTGTTTTGAAGCAAAGTTTCTTTTCAAACCAATTCTCTTTGGTGGATCTGAAAAAGAAAACCCGTTTGAGGAATATTTATAATGCAGTAAGTTAAGATTTGGGCTACAAGGGAAGCCAAAATATGAACCCGTGGACTTGATTTGAACATGAATCTGTCCCCAAAAGTATTGTGTATGCCAACTATCAAAAGTTTCTGCCAGGTGGATCTGAAGAAGATTTTTAAAGCATTTTCTTCGTATTGCACTGGGTTAAAATTCGGGTTCCCATAAGGAGTCCAAATATGAACCCATGAACTTAGCTTTAATGACCTTGAATCTAGCTCCTATGGGGAAGCTATTCACCAACTAGCAGACGGTTCTGACTGGTGGATTTGAAGAAGATTTTACAGAATATTCCTCATATAACCCTTGGTTACAATTGCAGCTCACATAAGGAGCCCAAATAGCAACCCAAGGACTTGATTTCAGCAAAACTGAATCAGATCACCCTAATGATGCTGATAACCATGAAAATGTTCTGACCTATGGATCTGAAGAAGAATAATTTTAAAGAAATTTCTTCATATTGCACTAAGGTAAATTTCAAGTTTCCACAAGAAGCCCAAATATAAACGTAGCGACTTAATTTGAACAAACTTGAATCTCAGCTCCAACAGTATGCTATGTATCGAATATCAAAAGATTCTGAATGGTAGATCTTAAAACGATTTTTAACCCTTTACCTAACATGAAAAGCAGACGACACTTGCAAAAAAAATTCTTGAATAACTAATTTTTTTCATCTCAAAAACATAGGTTTTTTGTCTCAAAAACATAGGTTATGACCCCCTTTTGGAACGAGCTCGACGAGCTCGTTCCAAAGAGGGGTCATAACCTATGTTTTTGAGACAAAAAATGAAAAAATAATGAAAATTAATTGGCGATTTTTGTGAATAGCGCTGGCCGGTTTTGGCCGTTACGTTGGGTAAAGGGTTAAAGAGCATTTCTCATACGGAACAAAGTTAAAAAAGCTCAAACATGATCACATGAACTTCGTTTGAACAAATTTTAATCTGACTCCACCAAGAATGAAGAATACCAAATGTGATAAGTTTCTACCAGGTGAGCCTGATGAAGAAGATTTTCAAATATTTTTTCTCATATTGCACTAAGTTAAATTTGAGTTCCGAGAAGGAATTAAATTATTAACTCAAAGACCTGATTTGAACAAATTTGAACTCGGCCCCTATGGGGATGATGTATATCAAATAGCAAAAACATTCTAAGTGGTGGATCTAAAGAAGAAGATGCTTAAATGCTATTCCCACATTGCACGAAGCTGAAACTCTGCCACTAATTGCGAATTCGAATATAAACAAACGGATTTAATTTGACGAAACTTAAATCTGAGACACCCGAGGATGCTGTATACCACATATTAAGCGATTCTGACCAGTAACGTTTGTAAATCAAGCAAACTGACCGCTACGTAAATCCGAAGACGAATATTTTTAAAGAATATACTCCATATTTCACCAAGTTAAAATTTAGGCTCCCATATGAACCCATACAGTACGTGGAGAGTGTATTATCACTAAATCACTCACAGGGTGGAGATTCCACCCAAGCAATAATTGAAAATTTGTTGCAAAGCACAACCAGCACAAGCAAAGTTTCAGCCAATGGACCTCCGGGTTAAACCCGGAGGTCCATTGGCTGAAACATAGATTGTGTTTTTTGTCGATATGTACAGAATTTGAAAGTTATAGATTGGGTGATAACCCCACTCTGCGGGTGATTTAGTTACAATCCACTCTCCACGTACTGTATATGAACCCATACACCTCATTTGAATAAACTTAAACCTGACCGCCATGAGGATACCGTGTTCCTAATTTGTGACGATTCTGACCTGCAGATCTGACAAAGAAGATTTTTAAAGAATTTCCCTCATATTGCACTGAATTAAAATTCGGGCTCCCGGTATAGAGTCGAAATGTGAACCGGGAGACTTAATGTGAACAAACTGGAATTTGAGCCCCATACTATAAGGATGATGGTTATCAAATATAAACAGATTCTGATTGGTGGTTCTGAAGAAAAAGATTTTAAAATTATTTTCCCGATATTGAACTAAGTTAAAATTTGTGCTTATATAGAGGGCCTAAATAAGAAGTCTAGGATCCTTGAATCGGACCTCCACCTACCCCCCACCCTGGAATGTTGCATATCAAATATCCAAAGATTCTGATTGTATTTCTGAAAATATTTTTTTTTTCATTTTTCAAAAGTTCGGACCCAGCATTTTCCATTACCCTATATGGCAGCCAACGACCCAAACGATTGAGATTATTGAGATTTTATGGACCAAATCGATTCTACTGATCTTGAGGATGGTGTACATCGTGCAGTTTGGGCAATATTAGCGTTTGAATGTTTTTGTTTTTAGCTCCTACAAAACATTTTTCTCGCATAAATCAAGTATATGTCCTCAAACACTATTGCATACCAAATTTGGTACGAATCGGCACACCGGCTCAGTAAACAGAAATTCTGGACGGGTCCCAAAATATTGTCCTACTAGCAGCACGTGCTCAAATATTGCAGGAGAAAGTTGTTTTGAACAAACTTGAACATCAAAGGGAGCCACAAACTGATATGCATAGCAATTGAAGAGGGACGCCAAGTGGTGGCAATACAGGACGGCCGCCGTGGACTGGTCACTTTCAACGGGAGGGGGAGTATTTCCACGGACGCATTAATGTTAGGTTACAAACACTAATTATAGGAATAATCAACAAAACTTTTAATTAATGAAGCACCGGACACAACTCGGTGCTTCAATAATTAAATTTCGTTGCTGATGATTTTTATTACCTGGTAAACGTATGCGTAGATTATGACCAGTCCATGGAGACTGTACTGTAGTTCACCCTGACTTTCAGTCAGGTGAGCTGAAACGTATTTGTTTACAAGTGGTGGAGCCGCGCGCGAAAATATTTTCATTTTCATCCTATCATGTGAAATGATTTCGTTACCAGTTCAAGAGATTAATATTATCTTTCTTTTCACTATTTGCAGTTGTGGTAGCTTCGTTCGATAGCATCAGAAAAGGTCACCTGGAGGTGCACTCGACCTTCATTTCGTAAACAATTTAATCAATGTGCATAGATTGTTTTAATGCACGCTAATGCAATCCCTTTTCGAACATATCATCTTGTCACGTATGGTATGACGACTCTAGTCATCCATATATACTCTCGTTTTAACCTTCCGCGCTAGTTCTCGTGCCATATCGATTAACCCTTTACCTAACATGAAAAACAGACGACACTTGCAAACAAAATTGTTGAATAACTATTTTTTTTCATTTTTTGTCTCAAAAACATAGGTTGTGACCCCTCATTGGAACGAGCTCGACGAGTTCGTTCCAATGAGGGGTCATATCCTATGTTTTTGAGACAAAAAATTAAAAAATCATGAAAATTAATTGGCGATTTTTGAGAATAGCGCTGGCCGTTTTTTCCGTTACGTTGCTAAAGGGTCAACCCAATCTCAGGCGCTAGTCGTTTTGTCTATATATGTCTGGAGATGATTAACTCATGAAAATAAACAAAAAATGTTGATCGGGCTAACTTGAAAATGCACTAAGAAGTGAAATCGTGTCATGTGTGGTAAATTACTAAAACACAACACAGGTACATTCTCTCTACGCGTATGCAAAAAAATGACAAGCAAAAGCAGAGGTCCAGAACCAATGCATCGTCAATGAGCATTTTACTGTTCCATGCCTTTTTTGTGAAATTACAAATTTACAATGTGTTGAATCCCCTCTCCCCAGGAGGAGTTGGTAACCGTCCATTAATGTCTAAATACCTGTTTCAGGCTTTTACAGTCTCGACGCATGTGGCCTGACTATGCCATCTTTAGGAGGTCCAGTTGACAATAGACAAAACATCTGGGCAGTGATTTCTAGTCAGGTCTTCGCTGCCTAAACAGGTAGGCAAGACTTGACTAGAAATCACAGCTAAGCAATTGGACATGTACAAGTCTTTGTCTAGTCGGAATTCAGTACAGCTGCCCAGTCCACTGAGGGTTAATAAAACTAAAAAGAAAATCAATCACTTCTTTCATGAAAAGGAACCTTTCAGCTGTTAGCAAGCCTAACAGGGAATTATAAATAGCGAATGTTAAAAGACCAGACTGTTCCGGTAGTCAGCGATTGATTCGGTTCAGCTTTTCGGTATTCCCATGATATCGGTATCGGTTCGGTTTTTCGGTATATTGCCCTTCTCTACTGCCTATCCATTCTAAAGTACTGATACCTTGTTACAACAGCACATTTTGTTGGCAGAACGTGCGAGGAAAGAGCAAAGATTTGAATTTTTTATTTTTGTTCCGGAGTTGAAAGATTCATATTTTAGAGTCTACACTTTCGAGATCTCCCAAGATTCGGAGAATAGCAGCATAAAACGCAGGAGGGCTACGTTCATACCACTAAAATTAAAGCGATGGAAGTTCTTCGGAACATGAAGGGACTGGGGCTAGGATTCGTCGTGTTATAGATGCTTCTGTTGTGGGGTAGTTTTTATACCACCATTGCTGGTTGCAACGTTATTTCAGTACGTGGAGAGTGTATTATCACTAAATCACCCGCAGAGTGGAGATTCCACCCAAGCAATAATTGCAAATTTGTTTTAAAGCATAACCAGCACAAGGAAAGTTTCAGCCAATGGACCTCCGGGTTGAACCCGGAGGTCCATTGGCTGAAACATTGCTTGTGTTTTTGTTGATATGTACAAAATTTGAAAGTTATAGCTTGGGTGATAACTCCACTCCGCGGGTGATTTAGTTACAATCCACTCTCTACGTACTGTAGATACAATACAGAAACAGAGAAATATTCTAGATACACCTACGTATCTGGTTGGATTTACGGCGTTATGGCGTTAATGAAATGCTTTGACAAAAAAAAACAGTGCCAAGCAAGAATGTAAACGGACCGTCGAAGGTAATAATTTTCCTCACAAATATCAACGTTTTCCACTTAATTCAAGTTTAATCGTGGTGTAAATACTCGAGTACGTACGGAGTGCAAGATTCAGCCATCCTTGTTGGATTTTTTGAAATACAGGAAGAACTCCAAAAGTTGTGCTGTTAATTCCAGTTCCATTACGCCATCTTCGCTGTGTTTGTCTTAAACTAACTTTATTCAACTAACTAAAATTATTTCAAAGCGTATAACATTATTTTTCCTTTTCTACTTTGCAGGGTAAGGGAAAGATGAACACATATTTCTTGGTGGGAAAGATTTCTACAATACATTTCGACAGATAAAAATGAAGTTTTCTAGTTAAGGGCATCTAAAAGTTATGCCTGGAGTGATATGATATCAGCCAACCACGACATATCTGGAGAAACGTTTCAACCACCTCGGAGAAGGAAGACATAATCGTGGATCTGTTAGTGGAGGAAACTTGTTGAAAGCTTAGTTTTGTTGAAATGACTTTCATATTCTGTCAGATGCAAAGTGTTCTATTTTATCACATAACATTTTTTATTATATATAGAATATGCCCATAGTAGCTTGGTGTACCAAATGTTCACCACGAGCGGTGAAGTGATGTTAACCGCGAGCTTTTGGTGGGAAAGATTTCTACAATACATTTCGACAGATAAAAAGGAAGTTTTCTGGTTAAGTGCCTCTAAAATATATGCCTAGGGTGATATGATATCAGCCTACCATGACATCTGGAGAAACGTTTCAACAGCCTCGGCAACGGAGGACATAATCTGTTAGTGCAGGGAACTTGTTGAAAGCTTTGTGTTGTTGAAATGACTTTCATATTCTGTCAGACGCAAAGTGTTCTATTTTATCACATAACATGTTTTATTATATATAGAATATACCCATAGTAGCTTGGTGTACCAAATGTTCACCACGAGCGGCGAAGTGGTGTTAACCGCGAGCCTTTGGCGCGCGGTTAACACCACTTCACCACGAGTGGTGAACATTTGGTACACCAAGCTACTTTTGGTATATTTTATTTATAACATGATCGTCTGATTATTAAAGAGTCGCTATTATTTTTTTCTCGATTTTACTGAGCACCAGACGTACATACGTGCGAATCTGTTTCTGTTTACACGAGCATCGGTGGGCGGTACATCCGCTGTCAGTTTTATCATCGAAACGAAATGGAAAATGAAACGGGGCCTTTTTCATTTTAATATCATAATAACATGCCATTTAAAGTTATAGATGCTTTATTAACATGAGACAATGAATGTTTGTTAAGTTTTGGTGTCTTATGGGGTAAACTTATTTAAAAACGTAATAAATAATTGTCACTTTCATTTCACTCTTCGTGAGACGACGTGGGATAAATTTAGACAAGTTGCATTCAGGTCGACGTCACCAAAGGTCAGCTTGGATGTAATTCCACTGCAGGTGTAAATTTTAACTATTGAAATCCCATTGCTGGCGTGTTCACCACGGTTGGTGTGTAAAGCTAAAATTTATGTCATATGTGTTTCATATATTGTAAAAAAGGTAATCATGGTATAAATACCCATTAATGATACGCCGTGTTTTCACCCATCGAATCCTGATTGCTTTATCACACTGAGTGATTTTCGGATTCCGTATCAGTAGAGAATAATTGGACCTTCTACCACAGCAAGTCCCCTAGGTAATTTCTGCCAATTTTCGAGCTTATTGTCTAGAGAAAAATTACTGGCTCACTTTAAACACAAAAAGAGCCAGTATACCACGAGACGACACCTGGATTCTTCGAGTCGGAAATCGCCCAGTTTTGGCCCAGTCCGAGAATTCATTGCATTTTTTCCCCAAGTTCCCAAGATGACAGTGAAGATACCGCAAATCCGAGAAGAAAAATCCTAAGCTCCAAACCATGTATTTTCTACTCGGCTTTAAGTGTTCCCTCGCTCGAGTTCATCGATATCGCCGAGATATCACTGATGCGAAATTACACATCGCGACACAAAGTTTCAAAACGTGTAATTTTTTAGCAGTTTTTTAAGTGTCTTATCGACAGAGTTTGTCGAATTTGACTGTGATCACAAAATGTGAAACCGTGTAAATTAATATTCCGTCTGCGTTTCGCAGTGTCTCTTCGACGGATGCGGTCGAGTCAGTAGAGATCTCTCGAATGAGAGAGAGGAGATTCCCCGACCATCAGTTCGATTGATCGCGGTTCTGTCTGTCTGTGACGGGGGAATATATATACTACTCAAAGTTTGCTAAGCACCAAATATTTGACACATCATTGTGAAATTTGCTTTTGACAAATTTGCGATATTTTTGGTGGATATGATTGAAGAATGTACTGAGATGGTCCCTAGTGTTTACAATAGCTCTATTGACAGGCAGGCTTTTCGTGACAGCCATGGAAAGCATGTACCCCTTGATTTTTATGATGTTTTGGTGTACTGTGTACATGTACATGACACGTGTAGGGTATTCAATCTTCATTTCAACACAAACCCTTGTGATTTAATGATTGAATATGGCGAATGCAAATGTAAAAAGACATTTGCCTGAAGCAGAAATGTGGCGGGCTGTAGGGATGGCGGAGCACCCCATCGTCAGGTTGGTGAAGACTCTGGTGTGCACCACACGGTGATCACCAGAGTCTGGGCAAGATTTCAGCAGTATGGCACACCAGCAAGACGGCATGGTGGTTGCAGAGACAGGGCAACATCTGCAGCTGAAGACCAGTTTTTGATCATTCAGGCTCGTAGGAATCGCTTTGTCACAGCAACCCAGCTTCGCAGTGACCTTCAGAATGCATCAGGGGTAAATGTTTCGACTCAGACTATCCGAGAAAGGTTGCTCGAAGGTGGTCTCCGATCGAGAATACCATGTTTTCGCATCCCGCTATCCCAGAACCACCGCCAAACACGATATGAATGGGCCATGGGCCATGTTGGATGGACCAGAGTAGATTGGCGACCTGTCCTTTCTACAGATGAGTCAAGGTACTGCCTAGACCACACAGATAGGCGTTCTAGGGTATGGAGAAGACAAGGAGAGCGATTCCATGCAGCCAACATTGCTGAGCATGACCGCTATGGTGGCGAGTCAATAATGGCCTGGGCGGCATCAGCTGCGTTGGACATACAAAGCTCTGTGTCCTTGACCGTGGTTCATTGACTGCACAGCGGTATATTGATGAGAACCTGGATGCCCACGTCAGATTGTATCCAGGTGCAGTGGGTGATAGATTCATTCTAGAGGACCATAATTCCGGTTCTCATGTTGCCCATGCTGTCGGAGAGTGCCGACAGATGGAGGGAATTGATCATATGGACTGGTCAGCAAGACCTCCTGGCCTCAATTCAATCGAACATGTCTGGAAGGAGTTGCAGCTTTCAATTTCAGCCCATCCAGTCCTGCCAAGAAGTGTGCAGGAGCTTGGTGCCATGCTGGTCCAAGAATGGAACAACATCCCACAATGGATCACCAGGAACCTGATTGGGAGCACGAGAAGGCGTTGTCAAGCTGTAATTAACAGTAATGGGTCTCATACTCGATATTGAACCCATACCAGTTCACTCCCTCAACTTTTTGGCAAATTTGAAAAATTTCCTCTTTTCACAATAATATCCATTTTCCATGGTTATCGTATTCAAAAGCTAAAAAATAATGTCAAACACAAATAAAATCTTAATTTCTGTACTTAAATCATTAAAGATGTAATTAAATAAACAATATATACACTTTTCATAACAATATTTCAAATAAAACGTAAAATAGTTAGTTGGATATACTTGGTGCTTTGCAAACTTTGAGTAGTATATATTATAAAATAAGTATAAATATATATATATTTATATATAAGGATTAAAAACCGTGAGTAACCTGATGGCAGGGTGGACAGGCTGGCATGCCAGCCATTATAATATATATATTATTTTTTTCATTTTTTTCATTTTTTTATTTCCCGAATATAATTCATCTAATGATTATTAACTGCGAGTTGTCATGCTTCCGTCTTGCCCCATCGGCGTCAGAGTCTTTCATCCTAAAAAATGCATAACAGAGGTGCCGAATTCTGTATTCTGTACCTTAAGCAGGAAATTTGAAAAAGAGATTGATTCTCACTGATTTCATCTGCATTACATGGTATAATTCATTGTAGACAACTAATTCTGGGGGATACCGAGTAATTTCGTGTGGACTGTGCCAGTTCCATGAACGCTCGACCTGCTAAGCGTGCCATTTTGCGGGCTTGTCGGTAGTCGAGTGGTCTATGGCACTGGTCCAGTTTCGCTAGGTGATTGGTGCCGCAGAAATGTACTCTCATCAAGGCAGTGGTTCGATCCCCATCGGCGTCAGAGTCTTTCATCCTAAAAAATGCATAACAGAAGTGCCGAATTCTGTATTCTGTACCTTAAGCTGGGAATTTGAAAAATAGATTGATTCTCACTGATTTCATCAGCATTACATGGTATAATTCATTGTAAACAACTAATTATGGGGGATAGCGAGTAATTTCGTGTGGACTGTGCCAGTTCCATGGACGCTTGACCTGCTAGCATGCCATTTTTGGGGCTTGTCGGTAGCCGAGTGGTCTATGGCGCTGGTCCAGTTTCGCTAGGCGATTGGTGCCGCAGAAATGTACTCTTATCAAGGCAGTGGTTCGATCCCCTATAAATATTTCAGTAAGACTGTGAAAACAGGGATTTCACGAATTGCCTAGAACTTTCAGTAAATTCGTGAAATCACTGTTTCACTTAGTGATTTCATGAAATGACTGAAAGTTCTAGGGATTTAGTGAAATCCCTGGTATTGAGGGTTAGTAGTTTCATGAAATCTCTGAATGGGTAAAAATAAAGGAGTCAGTATTATTTTATTAACTATATTATGTCATTACACAATAAAAATCTATTAAGAATGAACACATTAAAATACTAGAAAGTTGAATTGAGATACAAATAACGCTTAGTTTTTATTTCGACATGTTAGGCTGCTGTGGCACCTACAGTACGTGGAGAGTGGATTGTAACTAAATCACCCGCAGAGTGGAGTTATCACCCAAGCTATAACTTTCAAATTTTGAACATATCGACAAAAAACACAAGCAATGTTTCAGCCAATGGACCTCCGGGTTTAACCCGGAGGTCCATTGGCTGAAACTTTGCTGGTGCTGGTTATGCCTTGCAACAAATTTGCAATTATTGCTCGGGTGGAATATCCACTCTGCGGGTGATTTAGTGATAATACACTCTCCATGTACTGCACTGTTGCATAGGCTCTTTGCCTTGAAGCACTTGCACCTGTTCGTTTGGCAGCACTGTGTCTTTCCCTTACTGCAGCCACACCGTAAAAATCCCTGACCACCTGAAGCTGTCTGTCTTAAGACTTGTCGGAGTGATATGGTTGTATCCTGGTTCACATCACTGTCACTCAACAGCCTCTGGGGACACAAGTCGAATTGATTTCTGGAATATTTAGAACTGAAAGTTCCATACTTCAGTGCAATAGTGTACATATCTTGCTCTTCTCTATTAACAACCACTCCAAGAATGTTGCGTGGATCACCCCTGCCCCTGTCAACAACTGCCCCTGTCAACAACAGGAATGGGAATGACGACGTTATCACCAACACTGGCTGCCTTGAGATTGACACGGCACCGTTTGACCATGCGTTCTGCTTGTTTCAGCTGTGAATCACGAGCTCTCATTCGCTGGTTATTGATGTCATGGTGACGTTGATCTAGAGAATCTTGTAAATCAAGCACATCATGTTGTTCATCTGTTGTTGATGGCGTTTCAAGCGGAGTTGATTCTTGGTTGGTTACTGGTTGCGTGGTTGTTGGTTGTGGGTCAGTTGCTACTGGTTGTTCGTCGTCTGTTTGTCTGGTCATTGGCTGTAGTGCTGACAAAAGGTCGTCTTCACTTTGTAGTCGTTGCAGAATTTCAGGAGGGAGACTTGATGACGTCAAACCAATTTTCGGATCCTCGCCAAACATGGCTTTGTATGGTGTCTGCTTGATGCCAGAATGGTGAGCACAGTTCTTTTGCTGCTGAACAAACTTGAGACCTACTGTCCAGTCCTGAGTTTTATTGTCACACATCCATGCCACTAAAATGTCCTTTATGTCACAATTGGCTCTTTCCACTGAGCCATGCACCATAACAAGCTGTGGCCATAACTCTTTGAGTTCTGTGATAACTTGGGCAGTAAACTCAGAACCGTTGTCACTCTGAAGAATAGCCGGTGCACCAAACAAGAAGAAGATGTCCAGAAGTTGAAATGCGACCTCAACCGCTCTTTTTGATGTCAGTGGCCTCAAAATAACCTTGTGAGATGACACTGGTAAACCATATTTTTGTGAAAAAGATTCTAAAAGATACCAGTTTCTTTATGTATTATTCATTGTAATCAACGTTTACAGTACGTGGAGAGTGGATTGTAACTAAATCACCCGCGGAGTGAAGTTGTCACCAGGCTATAACTTTCAGATTTTGTATATATCGACTAAAAACACAAGCAATGTTACAGCCAATGGACCTCCGGGTTTAACCCGGAGGTCCATTGGCTGAAACTTTGCTTTTGCTTGTTATGCTTTGCAACAAATTTGCAATTATTGATTGGGTGGAATCTCCACTCTGCGGGGGATTTAGTGATAATACACTCTCCGCGTACTGTACATAATACAAAAATCTTTAATCATTCTTACACTATGTACAAATACACTATGAACAAAATATTCGGTTACTACTTTCGACACTTAAAATCTCATCAGACCGACATTTTAAAATGAAATATACCGGGTGGGGGGGGGGGGGGGGTGGGGTGGGGGGGGGGGGGGGGGTGAATGTATAATAGAGCCGTAATCTAGATATTTCCTTAAGAGAAGTGATTGATGCGTGCCAAATGTATTCTCAGATCGGATAACCTATCACAAGAGAAAACACTTCGTGTCTTCAATTAAAGCATGAGTAATTTCAGATTTCGAATATTTCAAATATAGCTGAAAATAATGTTTGTAACGACGTCATTTTATGGAAGCCATCTTTAAAGAAAAAGAATCAACTAGTAATTTACAAAAATATACAGTGAAGTGTATGTAACTACTCAAGAAGCAGCAACTGTAAAATGTCAATTCAGATCTTCTACACAAACTATGCGTACGACGCATTAACTTTAGAAAGGATATACACTGATCGGTCGGTGACTCAACCGTAATACCCTGGAGGTGAATTGCGCTCAAAGAGTATTTGGTCTGCACTTGATACCATCATCTGTAGTTATTTCCTGAAAGAGCTCACTGAGTTTTGACCGTTCCACAACAGACGTCCATGCCCTGTCTGAATAATTTACAGTAATGAAGTAATGGATATTATAGCAGTAGTGTTGGGAGTTGTAGTAATAGTTGTAGTGGAAGCAATATCTTTCTTGTTGTGACATGTGCGTTCCATTATCAACGTCATTATAATTAAGTGTAAACTAGCGCTCAGTCTTATGGACCCTGTCACCTAAAAGGATCAGATGTGGCGGATTAATTGCGTATTAGGAGGGGTGATGGACTCTCTACATGAGTCCACAATTTATTTATAAATGCAGCATTGCTTTAAAATTACAAGATCGATCTTTCAAAATAAAAAATCATTGAATTCTCACACACGGAATAATGTTTGGCTGTATAAAAGATGAAATGTAAGCAGGTAACATGCCGTTTCCAACATGAACCATGAATCTCCCTCACTCCGCACTGCACGGATCGTCAAAATGATACGATGAGCCCGTTAAATCCAAAGCTAAGAAAAATACAAGATGCAGTGTTTAACGAGGGCACTTTCTGGCAAACAAGTACACGATCGAGGAATAACCAATCTGCAATTTCCGACGTGGTCAGTCCACTCACACATCCCACAGCGGCAGGGCTCTAGAGTAGGAGGGTGAACTTGCCCACCTCGGAACTTTCAGCGTATTAAGTTTTGAACAATTACTCTGCGAATTGTGTCTCTATCAGTTGTATGATTATGGAACAGCCATCATGCGATTTTCTGCGAGGTTAGTCCAGCCACCCTCTCTGCAGTTCCCAGAGTTCCAGAGAGAAAGGTCGAAATAATCAGTTTAGAAATCGTCCCAAAAGGAAAAGGAGATATAAGGCTAGCACTTCTGATTATATAAATAATTACTTCATTTCATAAAAAGTGAGAAGAACCGTGATGGATTGGTGATTTGAAAATATACAAGGATTCAATCACGATAAAAGTTTCTTCACCTGCAACTGCCGTCTAAACAAACCTGCCATCTTAAAACGAGATGGCACAAGCTTTACCCCATCAAACCCCAATAGAAAATGATTAACCCTTTACCCAACGCAGACGATTACAAAATTTATTATTTTAAATATCATTTTTAAAATTTTTGTCAAAAAATTTCAACAAAACCATATCATGTGACCCCTCTTTGGAACGAGCTCGTCGAGCTCGTCCCAAAGAGGGGTCACATGATATGGTTTTGTTGAACTTTCGCGAAAAATAATATTTTTTCAGCTGCTGAATTTGCATATTACGCGGGAGGATGCGGGCGATTCGTTGGGTAAAGGGTTAAGCTATACATTGGTATGGTGAGATGAAGACATTTCTCATTTTCAACGCAACACTATAGTGAACTGAAGCGGGGAAAAAAACAAGGAATATTTCCCGATTCTCATTGATTGTACAAACTGTTCCTTCATTGGGCTGAAAAATCGTTTATATTTATATTTATTTTGCTATGACTAGTTCTATTTCTTACTGATATAAATTATGTTGAATGGTCCCTTAATTTCATACAAATGTAGAATTGTTGAAAACTTACAGTCATGTGTTTCGAGAGAGAAGAGGAAATAGCTAAAAGATTTTATCTTAATTCCCACCGCAGGGAACATGAAAGAAATATTAAAACATTTTCGTTTTCTCGAAAGCGAGTCGCAAACAGCTGATGGAACAAAGTTGTTGAGACCTCGTTCTAAAGAGAAATTGGCTTCATGAAGTGTCTCTGCCCAGCGAAAATATACAAATATATTCGAAAAATGTACGTGACCCAGAAAGTGACTCTGATATTGATGTTATTATTACAAACATTGAGGAAATCCCAAATGAAAATTTGGTTAACCCTTTACCTAACCTGAAAAGCAGACGACACTTGCAAAAATAATTCTTGAATAACTAATTTTTTTCATTTTTTGTCTCAAAAACATAGGTTATGACCCCTCGTTGGAACGAGCTCGACGAGCTCGTTCCAACGAGGGGTCATAACCTATGTTTTTGAGACGAAAAATGAAAAAAATAATGAAAAATAATTGGCGATTTTTGAGAATAGCGCTGGCCGGTTTTGGCCGTTACGTTGGGTAAAGGGTTAAAATTGTCACGAAGTTCATTGGAAATCTTGACAGTGAAGTTTGTGATGCTTTGAAAGTGGTCTCGGAGCGTTTTAGGAAGCGCTACAGAGATAAGCCAGGTTTGGTGAAAACACAATTTGAGTCGCTACAACAGAAGCTAACCGTTCTGAGAAGTAAAACTAGACTAAAGGAGAGATCAGACTTTCGTCGTTGCTACATTCAAAGTGGAAAGACGCACGTAGAACTCATGATTGAACAAAATGCTAGTACCTTATTAAATCAAATTCCTCAAGGGAGAAGTTTTACAATAACAAGAAATGGCCGCATTGTGCAATACATGGAGAGTGAATTGTAACTAAATCACCCGCGGAGTGGAGTTGTCATCCAAGCTATAACTTTCAAATTGTGTACATATCGACAAAACACACAAGCAATGTTTCAGCCAATGGACCTCAGGGTATAATCTGGAGGTCCATTGGCTGAATTTTGCTTGTGCTGGTTATGGTTTGTAACAAATTTGCAATTATTGCTTGGGTGGAATCTCCACTCTGCAGGTGATTTAATGATAATACACTCTCTACGTATTGCACGTAAGACAGACTCGATGGCATAGGAGAAAGACCAGCCTTGTCAGCCCAAGTATTACAGGGCTTCTGATAAAATTAAATTTGGACATCTAAATTTGAATGGGTGGTCTCTTGGGGGACGTAATTTGAAAACCGAACTTATAAAGTGTGTAGACTGTGGTATTATTGGTTTGAGTGAAACACAACTTATAGGGACATAGGCGCCGGAACTGCCCCGACTACCCCGACCTTGGTCGGGGCAATAATTGAGAAGCCAGCTGATAAAATCACAGCAAAAAGATTTAAACATACTATGGGCAGCTGAAAACTATCAGATCCAAATGATGTTTTGTCGCATCCATTCTTCCTATTTCTTACCCATTAGTCGCAAATTTCAATTAACTAGTGCGATTCACGTCCAGGCCTGAAAAAAAGCTGTCTGACATTTGCAGAATGAGGTCCCCAGAAAGTGAATTTGATGATGCTATCCCATACAGTGGAGCAATTTATCCTCTGGATACCTCTTTCTGTTTAGTTTTGAGACACTGATTCAGATTGCAGTTCACAGACGGTACATGTACATGTAGTGATGCTACCCTGCTGTGCAGGATAACATCACTAAATTCACCCTCTGGGGACCTCATTTTGCAGATGACAGTCTGCTTATTTTTTTGGCTTGTTCACGTCATTTCTGGCACCGGAAATGATAGTTATCTATCCGTTATTATTCATTTGTAAAACATGCATTTTCCTCATGAAATTAGTCAGCATTTTATGTTCGAAATGACACCAGAATCCATCTAAGAGTATCTAGAAATCAATTTTTTTCTGGGGGGAGAACCAGTCCCGCCTACTTCGCGTCTGATCATAGATGGTAGGGGCAATCTATAGGACCTTCTGGCGCCCCTGGGGGACAGATTCTATACACATAAATGGTTATACCTGGTTTGGAAATAACAGATATAGTCTACATAAGAAGGCCCCTATGGGGTCTGGAGGTATGGGATTACTCATTAAATATGAGATAGTGGGCGATTTTGATATAAGAGTGAACGATAGCTCTCACGGCGTCATTTTGCTGCTGCAGTTTGCATGAAAGTGCAATGGTGATAGCTTCGTTTTCAAAGTTTGCTATTAGACCGGCTCCCAGATGAGGTATCACCGGAAAGGGAAGAAATTTTCATGCTTATATTCACAAACAGTGATATACAGGGGGACATGAAACACTGAGGTCTCTAGGCCAAACCTGGTGGAAAACCTATTTTTTCGATTTTTTATGGAATTGCACCCCCAAATTTACCTGGAAACAGAATTGTTGACTTATAGAAGTCAAATTGCGATAAAAATGCTCAACGTTACATTCAGTTTGATCAGGTTGGATAGAGTATCCATAATAAAAAATAGGCGAAAAATAATGTGTTATCATATTTTTTGGTATTTGTGAAAAATAGTGCAATTTTGACCCATTTTCCGGCTTCATTTCAATTTTTCTTTCTGGAAAAATGTTCATAAAATCAACATTTTGCATACTAGGTTATCCATATGGCATTTAACCCTTTACCCAACGCAGACGATATCAAAATTGGTATTTTTTTCACGATTCAATATTTTTCTCAAGATTTCCCATGTTTTTTTAATATTGGCTTTATTCTCAAGCAAAACTGTATTATAGTAGTCTGAGTTGCGTTTTCGCTTTAACTGGTGAAAGATTCTGCAGCGAGTTTTGTAGCGAGCGTTGTTTTGCGGAGATGGTGATTTTAATTTCTTGAGGTTAAGTTTAGTTTTATTTAGGGACGATTGCAGTAGACCCGATGGCATCCAAGGCTCACTTTTGATATATATATATTTTTTTTTTTGGCGTCCTTCTTGCAAAAGGAATGCTTTGTCGAAAGCTTCACGAAAAATATCAAGAAAGTTATCGTGCGCTTCTATTGGACGTTGTGCGTTCAGCACACTCGAGAAATCACCTTCACTTAGTAGGTGTTTAAAGAGAAACATGTCTTCTCTTTTGAATGACCTTTCTGGGGGCTGCTCAATATGAGTTTTTATTTTCTTTATTTGTTCTATGTGGAAAGTCGCAAAATGGTCACTCACGTCTGAAATGATAATTCCCGATATATAATTATTATTATTCACGTTATCATTGCTAAATATATGATCAATTAGGGTTGCCGAGAATTCCGTGACCCGAGTAGGTCTTGCAATAACGTGTTTAAAACCTGCACTAAACATTAAATCGACGTATTCGTTTGTTTTATAATGTGAACTGTAACTCAGCATATCAATGTGGAAATCTCCCATCAAATAGGCCTTTTGTTTTCACTTCTGATTTTATCGAGAATTTGAGACTGGTTGGTGAGAAAAAGGTTAACCATTTATCCAACGCAGACGATATCAAAATTTATTATTTTAAATATCATTTTTTTAAATTTTTCAAAAAATTTCAACAAAACCATATCAAGTGACCCCTCGTTGGAACGAGCTCGTTCCAACGAGGGGTCACATGATATGGTTTTGTTGAAATTGTTTGAAAAATAAAATTTTTTCAGCTGCTGAATTTGCATATTACGCGGGCGGATGCGGGCGATTCGTTGGGTAAAGGGTTTTAAAATCTGCCCAAGTATATACTAATTTACTAAAGATGACAGCACTTTAAAGTGGACTTACGATAAGATATAAACACACAAAGTGTAAAAACTTAACCCTACCCACAAAAATGGCAATTTTTCAAAACTTTTCATTTTCATATTTTAATGCATCATTTTGGCAATGCAGCACCCAGCAACCACAAAAACAATAAAAAAGTAAAACGGAGTAATCATAACTAAATTTAAATGGACCAATTTATAAAACAAAAGATTACATTTACACTAACTCACCGCAATCGCTCGTCCGCATTCATCCGCAATCCGCATTCATCTGCATCGACTTTTGTTCGTTCACGCATTGTTCTTGTATTATTCATACTGTTTTATTCAATAATGGAACCAAGTGTTATCTCAGAAGGTGAGAATGTGATTGATGATCTCGGGGCTCGTGGACTCGAGGCATCCTTTGACCCTAGTCGATATGATAAAGAAAAACAGATGAGGAAGAGATCCTACATGTACATATCAAGTGACAGCAGTATCGACACTGATGAAATTTCCGTGCGGACTTGCACCCGAGCACTTGAGTCTAAGATCAACTCAATCGAAACAGCATTGGGAAAGTTAGCCACAGAAGATGAACTCGTATCTCTCATTAATGACAAGTTGATGTCTTCCCTTAACATGTTTAAGACTGACCTGATGACCTCCATAAACGAAATTGTTGACAAGCGAGTGTCTAATGTCGAAGACAGAATTGCAATTGTTGAAGACGAAAACAGTCATTTTACAAATGAAATTGAACGTTATAAAAGAACGCGAACTGTCCAAGAAAATAGAACATTTGACTAACCAAACACAACTGAGTACTATAATGGCTAACCACAATGAAAAATATAGCAGAAAGAACAATATAAAGATTCTTGGTCTGAAGGAAGATCGAGGTGAACATTTAGAAAATAAGGTCATAGAACTTGTCAACCAAACAGCTAAATTGGACCTTAAAAGCAGTGACCTACTTGCGGTTCACAGAATCCCATCAAGGCACGATACTGTTAGACCTGTCATTGTTAAATTTAACAAGCGTGCGACAAGAGACTCTGTGATAAGGTCAAGGAAACTCCACAAAAATAAAGGTGTGAACTTCATTGACGATTTGACCAAGTTGAATGGGGAACTCCTGTTCAAACTGAGACAAAATAAAAAATATAAAATCCTCATGGTACGCAAATGGTAGCATTTGGAGTAGAGACGTTTCCCACGACAAATTATTTAAATTTGAAATATTTGATAACATTAATGAAGTCATTCAGTGAGCAGTTGGAAGTTACAGACCTTAATTATCATGTTTGTGACAACTGTTGATCAGTGGCGGCGCTACGGGGGGCATGGGGGGGGGGGGGCATTTGCCCCCCCCCCCCCCCCCCACACACAAACGAAGGCTTTGCCCTCCCCAGTTGCCCCCCCCCAACCATCTCGCATGCATTTCCATCCACCCTCACACACAAACACATTCAGTCACTCTCTCACACACACACACACACACACACCCCTCTCTTTTTTTATTCCCAATAATTTCCCATACACACTTAGCCCAAAGCCTCAGGCTAGCTGATGAACACATCCAAGCAGTAGAGATTTAAAGACTCGGATGCAGATACTTATAAGTTGTAATTAAGTTATGAGCCAACAAAGGCATGTCTATCCATATCCCTTGTCTAAAAAAATTCATGGATTTCGCATTATGACATACGGGCATTATGAGTCTCTCTCTCTCTCTGTCTCTCTCTCTGTCTGTCTGTCTCTCTCTCTCTCTCACGCACAGACCCACCAGACGCGGATCCAGGATTTTTTGAAAGGAGGACCGCTAATTACCATTACATTTAGTCGAAACTTGGACCCAAAGTCCGTAATATAATTTTTTGGTTTGGTACGTCCACAGGACGTACCAAACCAAAAAAGTATATTACGGACTTTGGGTCCAAGTTTGGACTACCTCATAACAAAGTAATGATATGATCCTTTACGTATTTGCCCCCCTTCATGGGTGTCTGCCCCCTAGTTGCCCCCCCCCCCCCCCACAAAAAATTTCTGGCGCCGCCACTGCTGTTGATAATTGATAACATTGTCAATAATCGCCGCCTGTCATTACAAGTACTCCAACATCCGTACAAGTAATATTTTAGTTCATTCCAGTCGTGCCTTAAAATGATCGGAACTGTTACATGTGTGTATATTCTCATACATGTTACAGGACCGAGTATATTATGACACGAGTGGGCTGTCATGAATCCCACGAACCTCGCGTCTTGTGAGTTTTACATATTCAGCGCTCCTACCTGAGAAGCAATTAGGCAGGGGGTGCTAAGACTGTCCAGTGTGGGCCTTAAGATTCAACATTACTCTAATATTGAAATGTGGAAATGGTTGACAAAGTCGATGGTGCCTAAGGAGTAGCTTTACATGTTAAATGGACTGTGGGGGGGGGGGGGGGGGGGGGGTCAAAGGAAAGCCTTGAAGTCTGGCTGACAAAATTACTCGGAGAGCAGTTTTTCAGGGACGATCAAAGGCTGGCTGGTGCAGCCTTATGTGTGCGTGTGTGGAGGGGGGGGGGGGTGATATAGGTGCAATTGCCTTGGAAGTGTGATTGGGATGCCTTAATTCATCGTCCTTGCCTGCTTTCGTTTACTTTTCGAGGTAAAGACGCGGTGCACATAGAGACTAATCCTACTCGACTCCTGGATGAATTTCCTATTAAGAGTGCAGATACCCCTTTAACTTTTTTACACTTTGCCTGTTTGAAATTGTTTAAAACAACGAATGTCTGCATTAGCTATGGAGAGCCCTGGGTTTTCAGACAGAATTTTATATCACAATTCGTCCATCCATTGACTGCTGTGTGACTATTCAATCACCGTCCTCCCTCCAATATATAAATATTTTTATATACATTTTTCAATCATCGTTTTCCCATATATATATATATTGTCAATATGATAGTATGTGTGCATTTTGGGGGTGGGGTTGTGCAATTGGCGCTTTGAAATGCCCTCAGAAAACATATGCTAAAAACTGTATATATAAATTTATTTCGATAAATTTAAATAAAGGCTCTAACGGACGGCGGCTGTCCCGGGCGTTTCGGCTTCTGTGGCCTTCCTCGGGTGGGACTGTACTTCTCTTGAAGAAATCAAATCCTCATAGAAAAAATCATGCTGTTGAAACCGAATCCCCACAAAAAAAATCATGTTGTGAATGCTTTAATGGTATTGTACTGACGAGGTTACTCTGCGCAGTTAAGATTATAGATTAACGCGTTAATTGAATACATAAAAATGAATATTTCGAAAGTTTGATTGAATGCAGACCACTTTGGTTTAGAGCAAACCAAATGTGCTTGGTTTCTGCAGTGGAGGCGTGGTTTCTATCTGGGAGGACTGTTGGGGTCGGAGCGTTTGGGCTGTTGCTGCTCCTTAGGGTCTATATATTTATACTATATTCAGTATTTCGGAGTGAAATTATATAATTGGCGCCTTGAGATGCACATGGAAAACTAATGAATAACGCTTTATGTGTGTATGGCCCTCTGTCAACTTCTTTTCCTTTTTTCTCGTTGCTTGTTCGAAACAATGAAATTCTAAATTAGGTGGGCCGAATAAACGTATGCATATGTGTACTTAACAGCTATATGTGTACTTTTCGAGATTAGAGTTGTACAATTGGCACCACGTGGTGCCTTTGATAAATATATATATATATATTCATCAGCTATATGTGTACCTTTCGTGATTGGGGTTGTACAAATGGCACCAAGTGGTGCCTTTGATTGATAAATGTACATGTATATATTTGTATATATATATATATATATATATATATATATATATATATATATATATATATATATATGTTTGAACAATTCGGGTCAAGGAATGGTTGAATGTGTGAATACTGCATGCGAACTCGCTTCTGCCTCTGTTACCAGGGCGAGGTTGAGATAAATGATTGAATGCTTCTAATTCTAAGGCTTAGAACAAAAAATGCGCGCAATAACGCGGAATATATCTCCACTCGTTACCACCTAAGGAAGATATGATACGGTCTTGTTTGTCCATAATTTACAATTAAAAACAGCGAACAACGTGTAATGCGGAACATATCTTTACTTGTTGCCACCCAAGGAAGACATGCATCGGCGATTTTACAGACGGGTTCGTGATTAGGAGCTAGGCAGCCACTTGCCAAATAATAAATCGATGTGTAAGACGTACGCGTATCATGATCAATTTTATAATTCCCATTCAACAATTAGGATCAGCGTGACGCTAAATTTTACGTTCCCATGACGCGATACACATTGGTACGGCACTTAACGTAACGGAATAAGCATTAGTCAAAAATGAAAGCCGCTTAGAAGGAAGTAAACTTCCGAGCATGACGGCAATTTGACGAAGTTATATAAAATATTTGATGAAGTGTATATATATATGTGTATATGTATATATGTTTATACCTATTTATGTGTGTATATACTATATCCTGCACATTCAGTTAATTAAGTGAAGCCTGTGTTGCTGCGTTGGAGTAATTGTTATCCCTGTTGACTTGGAGGGTAGGTTTCTATCTCATTTGTATCTCACGAACGAAGTTGTGTGAGCTTTTGCCAAAGCCAGATGCATCAGAATGAGTACTCTTCGACCTTTCTACCTGTTACTATACACCACATAATGTTTGTACTTGCAACATCACAATTCCCCCCCCCCCCCGACCTTTACCCAGTATTACAGTACGTGGAGAGTGGATTGCAACTAAATCACCCGCGGAGTGGAGTTATCACCCAAGCTACAGCTTTAAAATTGTGTACATATCTACAAAAACACAAGCAATGTTTCAGCCAATGGACCTCCGGGTTTAACCCGGAGGTCCTTTGGCCGAAACTTTGCTTGTGCTGGTTATGTTTTGCAACAAATGTGCAATTACTACTTGGGTGGAATGTCCACTCTGCGGGTGATTTAGTTATAATACACTCCCCACGTACTGTATATATGTATATAAATATAGATATTCCAGTCGTGATTGAGATAGTCGCAACTATTACAGATATGGATATATATATATTGTATTTTTTGTAAATTTAGAGTGTTTTTACAATGTTAGTTTTTTTTTCCTGCAAGTTTGAACTTCTGACCTGTTTCTGCTATACACGTATATGAGTGGTGATACCTACCGGTATCCTGTAGCTTTTATATTTCATGTATGTGTTAAGTGCATCAATATAAGTCAACACTATCCCTTGACTGGACATGAGTGATTATATGGTGATGTACTATGGGGGTTTTTCGAATCAAAAGTGCTTGTCTTCTAATAATCCGAGGTTTATTGCACGGTTTGCATTGATGAGCTGATGGGGGCTGGGGGGAGGGGGGGAGGGGGCACACACAGAAATATAGAAAATGTATATTTATACAAATAAATTTATAAGTTCATAAATAAGTTTATAAATTTAAATTTATTTTATCTTGAAAATAAAATACGCCCCCAAAACTATATTGTGGGTACTACAAATCTAAGCCTTCATATCCTTTGAATGCTCTTCATATTATCTTTGAAGCAAAAGAAGTTAATCTATGAGGATTTGCCTCATTAGATTTTATGGGAGAGTCTTCTATAAATTATAAAATGGCAAATTACCAATGAATATGCATCAATTTAAATAACGGAAAGGCTTCTGGGTCTACTAAGTTTGGAAGACACTGTAACGCGGAAAAGAAATGTCCAGTGAGGGGGTTCAAATTCAATTAGGAATTGAAACATAGCATCGCAGGTACAGTAAAGCACGCTCTTTACTTCTCAGTTTACTTCAGGTAAATTTGTTGAGTAATCACTGCTGTCCATTTGAGACTGATTATAGGCATACATGTGCCGCTATCTACGGCTATCTATTTTTTTTATTTTTACTCATTTTTCATAATATGGAGTTCTCGTCGAGCAATGCTCGGCTATGATCAGTCTTGCTCTACTTTCTAGCAACACTGATGTAACTACTGAATTCTTTCACAAGGACATAAATTTTAAAACATAATGTCGCATTCGACTCTGCATTTTTGTTTCTTTTTTAAGTAAATGTAATGATCAAACAAACCTTAACGATACAATTTTCACATCATTTGTACAAAGTAAATTCATTCCTTTTCTTTATTTCATTTCTGTTTCTGCTTCCAAATAATTCCTTCTCTGACATGCAAATTCTAGAGGTAATGAGTGGATTTCATTTTGAAAACAAGTGTGTCCTGAGGTACGTATGCGTCCCTCGCGGTCTGTTATCCCTGGTCTGTCTTAAAGTAGTATGGATGGTATATATGACGCCAAGGATGCCTACCCAAAAACATACCCCATATTCCAGTTCCTTAAAATTCTATGGATATATCAATACAACAGTATAGAGCCACAATAGGCATCTTCCGCGGCGGTCTAAAATGTATACCGAGAAGGCTTACCGCTTCAAGAATCCTCTTTTCAATATATCTTGTCATATGATTGTGCCTCTAATTTTATGTACGGTCCTTCTGGTCCTAAGCGGAGACATCGAATCGAACCCAGGCCCAGATAATGGAACTGGCAAACCTCCTCATTTGTTGACTATTTTCCACCAAAATATCCGTAGTATTAGATACAAACTTTCAGAGATTGTTAAAGTAATACAGGTATTCAATATCATATGTTTCGCAGAGACACATTTGGATGGGAATTTCTGTTCTAGTAATATCCGCATTCCGGGTTTCTCAGATCCTGTTAGAAAGGATAGGAACCATAGTCGAGGTGGTATCGCCGTCTACTTCGATGAAAGTTTATCGTACATCCGTAGACAGGACCTGGAATTTCATGGCTCTGTAATGTGTTTTGAAGTAAATTCCAAGTTAAAAATGTTTCTTCTGGGGGTCTCATACAGGTCAGAATAGTACGCGCCTTCGAATTATTAGGTCCTCCTAGACGTTTTCACTGAAAAAGCACTAGACATCAACCAGTCCCCAATTCTCATCGGGGATTTTAATTCGGACCTTCTTCAGACCACAGGAAAATTATATGAAATTATAACGCGTTATAATCTACAAAATTATATAGATAAACCCACACGAGTTACTGCTAGTACCTGTACTCTTCTTGATCCAATATTGGCCAGTGATCAAATCGACATAATGGAATGAAATATCCTCGATCTTGATGTTTCACCTCGCAGTCTACTGCTGTCTACTGCTGCATTAAATTTGACTATCCGTTAAATACACCCCATTATAAAAGTGCAGATTTCGATCTTGCAAATGATCTCACATTCTTGGATATAATAGATAGATGTATCCCAAAATCTACAGTTGTTATCTGCCCGAAAGATATTTTCATCAGAATTGCGATGTAAAATACGCCAGCGAGACAGATCTAGGAAAAAGGCCATGAAGTCTTTGTTACAGGAAGATTGGAATAAATACAAATCAATACGAAATTCAGTAAATAATATGAAAAAATATGCCAAACACCAGTATGAATCCAGCCTTGAAAATTTATTATTGACTGATACACCCTCAAAGAATTTCTGGCACGTTATTAAGGAATTGCTCATTAGGAGAAAATCATCCTGGATTCCACCCCTATACAAATGTGATAAAAACACGCCCAGTAATGTAGCGATAACAGACGAAGAAAAGGCAAACTTATTAAACGACACCTTCATAAAGAACGGAGATATTGAAGACATAGATCACAAACTTCCGAAATTCGCTGCTCAATGTAGTCTTAAATTGAACGAAATTGCCTTCGACGTCGAAGACATTGTCTCGGCTATTAACTTTTTGAAAGATAACAAAGCACACGGCCACGATAACATCAGCGTGAGAATGTTAAAAGGTACAGTGCTAAGTATCTCCGCTCCCCTGTATTTACTATTCCAGCTTTCATTCAGTTCCTGCAAATTTCCTGATAGTTGGAAGAAAGCAACTGTTATACCTGTGTATAAAAATGATGACCCAGCAGATAAATCTAACTATAGACCGATTTCACTCTTGCCATGTCTTTGTAAAGTACTGGAACCAAACAGTTTCCCTAAAATATATCTTTTCTTATTTCCAAGAAAATAATCTCCTCTATCAATATGAGTCTGGTTTCATTCCTGGCCATAGCACAACATATCATCAAATAGAACTTTATCATTCTCTGTGCGATTCTCTGGATAACAGACCTCAGACCTTTCTATATTTTGCGATATTTCGAAAGCATTTGAAAGAGTTTGGCATCAGGGACTGAACTTTAAACTTAAAGAATATGGGGTGGTCGAAAAAACGATCTTGTGGATTGAAGACTACCTACAAGGTCGTCAACAAAGAGTGTTGATTAACAATGGTTTCTCTCAGTACAAAACAGTAATAGCTGGTGTCCCACAAGGATCGGCGTTGGGCCCTTTTCTCTTCTTAGTCTACATCAATGACCTGGCCAATGTCCTCGATTCATTAGCGCGGATGTATGCTGATGATACACACCTGACCTCATGCGGAAACGAAATAGAAACTCTGGTAAATACTATGAACCACGACATGGAGAAAATAAATATACGGGCTAGTTTCATTTAACCCCCATAAAACGAAGGTAATATTCTTCTCGTACACACCAAATCCCGACCTTCCATATATTACTTTTAATAATACTAGTATTCGCCCATGTAATTCTCACAAACATTTAGGAATATCTATCCAAAGCAATTTAAAATGGAATGTTCAAATTAACGAAATTTGTAAAAAAAGTTGCACCCAGATTATCACAGTTAAGGAATCTTAAATTAAAACTTTCTCGTAAAACCTACATATTACCTCTTACGGACTATGGGGATGTTGTTTGGGAATGTGCGTCTGATTACCTTCTCAAACGACTCGATAGATTACAAGTGGAAGCAGGACGCATTGTTACAGGTCTGACAAGATCAACCTCTACACAGAATATTCTTTTGGAGTAAGGCTGGTGTAGTCTAGCACAGCGTCGTGAAATACACAAACACTGCACAATGTATAAAATAGTAAATCAAAAAGTCCATGATTATTTATTTAACTTATTACCTATGCGTGTTGGGGACCGAGGGACCTACAACATACGCAACGCAGATCATTTTACCATCTATCAATCCTGAACCGAACATTTTGAAAGATCCTTCTTGCCATCCATGGTAGTGGCTTGGAACAATTTACCTCAATATGTGTCATCAGCTGAAAGTGTAAATGAGTTTAAAACTAAAACTAAGCTATTAAAATTAAATCCTGTCGTGAAACCCCCGCTCTATTTCTCCTTCGGAACAAGGAAACTGTACATTGTAGATTGTAGGTTAAGGAATGGTTGTAGCGAAATGAACGGTAATAAGTATACAAATTATATATCTGATACGTCCAGGCGTAGTTGTGGACACGTACTTGAAAACAGTTTTCAATTACTTCTTCGAATGTCCTCACTACGTAGTCCAGCGTGAAATCCTCTTTAGACGACTTTTTCATTTTAACATTACCTCCACGGACGATGTTCTTTTCGGAAAACTTAATTTATCACAAAATGAAAACAATCTGATTTTTATGTTAGTACAGTTCTTTATTTCAGGTAGCAATCGTTTTAGGTAACTCTCACCCCTCCCCCTTTTTGTGTGCCTTCTCTCTAACATCAAGATAAGGCTTGGTGATGACTTGCGATGGCCGCATCCGTACGATAAGGACACAACACTCAACTCTCCTCTTTTTCTTTTGCTTTATACCATCGTATCCTATACGTGCATGTCGTGTCTTTCACATCTCTCCAGCTACTATGAATCGGTTTCCTGTTACCTTATTTGAAGCATGTTTATTGTATTGTAAATATAAATTGTTTTTGTTTTGTTTTGTTTTTTTTTTGTTCGGTTTGTTCTTGTATATTTTTGTTAGCTGCCGTTGAATGTTTTAGGAGAGGAACTTATATAAGTTTAATATCTTGTGTTCCAATCCTTTTGTCAGTTTTCAATCTAATGACAATAAAATATGTTTAAACTAACTAAAGATTCCAATTTAAAAAAAAAGTATTTTGGTCCAGATATCTCAGTGTTTCAGGTAGTCATACATGGTTGTTTATGAATAAAACATGGAAATTTCTCCCTTTTCCGGTGATATCTACATGTACCCTCCTCTCTGCAGGCCAATAAATCGAATATAGCGATATCAATGAAGTGGTATCAACTATACTACTAGGAGAACAAGGGCCTGATTAGAACATCTTGGGATCCCTGAACCATTATTCCATACGGGGCCCTGAATGAATGTCAGGTTCAAAACAACCATACTGCTAAACACTTGCCACAAACATAATTACATTATATTAAGGTACCACCAGGGCTATGCCAAGGTTGAACCATCATGGCCAACTATATATCCCATTAGGATTTGTACCGACCGTAACAAGTAAGGCAATTTACCAACAATACCAAGGAATCTTTACAATAAAACTATACAAATATGGATGTCATATAGGAACCGTTGAGCCAGTTCCTATATAACATCCACATTTGTATGACGACATAATGACATATGCTATACGGTAACTGTAAATAACGTCAATTCGCGAGTCGCAACGCAAGTCACAATGCAAGAGGAGTGTGTTTCGGTAACCGGTTCTCATCAGGTCACCAAAGTTAAGCAACGTCGAGCTCTTTAGACCCTGGATGGGTGACCGTCTAAGCGATCGATTCGGACTCTCGCGCAGTGTCCTTGGGCAAGGCACTTAACAACCCTTTACCCAACGCAAACGATATCAAAATTTTTTAATTTAAATATCATTTTTTTAAATTTCTCAAAAAATTTCAGCAAAACCATAGCATGTGACCCCTCGTTGGAACGAGCTCGACGAGCTCGTTCAAACGAGAGGTCACACGATATGGTAATGTTGAAATCGTTTGAAAAATAATATTTTTTTCAACTGCTGAATTTGCAGATTACGCGTGCGGATGGGGGCGATTCGTTGGGTAAAGGGTTAATGCAAAATTACAAACACATCAATAAATTATACAGAGACAAATTACTTTTTTCTTTAAGTTGATAAGGAGAAACCAAACACTTTTTCGTAACGTATAAATTGATCTTTTAAATTGAGTTGCATTTCCGCGACATTTTGAGATGTAAATAGTTCCTGAAATCAGAGAATGTCAAATGTGGAAGTAGAAATTTAAAATATGCTAAGTTTAGTCTGAAAAGGAACGTATTTAATCGAAATAGTTACAACACAGACCTACAAGAATTGAAAGTATACTGCGTTGAGGGAACTTGTTATTTCCAAACCATCGTGAACTGGATTAACACCATCGCGGAATAAGATTCTGTTCAGATGTATGAGGAATAACAAATTATAAGATTCTGCGAAGAGGAGTTCTTCAGCCAGCAACCCTCCCCCCCCCCCCCCCCAGATGTAGTACAGATGCCTGATTGCTGAAAAATTGCCAGCAAACGTTTCCTTTCAGATTTATGGTAGATTTTGAAAGTTCTGTCTGGCTTCTAACTCCAACACACACTGATTTGCTATCCATATAATGAAGGTAAAGGATGGAAAAACGTGGCAAATAAACACAAAACTCAAGAGGATGAAATAATGTTACAGTATTAGACGTTTTCTGGTTGTGCTCTTTGACTGCACAAATCGTTTTTAACAAAGTTTCTCAATGATTAGACAGGAGTGCATACACTTTTATGTGAAGAAAAAAATAGTAATGGACAAGCAGACGAGATAAAGAGTGAGATATCTGAAACGATGCTCAGTAATAATTTAACCCAACAGCTCGACAGAGCAGTTGCATTAAATTATTACCGAACCTTCTGAGAAGCAGGATGGTTTTGCCATTCGCCGTTGACAGTATTGACTGAAATGATACCTTCCATGCCGCCAGTGTTGAAAGGGTTAAAATAGATATGTATAGTCCATCACTTTTTTTCTCAAGCACAAACTCGAGGCAATGAATCCTCCAACCATAAATCAGGATGAGTTTACAGGTCGCAGGTCTTCGCCTGCATGCTATCCCGGTGTCTTGTAGGTTCGTTGTATAATAGAAATTGGCAACAGTGCATGACTCAATTTCAGGTGTCCGTGGAAAAAAATATGCCACTCTTACATATTTCACAACCTTTCAATATTATCTAACTGTTTTGCATCAAGTGAGGTGTCACCAAGCCTCAAAAGTGGAAACCGCGGTAAACTTACAATATCCCTAACAGTTGTGGGCTCAAACGTTTGTCCTATGTTGGAGTGTCCATACTGTTACCGAAATAGTAAACACTAGAATACACAATGTTTGACTTAGACGAATGAGCATTTGAATAAAAAAAAAACATGCGTCAAATGAACACAAAACTCAAGAGGATGAAATGATCTTACAGAATTCGGCGTATGTTTGCTGTGCCACTTTACTGGACAGACCGTTTTCAACAAAGTATCTCAACCCTTAGACAGGTGATTGGGCGCATAACCTATTTTACCCTCTCAAACCGGTGTGCATAACTTTTTTGCGTGAAGAAAAACATGGTAGTGGACAGACAGGCGATATAAAGAGCAGAAAATCTAAAGCGAGGCTCTGTAATAATTTAATCCAACAGCTCGTCGACAAGTTTACACTCGGCTTCCTTCCTTCGTATATTTATGCATTTCCATGGTTACCAACGAAATCTTTCAAGCAATTCCCGCATAATTAGTCCCTTTTTTGGTGTAAAATTGCCTACCTGGGTACGAAGTATGAGTTTATGTTTGTGCATCGCCCATAAAGCCTGTAGTTGCTGCTGTTGCCATATGTAAAAGTAGCCTTTTGTCATTTTCGCCTTTTTTGCCAACAAATTTGAGGGTACCTTCCTTCACCCCCATCTACGGCTAAATCTAGCGACAACGTGTTTTTGGTTTTTTACATTTTCTGTTAGGGTATAAAATGCGAATCAACTGCTGACCATTATTTAAAAAAAATCGCTACTGGGATTCCGATATACAAGCAATTTGAAATAAGGTATGTTTTGGCCCATTTTCGGTTGTTGTTGTTGCCATGCTAACACAACGATTGACGAAAATTTCGGCAAAAATTTATCGAAACATTTTGGCCACGGTACATGATACCTACATCCAAAATTTCAGCTGGCTAGCTTCAATAGTTATTGACATATCGAGCCAGATACCTTAACTAGATACTTTTTTTGAAAATTAGCCTCGTTCAGAAATGCATGATAATAGCTGCAGAAAAACTATTTTTCCCGCAAAATACGCAGACTCCCTTGTTTCACAACTTTTGTTAATTTCAGTCCTATAGACCTATTGACTGCAGAATTATTAAGAAACAAGTGCTTAGAAAGTAGTATTTACAAATCTGAACTTTGAGCCTCGTTTTGACCTTGATCCTGCGAACACGTAAATTTTTTGTTGTTGTTGTCATGGATACCCTTTATTTTTTCTAAGACCTCCCACACTTTTCAAAAAATAATTCAAGTGGGTTAAGATGTTATTAATTTATTTCAAAACCACCTATTTTTTGATCGTTTCCATGGTTACCAACGAAATTCATCGAAAATGACCTAGTCGAGGTCATATAGAACTTTGAGCTTGCTTACCTGTCCAAATTTCACCCTGTTGCTGTGGATTAAATTATTACTGAACCTCCCAACAAACTATGATGGTTTCGCTCATTTTGCCGTTGACAGTATTGACGGAAATGATACCTTCAGGGCGCCAGTGTTAAGGATATCTTTTGTCCATCACATTCTTCTCAAGCACAAACTCTAGATACTGAAGCCTCCAACCATAAATCAGGATGAGGTTGTCTCGTTGCAGGTCGTAGATGTTCGCTTTCATGCTTTCCAGTTTCCAGTGACTTCTAGACTCGTTGTATGGTGAAAATAGGCAAAGGTACACGTCTCAATTTCCGATTTTCTGAAAACAATTGTATGTCACTATCACATATTTCACAAAGTTTCAATTATATCCAACTGTTTTGCATCAAGTGTGATGTCTCTTAGCATCAAACGTGGAAACCTCGGTAAACTTACGATGTCTGTGACTATGGTGGGCTCAAACTATTGTCTGACCTGGAGTGTCCATTATGTTACCGAAATAGTAAACCGTAGAATACACAATGTTTGACCCTTTACCTAACATGCAATGCAGACGACACTTGTAAAAAGAATTCTTGAATATCTATAGCTCGTTCCAAATGAGGTGTCAAAACCTATGCTTCTGAGACAAAAAATAAAAAAATAATGAAAATTAATTGGCGATTTTTGAGAATAGCGCCGGCCGGTTTTAGCCATTGCGTTGAATAAATGGTTAGCTTAGACGAATGAGCAATTGTAATTGGTATCCAATTCCACTCGATCGACTGCATGCCTCAAAGTGAAGCGTCTACGCAGAGGAGAGGTTGATTTTCCAATATTGATCAACATTACCCACTAAGCAGGTGAGTATCGTTCCAGCTAGTCCTTACTGTTATTAATAAAATACTTCCCTCCTCAGTTTTCTTCAGGATCACCTGCAAGGGACAACTAGGGCCCTGCGAACCACAAATTTCGGGTCAAATCGAATCTCGAATCGAATCGGGCACCAGATTTCGAATCTCACCGCTTTTCAAGATATGGGCATTCCACCTTCTCATACATTTAAAACTAGAAGTCCTGTCACGAACTGTGCGCTTATCTAGGCTTAATCGCGCGTAGGAATTGCGCGCAATTGCCATATCGAATGACATCCAAAGCACGACAGGTTCTCCTGGTTACTTATAGCAAACACAGGCAATGTTTCTGCCAATGGACCTCCGGGTAAACCGGAGGTCCATTGGCTGAAACACTGCATGTGCACAGGCCATATGTACAGAATTTGATAGCCTTACTATGGTCCTAACACGTACATTTACGCACAGATCGACGTGCTATTTGTGCGCATTTCATGACAGAACTTCTAGTTTTAACTGTAACCGTAAATATTGTCAGTCTCCGCCCAAGTATAGTACGCAAGGGCGACTCGTGCAAATCCAGCAAAAGAGCGGAATATTCGAGAACGGAAACAATGTAATTTCGGAGGTGAAACCAACCTGAAGTCTTTTTCTTTCATCGAATCGAATCATGGGTACTATTTCGAATCGAATCAAAGCGAATTTCAAAGCTTCCCAGAGCCCTAGAGACAACATATAAATTTCGATTCATCTGAAAGCACGTTTTGGTTACAATACAGTGCTTTCGTGGTAAACAGCGCCTCTAGTGGTTTGCACCCAACCTTTAATGGAGAATAAATGTTCCTGGAATTATCCGACAGGTGTAAAATGAACTGAGCTTGTTGGTGCGAATAAAGTTTTAAAGTGCATGTTAAAATAGATATAAAATATTGGTGACTATTGTCTTCTGAAATGTGGGAGAGAAGATTAAAATTGGGTGGCGGTGGGTAAAAATATGTCTATTTCATTCAGTGCAAAACTGGACGGGAGTACAGTAAGCTCCAAATTTAAAGGCAAAATTCACTTGGCGACCTATATTTTTTTTCAGTTTCTTGTTTTCATGAGATGATAAACTAAATGGATAGATGGTTGTTTTTGCCCAAATCAGCTTGATAAGATGGGGAGAGGAGGAAAGATTAGTACTGTCGTCAATGGGAAAAAAACACTGTATTGTAACCTGTAGTGTCATCACAAACCTTTAAATGTACCTCCTGTTGTCCCTTCTGTTAGCTTGCAAATAGTAACAATAGTGACAATTTTGATAACAGGAGAATAAAAAAACATGACCCTCCTCAAGAATCATTATCAGTATCGGAGTTATAAGTGTTATAAGTGTTCTGATTCCCTCTTGATCCCGTTATAATAAATAATAATAATAAATAATGTTTAAGCCTATAATCCACATTGTGCTCTATGGCTTTACAATTATTCACACTCACACACGAAAACACGATCAATGATTAGTTCGCGAAGGTTTGTTTGTACAAATAGGTTTTAAGACTAGCCTTGAATTTAATGGTTGTTTGTGGAAGTTTTAATTGTGTCGGAATAGAGTTCCAGAGAACTGGGGCTGCACATTTAAATGCCCTATCACCTGCTGTGATAAGTTTAGATCTACGTATCGCAGGGTCATTGGATGTAGGGGAGCGCAGAGACCTAGTGGGAGTGTAGGGTTTGACCAGATCAGATAAATATTCCGGGGCCACGCCGTTTATACACTTAAAGGTGAGTAACAATATTTTGTATTTTATCCGTTGCCTGACAGGGAGCCAATGTAGATTCTGAAGGACTGGACTTATATGGCAGAACCTGTGAGTTTGGGTGAGGACTCTTGCAGCGCAGTTCTGAATGTGTTGGAGTTTATCAATCACTGATGTTTTGCACCCGTATAGCAAAAAATTGCAGTAATCGAGGCGGCTGGTGACAAAAGCATGAATAAGTTGTTCAGCAGTCTTCATGTCAATAGTTGGCCTTATCTTGCTGATGTTTCTCAGGTGGTAAAATGACGTGTGACAGATGTAATGCACGTGTCTCTCGCATGTCAAGTTCTCATCCAAGAAAAAGCCAAGATTACGAACTTCCTTGCTGGGATTGATTGTATTGCCTTCAATCAACAGAGATTCCTTCGAAGCTTTGGAAAGTTGATGGGGAAGCCCTATGTAAATGACCTCAGTTTTTTCAGCATTCAGCTTTAGGTAGTTATCATGTATCCATTGACTGATATCTGCGATGCACCGCTCTAGCTTACAGCGGGACACCTCTTCATCTGTATATTTGAAGTGAATGTATAGTTGTGTGTCGTCCGCGTAAAAGTGATACTCAAGGCCGTTTCTGCGAATTATGTCACCCAAGGGGAGGACATATATGACGTAGAGTAACGGCCCTAAGACCGAGCCCTGGGGGACACCAAACTATAATGTATGTTCAGAGGAGGATGAGTTGTTAATTTTGACACTTTGGGTGCGCTCGGTGAGATATGAAGCAAACCACTTGAGAGCAGCGCCTGATATTCCTATTCTGTATTTCAATCTGCCAAGGAGCAGATCGTGGTCTATAGTGTCAAAGGCAGCGCTCAGGTCCAGAAGTATTAGGCAGGAGATGGAGTGACTGTCCATTGACAGCAGAATATCATTATGTACTCTGAGAAGGGCCGTTTCAGTGCTACGGTGGGGTCTATACGCAGACTGAAAGACCTCACTGAGGCCGTGTTGAGCAAGATGTCGGTTCAGTTGATGAGCCACGGCTCGTTCTACAACCTTCGAGATAAACGAGAGGTTGGAGACAGGGCGGTAGTTCTTGAGTGTATCAGCGTCGAGTCCCGGTTTTTTCAGTAAGGGTGTGACTAGGGCATGCTTCATATTAGATGGAAAAACTCCTGACTGAAGAGACGTGTTGACAAGCAAGGCGACCCATGGTGCTAAACTTGGCATACACGTCTTCTGCAGCCATGTCGGAATGATGTCCAGACTGCATTGCTTTGATGGAGATTCCTTGACAAGGCGGACAACGTCTTCCACAGAGAGGGTTGTGAAGGATTGGAGGGTGGGTACGTTTACCATTTGAGGAATAGGGTCAGATGGTGCCGGGTTGTTCGACCTGGACTGAGCAATTACAGTTCGAATACGCTCAATTTTGTCTGCAAAAAAGGATGAGAAACGTTCACATAGGTCAGTCTCAGATGAGTGAGCTGGTAGAGCAGAAGCTTTCTTGTGATGCAATAGTATATCGATCACTAAAGACAGAACGTTGGGCTTATTAATATTGTCGTTAATGGTGGTGGTAAAATAGTTTTTCTTTGCTTCCTTAATGAGGGCATTTGCATGCTGTTTCTGCACTTTATACATTTCTTTGTGAACAGTTAATTTTGAACTACGCCATTGTCTTTCGTAATTGCGGCGAAGGGACTTAGCGCGTCTGATTTCATCCGTGAACCAGCGTGAGTTTGGGCGCAACGTAATAACTCGCGATTGCATTGGGGCGTGTTTGTCAGTTAAAGTTTGAAGAATGGATAAGAATTTTCCTAATAACACGTCCACATTCTCAGGCACGTCCTTGATTCTTAATCAAATGACATCTGGATTATTGCTCTGCATCACGTTCGTATCCACGTTTTAAGAAAAGTGGCAATTGGAGGGGGCATGTCGGTGTAAGAGGGGCATTTAAGTACAGATGGGCTTGATTTATTATTCAGATTCCAAAATTACAGGAAACACCCGCAGTCGGCGGATTACATGACAATATCCATGGTGTCAAAGTTTAATCATTACTCCTGAGTGTCTAATAATCATACATGTATGATTATTGTTTTCGAACAAAATTCTCGCCTGTATTATTCTAATTTGGCCCTGTATGATTTTAAAATTTTCATCATCTAACCTACACCGACAGAGTTTCATTTGACACCAACCGCCTTGCGAAACTGTACTAAACCACACATACCACTCACTCACCCACCCACAAACTGGCATGGATTCGACCCCTCTGCTATGCGAGGGGTAATAACATCCTCCTCCTTTCTCGTCCTACGGCACTCGCGAAATTTAAAAACAGATGTTCTGGAAGATTTCCATTGAATTATAGTGTGTGGAATCAGAGGATTCAATCGTAAGATACCAATGCGTCACTGAGAATTCCGTGTGTTGTTTCGTACTATCCCTAAATATCTTTGGTTTACTTGCATTCAAATTAGGGGCAATCCTAGGCTGAGAGATGTGCGTGCGTTAGTATAGATTTAGCTTCGGTAGGCTATTGGGGCCGAAGGAAAGCATCTTTGTGTGGGTTCGAACCTCCACCATGCCAGTTACAATTAAATCAGCATCCTTTTTTATTCTCTGATACTCAGGAAATTAAAAAAAAAATGATCTCACTGGTTTCCAGTGAAGTGCAGCATGTGAAATTAAGTGATGCAAACTTCTGATCCCTTTTAATAATCGTCGACAGAGTGCTAGAATGTTCTATGGCCCATAGGGGACATAGAACATTCTAGAACTCAGGCGATGTAATGTCTTCACATTTTATTCGTCTGATCGAGACTCCATAACGTGTGTATTGTTTCTGCAATTTTACCCGGTACTTCAATTGAAGTTTTTATGATAATTCATATAATTAGTGTTTGGAATCTAATATTACTGCGTCCGTGGGAATACTGCCCATCCGTGGAAAGTGACAAATGCACGATCGCCGCACTGTAGCGCTGCCACCCCCAGGCGATTGGGGTGAGTGTCTTGCCTAAGGACCCAACACAGATGTCGATTTTTAAGTCTGAAATTCAGTATGCTATCATGCTCCATGATTCGGTCGCTGCGTCGCTTTGGGGTGTTTGAGGGAAGCTACTCCAAAATATTTTTTTTTTCAGTGGGGACATTTTCGTCAGGACTGGAGTACAAGTTGCATCACGACTATTACTTTATAATATAAGAACGTTTCTTTTTATGTTCTATCGTTCGATAGTACCTGAGTTTGTGTGATTTCTGAAATAAAACCTGAAGCAGCCAAGCTGCTGGAGGTTTTATTTCAAAGATCACACAAATTCAGGTACTATCGACCAACAGACCATGAAAAGAAACGTTCTAATTATTTTATTATGCCGAACAAAAAAAAAACTAGCTTCCACTGTTAAGCGTTAACTGCAACACTATGATGCCATCATCTTGTAACAATGTAGCCGAATAAACAAACATCCTTTTGGTGACGTCATTGCAAACAAATAACGTCTCTTTAGGAGTTTCCAGATCACCAAATTCGAAAATGACTTGTTACAAGTGCCGTCGCTTTGGGAGTTTCTATATCACCAAACGTCAGTGTGTACAACTGCTTCATCCTGTTCATCTTAAAATTCATTATTAATGCTTGTGTGATAAGTGGTATAATGGAATATAAATACATGTTTCTTGGACGACGACAATTGTCAGAATTAAGCGGAATGAAACAATTTATTTTGAACTTGAGGCGGAGACTCAGTGAGTTCGAGGAGTAAAACTAAACATTCACGATTCACTAAAGTAAAGTGGTGAACAACATGTGAGTTTTTAATATTTCTGATTCTTTTGAATTCACGGTTTGCAGTTAAAATTGAAAACACACCCACTGAAGATGACCTATTTGTTGATAAGTTTGTGTCTATCGGTGACGAAAAAAGTTAAACAGACACGGCGCCAGCGTTTGGTGTTGAGAAATTCCAACCAGAACGCAATCGACACTGATCAATGGAAGTGGAGCTTACATTTTCTTTGTTCGCATTCTCCGGGGAAGAACGTTCCGATAGTAGTGGGTTAGTGCACTTTGGAATTAACTGACACCATATATACCATATTAGGCCACAAACTGTGTAACTAATAGTATTAGCCAGTAGGGAATTGAGCCATCACAATCGCAACAAATCGGGTTTATATCCGCCACACCCCAATCGTCCAACTTCGTGACGTACCAGACCTCACTGTTCCAACACTCTCCTTATCGTGGCTTATACTTCAAACAGTCTTTCTCGAACTTCGCTTTAAGGATGCGGTACGTGACATAAAGAGATTTTATCCCTCACCATTTCTGAGTCGTCAGTACATAAAGAACGAGGTCAAACACATTTGTACCAGTTATAAGCACATGCCAATAATGTAATGCGTTCGTAATTATTTTTTTTTCGTGGCACAATACCAGGCAATTGATTCGAATGATCAGAATAATTCAGGAAAACATTGATTTGTTCAGACATCGATTACTGAGTATAGTTTATATAATACCAAGTGCAAGTTCCACCCCACTTAAAGAAATTTTGAAATCGCACGGAAAAGATAAGACGTGGTGTTTCTGTAAAATGGTGATAATATTGTGGCTTTCTTTATGTAGAAAAATAAGTGGTTCAAAACAGAAAAGGTGGCTTTAAACTCAGAAAACAGGTTGGTAAAAATTGAATCATGTAAGTTTTACAAAAAAAAACCTTCAAACGCCAAACGCTCAAAATATTCAATGTCTGCCTAAGCGTTTTAATTCATTCAATTGGAATTTAATCAAATTCATGTTTTAACCCTTTACTTAGCATGAAAAGCAGACGACACTTGCAAATATAATTCTTGAATAACTAATTTTTTTTCATTTTTTGTCTCAAAAACATAGGTTATGACCCCTCATTGGAACGAGCTCAACGAGCTCGTTCCAAAGAGGGGTCATAACCTATGTTTTTGAGACAAGAAATGAAAATATAATGATAATTAATTGGCGATTTTTTGAGAATAGCGCTGGCCGGTTTTGGCCGTTACGTTGGGTAAAGGGTTAAATAATACTGATAGGTATTTAAGTGTATCCCCGGTCAAGGAGTACATGGGCCCAGTACAAATGTCCTCCATTTTACGTCTCTGTGCACACAGTGTTGAGCGTTTAGAAAATTATTAAGTCCCCATACACAGGGGTGGGAGCAGTTAACGTTTCAAACGTTAACGTGTTAAATTATTTTAACAGCGTTAAAAGACTTTAACCAAATTAATAACGTTTAACTTTGAAGATTATAATTGTATAATGTAGCATTGCGTCGTTATCTTGTGTTGACCCAAAACTGGATCGCGCGTGCTGACGATGTCGAATTTTGTGCCATTTGACGAAATTGAAGAACACGAATACTTTAGATGTCCGTCAATTATAGACGACCCATTGATTTGATGGAGAAATCATGAAGCCCTCCTACCAAAGTTGGCGAATTAGGTTATGACCCCTCATTGGAACGAGCTCGACGAGCTCGTTCCAATGAGGGGTCATAACCTATGTTTTAGAGACAAAAAATTAAATATAATGAAAATTAGTTGGCGAGGTTTGAGAATAGCGCTGGCCGTTACGTTAGGTAAGGGGTTAAATAATATAATTATCGCTAATAATGAAAAGTAATAAACATAGTAATCGTTTGACTGGAGTGGTTACGTGAAATAATTCATTCGAGACGAGGGACTATATTGTAAAACGTGTGTACAACGTCCCTCACTTCTCATGAATTATTTCACGTAACCAGTCCAGTCAAGCGATTACTGTCTGTTTATCTAAACGATGCTGTGTTTTCATTGTTACACTTCTCCCGTCTACGCTTCTTTATCAATAATAACACATCTAACTGTGTTGAACATAGCCAGAGTACAGCTAGCCGGTTTATTGATTATACAAAGATAAAATACACTTGGAGATCAATTTCAACACAATGTGGTCTAGCACTTAAACTCCCCAGTGACACCGACATCGCCTGCCAGGAAAAAAACATAGATAAAAACCCTTTAAGGTCGAAAACACTATAGAAACCTGTGTTCCACACCCAAATGCGAATGCCGACTGCGGGGTAAGCCGTAGAACAAAGCCTATCAGCTAGCTCCTAAAAGCAAAACAGACGAATACAACATTTAATAATATGAAAGCGAAATTAAACGTTAACCTGCTGCAAGAACTGGCTAAAGTGAATAGGACCTCCGACCATAGCTCATACGTCTGAAACATAACCCTCAGACCATTGGTCCTTTTAATTATCAATTAACCAATGGCTGTAATGATTGTACTCTCACTGTAATACCCTGATTATTTCCCTTGTCGCCTAGACAAAAGTTTCGCGCTACACTATCGAACCGCGCGAAACTAAAATTATTGACTCGTACTTTTGACGAGTCAATAAGGGAACAAATGTGACACGATGTATTCAGTCCTTTGTCGGATAGAGTAAGTGACGAGAAAGCATGGTTGACCACAAGTCCAGTTCCCTCCTAGTAAGGTAGTTTGATCAGTTGATGCACACAGTGAAACCGTTTGGCCGTAAAAATCGAAACCAGAAAAACCCGAAAAACCACCCAGCTCTGATAATCAAAGGTGCCACCCGAGAGTGTATCAATTTTCGAGTGTGTGTGATTTTTGTACACCCAGAATTTCCTTAAATTACGATTTTACTCGTCAATCAATATGCATTGTTAAATAGCCTTCTGTTAAAAATGTACATTGTAAATTAGTTATAAAAGGATGTAAGTGCATTGAAAATTAATGTTAAATTACACTGCAGCAAAAGATATCAAAACAAACCCAAACAAATTCTGAAAAGAGACAGAAAAAAGGTACACATAAAAATACATTTCTTTTGGTGACATACACTGGTCACCATACAACTATGAATTATTTCACGTGACCAGTCAGGTCAAGCGATTACTGTCTATTTATCTAAACGATGCTGGGTTTTCATTGTTACACTTCTCCCTTATTGACTCGTACTTTTGACGGGTCAATAAGGGAACAAATGTGACACGATGTATTCAGTCCTTTGTCGGATAGAGTAAGTGACGAGAATGCATGGTTGGCCACAAGTCCAGTTCCCTCCTAGTAAGGTAGTTTGACCAGTTTATGCACACAGTGAAACCGTTTGGCCGTGAAAATCGAAACCAGATCGGAAACCCGAAAAAACACCCAGCTCTGATAATCAGAGGTGCAACCCGAGAGTGTATCAATTTTCGAGTGTGTGTAATTTTTGTACACCCAGAATTTCCTTAAATTACGATTTTAATTGTCAATCAATATGCATTGTTAAATAGCCTTCTGTTAAAAATGTACATGATAAATGAGTTATAAAGGATGTAAGTGCATTGAAAATTAATGTTAAATTACACTGTAGCAAAAGATATCAAAACAAACCCAAACAAATTCTGAAAAGAGACAGAAAAAAGATACACATAAAAATACATTTCTTTTAGTGGCATACACTGGTCACCATACAACTGGATTGCTGGAACGATTGTTGGTCACATATAGAAAAGTTTTGCCACCGAATGTTTGTGCTTATCAAAATGAATGATATGGTTCAGACTTGGTGTGTTCGCCTCTGACCTTCAGTCGTTGTAATACTCACAGCAACTACACATGAGCGCGATGCAGGCCTGGCACGTGACCGAATTATGTCCCGTTCCGAATCTTCTGCTTCCGCTTTGTAAGTTCGGATGCCGCGCGTGAAAAACAAACCTCACAGTAATTACCTTGACGATTACGCCAATAAAAACGGGTTAAACCTCTTTACTGGAACACGCGAAGCTCACTAATGATATCAGGTCAGTGTAGATATGTGTCATTCTGTTTTTTGAAGCTACCAGACTTCGATGCTGGATGTTGTGCTTCAGTTGTTTCGTCCTTGGTTTTTAAAAAACTTCAAAACGGAAATGCCGACATCTCATGAATGTGTGAAGTCTTAACTTATTTGTTCATTTTCCATTAACTCTTTACCCAACGCAGACGATATCAAAATTTATTATTTTAAATATCATTTTTTTCAAAAAAATTCAACAAAACCATATTATGTGACCCCTCGTTGGAACGAGCTCGACTAGCTCGTTCCAACGAGGGCTCACATGATATGGTTTTGTTGAAATTTTTTGAAATATAATATTTTGTCAATTACTGAATTTGCATATTACGCGGGCGGATGCGGCCGATTCGTTGGGTAAAGGATTAAAATTAAAATGTCAGTATATTTTTTGCTTAAATGACAAGAATGTCAAAAAATTCTCGGATTTGATTAAATTATTGACTTGCAGTTATTTTAGAGTTACTTGAATGCCCTTCCCTATTAATGGCAATAATTGTAATAACATGACTTTCCCGGGTATTACTGTTCTAGTAGCGGTCCGCCAGAAATAATTAACGGCCCTCTGTCTTATTAACGGCCCTCAACTTCGTCTCGGACCGTTTATAAGACATCGGGCTGATAATCATTTCTGTTAGGCCGCTAATGAACCGTAATGCTCTTGAAAATCATGTTATTGTTATGGAAGTGTTTCTGTTGAATAAAAACTGAAATTTAACCTGTGCCCGATCAGTGAATTTTTTTAAAGTAATGTTCCTGAGAATTTTCAACTCAACTATCAAAACGGGGTGGATGGTCCAAGTGAGGGAGCTAGTAGAGAACTACTCATTGGAGATCTCGGACCTGGACGTTGGGGCAAACCAGGGTAAAAAATCGTCAGAGAAAGGGTCATGGAGGATTGTAACCGTAATTGGCGAGAGGGGTCAAATCAAAGAGGTCTTTGGGTGGCCTGCGTGATAAAGAGAAGCCAGGTTTTGAAGAGTACCTTGATGGCACCTTTGGGGGTCACTGTTGTTCAAGCTGAGGTCGCGATCCCTGGAGCTGAGGGGAAAAATTGGGAAAGACGGTGAAAGGGAGTGCCAGATGTGTAACTTGGACATGGTGGAGACCCTGGAACACTTTCTTCTAGAATGCCCAGAGTATCAGTCTAAAAGAATGAGATTCACTGGGAGTATAATGGGGAAGTGGGATGGGAGAATGAAGGACATGTGGTTAGGGGGAGACTCAAAGGAGAGGGTTAATATGCTAATCGGAGAGATTGGGAAGAATGGGACAAGGGATATCATCAAGCAGTTCGTCTCCGAGTGATGGGAGGAGAGGAGAAGCGTGGGAATAGGGAGGCAGTTGGGAGTACAGGGGTAACCAAGGCCTTCTCGTCCGAGAACCGCGACAAATCAGCGGCTGGCCAAAGTGTTATTATTATTATGATATGTCCTTTGCACACTGATATCGAAAAAATAGAAGTTTCAATCTGTAAATTGTTCCCAGGGAACAACTTGGTATTTAACCATTTCCATCCTGTTTGACAGAGTTCATTAATCAGTTAAATGTCTAGTGGCAAAATCAGGGTGGAGGGGATAAGAATTGTTTTGCAACACGTTAGAAGGCAGAGGTGGCGGCAGCTCCAAAAAAGTGTGTGTGTGGGGGGGGGGGGGGGGGGGGGGGCGGGCACACTTTCTTCGGGGTTGGGGTGTCAATGGTGGTGGGGCGGTGGTATTCATGCAAAATATATAAATGTATATACGCTACCCTTCACCCTTGAACCCACAGAATTTAAGACACTAACCTCAGCGTATTTATTTTGTTTTGTTTTTACTTAACCCTTAAACCCTGGTGGTTTCTTCCATATCAATTCAATGGCAGCAATTGGAAAAGGCCATATTCATTATTTGTGGATAAACCAATTAATATTTTCAACGTGCAGCCTTAGGACTGCACCTTGAAAATATTCATTGGTCTTCCCCACCCATTCACTTACTAGTTATCATACTTAATGCATTTGTAAAGCATCATGTTCATGGGTCGGAAAAGCGGCTTCTCGGGTTCAAAGAAAATCAATGTGGTCATATATATATTGGTGATGTGTAGTGACCATATATATAAGGGTTGTGTATGTTATGTGGGAAAATGCCGTTCGGGTACCTATAATTGGTGAAAAAAGTGTGTGGGGGAGGGACATGTACCACCTGTGCCCCCGGCTCCGCCGCCCCTGCTAGAAGGGTTGAGGACTCCTGAACCGCGAAAACTCATTCTTTTCTGGACTGTGCACATTTTTCTACTAAGCCTTTTTCAAATCTGTTTGATCATATTTGTTGTTCTTGTGTCTGCCTGTGATGACAAAAACAATAATGCATCCACTATCATAATAGTTAAGCACCTATATGTTAATTTTTCAAAACAAAATGGTTTCAGTGAGTCACCTTATGGGAGTGGGGGCTATGTGTTATATGCATTTGATATGTTTCATGTTTCGGGTCATGTTTTGCAGGAGGTTGCATGAATTTGCATTGATTTTGTCCAAAAGACCATATTTAATTGTTTAAATGATCTAAACTAAATTCACAAATATCAAATGCATGTATAAGGAACAAACAATTTAAGACTGTTATTTCATATTAAGCATAAGCGCGTGGACAAAGGTTTGTAAATATACAGTGCCGTCGCCGTGGACTGATCGTAATCCATGCATGGACAGTGATGTCCACGCATGCGTTAACCGGGTAATAAAAATCATCATCAACAAAATTTTAATTAATGAAGCACCGGGCACAACCCGGTGCTTTCATTAAATTTTTGATGATTATTCCTGTAATTAGTTTTGTAATATACAGTACGTGGGGAGTGTATTATCACTAAATCACCCGCAGAGTGGAGATTCCACCCAAGCAATAATTGCAAATATCTTGCAAAGCATAACCAGCACAAGCAAAGTTTCAGCCAGTGGACCTCCGGGTTAAACCCGGAGGTCCACTGGCCGAAACATTGCTTGTGTTTTTGTCGATATGTACAGAATTTAAAATTTATAACTTGAGTGATAACTCCACTCCGCGGGTGATTTAGTTACAATCCACTCTCCACGTACTGTAATAATATTTTGCGTCCGTGGAAATACTGCCAACCCCGTGGAAAGTGACCAATCCACAACGGCCGTACTGTATACAAATTCTAATCAATAACATTTTATAATATTTATTGAAAACAAAAATAGGCAAAATCACATAAAATGATTAAAAATAAACAAAACCAGAACATCAGACCAAAACGAGGTAGTCTCGGATCCATCCTGTGTGAACAAAAGAATATTTATAATTGCTGTTTTTTTTCATGTAGGATGGATCAAACTGTTCTTAACCTAATCTCCTTTCTCTCTGGTTATCACAATCAAATGTGGACATAAGTAATTAACACAAAGTCACTCAACAGCACACCTGATCAGGCATGTCAAAGTACCGCCGGTTCCAACATAACCGGTACCGGATAGAGCCTGTCCCGTCTAAACCGGTATTGGTACCGGAACAAGTCAACAACTGGGTGACATCACAATCAGATGGGAGAAATTCGTGTTTAAACCGATCCAGTCCCCAAGATCGCAAAGACAAACATGGCATCGTACCAATTATTCTGCGGCGACATCAAAGTAATCATAAAGCACGAAAATGATTACTTTGATGTCGCCGCAGAATAATTTCTTTGAAGTAGCCGATGACGGTGCTTTCATTGTCTTTGATGCCAGGTTTAGAAAGTTAAAATGATCGGTCTTATCGAGGTGGTGGTGCAGACAGAGCATGCCCCTTTAGAGTGCTTTGATATGTTCATTCACAAATAAGCTGAAAGTATGTCGTGTAAGTGTGTCATACACAATACACAATTCGTCCCCTGAGTTCCAATGTGTTCTGTGTGCCAGTAGGCACATAGAACACATTGGAGCTCAGGGGACGAATTATTTGCCCGTTTACGCTCGTTCAGGTAGGATTTTTTCCCATAAAATAATTTTGTACCGGTACCGGCGGGACAAAAGCTTCAGTGCAGGTGCCGGTTGGAACAGGAGGGAACCGGCGGTATCGGTACCGGTTGACATGCCTGCATCTGGCATAAATGCTTGTCTTACATGAATACGTAAATGATGGGTCATTTATATATAATTGCTAATTGATAATTATCAATCAGGATACGGCGGGGATTGAACTAAGTAAACAACCAAACGGTTCAGAAGCTGTGGCTATCCAGCACTACTTGGCTTTCAAATTAAAATAAAATGGTTCACCAAGAGGCAACCATTAAGCTGAAAATAGTCTTTTTCCACATACCCCACTGCCCACCTGTACACCCTACGTTTGAAGTTTAGACAAATAACAAAAAACAATTTGTGACACTCAGCAACACTGACTGCCATTTATATCGAGTATATTTCATTTTGTCTTAAAGAACAAATACAGTACAGTCGCCGTGGACTGGTCGTAATCCACGCGTGGGCAGTGATGTCCATGCATGCGTTTACCGGGTAATAAAAAAATTATCATCAGCAAAATTTTAATTGATGAAGCACCGGGTTGTACCCGGTGCTTCAGTAATTACATGTTTGATGATTATTCCTATAATCAGTTTTGTAAAATACTATTCCAAAAAAAAGAGGGGGATATTTGATAAAAATGAGATATATGAAGAAATATATTTATATTTTCATCAAAAATACATTGCACTGTGACATCTGGTGAATGATTTCAGCGATAGTTGAGTGTCTGACAACCACACATTCCACGCACTGTGCTGTAGAAGGTCAGTCAGAGAATTTACCACATTCAACCCAAGACCTCAATACCTTGTAAATCCTAGCCGGTTCGCGAAACTAGCGCGGATCCAACGTGGCATATTCCTCATCAAACGTCCAATATCAGCTTGACTGATGTTATTCCATTCTTCTTGCAGTGCAGTGGCGAGTTCCTGGACATTGGCAGGGGGCTGTTGGCGTTGTCGTAGGCGCCTGCCAATCATATCCCTGACGTGCTCGATTGGTGAATGGTCTGGACTTAGTTCTGGCCAAGGCAGTGTAGTGATGTTCTGCTCCCGGGGGAACTTTGTAGCGACACGGGTCCTGTGTGCTCTTGCAGTGTCATCTTGGAAAATGAATCGACGGCCGTGACGTCGCGCAAATGACACCACATGAGCTGCTAACATGTTGTGACGGTAGTACTGCCCTGTGACACGCCCTTGGATGACATGTAATGATGTTCTGCTTGTCATGGTTATGCCTACCAAACGATTGTGCTGCCTAACGGTTATGTCATGGTATCGTTCGTTCCCCCGCCGCCACACTCTGTTTCGCCTGTCGTGGAAGTCGAGAGTGAACCTCGATTCATCGGAAAACATAACGTTGCTCTACCAACGATTGTCCAAGCGCTGTCGTGCTCCACACTAATTACAGCTTGCTGCGATGTGACGTTCAGTCAAACGTGGAATTATTCGAGGTCGTCGAGTGTACAAATTCCAGCTGTGTAGGCGATTTCGGATAGTCTGACCACTAACTCGTACATCTGTCGCTCGGTGCAGCTGCTGCCCAATTCCTGAAGCACTTTGATGGCGGTTTCATAATGCTGTGGTTCGGATGAAACGATCCTTGTTAGCAGTTGTCGCCTCAACATTGCCTGTTAGGCGGTAGCGCGTCCACTACCTGCTAATCACCGATTTGAGCCACTACAGTCTGTCTGTTGCCAGCTTCCAACATGCCAACGGCACGTAAACGTTCGTCACGTGTCAGTCTTCGCATACCTCAAAAGTTCATTTCGACCAGAAACTATTAATGAACGAGTTTATACCAAGAAAAGAACGATGAGGCCTCCGAAAAAGCCCGTCCAGTACAAATGAAAATTTCAAAACGTAACCCACAGACATCAACTCGGCGCTCGTGCGAAAAACCTGCACGAAGTTTCCGTGGGCCGGTGACATTCATGATCTACACTAAACTTGGTAACATATTGATGTGTCCAATCACGCGTATCCAATACCGTTTTCCGAAAATATCAACATCAGTTGGGATATCCCCTACTTTTTTTGTATAGTATATAATAATATTTTGCGTCCGTGGAAATACTGCCCACCCCTTGGAAAGTGGCCGGTCAATGTCGGCCGTACTGTACCATCAAAAGTAGTAAGTACGAACCACAGTCCAGTTGTTTTTTGAGATGTCATAACCTATGTTTTTGAGACTAAAAATGAAAAAATTAGTTATTCAAGAATTTTGTTTGCAAGAGTCGTCTGCTTTTGATGTTAGGTAAAGGGTTAACACTATAATCTATTGTACGTTTCTTCAAAATCAAAGTCGCTTTACATGAACCACGACTTGATTTTATGAGAATTTAAATAAATTTTTCTGCATGTTTCAGTACGGTCGCCATGGACTGTTCGTAAGCATGGGTAGTGGTGTCCACGCATGCGTTTACCAGGTAATAAAAATCATCATCAGCAAACTACTCATAATCTACGCGTTGGCGGTAATGTCCATGCATGCGTTTACCAGGTAATATAAATGGTCATCAGCAACATTTTAATTAATGAAGAACCGGGTTGTACCCAGGGCTCCATTAATTAGATTGTTTATGATGATTCCTAGAATTAGCTTTTGGGATCTAATATTATTGCATCTGTGGAATTTAGTGATTAGCAGCACAGGTACTCGGCACAAATGTGATCTCCAGAAATGAATAAATGTGGATCCGAGATTAGTAATTGATAAAGGCATACGGTTAATATTTGAATGTGCCCTCCATAGATAATGGGACCTCGAATTATTTATAATAAATCGGATAATTGTCGGTAGTAAACCTCATTTCACTGTGCACTTTCTTATCCGACTAAATGTTTTTCGGCCTTTTCTGCGACTTCTCCCAGTTATCATGAACAACCCAAGAACACCCAACGGTCATGTAATACACCACTGTAAAGCTTATTCATTCCCCTTTCCATTGATACTGGGTATTGTTGGATACGTTGTGTGAATCAGATTTGAGGGGGGGGGGGGGGGGGACGAAGATGAGTGCTATCGGTTTCGAAAAGCGAGTTGTTTACCTTGTTAATATTTATATACCATTACAGGGGCACGTCAGCATAGATTCAAAAATGGTATCAAATATCATTTTTCTTTCAATTTCCCAGCTTGTGCCGAGTACCTGTGATTTGCGACCGTCATCTGCATGCCGAGCGCAAAATCGGCCGATTGTGGGTGAGGTAGGACTGCATAGAATAGGATTAATTTTACAGTACAGTCAGGTTGATTGGTTCGCTGACCTCAAGAGCATGTCACTGTGTGTATTAAAATAAAAATACCTCATCGGAAAGAAGTATCAAAGAAGACCAAAGACGCCATGCTGTTATCCCTTTACATAACACGAAAAGCAGACGACACCTGCAAACAAAATTCTTGAATAACTAAATATTTTCATTTTTTATCTCGAAAACATAGCTTATGACCGCTCATTGGAACGAGCTCATCGTTCCAATGAGGGTTCATAAGCTATGTTTTTGTGACAAAAATAATGAAAATTGATGGGTTAACTTGTTTCTGCTGATGTCGTATTTCATAGAGTCTTCACATGACACGTGGCACCTGTGTCTTGACCAGCCATCAAGCGGAAGATCAGACCAATCAATGAGATAAGACCAATCATGATTTATGCCAATCATTGTGGCAACTTATTAAGCTTGATTCTGCTTGTATGAAATCGTGAATCAAACATAAATACAAACAATTTTGATCAAATGGTTTTCCAAGTAACCATCGACACGAACCGATGTTCAAACACTTCCACCGATGGTCAACCGATGGCTGAAAATCGGTCGATGTCAGGTGCGATTTCCAAACATCGGTTAACCCTTTGAGACTTTAATTATTCTGACGTTCACACGTCACTGGAAATTCAGTTTCTTCAACGTCTTTCAAAATGCGACGTCAAACGTCGGAGAGTACAATTGACAAGATATATTTCACATGAGTGATTATCAGGTTGAGGGCTAGATTATTTTTGGTGGTCTGATTTTGTTATTCAAAACATGTTTTATTACAAATTATTGGAGAGTGCCCAGAGGCACTCTCCAATAATTTGTAATAAAACAAATTTATATAAACAAAATATTATTTGTGTTTGACGGAATATGAAATATAAGCAAGGGAAATGTTGGCTTTTGCTCTGGTATCCTCATTTTTGAAAGACCTGATAGTGGCTTCTTGCACTCAACCAGTTAAGAAGTTTTGACAGCAGGCTTATATTAGTATTTTAAGCTGCGATAACATTTGGCTCAACGGTTGTCACTAAGCACTGTTCGGCAGAAAATAGGAATTGACGTTCAAACTTTAAAAAATCGAAAAATAACTACAACACAAATGACCACAAAGTATCAAGGCGCTGTTTGATTTCGTACGTCATAAGACGTACAAAAGTATCAAGGCGCTGTTTGATTTCGTACGCCATAAGACGTACAAAAGTATCAAGGCGCTGTTTCATTTCGTACGCCATAAGACGTACAAAAGTATCAAGGCGCTATTTCATTTCGTACGTCATAAGACGTACAAAAGTATCAAAGGGTTAATCATTAGTGGAAATATTGCACACCCGTGGGAAGTGATCAGTTCACGGCGGCCGTACCGTAATTTATATGAACCAGATCATTCCCGGGATCGGCCTTGCGATATTTAAATAATTATTGTACTTTTTTCAGAAGTTTATAAGTATGAAGAAACTTTCAAATCAAATGAGATCCGCCAGCGTAGGCTCAATTACGTCCATGGGAAGTAACCTTATCAAGGACACAAAGACATCAACCACTCGACAACGGACCTGGAGACTCGTACTGGTAGCAATCATACCTGTTTGTGGACTTATAATTCAGAATTGCATCTTGATGTCAACGGAAATTCATAAGATTGACACGATAACATTACTCGAAGACCATATAAACTTCGGCCTTGGATTGGGTAAGGTGCTGCATCAGTGTCAGCTGGAGAGAGGGGCGACAGTACTTTTTCTGAATACAGCGAAAAATGGAGATGACTACGCCCTTTTATCAGACAAGCACTCCGATACCGACAATGCGTTCGTTACATTTTTTACACAGGGACATTCTAGTCATCTGGGAGCAAACGTTGAAGCTGTCAAAAAAATATATGACGGACTGAAAGCATTTAGAACCAAGGTCTGGGGTGGCAAGGAAACAGGACAGAATGTTCTTAATTTTTATTCAGAGAGAAACGTTCAGATGGCATTTATGATCGGCGAATTTGTGGAAAAGGTTGAAGACGGAACCATCTGGAGAACTGCAATGGCTTACTATTTGTTAGTTCGAGCAAAGGAAAACATTGGAGGGGTGAGGGCTGCTGGAATACCGATTTTATCTCAAGGTAAAAACGGAAGTTATTTTTAGTTATTACCCGATAATGCAACTTAAGAGTTATGACTAGTGACATGGTATGTCTCCGCACTTAACCCTTTACCCAACGAATCGGCCGCATCCGCCCGCGTAATATGCAAATTCAGCAGTTGAAAAAATATTATTTTTTAAAAAAATTTCAACAAACCCATATCATGTGACCCCTCGTTGGAACGAGCTCATTGAGCTCGTTCCAACGAGGGGTCACATGATATGGTTTTGTTGAAATTTTTTGAAAAATTTGAAAAAATTATATTTAAAATAATAAATTTTGATGTCTGCATTGGGTAAAGGGTTAAAATCGATTTGAATTTGACGTTCGTTACTTTACAGTACGGCCGCCGTGGACTGGTCACTTTCCACGGGTGAGCTGTATTTCCACGGACACAATAACAGTTGATTTCAAACACTAAGTGTAGAAATAATCAAAAATTTAATTGATGAAGCATCGGGTTCAGCCCGGTGCTTCATTAATTAAAAATTTGCTGCTGATAATTTTTATTAACTGGTAAACGCATGAGTAGATATCACTGACCACCCGCGGATTACGACCAGTGGACAGTGCGACTGTACTGTATATGTGTATTGAGAACAGATTTAACGAATCTGCCGCATCCGTCCTCGTAATTCACAAAGTGATCAGTACTTTCCAAAATTTGTCAACCAAGCTTTCTAATGCGACTAATTGAAACGAGGTCGTCTAGATCGTTCCAATGCGGAGGGTGGGGGGGGGGGGGGGGTGTCCATGAAATGCATTCACGCCTAGAAAAGTTAAAAATCTGTTTCTCCGGCCCCCACATTGTCCTTTTCTTGTCGCATGTTCTCTTTTTATAACCAATGCAAACTCAAAAACAATTAAATTTAAATGGTTCATGTCTGATATTTTATCCATCTTAATAAAATTGATAAATATATCCCCTGAGTGCAACAAGGCTTTACAATGCAAAGCCTTGTTGCTCTCAAGGGGCGAAATACACCACCATCTATGCTACTCTGTATATTATGAAACCAATTAAGAACATGAACTTTTGATGGCAAAGACATAATTACAAAAAATAAGAAAAAAACCAAAAAAAAAAAAACCGAACGCCCCCTGCAATTTTACAAAAAAGGCCTAAGAAAAAGAAGATCTACTTTGTGATGCCTTATTAACTTTCTTTAAAAAGTTATTTTGATATATTATGTTGGGTAAAGGGTTAACAGGAGACCGGCCAGTATCGTTACACTTTGTGAAAATGAGCGTTTGAGTTCAAATTGAACCGTACACTTAGTAGAGCTGAAAGGTTTCAATCTTGCAGATTCCGATCGGTTTCGGAAAAAACACGGTTCTGGTTCAGTTTTCCTAGTGTTAGGAACGTGAACATATAGAAAACAACACTCCAGGCTCCTTAACTTGAGAAATAAAAACCGGAATAGTTTGTGTGACATAATTGACCACAAACGCCATGTTTGAAAATATCTTCATTGGATTCAGCCTACCTTCCCTTTGATCATTATTAAGATTTCTAGGGGATGAGTTGCTAAGGCAATTGAAACAGAAGAAAAAACACATAATGTTAGGGTAACAAATAAAGTTTAACCAATCAATGTACGGACGAGTCAATAATGGAGAAACTTTGACAATGAGAAATAGAGGATATCTATCCTGGTTTAGTGAATCTCATTCGTGTGGACCTAAAAGCATTATTTTTCACTCGCGCAAGCGCTCGTGAAAAATAAACTTTCAGGTCCACACTCATGAGATAATTCCCGATATTCACTTAAATAGCGTAGATTTTTTTTATTATATGCTACGTGACAATTTACTGCGCAATATTCAGCCCAATCCGACTACAAACAGTTTCAAGACCACAACAAAGATCTGCTGATCGTTCCTTCATGGCGACGTTCAAGGCGACGTGAAACGCCGAAGCGTGATGTCATTTAGGAAGCTACAGGGGATATTTCTCGTTATCCATCGAGTCGATGGATATCGAGAAATATCTTTTAGATAATTTGCGATAATTTACAAGCTAGGAAATAATAATACGACGTATTCACGCCTTTGCGGGATAGACTACGAGACGAGAGTCAAAAAGAGCCACTTGACCAGTCCCCCCCCCCCCACCTCCCCCCCCCCCCCCCCCAGTAAGGTAGTTTGATCAGAATATGTACAAACACGGTCAATCCATTTGACCGATGTTGCTGAGTTGAAGTAACAACTGATTGTTTAGTAAACCTCTGAACTGCGGCTAAAAATTATCGAAATACCACAAAAAGAAAACAAAAACATTTTATTTGCTATAATAGGGGACACTAGTCCATTTTCCGTCCAATAAGATAGTTTTATCTAACAATCATATAGATTTTGGTCTGAAAACCACGAGAAACGGTACGTATCACATAATGTGTTCCGATTCTGTATCATATAGACGACTCATTCTGATTCCGTATCATATAGACGACTCGTTTTCGGTAGCGCTACGGGCTATCATAACAGGCGCATGGATACATTCTATGTGCGTTTCAGTGATCGACCGAACATTATGTCCCAAAAATGTTTAAAAATAATTTAACCCTTTACCTAACATGAAAAGCAGACGACACTTGCAACAAAAATTCTTGAATAATTAATTTTTGTCATTTTTTGTCTCAAAAACATAGGTTATGACCACTCATTGGAACGAGCTATATGACAGAATTGTTAGATAAATGAATTATCATGATAATGTGCATGTCCTGTGATTGGCATCAGATTCTCAATGGTGTCCAAAAATGGGATCACAACTCGCCGGCAAAGCCGGCTCGTTGAGATCCCATTCTGGGCACCGCCTCGAATCCGATACAAATCACAGGACATGCACATTATCATGATAGTCTGTATTGATCAGTTTTTACAAAATCACAGTAAAACGTTTGGCCGTTTTTTGCTGGGGATTGCGATTTGATTTTCCGGTTTGAGTTAAAGGGTTAAGATTATATAAATATAGAAAATAACACTCCAGGCTCCTTAACTTGAGAAAAAGTTCCGGAATATTTGTGTGACACAACTGACCAAAAAAGCCATGTCTGAAAATATCTTCATTGGATTCAGACCCCCTGGTCATTCCTGAGGGTTCTAGAGGATCATTTGCAAAGGCTATTGAGACAGAAGAGAAAAAAAAAACACATTAGGGTAACACATGTATAAAGTTTATCTAATCGATGTAGTGTTCTCATTATCCCATTTCTCTTTTATTGACTCGCCCTGTGGAGAAAATGTGATAACGAAAACACTATGTATTCATCCCTTTGCAGGATAGACTGCCTGACGAGAGCCCATAGGAGCCACTAGACCAGTTCTCTGCCGGTAAGGTACTTTGATAAGTTTATACACAAACTTGGTCGATCCATTTGGCCGGTTGTTGCTGGGTTGAAGTAATAACTGAACGTTTAACCCTTTACCCAACGTAGCGGCCAAAACCGGCGAGCTCTATTCTCAAAACTCGTCAGTTAATTTACATTATTTTTGCATTTCTTGTCTCAAAAACATAGTTTATGGCCCCTCATTGGAACGAGCTTTGAGACAAAAAATTTAAAAAAATAGTTGGTCAAGAATTGTTTTTGCAAGTGTCGTCTGCTTTTCATGTTACGAAAAGGGTTAATAAACCACTGGAATACGTTTGTATTGTTAAAATACCCCCTAAAAGATAAAAAAAACAAAGACAAAACAAAAACAAACAAAAGAAAACCTCCAAAAACATTTTATCTGCTTTCATAGGGACCACCAGTCCAATTCCCTTCTAATAAAGTAGGTTGATCAATTTTTGCAAAAACACAATAAACCGTTTGGCCGATTTTTGCTGGGTCTTGCGGTTGATTTTCCGGTTTGCCGAAAAAATCGAAACCGAACCGACACACCACCAACCTCTTACGTGTGGAGCGGTCGCATTATTTGACACGGATCTTTTCTAACATTCATCCATTTGATTTAACCCTTTGAACTCTGGTGGTATCTTCCATGCCAGTTGAACAGCAGCAATTAGAAGAGTCCATATTCATTATTTGGGGTAGACTAATCAATATTTTCAACGTGCAGCCTCGAGGCTGCACGTTGCAAATATTGATTGGTCTACCCACACATTTACTGAACAGCCATGCTATTTAATGATGTTATGACGTATCGTGTTCTTGACCGGAAAAGCGGCCGCAAGAGTTCAAAGGGTTAACCCAGCTGATGTAGATTTGAAGTCGTCACTATCGCTTATCACTGGCAGACATTAACCCCCATGTGTTGATATACTGTGGAATAAAAGCATCCAAATGGATTTCAGAATATACACCAAGAAATTTGATGAAAACGAACATCGTCGGGCGATACATTTAACACTCGCATCGAGTTTTGTACTTTGTACTTAAAGTCTTTGTGAACATTTTCCAATTCAAACTGATCGTGCATTAACGCGCTGCATTGAGCTGGGCGATTCGTGTTTATTCCTTCTTCGAGAACCTTGCTACAAATGTTTCGATCACTTGTGTGTTTGTGTGACAGAGATTTTCACAAACGTTTTGCAGAAATGGATGCCATAAAATCGCTCCATTTCTCTCACGAAAGGTGTATTAGAATAGTACCAGGGTGTTTTGATGATTCAGCTAGGCAAGGTGAGGCAATGTGAGATGCATATAAAGGTTTGAGAAAAGATCCGTGAGTGCATTGCGTGGTCATAATATGCGTAGTCCAGGTCATTGATGATCGCTCTCGTTTCAAACAAAGGCTGAAACAAGAAAAAGATCCTCAGACACGCTGCGTAGTTTAATTTCGAATATCTGGTTCAATGGCTGGTATAGTGCAGGTTTCAAAAAGGTCAACAGACTGGGAGAGCTAACGATAACCTAAAATAGCACACACAGTCTATACTATACTTCCGAAAGATCAAACACAACTCTAGACTTCCATTCTACGACATAAAATACATGGACCTGAATAGTACAGGGCGTTAGAGAAGCAAACGGATCCGGAGAGGTGGATATACACCACAGGAGCTTTACGCAGCCTATTCAATACTGCCAAGGTATCCTACATCAGCCAAACACAGCCAAGGAATACTTTAATTTGATATTACATATATACGCTCAAATGGTATAAGGGTTCTGATAAGCGAATATGTCGATCCAAGTTATACTACCAAGCAGACAATCATGTCGACATTTCAACATCACGTAAACAAACATAACCATCAGTAACCACTGATTAGTCGATCATACAGTTAAAACTAGAAGTCATGTCACAAACTGTGTGCTTATCTAGGCTTAATTGCGCGTAGGAATTGCGCGCAATTTCCATATCGAATGGCATCCAAAACACGGCAAATTCTTGTGGTTACGCATTGCAAGTACAAGCAATATTTCTGCCAATGGACCTCCGGGTTACCCGGAGGTCCATTGGCTGAAAAAATTGCTTGTGAGCATGCCATATTATAGCCTTGACTATAACGCGCAGATTAATGCGCAGATCGACGCGCTATTTGTGCGCATAACCAGGAGGTCCATTGGCAGAAACATTGCTCGTGCTTGCTATGCGTAACCACAAGAATCCTCCGTGCTTTGGATGCCATTCGATATGGAAATTGCGCGCAAATCCTTCGAGCAATTAAGCCTAGACGAGAGCATAGTTCATTACAGGACTTCTAGTTTTAACTGTACATGCTATGGCGCCGGTTGTTGAAAGTTTGGCTAAAGCCCAATAAATCAACAAGCAAACAGACATTTTCTCTTATATTAAAATTAGGAAGCCGATCAGTCAATATTATCAGCATTTTAAAGCGAACCCGAATTGTTATTTAGCTTTCCCTCAGGAAAAGACATTTCTGTTTCTACGGATTATTATAATATTTTTTTTTCTTCCCCGCATTTTGTCCGTACGATTCTAAAGGCATTTTCGGACCAATTTTCACAGAATTTTGAACAGGCATAGAGTAGCACAAATTTTAAAAATGAACCCAAGCGGAATTTTCGAGTTAACCCTACTTACGTCAAAATTGGGAAAAAATCTGTTAAAAATAAAAATGCCTCTTGCAAATTTTGTTTTAACATTCATCACTGTTAGTCCTTTCTGCGACACCACAATTGATATACAAGTGATATTGGGCTAGGCGTTTTTGAACCCTCCACAGGCTACCAAGCATCGACATTTTGATAAAATGGGCTCTTTTCGTGCACCCACGGTACCCAACGGGTACCTGAGAGAAAAACGTAACTTCATTTACTGGAAATAGAATTCAGCGAGGATAATTTTTGTAAGTAGCAAGGGTATTAAAAAAACTAAGCATTGACCCGTTTTGGACTGAATAAAGAGAGATACCCCGTAAAAGCATAAAAAATCATGTTTTAAGTGAATTTCTCGGAATACCTCTTCTAGATTTTCAAGAGAAATTGGTCATTCGCAGGTCTTGATGTGACATTACAAGTTACATGGACAAAATATTCCGGTAAGCGTTTGTTAACCCTCCAAACGTTGCTATACGTCTAACGTTTCGTAAAACGTGCCGTTTGTGGACACCAGCAGTACCCATTTGGTATGTCACAGCTAAACATATCTTGTCTTACCAGACGCAGAATTCATGTGGGATTATTTTTGTTAGCAGCAAGGATATTCAAAAAGCAACCCTTAACCCATTTCATGCTGGTTAAAGAGAAATACCACTTAAAAGCTTGAAATTCACATTTTCCGTGGATTTGTCCAAACTCCTCTTGAAGATTCTCCAGAAATATTGGCCATGGACAGGTCTTGGTGTGGCATTACCTGTCGCTAGGACAAACCTATCCGGTAAGGTTTTTTATCCCTCCGTAGGCTGCCAAACGTCAAAACGTTGTTAAATTGAGCTGTTTTCAGGCACCCACAACACCCATCGGGTATGCGACTGAAAAACATACCGTCTCTTATCGGGAGCGGAATGCATTAGAGTCAATTTTACAAGAGTTAAATCATTTTGGGCAGGGTATACACAGAACGAATGATTTAGCCCTTTACCTAACATGAAAAGCAGACGACACTTGAAAACAAAATTCTTGAATAACTATTTTTTTCATTTTTTGTCCCAAAAATATAGGTTATGACCCCTCATTGGAACGTGCTCGCCGAGCTCGTTCCAAAGAGGGGTCATAATTTTGAAACAAAAATGAAAAAAATAATGAAAATTAATTAGCGATTTTTGTGAATAGCGCTGGCCGGTTTTGGTCGTTTCGTAGGATAAAGGGTTAATCAATATGGCACGATCTGCCAGAGCGAAGGATAGAACGAGAAGTCACATATGTGCGGTACAGATGTTTATTTTCCACATGGTTTAGTGTTGCTGTGGATGGGGATTTCAAAGAACAGGCATGTAATAAAAAATAAATACACCCATTGATATCTCAAAAATCCACGTTTTCTGTGTATTTCTCCAAATGACTCGTGCAGATTTGCAAGAGAAAATGGTATTGACAGGTCCTGGTTCGACAATGGATGCTGCTTGGAAGAACTATTCCGACAAGTGTTCGTTAACCCTCTCCAGGCTTCCAAACATCGAAAGTTTGATAAAAATGTGCTGTTTTCAAGTAGCCGCCTCACCCAATGGATATGCGGCAGACATACATAACGTCTTTTGCCAGATGCGGAATTCATGTCAGATCAATTTTGTAAGTAATAAGAGCATTAGAGAAACCAAGATTTAACACTGTTTTTGGAAGTAAAGAGAGAGGGACCACTTAAAGGCCTAAAATTCACGTTTTCGGTGAGTTTCCCCAAAGGCCTCTCGCAGACTTTCAAGAAAATATGTTCGTTTGCAGATCTTGGGTAGGCAATATATACTATTCTACAAAAGTAGGGGATATTTGATAAAAGTGAGATATGTGAAGAAATATATTTATATTTTCATCAAAAAGACTGTTGAAGCATTGCACTGTGGCATCTGGTGAATGATTTCAGCGATAGTTGGGTATCTGACAAGCACACATTCCACGCACGGAGAAGACATGGACGGTCAGTCAGAGAATTTACCACATTCAGTCCAAGACTTCAATACCTTGTAAATCCTCCTCGGTTCGCGAGACAAGCGCGCATCCGACGTAGCATACTCCTTACCAAACGACCAATATCAGGTTCACTGATGTTATTCCATTCTTCCTGCAGTGCAGCGGCGAGTTCCTGAACTTTGGTAGGGGGCTGTTGGAGTTGTCGTAGGCGCCTTCCAAGCATATCCCAGACGTGCTCGATTGGTGAAATGTCTGGACTTAGTGCTGACCAAGGCAGTGTAGTGATGTTCTGCTCCCGGAGGAACTCTGTAGCGACACGGGTCTTGTGTGCTCTTGCATTGTCATCTTGGAAAATGAATCGACGGTCGTTATGTCGCGGAAATGGCACCACATGAGCTGCTAACATGTTGTCACGGTAGTACTGCCCTGTGGCACGCCCTTGGATGTCAAGTAATGCTGTTATGCTTGTCATGGTTATGCCTTCTCACACCATAACCAATCCACTACCAACACGATCGTGCTGCCTAACGGTCGCGTCATGAATCTCTGTTTCGCATGTCGTGGAAGTCGAGAGTGAATCTCGATTCATGGGAAACCTTGAAGTTGCTCCACCAACGATTGTCCCAGCGCTGTCGTGCTTCACACCAATTACGCCTTGCTGCGACTTGACGTTCAGTCAAACGTGAAATTATTAGAAGTCGTCGAGCGTATAAATTCCAACTGTGTAGGCAATTTCGGATAGTCTGACTACTGACTCCCACATCTGTCGCTCGGTGCAGCATCTGTCCAATTTCTGAGGCACTTTGATGGCGGTTACGTAATACTGTAGTTCGGATGAAAAAATTCTGGTTAGCAGTTGTCGCTCTTGGACGACCTGACCGACATCTTTCATCAACATTGCCTGCCTGACGGTAGTGTAACCAGAACCTGCTAATCACCGATTGAGTAACGTTGAGAATTTGAGCCACTGCAGTCTGTCTGTTGCCAGCTTCCAACATACCAACGGCACGTAAACGTTCGTCACGTGTCAGTCTTCGCATATCTCAAAAGCTACGTTTCGACCAGAAACTATTGATGAACGAGCTTATACCAAAAAAGAACGATGAGACCTCCCAAAAAGCCCGTCCAGTACAAATGAAAATTTCAAAACGTGCCCCACAGTCATTAACGCGGCGCTCGTGCGAAAAACTCGTACGAAGGTTTCGTGAGCCGGTGACATTCCTGATCCACACTTAACTTGGTAACATATTGGTATGTCCAATCACGCGTATCCAATACCATTTTCCGAAAATATCAACATCTGTTTGGATATCCCCTACTTTTGTTTGAATAGTATATTATGGATGGACGTAATATTACGGTAAGCATTTGTTTACCCACCACAGACTACCTAACGTCAAAAGTTTAATAAAATTGCCTATTTCCGGGTACCCACAGCACACAAAGACTGTGTGACAGATAGACATAACTTCTTTTATCATATGACTCGTCCGTTTTGTTCACTTTAAAACATTTGATATATTGGTTTCATATTAATCAGTGATAAATAAAGCCTTCCGTCAATTTCATTGGTCAATTTCAAAACTAGACAATTTGATTGGCTGAACAAAATAAAACTGGGCCACATTTTCATAATTTGCATAATTAGAGTAGAGAGCTTTCATTTGTCAATTTCAAAACTGGACAATTTGATTGGCTAAACAAAATACAAATGGGTGATATTTGCATTATTTCAGTAGGGAGAATTTACGTTATCTGTCTTACTTAGGGTGGGTTATATTGTATTAATCTTTTACCTACAAGAAAAACGCCATTCATTTTTTTTATATTTTCACTTTTTGCTTCCAAAACATAGGTTATGACCCCTCATTGGAATGAGCTCGGCGAGCTCGTTCCAATGAGGTGTCATAACCTATGTTTTGGAAGCAAAAAATGAAAATTTTTAGTTATACGAGGATGTTTTTTCCAAGTGCCTTCTGCAACTCAAGTTAAGTGATGGGTTAAAAAGTCATACTAAGTGGCTAATTTGTGCGTGCGTGTGTGTGTGTGTGTGTGTGTGTGTGTGTTTGTATGTCATATGATAAATAGAATATGAAATGAGTGTTTTTCTCATATAATATTTATGAAACTCGTCCGAATTTTCCGTTTGGGCTCGCCAGAGGCTCGACAAAACGGAAAATTCTTAGACTCGTTTCATAAATATTATGAGAAAAACACTCATTTGAAATCAGGCATGGGATTAATGGGGGATCAATTTTGAAAGTAGTATTATTATTGAAAAAACAAAGCCCTAACCCGGTTTGAGAGATTAAAGAGAGACAGTCCTCAAGAAGTTAAAATTCATATTTTCTGTGGATTTTGACAAAAGGTTTTTACAGATTTTCAAGGACTCTTGAGAAGAATTGTGACGCCAAACTCTCATTAACCCCCCAGAAGCTGCGAAACATCCAAACTTTTGATAAACTTGATATAAAATAAAATGGACTGTTTCAAATAGCCACAACACTCAATGGGTATGTGAGTAGTATGTCTCGTATGTTTGGGGCCTCATTTGGGGGATCCCATCGGGGGATCTCGGAAGTGACGTCATGTCACGTGACCTAGTGGCGCCATGTTGTGTTGTCATGGTAACCCGCGTGAGCGGCCATGTTGTGACGTCATCTCCATAGTGATACGTGGTGTTAGTGCGCATGCGCAGCGCATGTTGTTAGGGTGATACGTGTTTCTGTCGTCCATTTTGTATACTGGAGGCCGCCATCTTGGTTTCTATGGTAGCCCGTGATTGCTATGTTACCCAATTTTTCTGCAATGGGACGGGGTATGTTCAAAGGGTATGTTCCAATGTAGAGGAGTAAATCTAATTACCACAAACAACCCGACAATCCTTCCAAATCACCAAAATCCACCCCAACTTTTACTAATTCGAATTCTTTCAGAATTCTCTGCTTCTATCTATATATGCAATAGTTTACGTCTACCTGACCACGTTCCTTTGTCCTGGAGTATACTCCAGTAGCGTATAAGATCCTATTATTTGAAACAGTTTATCTTATTATTACTATATTTAGCAATTTCTGGTCTATTCTTGTTAGTTCTGACCCTATTCCAAGTACTCTTGTTGTTTCATGTATCTAAATTATAATTAACCAATCAGATTGCTTGATTTCTCATAATCTGTATACAGAGTTATCTCCCTTCTGTATAATAAAAGACTATATCCAATGGCCATATCCCATGGAATCCCTTTTTTGAAAACACCTGTGGCTATGGAATCCCTTTTTGTCATATGTGCTTATGTGAAAAAGCACAATGTGACACAATGTGCCCTAGCACAAAGGCACATGCTTTATGTGCCGATATGTGCTTATGTGAAAAGGCACAATGTGACACAATGTGCCCTATCACATAGGCACATACGGGTATTTGAGGATACCTATGGCCTGGTATTGTATTATTTGAGGATACCTATCGAGGATACCTACTGGAGAATCCCTTTTTGTCATATGTGCTTATGTGAAAAGTCACAATGTGACACAATATGCCCTATCACATAGACACATACGGGTATTTGAGGATACCTATGGCCTGGTGTTGTATTATTTGAGGATACCTATCGAGGATACCTACTGGAGAATCCCTTTTTGTCATATGTGCTTATGTGAAAAGTCACAATGTGACACAATATGCCCTATTACATAGACACATACGGGTATTTGAGGATACCTATGGCCTGGTATTGTATTATTTGAGGAGACCTATCGAGGATACCTACTGGAGAATCCCTTTTTGTCATATGTGCTTATGTGAAAAGTCACAATGTGACACAATATGCCCTATCACATAGACACATACGGGTATTTGAGGATACCTATGGCCTGGTATTGTATTATTTGAGGAGACCTATCGGGGATACCTACTGGAGAATCCCTTTTTGTCATATGTGCTTATGTGAAAAGTCACAATGTGACACAATATGCCCTATCACATAGACACATACGGATATTTGAGGATACCTATGGCCTGGTATTGTATTATTTGAGGATACCTATTGAGGATACCTATCGAGGATACCTTTTGGAGAATCCCTTTTTTGTCGCATTAGGCTATGTAAAAGCCCTCAATGGGTCTAATGTGGTCTTACCAACCGCTTCCATCTTGTCGCCAAAGCTCCAAGGCCATTACAGGGCTATGGACTATCTGTCCTATCATTAGCTTCTACAACAGTCTTGTTCCATTGCGGCCTTGTACCAGTACTATTGGCTTCTGTTATTCTGCCCCATATCTCATCCATTACTTCCTAGCTATACATATCTCAGTCTGGACTATAACATTGATCAAGGTTGAATCAGATTTCCCCGTATACATATAAGGCATTCCGTTATTGAGATTCCTAACCGAGTCCGTAAAATTTGGATTCCGTGTTTTAACAGCGTTTGTTAATCCTTATCAGGCTACCAAACATCGAAATGTTGATGAAATGCGCTGTTTTGTGACATCCACAGCACCCAGTGGGTGCCTGAGAGATAATCATAACTTTCTTTATTGGATGTAGTATTCATCGAGGATCATTCTTGTATGTGGTAAGTGTATTCAAAAAAGAAGCGTTAACCCGTTTTGGGTTGGCTAAAGGGACCTCTAAAAGCTTAACAGTTTATGTAATCCGTGGATTTCTTAAACACCGCGTTTAGAAAAACTGGTCATTCGCAGATCTTGATGTGACATTACAAATTGGGTAGACAAAATATTCCGGTGAGCACTTGTCAATCCTCTACAGGCTGCTAAACGTCAAAATTTTGATAAAATGGGCTATTTCGGACACCAACATAACTCAGTGGGTATGTCACAGATAAACATAACTTCTTTTATCGGACGCAGGATTTATTTTGAATAATTTTTGTAAGTTGTAAGTGTATCAAAAAACAAGTCTAAACCCATTTGGGGCTGGTTAAAGGGAGAAACCCTATAAAAGCTTAAAATTCCCGTCTTCGGTGGATGTTTCCAAACGTTTCTGGTAGATTCTCAAGAAGAATTCACCATTCGCAGGTCTTGGTGTGACATTACAAGTTGCATGGATAAAATATTTCGGTAGCCGTTTTTTCTTTTCTTTTAACCCCCCCCCCCCTCCCCCACCACTAATGTTTCTATTAAGAACTATTCCAGCAAGTGTTCGTAACCCCCCCCCCCCCAACCCCCACCCCAGACTGCCAAATTTCGGAATTCTGATAAAGCGTGTTTTTTTCGAAGTAATCGCGAAACCCTTGGGATATGCGGGAAACAAACATAACTTCTTTTATCACATGCAGAATTGATGGCGGATCAATTTTGTAAGTAGTATGAGCATTATAAAAACAGGATTTAATCCTATTTTGAGGGGAAAAGAGAGAGTAAAGGCTTGGAATTAATGTTTTCTGTGAATTTCTCCAAACCTTCCTTGTAGGCTTTCAAGAAAAAATGGTCATTTTTAGATCTTGGCTAGACAATATATACTGCATAGTGAAAGTATTCCGTTAAGCATTCGTTAGAGGGCTGCACGGTATATCGATAATCCGATACATACCGGTATTCAAACCAGTATTGATTGAATACCGGTGTAATTGCAAAAAATATCGGTTTATCGTCATGTTTTATTTAGCCACAGTTCAATTTTCAAGATGTCCTAAGTTATTTAGCAATAGTCACGAAGGAATAATATTATCCTTGTAAATAACCAATTAGCCGCACCCTACCGGGTAATACACAAATTGTGCAATTGAACAAATATTATTTTTCAAAAACTTTCAACAAAACCATATCATGTGACCCCTCATTGGAACGAGATCGTTCCAATGAGGGGTTACTTGATATGGTTTTGTTGACTAGTTTTTAAAAAAAATCGATTAACTTATATTTAAAAAAATATATTTTGATATCGTCTGCGTCGGGAAAAGAGTCATTCGAACTGTATCATCAAAGCATGCTGATTTGTGAAGGATCGATTATGGTACATGTGTTCAGATATCTGAACAGTCTTTCGATATACCGGAATACCGAGGCATTTTTTTGAATACCGATACCGGTATTCAGTTTCGAATACTGTGCAGCCCTACCTCAACAGACTTCCAAACGCCAAACTTGTAATAGAATTGTCTATTTCCCGGTACCAACAACACACAAAGACTACAGTTAAAATTAGGAGTCCTGTCATGAAATGCGCACAAATAGCACGTCGATCTGAGCGTTAATCTACGCGTTATGACCATAGTAAAGCTATCACATTTTGTACATATGGCTATTGCGGAATAGAAGAAAAAGTTTATCGATCTGTGATCGTCAAGTTTGAGTTTTTCCACGTTGTGATTACTGGCAGTTCTGTGAGGTCCCACCAGCCCGTGACCGTTTGGGATTCCTTCAGACGATATCAGACACAGGCTCCAGATTCTGGGTTCAGTACTTCACGAACTTGTCGTGTATAACACAACGGAGACCAGTTCTAAATTATCTACTATTTTATTTAAACTAATCAAATATAAATCTTCACGAGGAAGTGTCGTTGTCTCTGGCAATAAGTATACAATTTACAAGTAACAAAGTTCGTACCTTAACGCCGTGGCGACATCCGGGTTTCTTCTGGTGGAGTAGTTGAGCATTCGTCAGGAGCCAAGAGGCAACTTGTCTAAGAAGTCAGAAACTGGTGCTTATATACACCAAATTTCTGAGGCAATACTTGAGGTAGTGACGAGCGTCAGCAGTTTCTCCCTGACCTCAGGGGAACTAAGGGAAAGTCTCCTGACGTGGCGGTCGCCATTTTGTAGACTCTTATACTGCCATGCAGACTGTCGGTCAGTCTGCATGCAGTCCATGGAATCTCGGCTCGTAAATAGCATTCCGCCGGGCGCCAGTGGTATCCGGCGGAATGTCCCGGTGACTGATGCAAAAATGCAACTCAGCGTCCCCAGTTTAATGGGGAGTTTCACCAGGTACAAATTATGATTTGTTAGACAGTTCGAACACCAACATTCCACTAATACTACCGAATGTTATTGTCCCATCTGTCAACAAATCCCCAAATTTTACTGCTTGTTGACAATATTGGCTCGCAAAGGTATGCCTGATATTGTCAACAGAACATCTGGCGTGTACCCACAGAGTACGTCTGTACTCTGGTCGCCAGTTTCATACAATTCCATGTAATTTCATTATAGTGTTTAAATCTGTTCCAAAACTATGGAAATCAGCTTAAAAGTTAAATAAACTCGAGTCTATTGAATTCCCCAACAAAGACCCCAAGAGTTCGAGCTCTTACCCGAGCTGACAAGTGTATTTAACCCCTGTGGGCTCACTTCGCAACAATGGCCTGTGCACAAGCAATGTTTCAGCCAATGGACCTCCGGATATACAATTAAGCCTAGATAAGCGCACAGTTCGTGACAGGACTTCTAGGTGTAAGTGTATGTGACAGGTAGACATAACTTCTTTTATCGGACAATTAATGAGAAAGGGGGGAGGGGGTAAATTTTGTAAGTGGTAAGGGTATTCGACAAAGTAAGACTAAACCCTGTTTTGATAGATGAAGAGGAGACAGCCCTAAAGAATTTAAAATTTACTTTCTCTTTGGATTTTTTCAAATGGTTCTTGCAGACTTTCAAGAAGAAATAGACTCTTGAGAAGAATTATTCCGGCAAGCGTTCATTAACTCTCCACAAATTGCCAAACATCAATATTTTAGATAAATTGGACATAAAATAAAATGGGCTGTTTTCAAATAGCCACCGTACTCAGTGGGTAAGAAACATAACTCTTTTTCTCGGGCGTATTTTGCCGGACTTCGATATTGATATTAACCCTCACCACCAAAGTTGATGATCTTAACGTAATTTGTGTTTAGCACATTGAGTCAGTTGAGACTTCTATACTCACCTTTCCAGGGACATCAACAGGGCCGCCGAGAAGGGGGGAGAACCGGGGTAGTAACCCCGGGGCCCGGCGTTATTGGGGGCCCGCCGATTCCTGTAATTTCCTGAAGGCGAGATACTCTTACGTGTGGTCCCTTCACTGCACGTCAAATTTTGATGTGCAGTGAAGGGCCCGAGAGTAAGAGAATCCTGCCTTAACCCTTTACCTAACGCTAGTAGCAGACGACACTCGTAAAAAAATTCTCGTATAACTAAAAATTTTCATTTTTTTGCTTCCAACACATAGGTTATGACCCCTCATTGGAACGAGCGCGATGCGCTCGTTCCAATGAGGGGCCATAACCTATGTTTCGGAAGCAAAAATGAAAATATTTTAAAAATTGAATGGCGATTTTCGTGTATAGCTCTGGCCGGTTTTGGGTCGTTACGTTAGGTAAAGGGTTAAGGCAATTAGAGAAAATCCCCGGTGTTCCAAACTGACACTGTTTGTGTGCATTCACAAAAGCGCAATCTCGATACATTGCTAGCTTTACGCAGTTACAAACTTGGAACCTTATATATCAACAGTTTAGTTCTGCACAATATAGAACTAGTGGGTCTTACTATAAAGAATAAATGTATTTCAACCAAGAATTACTAGTTCTGTAGTTGCGTAGAACTAAATGTTAAGAAGAGGGCTGTGTCGCGAATGGAGCTCTGTCTGCACTTGACCAACGGGGGGGGGGGGGGGGGGGGGGGGGGTTTGGAGGGGGGTTGGGGGGGGGGGGTTGGTGGTGGTTTACAACAAGAAAGTTTCCAGATTCAATTCAAGATTTTGGAATCCGCGCAATCCCCCCACTCCCCCTCCGCCCCCCCCAAACCCTGCCAGAGCTCGTGCCCTGTGCACCTGCGGCCTTCGGCATCTACTCGCCCATGTTGCCTAGGGGGCCCGGAATATTCCCTCTCCCGGGGCCCGGATTTTCTCTCGACGGCCCTGGACATCAATAAAGGTACTCTAGTGCACAGTTAAAAAAAAATTCTTCAGATACTCTGGGGCATAAAAAAGCATTGAATCTCGTCCGGAAAACCTGTGATTCCCCATAATCATTAACCCTTTACCTAACGCCCGCATTTACCAGAGTAATTTACAAATTCAGCAGTTGGACGGAAGAAATTTTTCAAAATATTTCAACAAAACCATATGATGTGACCCACCATTGGAATGGTTATACATGCCCAATTTCGGCTTCATAGCGACCATACATCCTGAAACATCGTCGATAAAACGGCTATGGACTATTAGCTCATCAACTGAGATATGCTAATAAATTCCCCCTTCCCACCTGTTAATTTTGGTGTATGGCGACCACGAGTATCGAAATAGCGAAAGCGGCGAAACAAAAGTTGCCATCATAATGTCTCAAATCTGTCACCTTTGATAGGCTGGTAAATAAGAATAGATAAATTCTATCCGAGAAGTTGTACAGCGAGCTCTCAAGCCACTGGTCTAATTCTGTTAGGAATTCCGAGCTGTTATGGACTAAACACTGTCTTTTCCGACACAGTCATAGGTTTCTGCTTTTAACATCTTGATGTTTTCTAGATAAATTAAATACTTATCGATTGGAATATCTATATCTGGAGTACAAAAGAATAACGTGTGGGCAAAGGGGCACCTCAATGTATAAATGACCGGCTGCGAGAAAACTCATTGAAAAGTGGGTAAACAAACAGGCCATAACAGGTCGAATTCCGAAAAGAACCTTAATGGTACCTGAGAACTTGGTTCGACGAGTGAATTGGGTACCTTTTTGACATTTGCACCTATCACGAAATATCAAGAAATGCAAAACAAAAAAGACAAGAAATGTAGGTTGGCATCAACTCAAATGGGTATCCGTTGCCTGGATAGTGAACTCTGATTAATGAAGCCTTTCCGATGACTTTTGGTGAATGAGCTTTTTTAAATATTCTGATCCCAATTCGATTGCGACTGGTCGAACATCCCCAAAGTATCATACAAATACGAACTGTTTGACATCATAGTATCATAGTATCTAAAGTTGAAAACCTGAGATCTAGGCGTGGTACCTTTCGCATGTTTCACCTCCCATTTGCCGAGGACCCGGCCTGGGCCCCGGGGGTGACGTCTTGTCACGTGGCCAGCTGCGTCAGGTTGTATTGTCATGTTTGCCCGCGCGAGCGGCCATGTTGTGACGTAATTACCATCCTGATATGTGGTGTTAGTGCGCAACCACAACACATGTTGTTAGTGTGATTTACGCGTTTCCGTTGTCCATTTTGTATATTGGAGGCCGCCATCTTAGCTTCTATGGCAGCAAGTGGTTGGTATGTGACCCAAACCCTTCAATAGGACAGGGGTATGTTCGGAAGGTTTGTTCATTTGAATAGGAATAAATCTAATTTCCACAACCTCACGTCAGTACTTCCAAATCACCAAAATCAACCCAAAACTACCGAAACGGACTCGGATTTCTCCATTTGGGCTTATATCAGTAGCACGAAGTGCTAGAAGATGCGTTTCGTTGTATTAGAGTCAATCTAATTACCCAAATAGACCCGACAATTTACCCCAAATCACCAAAAAACATCCAAAACTACCGAAACGGACTTGGCGAAGCCCCATTTTGGGTTTATATGAGGAACACGTAGTGCTTATATGATGCGTCCTGTTAACTCTTTACCCAACGCAGACGATTTAGAAATTTATTATTTTAAATATTTTTTAAATTTTTTCAAAAAAATTCAACAAAACCATATCATGTAACTTGATATGGTTTTGTTGAAAGTTTTCGAAAAATAATATTTTTTCAGCTGCTAAATTTGCATATTACGCTGGCGGATGCGAGCGATTCGTTGGGTAAAGGGTTAAACTGGAGTACTGGCTCGAATTTTCCCAAATCCTCGGTTTCTACCTGTTATTCCGATTCATTCAAAATCCTCTGCTTCTACCTATAAGCTATGCTATAATTTCTGTCTGTTCAACCCTATTCGTGTTTTCTGGAGTACTGACTCGGATTCGTCCCATTGTTTCTGCTTATTTTCTTATTTCTATTGCTTGGATTCCGTCTTCCTCCAAGTAACGAATATAGACTCTTTCCAGTTGATGACACTGAACTGGCGTGGATGATACCACCTGGGCTCAAAGGGTTAAATAGTCATCCCTTATTTTTACATACAATCAGATGGATTGTTTCAGTTGTCGAAAAAAACTCAAATGTCATCAAGCAAATGAGCTACAGAGTCTTTCTCGAAAGAGTGACTCCAAATTCTGCTCTTCGACTCATCTCTGAAAATAGGGATTCTATTACCACGGACGTGTCCCAAAAAGGGATTTTATAGGGATTTCCAAAAAGGGATTCCATAAGTGGGATTTCATAAGTCTTACCATCGGCTTCAACCACGTCTTCAACTGTCTGTCATTTGATTAGCCTCCATTGTATTCACCTTTAGTATGGCGTTCTACCAACCGTGCAGTCTTTCACCATTTAGGCCTTGTACCATTACGATAGGCTAACACTATTTTGTTCCTGGTCTCAACTAGGGCTGCCCGGTATATCGATAAACCGATATATACCGGTATTCAAACCAATATCGATTGAATACCGGGGTAATTACAAAAATATCGGTTTATCGTCATTATTTATTTAGCCTCAATTTAATTTTCAAGATGTCTTGAGTTTTTTAACTGAAGCTCCGAATGAATAATATTATCCCTTTATCCAAGGAATCGTCTGCTTGAGCCCTCGTAATACACAAATTCAAAAGTTTCAACAAAACTATATCATGTGACCCCTCATTGGAACGAGCTCGTTGAGCTCGTTCCAATGAGGGGGTCACATGATATAGTTTTGTTGAAATCTTTGGTTAAAATGATAAACTAATTTTAAAAATAATAAATTTTGATATCGTCTGCGTTGGGTAAAGGTTTTTCGACCTGCATCATCAAGGCGTGCTAATTCGTTCCGACTGATGCCTTGACTCGAGTCTCGATTGTGGAACTTGTGTTCATATATCTGAACAGTTTTCGATATACCGGTATACCGCGGTATTTTTTTTGAATACCGATACCGGTATTCAGTTTTGAATATCGTGCAGCCCTAGTCTCAACCACTAGTAACTCGGGGTACCACCACGGCTCGTAGTACAACAATGCTGCTACGGTCCAAGTTCACATCATTATCATTCTACTACTGCTTGCTTGAACTACTTTTTTATATCTATTCCAAGTTCCCCTAATAAGCTGTCAGTCTATTACTGAAAGGCCATTGCTCGAACGACTCGAATCCTATCGTGCAAATGAGCTCTCTCGAGCAATTGATTAAACGAGTGACTCCACATACTGCTCTACGACTCATCTCGAAAAAAGGGATTCTATAGGGACTCTGTAAAAGGGATTCGATAAGTGGGATTTCGTAAATGGGATTCCAAGGCCATACACAGCTCTTTATAGTAGGACTGTCACGATTAATCGATTAGTCGATTGTTGATCGGTCACAGCGAAATCGATTAGTATTTTTCGTTGTCGAATAATCGGTAAATTTTATCCCGCTTTAGACGTTTAATAATTAAAAGAAAATTTTATGAAAAAACTATTGTTTCTAAAGGTAAAGAGTTAAGAACATCGAAGTTAAACCCCAAGAAGCCGTTGGAAGCATTTGTCTGTCATGTGCATTCATCAAAGCTTTGATGTTCTGAACTTTTGAACCGTCAGTGTAATAATCAAGACCGGTCGGCAGTTGCGAAGTTCGCAACTGCCGACCGGTCTTGATTATTACACTGGAGGTTCAAAAGTTCAGAACATCAAAGCTTTGAACGTACCTAAAAGAGGATCGTCTTCGTTGTTTACCGGAGGTAGGTCAACTGACTTGAACTTCATTTTTTTATCGACGTCAGAGAGAGGGAAAGGGGGTCATCTAGGTACGATTAATCGATTATGATCGATTATTTGCGACGATTAATCGACTCCTAAATTAAAAAATCGTGACAGCCCTACTTTAGAGTCTTACCATCGGCTTCGATATAGTCTTCAATTATCCGTCCTATGATTTGTCTCTTTTGTAGTCACCCAATGCTATAGTATTCTATCACTCTACAGCATTGTACCATTACTATTGACTTGTAGCACGCCTTCATACTTCCAAGACATAGACCTAGTGCAAGCTAGGGTACCTTACATATAATAAACTGCATATTGATCGTTGATGTGTTAGTACATATTGTGTCACAATATGTTTACCTTACAGGTAGCACGTAGGCACATCGTGGATGTCTCTATATGTATCTGTATGCTATTATAATATTAGAACGTTTCTTTTCATGTTCTATCGAGCGATAGTACCTGAGTTTGTGTGATTTCTGAAATAAAACCTGAAGTTCTATCGGTCGATAGTACACAAACTCAGGTACTATCGACCGATAGAACATGAAAAGGAACGTTCTAATTATTTTATTATGCCGAACAAAAAATAGCTTTCATTGTTAAGCGTTAACTGCAACATGCCATCAATCTTGTAATAACAATGTAGTCGAATCCAAAAACATGACGTCATTTCGAACGAATGACGCCTCTTTAGGTGTTCCCAGATCAACAAATTCGAAAATGACTTGTCACAAGTGCCGTCGCTTTTGGAGTTTCTATATCACCAAATACCAGTGTTTACAACTGCATCATGCTGCTCATATTATAATTCATTATTAATGCTTGTGTGATAAGTGGTACAACTTAATGGAATATAAATTCATGTTTCTTGGGCGACGACAGTTGTTAGAATTAAGGGGAGTGAAACAATTTATTTTGAACTTGAGGCGGAGGCTCAGTGAGGTCGAGGAGTACTAAACTTGTGGAAATATAATTGATTGAAGTCATAACTCATATTCAGGATTCACTGAAGTGGTGAACAACACGTGAGTTTTTAATATTTCTCATTCTTTTGAATTCATTGTTTGCAGTTAAAATTGAAAACACACCCACTGAAGATGACATATTTGTTGGTAAGTTTGTGTCTATCGGTGACGAGAAACGTTAAACGGGCACGGCGCCAGCGTTTGGTGTTGAGAAATTCCAGTCAGAGCGTGCGTAATCGACGCTAATCAATGGAAGTGGAGCTTACATTTTCTTTGTTCTCTTGTCTCCAGGGAAGAACGTTCCAATAGTACCCGTGTTTTGCCCCAAAACTCCAGTACTATGACTATTAGAAGGTGTCAAATTAACCAATCACAAACGTGAGGCATAATAATGCACAATGTGACACACTGTGCCCTAGCACATACGATGGAAAATTGATTTTAGAAGTATAGTCGATTACCAGAAAGGGATTCCACGGAACGTGGGTCAGTTGGTTGATGGAATGTGTGCTAGTGCACAATGTATCACAATCTGCACACATTACAGGTTGCACAAAGGCACACCTTGGATGAGACGATATGCGCTTATGTTCCATGGCACAATGAGCGCACATCACATGCAGGACATAGGAACATACGACGAAAAAGGGATTCCGTGACCACAGACATATCCTAAAAAGGAATTCCGTAAGTGGGATTCCTGTCCGACTCAGTTAACCCTTTGATACGTTTGTACGTCTTATGACGTACGAAATCAAACAGCCCGTTGGTACTTTGTGGTCATCCGTTTTGTTATTATTTTTCGATTTTTTATAGTTTTGACCTCAATTCAGTGACAACCGTTGAGCCAAATGTTATCGCAGCTTAAATACTAATATAATCCTGCTGTCAAGACTTCTTAACTGGTTGAGTGCTAGAAGCCACTATCAGGGCTTTCAAAAAATGAGGATACCAGAGCAAAAGCCAACACTTTCCTTGCTTATATTTCATATTCAGTCAAACACAAATAATATTTTGTTTATATAAATTTGTTTTACTACCAATTATTGGAGAGTGCCTGTGGGCACTCTCCAACAATTTGTAATAAAACAAGTTTTGAATAACAAATTCAGACCACCAAAAATAATCTAGCCCTCAGCCAGATAATCACTCATGTGAAAAATATTTTGTTATTTATACTTTCCGACGTTTGATGTCGCATTTTGAAAAACGTTGAAGAAACTGAATTCCCAGTAACGTTTGAACGTCAGGATAATTAAAGTCTCAAAGGGTTAAATGGGATTCCGTGATTTTATCAAGAATCTGATCTGCAACCTATGTTATATTTAATTACAGAACAGTCGACGTGAAATGGTCAAACTCCACTCGTGGGCAGTGATGTCCAGGAATGAGTTTACCAGGTAATACCCGGTGCTTCAGTAATTAAATTTTCAATGATAATAATTAGTGTACGGAATCTAATATTATTGCGTCCCTGGAAATATTATCCTTCTGTGGAAAGTGACAGTCCGCGGCGGTCGTACTGTAACAGGGATATGATCAACGTACGGCATTCCAAATATAATCTGATTATTTAATCTAATATGAAAATACGTGACACGTAATGGTGCACACCCAATATTGTTAATTTCGGTAAATATTGCAGGCCCTAAGCAAGATTTTTCAGGAAAGAGATGGTATATTTCGCAGAAATAGCAGCAGTTATGTGAAATATAACAATTTGCCAAAACGTGTTGTACAGCGACATGCAATAAACACAGAACCACACATGTATGTCCATATGTTAATGTGGCGACAAATATGGGAATCGAGGAAATTTGGAAAGATTGCGGAGGGATCAAACTTGAGACAAGCTATTGTAAAACAAACCTTCATTTTTTAAACTGACAAAAGATCATAATTCACTGGCAAATTGGTTCATTAGAGTTTAACAACACTTTCAAAAACCAAGACTATATTATGAGCTGGATTGTATGTCAATTTCAATAACTAAGGTTATTATATCACGTTGTTAGTTCCCAAGATCCTTCCCATCCTTCAATACCTAGACGAGCAAAAGATTCGTACGTGAAGTCACTCGTTCAGGCAATTACTCATTTGTTCGATTCTGGTCGTTCGAGCAATCTGAGATGGTTAGCAAGCCTGTACTAGTGCTAGTAATGGTACAAGGCTGCAAGAGTGGAAGAAGACTACAGGTTTTGGTGACTACTGTAAAAGATAATCATAAGGCAGACGATGGCAATATTGGGAAAATCAGTAATAGTGGTGTTGGAGATATGAAGATCATGGAGAGGTCTAGAACTGGGCAGATGCTATGAGCTAAATTATCATCAGGTATATATAGTACTACATCATCATGTCATAGGTATCCTCCTATACCCCGATCAGCATTAAGAGTCGTAAAAGAAATTGCTCTTTCGATACTCATTTGCTCAATGGGATTTGAGTCATTCGAGCAATGACTTTTTCAGTAATTGCTCAAAAGCTTATTCGCTCGATAAGATTCGAGTCGTTCGGATATTACCTATCCCTGCTTGATTGTATTTTGGGTTTGAGGATCATAGAGGACTTCGCTATACACAGGGAAGGCAAAAACTGAGACGTCCAAGACAAAATAGACTGTTGGGATAGGCAGAAATGGGGCCAGTAAAAGGGAAAACGGGCCAGGAAATAGAAGGATAAACCACTGAATATATCGGGATAGATAAAATACCGAGACTTTGGTGCACATTCGAAACAATAAAGTTACTTTTATACAAAGGAATGCGTCTGTTGGGCAAAAAGAAGAATTCTAGGGGACAACAGATAGAAACCTAATATTTAGTGAGAAATCCGCACTAGTAAAAGAACTGTTGGATTTATCTGGGTAATTTTACAAAGTATTCGAACAAATACAATTACTCATACCAGGAAACGCACATTAAAGCGCTGCATGCTACTCTTTTAAGTCCAAAATTGAGGAGGAATCCGTGCCAAATAAAGTTGTTTTGATGGTTTAGAGGGTTTGTCTGGATGTTCGTGGTAATTCGATTTATTCTAGTTCACGTAAAATTTATCCACATGAGACATCTCATCATTCATTTAGCACTACGTGCTACTATTATAGGCCCTAGATGGGGGTTTGGTAGTTTGGGTAGTTTTGGATTATTTAGAGGGATTGTCAGGTTGTTTGTTGTAATTAAATTTACTCCTATTTAAGCGAACACACCCTCCGAACACACCCCTTTCCTATTAGAAGGTTTGGGGTCACATAGCAACCATGTGCTACCATAGAAACCAAGATGGCGGACTCAGATATACAAAATGGACGACATACACTCGTCTCCCCTCGACAAAACGCGCGGTGCATTAACACTAGGACCCGTATCACTATGGGGATGTTGTCACAAGATGGCACTCACGCGGGCTACCACTGACAACCAAAAATGAAGTAACTGAGCCATGTGGGTCGATCGTGTACATGATTTACTACTAACATCAAGCCGAGAGATACACGGTTCGATCCCCAGCAGGGGTAACTGCGTTGTGTCATTGGGCAAGGCACTTAATCACGATTGCCCAAGTGGGGGCACAGTGGCGCAGTTATGGGGCACACCCCCCCAAAAAAAAAAAAAAAATCCGATTGGATTTATTACGTTCAAGGTCACTGTCATCTTGACCTTTGACCTAGAGAGTCCAAGATAAATAGGGGTCTTCCACTCACCTAGGCCAACCTACCTATGAAGTTTCAAGAATGTGGGTTCAAGTGTAGTCAAGTTATCATCCAGAAACCAATTGTTTACAATTTACTATGTTGAAGGTCACTGTGACCTTGACCTTTCACCCAGCGAGTCCGAAATAAATACGGTTCTTCCTCTCACCGATGCCAACCTTCCTATGAAGTTTCATGAATGTGAGTTTAATCATAGACAAGTTATCATTCGGAAACCAATTGTTTACAATTTACTATGTTCATAGTCACTGTGACCTTGACCTTTGACCAAGCAAGTCCAAAATAAATAGGATTCCTCCACTCACCGATGCCAACCTACCGATGGAGCTTCATGAATGTGGGTCGAACCATTATCAAGTTATCATCCGGAAACCAATTGTTCGCGCCCGCCCGCCATTCACCAAACTATATCGTCGCCTGAGTGCTAGAATGTCCTATGTCCCCTATGGGACATAGGACATTCTAGCACTCAGGCGACGATATGTCGAGCCTGACTTCGTCACAACTTGACTGAACAAGAGGTCCCAAGGGGCCTTAATCGCTCACCTGCCAACGTGGTTCAAAGAAGTATTTGGGGTCACATCCAGTTATACATGGTTCATCAACACTACAAAGGAATGAAGGCATGAAAGGCAAATTTAATGGAAAAACACTAAGGAATCGATTTGAACAAACCCGAACCTATCATGCTCCCCATGCCATCCCCACCCCTGCCCGTAGAGAGCCTAAATAATAAGCCAGGGACACAAATTTAACAAACTTGAACCTGATCCCCCTTGAGATGAAGGAGGTTTTTAAAGAAATGTCCTCACATTACATTAAGTTAATCTTTGGGCCCCAATAGAGAGCCCAAATACTAACTGAGGCACCCGATTTGTACGAACTTGAATCTGACCCTCTTAGAGATGTTGTATACCAAATACGGAAGCATTCATACCAAATATGAAAGATTTTTAAAGAAATTTCCTCATATTTCACAAAGTTAAAATTTAACCCATGGACTCGATTTGAACAAACTTGAATCTGACTGCCCCCCCCCCCCCACCCCCTCCCCCACCCCTAGAGATGTTATATACCAAATATCAAAATATTCTAAATGATGATTCTGGAGTACAAGATTTTTTTAATTTTAAAAAAAAAAAGTATGGGTACTATCAGAGTAATGCCCCTTGTGGTGCCCCTTGTGAGCGCGGCAAGGTTATTTGTACAAATTTGAATTGACATATAAGAAACATACACACCAAATTTGGCCCAGTAGTTTGGAAGGAGAAGTCGATAATGTAAAGTTCACGATTACGGGAAGTTTGAAAGAACGTCACGGAGAGGAAGCAACGGATGGACGACGACGGACGGCAAGTGATAAGTTAAGCTCCCTTCAGTGAGCTAAAATTCATCCATACGCCCCCCCCCCCCCCCCCACCCCTCCAATTTGACCCATGTAGGGAACATTAGGCAAGAAATTTTATTATGGAGATATTTATACTTGCAGGATGTATAGGGGGTGGGGGGTAATAGCAGATTTATGTGTGATATCCGACCTCTCTCAATTTAATGACACTAATGTTGTCAGTTATTTGTCAGACTCGAGAAAAAAACGCCGCCGGTGTTCCGTCGCCGGATTTACGAAATAACCTCGCCGTTATTTGGTAATTTATCCGTTTCTTCTGGTCCGGATTCGCTATTTAAAATTGATGAATCTCTTAGGGCGATAGGAAAACGAAGGAATCGTTAACAAAAGTAAGACGTTAATATTATTTGATACGCAATTGCTGCCAGTTTAAAAAGCATATTTGTCTTTATTTTGTGTGATATCATTAGGCATACTTATTTAATTCTATTCAATTAGTTTCCTATTTTTAATCGAATTTTTCAACAACAAAAAACCTTGACTATTGGTATGGCGAGGGCCGGTCGCCGGGCAAGCGGCCTTTCTTGTTAAAAAACTTAGTTATTTCTGGACCGGTTTTGATATTTGGTATGTAGCTTGATATGCACGTGCAACACCCGATGACGCAAAGTTGGGCGTGTCAGCGCTTTTTCTCAAGAGTTATGGCCCTTTGTTAAAATCTACTAATTTTGAGCTTGATAGCGCGATACAAACGTCAACCGATTTGACAGATATTTGGCACATGGGTTTCAAGGAACAATGTCTTGGTCGAGTTCGAAAATCTATGCGGACCATTTCATAGAGTTGTTGTGTTGACGTTTGTTTCGTGATTGATCATAATACAATGATTCATAAGGATTATTATTGTCCTCACACAAGGTGAAGGGGAAATAAATTTGAAAAAAGAGTTTCAATGTGGCCTAATTATTGATGCCATTCACACGTCCACATAGGCTATCCTTAAATAAACTGGTTTTGCATCCATTGCACCCCCCCCCCCTTCCCTCCCCACCCCACGTAGCACATGATGTCAAATTTCCTTCCACATACTGATGTGGTAAAAAATAGCCCTCAATGAATGTGACCCCCCCCCCTTACTCCTTTTCGTCAACAACTATGATAAAAGTCATAAATTAATTGATGTTGACACAAAACAAACATCTTGCGACAAAACTATTACAAATGGGAAATTTATACTGATGTGGTAAAAATTAAAAAAAAAATAGCCCTCAATGAATATGCCCCCCCCCCCCCCCCCCCCCCACACACACACATAGACAATATACCCCTCTTCATCAAAAACATGATATAATTCATACATTAATTAATGTTGACACAAAACAAACAACTTGTGGCATTAAATATCCTATTTGTGATCGTTTTTAAATTATATTCAGGCTTCTGAAGACATTTCACATCATGTGTTTGGTGAATCATTTGTAATTTTTGTAAAAAACAAAAAGCCAGTTTTCTCACTTAAGGCACCTAGAGTCATTGGTATGGTACTGACAAAACATAAAACATTGCTTCTTTCAGCAGTATGACCAGTACTGCTCATGTGGTATATCATAGCACTGTTAAAATGCCTAAAAGCATTCAATTTTGATTTTGTGGTGTTTTGCTTGAGCAGCAAGTATCCATTAGGGTACTTTCACAACCTTGGATTTAATTCCCACAAACACCCAATCTGATAAAAAGAGTGAAATTGTGGAAAATATGTCTCCAAGGAGGATGAATGAGATATTTGCTAAAAAAATTTGGGTTTTTGTAGTGTTTAATATACATGTATTTGTGTGTGAATGGGGGGGGGGGGGGGGGAAATATAGTCAGCTGCCAGTTATTGAAAATGTACAATCAGGCAAATGAAAAGCAAAGAAACACTCTGTCTTCTGTCTGATGGACAGACAGACATGCAGTTATACAAATTGAAAGTCTACACAGAAATAAAAACTGACATACAATGGAAAATTTTGTTAGAAGAGCCAGGACAAGATTGTCAAGATTGTCAAACGGAAAAAACCTCAATGACCCTGAGTGCTGCAGTACCAAAGCAAACCATAGGAACCTGAGAGTGTATGAGATTGACAGCACAGTTTTTCCAATTGTTTCTCATCAACTGAGACTTCAATATGGGTGGGTGGGAGGTAGGAACTTGATTCAAGGAGAGAACAATATTTCACAGTTGACACTGTAGTTTTGTGCTGTAACATGGGAACCGTGACAACATCGCTCGAACTAAACAAAATTTGATCGCATCACTTTAATTTTGGGATTCAAATATCTTTGTCAAGTATTACCCCCAGAGAACTTGTTCCGACCTAAAAACAGAGGGTCGTGCATCAAATAAGAGGAAAAATTTAGTACTAGACTACTTTATTAGAACTAGACAGCTTTATTGGTAGCTGTGCACAAATGACATTCATTCACATTTGCAACTTTACTGTGTTATTTTTTTCACTATACCCCACTCCCAAATTTATGTTCCAAAATACTCTTTCAATGAAGAAATCATTTTCTAACATTTTTTAACCCTTTACCAAATATAACGGTCAAAGCTGCTGGTGCAGTTCACAGGTATTTCCAATCCATGTTCATTATTTTCTCGTTTGGTTTTGTGTCAAAAAGATAGCTTATGACCCCTAATTGGAATGAGGTCATTCCAATGGTGTAAAAAGTCATGTTTTTGACACAAAAAATTAGTGAGTCAATAAGTTTGTGGGCAAAGGTAATCAGCTTTTCATGTTAAGTAAAGGGGTAACAGCATAATTCAGACAAACATCTAAATACCAGTAAATAAAAGTGCTATATGGGCTTTCTGGCTGTGGGTTTGAATGGTAATTTGGAAGGGGGTTGGAAGATTGGAACCCCCTCTGCCCCAAGTACTACGATGAGGAACCATGGTTTAATTACATTTATTTATAAATGTGTACACGTAGGGTAAAATTGGTTTTTATTTGGCATTTGCTGAAGGCTGTATTGTGCCACTGGAGGCTACACTTGCTCAAGATGTGAATTTGTTTGCAATATATAGATAGCCCTTTCTGACAAAAACATATTTTTTAAAACAATAAAAATGTACTGTAAGGTGTGTGGTACCCCAATGCATTTTTAAATGTGAAATAATATCTCAAAATAATAATTAAATCAGGTTTGGAAGCCAAATTATGTATTTCCTGAATCAACCCCAATCCTATCAAAGATACATTTTACCCCTTTCACGTGACAAAAGAGTCATTTCTGCATGAGAATTCAACGTTTGGCTTCCACTGAGTTAAAAACATAGGAAATTTGTTGTTTTAAAGAAAACTGTCCCAACTGTGTCAAATGGCTTAAAAACTGCTGTTGCCTCCAATACATTCTACTCTGTTACCTAAAGAGTAAGCTGTGAGGTAAGGAATTCATCTAGCTTTTCATTAAAAACTAATCTAATCCCAAAATAAAACTAAAATCTGCATCAGCATGCAATTCTTTGAGGAAAAATTTGTCTCATTTAACCATATACCAAGACAAAGAGTGGTGTTCCAACCCCACGAAACAATATGAATGTCAATTTTGATTCAAAAATTGGGGTTGCAGCTATATAATTCACCAATATCAATAGACAGTACCATTTTATCCAAACGACTGATGTCAAATTTTCTTCTACATGTACATACTGATGTGGCAAAATATAGCCCTGAAGGTGTCCCCTAGTATGCCCCTTTTTATCAAAAACTAAAATTCATAAATTAATTGATGTTGACGCAAAACAAACCTCTTGTGATATTAAATTTCCCATTTGTGATAGTTTTTAAATCACATTCTGGCTTCTGAAGATATGTCACAATGCATTTGATGAATATTTTGCCACTCTTGTGAAAAAAGCCTCACTTTCTCAGTTAAGGGACCTAGAGTCATTGGTATGGCACTGACAAAACATAAAACACTGATTTTTTCCAACGGTATGGCCAGCTGAGCACTGCTCCTATGGTATCTCATAGCACTGTTGAAATGCCTAAAACCATCAAATATTGATTTTGTAGTGATGTGCATGTCCCACAAGTACATGTGCATGTCCCACAAGTACATGTGCCCACAAGGGCTCGTTAACAACCTTCGATTTAATCCCTGCAGGCACCCATTCTGATAAAAAGAGTCAAATTATGGAAAATACATGTATGCATAGTACCCAGTGAGGATGACTCAGATATTTGCTTCAGGAATGTAGTGCTCTTTAATGTTTAATATATTTGTGTATGTGTGGGTATGTGATGGGTGGGGGGGGGGGGGGGTCAATTGCCAGTTATTGAAAATGTAGAACTGTGCAAATGAAAAACAAACCAACACTTTGTATGATGGACAGACAGACTCTTGAAAGTGACAGACTACATGTACAGAGGAATGGTATGATGGACAGACAGACATGCAATCACATATTTTGAAAGTGACAGTCTGCATGTACATAAGAATACTGACTGACATACAATAATATAGTGAGAAGAGCCAGGACAGGGTTGTCAAATAGAAAAAAAAACTTAGTGGACCCTGAGTGCTGCAGTACTAAAGCAAATCATAGGAAACTGAGAGTGTATGCTGTTAACTTTCTCATCAGCTGAGGGGTTCAGTATGGGTGGTAGAGGGGACAATTGTTAATGTAGTTTTGTGCTATAACATGGGGACCCTGACAACACTAGTATCAGACTACTATATTGGTATGTGCACAAAAGCCATTCATTTACATTTGCAACTTTGTTACTTTTCCCAATGTACCCCCACCCCCTTTCCCCAAATTTATGTTCCAAAATACTCTGTGAATGAAGAAATTGGTTTTTAACATTTTTCATTACTCATTCATTGTAATGGCCAAAACAGGCTAGCACCATTCACCAAAACTGCCATTTAATGTTCATTATTTTTGCATCAAAAATATAGCTTATGACACCTCATTGGAATGAGCTAGTTCGGCTCATTCCAGTGGAAGGGGGTGGGGGGTCATAGCTATGTTTTTGACGCAAAAAAAAAGAAACTAGTTATTCCAAAGTTCTATCTTCTTTTCATGTAAGGTAAAGGGTTAACATCATAATATGGAGAAAGCTTCTATTAATCATTTACTCAATGTAATGGCCAAAACCGGCTAGCACCATTCACCAAAATTGCCATTCAATGTTAATTATTTTTGCATTTTGTGGCATCAAAAACATAGCTTATGACCCCCTCATTGGAATGAGCTTGTTCAGCTCATTTCAGTGGAGGGGGGGGGGCATAGCTATGTTTTTGACCCAAAAAATGAAAAGAAATTGTTATTCAAAAGTGGTATCTTCTTTTCATGTACATGCAAGGTAAAAGGTTATCATAATATGGTTTGTTTGTTGGTGGTTAACGTCATATATTTATGCACAATGGCTAATCGTGACACAACATGGAGATGAAGTCAAGTTTAGTCAATCGTTGATCTACATGTTGCCCATTTTAGAGGACTTTCACCCCAAGCATTGGTGACTGGGTCCTATTTTACTAGTAAAGCAGAACTGGTTTACCACAGTAAAGAAGTGCTGCTTACTTCCCAGGGTTCCCATGGGGAATCATAATATGGAGAAAACTTCTATTATACCAGTGAATACAAGTGAAATATGGGTTTTCTGGCTGAGTGTTTGGATGGTGATTTGGGAGAGGATTGGAATATAATTGGAATCCCCTCTATAACAAGTACTATTAGGGGAAACCATGGTTTAATTAAATGTGTTAATAGGTAAAATAGGTGGTTACATGTGTATTTGGTATTTGCCAGAGGTGTTATAGTGCGCTACTCAGTTCTGGATGCCACACTTGCTCAAGATGCATTTAACTGCATTATTTTTGGCAATATATGGCCTTTATTGCTGACTGTGACAAAAATATAACTTTTCAAAAAATAAAACAGTATTATTCGGTCTGTGTTTCTTGAATGAACATTTAAATGTGAAATACGTGTAATATCCAAAAAATAGTAATTAAATCATTGTTGGAAGTCAAAATACATGTACATTTACATGTATGTATTTCCTATCATTAACCCCAAACCTTCCAAAGGGTAACCTACAAAACTTTTACCTGACAACCCCCCCCCCTCCCCACCACCACCCAATCATTTTTCACACAATGTGCAAAAATGCCCCCCCCCCCCCCCCTCTATGTTTTTTTCAGGTGAACAGAAATTCCTCCCTCCATAATTTCTGGTGAACCAATCCCCCCCCCCCCCCCGACTAATTTGTTAGAAGTACATTTCAAACCATACAAAAATGTCCAAAACTTTTTACCACTCGAGGCCGAGCACTTCCTTAAACTCCAATCAAAAAATAAGTAACTGTCCTGATAAATAGTTACTGAGGCATGTTTTCTTGTAAATGAGTGTTTATGTAATTTACAAATTAAATACATAAGTTTTTAAATCCTGTTGGAATGCCTTTTAACCTTTTGGTGTAAAAGGCTGGGGGGGGGGGGATTTTTGTACTGCTCTTAAAATAATGTGGGAGATTGTGGTACTACCCTCAAAAACTGTAGGGGGGGGGGGGGAGGATTTTGCTAAGTGTGTAAAAATGAGTGGGAGGGATTTCAGCTTCATTCTAATCCGTTCAAAGATACATTTTACCACTTTCATTTGATAAAAGAGTCATTTCTGCTTGAGAATTCACTGCTTTCTTTGAAAACTACCCCTATTATCCCAAAATAAAACTAAAATCTGCATCAGCAGACAATAGTTTGGGGAAAAATCTGTTTCATTCCACTCCACACAAAACAAAATGATGTCAAGTTTGTTTTAAAAACTGGTGTTGCAGCTATATAAATCACCAATATCAGTTGATAGTGCCATTTTATCCTAACAAATGATGTCAAATTTTCTTCTACATGTACATATTGATGTGGTAAAATGTAGCCCTGAATGTGTCCTCGAGACCCCCAGCATACCCACATTCATCCAAAACTATGATATAATTCATAAATTAATTGATGTTGACACAAAACAAACCTCTTATGATATTAAATTTCTCATTTGCGATAGTTTTTAAATCACATTCTGGCTTCTGAAGATATTTCACAATGTGTTTGATGAATATTTTCCAATTTTTGTAAAAAAGTTTTTTTTTAAAAATCCCTCAGATTTCTTAATTAAGGCACCTAGATCATTGGTATGTCTCTGACAAACCATTACACATTGATTGTTTTCCAACAGCATGACAGTGCAGCTCATGTGGTATCTCATAGCACCACAAAAATGCCTAAAACCATCAAATATTGCTTCTGTAGTGTGGTGCTTATGCTGCAAATACCCATAAAGGCACTTTCACAACCTTGGATTTAATCCCTACAGACACTCATGACACATTTTGATAAAAAGAGTAAAATTAAGAAAAATACAATGTACATGTACATGTATGTTTTCCAGAGAGGATGAATCAGATATTCAAAAAGATAGTGCTCTTTAATGTTTAATATATTTGTGTATGTGTGTGTGTGTAAGGTGGAGGGTGGTACAGTGTGAAAAATAGTCAGAAGCCAGTTACTGAAAATGTACATGTTCAACCGGGTAAATGAAAAGCAAAGAATCGCGGTCTGTGGTGGACGGTTCTTGGACAACTTGCACCCTGGAAGATTCATACCACAATTAGGGGGTACGAATTGTCTTGACAATAAGGTACAAATTGTCTAGACAAAAGGTACGAATTGTCCCAGTAAAAGTTATAAATTGTCTCCTTTTTGGTGCAAGTTGTCTCAAGTAAGTGTACTAAACTGTCTCATGTATTAACCAAGCCAAAAATAAGCAGCCTGTCATCTGCAAAATGAGTTCCCCAGAGAGTGAATTTAATGATGGTACCCTGCTCAGCAGGGTAGCATCACTAAATTTACCCTCTGTGAACCTCAATATGAATCAGGGTCTCAAAACTAAACAGAAAGAGGTGCCCAGAGGATAAATTGGCCCACTATATGGGATAGCATCATCAAATTCACCCTCTGTGAACCTCATTCTGTGAATGTCAGACTGCTTATTTTCAGGCCTGGTATTAACTATTTAAATGTTTTTGACTCATGTTTTGGCTGAGTGAAATGAAAATGAGAAGTCGACGGAATGATAGTAATACAAACATAAACATATGCATGAAACAACCAATCAAAACATGATTTATGCATAGAAATGAAACTTCAATGGGTGAGCCAACGCTTAACAGCATAAGTGAAAAAGCGATCTCTAGTATTATCAACTTCGGGGCTGTACGTGGTAAAAGAAAATTTATAGTAGATAGTAATGGATGTAGTTTTACAGTTAAAACACTATTTTTTTTAATGAAGCCACAATAATTCTTTAAATTGGTGAAGATCTAACAATAAATAATTTTATGACGTCCCAAATAATAAGTTAAAGAGCATGTCGCCTTAATAATTTAATTAATTTAATTCTGAGCTCCCTCAATAGAGCATTTTCTTTTTGTCGTCGTGACGGTGAATCTTTTAAGTGTCTACTTGCTTTTTACTTTAAGTCATGAAATTTGATATTCTGTGTCTTTTTCAAATAATAGAAATGACATCGCCTTTTTTTATCCTTTCTCCAAGTTTATAATCCTCTCCCAACCCCATCTCCATTTATATTTTTTTAGAGGGGGTTAATTAAACAGGGTATGAATTTGGAGAAGCGGATACAAATTTCCAGAGTGGGTACGAACTGTCAGATACTGCCCAGAGGAGGGGTACAAATTGTCCCGGGAAAAGGCACGAATTGTCCAGGCATCGGGGGTACGAATTGTCCAGCAAAAGGTACCAAATTGCCAGAGGTACGAATCGTCCTGTTTTCCAACTCACTGATGGATGGATGGACAGACAGAAATGCCATCACACATTTTGTAATAAATTAAATTTCAGTTTCCTTAAAACAAACTAGAATTAGTAGGAATGAAATATTTTCTCTGGAATCAGTGTACAAAAGTTATTTTGAGGTCGGTTCTGGGGAGGTTGGTATTTAGGCTTTTTAAATGATTTTTGCTATTTTTGGAGAAGCCTACATGTACTAATTATCAGAATCCCCACCTCCAGATGTTGGTCAGACGAGGAGGGCGACGACATTGATTAGTTTGAGGATGAATTCAGTTCTATTCTGGTTGCAAAGCCTAAAGCATCCAGGAATTAAAACATTGTTTACCAAAACACAGAGGAAGTGTAATTTAAATGGGAGTTCTGAGTGGTTCTGGTATTGTAGCGAAATTGCCTTTGTATTTATAGATGCTACATGAGATATTTACTACAAGAGTACTTACCGATTGCGTAGAGAAATTGCACAAGTGAAATGCGAAGAGATGAAATGTAAGCGTGTGTTTCAAGCGTTGGAATCTGGAAGCAGTCCAGCTGAATAATGTATCTGTCACAAATTGGCGGGTTATGACGTCACAACTTGCATCTTGGGAAGCAGGTGAAAGGTCACGTCTGTCACTTCACATCACTGTTCCCTTCTTTTGAAGAATAGGCTCCAAGCTGTGAAGTGTTTTTTCTCGAGTACTCACCCGAGACATGATATAAAACGGAAACAGTTTGAACACAAGGTTCAAACTGCCTAAAAGAAGAATAAATAACATGGAAACAGTTTGAACATTGTTCAAACTGCTTTACAATATTTGATATGTGAAAACAGTCTGAACAACATGGTTCAGACGGCTTGAAAAAGGAAAAGCAATACAAACATTTTTTATATGAAATTTAGTAAATTGAACTGTAATGTTGTGTGATGTTGGTTCAAATTACTTCACACTATGAATTAAGAATATAACTTGTTTTCTCAAGGAAGCAGTCTGAATTAAAAAGAACTGAATGTTCAAACTACTTGTTCTTGAGAAAACATGTAGCAATAAATATATTGCTGTCAGTGAGGCAATAGCCAAGTTTACTCTTAAAGGAGTAAACAATAGAGTACTGGTTGAAAAGTATATGGATTAAAGTCACCAATGCAACAAAAATATTTTAAATAAATAATATGAAAAAAGGTTCAACGAACTTATTTGCCTAAACACAAAAAAAGTGTGTCTATGGTCAATTTACTGAAAACCATAGACACGTGTTGCATTGGCGTTTAGTTGGTCACTTAGAACCCTGAAGTCCATGCAGAGAATACGGGACAGTTCCCTAGCATTCTCTCCGACTACAGACGGGGTCGTCCAAGGACGGTCCTGTCTGCCAAAATAGGGAGCATCAGATTCCAAAAGAATCCGGTCGAGTCGGATAGCGCGAACGCCCTCCCTCTGGATCTCTGTGAAGTTATGGAGTGCGCCAGTGAAACCAAAACAGGTATTGGGTCTGGCCAAACTCCAGACACGAACCTGATATCTGGACCCCATGAATGAATGCAGGTGTATGATTTGTTCAACGTGAGTTTGGGACCTTATGTGTTCTAGGGCGGTATAACTCACGTCGTGGGAAAGTGAATCCCCCATGTGTCCCCTGATGTGCAATATTAGTGGTTTAGACACCAGCCTGGACAGTTCCAGAAGCCGGCGGAATGTTTCATCATGCTGTAGCATGGTTTCAACAGGTGAATTTGTTGACCTGTCTAAGCCTATTTCCCCAAATGCAACAACATTAGGATGTCGGACTAGGGACTCTAATTTGTTTCTGACCTCAGGGTTAGATAAGCAGTTATATTGTTTAGGATGACAGCCTACTGCTACTTTCCATTGTGGGTGCCACACAAGCTCTGCGGGAGATGGCCAAGTTTCAGGGTCACAGAAAACTTGAACGCCGCCCACAACAGAAGTAGGAACATCAACCTTGAGGTTGACGGCTTGGATGGCACGTGCTGCAGTCTGTAGTGACTTAATGTTGAATTTTTTGTGTAGCCGATCCAAGTGAAAATGCGTGTCATACAGTTTATTTGTCAAAGACCTTTGTTTTGGGGGCTTTGTTTTGGTGTTTGCACCTTGACCTTTGCCTGCACTTTGTACTTCTAGTTTGCTGACCTTAGATTTAGATGGTGCATGTATAGATGTTTCTTGTTCTGCCTTGACCTTAGAAGTCACTGCTTCAGCCATTAATGGTGTTACAGGTGGAGTGGATAATAATGGCTGTTTGTCGTAAGGTTTTGGAACAGCAGTGCTTCCATTTGTGTTGTCCGACGCTTTCCTTCCAGCTAACATGTTTTTAAATCTCAAGCGCCGTCTTTCAGTGCGGGACAATCCAGAAGGATGTGTGGTATGTGTGGTGCTTGCAGTGTTAGTTGTTTTTGGTGAGTCTAATTCCATTGGTGTCACAGAGAGTGATGGGGATACACCTGACGAAAAAACATCAGGCGGAGGAGCGACAGATAGTCCAAGACTTGTTGAAACAACAGTAGCAGTAGTAGTAGTTGTAGCTATTGGTACTGGCATTGTGACAGTTTCCGGCACTGAACTGACAGGATTCAGCGGTATATAAGCTAAGGTGAAAACAGGCATGGGAGAGGATGTCAGAGATAGAGCACTTGACGTAATAGCATCAAGCGAATAGGTAGGCAAAGAAGTACCTGACGCAGAGACATCAGGCATAGATGCAGAAGAAACACATGACGAAATAACATCATGCGAAGGAGAAGGAAATGATATGAGATCACCTGACGAGAAGGCATCAGGCGTAGATGTTACCTGTGTAGCACTACTAGTGGGCACTGTAATTGATGATTCAGTTACAGCGGTAAAGGTTTTGTCAGACATGTTTATCTGAAAGAGAAAGAAAAGTATCATTTAGCATTTGGAACATCTATAAAAATCTATAGCATCAGCATCTTGTGATGTAACACCAATACAATCTCCATGATACCATTCAAAACAATAATCACATTATATCATGAATCTTTTACCGGCGGGCTGACGGAGTATACAAAATATTCCTTTTTGAGATTCCACTTTCACTTCACCAGTCTGATGGAAAAGTTCAAGCGTTTTAGTTAGCCAAACAGGTAAAGACTTATCAAAACATTTCTTAAGACGGTCATGATTAACGACGTTCACGGAGTTCTTGAAAAGCACTTTGTACAAGTATGGGGTCAAGACCTCAGAAACGATTCCCGGTCCCTTCCAGAAAGGACATAATTTTCTGCACTTGCCCTTCTTGGATGAATCGTCTAATAAGAAACCAGATCTCCCACCTTGTATTCATATTTATGAGTTTTCACATCGTAATCACGTTTCATCTTTTGACATGCCATTTTTAATCTTGACCTGGCTAACTGGTGACATTCTTTAGATTTTTCTACCAAATTTTGGACAAATTGGCCAGTATTTTTGTGCTCAGTTTCACCAAGATGAAAATTGTACATGATGTCGCTGGGATGATTTACTTCCCTACCCAACATCATTTTGTTTGGCGTAAAACCGGTCATTCGATGCACTGAGGATCGAATTGCTCCGGCTAACTGAGGCAAAAATTTGTCCCAATTTTCCTGATTTTTATCTACATAGCACCGTACAATATTCATCAGCGTTCGGTTCTGGCGTTCCGCCGAGCCATTAGCTGACGGTCGGTACGGCGTTGTCCTAGATTTATGAATTTGTATCACTTTACACATCTCTTGAAAAAGATTTGATTCAAAGCATGAACCTTGATCCGAAAATAGTTGTAAAGGACAACCGAACCGGGAAAAGAATTCATTTACAGCGGCACATGCTGCTGTTTCGGCGGTTTGATCAGGTAAAGCGATAAATTCAACCCACTTTGTGAATTGACATGTTAGAACGAAAATATATTTATTACCATTATCACTAAGTGGCAAAGGTCCGAGAAAATCAATATGCACTCTTTCCATTGGTGCACCTGACCGGTATATTATTTGTTCCCACTTAGCGTGTTTGCCTCCGGTTTTGCTCCTGACACACTGAGAACATGCAGCAACATAACTGTCGATGTCATCAGTGATGCCGTACCAATAAAACTGTTTTCGAAGTCGTTCACGAGTTCGGAACACTCCTAAATGACCAGAGGACGGTATGTCACGAGCGATATGCAAAAGATCTGGTGCGAATTTACTTGGCACTACCAGAACTTGACTATCATCTCTACAAATTTTATACAGAAGATTGTTTTTTATCAAAAATCGTTTCCGATTTATCCAAAAATATTTTGTTGCTGGACTACACCGGAAAATTTCTCCTTCAGTTGGAGTTTCTCCAGATTCTAACCAATCAATAACTGGCTTGAGGTCAGGATCAGCTCGCTGAACTTCAACCAGCTCATCTGCGGAGCAGACTTCAGATAGATTAACTTGTTCAGAATTAGAAATTTTAAGAATTCTGTAATTTGGAGACGACTCAGGTGCATACTCCAAATTCAGATTGGTATTCAGCCAACCAGTTTCTTGAGAAATATGATCAATTTTGATTGGGTCGGGTTCTATTTCTAACGGCATATCCACCAGCGTGGTTTGTTTCACTGAGGACTCACTAGAAAAGTCATCGTTCCTAAATTCAATTACACCTTGAGATAAAGGCACGACTTCATCGACCTCTTGTTCAAATTTGGTCCAGCTGTTATGAACTCTAGTACAATATTTACATCCACCGCAAGGGAGTTCAGTTAAATCACAACCTGGGAAATAATTTTCACAGGAAGCGTTCACCGGAATTCTTGATAGAGCGTCGGCGTTTGTATGATGGATACCCCTACGATGTTCTACCACCATGTCATATTGACTAAGTTCTTCTAACCATCTAGCAAGTTGGTTTTGAGGTTCCTTGAAATTTAACAACCAGCGTAGACTACTATGATCAGTTCTTAAAATGAATTTTCGACCAAGCAGATAGTGACGGAACTGACGAACAAATCTTACCACGGCGAGTAATTCCAAACGAGTGGTACAATATCTTTTTTGTTGAGGGGACAAAACATAGCTACCATATGCTATTACTTTCTCTTCACCGTTTTGAATTTGAAGCAGTTCGCCACCTATAGAATGAGCACTGGCGTCAGTATCAAGGATAAATAAATCAGTTGAATTTGGAAGAGCCAAAACAGGTGGAGAAGTTAATTGTTGTTTTAAATTATCAAATGCTTCTTGTTGGGCAGCTTCCCACTTGCAAGGTTTTTTCCCAGTTATTTCATATAAAGGACGAGCTATCTCGGCGAATTTTTTAATAAAGGAGCGGTGATAATTGACGAGGCCACAAAACCGTTCAACTTCATTTGTATTTGTGGGAACCGGCCAGTTTAATACCACATCAACTGATGAATCTAACATTTTCACTCCTTTTTCACTAATGTTTCGACCAAGAAACTCAATTTCCTTTTGAAAAAATTCACATTTGCTTGGTTTCAGCTTCAGATTGTGTAATCGAAACCTATCAAGCACTTTGCGTATATTTTCCAAGTGGTTATTTTCAGAACTACCCAACAGAACTACATCGTCTATGTACCCAAGGCATATGTCCCAATTTAATCCCTGTAGTACTAGATTTATCACCCTACACCAAGTAAATGGCGAGCCCTGTAACCCAAATGGCATTTTCAAATACTCAAAAATCCCATATTTGGTTAAGAAGGCTGTGATAGGGCGGTCCGAATTTTTCACCGAAACTTGATGATAAGCCGAAAGACAGTCAGCCTTGCCAAACCAAGAATTACCACTCAACGTGTCAAGACAATCGTCGATTCGCGGTAATGGGTAGACTTCTTTTCGAGTTACATCGTTTACACGACGATAATCAATACACCAGCGCATTGAATGTTTGTTATCTGGGTCACTTTTTTTCACTAATACAGGTGCGCTAGCTCATTCAGATGTAGAGGGTTGAATAATTTTTGCTGCCAATAATTTTTTCAAATGGGCTTCCTCCTGATCCACAAAACAAGCAGGTGTTCTGCGCATTGGCTGTTTGATTGGACGAGCACCTTCTATTAGCGGTATAGTGTGTTCGATTTGTTCAAAATTTCCTAAATCAAACTCATCTTTTGCAAAAACATCTTGATATTCAATTAAGAGTTCACCAAGACGAGAAACATATTTGTCTGAAATTAGTTTAGAGGACCGCTCAAATAATTTTTTCAAATGTTCTGGCATTTCAGACGAATCAATTCCTGAATCATCACTGCCGATTTGACTGACAGTAGCAGATTCAAAATTGTCAAAATCACAACATATTTCGGACACTTCATAGGCATCTGCGATATATTTGTTTTTATTTATCAACACTGGTCGATCATCTGAGTTTATAAAACAGACGTGAGGTGTCGTATAACCTTCATGGAGAGTTGGTAATAACACAGATTCTACACTATGAAGCGGTTCAATAACATAATCATTCAATGGCGGATTTATAGAACATTCAAGAAGAACAACTGAGTTGGGAGGAACCAATGTTTCGTGATCCGCAAAAACACGAGCAATTTTTGTGGCAACAGTGTCAGTAGACACAGTCGGAAAAACATGATTACACAAAGTGATCGTATCTGTTAAAATGTCAATTTGAGCTTTATACTTTTTCAGAAAATCCATACCTAACAGCATATCATCTTCAATTGGAGCTACATAAATGTTTTCTTCAAATTTTAAACTACCAATTGAGATAGAAACTGGCCCTACCAGTTTACCAAACAAGTGACTATCACGAGCTGCGGTATTAAAACGTATTGTCTTAATACACTGTGGTGTGGGATTCAGATTATAAAACAGTTTATCTGAGATCAAAGAAACATCAGCCGCAGTATCTATTATAGCATTTATTTGATGTCCAGAAAGTGATATAGGTACTGCGATTGACGAAGTAGATTTCACCCGAGTAATCATGGGCGGTGAGTCCGATTGAAAATCGAGGTCGTTGGAGAGAGAAGGGGCCAGAATCAGACCTCTCGATGATCTGACCCGTTCTCGTTTAACTTTCCAAATTTAACTCGATTGTCCTTGTTAGGTCTATTTGAAGGATTTTTTGTTGGACAATCTTTTTGATAGTGTGGACCATGACAAGTAAAACATTCAATTGTAAATTTTCTTGAAGGTGAGGGCGACCTCGACTGTGGGGACGACTCACGTTTTATAAAAGTTTTTGATGGATTGCTAGCCAAATTGGTGACCAATTTTGTCAACTGATCCAACTGCGACACAACTTTGTCGAGCGTCGTTTCAATGTTCAACGTCCGACTTTTGAGAGCAGCGATATCAGTCGTATCTGTTTTTGTCATATTACTCTTGTAAGAATCACGTGGATTTATTTCTTTATCACGTGACTTATGTGTCACAGCTCGGATATCATATTCGTCATCGCTTTCCTGTTCATTGTCTGAGGAAACACGACGTATGTCTTTTCTTGATTTATGCGGAAAAATAGCTGCATAGTTATGTTGGTGCCACCTGATTCTATTTATGGCTTGTTCCATTGTCTGCGGCGTTTCCATAGCTACAGCCACCGCAGCATGTGGATCATTACAGCCCTGACAAAACCTAAGAATGGCTTGCCGAAAAGTAAAATCAGGCGAACAATCTTTGAAAGCACGTGTTGCCAGCGTTAAAACAGTTTCTGCCCACTCCTCTAAGGACTGGTTTGGCTTCTGTCTAGACTGCTGGAACCGTAATTGAGTGGTTTCGGGTAAGTCATGATACCCGAACCGATTTTCCAACGCCTTTAACAAAGCGTCGATTGACATATTAGGGTCACGCTCATTCATTAGAGTGAAATATTCGCTAGCGCACCCGGACAAAGACCAGCAAAGAACTTGTTTTTGTTCTTCAGGATTCCACTGTTGATACTCTGCATATTTTTTTAATTTCAATTGAAAAGGCTGCCAAACCTCAGATCCATCATAACTGAAACCACGGGGCAACCAAGGTGTCCTCCTTTCTCTACCCCAATCGGAACCAGACCTATAGGCTGGCTGAGAAAAAGGTGGAGGCCTAAAATGTGGCGCTGGGGGAGCCGAAGGTCCAAAATAAGGAGGGTACACCACATTTCCATAGGCATCATACAAAGGTTGGCCCATGTGACCTAAATGAGGCTGGTAACCAGAATTCATCTGGCTTGAAAATCTGGAGTGATCTACCCACCCCAGACTGTGGGATGCAGGTGGGTAACCAGAACTGGGATAAGTTGAACCAGGATAGACAGGTCCACCCTGGCTAGGGAATCCTGAAGGTTGTCCAAAAACATGGCTAGGTGGTGAGGGAGGATAACCAGAGAAAGTCTGGCTAGGATATCTGGATTGCTCTGTAAAACCTTGGGTTTGAGTTACAGAAGGGTAACCAGAGTAAGTTGGGTTAGGATACCTAGTAGCATCACCTCCCATACTAGTATTGTATGGATGAGAGGCGGGGGTAAAATTTGTCTGTTGAAGAAGTGAGGGTTGAGTCACAGAGTAAGACTGAGTTGGAAGAGGTGGGGTAAAGGACAGATGAGCAGAACTTGTTGGTAATCCAGTAAAAGTATCACAAGTAGATATAGGTTGGGTCACCTCCGATTGAGTTATTTGAACGGAAGGCGTATCATTAAAATGTGTCTGTAAAGAAGTATTCATCACCCTCACAGTTTCAAGAAGCCTACTGCGCTCATCACTCATGGCGAAAGAATCAAGGTCCTTAGATCGATTAGTGTCTGGTCCCAAGGAACTTCTAACCACAGTACTAGTCCGTGGCTGCACCAAAGTGGTCACAGTTGTTAACTGCGCAATAGGTGACGTTGTAATTGGAACAGTTGCAAGAACGAAAGTCGAATCCGCACAGATCGAAGTTCTCCGATCCGGCGACTGTATTTTACTTTCGCTAAAACCAAAAGGTGGATCTGTTCCTGTTATATTTTTTGGTCTGACACTTTTATCAACCGTAGCAGGTGGAGTGAGTGCCGAGGCAATTAGCTGATGCTCTGTCATTGGTGGACTAGATGATCCATTCCCTAGTGGAACGTTATTATTTACCACCTGTCCCACCAGTGGTGTGATGAGATCGATCATCGCCGATAAACTACGGGTGCCACGAAACAATGCTATTTCATCAAGATCTTGTTTACATGTAAAATAACCCACATCACGACGACGGTTAACAATTTGTGTAGCAGCAAAAGAGCCTATTTGATTTATTTGTGCCAGCTCTTCATAAGAAGCAGAATTTATAAAAACTTTCTTTGACATATTGTTTATACTTTTGTTCACTTTATAATAAGGAAGAGACTTATAACCAAAATCAAAATCAACCAAAAATAAATCTACCAATCTCCTCCCTTTTCTTTGAAAATTGAAGGTAAGTACACTCTATCACAGGATAGAGCGAATGTCAGAATTGTTAAACCTGGTTTAATGAAATCACAATGTTTTAATTAAAGAAAACATTGCGTGTTTGTAGAAATTTTGAAATTTGTCACTTTTAAAATATGTCCGGACGGTTCAACTTCAATTGCGGATCATCGCAGGAACACCGGTTTCATTTTTGTTTAGCGACGGGACACAATTGAAATCGAAAGTAGTGTTAATCGACCTTCATGTTACTGGTCGACTGCATGGAATTAAATTTTATTTTTTGTGAAAATCGAATTTAATTATGCCCAAAAATGAAATTAAATCGACTATGCTAGACTTCAAAGCATCGCAGTACGACGTTTGATTTTCAACGCTCGAAAACAAACTAGAAACACACACGAATCACCATGGTTACGGAAATTCAAATTTCTCAACACCAAAAACACAATTTCTGTCAAAAATTTCACAAATCGGCAAGTAACATCGCTTGCAAGTAATTTGTATTAATGTTTAATACCAAAATAACATCAGATTATTAAATAGTTAACAAATAACTGACGTTAAAAAAATTGAAGTGAGAGAAAAGTAAACAAAAATTCATCATGGCGGATCCTATCTGCATAAACGCACAAGACGATCAAAAAATAATTTTTTTCGCAGCGACGCCAAATGTAGCGAAATTGCCTTTGTATTTATAGATGCTACATGAGATATTTACTACAAGAGTACTTACCGATTGCGTAGAGAAATTGCACAAGTGAAATGCGAAGAGATGAAATGTAAGCGTGTGTTTCAAGCGTTGGAATCTGGAAGAAGTCTAGCTGAATAATGTATCTGTCACAAATTGGCGGGTTATGACGTCACAACTTGCATCATGGGAAGCAGGTTATAGGTCAAGTCTGTCACTTCACATCAGTATTTAGCCTTTAGGAGAACACGTCGGATCACAAAATTGGCTGGCCGCTACACTGTAATTCTGACAGTCTTAAACTGACATTGTATTGTATCACTGATAAAAATAGTTCATAGACTTGAGCCAGTGAATTTGTGAAGAAAAATCTTGGAAATAAACGAATATCGCTGTTCGCGTGCATGTCTGTTTCTGTAATTTGTAAAATTTTACTACAAGACTGCATGCCCGTGTTTTGAAAACAAAGATTTCCCCAGACCGAACGTCAACATAACTTGAATTCATCCGAACTCCGACTGTTTCTAAGGAAATCAGGCTAAGTTCCCCACAAATGAAAAAGGCCCACTAAAAGTGTCAATAAATCACTGGTTTTATTTTTTTTTCGTTGTCAACTTTTCGAGAAGTGTACGTTCTCAATTAAAATTGAAACTGGGCTTTTGAATCTGACGAAACCGGCAACGGACGACATTGGCACTTCGAACTTTCAAACAATACCTCACTCGCCAACAACCACCCAACTTCGAAAGTCACTTCATTACTTGATTATTTCTCATAGTTTCCAGCATTCTGCGACAATATATTTTACATAATGTCTTTTGAAAAGCCCAAAACAATTAAATATCCGTTACAATGATTCTGGATTTTTTGCCAGTGGGAGAGCCACGCCGCCAGATGGCACCCCAAACTCTGTTGCATGGTATATAGAAAAATTATAAAATTATGGATACGCACTTGGGTTACCTATGTGCGCCCACGCCCACGCCACTGCGTGGGTGTGCACTATTATATCTTGTTTGACAGAGCTTTGGATCAGCGATTTACTCTGTAGGCTATGTTCTATTAACAGGGATGTGATTAATTTATGGCATTCCAAAGATAACCTGAGTATTTAATCTGTTATATTTTGTTGGACAGAACTCGCGAAGCTCTGGCAAACAAAAGGTAATAGATTAAATGCATGTAATGGATGTATTGAGATAAAATAGGTCTATAAACAAGGTATATTTGTTGATTGTCAGGATAATGTCTCGAAATTACAAAACTTTTTACCAGAAATTTACTCTACAGCCCATTTAGTATTCAATTAACAGGGATGTGGTTACTTTAATGTATTCCAAAGATAACCGGGACATTTCATCTATTACATCTTGTTTGACAGGGCTCGTGTGTCTCTGTCAAACAAGAGATAATTGATTAAATGCCTGAAATGGATATACTGAGGCAAAATAGATCTGCAAACAAGGGGTATTTGATGACTATCTGTGTAATTTCTCGACATATAAGATTTTGTACCACCAGAAATTTACTCCATACCCATATTATATTAAATTGAAAGGGATAATCGTTTAAGATGGAGGACCCCACTTTTCTTTGTTTCAGGTTGTATCGACTGTGTGGAATAAAAGCGACGCGTCAGTAGACAATTGCGAAGCTCAAGATGATGTAACCATTAACAATTTCCTTGTTTCTATTTGCAGGCAGCGTACCACTAGAAGAGTATTCTAACTTTTGTTTCAGCTATGCCGACGGGAATTCTTTACTTGTCAAAAGTGCTCAATTCAGTAAGACAGTTTCACAAATACTTTACAAGGAATACACCGGAAGTGACACTGAAAAAAGTATCACATCTTTCACTGGTAAAATTTTAAAAAACAACGGTACAAGCTCTCTTTCAGACGGAAAGAACTGGTTCAGCAACATGACGTCATATATAAATATTTTGTATGCTATCGAACTACATTTAGAAGAAGAGATTATCAATCAGCTGCACACCCAGATTTCAAGTGACGAAAGACTTCTGACACTTAGCATTTGTTTAGTTGTTGGTTCTGTCTTTCTGTTTCCACTTGTTTTCTTTTTAGTAGTTCGAATGACGAGCACCATTCGTGGCTACGCAAACAAGTTAAAGGTGCACACCGTATCTCTGAAACGAGAACGCAAGAGGACGGAAAACTTATTGCATGAAATACTTCCCATATCGGTGGCAGAAAAACTTATGAAGAAGGAGATTATTGAACCGGAACACTTTTCTTCGAGTACTATCTATTTTTCGGATATCGTTGGCTTCACCACCATATCTTCACACAGTACACCAATACAAGTTGTTGACATGTTGAACACAATCTACAATACGTTCGACAGAAGAATAGAGCTATTTGATGTATACAAGGTCGAGACAATAGGTGTGTACACAAAATATTCCTAATTATTAAATCAACCATTCATCTAAATTAATGACCAGAAGCGATATTCACATAAAATCGCCATTCAAGGTTTATTTTCGTCTATGTTGGGCTCAAAAGCTCGTCCCAATGAAGGATCAAAAGCTATATTTTTTAGCTAAAAAATTAAAAATGTAGTGACTCAAAATTTAATTTTTGCAAGTACCGTTTCCTATTTGTCTTAGGGTAAAGGTTTGCAAGTACCGTTTCCTATTTGTTTTAGGGTAAAATTATCTGTAACTTGTATCGTCGTGAGAATCGACCTTCGATAAAGTTATCTCCCTTGAAATTATTCGCCGAACGCCGAAAATCCAATTTACATCTACGACATTAGTAGAAAATAAAGCCAAGTTTTCTTTTCTTACTTTTGATAAATAAAAACAACATACAGCTCAGAGAGCTGTCTGTTGTTTTCGTTTATTAAAGTTTAAAAACGGAAAAAAGACTTTTTACGGCAAGCAACGAGTTCACCGATAATCCGACATTAAGAATGTCTATCGGTATTACACCTACAAGTTACATCACTAAACGTCCACTTTAGCTCTTTGTTTAGAGAATGTGTTTTTGCAGTAATTTGTAAGTTTTAATTCTTCTAAGGGAAACACTTAGCAAATCTCACTGTCTTATATCAACAGAAAGAACAATTTCTGCATTATATGCCACGATGCACACACTGCTGATGGAATGAACAGATAAAAACAATTACAGAACATCAAACGATGGTGAAAACTCCGTTTTCTATTTTTGAATGGGTTTCAACAGAGAATAATAGTGAAATGTTCAAACTGAGTGGGTTAGCCCTTTACCTAACCTGAAAAGCAGACGACACTTGCAAAAATAATTCTTGAATAACTAATTTTTTTCATTTTTTGTCTCGAAAACATAGATTATGAACCCTCGTTGGAACGAGCTCGACGAGCTCGTTCCAACGAGGGGTCATAACCTATGTTTTTGAGACAAAAAATGACAAAAATAATGAAAATTAATTAGCGATTTTTGAGAATAGTGCTGGCCGGTTTTGGCCGTTATTTATTTATTAATTTATTGGTGTTTAACGTCACATATTTCTTCACAATGGCTAACCATGACCATGGCAGTTTTACGGGTGGAGGAAGCCGGAGTACCCGGAGAGAACCACCGAGCAACGGCGAGCAACTGTCAGCTCCCCAACATACCAACTCCACACAAGCAGGGTTAGCATTGGTTGAAGACAGGTGCACCATCGACGTGCAGTACGCCTTCTTACACAACGTCACCGTTCCCCCACGTGGGCAATGGGGGTTCAGTGGTTTTGGCCATTACGTAAGGTAAAGGGTTAACATATTGAAAAAGCCAGCTTCTGTATTTTTATACTACTCTTGAGAAAAATGTCATGAGTTTGTGAAATGATGCGCACATCTATGATACAAATTCGCTAACATTTCGAAATTCCAATTTTCATGTGAAATTTCCATATCCTCAGAGTTAAATTTACTCACACTTTTAAGAAGTGAAGGGGAGTTAACTCCAAATGCGGAAATTGCCAGTCGTGATTGATTGCTAGAGGTCCAGATAATTAAAGAGCGGCATGTGTCAATGGGTGAGAAAATTGTCGATATCGACGCAAAAGCACTTGACTCAACGTTTATTATTCGCATTTCAGAAAAAAATCCAATATTGTCGACAGAAAGCTACAAAAGCTTATCACAAAAACGATTACAGTTCTGGTAAGCAGCTTTCGGTTCTTCAGTTGTAAATTATTAAGGTGAAAATACCGAAGTAAGCACCTGTCGGGATCCCCAACGTATCAACTCCGCACAAACAGGGTTAACTGGTTGACAAGTGCACTGTCGGCGTGCAGTAAGCCTTAGTACACAGGGCCACCGTAACCCAACAAAGGCAATCAGGATCAAGTGCATTGCTCAAGGACCAAACACTTCACCTCAATGCCGTAACCACTGAGCCACCCCGATCCCTTACCCTCAGATAATACCGAGATATTGAATTGTGCCAAATGCTTATTTTATTACGGTTAAAACTAGAAGTCCTGTCATCAAATGCGCGCAAATAGCACGTGGATCTGCGCATTAATCTGCGCGTTGTAACCATAGTAAGGCTATCAGATGGCCTGCGTACAAGCAATTTTTCAGCCAATGGATCACCGGGTAACCCGGAGGTCCATTGACAGAAACATTGCGTATGCTTGCTATGCGTAACTACAAGAATCTGCCGTGCTTTGGATGTCATTCGATAAGGAAATTGCGCGCAATTCCTACGCGCAATTAAGCCAAGATAAGGGCACAGTTCATGACAGGACTTCTGGTTTTAACTGTACTCTTCAATGGGACATAATAATTATAGTATGTCACAAGAGTTAACTCTTTACCAGTCGAGGATATTCTTTATTTCTCAAAGTCAAGTCATGGCTGTTGTGAAGCAGCCATGTCTGATTTCATGAAAAATGTAATACGGCGTACAGACATTAATTTTAAAAGTGCTGCTCATATCTGTTTGAAATTGTTCCTATTTTATTAACGAGAACACGTGGCACAACTCTGCTTGCTAATAGAGTATATTTGTTCTGGGAAGGAAACTTCACCATCAGTAGGTAAGGAGTTAAATGGAAGATTTACATGCATTATAACCTGGATTTTCTTCCTTGAAGCTAGGCCGTTTAAAATCACGATTGGATTAATATTCTGTCAACAAGTTTGTATGAGTATGTTCATCTCTATATATATGGATTTACCCCCTCCATCTCGGAGGATTGTTGCTATAATAAGCAATGCTCAACAATAACAAAATAAAAATTTCGAACGATTTCAATTTCCCGGTCATGGTAAAAGCCGGTCGCTTTTCAACCCTTTACCCAACGGAACGGCCAAATCCGGCCAGCGCACTTCACAAAAATCACCATTCAATTTTCATTTTCTTTTTCATTTTTTGTCTCAAAACCATGGTTTGTCACTTCTCATTGGAACGAGCTCGTTGAGCTCGTTCAAATGTGGGGTCATATGCTATGGTTTTGACGCAAAAAGTCAAATAAATTAGTTATTCAAAAATTTTGTATGGAAGTGTCGTCTGCTTTTCGTGGTAGGTAACGGGTTAAAGATTATACTTTGGCGTCTGTGAAAAAAATGCTGATGATTTGCACATTTTTCACGGCAATACGAATTGAATATTTTCACCATACCTCAGTTTTGATGACGAAAAAAATCAAACGCCGAGATTGGATAGCTGATACCGTGTTACAAGTCTTCGTGCAAGGTAAACACCGCGGCGCTTTATGAAGTGAAAGCTGTTACGCTGTGACTGCAGCCACAGTGTAACAGCTTTCACTTCTTTAAACGTCATCGATTGGGAGGAGTTATCTCGTTTATTGACATGAAGCCATCTTTAGGATGGGATGAGGAGGGGATTGAGTTGCGACGTTCGAGCAATCCATTGATATCAGTGATATTTTCTTTCTTTGAAGGGGATGCTTACATGGTAGCTTCCGGCTTACCTGAAAGGAATGGACTTCAGCATTCGGCAGAAATTGCACTTATGTCGTTGGATTTACTGGATGCTATAACGAAGTTGGTGATTCCACACATGCCAGATGAAAAATTAAGTTTAAGAATAGGAGTAAATACGGGTAAATGTAATATATATATATGTATATATACTACTCAAAGTTTGCTAAGCACCAAGTAGATCCAACTACCTGTTTTACGTTTTAGTTGAAATATTGTTATGAAAAGTGTATATACTTTTTATTTTATTACACCTTTAATGATTTAAGTACAGAAATTAAGATTTTGTTTGTGTTTGACATTATTTTTTAGCTTCTTAATACGATAACCATGGCAAATGGATATTATTGGTAAAAGAGGAAATTTTTCAAATTTGCCAAAAAGTTGACGGAGCGAACTGGTATGGGTTCAATATCGAGTATGAGACCCATTACTGCTAATTACAGCTTAACAACGACGCCTTCTCATGCTCCCAATCAGGTTCCTGGTGGTCCTTTGTGGGATGTTGTTCCATTCTTGGACCATCATGGCACCAAGCTCATGGACACTTCTTGGCTTGACTGGACGGCCTGAAATTGCAAGCTGCAACTCATTCTAGACTTGTTCGATTGGACTGGGGTCAGGGGATCTTGCTGGGCAGTTCATACGCTCAATCCCCTCCCCATGTCGGTACTCTCAGACAGCATAGGCAACATAAGGACGTACACCCACTGCACTTGCATACAATCTGACGTGGACATCCAGGATCTCGTCAATATTCCGCTGTGCAGTCAATGTACCACAGTCAACGACACAGGGCTCTGTACGTCCATCCCAGCTGATGCCGCCCCAGACCATCATTGACCCTTCACCATAGCGATCAAGTCCAGCAATGTTGGCTGCATGGAATCGCTCTCCTGTACTTCGCCATACTCTAGAACGCCTATCTGTGTAGTCGAAGCAGTAACCTGACTCATCTGTAAAAAGGACATGTCGCCAGTCTTCTCTGGTACATCCAACATGGTCCATGGCCCATTCATATCGTGTCTGGCGGTGGTTCTGGGACAGCGGAATGCGAATACATGGTCTTCTCGATCAGAGACCACCTTCGTGCAACCTTTCCCGGATAGTCTGCGTCGAAACATTTACCCCGGATGCATTATGAAGGCCACTGCGAAGCTGGGTTGCTGTGGCAAAGCGGTTCCTACGGGCCTGAATGATAAAAAACCGGTCTTCTGCTGCAGATGTTGCCCCGTCTCTTCCGCCACCATGCCGTCTTACTGATGTGCCATACTGCTGATATCTTGCCCAGGCTCTGGCGATCACCGTATGGTGCACACCAAGGGCTTCACCAACCTGACGATGGGTAGCCTTGCTCAACCATCCCTACAGCCCGCCTCATTTCTGCTTCAGACAAATGTCTTCTTACATTTGCATTTGCCATATTCAATCATTAAATCACAAGGGTTTGTGTTGAAATGAAGATTGAATACCCTACACATGTCATGTACATGTAGACAGTACACGAAAACATCATGAAAATCAAGGGTATGACTGTCACGAAAAGTCTGCCTGTCAAGAGGGCTAATGTAAACACTGGGGACCATCTCAATACATTCCTCAATCATATCCACCAAAAATGTCGCAAATATGTCACAAGCAAATTTCACAATGATGTGTCAAATATGTGGTGCTTCGCAAACTTTGAGTAGTATATATGTTGCAGGGCAACATGGACTTAGACAGCATTTCTAACCGAGGAAGGGGGTTGGCACGGTCATACAAGAATATCCACACAGTGATGTATATTCGTTGTGGCCCGTGTGTCTAAATGGCATGGCAAGAAGACCATATACAAAGCTATGTTTGGGACACACGCATCTGAACATTAACCCTTTACCCAACGTAACGGCCAAAACCGGCCAGCGCTATTCTCAAAAATCGCCAATTAATTTTCAAAATATTTTCATTTTTTGTCTCAAAAACATAGGTTATGACCCCTCGTTGGAACGAGCTCGTCGAGCTCGTTCCAACGAGGGGTCATAACCTATGTTTTTGAGACAAAAAATGAAAAAAATTAGTTATTCAAGAATTTTTTTTGCAAGTGTCGTCTGCTTTTCATGTTAGGTAAAGGGTTAAGAAAAATACATTTTTTAGCTCTATATTTAGTATATGTCCCCACGGGCCTAAACATTATATCGGCCCGATAGGAAATATGTTAAAAATTGGAATCGGTCACATCTCATGAGTAAGAGTCTGTTCACCCTTTTCCTGAGTCTGTCCTAATTCCCAACAAGTGTGCAGCGATTGATAAAGATAATGTTGATCTCTCTTTTTCTCTCTCTCCCTCTCGCCCTTACCCTCAATACTACTTCTGTAAAAGTTTGGGGTATGTGCCCCCCCCCAACCGTTCACCCGGCTCTAATTGTTTGTTACAATGATACACAAAGCTTATAACAGTCAATTTTATTTCCTTAAAAATAACAAGCGCATTGCTTTTTTGAGGTACATTTGACATGTCGTATCTCCAAATAATCAACAGTATTTCACTAAAGAAAAATTTGTGCACAATGACTTATGTATTTTTGAGTCCTGACAGTACTGCTAGGCTACCTGTTTCAACAACAACATATATTTCTTATATTGGTTCATTCCCACTGGACCAATTCCCTGTAGACCAACTCCCACAAGGCCAATTCACAAAAGACCAATTCCCCTTAGACCAACTGGTGTGTTCTACTTTAAAAATAATTCTATATCAATAATTTGATATATTTATAAATATTTTTAAATGTATTTAATGTTATTGATATTCAAGCCTGAAAATAAGCAGTCTGTCATTTGCAGAATGAGGTCCCCAGAGGGGGAATTTGCTGATGCTCTCCCATACAGTGGGCCAGTTTATCCTCTGGGTATCTGTTTCTGATTATGTTTGAGATCTTGATTCAGGTTGAGGTTCACAGAGGGTACATTTAGTGATGCTACCCTGCTGTGCAGGGTAGCATCACCAAATTCACCCTCTGGGGACCTCATTTTTCAGATAATAGTCTGCTCATCTTCTGGCTTGTCGATATTTTATAGATGTTGGGCAGATTTTTATAAATAATTGTTTTCCTAATTATCCTTAATCAACCCTTAATCAGAAACAATATGTAGTTGGTCTAAGGGGAATTGGTCTAGTGGGAAGACACCCTTATATTATTAAAAAAAAATTCTGTTCATGCATATTTCAACAACATATGCATGTTCAGGCAAAATGATTGGCTAAAGTATTCCTTTTTTTCATAAGTAATGAACAGAAACAAAACGCATTTAGGCCCGCCCTGAACCACGCTCTCAATATCTCTCTTGAAAATTACGTTGCACATTGTGAATGGAAAAGAACCCCTGCAAGCTCATATTGTTTCAACATGAAAAGTAATTAATATTTATCTCATCACATTAAAAGAATTTTTAAAATAAAATTTAATAAACAATGAAATGCTTATCATGCTTTTTATTCCATGTTCAATTTTTTACAGGCAATGGGTGATCGTCTGCGTTCATCGTTTTACCCAAATCAAACGTAAACAATGGCCGGTCATAATAATCCAAAAACGAAACTCACGCTAACAAAACTTTCCAATTTCCAAATAGCCTGAACGAACTCTTTCTGAGACAACGTTCAACCAGCTTCATGTCATCTGGGTTTATATCGAACTCCATATTGACAAACTGTGTTTTCAGTTTTTCAGAAATTTCTCAGAAAATGTTCAAAATCAGAATTAAATTTAACTCAGTGTTGCTTTGAATGACAGCACCCTCTCGTCAAGTGGGAAAGGAGACTGAAGCTTTGTGTGGGCGTGGCCTATGATATTCATTTTAACTTACGGAATTCATATTCTTATTGAAAGCAAAATATTTGCCACATGATGCTTACGGTAACGGAAAATGGCATTTGGAAGGCATTCAGTGTTAACAAAAATCACTACATTCAAGTAGTTTGTGACCGTGGGGGTTAACATTGAAATAATTGTGTGGTAATTTCCGTGTATCGTATTTTGCTCTAAATTTATGGAACCTTTGAGTTGCCAGTCTCTTTGGAAAAATGATTGCAGAAAAGAGCACAATTCAGTGAAAATCTAAGTTTTGTAATGCTACTAGTTAGTAGTGTTGGCTGACACTATAGAGACAAGCATTTAACACTGAGTTCCCCATACCCCAATGTTGACACTATAGGGACAACATTAACATAGGATTCTCCATAGGGATTTGTCCATATAGTGTCATTTTTGTCCCTATAGTGTCAACATTGGAGGCAGGAAAAAGATTTTAAAATCTTTTTCCTGCCTCCAATGTTGACACTATAGGGACAACATTAACATAGGATTCTCCAGAGGGTTTTGTCCCTATAATGTCATTTTTGTCCCTATAGTGTCAACATTGGAGGCAGGAAAAAAATCTTTTTCCCGCCTCCAATGTTGACACTATAGGGACAAAATTAACATAGGATTCTCCATAGGGTTTTGTCCCTATAGTGTCATTTTTGTCCCTATAGTGTCAACATTGGAGGCAGGAAAAAGATTTTAAAATCCATGTCCAACATGCACTAAAAATAACATGTTTTCGGACAATACTATTCTTTAAGTGGCCAAAGCACATGTTGGATTAAGCCCCAGAGCATAACTTACAACAGCGGATTTGTTCATTAAGAATCTCTGCATATTGCAAAGCAAAGTGTTTGAAAGTAACCCTTTCCAAAATGACTGAAAAGAGCAACGAATTTTGGCATTTTCAAACGGTACTCTTATTCTCACCCTCATTGTGCTTGAGGGTTATATCGGAGGCTAAAAAGTAAACAGTAACTTTCTTCTGCAATCATTGTTACATCTAACCATATCAAAAAAAAAATGTTATAACAACTTTGTAATTAGAGAAATGTGCTCTTGAAGTTGGTCAATTCTGAAGAAAAGATGCTATATTCGTGTCATTTTTGGACAGTAGGGGTTAATTTTGAAATATTTGTGTGGTGATGTTGGTGTATCATATTATGCTCTAATTGTTTGGAAAATCTGAGCTAAATAACTGAAAACAATTTTGAGACTTTTGAAAAATGTTGAAATGTTGAAGGTTTTGGCAGAATATTTATAAAAACGCGTTTTCATGAAGATGACGATAACTCACTTTACTAGATTTTATGACATTACAGAAGTATACCAAATTTGTTTGAAATCCTACAGCCTGGTGTTGAGATATGTTGAAAAATGGTGAAATTTTGATGGTTTTGGGAGAATATTTTGAAAACAAGCATCTCACAGACATGACGATACCTCATTTCGCTTGATATTATGACATAACATAAGTAGGCCAAAATTGGTTGAGATCGCATAGCTTGTTTTTGAGCTGTGCAACAGACAACATTGAGGAGGAAAAAAAAAATAATGAAGAAAACTTTTGAAAAAGAAGAATAACAAGAATCTTTCCCAAACTGGGTTTGAGAAAGCCTAACAACTAAAATAGAGATACAATATAATGAGTTTTTCTAACTGGCTGAGTGCTAGAAGCCACAATTAGGCCTCTCAAAAAAACGAAGGTACTCCTGTAAAAGACAAGATTTCCTTGCCCATGTTTCGTATTCAGTCAAACTTAAGTAATAGTTTGTTCCTACAAATTTCTTCTATTACAAATTATTGGAGAGTGCCTGTTGGCACTCTCCAATAATTTGTAATAAAACTATTTGCGTGAACAGAATCAGACAACCAAAAATAACCTTGCCCTCAACCAGTTAATAGATAGGTATTTTGTACATTTATATGAGAATCGTGTCTCATTTCGTGAAGAGAATAACAATAGTGTATCTATCAATGTATATGCCATATTGCATCGCAAATCGCGATACGATGCCACTAAAATCATACCCTATGATAGTTTTATACATTTTGAATTTGCCCTCTGAAATAAATGTGACGACCGCGGGCTCGAACAAAAAAAAAAAAACAAACAAAAAACAAAAAAAAAAAAACGACTGCGCCACAGTCTGAGATTCAAAACATTAATTTTCTTTAGCCTAAACTAACTAAACTAACAATGACGCCTCATGCCTTCCATCCAGTTTAAACAGTATTTATTGCCATTTAATCAAGAAAAAATACCAAATACAATGTTAAACCTAGAGTTGATTCGACTATAAGGTGAAATATGAAAAGGTGTCTCCTCCACAAAGCGAAGATAATTACACAGTCACTTCCGGAGTGGCAAGAAAGTAATACAATTAATGTCGAAACAAATTTTGAGAAATTTAATAAATAACTGTTGTTTTCCTTAGGTTTATGCGATATAAACCGAACATTAGCGAGTTATGACTAAGCTTATGCTGAAAATTTTCGGTTTATATCGCATAAACCGAAGGAAAACAACAGTTATTTCTTATAATTTAATCCGGCTGTAATATTAAAATATAAAAAACTATATGTACGTGAACGAAAAACTTTTAATTTTCGCAAAAGACAACAGTCAAACTCAGGAAAGTGTGCCACAAACAGGTCACGTCAATCATTGTCAAATTGTTTGTTGTTTTGATTTTCGATCGCAGACGACAGATATTTAGCAAGTCACGTAACAATATCATTAAAAACATTTTTTTTAAGTTCCCCCAAAATCATGTTTGGATGTATGATCTTTTATTCGTTACCCACTTCGGTATATTTCATTAAATTCAATTGTTCCCGAGAAATTATCATTATATTCTCGCTGACTGGAGGCGACGAAAAATCGATCATTGATCTTTGTTTACAAGCTTGTTATCCATCTATCAGTCTGCCGTCACGCCCTCACGGTGACAATTAGATTGAGTGGGCGGGGCTTCCATAGTCTTCAAAGTTGGGTCGGATGTGCGAACGTGTAGCGACATTCCAAATCATGACGTGATTTGGTTTATACGATTTTGACGACTTTCACGCTGTATGCTTTCAACCAATCAAACGCAGAGGCGGGGCAAATGATTAAATTATATGGACTTAACCTCTTGCTTATAATAATTAATAATAAATAGTTAAATAAATATGTGAGAGAGAGAGAGAGAGAGAGAGAGAGAGAGAGCGAGAGCGCAATTGGGCACAGTATGAATGCACCGATGTACTTCGGTGAAGTTTCCTTCCCCGAAGAAGGAACAATGACAAGACAAAACAGTTTAGACTGGAGTATCCAACATGAGCGATGGTGCAGTGTTACCCTTTCCATAGACACCGCCAAGAGAGACTCGACACTAGAGAGTGGTGGCCGAGTGGATAAGTGCATTGGTCTCGCATGTCAGTGGCCCCGAGATCGATCTGAGAAAGTTCTTGAGGTGTCCGAACCCTCTCTGTCAGCATCTATTGTGGGTTTGATGCCGCCACGGCGTACCGTCCTATCGAGTGGGGACGTAAAATGGCCGCCCCCTGTGCGGAGAGAGAACACTCCGTGAAGGCTAAAGATTCCTTCGTAGTATTCGAGAAGAGCGAGGCAACCCAGTACCGCGTCGAAGGTCATTCCACACTCCTGCGCCGTCGGGCCAAGGAGAGGCGTTAATATAATCTGCATAACTTGCTCGCCAATCCCTGTAAAACAAATAAGCTTAACCCTTTACCCAACGCAGACGATATCAAATTTTATTATTTTAAATATCATTTTTTTAAATGTTTCAAAAAATTTCAACAAAACCATATCATGTGACCCCCTCGTTGGAACGAGCTCGACGAGGTCGTTCCAACGTGGGGTCACATGATATGGTTTTGTTGAAACTTTTTAAAAAATAATATTTTTTCAACTACTGAATTTGCATATTACGCGGGCGGATGCGGGCAATTCGTTAGGTAAAGTGTTAAACAAATAATGATTCTCATTGGAAACATTTCGATAAAAGCATAAAATTATGAACATTTGAGACATTTTAGTAGAACTCCAAAATCTTCCAGCGGTTTTCATCTTTACGTTTTAAAATCATTTAACCACAGTATTGTAAATTGACTGACGTGGCAAACAAACGCCCTGTTAGCGAAAGTATCGACAGAGGGTGTTATTTTACAAATTCAGAGATAAAGCAGTGGTAACAGAGCAAACTTTTCACTCATGGATTCCCGGGTACTATTTATTTATACTTATTTATTGACGTTTAAGGTCACATATTTATGCGCAATGGCTAATCGTGACCGTGACAGTTTTACGGCTGGAGGAAGCCGGAGTACCCGGAGAGAATCACCGAGCATCGACGAGCAACTGTCAGCTCCTCAACATTCTAACTCTGTTCAAGCTCCGCTCAAGCAGGCTTACAGCGGTTGAAGACATGTGCACAATTGACGTGCAGTGCGCTTTAGTATATGGCGTCATCGTGCCCCCATGCAGGCAATCGGGATAAAGTCCAACAGTCTACATTTGAGCCACGGGGGGGGGGGGGGGGGGGGGGGGGGCGGTGGCGGCTCAGTTGGTAGAGGTGCAGGCTGCAAGCCGAGAGGTCCTCGGTTCGAATCCCACCTGCGGCAACCGCGTTGTGTCCTTGGGCAAGACACTTCACCCCCATTGCCCACGTGGGGGCACGGTGACGCTGTGTACTAAGGCGTACTGCACGTCGATGGTGCACCTGTCTTCAACCAATGCAAACAACCCTGCTTGTGTGGAGTTGGTATGCTGGTGAGCTGACAGTTGCTCGCCGTTGCTCGGTGGTTCTTTCCGGGTACTCCGGCTTCCTCCACCCGTAAAACTGTCACGGTCATGGTTAGCCATTGTGCAGAAATGTGACCTTAAACACCAATAAATAAATAAATAATACTTTGAGCCACGGCGCTCCCAATCTCGGGTACAAATCGGATATCAAACAGCTGGAATTTCGCAAGTGATTCCTATGCCCTCTACAGAACAGTCGCCGTGGAGTGGTCATAATCCACGCGTGGGCAGTAATGTCCACGCAAACATCTACCGGGTAATGATAACCATCATCAGCAAAAATTTAATTAATGAAGCACCGGGTGATACCCGGTGCTTCATTAATTAAATTTTTGCTGATTATTCCTATAAGTGTTTGGAATCTAATATTATTGCGTCCGTGGACATATTGCCCACCAGTGGAAAGTGACCAGTCCACGGCGGCTGTACTGTATCAGAGAAAATAATACCTCATGGCAGCAGTCTTGTCAGTTTTAAAATTACAAGAGAACCATAATTATTCGCCTTAATGCCCACAGAGGAGCCATTTGTGGTTCTCCTTAATTCATCTGAGGAGAGCCATTTTCACGATTGTTGTTTTTTTCACTATATCTTTGTGCGTGGATGTTTAGTGTCTGTGATGCATGATAAAAGTTCCGGCATGCGAGACTCCAAACAATCACTCTCCATAATCAAATTAAAAAAGACAATAGAACATTTGAGTATAAAACGGAAATTATGAAAAAATATTGGCAAAATGTAGGTCAGAAATTAGAACTCTCAGTTAAGACGGGAATGGTATACTGAGCAGCCAGTAATATCATATAACAGGCAACTTACATACAGGTTACTATCAAAGCTGAAAAGCTAAGTTCAAAATTAATACTTGTGGTACAACTGTTGAACTTAACTTTTCAGCTTCGACAACACCATGTGTACCACAGCATGGATTGGATGCTGGCGTTATGACTGCTGTTATCATGTTTTCATATTCTTAATGTAAAAAATGTTTTGCTGCGAAAACATGTCCACTCGAGATACCAACAGGGCTGCCGTAATGGAAAAAAATTGACAGTTCCGCCAGAGAAGAACCTTTAGTTAATATCAAATAAGTGGGACATCTTTGCTTGCATACGCTTTTGAGCGGTGAAATCGCGCGACGCAAAATCCTGTCTGCGAAAAAGCTCAGACCGAAGAGGGCGGTGACAATACCTTCAGACGACGCCACGCACTAAATTGACTTTCGTTGCCTCGGAATACTCAGTGAACAGGGCGTTTACCGCTTACAGAAAATTGAGTTTATGCGGGAGACTGAGGTCGAGGACGATCGCCCACTGAAAATGACAACCCTGTGAGTGACAATTCAGCTAGAGTACGTGGAGAGTGTATTATCAATAAATCACCAACAGAGTGGAGATTCCACCCGAGCAATAATTGCAAATTTGTTGCAAAGCATAACCAGCACCAGGAAAGTTTCAGTCAGTGGACCTCCGGGTTAAACCCGGAGGTCCATTGGCTGAAACATTGCTGGTGTTTTTTGTCGATATGTACAAACTTTGAAAGTTATAGCTTGGGTGATAACTCCACTCCGCGGGTGATTTAGTTACAATCCACTCTCCACGTACTGTATATACGATTTTAACAGTAATCCACTCTCCTACATCATGATTATTTACTGCAACCACCTGGCGCTTAAAATTGAAGAAAAAGTCTATTTCGGCCATGGACAATCATTTAATAACGATGTCAAAAGTATAGCAGCCAAGGAGCCTTGAGCGCATACAATGCCTGTGAAAGACATACCAGTACATTTAATGAGGTCCGTTGTTTTAAATTAATGACAACAAAGATAGATTTCTATTTTTAAGGACCAGTTGTCGCTGGAGTAGTCGGAACTAAAATGCCGAGATACTGTTTATTTGGAGATACAGTCAACACTGCGTCCCGAATGGAATCGAATGGATTACGTAAGTATTAAGACAGTAAATAAAGATGATGCATCACGGAGGAATGGAATCAACAGCCTGAGTTAGAGTCTCTATTGCATGTCACGATCGCCGAAGACACTCGTGAAATACAGGGAAATTCCATCTAGTGTCGTTATTTCCGGCCCACGAACTCTACTGGAGTTGCGATCTGTATTTATACCACGATTCATTTTGAATTCAGTGAACGAAGCTGATATTTTTAACTCTTTACCTTACACGAAAGGCAGACGACACTTGCAAATAACATTTTTGAATAACAATTTTTTTTCATTTTTTTTTTGCGTCAAAAACATAGCTTGTAACAAACCCCTCATTGGGACGAGCTGAATTGCGATTTTTGTGAATAACGCTGACCGGTTTTGACCGTTTCGTTGGGTAAAGGGTTCAAGAAAATAGCTGTACAGAAATATGAACATACCCCCAAATATATGTCTCTCACAGGCAGGATAACGTTTATCAGTTTTACACCTGTGTGGATATTGATTGCAACCCATCGACATTTCAAGAGAGGGGGAAAACTGATGTCCGGCGAGGGAGCAATCGAGTGGCAGACAGACAGTATGAACTCTAACCCACTAATCCATTACAACCGAAATTTACTCTCCGATTGAATTGGCATCAGACACGTGTACCATCGACGAACTTGACAACTTGAGCGCAACAACACTACGCGGTTATGCATTCATTTTAAATTAATACTTTACCAAAATTCTTTTACCTTATTCACACGGCGCTAAACCACTTAAACCCCGGTTGGTATTTTCCACCTCTGGTTCAATAACACAAACTGGAAGAGTTCATATTCATTATTGAGGATATGTCAATTAATATTTTTGCATAGATTGACCCCACACATATTCACTGAGCAACCACCCCACGTAATGAAATATGACGTACACTACGGCCTACATGGACTGGTTACTTTCCACGGGGTTGGCGGTATTTCCAGAGGGGCAATGATATTTGATTGCAAACACTAATAATCATCAAAATTTAAATTAATGATGCTTATGATGATTTTTACTACCAGCTGAACGCATGCGTGATACAACACATCAGAAAACGTCACTGCACCAGGTCGGGAAATAACCCGAGAACGATCGGTTAGATTACAAGGCGGCTACGTCGATCGTAAAACCACGAACGCACTATGGGTCACGACAAAATAATACAGCATAAACTAAATTCCAAATCCCGCATGCTTTGCTAGTCAAACTTGACAGTCTAACAAGACACAAAAGTTGCTGTAGCATGCTGTTTTCATCTTAACAGAATGTCCGCCCAAATAAATAGCATCAACTAACGCATGATCGCGCCAAAACGAGATCAAGCGTTAGTTATTTTCATTCATTTTGCCGGAAATTAAACAGCATGGCTGTTGGCGTTGGAAAGCAGAGAAGGCGGGAAAGCATCACAACTCTGTTTTCGTATATGCTACTAGCATATTATAACGTTATCTGTTAACGAAACAAAATGTAAGCTCTTTATTGCTGGGCCGAATGTGCTGTTAATGTATTGTTAATTTCTATTCCTTGAAAGAACCAGAGAACTAAATTTCATTCTGGACTAGATTATAACAGAAAAACCGTTAATTATGATGGTTGCTTAAACCTTTGTAAAGTCAGTGAAACTGTGTGAACTTGTGGTAGACGAAGTGTTCAAGGATGTAGGGTCCCGCAAATCAACAATTTTCGCGACAAATCGCATCTCGAATCGAATCGGGTCCATTATTCGAATATAATCTCGAATCGAATCAGGGGAGTTGTAAAGATGACCGACTGAGGGAAGGGGGTGCTGTAAACCTGACTTGTTCCAACAGTGATGGCTTAATTCCCGACTTATACAATATTCCAACTTCATCACCAAGGCAGGTCTTCATCCAAGGCCTGCCTTCATCGAAGGCATGCCTTGGTGGTGTAGTTGGAATATTACCCAGTCAGGGTCATGGCTAGAGGTTTCCGACTAGGGGTATGGTAGTGAATTTCCAACTTGGGGAGGGACCGAGGGGGATGGAACCCCCGGTCCCTCTCCTAGCTGGAATTTTACTACCTAAAGATTTTGAAAATGAAGCCATGAAAGGGGGATTGATTCTAGTAACTGAAATGCCAACACATGTATGATAGAATAATCAGATGATTATTATTATTTGGTATTATTCTGGGAATTGAATATGTGCTAAACAAATGCTCAAACGGAAAACCTTGAGCAATTCACACTGTCCTAACATTAAATCAGATCTTTTGCAGGAAGGATCAATTTTCGTTGTTCATCTTTTTGTTACTGTGAATGATGGAATTAACTCAGGATATCGATTGTACAAGATTGGGATTTTCTTGAAGTGCATTTTGAGGGAAAACGACTTTGGCTCAGCTCTGGAAAATTCTGTTTTTTTATTAACTTGCCAGAACAGACATGTCGCTGTTGAATACACTCCTTAGGTGACAACTGACAATTTGGACGGGCGGTTGTAAAAAGAAGGGACAATATTTACAAATTGAAAGGCGGTAAAATTCGATTCGAAATTCGATTGATTCGAATTTCTTTGTCTGATTCGATTCAGTTCGAAATTTGATATTTGCAAGGACCTGATGTCGCGAGTGGCATATTTTAATGTAAGAAACGTTTTTAATAATATCATCGATTTTGTTCCAGCAAACAGGATACATATCTCACAACGTACACAGAGAGCTTTGATAGAAGATCATGAGGGATTTGAAGTAGAGGAACGAGGTGAAATCGAAATTAAGGTAACAGACCCTAGTATTTGTATTGAGCTTTGTTCCCCATCATAGATTTTCTGTGGGTTTATGATTGCTCACTTCAGGGCGCCCAGCTGTTAACTCTTTAAACTCGAGCGGCCGCTTTTACGTCCTGATACACGATAGGCATAATTTCATTAAATAGGATGGATGCTAAGTGCATGTGTGTGGTAGACCAATCAATATTTTCAACGTGCAGTCTCAAGGCTGCACGTTGAAAATATTAATGGGTCTCCCTCTAAATAATGAACATGGACACTTCCAGTTGCTGCCATTGAGCTGATATGGAAGATACCACAAGTGTTCGAAAGGTTAAATAATTTTTTGTTCTTTGAATGGCAATTGAGATTGTTGCATCCAACTATTTTGTTATTTGTAGCTTGGCAAAGCAACAACAAAATTATATTTAAGCAAAACTTGCAACTTAACAGTTTCAGACTGAAAGTACTATCTTGTTGACTCCAAATATATTTGTTTCTTTTTCAAAATCGGTGATATTGGAGCTGTCTGCTTCTGTGAATAACCGACTTATATCGGAATAAAAAAAGCACAAAAAAACACCCCCACCCCCCCCCCCAAAAAAAAAAAAAAAAAAGATTAAATAATATTTTGACACTTCTTCGGAATCTAACAAGTGTTGTTATTATAGCGGCTAATCTAGTGTTTTGAACGTGTGTCGGTTCTCTCCACCCCGATTCGAAATGAATAAAACGTTTTCCCCGCTGGGCTAAAAGAAGGAGAGTCACACATTTCCCTCGAATTCGGAGAAATTCCAGTGAGGAGGAGTCACATGATATGGTTTTGTTGATATATTTTGAAAAATATATTTTTCAACTTTGTAGTTTATAACTTACGCGGGCGGATGCTCCCGATTCGGTAGCTAAAGGGTTAATTGTGTCAGTTCTAGTATCAAATCGCCTTTTATTTTATTTTCATTCGTTTTTCTCCCCCCAAAACAAATCGTATTCTTCCTCCCACTTGCCGAAAATGGTATTCCACACTCAGGATCGTATTCCACTCTCGGCGATGACGGACCTTTTATTATTGTTTACAAATCGGTTGAGTTCATTCAATGATAAAGGGTTGTTTTCGAAAAACAAATAAGGGGAAAATTAAATAAATACAATTGTTCACCGCTCGGATTCGAGTTCGATTTTATCCCAAGCAGTGAGCTGTTGCCTATACACTATATGTATATAATATGTGCATAGAATAAATAAATATGCATAAAAATACAGATTATCATGATAATGTGCATGTCCTGTGATTTGTATCAGATTGGAGGTGGTGTCCAGAATGAGATCTCAACGAGCCGGCTTTGCCGGCGAGTTGTGATCCCATTCTGGACACCACCGAAATTCTGATGCAAATCACAGGACATGCACATTACCATGATAATTAATTTATCTAACTAACAATTATGTCACATAAACGGATTAAATCTTGAATTATTAATACGGTTTTGAGACATAATGTTGGGCGAGAAAAAGTAAAAAGAAAACCCATATTTTATAGAACAATATTGTTGTGCACTGTAACAAACAATGAGTAACGCGGTCACCGCAAATTGTCAAAGATGCGTAGTAAAATTATTCACTCTCAGTGTCACTTCCTATGATGATACGCTTGAATTTACAAGTGTGTAATATTTAATTGTGCAATTTCTATTTATTGTGGAGGGTGGGGGGGGGGGGAGGGGGGTCATTGGCTATCAATAATTCTGTCGCTAATTGTAAGGAATTTTGTTTTGTAAGCGATCAGATGAGTTGATCACTGAAACGCATATAGAATGTATTCATGCGCCTGTTAAGATAGCCCGTTGCGTTCCCGGAAGCGAGTCGGCTATATGATACGGAATCAGAATGAGTCGTCTATATGATACGGAATCGGAACACATTATGTTATACGTACCGTTTCTCGTGGTTTTCAAGCCAAAATGTATATGATTGTTAGATAAATATTGCGCCCACATCCCTTTTAATTCTTGATTTTTCTCCAAATTGTTGGCTACATGGTCTCCGTGGGTTGTTGTGCACCAGTCGAAATGCACAGCCGTTGGTGATTCACGGTAGTAGTATGTCAGGGGCTTTTGAGGGAATATTTGGGGGATCTCATCGGGGGATCTCATCTGACGTCATAGTCACGTGACGTAGTGGCGCCATGTTGTGTTGTCATGGTAACCCGCGTGAGCGGCCATGTTGTGACGTCATCTCCATAGTGATACGTGGTGATAGTGCGCATGCGCAGCGCGTGTTGTTAGGGTGATGCGTGTTTCCGTCGTCCATTTTGTATACTGGAGGCTACCATCTTGGTTTCTATGGTAGCACGTGATTGCTATGTTACCAATGGCTTCTAACAAGACAGGGGTATGTTCGGTGGGTATGTTCGATTGAACAGGGGTAAATATGATTACCACAAACAACCCGACAATCCCTCCAAATCACCAAAATCCACCCGAAATTGACTTTATTTGATACGGATTTCCCATTTTATTGGTTTTATTGACTTAGCACGTAGTGCCATAGTACTAAGGGGCGTGGTTGCTGTACATCTAAGGGGGTATAAGGGGTGCGTTCGATTGAACAGGAGTAATGTTCTGGCTTTGAATTCGCCCAGATTCCCTTTTTGGATCCATATCCCATGATGTTGTTCCCACTAAAAGACACGTTCCTTTGGTCATTACCCAGAATTCTCTGCTTCTATCTACATATGCAATACTTTTCGTCTACCTGACCATGTTTCTTTATCCTGGAGTATACTCCAGTAGCGTAGAAGAGCCTATTATTCGGAACAGCTTTGCTTATTATTACTATATCTATTTTGGTCTATTCTTGTTAGTTCTGACCCTATTTCAAGTACTCTTGTTGTTTCATTTATCTAGAACATTTATATAACTAACCAATCAGATTGCTTGATTTCCCATAACCTGTATGCAGAGTTATCTCCCTTCTGTACAACAAAAGCCAATATCATTCCCAAAGCCAATATCATTCCCAAAGCCAATAAGCTATCGAGCAGTTACTGATAAGTCATTGTTCGAACGACTCGAAGCTCATCGAGCAAATGAGCCTTAGAGCAATTGCTCGATCGAGTGACTCGACATATTGCTCGAATGACTCGAAGTCCGTCGAGAAAATGAGCTATCGAGTAATTACTCTTTCGAGTGACTCCTCGAACGACTCTTCGACTCATTTCAGTATTTGAGGATACCTATGGCCCGGCATTGTATTAATTGAGGATACCTATCGAGGATACCTTTTATAGGATACTTATCTGAGGATATTATTACCTATATCACAAGGCATACCTATCCCAAATATCCCTTATAAGCTAAAGAGCAAGAGAGTAATTGCTCCATGAGCAATTGCTCGATCGACTCGAAGCTCATCGAGCAAATGAGCCTAAGAGCAATTGCTCCATGAGCAATTGCTCGAACGACTCGAAGCTCATCGAGCAAATGAGCTATCGAGTAATTGCTCGTTCGAGTGACTCCTCGAACGACTCTTAGACTCATTTCAGAAAAAGGGGTGCCGAAGGCCATATGTTTTCCAAAAAGGGGTGCCGAAATTGGGGTGCCTTCAGGAGAATTCCTTTTTTGTCAAATGAGCTATCGAGTAATTGCTCGATCGAGTGACTCGACATGCTGCTCGAACGACTCGAATCCCATCGAGCAAATGAGCTAACGAGCAATTTCTCGTTCGAGTGACTCCTCGAACGACTCTTAGACTCATTTCAGAAAAAGAGATTCCACAACCATAAACGTTTTCGAAAAAGGGATTCTTAAAAAGGGATTCTGTAAAATGGGATTCCTATTCGAGTCCGTAAAATTTGGATTCCGTGTTTTAACATCGACACTCGAGGGTATGGAAAGGGATTGGTAACAACCAATTCAACAATGACTACAAGAGTCTGAACAGATACAACCAACCACTACAAAACAATTAAGTACAGATCCAACAGAACCAATTGTGAACAAAACAAAGTGAAAGAATGTCAAACTAGTCGGATTGATCGAACTAGTTGGACAGACTGAACAGATCTGAATTATGAACAGATACAAGACACCTGTTCGAATGAAGTCGTAGTGAACAAAGATCCAATACAATCAAGATGGATGGGAACAGAACAAAGTGAACAAAGATCCAATGAAGTTATCGAAGTGACCATAACAAAGTTTTCAACTGAATGAACTATAACCCTTAAATATAACCCAATGTTAACCCCTTTAAATTGAACAAACCTGAATGAAACCTTTGAACTGAACAAAATTTTCAACTGAATGAACTTTATGTAATTAAAACCCCTTTGAAGTCCAGAAAGTTTTTAACTATAACCTAAATGAAGGTATTAACACCCTTGAACTTTTTGAAGGAACTTTTTATATCTAATATAAATAAACACCCTTTGAACTGAACTGCATTTAACTGAATAAATTTTAAACTTAATGAAAATATAATGAAGGTGATCTGAATTTTAACTCGAGAATACAACCTATTAAACTGAATTCTTCTAATAGGGAAGGGGAATACCCGCGAGTGTCGATGTTAAAACACGGAATCCAAATTTTACGGACTCGAATAGGAATTCCATTTTACAGAATCCCTTTTTAAGAATCCCTTTTTCGAAAACGGCTATGGTTATGGAATCCCCTTTTCTGAAATGAGTCTAAGAGTCGTTCGAGGAGTCACTCGAACGAGCAATTGCTCGTTAGCTCATTTGCTCGATGGGATTCGAGTTGTTCGAGCAGCATGTCGAGTCACTCGAGCAATTACTCGATAGCTCATTTGACAAAAAAGGGATTCTCCAGAAGGCACCCCAATTTCGGCACCCCTTTTTGGAAAACATATGGCCTTCGGCACCCCTTTTTTTTGAAATGAGTCTAAGAGTCGTTCGAGGAGTCACTCGAACGAGCAATTACTCGATAGCTCATTTGCTCGATGAGCTTCGAGTCGTTCGAGCAATTGCTCATGGAGCAATTGCTCTTAGGCTCATTTGCTCGATGAGCTTCGAGTCGATCGAGCAATTGCTCATGGAGCAATTACTCTCTTGCTCTTTAGCTTATAAGGGATATTTGGGATAGGTATGCCTTGTGATATAGGTAATAGTATCCTCAGATAAGTATCCTATAAAAGGTATCCTCGATAGGTATTCTCAAATAATACAATGCCGGGCCATAGGTATCCTCAAATACTGAAATGAGTCGAAGAGTCGTTCGAGGAGTCACTCGAACGAGCAATTACTCGATAGCTCATTTGCTCGACGGACTTCGAGTCATTCGAGCAATATGCCGAGTCACTCGATCGAGCAATTGCTCTAAGGCTCATTTGCTCGATGAGCTTCGAGTCGTTCGAGCAATGACTTATCAGTAACTGCTCGATAGCTTATTGGCTTTGGGAATGATATTGGCTTTGGGAATGATATTGGTTTTTGTTGTACAGAAGGGAGATAACTCTGCATACAGGTTATGGGAAATCAAGCAATCTGATTGGTTAGTTATATAAATGTTCTAGATAAATGAAACAACAAGAGTACTTGGAATAGGGTCAGAACTAACAAGAATAGACCAAAATAGCTAAATATAGTAATAATAAACAAAGCTGTTCCAAATAATAGGCTCTTCTACGCTACTGGAGTATACTCCAGGATAAAGAAACATGGTCAGGTAGACGAAAAGTATTGCATATATAGATAGAAGCAGAGAATTCTGGGTAATGACCAAAGGAACGTGTCTTTTAGTGGGAACATTACTCCTGTTCAATCGAACGCACCCCTTATACCCCCTTAGTACTATGGCACTACGTGCTAAGTCAATAAAACCAATAAAATGGGAAATCCGTATCAAATAAAGTCAATTTCGGGTGGATTTTGGTGATTTGGAGGGATTGTCGGGTTGTTTGTGGTAATCAGATTTATCCCTGTTCAATCGAACATACCCTTCGAACATACCCCTGTCTTGTTAGAAGCCATTGGTAACATAGCAATCATGTGCTACCATAGAAACCAAGATGGTGGCCTCCAGTATACAAAATGGACGACGGAAACACATATCACCCTAACAACACGCGCTGCGCATGCGCACTAACACCACGTATCACTATGGAGATGGCGTCACAACATGGCCGCTCACGCGGGTTACCATGACAACACAACATGGCGCCACTACGTCACGTGACTATGACGTCAGATGAGATCCCCCGATGAGATCCTCCAAATATTCCCTCAAAAGCCCCTGACATACTACTCACGGTGACGAATCTCCGATAGAATTGGATCGGCCGAATGATTGTTGTTGTTTCTACGGGGGTAACATAATGCAACTACCTATGATGTCGGGCCATGTATAGGGTACGGAAAAACCTGTAAAGTTCCACGTGTTTGTAAATCGGACCCCGTTTTGATGAATTTGCGTCCGTGAGGGAAGGGTTCATAGTAGAAACAAGAGCAGTTGACCCAGATGGGATCCTTGTACATGTAAGGCTCAAATGAAGGTGCCAACATACCATCGAAAACTTGTGGTTCGGATGTGTATTTTCTGGGTTGTTGTAGTCCCCAGTCATTGAGGTGATAAAGGAAATCCCCAAAGTATGCAACGATGTGCAACGATGTACCGGTGTGCCAATGTATCGGTAAGCGTATTGGAGCAGGTTCAAGGGGTGACGAACAGTGTGCGACGGTGTCTCGGTGAAATTGTTGTCGGTAAGTAGTATTGAGGTCGGTTCAAGGGGTGATGATGGAAATCCAAATACAGTGCAACGGGTGTCGGAAATCCAAATATAGTGCAACGGGTGTCGATGAATTGTTGTCAGTAAGCAATAGTGAGGCAGGTTCAAAAGTCGGATGCGGGTTAGTGTTCGGTCTCGAGTCAAAGTGTATATTCTTTATACAGTATATCCACCATGGACTGGTCACTTTGCACGGGTGGGCAATATTTACACGGAACCAATAATATTAGATTCCAAACACTAATTTTATACCGTTATTGCCTGTTCTACTATACATGAGAAGCCTATGACATAAATTTTAGCTTTACACACCAACCGTGGTGAACACGCCAGCAATGGGATTTCAATAGTAAAAATTTATACCTACAGTGGAACTACATTCACGTTGACCTTTGTTGACTTCGACCTCAATGCAAACTTGTCTAAATTTATCGCACGTCACCTCGCGAAGAGTGAAATGAAAATGGCAATTCTTTATTACCTTTCTGAATGTGTTTACCTCATAAAACACCAAAAATTAACAAATATGCATTGTCGCATGTTAAAGCATCCATAACTCGAAATAGTGTGTTATTATGTTATTAAAAGGAAAAAGGCCCTGTTTCTTTTTCTATTTCGTTTCGGTGATAAACTTGAAGTACCGCCCACCGATGTTCATGTAAACAAAAACAAATTCTCACGTATGTACGGCTGCTGCTCAGTAAAATCGAGAAACAAATAATAGCTATTCTTAATAATCGGACGATCATGGTTTAAATAAAATATTCCCAAAGTAACGTACTTGTTGTGCCAAATGTTCAGCACTCGTGGTGAAGTGGTATTAACCGCTTGCCGAAGGGAACATTTGGTACACCGAGCCACTATGGGTATATTCTATATATACAGTACAGCCGTCAAGGATTGGTCACTTTCCACGGGTGAGCAATATTTCCACGGAACCATTAATATTAGATTCCAAACACTAAATATAGGAATTATCATAAAAAACTTAAGAATCTATAAAGAAAATAGACAAAAATGACAAAAAAATATGGAATAGATAATAAATTCAGCTGAAATTTTCTTACAAAAACGGAGTGTTTATAGAATCACAAACTTCAAGTTTTATCCTTTAAGACAAATTCCAAATACCCTTTGTATACACCACTTTCCAGTCTCCATTCAATTATATTAGTTCACTGCAAACTCGAGGCAAAGACACGTGAACACATTGTGCGAATTCTCTCATTTAATTTTGATCGCTGTTGTTATTAGTTCTGTGCATCGATGTAGCAGTCGGTAAGATATATTCGTTACACAGTTTGTTGGTGGCCTAATATGGTATATATGGTGTCAGTTAATTTCATATTGGACTTCGCTCTCGTCCAATATGAAATTAACTGACACCATATATACCATATTGGGCCACCAACAAACTGTGTAACTAATAGTAATAGCTATAAGGATTCAAAATTTACTCTGATATAGGTAATATGTTATTTCGAGGCGATATGAAATCTAAATAATGCATTTTTCTTCTCGATGGCAATTTGGAAATGGTTTTCTTTTTAAGAGGACACGGGTAAATTTTAAAGCCTGGAATTTCTGCCAAGGGGATTTTCAACTTCCTTTCCTCAACCAGGGGACGATACTATAAAACGTTTGCAGTTGTATTTTCCCTAATTGTATTTTCTACAAGTGAATATAAATGACAGAAATGAATAATAAGCATTTCAAAAGGTGTGGCAATTTGCTGATGGTTCATTTCAACTGGTTATTTCTATAGACAGAAATACAATTCTGAAAAGTACTAGTATAAAGGTATTATATACTGAGTCAAAACAGAAAGCATAGAGACATTGAGGAGCATTTTTTTAGTATTATCGACTTTAATTCCAAACAAATTATTGTAAATTCATATTTCGAGTCAAGCTGTATGAATTTGCATAATTTCATGTGCTTACTGTTGCCAGCGTCAAGTCAGGACCCCGCAATTCAGACATGGGGTGAAATGAAACGTTCTCACATGCAGTCAAAAGCGTGCAAGACATCGACGGCGCATGGACCTGATAAGTCTCTGGATGTCACCATGTGGTACTGCGTTCCACTCCTGCCTTAGAATATTACGCAAATCGCCCAACGTCTGTAGATCATGAAGTTGTACCCGACGGTCCAATTGATCCCAAAGATGCTCGATTGGCGACAAATCTGGCGAAAGTGAGGGCCAGGGAAGAAGCTCGATGCTCTGCTCATCAAGAAAGTCACGACAGATACGCGTCACGTGACATCAGTCATTGTCTTGCTGGAATAACTGCAATCCCACGTTAGCGTTGAACAACGGGACAACAACAGCGTTAAGGATTTCCCTATATCGCTGTCCATTCAGATTAGCATCGATGAAGATCAACTGCGTTCGATGGTGCAAGGAAATTCCTGGCCAAACCATTACACTACCCCCGCCGAAACGGTCGCATTCCCACACGCAAGCATCAGAAAACCGTTCTCCTCGTCGGCGATACACTCTTGCCCTGCCATCAGCGCGCCGTAGACAAAATCGTGATTCGTCATTAAAAAGAACTGTGTTCCAACGCTGCTGAGTCCAGCGAACAGCCTGACGTACCCATTCCATTCTGACGGTACAATGACGTTGGGTAAGGTTTGGTTCCAGGTATGGACGCCTACTGCGGATGCCGTCTTCAGCGAGTCAGTTGCGAACAGTTTGTGCACTGATTCTATTGTTAGTTCTACCAGGAGTAATTGCTGCTGTCCTCGTCACCGGAAGGAAGCGATCCCGCAAGTGAGACGTCCTGATGTGTCAGTCTTGTGCAGGGATTGTAACTCTTGGTCGACCTGAATGCCGTCGGTCAGCAGTAGAGCCAGTGCTTCTATACCATCCAATGAGACGGTAAATAGTGACCCAGAACTTAGCAGCGAGCTCATCTGGCGGTATCACAGCCTCATGCATACCAATGGCACGCAACCTCTGATTTTCGGTTAACTTTGGCATTTTTTAAAATGTCAGAAGACAAAAACTAGCGTGTTTTCGCAATAACCCGGGCTCTCTAGCACAAAATAACACAAACGAAATTGTCGGTCACCCATTCAGTTTGACATTCTCGGATAGCACATGCTATTTTGAAATCCGTAGCAAAATTGTATACGGTTGGGTGGGCAACATCAACATGTCATTAAACTCTTTGCTCAACTTCTTGTCCACAAGCATGCAACCGTAGAACTATTATATTTCATCCTTTATGCTATATTTTAACAATTTGTTTCTATTATACTTTCTTTTCTGATTCAGTATAGTATTGACCCCAGATTAGTTTTGTCCATTCAAACAGAACCATCAGTATGGAGGAATATATTTTCTCATTAGTTGGTTATTTGAATTAGACTGGCGACGGATGTGAAGAGGGTGTTGATGTTGGAGGAGGTAGTGAGTAGTGATACTAGTGATTATAGAAAATGAAGACGAATTGGAACTTTGAAGCGGGTGAAGAACTTGCTGTGGAAGGGGGGGGGGCCTTCAGAACTGATTGAGAGTTAAAGTGATTTGTTGGAAATGGTTCGTCAGGAATCAGGACTGTAAAAATCTCAGGCGTGGAAGGGCTGACGAAATCCTACAAAGTTTCAATTCAGAAAACTCCAGTTCAATACACAAACAGTGCCACACTTCATTCCCGGTTCCATGCTGTAGATTTCCCGAGTATCGGGGCCGGCTTTCGGAACTGGGAACCCGGAAATTCATGTTCCCGGGATTATACCCTATATTTGCTACTCGATCGGACTTTCCTACTCATTAGGAAGAATACCAAAATCACACCAAAATACGCATTCTCCTAATTATTCTTTACGGTTGGTTGTTAGTGTGCCTGAGAGACCACATTACACTACTACTGTCGTGGACTGGTCACTTTCGATGGATAGGCAATATTTCAGCACACACGATAATATTAGATTGAAAACACTAATTATAGGAATAATTAGTGTTCAACCGATTACCAAAAATGGCCGCTGACCGATTACTGGTTATTTGAGGTCACAATCGGCCGATTCCAATTGTAATACCGTGCTCTGCTAGACATGTCGAAGCTGGCAAAGAACTACATTAAATTGAACATATTTTACAGTGTTTACAGTCCGTTCACTACTAGATAAGTCGAGACTCGAAGGAACTACATTAAATTGAACATATTCCACTCCATTCACTCAGGACCAGCAAAATTACCAGTCGCGCAAACTTGGGTGGTAAACGTGGCCCTAGGAGCCACGTTTACCAACCAAGTTTGCGCAATTGGTAATTGTTACTGCGACCTGAGTCAATGGAGTGCAACCTTCACTTTTCCGGTATGAACTGGCGATTGCCGCAAGTACGCGCAATATGGAAAGCCTTACATGTGGTTTAACTTGTACATCCCCTAAAGGGGGCGTCTAGAGAGATTAAGAACACATGCTGTGGTGGTTTTGTCAACTTTTATTAAATTGTATCATTGACATCATTTTACATTAACAGTTGAATAATTGCTGAAGATAATAAAATGCAGTACATGAATCATCACCAAATGCTTGTCAACAATCGGTTGAATCGATGTTCCAGGAGCCGCTGCCGTTGTCATCCGATTGCCCACATTCGGTCGATTATGGTGGCCGTTTCCAATCATCGGTTGCACACTAGGAATTATCAATTTGGTGCTTCATTAATTAATGCTTTTTTTATTACCTGATAAACGCATGACTGGACATCAGTGCCAACGCGTGGATTACGACCAGTTCAAGTCAACTGTATGTAAAGTATGTAATCGGTGTTTCAACGAGACCATGGCAAACCAAACCCTTGACCTTGAGAGATCTCAACAAGATTTCAACAAAATTTTAACTCAACTGTCAATTCAAAATTTCGCCAACTTTGTCAGTAAACAAAGTGTCGTTTAATAAGAAGAGCCAATTAAAAGTTGGGTTCAGATGCGGAGATCAAGAAATGACAAAAAAAAAATATCACAAAACAACCGGTGAGCATTATAAGTCGAGTCATGAGATCCTTAACATAACAATTATTTATTTTGTTCAATAAATTAATACAACGTTGAAACTCCCCAAAACCGTAGTTTATTTAAAATAAAAAAGTCAACAATCTAAGTACACAAGTTGCCTTGGTTACCCTTACACAATCTTATAATACCCACCCTAACTATAATATATTATTACCACTTTAGCGGGCGGTCTCTAGTACATTAACAGAGTTTAACAGGGCATTACAAGAACGTAACACTCAACTAAAAAAGATCACTTGACAAGTCGGGCTGTTAATGAGTGAAAACTCTCATTAACAGCCCGACACATCACGTGATTTTTAGCTCACCAACTTTAGTTGTGTGAGCTTTTGACATGGCTCGATCAGTCGGCGTCGGCGTCAGCGTACGTGTCCAATAATGTTAAAGCTTCTGTTTAGGTCCCTTACTGGCCCTATGTCCATATCATGGCTTTTATAATGCTGCTATATGATGATTATTATCATTTTACCATGATTTAACCCCTCATACCCTGCATTTTAGACATTTTTCTTGACATTTTTAGTTGCGTTTAGTTTTCTGTTTAGCTCAGAATTTCATGTTTAACTAAGTTTTTAGGTCAGCTGCTGTGCTCCTTCTCTTCCCATGGCACATATATTCTCATTATACATGTTCCTCGGTATCATCGTTCCATGATTAACCCCTCATACCCTGCATTTTAAACATTTTTCTTGACATTTTTAGTTGCGTTTAGTTTTCTGTTTAGTTCGGAATTTCGTGTTTAACTTAGTGTTTAGGTCAGCTGTTGTGCTCCTTCTCTTCCCATGGCACTTATATTCATCATACATGTTCCTCAGTATCATTGTTCCATGATTAACCAACCCCTCATACCCAGTATTTTAAACATTTTTCTTGACATTTTTAGTTGAGTTTAGTTTTCTGTTTAGCTCAGAATTTCATGTTTAACTAAGAGTTTAGGTCAGCTGCTGTGCTCCTTCCCTTCCCATGGCACTTATATTCATCATATATGTTCCTCAGTATTATTGTTCCATGATTAACCCCTCATATCCTGCATTTTAAACATTTTTCTTGACAATTTTAGTTGCGTTTAGTTTTCTGTTTAGCTCGGAATTTCATGTTTAACTTAGTGTTTAGGTCAGCTGCTGTGCCCCTTCTCTTCCCACGGCACTTATATTCAACATACATGTTCCTCAGTATCATTGTTCCGTGATTAACCTCTCATACCCTGCATTTTAAACATTTTTCTTGACATTTTTAGTTGCGTTTAGTTTTCTGTTTAGCTCGGAATTTCATGTTCAACTTAGTGTTTTGGTCAGCTGCTGTGCCCCTTCTCTTCCCATGGCACTTATATTCATCATACATGTTCCTCAGTATCATTGTTCCGTGATTAACCCCTCATACCCTGCATTTTAAACATTTTTCTTGACATTTTTAGTTGCGTTTAGTTTTCTGTTTAGCTCGGAATTTCATGTTTAACTAAGTGTTTTGGTCAGCTGCTATGCCCCTTCTTTTCCCATGGCACTTATATTCATCATACATGTTCCTGAGTATCATTGTTCCATGACTAACTCCTCATACCCTGCATTTTAAACATGTTTCTTGACATTTTTAGTTGCGTTTAATTTTCTGTTTAGCTCGGAATTTCATGTTTAACTTAGTGTTTAGGTCAGCTGCTGTGCTCCTTCTCTTCCCATGGCACTTATATTCATCATACATGTTCCTCAGTATCATTGTTCCATGATTAACCCCTCATACCCTGCATTTTAAACATTTTTCTTGACATTTTTAGTTGCGTTTAGTTTTCTGTTTAGCTCGGAATTTCATGTTTAACTAAGTGTTTTGGTCAGCTGCTGTGCCCCTTCTCTTCCCATGGCACTTATATTCATCATACATGTTCCTCAGTATCATTGTTCTATGATTAACCCCTCATACCCTGCATTTTAAACATTTTTCTTGACATTTTTAGTTGCGTTTAATTTTCTGTTTAGCTCGGAATTTCATGTTTAACTTAGTGTTTATGTCAGTTTCTGTGTTTTACTTTTAAGAGGTTGTGTTTAGGTAAGCTTTGTCGCATGTTATGAGCCTGTTTGATACAGTCCCTGTGTTTGCTAGAGTTACTATCAAAGAGGAATGTTGGTGAGCTATAGGGCGTTGGCGTCTTTCTTGTTGTTACTTTCTGTCGTTCACTCGGAAATGGAAATGGCTTCAACTTGTAAACAATATTTAAATTATTAAATATGTAAAATGTCCAGTAAAGTTAGCCCATAAGAACAAGCATCTGAATATATGTAAGTAAGTCTGTATATATTTTAATCCTTTATTCCTGACTTAAAAGCGGTAAACATCGGGTCTGTTTTAAGTTTTCTAACTTCGTTGCAATTGAAAGCGTAGAAGTGCCGATCATGTGATAATCATGTGACACCAGTTTGTTTGACAACAGACGATATTATCATCTCGTCCCCGGAGTTCCAATGTGTTCTATGTGCCAGTAGGCTGCCAGTAGGTACATAGAACGCATTGGAACACGGGGGACGATCTGTCGAAATTGAAAACTAAAAATGTCATGTAAGATATAGGGTCAAAACTTTCTCAGACTCCCAGTGGTAATAATAATAATAATCTGAGACACTCATATCCTCCACAAATTAGGAAATTACGAAACACGTTTTGTCTTCGTTTTCATTTTTTTTTCTCTCCGCAGTATTTTGTTTCTGTGAATACTGGGCAGCACTCTTTTCATATTTCGGGGAATAGGTGACATATAGGTCCCTTGGGTCGGGTGCATCTGATTGTAAATCTTACATTTGTTATGCGGAATTGTATTGCACATGTCACATTAATAAAGAATTACAAACAAACAAACAATAATATGACTTTGTCGAGCCTTGTGGTTTATTAACGGCCCAACAGGTGTGAATAACAGCCCTTCAACTTATTAACGGCCCTCGACTTCGTCTCGGGCCTTTTATAAGCTGTCGGACTTTTATTCACACCTGTTGGGCCGATAATAAACCACAATGCCCTCCAAAGTCAACTTATTGTTATATTATTACCACTTTTTGCGGGCGTTCCTAGCACATTAACGATGTTTTGCCGGGCGTTGAAACCTCGTAATGCTCAACAAGTACAAGTCATGTGCCTTGTTGGGCCGTTATTGACTATAACAGCCCAACACGTCAATGACAGACCGACACGTCTAAATATAGACAATGACGTCACATCTGTCAGCCGATCAACAATATTTTTCCCAGATTTCCATTTGGATCGAAATTCAATTCGGATTTTTTTAATTTGTAAACACAATTAACACATTTGTTTCAAGTGTTTCCCTTTGTGTCACGGATAGATAATGTATCAAATATAGGAAGCGATACACACAAAGGAAGTGATGACATCTTTGATGAATAAACTCCTTGCCTAAAGTTCGCATTTAGAAGATATATTTCATCATCTAACTTCCCAAATTTCGCCGTAGACTGATCAGACGATAGTCATGTCACCCGGTTTGTTTGTCAACAAATCAGACGATAGTGTCGCTGTTTTTTTTAATTCTAAAACGTCAAACTTCATTTATTTATCTTATTTCCCATATAATTTAATTGTAATGTCCCCGATGTACGAAAGTGGCAATAGTAGAAATAACATGACTTTTTCGGGCATTACAGTGTATCAACGGCTCAACAGAAATGGTTATCAACCCTTGAGCTTATTAGCGACCCACGATTTCGTCGCGGGCCGTTAATAAACTCTTGGGCTGTTAACCATTTCTGTTGAGCCGTTAATACATTGTAAACCGCTTCAAAATCATGTTATTGTTATATTCACCAAACGGGATTGGTTTCTTCTGTTATCCATAAACCAGATCGATGTTATCATTGCTGATCACTTTAAAGTATGGATGCTATCTTGGATGTTGGCAGCCATATTCAAATAATACATAGCTTTTTAGAGCTGGGGGTGGGGGGGGGCAAGGGAGGGGGCAGGGGGAGGGGCAATTTTCCGGTTCGGTTCCATGTTTGTTCATAAACTGATAAAACTATCTTACTGGGAGGGAACTGGACTAGTGGCCACCAGTGGCGTAGATAGCTTTTCGCTGGCGGAGGGGCAAGCCCAAAATCTTCCGACAGACCGAAAATTTTCCGACAGTGTAACAACAACAAAAACCCAAACAAACAGAAAGAATCTGTTGTTTACTGCAAATGTACTGAAAATTGGTCTTTTTTACCCAAAATAGCATGTGTTTACCCCCAAAGCCAGCATTTTAATGTTATTAGGCATAAATTCGCCTAAAAATGGTCCCACAAAATTTCCGACAAAACTTCTGGTGGGGGGGGGGGGAGGCCTCCGCCCCGGCCCTCCTTTATCTACGCCACTGGTGGCCACTATGGATTCTCATAACTTGATCTATCCGGCAAAATGGCGAATGCGTCGGGTTCTAATTGCCACATGTTCTTCGCTATTGCCTTGTCAGTGAGGGAGAAAATGAGACAATAAGAACACAAGGTATATTAGATTAACTTTATTCATTTGTTCCCCTAATTTATTTATTTTGTTCTGACTGAATAGGCTTAACAATTGATCCCCTAGAACCTCTAAGAATGGGTTGAACCCATTGGAGATACTTAGGGACAGGGCTTTCGTGTTGTGTGATGTCGTATAAACTATTGTAGATTTTGTGAGCGAATAGTAACATATTTGTTCTGTCCCTATAAGGTTGGGTCGGCCGAGCCATTGTTGGTGTTTCTACTGGGGGAACATTATTCAACTGTTGATGATGGTGGTCATGTATTGAGTACTAGCAAATCAGGTAGAGCCACACCTGAAACCTTTGTAAATGGGTCCCCCTTTTTTGATGAATTTGTGTCCTCAAGGGAGGGGTCCACAGAAGAAATCCGAGCGGTTGATCCCACCTGGATCAAATGCTCGGATTTCTTCTGTGGACCCCTCCCTCACGCTCCGAGTATGGGTTGCCTGGAGGGTAGTGGTTCCAAGTCGGTTGGGGTGACGAAGGAATATCAAATACAGCGCAACGGTGTGTCCGTTAAATTGTTGTTGGTAAGCAGTACTGAGGCATGTTGAAATGTCGGATACGGGTTAGTATTTGGTCTTGAGTCAGAATGTAAATTCTATATAAAATCCATGTCGGAGATAGCTTCACGTGTTATAGGGTCTGATGTGTTATTTACTATCTGTTCGGTGTTCTTAATGCATAGAAACACAAATCGAAACCGAGGGTTTTTCCTGAAACCGAACAGAAACCGAAATCGAATCTTAAAAATCAACACCTTCCAGCTCTAATGTTTTTTATAAGATTCCTAGTCAGAATGTTTTTTTTTGTGCACAGTATCGTGGATTTTGTGACCGAATAGTAACACATTTATTCTGTCTCTTACCTTCCTGTGTTAGGAAGCGTCAATTATCTCTGGCGGCCATCTTTACTTCTGGGCGCCATTTGTTTGAAAATCGGCATTACAAAAAGTGGCTAAAATCAATATGCATGGCCAATGGTCAGTGTACGTTAATTTTAAAGCTTCTCTATACCACACAATGCTTTGGCAAAAACGCGGCTTTTAACTGGCAGAGTGCTAAATATTTTTTCAAAAGTGATTTGAAGGGGAGTTTTAATTTAGCAAAATATTATTCATAAAAAATGCTTTATTACCATGTATTGCAGAGTGCCTGCTGCCACTCTCCACTGAATAGTAATAATACAGTTGCTGATTTTCGTCCAAAAAATACAATTGTAAAAGTTTTATAGCCATTGCTCCTGTACATTCTCCCTGCACGTATGTTAAAAAAGCCAAGCAGCACTGAAAAGAACAACAGCCCAGAACCAACGTAACTGATGGAAATAAGACTTGTTGGTGGGGCTAATTTGAACATGCACCAATAAGTAAAATTCTTTCAGATGTGGTAAATTTCTAAAACACAACAGTACATTCTCCCTCCACGTATGCAAAAAATGGCAAACAGTACTGAAAAGAACAAAGGCCCACACTAAGCTAAAACGTTGTTAATGTTCCACGCCTTTTATGTGACATTACAAGTTTTCTGGGTGCTAAATCACCCCTGCCACCGGATGAGTTGACAACGGTCCATCCATTCGAAGGTATCAATATCTAGCCATTAACTTTTTCGTGTAACAGCTCACCTTGTTGTTAGAGCGCGCGAGGAAAGATCTAGGATTCCAATTGCTGATTTTCGTCCGACATTGAAAGATTCATATTCCAGAGTCCACACTTTCGGGTTCTCCCTAGATCTGGACACAATCAGCATGTAACGCAGGAGGGCTGCGTTCATACCCTTAAAATTACAGCTCTGAAATTTCTTTTGAAATGAAGGGTCTAGGAATCTTCGTGTTATTGATGGTTCTGTTGTGCGATAGTTTTCATACCACCGTTGGTGTGTAGCGCGTTATCCGATAGAATACAGAAGCGGAGAAATGTACTAGATACACCACGTATGGAATCCGGCCTACGTGTCAGAACATCGTGTAAGAACGCATCTGATTGGTCGTTACGCATTTGATTGGCGTTATGGCTTTTATGAAATGGTTTGACAAAAAGGAGTGTCAAGCAAGGATGTAAACGGACCGCTGAAGTTGGAGTTTATTGTTGGAGTTTTTGAAATACAGGAAGAACTCCCAAACTCGTGGAGTTAATTTCAGTTCCCCGTTAGCCACCTTCGTTGTGTTCTATCATAGACTATCCTGACAAAAAATTATTTCAAACCTTGTAACATTATTTTCCTCTTATTTTTCAGGGTAAGGGGATGATGAAAACATACTTTTTAGTGGGAAAGATTGCTGTCATGCATTTAAACAGGTAAAATGAAGTTTTCTAGTTAGGGGCCTCTAAAATATGTATAGACTGATATAAGCCTACCACGACATATCTGGAGACACGTTTTATCAACTTCAGAGGTGGAAGAGATGATCGTCGATCTGTTAGTGCTGTGAACTTGTTGAAAGCTTTGTGTTGGTGAAATGACTTTCATATTCTGTCAGGTGCAATATATATGGTAAAACTGTCTGTCCCGCACAAGGTGTCGGAAATGTCGTTAAACCCGAAATAAATAAATAAATAAATAAATAACTTCCACTGGCTAAGCTCACGAACAAGAGTAGTAGGAGAGCGATGGATCGTCCTTCATTGGGGGACCCCGGCGGGGACCCGGAAGTGACGTCATGTAACGTGACCTGGTGGCGCCATGTTTAGTTGTCATGGTAACCCGCGTGAGTGGCCATCTTGTGACGTCATCCCCTCAGTGATACGTGGTGTCAGTGCGTCATGCGCAGCGCGTGTTGTTAGGGTGATACGTGTTTCCGTTGTCCATTTTGTATACTGGAGGCCGCCATCTTGGTTTCTATGGTAGCACGTGGTTGCTATGTGACCCAAAGGCTTCTTATAGGATAGGGATATGTTCGGAGGGTACGTTTCTTCGTAGAAGAGTAATTTCCCGATTCGTAGAATTACCCATATAAACCCGACAATCCCTCCAAATCACGAGAAACGACTTTATTCACTACGGATTCCCCATTTTTATCGGCTTAGCACGTAGTGCTATAGTACTAATGGACACAGGGGGTGTGTTCAATTGAATAGGAATAATTTTCGGGCTTAGAATTTCTCCAAGAATCTTCGTTTAATTACCCAAATAAACCCGACAATCCCTCCAAATCACAAAAAGATATTATTTCCCCAATTTATCGGTGTAGCACGTAGTGCTATAGTAGCAAGGGGTACCGGGGATGCGTTCGTTTGAATAGGAATAATTGGATGGCTTTGTATTTGACCCATAATTCTCGAAGAATTACCACAAACAACCCCCAGCAAGGTGTTTTACTAGTTCGAATTTTCCCACTAAATTCTCGGTTTCTATTTGCTTCCACTAAAATTCTTTTGAGAACCACCATACTATTGGTTTATAATAGTACAGAGGGGGCGCCGCGGGTACGTTCTTTTTGACTAGAGTAATGTTTTTTCTCCAATAAATTATATAAGAGTAGCACGTAGTGCTATATGACAAATTCCTATGGTCATTACCCAGAATCCTCTATTTTTTTTATATAAATTCCTATTTATAGTAACATCCTTTAATAACCTCCCCCCATCACTATTTGAATATGTTCATTAACTTTATTTTTTTTAATGTGAGGATCAAGATTGCTTTTTGGATCTCCAAACTGACCAATGAAATAACAGAATTATCGACCAATCAGATTAATGTATTCCTATTGTGTTTCTTTCCCATTACTTTCTGTACTAATTTTCCGAACTTTAACCTATAATCCTATAGGAAACAAACACAAACCCCAATCAAGAATGAAAATATCGATAAAAAAACGCTGTGACGTCATGACGTTATCAAACACTTCCGTCACGTCTAATAAATTCATCGAGTTTGTGGAGTCGGCTTCATTCCATTTTCATCTCTTGATGGAAAAGGATCATCTCTGTGTACTCAGATTATTCAATTGTTTTGTGTGTGTGCTATTTTTTATGCATTCATTATTCTAATGATTATGGAGACTTCTAGAATTTCCTTCGAGGATTGTGGGAAAATATTCACGGATCGACGGAACAGGAGCAGACATCCTTGGACAGCTCACTGACAAGTTAAGACATTTGACTGTAATAACTGCTATAAAACATTTACAAGGAAAGATAAATTAGACAACCATAAAAAAAACTTGCTTAGATTTTTATACATGTTTGGAATGTGGACAGGAATTTAAACAAATATTACCTTTTAATAGGCATGAAACACCGCTCATCTCCCTGTTACTCTCCCCAAGAAACGTTATTTTGAACGACCGGCAACGAAAAAATCCCGTACTGTTTTGAACATTGGCCCCATTGATTTTGATCAGAACCTTTTGGCAGAAACAAGTGATGAAATTTCGGAAATTTATCGCAGGAATTGGAACACCATTCGGACCCATCACAGAACTAATAGGAAAATACAGGACATTTTTAATTACAGGCTAGACACAACTGATTTATCTACCATGAATTATAAATTAAATAAAACAAACTTTCAATCTCAAAAAAATAAATTCAAAATTAATTTAAGCTGCGGCTTCATTTTACGTAATAATGAACCAGAAGAACTAAGATTTTATCATCCTTCACAAAATAATGCCCGTGTTCTTGATAAGCCACCCCTTATTGAAAATGCAGTAAATTTGGGGAATTTCCTTGAAGACCTTGAACAGGAAGACATTTTGGAATGGGCTAGGCAGCAAAGACCCAACTCTAAATGGACTGTCCATCAACTGACCAATGTAACTTTTGATGTAAACAAGATTAAAAACCATCCAAGTGGTGGGGGTCCCTGAAAATCTTCCCAAGTGTATTTTGGAAAATCGTTCGATTGTTGCCCTTTTCAGTGATGAGCACAACCATTTTGTTTATAATGGCAATCTCTGTTTATTCCGGTGTTTAGCCCTGAGGAGCGGTTCTACTTAACATTCTTTGAATACTACAACTCAGACCCTGTATAGTAAATACACAAATGAACCAAAAGATAACTTTCCTAGTGTGAAATTAGATGAACTCCCCAAGTTGAAAAAAGTATTTGAAGTGAATATTGAAGTTTTTGAACTCTTATTGGAAGATGATGAAGTTTTGGCTAAAATTGTACATAGGTCTAATGGAAATTTTGAGAATACCATGTATGTGAATTTGTATGAGAACCATTTTAGTTATATTACTGATATTATTCAATATTCTAAATCCTTTGCTTGTCGTAAATGTGGTAAATTGTGGAAAACAGGATTTAGACTCAATGAACACGAAAAAACTTGTACTGATGATGTATCTTATAAGTATGTTGGTGGTATGTATCACACCCCGAAGACCATTTTTAAAAAGTTACATGAAGAAGGTATTGTTATTCCAGAAAACTTATGGTCATATCCCTATAGGGCAACATTTGATTTTGAATGTTATTTTGATAAAACTTCTCTCCCCACTTCAACTGATACTCTTGTCTGGGAAGCTCAACACAAACTCCTCAGTGTTAGTGTATGTAGTAATGTCCCGAATGTTTTATTACTGATGGTGACACACAGTTATTGGTTAAAAATATGATGAATTATTTAATGGAAATTTCTCGAAAAGTTACTCTCTCATGCAAGAGATTCACATGGCCACCATATTATCCCTCAGGCAAATGATTCAAGATGCTTTGGCACAGGCAGGTACAGATGATTCTAAACCCCACCTATTTGAACAATTAGCTGAAGAATTTGATCATTACATGAAGGAAATGCCCGTCTTAGGTTTTAATTCTGAAAAATATGATGTGAACGTGATGAAACGAGAACTGATGGAGTATCTGAAAAAGTATGACCCACAATCTTTTGTTGTTAAAAAGAGTAACAACTTTATGGTTTTGAAAACAGATCATTTGAAATTTTTAGATATTTGCAATTACTTAGCCCCTGGATTTAGTTATGATAAATTTCTCAAGGCTTATGGGTGTTCCATTACTAAAGGATTTTTTTCCCAATGAATGGATTGACTGTATTGATAAATTGGACACTACCGAATTACCTCCCCATGTGTCCTTTTATAGCTCTTTAAAAAAGGAAAACATTACTGAAGAAGAATATGCTTACTGCCAGCAAGTTTGGGGGAAAATGGGATGAGGACGTTTAGGGACTTCCTGATTTGGTACAATAATAGAGATGTCCAGCCATTCCTAGAGGCTATTGAGAAACAATCACAATTTTACTTGGAAAGGGGGATCGATATGTTTAAGGATGGTATTAGCGTTCCAGGACTGACGCTAAAATATTTATTCAGTACCGTCGACGAAGTTATATCCTTCGAGAACATCAACGAGAAGAACAAGGATCTTCATCATCTCATCAAGGACAATATTGTAGGGGGGGCCTTTTATCATATTCAACCGTTATCACGAGAAGAATATTACCAACATAAGAGAATTTAAGTATGGCGCAGAAGCAAAGGGACGTGGGGGTTTGTAGGTTATGATGCCAACGCCTTGTACTTATGGTCATTAATGCAGGAAATGCCAACAGGTTGCTACATTAGACGTAAGGACGAGACGGTCTTTAAACCAGAATATTCCCATAAGTACGGTAGGATGGCCCATCAGTGGCTGGAATATATGTCTACCAGGGACGGTGTCCACATCCGATACGAATACAATGATACAGAAAAGAAGATTGGTAGACGTCAAGTGCCCGTACATGGTTGGTGTAAAGATACCAAAACTGTTTATCAATTTCACGAATGTTTCTGGCACGGTAATGAATGTTATCTGAATATGAAGGACGGTACATTGGCCACTCACAATGCAGTACGGGGGAAGTCCATGTCAGAGCTCAGGGAAAACACCAATGGAACCACCCAGTACTGGGTATGATATAATACAAATCTGGGAGTGAGAGTGTCATCTGCAGAAGAAGACCGATGCAGACTTAAAGACCTTTCTCCGGGAAAAGTTTGAGAATACTGTGGATGGTTCGATGACATCCAGCGAACTTCTCGAGAAAGATCCGCACAGGCAATATCTTTGGCCTAGTGGAGTGCGACATTTCTGTACCCGACCAACTGAAGCCCTATTTTGAAGAAATGACACCAATCTTCAAAAATACAAATATTTCTCGGGAAGATATAAGGCCACATATGAAGGCTTACGCTGAAGCCAACAACATTATGCGCCAACCTCGCCATAGTCTCATTGGTAGCTACTTTGGCGAAAAAATCTTGCTGGTTACATCATTATTGCAATGGTATTTGGGGCAAGAACTGGTAGTCAGTCGGGTGTATCAAGTCATCCAGTACCATCCCAAGGCGTGCTTCCAAACATTTGGTGATCAAGTATCACAGGCCCGACGGGAAGGGGACTCTGACCCAAGTAAAGCCATCATAGCTGACACGATGAAGCTATCAGATAATTCGGGTGATGGGAAGACAGTCACTAATAAGGCAAAACATAGGAATGTAGTGTATTGTGATGAAGATAATGTGTCCAACCTCATCAATAATCTGGCCTTTCGGAAATTGAACACCCTCACTGAAGAACTTTATAAAATTGAAATGAATAAAAGCAGAATCAAACTTGTCTTGTCCCACCACATTGTTTTTGTTCGTGTATCAATATGCCAAGTTACGTATGCTCCAGTTCTATGGTTTTTTGGATGTTTTTGTTGATCGTAAGAGTGAACTTTGTGAATCGGACATAGACAGTAGTCAGACCACAGAAAAAAGAATCATTCTATCGCCAAGCCCTAAATGGTTACCCTCAGAAGCCCGTGATGCCCATATGGAAGATTTTGTAAAAACGAAATTAAGGGGAGATATCTGGATGCCATCGCAATGCTGCAGGGACAGGAAAGCTTTTGATAAAAGAACCCCGGGTCTTTTTAAAATTGAATGGGAGGGAGAGGGGGGTTATTGGATTGTGTAGCAAAACTTACCATTGTTTCGGCCCATGAAACAAACTTAGTTGTAAAGGAATACATAAAAGACAAAAGGATTTAACAAAGGAAACATATTTAAAAGTAATCAAAAACAAACAAACGGAAACAGGAAAAAATAAAGGCTTTAGACTTAATGGAAATTACATGTTCACCTACGTACAGACCAAAGATGGCTTATCTTATTTTTATCCAAAAAACGACGATTTCAAGATGACGGTGTATCGACTTTACCATTGACAATTGAATTTTCTTTCTCAACAACCAGTGAATATTCGTCCACAATCTTTACAGAAATCTAGAGGTAAGCATAATTTTTATATTCAAATTATCCCAATCAATATTATTTTTATATTTACAGAGATTATTATTGGTTATCCAAGATGAAAATTTTCTTTTCTTGTTTTTTCTCATGGGGGTGGGTGAAAGTAATTACTTGTACATATTTGTAAATAGTTTATGGAAGGAAATTTGTTCTTCAACAAATATCATTCATGTTGTACACTCCTGGTGTAGGCTAAGTATAACCAATACTCAAAAAAAAAAAAAAAAAAAATACGTTTAGTTTCATTCCATTTATTAAAAAAAAAGAAGTTAATTCCTGGTATCCCTTAGGTTACCTCTATTGGAACCGGATGATATCCAATTAAATTTATTTTCAAAATACTCAAAAAAATTTATGTTTAGTTTCATTCCATCTATTTTTTTTTAAAAAACAAAATTGATTCTTGTTATGCCTTAGGTTACCCCTATTGGAACCGGATGATATCCAATTATATTTATTTTCAAAATACTCAGACATTCTGTTTAGTTTCATTCCATTTATTTAAAAAAAAAAGAAAAAAAAGTTGATTCATGGTATTCCTTAGGTTACCCCAATTGGAACCAGATGATAACCAATTACATTTAGTTAAAAAAAATGTTTTAGGTTATCCCTACCAATGGAGTAAATCATGTTGTCAATTTATCATCATCGTCATCATCATCATCATCATCATCATCATCACCATTCTCTGTTGAACAAAGAATAAACTTCCTTCTACCTTTTTTATAGAAAATTTAAAAAAAACAAAACCAAAAAAAACCCCAAATATTAAAAAAAAAAAAAACAAAAAAAAAAACACAATTTAAAAATTAAAAAAAACAAAAAAAAATTCCTGTTGTGGGTTCGTAATGCTCTCAAGTTATTTGATGTTTATCTTCTTGACAAATATCAGACAAACTTGACCTCTCCCAAGTTCAGTACAAAATGCAGAGGGACACTTCTGACAGGATTGAAATAGAAAAAAAAACTACGAACTGTAGGGGGTGGGAATGCACTCGAGCTATTTGACTTATCTCCATAGGACAGAGATTTGTAGCTTGACCTGTCCCAAGTCAGTATACAGTTTAAGGATCAAGATTGCAGTTTGATCGCCAAACTGACCAATCAGATCGAAGTTAATCAACCTATCAGATTAATGTATTCTCAGTGTGTTTCTTTCCCATTACTTTCTATACTAATTTTCTATTTTTTCTAACTTTAACCCCAATCAAGAATGAAAATATCGATCAAAATTTGCTGAACTGTGGGGGTGTTTTCAAACACGTCCGTCAAAGATGTATAAGATTAGACGAAGAATGGACTTGGTATCATTCACGATCGAACCATTGACCAGAGAAGATGCTCTGACTTGGTAGCAAGCAAACTTACACTAATGTCACCCAGTACCAGGGTGACCTGAAGATATATGTTTGAAGATACTTTGAGGGTAAAGACCAGGAACCTTATCCAACGAAGACTGGGATTGCACTATCTTTAGAAGAATGGCATGCTCTGAAATCCCAAATAGAAGAAATAGATGCACCCATTAACACCCAACAAACAGCTTTAACTGAAAATACTAAACCTTCTGATGACTTCAAAAAACCAAGGGAACCACCTTTGAAGAAGAAGAAGATCACGGTAAGAATAACCAAACCACTACCATTGATCGTTGATGAAACTGATAGTGAACTTAGGCAAGTTCGCTTGCAACATGAACTTTGTTTGGCATATGCTCATTATGTGGAAGAGAATATTGACGCTGTGGTGAAAGAAAAATGTCACAGTCGATCACCCAAGTCAGATTCAGCATAATGTATGCCTCATGATGTCTGAAGAAGAGAAGATTATAACATGTTTTAGTGAAGCACTTGAAAGAGTTAACAAGAATGATGCCCATCTACTGTGGCACCATAATACTTCTGGAATGAATCCACCACCAGTACAGAAAGGGTATGAAGATATGTTAGAGAAACCTCTCACAAATGAACAGAGATGTTATATATTGGATTTGGTGATTGAATGCGTGACCTTCAAGAAACCACTCAGTATGAAGATGTAAATAGAAGTTTTTTTTATAAAAAAAGTATGTAAAGAAGAAAAATAAAAACAAAAATGCCGTGGTTGCCCTTAAGCCACCTGATGAGTTTCCCTTGGGCAAGGACGAAACATTTTATTCTGAATGTAGTTTTGGCAACCACAGAGAAAGGTGTCGTGGATGTCTTTAAGTCGCCTGATAGGGTGAGTAGTTCCCACATAGAACAACAGACATGGATCCTCGTTGGAAGCATCCATTCACTTGTTTATTGTGTGGTCCCACGGGTGGTGGTAAATCATCCTTTGTAAATGGGTTATTCAATACTTTACCCACAGTAGAATGCGTAGAGGGTCTCCCTCAAGAATTAAAATCTGATAGTTTAGTCATATTGGATGATCTGGTGCTTGATGCAGATGTTCGAGTGTCTACTAGAGGTAGTCACCACTGTAAGATTAGTGTGATGTACATCGTTCAAAATTTATTTGACAAAAATAAAGTCCATAGGACTGTAGCTCTCAATAGTTATTACATGATCTTGTTTTAAAATCCTAGGGATCGTTCTCATATATCACATTTGTATCCTGGTCATTCCAAGTTTCTGAGAGAAGTTTTCGAAGATGCTACTACGATCCCATATGGTTACCTTTAATAGCTCTCAAACAAGATACTCCTAAACATATGAGATTAAGAAGTCAAATTTTTCCAGGGGAAACCCAATATGTGCACCTCCAGAAAGTATAAAAGGGAGCAACAAGTCTGTCTCAAGTCAGAAGTATGTCTGACCATCTCAAGCGCAACATCACTCTTCTGAAGCTTCTTAATAAATCGAAACCCACACTCGTAAAATCCGTACTAAAACATGCAGACAAAGAATTGATTACTTGTTTGTGTGACTGTGCCTCGAATATCTTGAAAGGGGAAGCACCTCTGACCAAACATCATAGAACAAAACTCGTTCGTCAGAAACAACTAGTGAGGGCAGTGGCAAATAAAGGTACCTCTGACAAAAAGAGGAGACAAATCTTGCAGAAAGGGGGATTCTTGGAGGCTTTGCTACCTCCTGTACTATTGAGTGCTGTTAAAGGTATTTTTGGATGATGATTGAATGTGCAAAGAAGATGGCTTTGGTAGAACCAAGGTTATTGGAACGTCTACAAGAGACTCCAAGACAACCGAATGAACTGGCTGTTTCACCATTGGATAGAGAAATGAGAGATATTCTCGATGCCCCTGTTCTTTCAGCTGATGGAAAGATGACACATTTTAATCAAGTCTTACAAAGATACTGGACATTTCAACAAAAGGTAGTGGCTTCTCGACCAGTTAAAGTCGAATTCGAGAAAGATAATAAAGACGAAGACATTCTCGATTCTGTACCTATGACAATGAAGAGAAGGGGAAAGTTGTTGTTGAATCGTATTAGAAGTGACCCAAATATATCTTGGAATGAGAAGGGTGAACTAGTCTACAAGGATCAAACAGTGGTAGGGTCGAATGTAACAGATCTTCTAAACGATTTACTTAGAAGACAAAAATCTTTCGAACAAAAGGGATGGGAAGTGTTGGCTGAAGCTTTGTGAGATAGTAACATACCCCAAGAACTGATTGGTCATAAAGAACGTTGGGATTTTACGAAACAGGCACCGATAAAGTCGGAGCCTAAACAACGAAAGAAAACAGAAATGCCAAAGTGGAGCGAAAAGGGGGTATAAATAGAGTTGACACATGAAAAAAGACAGTCACGGAAGAATTATAGTATGATTATGAAGCTGCTGGAAGTTTTGGTGGAAAAGCGCTCTTCGTAGAGCGTCCAAGAAAAATACTAAACAAGTTGTGAAATGGTTAGAGACTCAAGACACATACACTCTTCACAAACCTGTTCGTCGTACATTTCCTAGAAGGAAAGTGATAGTTAGTGGTATCGATGCACAATGGCAAGCTGACTTAGTAGATGTAGCAAACATAAGTAAATTCAACAGAAACACAAAATTTTTGTTGACATGTATAGATGTGTTTAGTAAATATGCTTGGGTCATACCTCTCAAATGGTGACTCCATCGTTAAAGCTTTTACTAGAATTTTTAAACAAGGTCGTAAACTAATAAAATTACAACTGATCAAGGCAAAGTTCTAAACAGAAAATTTCAGGATTTTCTCAAAGATAGATCAAGATACACTAATTTTTCCACTTCAAAAGTTGGTGAAATCAAATAATCATTCTCATCATCGTAGTATCGGTATGGCTCCCATTGCCGTGAACTTTGAAAATCAAGAATAGGTTTGGCAAAGGTTGTATGGCAAACCCATAAAACACAAGACCCCAAAGTACAAAGTGAGAGACAGAGTGAGAATCAGTAAAGTTAAGAAAACTTTTAAGAAAGGTTATTTGCCCAATTGGACTGAAGAGTTATTCACAGTGGTAACCATAAAAAAGGTCATCCAGTCACATACATCTTAAAATGGGGAAATATTGAAAGGGTCGTTCTACACTGAAGAGCTTCAGCGAGTTTCACATAAATCTATTTACAAAATCTAACACGTACTCAAGAAACGTGGTCGAGGTAAAAACACAGAACTGCTCGTAAAGTGGTTAGGATACCCCACTTCGTTCAATTCGTTTATCAAGCAGAGTCAGCTCACCTATAAAAGGAAGTGAACCTCTGGGGTTTCTCCAAAATGGAAAAAGAATCGAATGGATCTTTGCCTCTATTTGGAATATTTGGTAAACATTTCACAAATAATCATTTTGTACATCATCATCACTACCAGTGTTGTTAATCTCACTCTCGAGAACACAGACAGCAAATGGTGGACTGCTCTCTTGAGTAGTAGCATAGGATATTTGTTACCTAATCCAACCATTAAGAAAAAGTAATGTTTTATTTGACTCTACCAAGTAATAGTTCTATGAACGCGTTTCCTGAAAACACGTTGACTACGTACACCACTCAGTTATCACAACCAGTGAATCTCACGGGGGAATGGGAAGTGGGTCTGGTAGAGATCCAGTATCCAAATATTCGATTCAATATTTTGATTCAATGGGGAAGAAGCTTTCGTTACAGTGTTCTGGTCTTCGAAAAAGAATTATCGACTTACTCTCAAGGAAGGTCGATATTAGGACCCCACTGATGTGATACGGGCAATATCAGCCAAAAGCATGTTTTCTAAGGTTTGGGAATGAAGTTTCCGATGCTCGACGCAACAGTGACCGAGATACAAATAAGACCATTATGGCTGATATAATGAAACGTCTGGGCAATTCTGGCTCTGGCAAGACAGTTACGAATAAGGAGAGGTTTCGTAGCGTCTGTTATTGTTCAAAGGAGGAAGTCACCCAGGCAATAAATAAAGTATCATTCCGAACTCTTAATCCCCTCAGTGACACCCTTTATGAGGTGGAAATGAACAAAAAAACGTATCAATCTGGACTTGCCATTGACCATTGGGTTTTTTGTATACCAGTATGCAAAGCTGAAAATGCTTCAATTTTATTACGTTTTGTTTGATACCTTCGTAGATCTGATAAATATGCGTATCTTCCAGCCCATGTTGTATATACCATTGCATCAAAGGAGTGGTGAGCAATATTCTGTTTACAAAATAACTACCGATCAGCGATTTCCGAGGCTGACTCAAAATGTTGTCTGTTTCAGCAAAAGCTCTCATATGATCGCCGATATCCATTTTGGTGATATTGATATTTTTGAATATCGGCGTCATCTCTCCGAAGTGGGACCTCAATTTATCTGGCACCTGGATATCACAGAGTACAAGGCCAAACAGTTCACCATTTAAGATTTGTTTTTCTTAAGTTCAGCTTCTATCATTTTTCCTCCAGTGCTGGTTGAATCGGAAACCCACGCACGAATGTTTGGAGAGTGGGATCTGTTCTCTTCATGTCTCTCCATTCAAACTCAAAAATTTCAACAAGATTGTAACCGAGCTCTCGAATATATTTTGAGTTGGCTTCGGTTTCTTCGAACAATTCTTGCATGGGTTTTTTCTGATTTCGTTATACAAAACGAAAGATGCATCTTTCTGCTTATTCAATCCCGATTGGGTGGTCCTTAGTCTTGGTAACAAAAAAGGTCACATTTGTTAAACGGTGGACCACCCATTTAGTGTTTGGGCGTTGCTGCCTAGCCCACTCCAGAATATCTTCTTGGTAGGTCGTTTCCAGAAACTCTTCAAAGTCTTCCTGGTTACACACCAGATGTGGTGAAGTCAAAACCCGAGAATTATTCTGTGAGGCATGATAATTCCTCAGCACTCCAGTCTCATTATTTCGGAGCACAAAACCATAACTCAAATTTATTTTAAATTTCCATCGCTGTGAATCGAAGATGGTGGTTTTGAGCTCCGAATTAAAGTCAGATAAACCCATCAATCTATAACTGTATAAATCTTGTACCCGTCTGTTTACAGCATGGTGTGTTCTTATAGAACTCCAAGACTCCAGGTACAAGTTTACCAAGTCAGTGTCCTCATCAGTCTCTATAAGGCTGGCATCAAAGTTTTCGGGGTCAATTACAAATGAGATCGTGTTTTCAGTTGGTCTCATTTTTTTACCTTAGACACAGGTTTGGTTGCTGCTTTCCTTTTAACAGACACAGGACAGTGTGCAAAATTTCTGTGCCTGATAAAATGCAGGAGTTGGGTAAATTCCGCAATCAATACAGGTCCATGAATCACAACACTTTTTCAAATGGTTTTGCAGATTCTCCAGTCTTGTAAAAGTTTTTGTGCAGTACGGGCAAGAATGATTTTTTCTACCTTGGTGCACTGTACTTTTTCCGCATTCTTCACACTCGAACGATGCTATAATTCATTTATCTCAGAATCTCCGCACTCAGATTCAAAACTTGATCTTGGGATACAACTTATCTATTTTTCTTTTGAGTCACCCAGTTGAACAAAACCAAATGTTTTCACAGCTAATGAGAGAAACACTTTGTTGGTGCAATCCAAATCTCTTCGTTTCTCAAAGACAGCTTTGGAAAAAACTTTTTTCCCAAGTTCAGCTTATGAGAAAAACACTTTGTTGGTGCACACCAATTCTTAGTTTTTCAAAACAAAGCAAGACACTCAGTTTTTCAAATACAACTGGTGAATCAGTCAACTGGTGAAAACCAAGCTCTTTTCCAAGCTGGCTTAGGTAGTCAACCAGCGATCCAGACCCCGAGATCCGAATGGCAAATGAAGCTGCTCGCTGATATTTATACTTTCTGGGGGGGGGGGGGGGGGGGGGGGCGAGCTGACATTTCTCGCAATCTGATTAGTTCTTCAAAAAAGCTATCAAAAACATTGATTGATCAGCTCGCTATTAGAGCTGAAATCTTGATCCCGAAAGCCCTTCATGTGTGTTTTCGACTATACATAAAAATGAAAAAAAAACCCAAATATTTTTCGGGGTATTTCAACATAGAAAGAGATATTATAAAATAAAATAAAGTGCGTAAAATATATTTTGTAAGGAAAATTATTGTGAAATTAATCTTTTTTAATGTAATTTGATGATTTGAAGTGAAAATAATGCTGCGTATTCGGCGTGCCGATCAGGACTGACAGTAGGCATGAGCCTATTTAGGTTAGTACAGTGTTCGCCTCGTCATGTTCAAAGCAATGAAAAAAATGTAAAACCCATCAATACATTGCTAAAAACTTGAGAACTATGTAAAGGGCGAATAAATAAAGCGAGAAAAATTATTTTATCACGGAGAAAAGATTTATTTAATATTTTTTGGTTGAAAAAATGTTTGGTCAGTCTGTCGGCTTCTTTCTGGTAAATCGAGCGTAACGTCGTTTAGAAAAGCGACTTCACTGAATATGTGATCCCATTACATTCTCATTGTCCGAAACCGAATTCAAGTTGATAAGAAAATGATCTGTTCACATTTATTTTGTAAAAAATTGCACAGAACGCGGTATTTCGGTACACCCAAAACAAGGTTAGAATTTGCGAACAAAGCGTTTCTCACTGTTGACTGTGTTGTCAAGGAGATCTACACAAAACGGAGAGATAACTGAACCAGTTTAACATTCTCACCAAATTATCAGATAGCGGTGTTCGACCCAATATTGCATATGCTACGAATTCTTTAGAGATAACTTTTTCTTTTGGTTGAACATAATTTTTATTTCCGTACCACAACACTCATTAAGCAACTTCGAGAGCGCAAACTTATCAAATATTTGGTTAACATTGCCACTGTGGCAGAAGAAAATATAGCTGGCTGCAAAGCATTTTTTGCCTACAGACGTTCGAGATGTAAGAGAAAGATCCTAAATATGATAAAACGTGGGTTTGGGATTGTAAAATACGTAGTAGAGTTAGGTGAAGGGTGGTGAGTGGGAACTCTTCCTTTAAAATTAAAAAAAAATAGCATTATTTATATAGGTTGGGGGAGGGGGTGTGGATGTACGTTAAACAAAAATCCGAGCCTTCATAAAATGCGTGTTATTGGAAAATTCTGGTGTACTTCGTACCAGAAAAGGACTCCTGTTAAGGGTCTATAGCACTACGTGCTACTCTAAACAAGCCCGTTTTGGTTAAAAAGGCTATTTCCGGTGTTTTAAGGCCATTCTCGTGCTCATTTAGATAATTATCGAGGGACGTTGTTCCAAAAAAAAAAAAAAATCAGGATTTAATCCTTTCCAGAAAATACTCCCAGTCAATCGAACATGCCTGCTGTAGGCATCTTGGCCCTGTTGTAGACCTTTCAGGCTCATAGCAACTACGTGCCACCATAGAAACAAAGATGGCGGCCTCCTGCATACAAAATGGACGGCGGAAACATGTATCACCCTAACAACACGAGCTGCGCATGCGCACTCACATCACTCATCACCATGACAATGATGTCACAACATGGCAGCCCACGCGTGTTACCATGATAACCACGTGATACCCATAATGCATTGCAGTGTGACGTCACATGAGATCCACCAGACGAGATCCATAAAACAGGCCCGAAAACCCCCTCTCCGACAACTCACGTATCACCCTAACAACACGCGCTGCGCTTGCGCACTGGCACCACATATTACTATGGGGATGGCGTCACAAGATGGCCGCTCACGCGGGTAACCATGGCAAGCAAATATGGCGCCACCAGGTCACGTGACATGACGTCACATCCGGTGTTCCCGCCGGGGTCCCCCAATGAGGGACGATCCATCGCTCTCCTACTACTTACACGCCCACGAGTGGTTATAAAATACAAATTAGCACTTTGCAAATAAAAGCTTTATTCTGTTACACATATAGAATAAACCCATAGTAGTTTGGTGTATCAAATGTTCACCACAAGTGGTGAGTGAAGTGGTGTTAACCGCGAGCCTTTCGCGGGGTTAACAACAAATCACCACGAGTGGTGAACAATTGGTACATCAAGCTACTATAGGTATATTTTATTTATATCATGATCGTCAGATTATTAAGAGTCGCAATTATTTTTTTTCTCGATTTTACTGAGCAGCACACGTACATACGTGCGAATTTGTTTCATCGGTGGGCGGACTTCCGCTGTCAATTTTATCACCGAAACGAAATAGAAAACGACGCAGGGCCTTTTTCATTTTAAAAACATAATACATACTATTTCGAGTTATGGATGCTTTATTAACATGAGTCAATGCATGTTTGTTTATATTTGGTGTTTTATGGGGTAAACTCATTTAAAAACGTAGTAAATAATTGTCACTTTCACTTCACTCTTCGCGAGGCGACGTAAAATAAACCAGTTTGCATTCAGGTCGACGTCACCAAAGGCCAACATGGATGTAGTTCCACCGTAGGTGTAAATTTTAACTATCGAAATCCCATTGCTGGTTTGTTCACCACGACTGGTGTATAAAGCTAAAATTATGTCACAGGCTTTCATATGTAGTAGAATAGGTAATCATGGTATAAATATAAATAGCTTGTGCCACAAGAAAGAGGATTGTGGCCAAAAAAGTATTCATCGTGGGAATCAAAAATGAAAACATTCCAGAGATAACGACCTGAGATGATAAAAAGATCGGTCTCACGGCTGGGCGCGAATCTTTCATGTTGTTCTGAAACTGGCCGAGCACAAAAAATATTGCATTGGAGAAAGGGTCAACATAAGACTGGAGTTTTTTATTGTACGCAGTTATTATCAGTCTTGTTACCCAACGTTATCGTTTCATAAACTGCTCACATGGAAACGTTTTAAAGGGAATGCCAACTTAAACGCGATAAGAGAAGCGCTCAAAACTGTTGTGTAAGGCTCATTTGGACATCTTATCTCCAGAACTGCTGAAACGTTTGTCCATTCGAGGATTGATTTAGAGTTTGCGATACTTTCCATATTTATTATTCATTCAATGATAAGGATTCTTCAATCTGGCTTCTATTGAAATTATTGTAGAATAGGTAATCATAGTATTAAGTAAATAATCCCATCTTTGGCGTCAATACTGCAAAACAATAATTCGATACTCTTCATAAATTTCTGTTACACCTGTAGGAAGCATGTTCATCGTTTGTGGCGACCACTTGCGTAATTTATGCTCATCCAATAAGGGTTATTCCTTTTGAACAGCTAGGCTGTTAAACTGAATAATGTCATGAGAGCTGATTACAACAAACAATATGCTTGAGCTTCTTAAAAAAAACGATTTTTTTAATATCAAAAATGAAATGTACTAAATCTATTATGTTCGTCTAATCCGGAAACCTTTCTCCTATGATCAGAACTTTGATCGAAAATGCCGTCTCTTTCTCCATCAAAATCATGATCTGGTGGCGACACACTTACAGTGCTGCCGCCGTGAAATGGCCACTTTCCACGGCTGGGCAATATTTCCACGGACGCAATAACATTAAATTCTAAACACTACTTATAGGAGATGTTGAACAGAAATTTAATTAATTAAGTACCGGGTACAATCCGGCGTTTCATCACATAAAATTTTGTTGATGGTGATATTGATTGTGAACGCATGCTTTGACAGAACTGCACACGTGTGGATTACGACCACGGCGGCTGTACTATACACAATGAGTCGAGGTTTTCGAAATAAAATATTGCGAAGTCAAGGCCTAATAAAAATATTATATCTCACGTGACCCTCTAGGCTCCTTATTGGAAAAATGCTGCACCCCTATTTCGTATAGTTTGTATCCACAGAACTGATCAGGCACTACACCCAGGCACTACACGTTTTCTATTTTTAGCACACTACTATATCAGTTTTCTTTTCATGGTGGGCGAATAAAACTAATCAGGCTAAATTTAAATATCGATTCATAGAGGCACAACATCCACAAAACGACCCGGAAAGAAATCATTGTGGGAAAATGTATCGCTTTTCCATTGTTGAAGTCACATTTTCCGAGGCGTTCATTTTATTCCTTGAGAAGATGATCCATATCTCGTTTCGAAGAGAATAATCCATACCTGGGCACAACATTCATGAGAACGTGTCCGGATATGAAAAATCGTTTGATTCGCTGCTCATATTATTTCGCTATTTAATTTTATGTTTTGGGCAGTAAACGAATAAATAATGGAATTCATTTGAATCTTCGGAGTTTTGTATCCCGTACTGACCCATTCGGTAATGTATATGTGTGACAAATGTGTGGAAATTATCAAACTGCGTTGTTGTCAAATTTCGAAAATTTTAGCTTTCATTCGCGAGTTGCGCGATTCTAGAATACACAGTTCCGTTTGGGGGAAATGTTTTGTTTACCCTTGCCGATCGATTCAAAATTTGTCTTCTGCTCATATCAATAATCCAAGTTAGCCGTGTTTTGGAAGAAGAAAATGTTTTTTGAAAACTACATGGTATTTGTTTCTATTTTACGCTGGTTGGTAGGGCTGTTACCTTGGTAATAGACCAACAAATTGGACAGAAGTTTTTCTTGATGGGTGTTCGATATATAATATAAGGGTTAGTGCATGGCTTGTCGTTGACTACACCACCTCACTGGGAACTATATGGGCGTAGTCAACTCCAAGCCATGCACTAGTCCTTAAAAAGACGGCATTGAACAGTGTTGTTTGTTGGAAAGTGGATTTCGACTAGGTCGATACTCAGACGCAATTCTCTCTCCGCTCTTGTTACCAGTGTACTAGAGTGCTTACGGCTGGTGGTTCTATAAACTGTACACGCCTTGGGGTTGTTATGCCAACATGGTGGTGCTTGAGGGAACATAGTCCAAAAATAGTGTGGACTTTTCTTCTTTGACAATGGTTAGGTCGAGGTAGATGAGAGTTGGAATGGATAATAGAATAAAAGAGAGAAAGATGCAAGGGAAAAAATGAAACAGTGATCATCGCTTCACAATACACTGCAATTACTTCTATTGTCACATAGTTATGACTTCACTCCTTTGTTTCAACAAATATCACCCCATTCTCAGCAACATCTGGGCGATGAAAGAAATCTTTCGAGAACAAAGGCAACAATTGAGACAGTATCGGCTCTGACTTGTCACATAGTTATGACGTCACTCCTTTGTTTTAAAGAAGTGATGCATTTCGAAGAGTTGATAAGAGCACATGCCCACACCTCTGCCCTCACAGCTCACAGCGAGCAGACATGTCGTCTAGCGATGGTGATTTCACACAACTGATTATCGCTCACTCGGAAGTTTAGCGAAGCTACTGTTATGTGTACTATTTCTGAGTATCTTTTTTACCCATGTAAGTGTTTACCTTTTTTCTCCTGCTATTTCTGTCTGCATTTTCCGCTAAAAACTAATATTTAAATCAACACACTTAAATTAAAAACTCTAAAAACCTAATGATAAATTTAAGAACTATTTACAATTAACCCTTTGATACATTTGTACGTCTTAGGACATACGAAATCAAACAGCGCCTTAATACTTTTGTACGTCTTATGACATACGAAATCAAACAGCGCCTTGGTACTTTTGTACGTCTTATGACATACGAAATCAAACAGCGCCTTGACACTTTTGTACGTCTTATGACATACGAAATCAAACAGCGCGTTGATACTTTTGTACGTCTTATGACATACGAAATCAAACAGGGCGTTGATACTTTTGTACGTCTTATGACATAGGAAATCAAACAGCGCCTTGATACTTTTGTACGCCTTATGACATACGAAATCAAACAGCGCGTTGATACTTTTGTACGTCTTATGACATACGAAATCAAACAGCGCCTTGATACTTTTGTACGTCTTATGACATACGAAATCAAACAGCGCCTTGATACTTTTGTACGTCTTATGACATACGAAATCAAATAGCGCCTTGATACTGTTGTACGTCTTATGACATACGAAATCAAACAGCGCCCAGATACTTTTGTACGTCTTATGACATACGAAATCAAACAGCGCCTTGATACCTTTGTACGTCTTTTGACATACGAAATCAAACAGCGTGTTGATACCTTTGTACGTCTTTTGACATACGAAATCAAACAGAGCGTTGACACTTTTGTACGTCTTATGACGAACGAAATCAAACAGCGCCTTTATACTTTTGTACGTCTTATGACGTACGAAATCAAACAGCGCCTTGATACTTTGTGGTCATTTGTTTTGTTATTATTTTCGATTTTTTAAAGTTTTAACCTAAATTCCTTTTTCTTCCGAATAGTTCTAAGTGACAAACGTTGAGCCAAATGTTATCGCAGCGTAAAATACTAATATAATCCTGCTGTCAAGACTTCTTAACTGGGTAAGTGCAAGAAGCCACTATCAAGGCTTTCAAAAAATGAGGACACTAGAGCAAAAGCCAACACATCCCTTGCTTAAATTTCATATTGAATCAAACACAAATAATATTTTGTTTATATACATTTGTTTTATTACAAATTATTGGAGAGTGCCTGTGGGCACTCTCCAATAATTTGTAATAAACAAGTTTTGAATAACAAATTCTGATCACCAAAAATAATCTAGTCCTCAACCAGGTAATCAGTAATGTGAAACATATCTTGTTATTTGTACTTTCCGACATTTGACGTCGCATTTTGAAAAACGTTGAAGAAACTAAATTCCCAGTGACGTTTGAACGTCAGGATAATTAAAGTCTCAAAGGGTGAAACAATGGACAAGCAAAGTCACTATCAAATAAACATTTCTGTTCTTAACTCTGGAAGTGTCAGAAACAGTGGGGATTTCACTAACACTGACACGGATGATGTCGATGAAATCTGGCTTCCAGAAGGAAAATGCCAGACCTAATGACACAATAGAAGGTTTGCGGTCGGAGCTTCAAGCCCAGACGCTGCAGGCTGCAGATGAAGAAAAGGCCAAATTGAGAAGGGAATTGGAAAAAGCAATTCTGAGATCCAAACCCTGTAAGGAGTACAGTACGTGGGGAGTGTGTATTATCACTAAATCACCCACAGAGTGGAGATTCCACCCAAGCAATAATTGAAAATTTGTTGCAAAGCATAACTAGTACAAGCAAAGTTTCAGCCAATGGACCACCAGGTTTAACCCGGAGGTCCATTGACTGAAACATTGCTTGTGTTTTTTGTCGATATGTACAAAATTTGAAAGTTATTGCTCGGGTGATAACTCCACTCCGCGGGTGATTAGTTACACGCATACATGTGTATTCTTCTATTTTCGATAAAATATATAAAAATGGATGCCACTGCCATCTGTTCATTCCGGAGATTTCCATATTTTGTCCACCCCTAGTTCTATGGTAGGCAATTCTCCAGCTGATTTGAGTTCACATTGTAAAAAATAGATATAATCATCGTCATATGCTCATACCTGTATAATATCTAGTAATTCCTGTCGTAGCATATGTTATTGATATGGCCGGATGATAAACTTCCGACGCCCATAATTATGTCACTGTTTCTACCCTTCCATGGCAGCACAGTACTTTTATATCAATAATGTTGACACATTTGCTATCTATAACATTTTTCTTTATTCATATAACATCAAAAAGGGTGAGACAACCGACAACAGACTTCCTTGTTTTTTTTTTAAAAAACGCAGTAGTCATGCCTTCGGATACATATATCTTGATTGAACAAGACAGATGTGATGTCTCCGTATGACTTAATGCTGAATGGGATCCATGATGGGGAAACATATAACTTTGCCAACTTGTACAACAGTCTCAATGGCGCTATTGATAATGAATCGGAAACACTCCATTTTCAGTCCACGGAAATAGTTGCGAAACCACACCCCACCCAGTTTAAGTAGGTGTACAGCAATAAGAAAAAATCCCTCTCGGTATTAAACCTGCACTGTCACAGTTTCAGTGCAAAATGGGACTCTCTGTATCGCTTCTTATGTAACATCCGCGTCTCAGATAACGTTTTGACATAACTGATTTAACTTAAATTTTAAAAATTGAAAGGAATCCGCACAATTTTACAGGTTACCATCCATTAATTTTTAAGACACACCCTGACGGCGATGACGGTCGAGGTGGAGTGGGAATCGTTATTAAAGATCACATTTTCTACAAACTTAGGCCAGACTTATTCATTTTTATTCCTCGTGTGATTGAATCCCTATTTATCGAGGTAAACCATTTCATTGCTGGGTGCATATATAGACCCAACACAGCACAATTGGCAAATATTTACTGATACAGTAACCAAAGTACTGGAAATAACTGATTCTGAGCACAAGAAATGTTACTTGATGGGGGACTTCAACATTGATTTTTTAAACTATGGGAAGCATCTAAAGACAAAAGTATTTGTTGACAACTTATTTGGTGAAGGATGCCTGCCTGTCATAACCAAACCCAACATGTGTAACAGAGTATTCGGCTACTCTTATTGATCATACTATAACCAATCGAATTGAGAAACATTATCACTCCGGTATCATTATTACTGATATATCTGACCATTTTGCCTATTTTACATTCTTGAGGAGGCCCTTCAACATTCTCCTCTAACCAAACAACAGCAAATATGTTCCAAGAGAGAAAACGGGTTCCATATTCAAAGGCATACTGTAGCAAAGTGATTTATAGAGAGTAATCGTTTGACTGGACTCGTTACGTGAAATAATTCATGAGCGGTGAGGGACGTTGTACAAACACGAATGCGCACGAGTGTTTTACAATATAGTCCCTCGCCTCGAATGAATTATTTCACGTAACGAGTCCAGTCAAGCGATTACTCTGTTTAGTACTTTTCATTATTAACGATAATTATATTATTTAACCCTTTACTTAACGTAACGACCAAAACAGGCCAGCGCTTTTCTCAAAAATCGCCAATTGATTTTCATTATTTTTTCATTTTTTGTCTCTAAAACATAGCTTATGACCCCTCATTGGAACGAGCTCATCGAGCTCGTTCCAATGAGGGGTCATAACCTATGCTTTGAGACAAAAAAAATGAAAATAATAGTTATTCAAGAATTTTGTTTGCAAGTGTCGTCTGCTTTTAATGTTAGGTAAAGGGTTAAAAAAACAAAAAATCAATGAAGTCCCATTACACCCACGGCAAAGCGTCTTCGTTTGCGCGCACGAATACATGACCCAATTGTTGATTGCATAATTCACTTGTGAAGTTATCGTTTATACTCAAACCCGGAAATCCCTGTAAATCACACTTTGGAAAGTAATAAAGTAGTGGGGGCGCGGTGGCGTCGCGGAAGCCGGTTCTCGTCAGATCACCGAAGTTAAGCAACGTCGAGCGCGGTTAGTAGTTGGATGGGTGACCATTTCAGCGACTGATTCGCGCTCCAGCGTTGTGTCCTTGGGCAAGGCACTTAACCCCGATTATCCACATGGGGGCACGATGACGCCGTGTACTAGGGCGTACTGCACGTCGATGGTACACATGTCTTCAACCAAACTAACCCTGCTTGTGCTGCAGTGCGGAGTTACGATGTTGGGGAGCTGGCAGCTGCTCGTCGTTGCTCGGTGGTTCTCTCCGGGTACTCCGGCTTCCTCCACCCGTAGAACTGTCACGGTCATGATTAGCCATTGTGCTTAAGTATGTGACCTTAAACACCAATAAATAAATATAAATATAATAAAGTAGTGTTGTAAATTGTAACTGTCCCAACGCTGCATACGAAAACAATTTCTTGAATATCTATCTGAATGCGTTTGAAATAGCATTTCCCATAAAATCATACACTACACCAAAGAAATTTGTATAAGTCAAACCATGGCTGACCGCCGGCCTCCTCCTAGCATCGATTAATAAACAATAGTCTGTATGTCAACAAGCTTAAAACTCCCAGTACTGAAAATAACAGCAAATACCAAAACTATTGTCGTATCTTTAACCAAGTCATACGGAAAGGTAAAAAACTTTATTGTAGTAAAATATTATAGGAAAATAAAAAAAATCTCAGAAAAACGTGGAGTATCTTAAGGAGTGCCATAAATAAATCTAGCTATCCTCCGGTTCTACCAACTACATTTAAGCACAATAACAAGGAAATATCTTGTTCAGCTAACATAGCCAATAATTTTAATAATATTTTGTAGATATAGGTGAATCAGTTAGTAACGAAATACCGAACTGTAGCACAAAACATTAATCAGACTACTTAACACAAAATGTTTCTAACAATTTCTTTGTAAACCCCACCACAGAGCAGAAAATCATTCTAATGATTAACATATAACCGAGCAAATATAGTAAAGATAACAATAATATTTCTAGTCACCTTTTAATTAATTAATAATTAAATTGTCACCCATTTTACTCATATTTTAACCACTCTCTAGTGGAAGGCAAGGTCCCCGAAAAAATTAAATTTGCTAAGGTCATACCAATCAACAAATGTGGCAAGGGCAATAGTTTGGCAACTATAGACCAATTAGTATTCTATACACGTTCTCAAAAATACTGGCAAAGATCATGTGTACCAGTCTAACAAGTTTTTTAAATCGTTTCAACATTTTTTACAAACATCAGTATGGTTTTCGTAAAAAGCACTCAACCTTACATCTAATTTTGCATCTACTCCAGTATGTGACTGAAAATAATGACAAACCAGCAAAGGACTCTAGTTTATTAGTATTTATTGAATTCTCGAAAGCATTTGACATATACGCCGTGATATATTACCTAAAAACTGGAATACTATGGAATTAGAGGGTGTTGCTGACTCTTGGTTTGAAAGTTATCTCACGGGGAGACGCCAATACGTGGAATACAATAGCTATTGTTCGGAACAAAAGACCATTGTTTGCAGTGTTCCACAAGGTTCTGTTTTAAGACCTCGACTTTTTCTTATGTATGTGAATGACGTGAGCACTTCAACGTCTTTAGACTTGCTTTCTTTTGCTGACAACACCACGCGGTTTATACGTCAGATCACGACGAAGACATTTTGGAGCAAACAATCAATAACGAATTATCGAATGTTTGCGACTGGTACCGATGCAACAAACTTGCTATAAATGCCAGCAAAATCAAAGCTATTCTTCTCCACCCACAAAAGAATGAAAATTTAAAAGTAAAGATCAATAATTCTGAACTAACAAGAATTGATAATGACAGGTAGGAGAACTTCGTTAAATTCCTAGGAGTATACGTAGACGAAAATCTCAAATTTATATACCACTTAGAAAGAGTATGCTTTAAAATTGCTAGTGCCACATATGGCATTGGCAAAGTTAAGCATATGCTTCCTTGTGTTGCCCTAAAACGTCTCTACTATACCCTTGTGCACAGTCACCTACTTTATGCTGTGCCCATATGGGTCATGTCTCAACAGCCGAAAAAATAAACCAATTACAAAAACGAACAATCCGTATAATAAATAATAAAAAGTATAACAGTCACACAGACCCACTATTTAATGAAAACAAAATTCTTAAATTTAGAGATTTTTATAAACTGCATGTAAATGATTTTATGTTTGTTTGGTATGCTCATAACTTTCCCGGTTCGTTTAACAACGTTTTTGCTTATACACCATCAGCTAACATGTTGACCTGGCAAGAAGAAGCAGGTCGGCTCCAAGTCGGCAAGCCTAGAACGAAGTTTTCGACTGAGCTTCCGAAGCATAATTTCCCTAAAATCTGGAATGAAACTACAGAGAACTTCCAGATAAGAACAACGTGAACATGTTTTATCAAATCCATTAGAGATTCGATATTCAACGAATATAAGAATTCTGTTTCATGCAGGTACAATAAATGCCCTGACTGTCACGAACAATATACCCACAGTATGTATCCTATATATATGTATATATGTGTATATATGTATGTAAGTAAATGTATGTATGTATATATATATATGTATATATAAATATGGGGTGTTACTTTTTTCACAGTTTAAAACGTGGTTCAGTATATATCAATATATATACAATATACTTATATGTCTATGCCTGATACTCCTGGTGTCTCATCCCAAATTATTGGCCTTGGGAAAAGTTATAAGTTTCTTAAGACCGAAAATAATATAAAACTTATACCTAGGCCAATATTCTAAACATCTCAAGTTGATTCTCCCCTAAGATATGACTAACATACACGTCGGCCTACGTCCACCTGTTTAACCCTACTCAAAATATTTTTTCCGAGATTCCTGGCGATGGCAGGAAGACATCCATACCGGCTGTACCATTGCCTAACAATGAAGTTAACATATTTGTATTATGTAAAAAAAATCACTTTTGTATTACTGTTTAACTTTGTGTATTGTTAAATAAAATTTATCTATTTATCGATCTAAGAATGTGTATTTGTTTGGAGGACATTTTTACCTTCTAGTAAACCTTTTTCAGCATTACATTCAACTAAACCATCTGAGCTAGCTGCCAAAAATGGAAATTCCCCACTGACACGCAATCCAATAGGGGACACAGAAACATTAACACCACAATCTGCTTTTTTGATTACATACTTTTTAATACTATTTTTTCTTCATTCCAGCCCTTTCTGGTATAACGATTTCCAGTGGGAAGAACAATACAACCTCTTTTGCACTAAAGTCAAACCTTCTTAAAAGATGATGCTGTCAGTTTAGTCGTTTTTTCCTCTCCCGAAACCACAAACCAGACAATGATTGATGCCTTGTATTTTGTTCTATCTGTTCTATTTCACATTCAGAAACCGTAACACTGTTTTCATAATATTCATGTTTGGCGTTTTCCAGTTCAGAATGAGAAATATCGGGGGCAACGTCTAAAGAATCTGATCCGTAATGCATTTTCGAATTTTTGTTTTTGATTCCATGAGCCTAAGAAGTTTTCTTTTTATTGCTCGTTTCATCACTTCTGGTTTTGATTTGCTTTTAACACATGGTAATAACATTTTTTGCTCTAGCTTTATATGTGGAAATAAAAGCGAGTGTTGGTTCTGAATGAGTTAAAAGTTTCCACACCTTAGGTGACCACTCTGGACCAAGGTTTTTTCCAAGTACTCCCCCATAACACCTGGTGTACCAAGAGCCCCTGTTGGTTCGGTTGTAAATTTTTGCAGAGTACTGAACTCAGCCAAGTTTGTTGTATAATTGCCAATAAGGCGATCAGATTTGTCTGACAATCTTTTTAACCCTTTACCCAACGTAACGGCCAAAACCGGCCAGCGCTATTCTCAAAAATCGCCAATAAATTTTCATTATATTTTCATTTGTTGTCTCAAAAACATAGGTTATGACCCCTCGTTGGAACGAGCTCGTCGAGCTCGTTCCAACGAGGGGTCATAACCTATGTTTTTGAGACAAAAAATGAAAAAAATTAGTTATTCAAAAAATTTTTTTGCAAGTGTCGTCTGCTTTTCATGTTAGGTAAAGGGTTAAAAGAAGCAACACATCTTTAAGTAAATCAGAAGACAATGAATCTGAAATTAGATAATCATATCTAGAATTCTCTAGACACAAGTCTGAAGACCCCTCCATCCAATACGAAGCCTATTCATTTAGAACTACTGGTACAGTGTTATCAAACTATTCAGTACTCTGCTAACCTGCCAGGTTAGAAACACAGCTTTATCCTGTACATTGTTTGCTTTTACAGAAGTCACTACAGCTTTTATGAACACCAAACAAATGGTAAATAGAATTATTAATGTCATGTTTCAATTGTTTAGTTTCCATTGTGCGGTTGCTTCCCTTGGATCGCAGTTGTATTGAACATCTGATGGAACTAACTCATCTAACTCTTATTTCTTTTGTCAGTCTACCTGTACCTTCGTACTGAGGGTTGTTTTCAACAAGAGTTTTCTAAATTTGACCTCAGACACTTGCATGCATGATTTGCACACTCAAATTCCACAAGATCTTTTCTCCAGACAGGAACTTGAGTTTGTACATTTAAAACTAGAAGTCTTGTCAGCCAGTGGACCTCCGGTTACCCGGAGGTCCATTGGCTGACACATTGTTTTGCACAGACCATATGTACAGAATTTGAAGCATTACTAAGGTCATAACGCGTAGATTAACGCGCAGATCGACGTATTATTTGTGGGCATTTCATGATAGGACTTCTAGTTTTAACTGTAGACTGGCTGCTTGAAATCCAGTTTTTGAAACACTCATGTGCAGGAATATCAATATGAAATGTTTCAGACCTTGTACATATATAACAAAAATTGTTTCGGACACCAGTGTAGAGAAGTGTTCCTGTTCTAACAACAAATATGACACCAACACCTCCCATAGCATTATAAGATTGTTTATGAGACTTTTTAGACCACCACCATCACAGACAATTGTTATGCAAGGTATTCCCTGATAGAAGTCACTATTTTTCACGGCTAGTTTATATTCTTCCTGCCCAGTAGCAAGCATATTTTGCATTAGGAGTTCGGGCCACAAACTGCCTATGTTGTGTTCCAAACCACTAAAAGTACTTTGAGTCATACCAGGTACTCCAAGTGTACCCATACACTCGTTCAACGGCGATACAACTCCCTCCCTAGAAACAATCGTATCCCATACCGCTCTTAAGTTAATATTGTATCTTTTCACTGAGGTCTGGTCAATATAAAGTTTTGAACTATTATTCAAATAAAACATTTTTGAATACCCAACAGTGAGAATTGATGCCAATCCATAATGTTTTGCTTCTTCTACAAGAGAATAAGGGGACTGTCCCCCGTTTACACAACTATTTGCCCAAAAAACACTGTACAGAGTGGCAAGTTAAAATATTTATATGTTTTTCAACAACTGAATATTAACTGGTAGAGTGCTGGAAGCCCACATTTGGGCTTTATTCTGAAGTGCATGCACCACAGCTTGAAGGCTCATATTCAGTGTATGTACTTTGCATTATCTTTGAAGTGACATGTTTTAGTCTGTAAGGATTTGTCGTGTTACAATTTATGGGAGAGCGTAGCAAGGCAAAGACATGTGTACAAGATTTGATGGCCCAAACTAATTTAGCACTCTACCAGTTAAAGAATCGATATCGACTAACCAGCTTATTTTGATGTTTTTTAAACTGTAGTTTAAGAGGATTATTTTCGTCCTGTTCACATGAATACAATTATTTATCGCTCTTAGTTTGCTTAAAAGAATTTGTGAAACTGATATCGTTTTTTTTATAGTTTTTATCAATTTATGCCAAAACCATCTGCGTCCTTCTGTCTGGTAAGTTGAACCTTGATTTCCGAAGCTTTGGAAGACCCATACTCACTAAAACTGGAAATAATATTTGGTTCAGCCAGATATTCATATAAAAAGTAAATTCATTATATCACCCAATTCTTAAACTATTAACCTTCATTTAGGCAATCAATATAAAGATTCACTTAAACATGAGATGGGCTGTCTGACGTCACAGTCTAGCAAAGATATAGATTTGATTAAACATATTTTATTTGTTTATAATCAACAAAAAGATTGGATAACAAGTGCCCAGCACTTAGATTATATCCTTTCCTTGAAATACGTTTATAATTACAAATTATGACATGTTTACAAGTAGTTACATGAATTTATATGTAATGGCGAAACAAAACGTATGTATATATTGAAACAATTTTGTGTATGTACAAAGTTAGAGAAAAAAGCTGATGGGAACTCAACTTTGCAAGAGACAGAACAAAGAAGTGTGTGTGTGTGTGTGTGGGGGGGGGGGGGGGGGGGGTGGAGAACAAGAATGAAATGCCACACTACAACACTGCTGGCTTGGGTCAACAAGCCTATGGGCCACATTTCGGCACTACCACGACTCCGACGGAGTCAACATCAATACTATTGCCAGGACAGACAGGACAAACAAGCGAATAGAAGTGAGTCATGTGTAAGGTAAACAGAGATGACCACTGACTTCAAAGATCAACAGAATAGCTAAAGGATGTTTTTAGACTCCTGTGCTCATCTAGCGGTCTAGTCTTAAAGCCGCTTCGTGGCTTTTATGAAATTTTGTACACTGCAGAAAAGGTGAATATTAACGGAATCCAGTAAAATTGGAATACCATAAAGAAGATTATTGGCAGATGCACAAGATTTCTCTGTAGATCAAATCTTTCGTCTGAGTAGTTACTGCAGTTGAAGAAGTAATGGTTCGCGTCTTCTGTCTCATAACCACACGAACAGTTAGGTGTATTTTGAATATAGTTAGAGTATTTATCAAAATTCATGTCGCTACAGGAATTTCGCAGCTTGCAGAGTATTATATTATATTAATAATTAATATAATACATTGCAAGCTAAGATATATTGTGTTATGTATTTTGACCCACCCATGATAGCCGTACTGTATGTCTGGAAAACATACAGTACGGCAGTGGCGTAGATAGCTTTTCGCTGGCGGAGGGGCAAGCCCAAAATTTTCCGACAGCCCGAAAATTTTCCGACAGTGTAACAACAACAAAAACCCAAACAAACAGAAAGAATCTGTTGTTTACTGCAAATGTCTGGAAAACATACAGTACGGCAGTGGCGTAGATAGCTTTTCGCTGGCGGAGGGGCAAGCCCAAAATTTTCCGACAGACCGAAAATTTTCCGACAGTGTAACAACAACAAAAACCCAAACAAACAGAAAGAATCTGTTGTTTACTGCAAATGTACTGAACATTGTTTTTTTTTACCCAAAATCTACCCAAAATGACATGTTTTTATCCCCAAAGCCAGCATTTTAATGTTATTAGGCATAAATCCGCCTAAAAATGGTCCCAAAAAATTTCCGACAAAACTTCTGGGGGGGGGGGGGGCTCTGCCCCCCCCCCCCCCCCCCCTTTTCTACGTCACTGCAGTACGGCTATCATGGGCGGGGCAAAATACATGCAAGGGCAGCTTGTCCACATTTGCAATTCAGAGATGATCCGCTTTGGTACCAAGCAAAATTTCCATGAAGAAGATTATCCCGGAACTTCATCGATGGAAATTTTTCTAGGTGTCATAGCGGATCAATCATCTCTGAATTATAAGTATGGACTACGTGTAAGTGCCCATGCGTGGATTTTCACATGTAGTCGAAGACTGTACTGTAATGTGCACTCTACCAATACATTTCAGGAAATTGAATACCACAAAAATTGTTTTCTTTCTGGAATCAGTTAGGCTTCGAATTTCATCAGGAATTGCGAGAATGTTGTTTGACTTGTTGGGACAACCATCGTTGAGTCCGTGTGTAAGGCACTTTATCACGGTTGCCAACATGGGGGCACGATAACATGACGCGGTGTACTAAGGCATACATGTACTGCACGTCGATGGTATACATGTCTTCAACCGCTGTAACCCCGCTTGAGCGGAGCTTGAACAGAGTTAGAATGTTCAGGAGCTGACAGTTGCTCGTCGATGCTCGGTGATGCTCTCCGGGTACTCCGGCTTCCTCCACCCATAACATTGTCACGGTCACTATTAGCCATTGTGCATAAGTATGTGACCTTAAACACAATTAAATGAATTAAATAAATGTTTGACTTGTTTTGAATAAAATCATCCTGGCAGTGATTTCAAGTCAAGTCCTGGCTGCCTGTATAAAGGTAGCGAATCAAAACATCCCTAAACACCAATGTACAGATGTATTATCAGTATCATCTTATCACATATCTAGAAGAAAATTTGAGTAGCGTATTTCAAGTTCTTTCAGAGTTACAGTTACATGTACATGTACAGTACCAGTCCAAAAATTGTAGCATAAGTGCTACATGTATAAATAAACTAGATACCCCACTACCAAGACACCAATAACACAAGAACCCTACACCATTCCCAAAAGGACTCTTACCGAGAGATTCACAGACAAGGATGCCCGTTTTGTTTTGTAACAACCCCCCCCCCCCCCCTCTTATAGAGAGCCCAAATATTCAGCCAGTGATCCAGAATGAACATATTTCCCTAGAGGTGTTATATACCAAATATCAGAAGATTGTAATGAATGGTTCTAGAGAAGATTTTAATTTTGGAAAACAATTTATAGGTGCAATCAGAGTAATGCCCCTTGTGGTTTTATAGGTGCAATCAGAGTAATGCCCCTTGTGGTGCACTTTGTGGGCGTGGCAACTTTATTTGAACAAACATGAAAAGACATGTGATAAGGAACATGCATGTTAAATTTGATCCAGTGATTTATGAGGAGAAGCCGATAATGTAATGTTCAGGGCGGACAGACGGACGACGGAAGGACAGAAAATGATCACTTGACCTGCCCCTGACTTTCAGACAGCTGAGCTAATTATACTATCAACCTTTTTTCTATTCTGAAGAGGAGTATCCTGCATGGCAGCAAGAGTTTAATATAAATACTTTCCAAATGACCAGAAATATTACGATATTTTCCAAACTCATCAGAATTCATAGCTGTGTTTTCAAGCTTTCAGTTGGGTGGGTCCACAGATTATAGTTTCTGAAGAAGGGAACACCAAAAGCCTGCCATGTGATTTTCAGAAATTGGATTGCAAAAATGTAACATCATTCGTCAGTGACGGAGCCAGGAATTTGAAGTGGAAAGTGTGTGTGTGTGTGTGGGGGGGGGGGGGGGGTATGTGTTGGGTTATGGGGAGGGGCGGAGGCACAGGTACATTCAGATGTGGTGTTCCAGCAAATGACTGGAAGGACAAAATGGAGGCAGAGTAGGGCAGGAAGGACTACAGTTTCTCTGTCATAGATGATGTACCTTCGGCAAAACTTTTCGCTGCCAGTACATTTTACAGTGGGAAATATGAGCCCAAGTCTCAGTAAGACCACATAACATGTTGGGCCTACCTTTGAGCTGATACCCCAGGTAGGACTACGACGTTAAAGTGGTCTTACGGAGACTAGAAGTTGGGTGTCTTACTGAGAGAAATTGCTGTCTGGCTTTTGTGTTGTTAATGAGTGTGATGATATACATGGGCTGAGGCAACTATAGTCTGATCTAAGTTGGGAGGGCCTTGTGGGATTTTCGGGGCACATGCCACCCCCGACACCCCTATGGCTCAGCCACTATCGTTCTTGAATATTTCTCGAGATACTTTCCCAAAACTGAAATTCAAATATCCTTTCAATAAGACAAATTTGAATTCATAGATGGGTTATGACACATTCTAACCGTTCAGGCCAAGACAACATACCAAATAATCAGCGAAAATGTACTATGTTGGTTATGACAAAAATAATTCAATCAGAAAATAAAAAAAATGCATTTTTGAAGTCGAAAAAGCGGCATAACTCTGACAGAAATAGCCCTGTCTCACCCTGATTCGAACTCGACCTGTATTTTATATCGATACACCTACATGTACATTCCAAATTTAATTTGATTTGACCAACTATAACTACAGTTATCACGAGGGAACCAATGTGGGACGGACGGACTGGTGCGATCACAGGTGGACAGATACCGGCTATTTTAATAGTCCCCCAGTTTTCGAGGGACAACTATGACCTTTGTTTCTAGACGTGTTTATATTTTAAACAACATTTGCTTCAGTCCGTCCGCAAACAATTAGAAAACAAAATGATTCTTTCAAATTATTTGTAACAAAACAAATGCAACTACAGCACAGTCTCCGTGGACTGGTCGTAATCCACGCGTGGGAAGTGATGTCCACGCATGCGTTTACCAGGTAATAACAAGCATCACCATCAAACATTTAATTAATGAAGTACCGGGTTGCACCCGGTGCTTCATTAATCAAATGTTTGATGATCATTACCTTAATTAGTGTTTACAATCTAATATTATTGCATTCGTGGAAATATCACCCACACGTGGAAAATCCACGGCGGTCGTACTGTAGCATGCTATGAACTAAATTCGTGTTCCTTGTCATACAAATGGAATCCCTGTAGTTGAATGTGAATACTCTGACTGTTGTTTTTAGGAGAAATGATTCAAAATCCTACCAAATATATAGCATTTAAGATATATCCGAACTGAATCAAATATTATTTCACATTTCAAACGGGGACGCGATGGCTCAGTAGGTAGAGTTGCAGGTTGCAAGCCGAGAGGTCCTCGGTTCGAATCCCACCTACGGCAACCGCGTTGTGTCCTTGGGCAAGACACTTCACCCCCATTGCTCACGTGGGGGCACGGTGACGTTGTGTACTAAGGCGTACTGCACGTCGATGGTGCACTTGTCTTCAACCAATGCTAACCCTGCTTGTGTGGAGTTGGTATGTTGGGGAGCTGACAGTTGCTCGCCGTTGCTCGGTGGTTCTCTCCGGGTACTCCGGCTTCCTCCACCCGTAAAACTATCACGGTCATGATTAGCCATTGTGCATAAGTATGTGACCTTAAACACCAATAAATAATAATAAATATAACATTTCAAACTTTATTTTAAAAAAAAAAAAATCAGAAACAACTTCTGCCAATCATTCAATTTTGATTCCACGAAATCTCCTGTGCACTCTGGGTTCACTTGGTCAGCCTGTACACGAGGTCCTGCAGTAGCGCGAAATTAGGTGCTCCTTTTCAAATAAATATATTTTGTTTTGGTGCATAAGTCAAATCGGTATTCAAACTAAAATGCCTTCGTGTCAGAAATATGAGGAAAAATACCAGATTAAAAAGATTAAAAGAGTACACACCCTACCCATTCAAATAATGATTAGCTGTTTGAATAACAAAAAGTGTTTGCTTGTTTGGTCTGAACGTCACAAACCACGCATATTTTTCCACGTGGTTTTTAATCGACAATATTTGACAATTCCTTTTTGTTTTCATTTTCGATCATGTTCCGTCGTACGTAAACATTGTGTGCAGATGTAAATATGACAAAGTATACCTTTCGAGCCGAGATGACACAAAATTCATCATAAATCTGGTATTTTCCACTTTACGTACAGTACGTGGAGAGTGTATTATCATTAAATCACCCGCAGAGTGGAGATTCCACCCGAGCAATAATTGCAGATTTGTTGCGAAGCATAACCATCACAAGCAAAGTTTCAGCAAATGGACCTCCGGGATAATCCCGGAGTTCCAATGGCTGAAACATTGCTTGTGGTTTTTGTCCATATGTACAAAATTTGAAAGTTATAGTCTGGGTGATAACTGCACTCTGTGGGTGATTTAGTTTCCATCCACTCTCCACGTCCTGTATGTGTGGACATCATTGCCCACGCGTGGATTACTACCAGTCCACGGCAACTCTACTGTGTATGTATACATTCTGCATGAACATCTCATAAACCAGACTTGTGTTTACACTGACCTTCTATACGCGTATACGTCCTAATTAGAAGAACAAAATATTTTGTGTGTTTTGATTATTTTTTAAAAACCATACATTGTAAATTTTGTTTGGCACCGCGCACGTCCGGAATTCGATTCCGTTTCGAATCTTTTCACTGATTGATTTGATTCGAAACCACCTCGATTATTCGAAATATTTCGAATCCGTGAGAAATTTTAATTCCATATATAGAGGATATCTAATGTTTTCGAGTGGATACCGAAAATTACCTCATGAGTGATCGAGACAAATGTTTATTTTTCGTGAGTGCTTGCACGAGCGAAAATAACCATTTCTTTCGGTCAGGGGTTAAATAGTTTTCGGTATCCACTCAAAAACTCTTGATTTTCTTTTTATTATACGCCTTTTATTAGAATCTGAACATTCCTATCGATAATTCCACTCGTTTCACCTTGAACTGATCCATGCAAATAATTCGAAATTTGCCAATCGTCCGTGATCTGGTGTATAGATTTCGATCGATTTTCCAATGTGAATAGTGCCGTTCTCGCAGTTTTCAATGTTTTCGGGGATTCAGAATGTAAACAAACATAAAGTAATTATTTCTAGGTGAAATTCGTAAAACAGAAGAAATCCAGTACATCTTTGTTGCACATGAACTTTCGGAAGCATGAAGAATAACTTTCACCACTTTCAATCTGTACTCGGTGTACCTGAATGATACCTGTAAAAATATGAACAAACAGACTATCGCATCACGACTATAGTCATTTCTCGTGGTCATCGACGGCATGCAAACTGTTTTTAGGACATAATTGTCGGATGAATATTGAAAAGAATCTCCTCTCATTTTGAACGGAACATTAGCATAACAATGTGGAATTCATTTCAAGCTGTAAACCAACGTATATTGCTGTATAGTTGCATTTCGAAATACCAAAAACAAGTTTGATTAAAGTACTCTTTTTATGAAAATATATCATTTTTAGTATATATTGACTTTCTATATATTGTTATAAGGGATGTAGTGAGGAATAATTAAGGCTGGTTATGTGAAAGTTATTAAGGGTCATGTTCGTTAGATGCGTGAGAGCATGAACAGTATTTTCAAAGTCTGTAACATCAACCCAACAGGGTTAAAATGTGAAACAAATGAATGATATAGCTTCAATATAATACATAGAGAACATACAGTTAAAACTAGAAGTCCTGTCATGAAATGCGCACAAATAGCACGTTGATATGCACGTTAATGTACGCGTTATGACCCAAGTAAATCTTTCAAATTCTGTACATATGGCCTGTGCACAAGCAATGTTTCAGCCAATGGACCTCCGGGTAACCCGGAGGTCCATTGGCAGAAACACTGCATGCATTTGCTATGAGTAACCAGGAGAACCTGCCGTGATTTGGATGCCATTCGAAATGGCAAGTGTGCGCAATTCCAACGCGCAATTAAGCCTAGATAAGCGCACTATTCGTGACAGGACTTCTAGTTTTAACTGTAAAAACAATCTTTGAAACATTTAATACAAAAAGTGTTTTTACTCACCAAATAAAAACTTGGCTGCACTGCAACTAGAGCGGGATAGATAAAAACTGAAAAAATAAAGATGACTCAATGCACACATTGTCCATCATTCAGACTACAATAGAGGAGACTTATATTGTTGAGATACTATAAACAAAAGTAATAATCTTACATTTAAAGAATGGGGTAAATTATTTTTGTTGATGTTGAAAGCACATGTACAGTACGTGGAGAGTGGATTGTAACTAAATCACCCGCGGAGTGGAGTTATCACCCAAACTATGATTTTCAAATTTTGTACATATCGACAAAAAATACAAGCGATGTTTCAGCCAATGGACCTCCGGGTTTAACCCGGAGGTCCATTGGCTGAAACTTTGCTTGTGCTTGTTATGCCTTGCAACAAATTTGCAATTATTTCTTGGGTGGAATCTCCACTCTGCGGGTGATTTATTGATAACACACTCTCCACGTACTGTACTGTGTGTAAATAGTACAGGTATGGAAGCCCAGAACTGTCATATTGTAGGATTTCATATACAAATTGCAACACATATTCAAAATTACACATGGTTGTTCCCTACACATGAAAGAAACATTCCAGATTACAAGAAAGAATATTCAATTTAAAAATAAACTGTACTTATAGATTATTATAAATAACTATGTGACCTTACAAGTGAAATTCTACATGTGTGTGTACAATACAGTGGAGCCCACTTAACTGGATATCTCTTAACTGAATAACCCTGTCAACTGAATATAATTTCCCAACACAAAACAATTTACCATACCTTCAGTACAAATTTGACCTGTTAAATGAATATAGGTTATAGAACAAACTCCTGTTAATTGAATTATTTATTTATTTATTAAATTTATTGGTGTTTAAGGTCACATATTTCTGTACAATGGCTCACCATGACCGTGACAGTTTTACGAGTGGAGGAAGCAGGAGAGAACCACGGAACAACGGCGAGCAACTGTCAGCTCCCCAACATACCAACTCAACACAAGCAGGGTTAGCATTGGTTGAAGACAGGTGCACCATTGCCGTGCAGTACGCCTTAAAAAAGATCTGTCACGTTATATGGAGTAGAAAGTTGGTGTTGTCGTCGTGGAGAAAATGTTGTAAAATGCAGTTTTTAACACGGGTGTGGTAAAATAGTTTGTGTTAGTTGAATATGTTACACTTTGTAGACTCCTGATTGTGAAGAAAATTTGGATTTCAAAGACAGATTCAGTGTGTAAATTTGTATTTTATTTGCTGATGTAAGTTTGTTGTGTTGTCGTCTTGGAAACCAAAATGGCGCTACCCAGTCATCAGATAAACAACATGAAATGAGTCCAGCTCAGCCAAAATCTGCACTGATTACAAGCACATAGGATTCGGGCTGTGTGGTATTCCAACTATATTGTATACTATGTGTTGTTATGTTGAAAAGAGCTGCTACCTTGAGCTCAGCATCGAGTGCTGATGAAAGTATGAGTACAAACAATATCACTCCAAAACCCAAAGATCAAACAAAAATTCCCGTCGCAAAGTCTACACAACCTTCAAAAAAAACCCAAAAATCAGACATGTCAGCCTCTAGCCAGCCCAGCATCAAGACTTTTACTTCTGATAAGAGCAGTCTAGAAGTCATTTTGTCGGAAATGAATAAAAAACTTGACATTGTTGTGACGAAAGATTCTCTTGCTGCAGCTGTTAGGCCCCTGGTTAGAAGCGATGACCTGACTAAACTTCTAGCTTCTGTTAAAGAAGAAATTTTCACCAAAATAAATAACATTACTGACTCTTCGGAAAACCGTATACTATCAGCCGAATTGCGTAGTGACAGGCTGGAAGAGGAAATAGGCTGCCTGAAGGCCGATCTCGATTCCAAAAATAGTGAAATCACTGGGTTAAATAGAGAGATTGTGAAGCTTAAAACTCTTAATAATAATATTGAACAACATACTAGAAAAGATAGCCTCAGAATATTTGGTATTCCGGATGATAACAAAAATGAATTAGTTTCTGTTTGTGAGAACAAAGTGATAGAGATGTGTCGGAATAAACTCGGGGCTGATATTTCCAACTCTGACATTAGCATAGCCCACAGACTAGGTAAATTTACTACTGACAAGCAAGGCCTATAATTGTCAAGTTTGTGACTCGGAAAGCGAAATCTACCGTTATTAGTCATCGAAGGAAACTAAAGGGGACGGGCATTGTTATTAAGGAAGACTTAACCAAAGATAATCAATCCTTGTTAAAATCATGCAAAGACCATGTAAATGTTCATGACTCATGGTCGAGGGATGGGAAAATCTTCGTTAAGCTGAAAGAAAATGGTAGAGTGAAGCAAGTGTTCAGTATGAAAGACATATAATATTTGAATATGTGATTCCCATACATGCACTTTCAGAAATTCAAGACCGTTCCCCATCCCCAAAATGGATGATAGAATTCTCCACCCTGGAAGTCTTACAATATCGGAATACGCGACTTCTATACTCCTACTTACGCCTACACACTTATTTCTAGATGTAGATATCTCTAGATGTACACCCCCCCCCCCCCCCCCATACACCACCACTAATCACCGACCGTCATTAAAAATACATTTGTGGCTGTTCCTCTAAGCTATCTCAGATGGAAACTAATCCAATTAAATCTGATAAACACTGCCAACGTAATAATATTGATGATATAAAGGACGAACAAAATTACGTTTTTTTCTGTTTGGTGCCCTTAAAAGCCTTACTCCATGTATTGTGTCTGTCAAGCGCCAAATGCGCCCTGGTCTCCAGTTAGTAACAATTGTGTGCTCTGTCACTGTCGGCACCTGACGTGTATTAACTTGTTTATTTATTTATTTTTTTTTTTTTAATTTTTTCCTTCCGGTGCCGACCTGACTAAAAAATCAGAAAAAAATCCATTGTGCTAAACAGCCGACGGCCACGGGTACAAAGCTCAGTAGGCCATGAATCTGCAACAGTGGATACTCGTTAGATCCAATGTCAAACATCTCCACGAAAGTAGTCAAACAACTAAGTAAGAGTCTGAATATAACTCATTTTGTCTCCTTCTTCATGTCTTCTGAGCTCATCTGATACCGAAAAATATGTTCCGGTTATGGCCGATAAACCCTTTTTGTACATTGTGTATCAGTAAACAAAACGCTGCTCAATTGGCAAATTCCTCGTCCAGGTACTAGCCCTGACGTGGTTCTTGGTTTGTCAAATCGAGGGTTGTATTATTGCTAACGCCAGACAATACCTCCCCTGAGTTCCATTCTGCGCTGTGTGCCTACTGGCGCAAGGGGCAGAGTGGAACTCTGGGTCTACTTACCCGCGGAGTGTGACAAGGGCCGAGAAAGTGCGTAAGTGAGCCAATGATTCAACAACATTGAGGCCTCGAAATGCCTGCCAACAAACAATGAAATTTGTCTTTCACCCGTTGATAGAAATTAATCATACCCAACCAAATAAGGGTAAGGGTGTTGGTCTCGAAATTACAGACACGATTCCAACACTATCACGTAAGTCTTGCAATCGGGGGCCGGGTACATGTAACGTTTTTTCATATTTTTTTCCATTGCCAGATATTGTGTGTATATGAAACGTTTTTTCATATTCTTTTTCCATTGCCAGATATTGTGTGTGCCTATTCGTTGAGTCTTACAGAAAGTTCTCAATCGGTTTGTTACCCCAACCACCCCACCCCCCCCCCCCCAAAAAAAAAACACAAACAAACAGAAAACAAAATCTACACGGGCACCCCTCCCTCTAGGAGAGGGACTTCCCGTCTCGATCTTTCTTCCAAGTTAAAGAAGGACCGAGAAAATGTCAAGTATATTCACTATATTGCCTATCATGGTGCATTGAGTACTATGATGGGATATATGCTGCAGATTTAGTACATTATAAATAGTTCTGAAACGTTACCACGGTTATTATATTCTTGTCCTAAATTTTGTTCATGAACTAGGGGAGATCTCGAAATTGGGAGTACATTTATGACAAACAATAACTTTTGAGGTTGTGCCCCCCAAACCCTTGCCCTTTGTGTTTATGTAGTCCGATACAGGCTATGGTCTCAAAATTGGGGGTATATTTCGTTTTATGATTGATTATGGGGTGACAGGCAAGGATTGTAAGGGCCTACCCCCCCCCCCCCCCGCCCTGCCTCGCCCTTTGTATCTGTGTAATCCGATACAAGCTACGAAGTGAAAGATCTCAACAGTAGGCACCCACTGGAAGCAAAACCCAATATTTACACCAGAGTACCCTCTTAACAGAGAAGCAGACCTAAAATTACTACCTCTAAATCAGGGAACATTTTTGTTCCCTTTATGAGTGTGGGATTGATTACCGCCAATCAACCCTTTGCCCAACGTAACGGCAAAACCCGACAAGCGTAATATACTAAATGACCTTGTAATTGACCCTCAGAACTCGTTTTTTCTTACAGGGCGTGGATTGTGGCCCTTTATTGGAGCCCGTTCAGTCAGCCAGTTCCAATGGGGGCCGTACGCCGCGGTTTGGAGGGAAGAAATTAGATTGAAAAGTTCCCAGTAAAAATTAAAAAGGGAAAAAGAAATTTAAAAAAATAAAAATGTGTTGTGTTGAGTCAAGCGCCAACAGCGCCATAGCCCTTAGTTAGTGACAACTGTGTACTCTGTCACGGTCGGCGACTGACGTGTTATAATTTGTTTACCCTTTTTTCCTGTTTTTTTTATCGTTTCCTTCCGGTGCCGACCTGACTAAATAAAGAAAAAAAAAATAAATAAAAATAATTGTGTTAAACAACCGACGGCCACGGGTACAAAGCCCAGTAGGCTGTGAATCCGCAACAGTGGATACTCGTTAGGTCCAACGTCAAACATCACTGTATAATAGTCTGAATATAACTCATTTTGTCTCCTTCGTCATGTCCCCTGGGCTCATCTGATGCCGAAATATCTGTTCCCGTTAAATCCTTTTTAAATATTATGTATTTGTTAACAAATCGCTTGCTGCCCAAATGACAAATTTCTCATCCAGGTACTTGCCCTGACGTGGTTCTTGGTTTGTCAAATAGAGGGTTGTATTACTGCTAACGCCAGACAAGACGTCGCCTGATATCCATTCTGCGCTGTGTGCCTATTGGCGCAAGGGGTAGAGTGGAAGTGTGAAAAGGGCCGAGAAAGTGCGTAGGTGAGCTTATGATTCAATAACATTGAAGCCTCGAAATGCCTGTCTACAAACAATGAAATCTACGTGCCCCCCTCCCCCTCCTCCACTTCTAAGATGCTTACCTCCCTCCCTCTGAGTGTATCGATTTACGCCTACAATAGCTATCTTCTCAGTCCAGCTGCATTTTTCAAGAAACTGATCCCATTTTTACTTCGAGTAGGCTGAAAACGCCTTCGATAACTTCTGTGTTGCCTCATTACCACAAAGTCCTGGTTTTGTGATCCATTTCTAACCACCCATTCATTGCCTGCCTGGAAACTACAAATTCCCGGAATATACTTTGTCCGAACAGGAAATGTATAATCCTCTGAACTTGGATGAATTGCATCATGAATTGTGTAACTGAATTGTGATCAATAATTCAAAAGGTGGAAGCATCCAAATCGTGATTCTCCAGTGTTTTGTATCTATTGTTCTTAATTTTTCCGCACTAACTCATCTTTACGCGTCACTTGCATCATAAAAAAATAATTCCCAAATTTGATGGGAGAGCACGGACAACCGGCTTTTAGATGATGTTGATTTCCCCAATGCCTCCACTTCCAAGTAATTGTTTCAGCCAGTGAAGCTTGAGGTGATAGATTGTCTCCCTAATTTGTAAACACCGCTCAACTGACTGGTGACCTCGTGAAGCAACCTGTCTGGGTCATCCTCGCGTTCTCAGGACACAATAACTTAATTACCCAGCGGAGCTTGACAACACTCAATTCGCTTGGTCTCGAAATTAATTCATCATCCAGTATTTGTTTCTTCAGAAACTCATTTCGACCTGATTGTTCCCTGAATGTGTTGATAGCGTTCAGAAAAGAACATTTGATGTGCACACAAACCTCATCACGCCTGGAATAACTGCAGTACGTGGAGAGTGGATTGTAACTAAATCACCCGCGGAGTGGAGTTATCACCCAAGCTATAACTATCAAATGTTGTACATATCGACAAAAAATGCAAGCAATCTTTCAGCCAATGGACCTCCGGGTTTAACCCGGAGGTCCATTGGCTGAAACTTTGCTTGTGCTTGTTATGCCTTGCAACAAATTTGCAATTATTGCTTGGGTGGAATCTCCACTCTGTGGGTCATTTCGTAATAATACACTCTCCACGTACTGTATGTTTGTTTATCAACAAAAATTAATTCATCATCCAGTATTTGTTTCTTCAGAAACTCATTTCGACCCGATTGTTCTCTGAATGTGTTGATAGCGTTCAGAAAAGAACATTTGATGTGCACACAAACCTCATCTCGCCTCGAATAACTATGTATGCTTATCAACACTGGTCATGTGTTATCCCCTTGCAAAAGGTCAAGTCGAAAAGCTCATACACCCCGTTATTAACCCCGTAAACTCTATGTATATATGAGACACCTTTGTAATACAGTTCTCCACCACGATGCACGTGTAAATAGTTATAATTTATAAATAACCTATGCTCAGCTGTCACAAGCTGAATATGTTTACACCAAATATGCTTTATTCAAATTTTAACTACACAACTTTTACAGCTGTTATCTTACCACTGCCTATGGTCCACATCTTTCTAGTTTACTTGAAGCGCACCCATGGCGAATGATAAGATATCGTTGGATGAGATACAGAGTGACGACCGATACAATCTTGCATCTAAGTATAATCACTCGATGAGTCTTTTGCAGGACGATCATTCAGAGTCCCCTTCCACCATCCATGGTCATTCATGCAATTATTTTTCCCCTTCCAACTTCCGACAACATTTCCACAGACAGGATAAAAATGTAACCCTTCTTAGTCTAAACTGTAGAAGCCTTAGTGCTAACTGGGACTCTTTCACCAACTTCCTCTGTGATATCCAGCAGGGTGAGAATATGTTCAACGTAATTGGTCTAATAGAAATCTTTAAACTACACGAGCATCTCAATTACAAAATTGATGGCTACCACCCAATTGTTTACAAGACCCACACTAGTCCAAACGACAGCAGAGGAGGCGTGGGTCTTTTTATTTCTGAGAATGTTTCGTTCAGACTGAGACCCGATCTGGCGATCTTCATTCCGAATGTCATTGAAACTATTTTCATAGAAATCAATCCAGGGCGCAAAAACTCGTACATTGTTGGATGCATATACAGGCCAAACACTGCACCTCTAGCTGATATTGATGTGTTTGCCTCTTCCATAAGCGACATTCTCACCAAGATCAACTCAGAGCACAGCAGGGCTTTCTTACTAGGCGATTTTAACATAGATTTGCTGAATTTTGATAATCACGGCAAAACTAACGCATTCATAGATAGTATGTTTAGTGACGGATTCATGCCAGTAATAACAAATCCAACCAGAATAACTGAGCATTCAGCGACATTAATTGACCATATTTATTCCAATAATGTATCAGCTAGCTACAGTGCGGGAATGTTAATCACTGATATTCCAGATCACTTCGCCACATTTTATATACAGGAAGGTGATAACGAGCCCGACAAGCCAATACCCCAACTAAGAAGATCATTTAAGAGAGAAAATATTGAATTATTCAAAAATTTGCTTCAAAACACTAGCTTTGACTCAGTGTATAACTGTACGTGTGCTGATGCAGCATACGAAACATTTTTGAATATCTACCTTGACACATTCGAATCGGCATTTCCCCTGAGAAGCTTGAATTTACCCAAAAAGCTCATAAAACGTAAGCCCTGGATGACATCGGGTCTGTTACAGTCCTCTCAAACTAAAAATAAACTCTACCTAGTCAAACTGAGAAAACCCACGGAAACTAACATCAACAAATATAAAACGTACTCCTCGGTTTTTAATCAATTAAAGAGACGAAGTAAGGCTACATACTACAATGACGTCATAGAAACAAATAGACACGATTCTAAAACAACATGGCAAATACTTCGTACCTTAATCAACAAATCAAAATCAACGGCGACACTCCTACCTAGCATATCTCATAATAATGTTGAAATATCTGTCCTCGATAAAATCGCCTCCAGTTTTAATGATTACTTCTCAGAAATTGGTCTGATTATTAACGATAACGTCTCCACCTCCGATAACAACTTCGGTGACTTCATGAATGGAAATTATCCGGATTCCTTTTTTATTACCCCAACAAACGAGCAAGAAATCATATTGACAGCCGGACAATTGAAAGGGAAAGTGAGTACCGACGCTTTCAATCTATCTACAAAAATAATGAAGGAGGCAATTTGTGAGATCGCGAAACCCCTGGTCTACATATTCAATCAGTCATTTATACAAGGTAAAGTCCCCGATAAAATGAAAATAGCAAAGGTGATACCAATTTTCAAAGGGGGTAATTCCCGGGAGCTTGGTAACTACAGACCAATTAGTTTGTTACCGGCTTTTTCGAAACTTCTGGAGAAAATAATGAACCGGAGACTCACTAATTTTCTCAGTGATTTTCATATACTGTACGAACATCAGTACGGTTTTCACAAAAATCAATCATTCCACTCTTCATCCCATCATGCACCTTTTGCAATATGTCGCTGAATGCAACGGCAAGCCTACAAAAGACTCTACTCTAGCTGTCTTCCTTGATTTGTCTAAGGCATTTGACTCCATTAGTCACGAAATTTTACTTAGCAAAATGGAATTCTACGGAATAAGAGGGATTAGTAAGCTTTGGTTCCAAAGTTACTTAACAGGCAGAGAACAGTATGTTGAGTATAACTCGAATCGATCCCCAAACCGATATGTTACTTGCGGGGTTCCCCAGAGGTCTGTGTTGGGGCCCATCCTCTTCTTAATTTACGTGAATGATATGAGATACCCCACTGTCCTTAACCTGTTATCATTTGCTGACGACACAACCCCATTTACAGCTGGACACGACCTGAATACCCTGGAGACTTCAGTTAATACAGAGCTGAAAAAAATATTCGACTGGTGCTGTTGCAACAAACTTCAAGTGAACGCCAGTAAATGTAAATATATTATGCTACACCCACCGAACAGTCCGAACAAATCCGACCTACTAAATATTTTTCTTAGCAATACCAAGCTTTCACCCATAGGTAACTCCCAACAAGAAAAAGTCGCTAAGTTCTTAGGCGTGTACCTTGACGAAAACCTCAATTTTAAGTACCACATATCCACAGTATGTTCCAAGATGTCAAGCAATCTATTGTTTGAATAGAGTAAAAAATGTTCTCCCCAAGAAGTCATTGAAATTATTGTATTATACATTAGTTCATAGTCACTTACTGTATGCAATCCAAATTTGGGGCATGGTCCATCCTGCAGTAAAATATACTCTCTACAGAAACGCGCGATGCGAATAATTAGCTGTAAAAAGTTTAATAGTCATACTGATCCCCTATTCAAGGATAATAATATTCTAAAATTTAACGATCTGTACAAAGTGAATGTCTCTCTATTCATGCACGACTGGAAAAAAACGATAGGTTGTCCGACTCATTTAAAACATTTTTTAGTGTACACACTTTATCTGGACTCCAAACAAGACAAGTTGGCATGATACAGTCCCTGAGAGCTAGAACCCAATTCTCTGCTAAACTGACAAAACATAGCTTCCCAAAGATTTGGAATGGAATTGACGCTAACCTACGGGCCCTACCTTCCAGACATGTTTTCAAGAAACAACTTACTAATGAATGCTTAGCAAGCTACTCCTCACATGTTAACTGTTCGTTTCATATGTGCCCAGACTGTAGGCATTATCCTCATTGATACACGTACGACGCCACACTTCATTGTGGGACCCTTCATTCATGTGAATGTGAATATGAGAGAGAGAGAGAGAGAGAGAGAGAGAGAGAGAGAGAGAGAGAGAGAGAGAGAGAGAGAGAGAGAGTAATATTTCCACCTCCTACTTATAAACGAGCCATATTGTAAACACTCCTACTTAAGGCGCTGACTGTTCGAGGCTTCTCTGTCAAGACGAAAACATCCATATTCTTATGACGCAATTGTCAGCCCATGCCGATGACTTCTCCAGTTGTCCCATCCAACCAGACCTCGAATTAATCCCCAATCATGTCTTGACCCATCATCTTACGCTTAATCGTATTGATTCAAATTTGTAGTCTACTGTCAAATTGCACTTGCGCGTATTCGAGGTCTTCCTTACTCTCTCCATTCATTCAATATCTGGGCCATAGGCAGTGGTACCTATGAACAATAATATCCAGTCTACTCCATTTCTGTGTAGTGATTTCTGTGTAGTCTTTTTCACTTCCTGGGGGCAAGAGGAAGGCAGCCAATGTGGCTATGTTGTCTCCCAACAATTTACCATTGTATTCTATTTATGCAAAACTCTTTGTACAAAACTAACTTGTAAATTTGGTATTTTGTTGAATAAACTTCATTTCATTTCATTAGTACACAACGTTACTGTCAAACAAGATGTAATAGAATTAATGCTAAGTTTATCTCTACAATACAGAAAAGTGACACAATTCCTGTTAATTGAAAACTCCTGTTAATTGAATAATTGGCAAGGTGGCTATTCAATTAACAGGGTTCCACTGTACATACAAGTTATAAAGACACATTACCCATATTCAGTGCTGTATAAAGAAAAATACATCAGTGCACATATTTGTAAGTAATTCTTCCCAATCCTGAATCTGAAATAGAAAAAGCCAAGTATAGACTGCATATTGACTTTTTAGAGACATTAAATGAACTGAACTTTATCACTCATATAGTCTTCATACAAGTGATGAACGATGTACACGCCTTCATGGTACTTCACTTCATGAATTGTGCCACTTTGCCCGTCAACACCATCCAGTATCTTTACAATAGTACCAAAATACCATTTACTTTTCGTTGAGGTCTCATCAAGAAGACACTGGTGCCGTATTTTCTGTCCTAGAAAACTGAGATGCTCCTCAAGTTTGGCCGGTTTTCTGATCTGTCTTCTAGGTTTTGATGGGATCAGTTCTTCTGTGGCCTGCCCTGACGTCCCTGGTAACACAACCTGTTTTGGACACTTTTTTTCTTTTCTTGGGCTCTTCATGGAATTGTAAAAGAGAATTTAATGTTCATTAAAAACTGTTCTGTGATGAGGCATTTGTAAAATCAGATAGGAGATAAAACAGTTACATCAGCTGAAAGTGAAAGTTGAATATTCATAAAAAAGATTCTTCATGCTGAAACAAAACACTGAGAGTAATTAATGTATAAAACAAATAGATATAAATGTAGAAAATATTAATAAAAATTCTTGTCACTTCATGATCAAAACACTTGTGTGTGTATTGCCTCATACATGCACACCTACATTACATGTACTTGTTCAACACACAACTGCAATGAAAAATATGTTGACTGCAAATTTTAATTGGTTCGCATGTACTTGCCCATTCTCCAGGTTCTCTGATTCCTGGTTCTTTGTCGTGTCTTGGTGATGCCAATTCGGGAAGCAATACAGAGAAAAAGAATGATTGGAGCTTAGGTAACATTTTTTGATCCTATAAATCTTTGTCTCGGTGGATTCGCTCAATGAAAATCTGATGTGGATTTGTCCTCCGAACAACGAAATCCAACCAGGATACCCACACACATTTAGCTGGCCTTGACACTGATAATAAAATTGATGTGTGTGCTTTAGTGCCAATGTACTGTTTTTATTCCCTAAGCAGAAGTCTTTGATTTTCTGAGCTGCTTGCTGGGAAGAATGTGAATTTGTTTGGAGGACATTTTTAACTTCTAATAAACCTTTCTCAGCATTACATTCAACAAAACCATCTGGGATAGCTGCCAAAAATGGAAATAAATTCTTCACTGACACACAATCCAATAAGGGACACAGAAACATTAACACCACAATCTGCTTTTTTGATTACATCCTCTTGAATACAATTTTTTTCCTCCTTCGAGCCTTTTCTGGCGGAAAGATTTCCAGTGAAAGAACAATATAACAATTTTTTAACTAAAGGACAAACCGTCCGGAAGGGTTGTCTGCAGACAACATCCTTGAAAGATGATGCAGTCAGTCTTTTTTTCCTCTCCCGAAACCACAACCCAGATAATGATTGATGCCTTGTATTCTGTTCTATCTGTTTAATTTCAATCTCAGAAACCTTGACAATGTTTTCATAATATTCATGTTTGGTTTTTTCCAGTTCAGAATGAGAAATATCGGGGACAACGTCTAAAGAATCGGACCTGTAATGCATGTTAGAATTTTTTGTTTTTGATTCCATGAGCCTAAGTAGCTTTCTTTTTATTGCTCGTTTCTTCACTTCTGGATTTGATTTGCTTTTAACACATGATAATAATTTTTTTTGCTCTAGCTTTTAAGGAATGATCGTTTCTTTTTGTCTATTTCTTGAGTTATGAACCCCAAAAAACAAAGTCCAAACTGTGTAAATGGGCTACGCCCATTTACACAGTTTGGACTTTGTTTTTTGGGGTTCATAACTCAAGAAAGAGACAAAAAGAAACGATCATTCCTTATAATTAAACGTTCGCGACCCAAATAAATAAATAGTGTTAGTAGTCCTCTACTTCAGCGAACAAAGACTTGAAAACTAAAACTGGTAGACATATTATTTTTCTGGCATAAAAGAGGGCGCATATTATTGAAATGCAGGTAGCAATTGACACACTTTCCAAGTCAAATGCACTTATGTCATTAAATTTTTTATTGACCAATGAATTACGTAATACAAAGAAAACGTCATAAGCCACGCCTCCCTCAAATTTCATTCAACTGTTCACTTCACGTCAAAGTTACTTTCCGTAGTAGGTGGAAGTAGGCCATCAGTATTACATTGTATTTTGGTTTTGACCGCTTCCCGAGAACTGAAAAACACAGTTTGTAAAAGTGGAGTTAGATATAAAGCCAAATATTCTTCCTCAAATATAAAAGCATTTTGATTTCCAAAAATTTCATTCAAATTAGCAATGTCAAAATTGCCGTATTCATCGTGACCAGCCATTGTTTACAATCGATTTGGGTAAAACGATGAACGCAGACGATCACCCAGTGTGCGTAAAAATTGAAATGTCAAATAAATACAGTTGTGAAGAAAAAGAAAAATTGACCCACCACGGTCATTAAAATATTTTATAAATAATTTCATGGTGATAAATTAGTAATATAAATTTCTTTTTTGTTTTTCACATTTAGAACGTGCCAGTGTTCTAACTTCTATTGGTTTAACACCATGTTGCAACTCCGAAGACTGGTATTTTAGGGGCGTGGCTGGGGGCGGACCTAATTGTGTTTTTTTTCGGTTCATTGAGTTATGAAAAGAAAAAACAGAATCGTGTGAGCCAATCGTTTTATCTGAAAACGCATGAACCGAAAAAAGTTTAATTATTATATGTTGAAATAAAAGAGTCTGTTGGTTCTGAATGAGTTACAAGTTTCCGCACCTTAGGTGACCACTCTGGACCAAAGTTTTTTCTAAGTGTTCCCCCATAACATCGAGTATACCAATAGCCCCTGTTGGTTCGGTTATAAATTTGACCACCACCAAACTTAGCTCTGACACTCATCCATGACTCAGCCAAGTTTGTTGTATACTTGCCAATAAGGCGATCAGATTTGTCTGACAATCTTTTTAAAAGAAGCAACACATCTCTAAGTGAATCAGAAGACAATGAATCTGAAGTGAGATCAGAATCATATCTAGAATTCTCAAGACACAAGTCTGAAGACCCCTCCGTCCAATATGAAGCCTGTTCATTGAGAACTTCTGTTCAGTACTCTGCCCACCTGTCAGTTTAGAAACATAGTTTTTTTTCTGTACACTGTTTGCTTTTACAAAAGTCACTACAGTTTTTGAGTGAATCCCAAACAAATGGTAAATAGAATTATTAATGTCATGTTTCAATTGTTTAGTTGCCATTTTTCGGTTGCTTTCCTTGGAAATCATTTTTATTGCACATCTGATGGAACTTACTAATCTAACTCTTATTTCTTTTGTCAATTTACCTGTACCTTTGTACTGAGGGTTATTTTCAACAAGTTTTTCGAGATTTGACCTCAGACACTTGCATGCATGATTTGCACACTCAAATGTAACAATATCTTTTCCCCAGACAGGAACTTGAGTTTGAAGCATTGCAAACACGGAGCTGTCACCATCAGCTATAATCCTAGTGTATCTCAGTTTATGAGTGGTCTCACATTCCAAAAACCCCTTAAGAATTATGTCTGCTTCCATAGATCGGCTGCTTGAATTCCAGTTTTTGAAACACTCATGTGCAGGAGTATCAATATGTAATGTTTCAGACTTAGCACAAAAATAACAGAACTTGTTTCTGACACCAATGTAGAGAAGTTTTCCTGTTCGTGCTCCAAATATGACACATACACCTCCTATAGCATTATAAGAATGTTTATGATACCTTTTAGACCACCCCCATCACAAACAATTGTTATGCAAGGTATTCTCTGATTGAAGTCACTATTTTGTACGGCTAGTTTATATTCTTCCTGCCCAGTAGCAAGCATATCCTGCATTAGAAGTTCGTGCCACAAACTGCCTATGTCATGTTCCAAACCACTAAAAGTACTTTGAGTCATACCAGGTACTCCAAGTGTACCCATACACTCATTCAACTGCGATACACCTCCCCTAGAAACAACTGTGCCCCACACCACTCTCAAGTTGATGTCATATCTTTTCACTGAGGTCAGGTCAATATAAAGTTTTGAACTATTATTCAAGTAGAATTTTTTTGAACTGAACAGTGACAATTGATGCCAATGGATAATGTTTTGCTTCTTCCACAATAGTATAAGGGGACTGTCCCCTGTTCACACAACTATTTGCCAAAAAACACTGTACAGAGTGGCAACTTAAAATATTTATATGTTTTTCCAACAAGTGAATATTAAAGAATCGATATCCACTAACAGGCGTACTTTGAATTTTTTTAAACTGTACTTTAAGTGGATTGTTTTTATCCGGTTCACATGAATAGAATAATTTATCGTTCTTAGTTTACTTAAAAGAATTGGTCGAACTGAATCTGATGTAGTTTTTATCAGTTTTCGCCAAAACGAAAAGCAGACGACACTCGTAAACAAAATTCTTGAATAACTAATTTTTTCATTTTTGGTCTCAAAAACATAGGTTATGACCCCTCTTTGGAACGAGCTCGACGAGCTCGTTCCAAAGAGGGGTCATAACCTATGTTTTTGAGACCAAAAATGAAAAAATAATAAAAATTATTTTGCGATTTTTGTGAATAGCGCTGGCCGGTTTTGGCCGTTACGTTGGGTAAAGGGTTAAATAATCGATATCGACTAACCGGCTTATTTTGATGTTTTTTAAACTGTAGTTTAAGAGGATTATTTTCATCCTGTTCACATGAATAAAATTATTTATCGCTCTTAGTTTGCTTAAAAGAATTTGTGAAACTGATATCGGTTTTTTTATAGTTTTTATCAATTTATGCCAAAACCTTCTGCGTCCTTCTGGTCAGTTGAACCTTGATTTCCGACGCTTTGGAAGGCCCATACTCACTAAAACTGGAAGTAATATTTGGTTCAGCAAGATATTCATATAACAAATAAATTCATTATATCACTCTATTCTTAAACTATTATCCTTCTTTTAGGCAATCAATATGAGGATTCACTTCAACCTAAAATGGGGGACTGTCACAGGCTAACTAACTGAGATAGATTGTCAGTGTTACAATGTAGTTCATGTCTGGGAAACGTACAGTACGTGTATCATGGACAGGTCAAAATCCATGCAAGGGTGATTTGTCCACATTGCCAATTCAGATATGATCTGCTATGGCACCTACCAAAACATCCATGAAGCATATTATCCAGGAGCTTAATCGATGGCTATTTTGCTACATGTAGGTGCTATACAGTTAAAACTAGAAGTCCTGTCATGAAATGCGCACAAATAGCACGTCGATCTGCACGTTAATCTGCGCGTTATGGCCAAGTAAGGCTATCAAATTCTGTATATATGGCCTGTGCACAAGCAATGCTTCAGGGAATGGACCGCCGGGTTACCCGGAGGTCCATTGGTAGAAACATTGCCTGTGTTTGCAATCAGAAGAACCTGCCGTGCTTTGGATGCCACTCGATATGGCAATTCCAACGCCCAATTAAGCCTCGATAAGCACACAGTTCATGACAGGACTTCTAGTTTTAACTGTAGCAGATCATCTTTGAGTTGAAATTGAGGACTATGTGTAAGTGCCCATGCGTAGATTTTCACCTGTAACTGATTACTGTATTGTAATATTCACTCTACATTTCAGAAAATTGAATACCACAAAAATTGTTTTTCATTCTGGAATCAGTGAGGCTTTGAATTTCATCGGGAATTGCGAGAACGTTGTGTGACTTATTTTGAATCAAATCATCCTGGCAGTGATTTCAAGTCAAGTCCTGGTTGCCTTTATCAAGGTAGGCAATCAAAACATCCCTAGACACCAATGCACATATGTATTATCAGTATTATATTATCACATATCTAGAAGAAAACTTGAATAGCGTATTTTAAGTTTTTCAGTGTTACAGCTAAATTGTACATGCACATGTACAGTAAAAGTCCAAAAATTGAAAAGTGTTTCAAATGTAAAATGGACATTTATCATTTTAGTCATTTGGAATTCATCCTACTCATTTTTGAGTCTGTACATTTTACAAATATTTTAATTGCATCGAGACTGCCTTCAGTAGGATTCATGAATCATCAATAACTTTTACTTATAATGTCTGTAGAATATGTCAACACTTCAAACCTACATGAAACCAGGTAAGCCTCAAATGATAACAGGTTTTACAGAAACTGTTAGTTACCAATTATTTTTACGGTCTTCCAATCAAAACAAGAGAGGTCCTTAATCGCCCACCTGACAAAGTGGTTCAAGGAAGCATTTGAGGTTACATTCACACTCAGTTGGTCATGGTTCATCAACACTACAGAATAATGAAAGGCAAATTTTAGGGAAAAATACTAGGAATTCATCTGAAATAACTTGAACCTAACCTGCTTCTCCCTTACTGCACACCCCCCCCCCCCATTATAGAGAGCACAAATATTAATTTATTTATTGGTGTTTAAGGTCACATACTTAATAGCTTATGCACAATGTCTCAACGTGACCATGACTTTTTTTACGGTGGAGGAAGCTGGAGTACCGGAAGAGAACCACCAAGCAACTATCAGCTCCTCAACATTCAAAATTTGTTCAAGTGGGGGGGGGGGGGGGGGCGTTGGGGACAACCCCTATAGCTGGATAGAGGGTCCTCCCCATGGAAATATATTTAAATGCAATTACCTTGACACCGAGTCTGTTTGTGTCCTTATTAAGTTGTGAAAGGCATCAATAATTTGGCCACATCACATAGGACTGGGCTGGGGGGGGGGGGGGGCATTGTATCATCACATAGGATTGGGCTGGGGGAATTGTATCATCACATAGGATTGGGCTGGGGGAATTGTATTTATTTTGGACAGTGGCATAGGTGGGGGGATGAAATTCCCAAACCGACTACATCACTGTCCAAAATAAATGCAATTCTTTTGAAATGAAATTTAAAACTGACAAATCATATCCCTGGGTTGGACGCATACCTCAATATTTCATATTTATCCAAGTGTCCACATTTATGACCAGCCTCAATCAAGCAAAATCCATTTTGTCAAACCTATCTGCAGGTTTATTGAGAGTTATTCAACTTTGTCAGAGATGCTTTTTAAACCTCACCACAATATTTGGACACTGAAATCCAGATTTAGTGATTGCTCATACAGGTCTAGAAATAAGGTGCAAGTAATGCAGTGTATGTACTATGTATGTTATGGCAAAAATAATTAAATCGGAAAAAAAAAAAAATGAATTCTTGAAGTTGAAAAAGGGGCATAAGTTTGGAGAAAAATTGCCATGCTGCACCCTGATTTGAACTCGACCTGTATTTTATGTCGATATACCTACAAGTACCAACAGAATTTAATTTGCTTTATTGCAAACAATTGGAAAAAGCAAAAATAATCTTTCCATCTATTTATAATGAAACATGTTGGCAGGTTGTTCAAATTCACGAATACCCACAGCGAGGGTAGTAACTTACACGCCAATTCACACAGAACGCACGGACCCAGGTATGGTAACTGAGTTCAGGTGTTCAAGTGATGCAAGTGACGTCACTTGAACACCTAGTCTGTTCTTCTATCGGGTAGTTCACGTACCTTACCAACCCGGAGAAGACAAAGGAATTGGTGTGCAATCTTTGTTACTTTCATTCAGTTGTTCACATCCAGAGGTAAATCCAGGAAATTGTATTGAACATGACCCTTGATCGAGACATGATATTAAGTCTTTCCTGCTGGTTGTGCGTCTTTTGTTTATCTAAGAAAACAATGTGACAAGTCGTTTTCACCTTATCAGCACGTGATATTGAACATACAATCGCTCCGGCATGTTCACTTGAGCGATTGTATATTCAATATCACTTGCTTTCTGTGATGTAACCTCTACCTGTACAACTGGTAATGCGAGGAGTAATTCGCGGGAAGCGAAGACGCAGAGGAAATACGCAGTTACCCGAGTTTCATACACGGGCGTGACAACCGTTACTTATTCCCAGTTCCCTAATCGATATTCGATATCAGTCGATTTTATAAGGAACTAGGAATAAGTATCGGCTGTTTCGGCCCCGTTTCATCCGCTTTGTACAGTCGTGCAACCGTATAAGGGCATTATTGTTTCTTGACTGGGGTGCGGTGGCTTCGTATGCAGAGGTGGAGGCTGCAAGCCGAGAGGTGCTCGGTTCGCATCCTTTGTGTCCGTTGACAAGACACTTCACCCTCATTGCCCACGTGGGGGCACGGTGGCGTTGTGTACTAAGACGTAATGCACGTCGATGGTGCACTTGTGTTCAACCAATGCTAACCCTGCTTGTGTGGAGTTGGTATGTTGGGGAGTCTGACAGTTGCTCGCCGTTACTCGGTGATTCTCTGTGGGTACTCCGACTGCCTCCACCCATAAAACGGTGACACGAGGTGGCCGTTAAACCGTTTGTGTCGTTATACCCAAATAAAATAAAATAAATAAATAAATAAATTGCTTCTACATATCAACTAGAATCGTTTCGTGACAAGAATATATTCATGGAGTTTTTAAATTTATTAATTTCGGTTCTACATGAATGTCCGTTCCAATGAGTGTTTGTGTGTTTGTTTGTTCTTTCGGTCCGGAAAAGTTGACAACCGATCAGCTGTTTCACGAACACCACGCCTACAATGAAATGACGGAGAGAGATGTTTTTGAAGAGATTACTCTCAAGATTACTACATGAATGTCTGAGTCTGCAATTGAGGATTTGTGCTCTACTTGACTTGTCATGCAAAAAACAAATTGGCACTGCTAGCCTATTTCAATTGACGTTCTGTTTGAACTGGGGTAGTGAGTGGTTCTCACGATCTTCACTGAGGAGAGAGTTCCACAGTTTAGTCGAACTTGGGAGAAACGACATCTGGTGTGAGTTAGTACGACAAAATGCTATCGGCAAATCAGCACTGCAACGAAGACTGTAAGACACGGGATCTCGGAGGTGGGGGGGGGGGGGGGGGGTAAATGCTAAAGGTATCTAGGAACTAGTTTGTGGTACGTTTGAAAAAAAAACTGCATAAGCCTGCGGTTTTCACTTATAATTTCCATGTAACATAATAATTGTTGAAAGCGGGAAAACACTCGGAAACATTAGCGGTGTTTAACTACAGAAATACGAGTAACACTTTACGCAAGGAATCGGTCGCATCCGCGCTCATAATTTGCAAATTAAGCGGCTGAAAACACTTTTTATACCATGATAGCCTATTCTGCTATATATGAAAAACCTATGACATAAATTGTAGCTTTATACACCAATCGTGGTGAAAACGCCAGCAATGTGATTTCAATAGTTAAAATTCACACATACAGTGGAACTACAACCAAGTTGATCTTTGGGGACGTCGGCCTGAATGCGAACTTGCCTAAATTTATCGCACGTCACCTCGCGAAGGATGAAATGAAAGTGGCAATTATTTATTACGTTTTTAAATGAGTTTACTCCATAAAACACCAAAAATAACAGACATGCATTGTCTCATGTTAATAAAGCATTCATAACTCAAAGTAGTATGTTATTATGTTATTAAAATGAAAAAAGACCCCCTTCTTTTTCCATTTCGTTTCGGTGATAAAATTGATAGCGGAAGTACCGCCCACTGATGCCCATGTAAACAAAAACAAATTCGCACATATGTACGGCTGCTGCTCAGTAAAATCGAGAAAATATATTAGCGACTGTTAACAATTGACGATCATGGTATAAAATAAAATACACCCGAAGTTGCTTGGTGTACCAAATGTTCACCACTCGTGGTGAAGTGGTGTTAACCGCACACATGATATGATTTTGTTTGTTTTAAAAAAATGGAGAAAACAATAATTAAAATAATAGATTTTGATATTCTGTGCGTTGCGTAAAGGATTAACAAACCTTGATATGAGTACTTTCGTAGGCAGGCATTTCAGTTAAATACTGTAGCGAAATGTAGCATCAACTTCAAATACTTTTCTTAAAATCCTCACAATAAGCCCACAACAAAACACCGTAGTCAGTTGTCCCCCTAAGTGGAAAGGTTCTGTATTTCATTTATTTTTTTTATTTTTATTTAGTGTTTCTGCTTTTTAATCTGTGATGTAAACTATCAAGCTGGAGGTAAACACTGCCCTCTCGAGATGGACAAAATTACCACCCGCCAGCCGAGGTGGAACTTTCCATCTAGAATAAGAACGTTCCAGTCGAGATAAAAAGTTTAAAAAAATGAACAAAACTTTAAAACACAAGAAAATAAAGAAAGTATGGAAATATTTAACCCTTTACCCAACGCAGATAATTTCAAAATTTATTATTTTAAATATCATTTTTTAAATGTTTTCAAAAAATTTCAACAAAACCATATCATGTGACCCCTCTTTGGAACGAGCTCGAAGAGCTCGTTCCAAAGAGGGGTCACATGATATGGTTTTGTTGAAAATTTTCGAAATATAATATTTTTTCAGCTGCTGAATTTGCATATTACGCGGGCGGATGCGGGCGATTCGTTGGGTAAAGGGTTAACTACTAAATGCTAAAAAATATATGTCACTTTAAGGCTATCGTAGACTACAGCCATGTTTCTAAGATTGTCTAATAATGCGGTTATAACACTGTCGGGTTACCGTATACATGTAGGTAGACCTCCCAATAATTACCCACCCTTACATGAGTCCGGCGGGAGTATAGCGCTCACTTTCGTTTGTTTGTCTGTCTAGCCAACTGATCCCTATACAACTGCATTGCATGCATCGCATCGAGTCGATGGATATCGAGAAATATCTTTTAGATAATGTGCGATAATTCACAGGCGAGCATATAATAAATATGAGAACTGAGTATAAAATGAAAACTCAGAGAGTAATTATCATTTTAAAGTGTATGGCAACATGAAAAAGCTTCAGCATCATATCATCTGTTTGCGTGCTGTTACCATTACAAAACTTTCTTTTTGTTGTAAACATTTAGTGAAATGTTGTCGAATGCCCGCATCCGCGTATTTGTTTAAAGGGAAGCGGGACAAAATTATTTTATGGGGAAACTCCTTACTGAACGAGTATAAACGGGTTAATAATTGCTTGTGAAACACTTAGAAGACATACTTTCAGCTTATTTGAGAATGAACATATCAAAACACCCTAAAGAAGCATGTTCTGTCTGCACCACCACCTCGATAAGGCCGATCATTTTAACTTTCCAAACGTGGCATCAAAGATAATGAATGCACCATCGTCTTCTTCAAAGAAATTATTCTGCGGCGACATCAAAGTAATCACAAAGCACGATTTTCGTGCTTTATGATTACTTTGATGTTGCCGCAGAATAATTGGAAAGATGCCATGTTTGTCTTTGCGATCTTGAGGACTGGGTCGATTTAAATGCGAATTTCTCCCCTCTGATTGTGATGTCACCCAATTGTTGACTTGTCTTGGTACCGTCTCTGTCCCGTCCCGGTACCGGGAATGTTGGTACCGTCGGTATTTTGACATACCTGATTATTACTGCCAGAATGACCCGTGAACAACCGTTTACAGCGCGTTCTGTTAATAATGGAAGATTACAAACACATCGACAGATTATGCAGAGGCAGATTAATTTTTTCTTTAAGTTAATAAGGAGAAACCACACACATTTTCCCAACATATAAATTAACCTTTTAACTGAGTTGCGTAAGACATTTTGAGATGTCAATATTTCCTGAAATCAGAGATTGTCAAATACAGAAGTAAAAATTTAAAATATGTTAAATTTAGTCTGAAAAGGAACGTATTTAATCGAAGCAGAAGGTTGCTGGTTACAACATATATCTATAAGAATTGAAACTGTACTGCGTTAAGGGAACTGATTATTTTCCAAACCATCGTGAACTGGATAAACCCCACCCGGAATAAGATTCTATTCAGATATATGAGGAATAACAAATTATAAGATTCTGCGAAGATTGTTTTCAGCCAGCACACCTCCAGATTTAGTGCAGAGGCCAGATTCCTGAAATATTGTCAACAAATGTTTCGTTTTAGTTTGATTGTAGATTTTGAAAGTTACTGGCTGGTATGTAACTCCAAACCACATTGTTGTGCCATTAATTTACTCTCCATACACCAAAGATGAAAAAAAAACATGCGTCAAATTGAACAAAAAACCCAAGAGGATGAAATGATGTTGCAGAATTAGACGTATGCTCTTGCTGTGCTGTTTTACTGTACAACCCGTTTTCAACAAAGTATCTCAATAATTAGACAGGAGATAGGGAGCATAGGCTTTTTGAACCCTTTCAACCCGGTGTGCAGAATTTTTTGCGCGAAAAAATGGTAGTTTGCAGACAGACGATATAAAGAGCAAAAAATCTAAGGCGAGGCTCTCTAATAATTTAATCTAATAGCTCGCCAGATTATTACTGAACCGCCCAACAAACCATGGTAGTTTCGCTCATTTTGCCGTTGATAATATTGACAGAAATGATAGGGCGCCAGTGTTGAACAGGTTAAAGTGGATATCTATTGTGCATCACTTACTTCTCAAGCACAAACTCTATACAATGAAGCCTCCGACCACAAATCAGGATGAGGTTGTCTCGTTGCAGGTCATAGATCTTCGCCTTCATGCTTTCCAGTGGCTTCTAGACTCGTTGTATGGTGACAATTGGCAAAAGTACATGTCTCAATTTCTTATTTTCGGGACAACATATATGTCACTATCACATATTTCAAAACGTTTTGATTGTGTCCAACTGCTTTGCATCAAGTGTGGGGTTTCTGAGCCTCAAACGCGGAAACCGCAGTAAACTTACAATGTCGGTGACTATGGTGGGCTCAAACATTTGTCCTATGCTGGAGTGTCCATACTGTTATCGAAATGATAAACCGTAGAATACACAATGTTTAACTTAGACGAATAAGCAGTTGTAATTGGTATCCGATTTCACTCAATCGACAGCACGTCTGAAAGCGAAGTGTCTGCTCAGAGAAGAGGTTGATTTTCCAATATTGCTCAGCATAACACGTTAAGCAGGTGAGTATCGTTCCAGCAAATCCGTACTGCTACCATGCCTACATCTTTTGGGGGTTATTATTAATCGAATACTCATCTCGTCAGTTTTCCGCAAGATGACCTGCTGGGGACAACAAATACATTTTGAGGTTCCATACAATTTGACCCCCCCCCCCCCCCCCCCTAGTGTTACTCTTGTCAAGGGAGGTAATCTTAATTCATTTCAACCGTCAAAAACCTCCTTTTGCCAATTTTGGAAACGATCTTCAGTGGAATAGACGTGGTTGAACTCCTTGATTTATTTTGAAACTGTTCCCGTTGATATGCTCGCATGCATTAGTTGATATATAGAGGATATGGAATGAGTGTTTTTCTCATATACTATTTATGAAACGAGTCTAAGAATTTTCCGTTTTGGCGAGCCTCTGGCGAGCCCAAACCGAAAATTCGGACGAGTTTCATAAATATTATTTGAGAAAAACACTCATTTCATATTCTATTTATCATATGACACCCACACGCACAACTTAGCCACTTAGCATGACTTTTTAACCCATCACCTAACTTGAGTTGCAGACAGCACTTGGAAAAAACATCCTCGTATAACTAAAAAAATTCACTTTTTGCTTCCAAAACATAGTTTATGACCCCTCATTGAAACGAAAAAAAATGAATGGCGTTATTCTTGTAGGTAAACGATTAATACAATATAACCCACCCTAAATAGGACAGATGACGTAAATTCTCCCTACTGAAATTATGCAAATGTCACCCAGTTGTATTTTGTTTAGTCAATCAAATTGTCCAGTTTTGAAATTGACCAATGAAGGCTCCCAACTCTAATTATGCAAACTGAAAATGTGGCCCAGTTTTATTTTGTTCAGCCAATCAAATTGTCTGCTTTTGAAATTGACTAATGAAATTGACGGAAGGCTTTATTTATCACTGATCAATATGAAAACAAAATATCAAATGTTTTAAAGTGAACAAAACGGACGAGTCATATGATAAAAAGAAATATGATTTCAAATTCGATATGTGTGACTATGATTTAAAATTTCTTCCGATTGATTTTTGATATCTCTTGATTTTCAATTTATTTACTGTGTCGTTATGGCGACCGACGGCAATAGAGCACGACGAGATGTCGCACCAATTAATTATAAAGATTTGAATAAAGGAACTATGCCAAATTGCCTTCTGATAAAGTCTAAATTAGTGACGATAGTTCTAATAAATCCAAAGAGGCGATTGAATTGATCCAGAAAAAACGAAAATTACGACAATGAATCGCAGTGTGCATTGGATGAAAATGACATGGACCCACTTTCTGACGCCTTTGATGATTCTGATACAGAGATGGCATCGTTGTAACAACAGAAAAAGGACAAAAACGCTTGAACAAACAACGTTTTGATGAATGAAATACAGAAAACAGAAGAAGAGATCACCAATTTAAAATGTATTAAAAAACTACTAAAAAAGACACAATTCCATTCTCTGGAAAAGAAGAAGTGTATATTGTTTCAAACAAAGACACTAAAACCAGGCTTTTAAAGTTAGACGAGTTAAGGAGAATGGAACAATTAAATCGTAAAGTGGGTAAAATTATGAGAAAAATGGGTTTACTTCAAAGAAACGAAAATTGCAGTGATATATAGTTAAAACTAGAAGTCCTGTCACGAATAGTGCGCTTATCTAGGCTTAATTGCGCGTTGGAATTGCGCGCGATTGTCATATCGAATGACATCCAGATCACGGCAGGTTCTCCTGGTTATTCATAGCAAACACATGCAATGTTTCTGCCAATGGACCTCCGGGTTACCCGGAGGTCCATTGGCTGAAACATTGCTTGTGCACAGGCCATATGTACAGATTTTGATAGGTTTACTATGGCCTTAACGCGTACATTAACGCGCAGATCAACGTGCTATTTGTGCGCTCTGAATCAGATCATGTTAAAACAAAAGGTAAACATGTTACCTAACATGAAAAGCAGACGACACTTGCAAAAAAAATTCTTGAATAACTAATTTTTTTCATTTTTGTCTCAAAAACATAGGTTATGACCCCCTCATTGGAACGAGCTCGACGAGCTCGTTCCAATGAGGGGTCATAACCTATGTTTTTGAGACAAAAAATGAAAAAAATAATAAAAATTCATTGGCGATTTTTAAGAATAGCGCTGGCCGGTTTTGGCCGTTACGTTGGGTAAAGGGGAAAATGTTAATTTGTTATCTGCTAATACTAGCCCTTCTGGAAATGCTGATAGCCGTGAATCTGATTCAGAGTTTGATAGAAGCATTAAGACATAAATCAAAGAATGAATTTCATACTTCCGATTCCGATTCTGATTCATTTTCAGCAGTTTATGGCCGGTAGGCTGGAAACTATTAGTCGAGAAAATATTTCAAAAGTTGAGCAGAATGACAGATTGAGCCTCCTTAAAAAGATGGCATATTATTATGCTATGTATGATTGGAAAGCTTTGTTCAATTTCTATTCTGATTTGTTGGGCGAATTGAGTTCGGCTTCAATTGATGGTCTGATGATTCCAGTGTAAGTGAATTACCAATTCTAGCTAAATTTGTTCGAAACAAGTCCTCCTTTTCTGGTTCTACAAACACTGGTCACTCTGAAAAAGCCTTTTCTGATGCTCCAACTGTATGGTTTTGCTCGAGTTATCAAAGAAATAAATGTTTATATACTGAGTCAAAAAAAGAAAGTATAATAGGAACAAATGTGACAAAATAGCATAATGTTTATATACAGAGTGAAAAAAAGAAAGTATAATAGGAACAAATGTGACAAAATAGCATAAAGGATGAAATATAATAGTTCTGATGTTGCATGTTTGTGGACAAGAAGGCGTGCAAAGAATTTAATGACATGTTGTTGTCCACCCAACCGTATACAATTTTGCTACGGATTTCAAAATAACACGTGCTACCAGAGAATGTCAAATTGAATAGGTGACCGACGGTTTTCTTTGTGTTATGCTGTGCTAGAGAGCCTGGTTATTGAGAAAACACGCTAGTTTTTGTCTTCCGACATTTTATAAAATGCCACGGTCAACCGAAAATCAGAGGTTGTGTGCCATTAATATGCACGAGGCCGGGATACCTCCGGATGAGCTCGCTGCTGGGTTCGGAGTCACTGTGGCCACTATTTCCGTCTCTTTGTAAGGTATAGAACCACTGGGTCTACTGCCGACCGACCGCGTTCAGGTTGAGCAACAGTTACGACCCCTGCACAAGATCGTCATACCAGGACGTCTCACAGAAGGTCTCACTTGCGGGATAGCTTCCTTCCGGCGGTGAGAACAGCAGCAATTACTCCTGGTAGAACTAACATTAGTTTTGCGGGGGAACGGCCCACCACCATCGCCGGACGAGAGGCCATCATACCACTTGGGGCACCAGCGTAGATTCACTTTCTACTGCAACACCAAACGGGCCCCAGCGTGGGCCACCACACATAGCAGCAGGGACGGCCCACATCCTCGCCGGCCCCCAGGCCTCTCATAGACAAATGCCCCCTTCCGGTGGTGAAGCCTATTAGACATACCCGTGACAATGAATATACCTGACCAGGTGCATAATGTGGATAGGTAAAAACACATGGCAGTAGTTTACTTTGAGCTCGACGGTAATTCGATGTCGCGTGATTTCTTGTCCATATGTAAACAAGCTGACTAAAATTTATGTTACTGACAATGAGAGCCCTTTCTGGACAGCGTGATCCATTTCTTGTCGGCACACAGTGCGATTGATAATCATAAAAATGATTCACAACCTGTTGGCCTGGTTAAACTCTTGTATCAGACACACTCGGCTGTGAAGCCTATTTATGATTATCAATCTGTTGGCCTAGTAAAACTCATGAATTAGACACACTCGATTGAATCTATTCAGACGAATACTTTCGCCGAAAGGTTTCAGTATGTCAGTGTAAGACATACACGGTTGTTCCTTTCGATGGCTGATCACCCAAAAGCCTTCCGTTTCTATGCCAGTGCCAGACACAAGGCTGGCGAATTCTACAAGTACAAAAAACTAAGTGATATCAACGAAATTCATGTGGCGTTAACCTCTCCACATAGCTTAGAGACCAAGAGTTTTGAAACCAATCACTTGGACATCTTCTCAAAGTATAAACACCCATATATAAATTCTGGAGCAGTCGTCAAGCAATGTCGGAGCGCGCCCATTACCTTCTGGCAAAACCAGGTGAACTTCGCAGTATGGTGTGCGACGACAGGGTGCGGGGTCTGAGCTGCTAACCATCTGAACCAAACCACAGACTTGTTCGCTGGAGGTTTCTGGCTATTTCATTTCTACTACCAGACACGGCGGATTTTAGACGACATGAAAGTTGTCCTACCCCAGGACCATGCATGGTCTAGATACAATAACTCATATGACAGACGCGCTTTTGGAAGACTATCAAATGAATTCGGTGTGTCGCCTGATACATATTGGAGAGAAAAGGCGGATTATAATGACGGGTTGGGCACTTTATACCAAGTCGTAGCATACTAGAGCTATCCCCTGACATTACACCCGAGTCGAAGATACGACCATACGGTCACATTCACCGAACGCTCAGGGCACGGACATACTCACGCATACTTTATCTGACAAAGCATGCAGATTTTACTACGTTTATAGTCGACGAGGCAAACGGGTTTACAAGGGCAGGGGTCGAAAGAATCAATGATTCCATTAGGACGTACATTTGGGCAATAATCGGGTCCTAGACTCAGACCTGTTCATCGATTCTTGGAACGGGTACAGCGTTCGACGTCCAAAAACAGTTTGATGCGAATGTGAAAAATGCCATTGCCCGCCCAGTGGACCTGGGGGGGGGGGGGGGGGGGGGTGGGGGTGGAATTAAACGCTATCAAGGCGTGTTGTATCACGCCAAGTCAAAAACAGATTATGTATTCGGTCTAGGCCTCTGCAAGGCGCCTTCTGATATGAAACTAGGTGGCCTTTCACACGACCTCATGGGTTATGACAACGAGATCGTTATTGCCAAAACCGCCCAGACCCTGGGACTAAATACACACATAAACACTGCACCAACACCAACCGCCGTGTCTGTGGGGGGAGACGATACTAGTCAAGCCGCCGGCCGACCTGGCGGCTATTGGTGCGCCTACTGTGGAAGCGGGAACCCGTAGTGGAGCTGCCGAGTCGGCGGCATCAGGAGCTGCGGCAGCACGCCAACAGTATGATGCGAAAACCGCTGCTATTATGGGCGGGGTTACAGTTGGCTTACTCGCGGTTTGCTTTCTTCGATGATACCCACTGACGAGCCGTCACAAGAAGCAGCCCCCCCCCCCCCCCCCGACAGCAAGGAGCTCGGCCCACAGGTTTTCGGCCAGCCAGCATACAGTTTGTGTGAGTATCTTGAGCAGCCATGAAACAATGGAGCCTATAATTCCGGGTAGTGCAGCCGCCGCCTTCTCAGCTAGCTTGGTCAGGTTGTGCCCAAGAACCTGTAAGTGCTTTTCACCCACTCTTTGAGGCTACCCTTATCAGATGGTGGTGGGGCTGGAGTACTCCCGCCGGTCAGCTCAAGTCGAGATTCCCATGCAATCGCTGTGAGGATAGATGCGATTGTAATCCCTTGTTTCCGGAAGAGGGTGCGAATGCGTTCAGCGAGCGTCGTGTCCTCATTGAGGATCCGATTTATCGTCTCTCTGATTCGGTTGATTTGAGATCGAGGAGCCTCTCTATTCGTTGCGGTCGACTCCAGGAGGGAAGCTCATTCATTTTCCAGGTTGGGCTAGCGTTGTACTATCCGGTGCGTACTGAACTTATCATCTTGAGCTTCATCGAGCTTTCTTTTTTCCAAAGCGATGTGCTCATCCAGCTCGGACCGTCAGGCCAGGTTGTTCGTTAACTCACCTCGGGTGGTCTGCATTGCCCTGTCGAGTCCATCTCATTGTCATTGATCCGTAGAGCTTCAAGCATCCTAGGCTTAAGCGCCTTGCCCCCTCGTGTGCAGTCCATAAACCCAGCCCTTTCCGGATGCAACTTGCTCGCATAGTTCGCAGCCAGTATGTTGGTCGTCTCGCCATCATGTACGACCGCGTCCTTCGCGACTCTCTGTGGAACACCATCCTGAACGTTGCCGCAGGGAGCATGAAATGGATCCCGCTGCTGTTCGACGACCCTGAGACGGCTGGTGCAGCTTTCGGTAGGAAGCCCGAGGTCTTTTATAACCCGAAGATCTCCAAAGTTGAGAATATCATCGAATGGGTGTCCAACTAGCTGTACTCCCAGGGATTGCGTGCCTACCAGAAATGGAACGAAGCCACTCGGCACTCGCTACCTTGTCAAGCTCCAAAGTAGCAAAAGAGATCCCGAGGTGGATCGGGTCGCAAAGGAGCTATCTCTGGCTGTTGTCACACTGGACGAGTTCTTGACCAACAAGTATGCACTATGGTTTGACCTGCGGACCACGGATGATGGCATGATGGCAGTGGCCGGCGTGTTGATAACGCCAGTGAAGGTATCACTATCCAGATTACAAAGACAGCAGAGGCGAGTGGTGAATTGAACGTATATCTGTATGTTCTCATGGATGCGCAGCTTAACACTGAAGATTGCCGGTTCATCAACAAACATTATTAATGACCTTTTCCTAACGGAGCCCCACGCAGCCATTATTTGCGGTCAAACAGGCTGTAGAAAGGCAGTTTTCGCCCTGGACCTGCTGGAGGGCCCTTACCGGGGTGTGTTTCGGCGCATTGTGGTGCTCTTTCCCACAATCAAATACAACAAAATATACCACGACCTTCCATTGGCTTTGGGATGACCCCGATGTGTACCTAGCAAATACTGAAGAACACCTCCACTTATATCTACGAGCCTTCTATCAGATGTTCAAGGGGGAGCCAACCTTGTACATTATCGATGATTGCGCGGCTATGAAAGCTTTGACAAAAGAAAGATATGCTGCCTGAGCCAGACTCCTCGGGTCGTCATGCGCAGCAGAGCGTTTGTGTTTTGACTCAAAAGTATAACTCTGTCTTAAAGGATCTCCGCGAGCAGACTCGCTGGGCTTGCCTGTTCCACTTTAAGGACAGAGACAGCTTCGAGGCCTGTCTACGAGAGAATGACGTGATTGGAATCCGTGAGGAAAGTGTAGTAGTTCGTCAGGCATTGGCGGAGAGCAAGCATGCCCGGCTAGTGTTAAAAACAGACCAATCAACCACTCATAAAGTGTTGTGATAACGGACCTATATTATGTGGGAAGCAGCTATTCTAGTGACCCAAGCACTATATATAAGTGTGCTGGGGTGGTCGGCATTGTTATTATGTGCTATATTAGACTCGAAGGGCGTATATGTACATGTATACATATCATGTATAATGACGATATCATTGACCAACTGCTGGAAGAGCAAGGTGCCGCGCCAGAAGTGGGCACTACCAAAGGCAATATGGTAGTGGATCCTGCTATGCCTGTTCCTTTGGAACATCCGAATGAAAAATAGATCGATGGGGCCAAACGCGAAAGGTTAGCTGCACTAGCTTCCGAGGGGCAGGCTAAGCAGTATATAGGGAAAAATCACACAATAGACCAGGTCGATGCCATGGACGTCGAGGGAATCGATAAGCGGTATGCCCGATATGAGGCACGGCCCGGCGCAGCAATGACAAAAATTCTGAGGGCGGCCGCACTACAACTCCATGCAGGGTGGTCAGCATAGTTTCCCATACCCCCAGAGAACTAACAAAAGTTGGTTGCTGATCTTGAGGTAGATCCATTTGTTGGTCACGCGCTAAGCAGTACCACGTGCGAGCTGTATCATCGCTATGGCATGTAGTTAGCACCGATAACCACAATGGTAACCACTGACAAACACTGTCGATTTGGACGCACCTGTCCTTCGGATGTTCCGGACGAACAGGAACAGGTGGAGAGAGTGACAGCTGCGCCAACCACTGAGCCGTCCGCTGTTCTTGTTGTTCCTGTTCCGAAGGAACAACAAGATCAACCGAAACAGCGACAGAAAGACTCTAAAAAAGTGGGCGCCGGACGGGCAGGAGCTGCCGCCCGGAATGCAAAAAAAACCCTAAAACCTTGGTCTGGTTGCAAGAAGAGAAGACCAATCTCCAGAGAATGGTCATAAACAGCGCAGTAGCCACCCAAGCGGCTGATGGACCCGTTCCTTCGGGAACAACAGGGACAACAGCAAGGGGTCTCGAATGCGATGCGACTGGTCCCCATGGATTGCTGGGGCGGTTGGATTGGCTAGCTTGGCATTATGGTTCCAGTTTCGAAGTTTCCAAAGGAATAGGAACAACAATAAGTTGGCGGCCAATCTAATGACACCCTTTTGGGACCCCCAAATCCGGGCAACCGCAGCGCGACACCTCCGAGCAAGCATTTAAAGGTATCTTTAGACCCATTCTATATGGAATAGTATATGTATACATATATACAATGTCTTCAGCCGATGGAAAGGTGCTGCTAATGCTGCCTATCACAGCGACGTGGTCTCCGCCCTAGCAATAGGGTATGCCCACTTAGGTAAGATGGCGATGAAGGGAGCCACCCTAAACTTGACTTCAGCGGCTATGACGCCGGGATGGTGGTCCTTGACCTGGGGCTGGCGATGGCAACCAAGGACATGCTAATTAAACAAGAATCATTTCAGCAGATATTATGAAATGACAAGATGGCCCCGATCGCAATGCTAGTTTGGTGCGCCCTTGTTAACGCAGTGGCCTTCTCTGGTAGCAACCGCCACTTCTCCAAGTTTCGAGATAACGATGCTGGTGTGGAACATGTGCGACATGACAAAGCATAGAAAAGCTCCAGGCCGCCCAGGCAGCATGATCCCGTCAGCGAACAGAACGCCTTGGATCAACGAAGAACTACGTCGCCAAGGCCATCCCTTGCGCACATTCTATGGTGTCGATGCAGCGATTCGCGAATATGCACAGGTAACTGGGAACAGTTTAAACAGTCTTGGCCCAGAGCCGCAAATAGAAGACTTTTATACACACCATCAGCCGGGCAGAAGGACCGTGAGATCGCCTTCAACATATAGAGCTGGGTGTGGTCGGGCTTGTTAGCTACAAACCTGTCCGGTGATTCGCTACGCGTGTAAAATAAAATTTCTTTGGGGCGGGTGTGGAAGTTGGTCTGTTCCTTCGGAACGGAAGGCCACCTAGCTAGGCTGTAAAGTGATCCTAAAGGCCCACGAGAGTTGCACAGCAACTACAGGTCGGCGGGTGTGGGCTCTGGTCTCAACCCTTTGTGCCTTCAGAATAGGAACAACGGGAACAACAGCGGGCCCCTGTCTCTGCCGGGCTAGTTCTTGGCGTATCAGCAGGAACACCTAGTTTTTTTGTGCCTGCGGGATCTCCCGGCGAGATGCCTTGCGGATATCAAGCCGAAGTTGGTTGAATTTCTCTTCCTCCGTGAGCACGCGACTGAATTCCTCCTCGGATATCTGACCATTGGCAACAGCCTTCGAAAACAGATCTGCGATGTTCGAAAGATTGCCCTCCGCTAAGGTGGCAATGTTGTTATGCTTTTTCGCCTTCTTTATGAGCCTTCAGCCTACAAACTTCCAGAAGACGACTGTCAGTCCACAGGCCCCTGCTGCAGCCCCTAGTGCTATAACCACAGGAATTTCGGCAACGTTTGGCAACAGCCCGATTCCACCAATGCCGAACCGCACACTGGTTTCGGACAGAAATGTTTCGATGCCATCTGCGATTCTTGCCGAGAGAACGCCTGCGGTCTCGTTCGGTCATGAGACATGCTCTTACATCATCAATCTAGTGGATGCGGAAAGTATTCGCGTCGCTAGCATTGAGTTCTGGATACAAGCCCATTCTTATGGACATTATAGACCATGTTCTAATACATTTAAATCGTCGTTCGTCAGTATCTGTCTGGTAAACCGCAGGCTTGAGCTTAACTGGGGCCAAGATGTAGGGTATTGAATGTGTCGGTTGGAAACTTAGCATCTGTGACCTTGTAACACCACTTAACGAGAGAAACACATCTTTGCCACGAATAATGGGGACAAGTTCTTTGCCATTATGCCGCTGACCCCATTTTAGGACAAGCCCATATAGCATTGGTACGAAATCGTTGGGTGGTGTACCCAGGATTATCTGTACAATTGTGGAACTACCCTTGCCAGGAGTAAGACGTTCAAACTCCCAAAAGGAGCTTCATCGCCGCACATTTTGGTTTGTCTGTCCTACCAATTAAATACCCTACATTGCTTTGCCTGTGGCCGCGGCCCTGCTGGATATGGGGTTGGACGACCCTGAAGTCAAGTTCCCACCAACCGCGAACAGGGTGTCTATACAGAGACCACTGACTGGAGTCCTTCTGGATAAGTTCTTAGCTCCTTCCTGGGGCTGAGGTGGAATGGACAGCAAGCTTGCAACAAAGTTGGCTTCAATCTACTACAGCCCAAGGGCTACTGGAAGGGACTCACGGCCATCAACATCCCTACACCCACAGCCAAGGTCTCTGAAGATTTGGCTGGGGCATGGCTTACGAAGCAGGTCATCTGACAGATATACTTTCTAGCTGTACGAAGCACACACTTACCACAACCCAAGATCGATGTGCGGATGGCGTATGAGGTCCACCAGGCCGACCTGCTCTTTCTGCCACACGAGCGGATGGCACGCAAAACCTACAAGTATGCAGTCATAGTCGTTGATGTAGCCTTCCTCCACAAAGAGACAGAGCCCCTGGTCACAAAAGAGGCCAAAGAGGTCGCGACCGCCCTAGAAAAAATATACAAGCGGTGGTCCAAGCTCCTTCAGGTCGATCCCGGGCGCGGTGAATCAGCTGCTGACGAAACACAGGACAGAAGCCCGGCGTGGCCCTGTGGACGTCCACCGGGACCAGGGAATTGTGGAACGATTCAACCGTAACCTGGCAGAGCGACTGCTCGGGCACCAATACGCCCAGGAGATGAGGTAACCGTCAGGTGTGAGGTCGAATGAATGGGTCGCTCGGCTGCCCCCGCCGTTGTTGCGGCGCTGAATGGTGAGGTGACCCGCTTAACTAAAAAGAAGCCATTTGACGCCGTTAAGGCCAAGGTTGTGACACAAAAGCCCTCCTCTGTGGTTTCTGACCGCCTTGTTGGTCTCATGGAGCAGAAATCCCCTTCATTGTGAGTGTTCACTATCTCTACCAGGCAGGCGAGCTGGAGGGGGTTGCCGTCGCGCAACTGACCCCGCGTGGTGCCTCCAAGTGTACCGGCTTGGACTCTCGGTCACCAAGCTCGGCGAACCCTTCCTCTACTATTTGTTGGATGAACTAGCTCATGGCCTCGTCCGGAAAGAGCTGCTTGTGGTGCCTCCCGACTCCCAGCTGCTTCCGGATGTTCTTTCGGAACGAGTAGTCCTCCTGACTAGACACTAGGTCAGCCTGGAGGCGGATGTGCTTCCTCGCGATGTTTTTACGGAGTCATTGAGGACGAGCTATTCTTCGCGGTCAGGGATGAGTACCATAATATTCTGTGTTCGGCTGTCCTTGGGGTGGTATAGCAGCGGAACCGGGGTGTCTGGAAAGTACTCCTTGTGTCTTAGAGCAACAGCTCTTATGCCCGGTCGCGTGCCTTCCGCGACTAGCGAGGATCAGGTCACCTGGCCTCCATTGCTCCATGAAGCGCTCCCATCCGAGATAGCTGGGAAGAGCCTTCCGCATCTCCTGACACTGAAACTTTGTCAGTCTGTACATTCTCAGGGACCTGAGCGCATCATCTTTTGCCCGGTGGTCTGCCTTGACCTCTTCGTAATAATCCACTGCTTGGCGTAAGCAGGCATGGGCATCCCACCTGCGATTTGTGGTGGTTGGCCTTGATCACCACAGAAGATAACCTGGACTCCATGCTGGTCCAGCCAGTCCAAGAACATTTCTGGGATAGGCCAGGGCACATTGCAGACCTCATCTCAGATGATAACACGGGGGATGAACTTCTGACCCATGCGGTCTGGCGTCCAGTCGTTCTGGCCACTCCACCGGAAGAAGCTATGGTAGGTCTGGGCTTTGACCCCCCCCCCCCCCCCTACCTCGCATCTCTTTGGCAAGGCGGTGAGTTGGGGGTAAAGACAAGTGGGTCTCGCCCCCTGAAGAGCTCGCTCGCTCTCATTGTCTCGTTGGTAACTCAGCCGACGGTGGGTCAGTGAATCATTATACTTCCGAGCAGGGGGCTTTGGGGGGGGGGGGGTGTAGTCGGCGTGTTCCTGTGGCATGTATAGCCGCTCGCCCTTGCCACGCCACTCAGCTGGGGCTACTGGTGGGAGATAAGCCTCTCCAGTGAGGCAGACTTGCACACAGCTCCTCTCCGCAGTCGCATAGTCTGGGAGCCATATATGCCTCGACACCATTGAGCTTATACAGCGCGGCCTTTTTCACGTATATGCTGTGTGTTGCCACTCGAACAGCCTCTTTTTCATCGATGCGCCGCAACATACCGGGGGAGGTTAATATGGGCATAGGCTAGCATAGAGGCCCTTAAGTGGGCATACTGGGGTTGTGAACCATCATAATACACGAGGATATGGCTCAGAGTGCACCGTTGGGGTGCGCTAACCATGGTTCCTCTTTGGCGAGTGTCTCTCACAAGATAATCTAGTTCACCCTGGCAGAATGGCGCAGCAGTGATTAAACTATATCTCCAGATGACAAGGCGGCGAGTCAATCGTTTACCATCGGCAGTAGTATAGCACGTATGAATCGTGCCCCATTACCCGGACTTTTGGGGCAGCAACTGGTGTTAAATTCCCATAGGAACCGGAGCAACTTTTGGGGGAGCAAAAGTACGACTCTTTGCAGCTAGATCCGCCAAACAGTGTAGTACGGCATATATAGTATGCTATGGTATGTATAGTGATATATGTACGCATGGGGCTATAGGTATATATTTGGGTAAGTGATGGAAAGATGATGGGAAAATTGGGTTATCTTGAAAGTTTTTCCCGCGAAACGGTTGACGTTGCTATTGACGTCGTGACGTCATGATACGCGCGCGACGTCATAGAGATGCTGACCAATGTTATTGTCCAGTATACAATCTGACATAACGTTATTCGGGTCAGGGTATGGCGGACTTCTCGTATGGGGTGGCGGTGATATGGTAGTAGCGGAATATATCCATGTAGGTCCCCTATTAGCCCTCGAGCCTTCATATTATTCTATGTCAGCTATAGCTAAGTCAAGCAGTAGGGTGGGTGGGGGTAGTGTGGTCGGCCAGTGCGGTACTGCGAGATAGTCATTGGTGATTTAGATTGGCAGTACAGGATGAATGGTATGTTGGGTTATCACCCCCTTAGTACTATTAACCTACCGAATCATTTATAGTAGCTAATGGCTGGTATTGGTAGTATGGAATTCCAGACCAGGTGGTATTATACAAGGTTGTTTAGAACAGTAGTAAAGGATTAACGGCCTGTTGGTCTATTATCCACTAAGTTATAACCTATTAACTCGTTTCGGGACGGGGTGGGTGGGGGTGATATTGGTACATGTAGTACGAAATACGGACTACTGTAGAAATGAGGTTAGCCTTTGTGGTGGTTTGGCTCCTGAATCCCAGAAAAGCCTTTAGGCCTCTTACTTCCAAGCTCCTACACAACCTATTTATGGCTCCTATATGGCTCCTATTTCTATAAGCGTCCTATACAATAGATAACAGAAGGCTTTTCAACATTCAATATATTTTATTCTATACAACATAATAATATTACAATATACATTCATTTGACAAAACACGATTTAATTGCAGTTTTCAAATATACACGACTAATGAATGACGTGTAACACAGAAAAATGAATTTTGCACATCAAAATTGCAGTGACAAAACAGCTGATGGTCAGAGTACATTAATGTCTATATATCCAGTGGTTTGGTCGAGGTTCCATCTTCTTGAACTTTTCTTTTCGGGTAAAAATATGGCAGTCCATCTTTGATCTGACTATAAGTGTACATGTGATTATTGTTCATATATATATCTCCTCTAATCTTGGTTTGAACAAAGTCTTCTCTGTGCTCATCGCATGATTCTGACGGTAACCATTGATGATACTCTCTTTAAAACTGTTCTTTCGTTTCTGGTTTTATTACTTCTTCAAGAGATGATTTGGAGAATGAGATGTATCCAGAATCTGTATCCATGAGGCAGTACTGAAAATCACGTCTATCCATGAAGGCATCAATAAAATCATAGTAACACTGCAACATCTTCATCTTTGCGTATTGGTACACGAAGAATCCGATATGAAGTGGTAAGTTCAGCTTGATGCGGTTCTTATTCATTTCCAACTCGTATACTGTTTCGCTCAAAGGGTTCATTTGTCGGAAGTTCACGTCGTTTATTAAGCGAGAAGCTTCGTCGTCATTACAGTAAATAATATTTCTGTGTTTTTTTTGTTGGTTACTGTCTTTCCGTACCCGCTATTCCCACGGAGTTTCATTGTGTCAGCAACTATTGCCTTATCTGGATTCCGATCACCGTCTCTTCTAGCCTGTGATACCTCTTCTCCACATTTCTTGAAGCACGCTTTTGGTTCGTATTGTATGACTTGGTAAATTTGTGTCACTTCGAGGCCGTGATCAAGGTACCATTTCAGGAGTGGCGTTTCAAGCAATATCCTCTTCGCATGGTAACTCCCCATCAAACTTCTTCTCGGCTGGCGCATGACGTGGTTTTTCTCTGCAAACTTTCTCATGTGATCTCCAATGTCGTCTGTACTAATGGTGGTATTTTTAAAGATGGGTGTCATTTCTTCAAAGTGATGTCTGAGGTGGTCTGGAACGTGAATGTCACACTCGACTAATCCGAACAGATTGCCCGAAATCACATGCTGCTTTACTTCACCCTCGTTCATTGTCCATGTTAAAGTGTTGCTCCCAAGTTTCTCTAGGTAATATTTTACTGCAGGATCCTTTCTCATTTTCAACCACTGACATTCCCAAATTTCAACAAGTTTGTATCCTTGATCAGCAATGTATTTGGCGTTCTTGATAGTCTCTTTGTGAAGATCTTCCATTTGTTTTTCCCCAACACTGTTGAAAAGAAATGCTTCTCCATTTCTTTTGGTGTTTAGTCGACAATTGTGGTCATGCCAGAAGCAACCGTGAAATTGGTACACCGTCTTCGTTTCTTTGCACCAGCCGTCTACGGACAGATGTCTCCTTCCAATCTTTTTCTCTTCTCCATTGAACTGATGCCGAATTTCAAGACTGTCTCTTCTGGATATATAGTTTAATCACTGCTGCGCCATTCTGCCATATTTGTGAGAATACTCCGGTTTGAAGTCATGTTCTTTACGTCTTCTTATATACATCCCAGTTGGCATCTCTTGCATTAAACACCATAAGTAAAGAGCGTTGGCGTCATAACCAACTACACTCCCACACGTTTTAGCTTCCTCTCCATACTGATAAGATTAAATTTTTGTTAGTCCTTTTTCTTGATGACGGTCAAAAAATTATCGAAGGACCTCCCACGATGTTGTCTTTTACCAGGTGATGTAAATCTTCTCGTTGAAAATGGTAAAATGGGTTTCATTGTCGATCGTGTTGAACAAATACTTCATAGTAAGTCCGGGTACACTCATTCCATCTTTCATCATATCATTCCCGCGCTCTTTGTAGAAGGCAAACTGTTTCTCTAGTGCTTCTAGGAATGGTTGGACATCACGATTGTTGTACCAGATGAGAAAATCGCGAAAGGTGTTCATCTTGTGGTCTTTCCATACTTTCTGACAGTAGATGTATTCTTCTTTAGATATATTTCCCCATTTGAGCGAACTGTAGAATGTATCGTAATCCGGCAAGTGGTCTTGTTCCAGTTTCTTCAAATCATCAATCCACTCGTATGGCAGGCAACCTTTCGTCACTGAACATCCAAATGCTCTGAGAAATTTATCATACGAAAAACCAGGTGCCAGATAATTTACAATGTCGAGGAATTTGAACTGTTCTGTTTTAAGGCACAAGAAATTGTTGTTTCTCTTCACAGTGAATCCAATATCCTGTTTCGTTTTCAAGAAAGTAAGTAGCTCGCACTTCACAACATTGAAATCATACTTTCCAGAGTTGAATCCAACAACCGGCATTTCTTTCAGATAAGCAACAAACTGGTGATGTAGCTCCACCAAGGGACGTGACCTGGCACGTCCTTCTTCATTTAACAATGGGTCGCTCTCAATTGCTTCTGTGATCTTCGTATTGAGTTCATCAATGTAAGGTTGATATTTTGACTTTAACAGCGCATAGGCCTCGTTTGAAATCTCTTCCAAGTAATTCATCATACGGCTCACCAGTTCTTGTGCATTTCCTTCTGTAATAAAGCAGACCGGTTCTACAAATCCTGGTACATTGCTGCTTACACTTACGCTCAATGGAACGTGTCGGGCTTCCCAGGTCAGTTTTTCACTTTTTGTAGGTATATGAGTTGTATCGAAATAGAATTCGAAGTCAAAGGTTGCTCGGTACGGGTAATATCTATTTTCACTTGGAATTGAGGTGCCTTCATCTTCTAAGAGTTCAAAAACTGTGTTTGGAACATTATAAACACCGCCAGTATATTCATAAGATACTTCGTTTGTACATGTTCTCTGATGCCTGTTGAGTTGAAAGCCAGTCTTCCACAACTTGCCACACTTCCGACAGGTAAATGACTTACAGTAATGATTGATGTCTCTGATGTAACTGAAATGTTCTTCGTGAATGCTGATTTTCATCGTCTCACTAAAACGGCAGAGTGATCGTCTGACTAGACTAGCATTTGTTTCTCCATCTTCATTGTGTTGCAACTAATAAACGTTGATGTTCAGTTTGAATAAGTTCTCTATTTCAGGTAACTGGTTGAGATTCACTCCTTTGAAAGTTTCCGTGTCTTCATTTGTATACTGTTGAAACAGGTGTTTAGTTTCTGTGTTCAAGTTGTGGCAGGTAGCCCCCCATTGAAAGGGCTAAGCATCTGAATAAACACAGGTTATCGTCGTACTTGAAGTTGTGGTGCTGGTCTTTCACTAAAGCAATTATGGATGGATTGTCCATGATGTACGCAGGTAAATCTGTGGCGCCTCCAATAGGATGATCTTTGATTTTATGGATGTAGAATGTTATGTTGGTCACTTTATATACACTCCATTTGGAATTGGGTCGATGTTGTCTCGCCCACCCTAATACATCTTCTTGGGAAACATCTCTCATGAACTTTTCAAAATCTTCTAGATTCGAAACAAGACGTGGTGTATCCAGGAATCTGGCATTGTTCTGGGATGCGTGATCGTATCGGAGGTCGTCAGTTTTATTGTTACGTAAGATGAATCCGTAGTTCAGGTTGATTTTGAACTTCCAGTCTTGTTGTTGAAAAATTGTTTCTGTAAATTCACTGGCCATAGCTGTTATGTCGCCGGTCTTGATGCGAAAATTGTAAGTGTCTTGAAGTTTTCTGTTCGTGATATGGTGGGTCCGTATAATGTCCCAGTTCACTTTGTAGAGAGCTTTCATCTCATCACATTCCTCTTCGTATAGTAGTTCAGGTGAAAACACTGCAGGATCACACTCCATGAATGATGTTCTGGATTTCTTCGTCTTCCCACTTGAGTGCTGTTGGTCGTCATTCGATTTTCGTTTTTTGGCTGTTTTCTTGTCAGATTGATGAGCTGCTTGCATATGTACACTGGTTTGAGACAGTTCACTGAATTCTTGCCGACGCCTTTCACATTTATTCAAGTGATGCTCGAGATCTTCATTCCTGGAATACTTCATTTAACAGTTATGGCATCCATATATCTTTTTCTTCATATGTACACTTCTGACATGTCGCTCCAAGTTGCTTCTGTCGTAAATATTCTTTTACACTGTTCGCTTTCTAATGATGTTAATGTCTTTTCATCGTCTCTTTTATGAAACTTTTTCTGGAGATTTCTTGTTACACCTTGTATCTTCTTGTATTCTTTCCCCTTAGTATGGTACTGGTGATCTGTTTTCTGATGCAGTCGATAGGGTATGCGATTGCTAAATTCTCGCTGGCAGTCTCCGTATTTCCATTGACTTGTGCATTTTTCTAAGTGGTGCTCCAGTTTTCCTTTCCAAGCAAATTTCTTGCAGCATCTCTGACATTCGTGTCTTCTTTCTTCTAGGTGTACAGTCCTTATATGTCTCTCCAAGTTGCTCCTTCTGCTGAACGACTTTTCACACTGGTGGCACACAAAGGAGGCTGGTGGCATGTTGGTAGCGTTGTCGGTGTCTCTTGCCTGAAATTATTGGAAAAAAATTCAGATTTGCAGAGCTGCTCACTGACGATGTGTTCACCTCGGCTGCTGGATGGCGAATGACCGATTGCGCAGTGCACGTCGCCTTTTATACCTTCTGGAAGCCACTCTCCCCACATCAGCAACAACAAATGGCGCCGAAGCGTCGACCACCCCCCACCCGACTTGTTCTATAGTTATATTTAAAAACAATAGTCAGTCTGTACAATTGATGCATCATGTGAAATACCATTACACGGCATTTTGTCAGTCCAGTGAGATGTCCTTGAATTTTACTTCAGGTTATAATCAGCTCATTCCGCTGAAACACAAGGGTTCCAATCAAAGTGGAAGTGCCTGGAATTTAAACGGAATGCCCGTGGAAGGCTGATCTTGCTCACTGAACTGGATCGAAAGATGCGTAATCTATAATAAATAGTAAAGACACAGCTTATTATATATATATTTTTTTAAAATTTAATAAAACTTACCGTGATTTCAGAAAACAAAGTGGATCGATATAAATTTTTATACGATTCTAAATATTTACGCAAAATCGAGCTGGCGACGGACCTATATAGGAATCTGTACATATACACCAAAGGTGTGGTGTTGTGTTATGGAAATTTTACGCATGAAGATAATTCGGAAATGGAGAGCTATCGAAATTTGTACATTAGTGCCACAAATAATCGAATTTGTGTAGATATTGGTCGCAAACAGCTTGTGATATAACGAAAACGCACGAGGAGGCGCGCCGAAATTAAAAAAAAAATATGATATCTCTTTTATACAGAAAAACGTTTGCTGCCGTTATCGCGCTTTTCCTTTAGACTTTTCGAAATAATAATTCGAGGGCAGTGGCTGAGAGCAGCTGTAACGTTGCATGTAGGATAGAAAGTCTACTGAGCTTTTTACATTTTCTCTAAACAGATTGTCAATTTCTGTCTGGGTGGAAAAGTTAACTGCATGAGTGTTTTGAGAGAAACGAAACATTTTTCAGGTGTTGATGACGAATTGACTTCGTCTGTGCTGCAGCATGTATATTGTTACAACCCAATTCAAGTTTCGGAAGCTTTAGAAAATAACCGTAAATTACAAAATAATTTGTTGAGTTTCTATTCCTATTCCCGATTGGGAGATACATGAATGTAGTCATGTAGCCTGTAGAGATGTACGGCATGGGGAGGGGCAGCTAAAAATTACACTTCTAGGAAAAATGCTATACACACAGATTAGAGATGGGTTTCAGTAGTATGTCTCGCACGTTTGAGGGGTTATTTGGGTAATTCGTGATACTCCGATTCAATCGAACACACACCCGGTACCCTCTCGTTTCTATAGCACTACGTGCTAAACCGATAAAATGGGAAATCCGTATTAAATAAAGTCAATTTCGGTGATTTTGGGTGGATTTTTGTGATTTGGAAGGATCGTCGGGTTGTTTGTGGTAAATAGATTTACTCTTCTACAATCGAACATACCCTCCGAACATACCCCGTCTTATTGCAGAAAAATTGGGTAACATAGCAGTCACGTGCTACCATAGAAACCAAGATGGCGGCCTCCAGTATACAAAATGGACGACGGAAACCCGTATCACCATAACAACACGCGCTGCGCATGCGCACTCACACCACGTATCACTATGGAGATGACGTCACAATATGGCCGCTCAAGCGGGTTACCATGACAACACAACATGGCGCCACTGGGTCACGCGACATGACGTCACTTCCGGGGTCATCCACCGGGGTCATCCAAATGTTACCTCAAACGTGCGAGCTATACTACTGAAACCTATCTCTAATCTGTGTGTATAGCATTTTTCCTAGAAGTGTAATTTTAGTTGCCCCTCCCCATGCCGTATATCTCTACAGGCTACCTGACTGCATTCATGTATCTCCCAATCGGGAATAGGAATAGAAACTCAACAAATTATTTTGTAGTTTACGGTTATTTTCTAAAGCTTCCGAAACTTGAATTGGGTCGTAACAATATACATGCTGCAGCACAGACGAAGTCAATTCGTCATCAACACCTGAAAAATGTTTCGTTTCTCTCAAAACACTCATGCAGTTAACTTTTCCACCCAGACAGAAATTGACAATCTGTTTAGAGAAAATGTAAAAAGCTCAGTATGTAGACTTTCTATCCTACATGCAACGTTACAGCTGCTCTCAGCCACTGCCCTCGAACTATTATTTCGATAAGTCTGAAGGAAAAGCGCGATAACGGCAGCAAACGTTTTTCTGTATAAAAGAGATATCATATATTTTTTTTAAATTTCGGCGCGCCTTCTCGTGCGTTTCCATTATATCACAAGCTGTTTGCGACCAATATCTACACAAGTTCGATTATTTGTGACATTAATGTACACATTTCGATACCTCTCCATTTCCGAATTATCTTCATGCATAAAATTTTCATGACACAACACCACACCTTTGGGGTATATGTACAGATTCCTATATAGGTCCGTCGCCAGCTCGATTTTGCGTAAATATTTAGAATCGTATAAAAATTTCTATCGATCCACTTTGTCTTCTAAAATCACGGTAAGTTTTATTAAATTTGAAAAAACAAATATATATAATAAGCTGTGTCTTTGCTATTTATTATAGATTACGCATTTTTCAGTCCAGTTCAGTGAGCAAAATCAGCCTTCCACGGGCATTCCGTTTAAATTCCAGGCACTTCCACTTTGATTGGAACCCTTGTGTTTCAGCGGAATGAGCTGATTATAACCTGAAATAAAATTCAAGGACATCTCACTGGACTGATAAAATGCCGTAGAATGGTGTTTCACATGATGCATCAATTGTACAGACTGACTGTTGTTTTTTAAATATAACTATAGAACAAGTCGGGTGGGGGTGGGGGTGGTCGGCGCTTCAGAGCCATTTGTTGCTGCTGATTTGGGAAGAGTGGCTTCTAGGAGGCATAAAAGGCGACGTGCACTGCGCAATCGGTCATTCGCCATCCAGCAGCCGAGGTGAACACATCGTCAGTGAGCAGCTCTACTAATTTGAAATTTTTTCCAATAATTTTAGGCAAGAGACACCGACAACGCTACCAACATACCACCAGCCTCCTTTGTGTGCCACCAGTGTGAAAAGTCGTTCAGCAGAAGGAGCAACTTGGAGAGACATATAAGGACTGTACACCTAGAAGAAAGAAGACTCGAATGTCAGAGATGCTGCAAGAAATTCGCTCGGAAAGAAAAACTGGAACACCACTTAGAGAAATGCACAAGTCAATGGAAATGCGGAGACTGCCAGCGAGAATTCAGCAATCTCATACCCTATCGACTGCATCTGAAAACAGATCACCAGTACCATACTAAGGGGAAAGAAGACAAGATGATACAAGGTGTAACAAGAAATCACCAGAAAAAGTTTTATAAAAGAGACGATGAAAAGACATTAACTTCATAAGAATGTGAACAGTGTAAAAGAATATTTTACGACAGAAGCAACTTGGAGCGACATGTCAGAAGTGTACATATGAAGAAAAAGATATATGGTTGCCATAACTGCTACATGAAGTATTCCAGGAATGAAGATCTCGAGCATCACTTGAAAAAATGTGAAAAGCGTCGACAAGAATTCAGTGAACTGTCTCAAACCAGTGTACATATGCAAGCAGCTCATCAATCTGACAAGAAAACAGCCAAAAAACGAAAATCGTATGACGACCAACAGCAGTCAAGTGGGAAGACGAAGAAATCCAGAACATCATTCATGGAGTGTGATCCTGCAGTGTTTTCACCTGAACTACTATACGAAGAGGAATGTGATGAGATGAAAGCTCTCTACAAAGTGAACTGGGACACTATACGGACCCACCATATCACGAACAGAAAACTTCAAGACACTTACAATTTTCGCATCAAGACCGGCGACATAACAGCTATGGTCAGTGAATTTACAGAAACAATTTTTCAACAACAAGACTGGAAGTTCAAAATCAACCTGAGCTACGGATTCATCTTACGTAACAATGAAACTGACGACCTCCGATACTATCACGCATCCTAGAACAATGGCAGATTCCTGGATACACCACGTCTTGTTTCGAATCTAGAAGAGTTTGAAAAGTTTATGAGAGATGTTTCCCAAGAAGATGTATTAGAGTGGGCGAGACAACAGCGACCCGATTCCAAATGGAGTGTATATAAAGTGACCAACATAACATTCTACATCAATAAAATCAAAGATCATCCTATTGGAGGCGCCACAGATTTACCTGCGTACATCATTGACAAGCCAGCCATAATTGCTTTAGTGAAAGACCAGCACCACGACTTCACGTACGACGATAACCTGTGTTTATTCAGATGCTTAGCCCTTTCAAGCGGGGCTACCTTCCACAACTTGAACACAGAAACTAAACACCTGTTTCGACAGAAAACAAATGAAGACACGGAAACTTTCAAAGGAGTAAATCTCAACCAGTTACCTGAAATAGAGAACTTATTCAAACTGAACATCAACGTTTATCAGTTGCAACACAATGAAGATGGAGAAACAAATGCTAGTCTAGTCAGACGATCACTCTGCCGTTTTAGTGAGACGATGTATATCAACATTCACGAAGAACATTTCAGTTTCATCAGAGACATCAATCATTACAGTAAGTCATTTACCTGTCGGAAGTGTGGCAAATTGTGGAAGACTGGCTTTCAACTCAACAGGCATCAGAGAACATGTACAAAAGAAGTATGTTATGAATATACTGGCGGTGTTTATAATGTTCCAAAAACAGTTTTTGAACTCTTAGAAGATGAAGGCATCTCAGTTCCAAGTGAAAATAGATATTACCCGTACCGAGCAACCTTTGACTTCGAATGCTATTTCGATACAACTCATATACCTACAAAAAGTGAAAAACTGACCTGGGAAGCCCGACACGTTCCATTGAGCGTAAGTGTAAGCAGCAATGTACCGAGGATTTGTAGAACCGGTCTGCTTTACTACAGGAGGAAATGCACAAGAACTGGTGAGCCGTATGATGAATTACTTGGAAGAGATTTCAAACGAGACCTATGCGCTGTTAAAGTCAGAAAATCATCCTTACATTGATGAACTCAATACGAAGATCACAGACGCAATTGAGAGCGACCCATTGTTAAATGAAGAAGGACGTGCCAGGTCACGTCCCTTGGAGGAGCTACATCACCAGTTTGTTGCTTATCTGAAAGAAATGCCGGTTGCTGGATTCAACTCTGGAAAGTATGATTTCAATGTTGTGAAGTGCGAGCTACTTACTTTCTTGAAAACGAAACAGGATATTGGATTCACTGTGAAGAGAAACAACAATTTCTTGTGCCTTAAAACAGAACAGTTCGAATTCCTCGACATTGTGAATTATCTGGCACCTGATTTTTCGTATGATAAATTTCTCAGAGCATTTGGATGTTCAGTGACGAAAGGTTACCTGCCATACGAGTGGATTGATGATTTGAAGAAACTGGAACAAGACCACTTGCCGGACTACGATACATTCTACAGTTCGCTCAAAGGGGAAAATATATCTAAAGAAGAATATATCTACTGTCAGAAAGTATGGAAAGACCACAAGATGAACACCTTTCGCGATTTTCTCATCTGGTACAACAATCGTGATGTCCAACCATTCCTAGAAGCACTAGAGAAACAGTTTGCCTTCTACAAATCTTGGTATGATGAAAGATGGAATGAATGTACCCGGACTGACATTGAAGTATTTGTTCAACACGATCGACAATGAAACCCATTTTACCATTTTCAACGAGAAGAACAAAGATTTACATCACCTGGTAAAAGACAACATCGTGGGAGGTCCTTCGATAATTTTTGACCGTCATCAAGAAAAAGGACTATCAAAAATTAGATCTTATCAGTATGGAGAGGAAGCTACAATGTGTGGGAGTGTAGTTGGTCATGACGCCAACGCTCTTTACTTATGGTGTTTAATGCAAGAGATGCCAACTGGGATGTATATAAGAAGACGTAAAGAACATGACTTCAAACCGGAGTATTCTCACAAATATGGCAGAATGGCGCAGCAGTGGTTAAACTCTATCTCCAGAAGAGACAGTCTTGAAATTCAGCATCAGTTCAATGGAGAAGAGAAAAAGATAGGAAAGAGACGTTCTGCCCGTAGACGGCTGGTGCAAAGAAACGCAGACGGTGTACCAATTTCACGGTTGCTTCTGGCATGGCCACAATTGTCGACTAAACACCAAAAGAAATGGAGAAGCAATTCTTTTCAACAGTTTTCGAGAAAAACAAATGGAAGATCTTCACAAAGAGACTATAAAGAACGCTAAATACATTGCTGATCAAGGATACAAACTTGATGAAATTTGGGAATGTCAGTGGTTGAAAATGAGAAAGGATCCTGCAGTAAAACGTTACCTAGAGAAACTTGGGAGCAACACTTTAACATGGACAATGAACGAGAGTGAAGTAACCCAGCATGTGATTTCGGGCAATCTGTTCGGATTAGTCGAGTGTGACATTCATGTTCCAGACCACCTCAGACATTACTTTGAAGAAATGACACCCATCTTTAAAAATACCACCATTAGTTCAGACGACATTGGAGATCACAGGAGAAAGTTTTCAGAGAAAAACCACGTCATGCGCCAGCCGAGAAGAAGTTTGATGGAGAGTTACCTTGCGAAGAGGATATTGCTTGCAACGCCACTCCTGAAATGGTACCTTGATCACGGCCTCGCTCGAGGTGACACACATTTACCAAGTCATACAATACGAACCAAAAGCGTGCTTCAAGAAATTTGGAGAAGTGGTATCACAGGCTAGAAGAGACGGTGATCGGAATCCAGATAAGGCAATAGTTGCTGACACAATGAAACTCCTTGGGAATAGCGTGTACGGAAAGACAGTAACCAACGAAGAAAAACACAGAAATATTATTTACTGTAATGACGACGAAGCTTCTCGCTTAATAAACAACGTGAACTTCTGACAAATGAACCCTTTGAGCGAAACAGTATACGAGTTGGAAATGAATAAAAACCGCATCAAGCTGAACTTACCACTTCATATCGGATTCTTCGTGTACCAATACGCAAAGATGAAGATGTTGCAGTTTTACTATGATTTTATTGATACCTTCGTGGATAGACGTGATTTTCAGTATTGCCTCATGGATACAGATTCTGGATACATCTCATTCTCCAAATCATCTCTGGAAGAAGTAATAAAACCGGAAAAGAAAGAACAGTTTTATAGAGAGTATCATCAATGGTTACCGTCAGAATCATGCGATGAGCACAGAGAAGACTTTGTTCAAACCAAGATTAGAGGAGATATATGGTCACCGAAGGGGTCATGTTGCAGCGACCGGAAAGCATTCGATAAAAGAACACCTGGCCTTTTCAAGGTTGAATGGAGCGGGGATGGAATTGTGGGTCTCTGTAGCAAAACCTACTACTGTTTTGGCCCGAGTAGCAAGTTTAGTTCCAAAGGAATAAATAAACGCCAAAACGACCAAACGAAGAACAAATATATGCACGTGTTGAAAACGCAACAGAGTGGAACAGGAGTTAACCGTGGATTTGTGGTGAACAATAATCACATGTACACTTATAGTCAGATCAAAGATGGACTGCCATATTTTTACCCGAAAAGAAAAGTTCAAGAAGATGGAACCTCGACCAAACCACTGGATATATAGACATTAATGTACTCTGACCATCAGCTGTTTTGTCACTGCAATCTTGATGTGAAAAATTCATTTTTCTGTGTTACACGTCATTCATTAGTCGTGTATATTTGAAAACTGCAATTAAATCGTGTTTTGTCAAATGAATGTATATTGTAATATTATTATGTTGTATAGAATAAAATGTATTGAATGTTGAAAAGCCTTCTGTTATCTATTGTATAGGACGCTTATAGAAATAGGAGCCATATAGGAGCCATAAATAGGTTGTGTAGGAGCTTGGAAGTAAGAGGCCTAAAGGCTTTTCTGGGATTCAGGAGCCAAACCACCACAAAGGCTAACCTCATTTCCATAGTAGTCCGTATTTCGTACTACCAATATCACCCCCACCCACCCCGTCCCGAAACGAGTTAATAGGTTATAACTTAGTGGATAATAGACCAACAGGCCGTTAATCCTTTACTACTGTTCTGAACAACCTTGTATACTATAAATGATTCGGTAGGTTAATAGTACTAAGGGGGTGATAACCCAACATACCATTCATCCTGTACTGCCAATCTAAATCACCAATGACTATCTCGCAGTACCGCACTGGCCGACCACACTACCCCCCACCCACCCTACTGCTTGACTTAGCTATAGCTGACATAGAATAATATGAAGGCTCGATGGCTAATAGGGGACCTACATGGATATATTCCGCTACTACCATATCACCGCCACCCCATACGAGAAGTCCGCCATACCCTGACCCGAATAACGTTATGTCAGATTGTATACTGGACAATAACAGTGGTCAGCATCTCTATGATGTCGCGCGCGTATCATGACGTCACGACGTCAATAGCAACGTCAACCGTTTCGCGGGAAAAAACTTTCAAGATAACCCAATTTTCCCATCATCTTTCCATCACTTACCCAAATATATACCTATAGCCCCATGCGTACATAAATCACTATACATACCATAGTATACTACTTTCGGCTTTTGCGCCCTGATTGAACTTCCCGATAATGCTGCAACCCTGGTCTCGGCCCACTGGAAGTCAGACCTCGGCTTGCTTGGCCTAAGGCCACGCAATGATGGCTTCGCGGTCCCTCAGACTGCTGAGAAGACACGACTCCATGAGGAAGGCGAGCAGAGGTGTGGGGGCTGAGCTCTGCTCGGCGAAATGCTTCTCAAACCAGGCCGGATTGATGGGGTGAACTCCTTGTTTGAACTCCCACTCCTGGATCTCGGTGAAGCCTGTGCCGATGTCTTTAGGTAAGCCCCCGTTGATGGCCACTCTGGTCATCCGGTGGGTGGGATGTCCGAATCTCTCGAGATAGGGTTTGGCCTCGCCTCTCCCCTGGAAGCTGGCCGGTTAGCACGCCTTCATGTCGATGGAGACGACCTGTCTCGTGCCGTAGGCTTCCAATCGCTGTGCTCTTTGGCCATAATGGTGGCCGCGTGGTTCACCCCGGAAACCTTATCAGCGTGGGACTCATCGCCTAGATGGGTGCAGACTTCTTGAAGGGTTTGACGAGCCTCCTGTGTTCTGTAGGTGCGGCCGTCTGGGAGCTGGTCGACGCTGAGCTGTCTATTCTGGCCATCTCCGGGTAGCCAGACAGCGATTGGCTCATTTTGGGTGGCCTGTCTGGTGGCTTCCCAGACGTCACCCTCGTATATCTGGACCTGTCAGGTCTGAGGGAAGTGCAGGTTTTTGGACCAGGCGTGGCCGTTATGGCAGATGAGCTCTATGATTATGTATGTGCAGTTAGCGTGTCCTGCATATCTGCCACTGTTGTAGATCTCCTCGTCTTTCACGATGATGGCTCGCCTGAGGATTTTCTCGAGCTCGGCCACATCATCGACCGTTGCACCAGCGCCATGGACTCTCTTCTTCCACTCCTCGATTTTCTGTCCCTTGGTGGGAGTTAAGCCCTGTCCTCTTAGGGCACCCTCGAAGTGCTCCACCACTCTCTGTGCGACACAATTGAGATCGCCGTCACGCATTGGGGCAAAGTTGGCAGGGTCTGGGTCTTTGAGAGAGTAGTGCCCTGGAAACGACTGCGGTGACAGGGTAAGCATTCTGGTGGAACACCTGGTCGATCCCGGTCAGGGCGTCCGGCTTCGTTTCTTGAGAGATCTCAACGATGCCCCGTCCCTTCTTCCTCTCAGTACGGACAGGGTCGAACTTATCTTCGATGACCCAGTCTGCTTCCTCATACACGCGCAGGAACTTGATTTTCAGGGTGAACGCTCCCTCTGGAAGAGCTGCTTGTAGTAGTGCTGCCCTCTCGTCCGTCATGCTTTCCAGCAGAGATCCCAACTTCGCCGATGTAAGGGGGTCCTCTCCCTAAATCCCCATGTAAAGAGGGCTGCGGCGGCGCCATCAACTTCATACTCGTCTTTGGCGTCGTTCACAAGATCGACGCATGGTTCATCATCTGGTAGCCTCTCGATTTCCAAGTCGAATTGTCGTCGTTGTTTGGCTCTGTCTCCTCAACAATTGCCTTCCCTTTTCTCTCACGCGCCTTTCGGGGTGGAGGGGAGATCGAGCAGCATCCGGAAGCAGAGGCCTCAGCAATTGCCTCTTTGTTGCTTCTGGAATGGGTTCATCCAGTATGTTCTGGATAACACTCTGAACTGAACCCGGTGTTTGCATTTCAGTCAGCAGAGCCTATTTTCTGTTTTGTGGAAAGTCGTCCATAGTTACCATGCTGAATCACTATGCATATTGCCACAACATCTCTCGGTGCAGTAATTTCATATGTTCGTTCTCATACCCACACCTCGGTCAGAGCAATAATTTGTTCGTTACACCCACACTACAGATACGGTAAGGTTTTGTACACGATCCATTTCGCAGTTTGACCAGATGTACAGCAGGTCACATACTTATGCACAATGGCTAATCGTGACCATGACAGTTTTACGGCTGGAGGAAGCCGGAGTACCCGGAGAGAACCACCGAGCATCGACGAGCAACTGTCAGCTCCTCAACATTCAAGCTCCGTTCAAGCAGGGCTACAGCGGTTGAAGGCATGTGCACAATCGACGTGCAGTGCGCCTTAGTACACGGCGTCATTCTGCTCCTATGTAGGCAACCAGGATAAAGTGCCTTGCCCAACGACACCACGAGGGTCATCCCGGACGGGGATCTAACTCGGGACCTCTAGCATAGAAGTCCAACAGTCTACCACTATTGTTATTTCAAAAAGGAATTAGAGTATAGGGCTATTATAGGACCTGTTTCTATTAACCCATTTAATATAAATATCAAGATTAGTCCGATTAATACTGTACCTAAGAAAGACTTCACGGAAATGCCCTATTGTGGACTTAAGTTTCCCCACGGGATCCTCAGTAAACGAAGGAATACCTTTAAATATTTGGGAGAGTCTATACATTTAAAGTATCCAAAAGTTGATAACTTAGTGGACATTATCAAGAAAAAAGTCGAGGGTGTCATTTGTGAAAACGAGATCTTAAACGAGCATATAGACAAATTCCATTGGACCCTGGGATATCCATTTGTCGAGTTACATGTGGAAAAATAAAATTTATTTTGACAAAGTGTTAACAATGGGTCTTAGATCGGCAGCTCAAATTGTCAACGGTTGATGGATGCTGTGAATTTTATTGCAGCCAGTGAGGGGTTGAAGCTGTTAACTATTTAGATGAGTTTGGTGGAGCTGAAGTTCCCGAAAAAGTAGTGAGTCCTTTTGCAAGTTTGGAAATGTTATAAAATTATGTGGTTTGGAAGAAGACAAGGTGTGTTGTCCTTCAACTGAAATTACCTTTTTTAGGCGTTCTATTGTATACGAATTCTCTTACTTTGAAGGTTCCTGCTGAGAGACTTAATGGAATTCTAGAAATGGTTCAGGAATGGTTAAATAGGAATCATAATAGATTAAAGATATTCAGTCCCTTTTGGGGAAAGTGCAGTTCGTGGAGAGTGGATTGTAACTAAATCACCCGCGGAGTGGAGTTATCACCCAAGCTAAAACTTTCAAATAGCGTGTATATGGACTAAAACACAAGCAATGTTTCAGCCAATGGACCTCCGGGTTTAACCCGGAGGTCCATTACCTGAAACTTTGCTTGTGCTTGTTATGCTTTGCAACAAATTTGCAATAATTGCTTGGGTGGAATCTCCACTCTGCGGGTGATTTAGTGATAATACACTCTCCACGTACTGTACAATTTGTTTGTTCTTGTTTTAGACCTGGTAGAATTTTTGTTTCAACAATTGTGAGATGGCTCAAAACACTTTGAGGTAATAAATCCATTTCAAAGAAAGTGTCTGTTTATGTCTCACAAGATTTGATTTGGTGGAATACTTTTTAGCCTTTGTACAATGGGGTTTCGATGATATCTTTCAAATCCTTGTCTCTCCCTGATCCGTTTCGTGCTTCAGAGGCTTGTTTATCTGGCTGTGGTGGGGGTGTGTGACGACAAGTTTTTTCATGCAGCCTTCCTTGAAATCATTGTTCACAAGAATTTGCACCTAAATGAGTTGGAGTTGTTAACAATTGTAGTTTGTTTGAAACTGTGGGCACACGAGCTTAAAGGCAAAATATTTCAGTTTATTGTGACAATTCAGTATCTGTCTCCTTATAAATAAGGGAACTACTAGGAATGTTTTTTTTGCAGTCTTGTTTAAGAGAATTAGTTTTCACAGCTGCCTTGCATGAATTTGAAATCAGAGCTCATCACATTGAGGGATGTGATAACCATCTTCCTGACATTCTTTCTAGGTGGGGTGAAGGAAGAATATTTCCCAAAGGTTTCAACATGCCATCAAAGACTTAAATATGGAGGAAGTTCAACTTTATGATGAATACTTTTTATTAAATAATAATTGGTAGATACTTTCCTTTCAGAATCTCAACTAGCCTTATTAAAGAGAGAAGCATAAGAATCAGTTTTTACTGCCTTTGCAAGTGGTTCGCATAAAAATCTTCGAATAGAATGGAAAGCCTATTTTCTGTTTTGTGAATATTTTGAACTTCAAGGGCTTCCGGTGTGACAGGAATGATAGTCCGTAGGAAAATTAGTCCCTCTGGACTATTATTCCGCGGAATTATAGTCCTAGGTCTACCATTTCTAGGAATAGTAGTCCGCCGGACTACTATTCCTAGAAATGGTAGACCTAGGACTATAATTTCGCGGAATAATAGTCCAGAGGGACTAACGTTCCTACGGACTATCATTCCTGTCACACCGGCTTCTCATAACAGTTTGAAAATTGTTTTATCAGTTCCGCAGCAGATCCTTTAAGTTTCCCCAATCAATAAGTTGTTATCTGAGTGGAGTTAACCCTTTACCTAACCTGAAAAACAGACGACACTTGCAAAAAGAATTCTTGAATAACTATTTTTTTTTCATTTTTTGTCTCAAAAACATAGGTTATGATCCCTCGTTGGAACGAGCTCGACGAGCTCGTTCCAACGAGGGTTCATAACCTATGTTTTTGAGACAAAAAAATGAAAAAAATAATGAAAATTAATTGGCGATTTTTGAGAATCGCGCTGGCCGGTTTTGGCCGTTACGTTGGGTAATGGGTTAAATTTTTACACAAATTGTTACAGTTAGATTGTTCAGCAGTTGATGCCCATGAACTAAAATTATACCGTACAGTTATATCCAGAATTAAACAACATTGTCCACATTAAGCCTCAGCAATAACTCCCCATATTCTTCTGAACTTTTATCATTTCATTCAAACTAACAATCCAATACATGTTTCATGTTGGTGTATATTCCTATATGCCTTTTTTCTCATGGCTAGAAAATCAAATTTAGTGCCAGTTTCTATTTTACAGTTTAGTCATAGTAGACATTTAACTCGTGGAGACGTTCTTCTTGAAGACATCATTTTAGTTGTTTTCAAATGGAGTAAAACGGTACCATTTGGACACAAATGTTTAAAGATTCCCTTAATTAGCATTCCAGATTCTCCTTTATGTCCTGTTACTGCATTCAAAAGACATTAGTTCCTGGTTCACATTCAGATCCAGCATTTTTAACAAGGAAAAATGGTAAAAATGTACCTCTGACTTATAATCAATTACAGTCATTTCTTAAACATTTCTTGCTTTATACAGGTAGAGATCCTTCACTATATTCTTCCCATAGTTTCCGGGGAGAGTGTGGGGGGGGGGGGGGGGAGGCAGGGGGGAGGGGGGACTTCCTGGGCTTTTCAATCCCACGTTCCATCTGAACTGATTCAATTAGCAGGTAATTGGGCCAATAATGCTCACTGGGCCTATTTACATTTTACGATGAAGACAAGAGTAAAATGAGAGAAACGATTCAAACTCCGTTTACTCAGGTCCAGTAAAATTACCAGCTGCGCATACTTGGGCGGTATACGTGGCTCTCAGAGCCACGTTTACCACCCAAGTGCGCGCAACTGGTAATGTTTATACTGCGATCTCAGTAAATGGAGTGCACTGGCGATTGCCGCAAGTGCGCTCAATTGTAAGCTTTACATGTCGTTTAACTTGTATATCTCGTAAAGGGGCGTCTAGAGAGGTTACGAATGCACATTATGGTGGTTTTTCAACTCTATTGAATGGTATCATTGACATCATTTTACATTAAAAGTTGAACAGCTACAGAAGATAATAAGATGCGGTTAATGAAACATCACAAAAAAATGCTTGGCAACAAACGTTTCAGGACCCGTGGCTGTTGTCATCCGATTGCCCACAATAGGCCGATTGGGGTAGCCGATTCTGATCATTGATTGAACACTAGTGGCTGGTCATGAGTAAAATGAGAGAAACGATTCAAACAAGTGTTCATTGATCTCTAATCTATTCAATTTTTACTTTCAGTCAAACAACAACGTAAAGTTCTTCTGTTAAGTGATTCCATCTGTAAATATGCAGATGATATTTTAGATTTGGAAGTAAGACCTTATTCTGGTTTTACGGTTTCAAGAATGACAAATATCATTAACTGGTAGAGTGCTGGAAGCCCACATTTGGGCTTTATTTGGAAGTGCAGATGCCACAACTTAAAGGCTCCATACTCTGTGGATGTGTTTCATATTATTTGTGAAATGGAATTATTTTGTCGGTCTGGATTTATCTTGTTACAATTTATGGGAGAGTGCCCACAGGCACTCTCCCATAAATTGTAACAAGAGAAAAGAATGTGAACAAATTTTGATGACCAAAAACAATTTAGGACTCTACCAGTTAATGATATTAAGGCCAGTATGGAAAAATTCTCACATGTCTTCATTCAGGTACGAATGATATCCAATCAAAATCTGCTGATGCTATTATTTCTGCCTTTAATAATCTTATAACTTCTATGCATCGTTTTTTCTCCATTCTTTCTCGACCGATACATCATGATGAGTATGGACGCAAGGTGTTTGAAGGCAATAAGAAATTAAATAAGCTTTTTCCAGGATAGAAATCTTCAGTTCCTTAGGACATACAGATCTTTTGTTTCTGGGGGTAGACCCAAACGTGAACTTTATGGGGAAAGAGATGGGTTACACTTGAATTTAGAAGGTTCCAGAAGACTTAGGTATTTCCTTATTCAGGTAGTAAATAGGTTATTTTAATAGTCATTACTGTTAGTCAGTTCATTCCAGTGTGGGTGTTCCATCCGATGCCGACTTTGATTTTGTTGTCGTGCCTGATAGGTCGCGTCTACAGACACCATTGGTTTCGGAGTTGCAACTTGATGACGGAAACATTCGATTATTCACCTTTCTCTCTTTTTCAGCTTGTTATTTTGAAAAGTCTTCGGTTTCAATTATTGTGGTAATATAGTCAAATATCGACGAGCTCGTTCCAACGAGGGGTCATAACCTATGTTTTTGAGACAGAAAATGAAAATATTCTGAAAATTAATTGGCCATTTTTGAGAATAGCGCTGGCCGGTTTGGGCCGTTACGTTGGGTAAAGGGTTAAAGTTATTAACCCTTTACCCAACGCAGACGATTTCAAAATTTATTATTTTAAATATCGTTGTTGAAAATTTTTCAAAACATTTCAGCAAAACCATATCATGTGACCCCTCTTTGGAACGAGCTCGTTCCAAAGAGGGGTCACATGATATGGTTTTGTTGAAATTTTTCGAAAAAAAAATTTTTTTCTGCTGCTGAATTTGCATATTACGCGGGCGGATGCGGGCGATTCGTTGGGTAAAGCGTTAACCCTTTAATAACTGCCCAGGCTTGGTCAAACATGATCCAATTTTTCAGGAGTTTATTTCACGGGGTTCCAATTTAAGCTGTTTTAATGGTCCTTGCGGTTCGTCTCTCCAGGAACCATTGCCATCTTGGGTTACAGAGTTGAGGTAGGAGAGGTTTGATTTTCACATTTCTCTCAATTCTCTGCTTGGTGCATTCGAAGCAGCTCCTATGAATTCTAATTATGTTATGTTTGAGTGTTCTTATTTGTGTAAAAAAATAACAAAAAATAAATAAAACAACACCCCCCCCCCCCCCCTCAAAAAAAAACAAAAAAAACCCCCAAAAAAACAAACAAACGAAAACCATTTGAATATTGCATCCAGTTCAAACTTATATTTTATTGCTGATGAAATAGCAACCGTATACCTTTGCCTTTTCTCTGCAGTTCCTCTCGTCGGGAACCATAGACTTCTTGAGCTATAGGATTGGGGTAGAAAAGGTTTTAACATATACCTTCAGATTCACTCGGAAACTAAATGAGAGAAAGGTGTGCTTCCTTGCATATTAAATGTACAATTGTTTTGTTTATTATCTTCACAATTCCATATGGTTTTAATCCAAGTGCTCCTTTGGACTGTTCCTCAAAATTTTAACTCCTCAAATTTGTTTGTATTATTTCTGGAATTTCGAGGTACACTTTTTTGGAGCGCTTACAGGTTGTTTTATTTCAATATTTGTTTCGGGAAGGAGGGGGGTCTCCTTAAAAGGATCAATGATTAATATTTATGTACTCAACTTCTATCTGTTAATTGTTTGTATATATGCAGTCGGGCGTTTATTTGTTATTTGTGTGGACGCAGAAATGTGATCTGTGGCTTGTTAATTACATGTCCTTTATGAACTCTGTTCATCGTTTCAACATTATGCAGGAATCAATATCAATTTCAGTGTTATGAATGTTTTGATTGCATCTGATCCAATTATTTGGTTCTTTTAACCCTTTACCCAACGTAACGGCCAAAACAGACCTGCGCTATTCAGAAAAATCGCCAATTAATTTTCATTATTTTTTTCATTTTTTTTCTGAAAAACATATGTTATGACCCCTCATTGGAACGAGCTCGATGAGCTCGTTCCAATGAGGGGTCATAACCTATGTTTTTGACACAAAAAATGAAATAATAGTTATTCAATAATTTTGTTTCCAAGTGTCGTCTGCTTTTTATGTTAGGTAAAGGGTTAATAATTGAATCATTACTATTCGAAATCCACGAGGTGATGAAACAAAATGATCACGTGCAAATTCAATGAACCGCTTGTTCGTGGTAAATTTGCGCGTTTCGTTACCTGGTGGATTTTGAACAGTCATAATTCAAATCAAATGTTTATTACCTTCACAAACCATAATTATTTTATGTCCGGACAGGATATCAAGTTGGTCTGTCTACAAGGCACCACCTTGACAAACCATAATTCGGTCAAGTTCTATTTCTGAAAAAGAAACAAAACAACAAAGCTTCTGGTACAAAACAGTTCCCGTAAACTGTCAATATAATGCTTAAAATACAACTCACACTTGAGTTGGGGAAACCGTCTATTTATAGAACGTGAACAGAAATTACAGAATGTAAATATTTACTCTGGAAAATCGAATGTAGAGCGTAATATAAATGCGCATTGTTCAAGTACATCACATGATCAACCGGTATTCATGGGGAAATAACATCACCTGAGACTTCACAGACAGTACAATGTTCATTGGAGAGAACTTCAGTTGTGGTGTCAACATAATAAATTGACACCGGGACTATTGTTCTGCATCCCTTTCTTATCCATGTTTTGAGAAAAGAGGTAACATGAGGGGGCCATGTTGGTGACAAGAGGGACAATTAAGTGCAGATGAGCTAGAGTGTTATTCAGATTCCAAAATTACAGAAAACACCCGAACTCGAGGGCTTTCATGACAATATGCACGATGTCAACTCATTTAACAGGGTTTTATCAGTACCTGAAATGGCCATTCAGTTATATTTTTTTCAGGTTTTACCTTGACCCTTTAAAACCCGGTATCATTTATATCAGTTCAATGGCAGCAGTTGGAAGAGTCCATATTCATTATTTGGGGAAAGACCAGCCTTGGGGCTGGACGTTGAAACTATTGATTGATCTACCTCACACATACACTTACATGTCATCCCACTTAATGAAGGTATGAGGTATCATATAACAATAACATGTTCTTTTGAGGGCGTTATGGTTCATTAACGGCCCTCGAAAAATGATTAACAGCCCTCGGGACCATTAATGGCCCGTCAGGGTCCGTTAATGGTCCCGAGGGCTGTTAATCATTTTTCGAGGGCCGTTAATGTACCATGACGCCCGAAAAGGAATATGTTATTACTATTATTACCACTTACCAAAGAACGCCATTTCAAACCACTGCAAATGAACTTGAACAATTATTTGAAGAACAATAAAGAATTTAATCAGTATCACTAATGAATTCAACAACTGAATTTAATGAGAAGTCTTGACTTCTCCATAGAATTTACTGAGGATCTCATTCACGCTGGGGATATTGTTCGGAAATCACAATTTATTTCTCTTTTATTCAGCCATTCTTTAAATTTCTTCAAACCCCATTGAGCGGCTCTCGTAGTACTTTCTAGCTTTGAACTCATTTCTAGATTATAAAGGCCTTCTTCATCTAGCTCGCTGTTTTGAGACATTTTGGATTTAGAAAAATAAGAAACGGATTGTCGTCTGTTTATTTACAAACAAAGGTCAAAGTTGAGTACAATTTATTTGGATGACTCGAAAATAGGATTGCTGAAATTTGGCTGAAGCGCTTTAACTACAAACTTACGCCGTTATTTACAAAATGAGATTATTTATCGTATCAATACTCACCACCACTTTTAAATCCTAAATGAAGTTAATAATCCGAAATAAATCATGGTTTAATCCGTTTTGTTGGAATAAATGGACAACAAAATTTCGAGCACATTAGTGTCATTTTTCCGGAACATAAATGACCCACAATTCTGGGCTAGCGGGCTGTTTTCATTATTAACGCTATTTTTGCGGGATGTTATTGAGTCTTATCGTCCACCTCAGATCAGTTTAATAACCCAAGGAGCGCCCTACAGGGCTCAAAATAAGCAGTGTCGCGTCGCTTTTTGCTATGCAAAACTTGCAAAAAGCTACACAATGTTCAATTATGTATAGCATTTTGCGATACAAGATAATCAACTGCTGCCTATTAGGCTGCAGTTGATTATCTTTTATCGCAAAATGTAAATGACAATTTGCAAACAAATTTGAAAACTAGTTCACTGATGCTTTACTTCTGATTGTGGAACATTCCAGGCATAACTCAGATTAACTCTCCATCAAGAATCATTAGCAACTTCATATGTAAGATGAATTCTATTGGTTTAAATTTTTCCCGTTTTAGAACATTTTGCATAAAATGTCCATTAACAATAACTTCAAGCCCATCAAATTAAAAATCCAAACTTCCATTTTGAGAACTCTGTTAAACACCAAGACGTCTTTTGAAAATATCCAAGTCCATGCAACCCTTAAAGGCAGTTCAGTTAAAAAAAACATAGTAAATGTTTCATGTGTTACAGATCATTTGGAAATACCCAGAAATGGGTGGAAACTATTCTATCTACTTAGAAGAATTCAATACAAAACAGCATAACATAACTCTGGTATACAAAAATAGCTGTGGAATTTTTACAAAATGCTATTCATTTTTTGGAAATGTGTAGCATTTTGCTACGCAAAGAAAAAAGTTATTTTGAGCACTGGCGCCCTATAATGTGGTAATAATATTCTATTACATGTATGATTATTTTTTTTGAACAGAATTCTCGTCTCTATTATTCTTAATGGCCCTGAATGATTACAATTTTCAGCAGTCGAATGTGTTGACCAGTTGCTGATTGCTGATCTTAAGAAATTTATGTTCACTTTGTTGAGTTACACTGCCAACCACATATTGTCCCTTGCTTCCGCATTGCAGATGGCGCTTTGTGTCATTCAAGGGATGGTGTGATATCTACAGAAAGCTGACTGAAACATTTTAATAAGGTACAAGCAGATACAGGGTAAAATGGAATTATTAAAACAGCAGATTTTTTTCATCAAAAATATGTCTCTGAGCATTGAAGAAACCATTCACTTTATGGAATTGTCAACCCTATACTATTATTCCACCCTGTACTACTATTTAATTTCAGAAATTGTCCACCCTGTACTGTTATTCCACCCTGTACTATTATTAGGCACTTGTGAGTAACTGACTATTATTTAATTATATTGCTGACAACAAGGATGATCTATTCATTTTATATTGGGTAAAAGTGTGGAACAATTCCAGTGTTCGGTCCATCGAAAATGCATCTACATAAACTGTTTGCTTTCCCTACTATTTGACACGTAGACATGTTGATTATTAATCATGTATTGTGTTTAGAGAATGCGTTCCGGTTGAGAGAGCAACTCAACCGCAATCAGAATGCCCCAACTGTTACGTTCACTTTTTCTGTCCTGTCATAAATAATTTCAGTTGCAGTCACTCAGCATTGATATGAATTTGATGTAATCGTCAAGCCATTCAACATACAGGTTTAACAGGAAGTAAGGAATTGAGCCATCACAGTCGGGGCAAATCAGGTTCACATCCCCATGCTCATTCGGTCAGCTTCGTGACCCCCCTCACTTGGACATTCTGGGATGGGGTATTTGTAGTGTTCAACCGATTCGGCCACCACCAATCGGCCGATTGTGAGCAATTGGATGACAACAGCAACGGCGCCTGGAACATCGGTTCAACCGATTGTTGCCAAGCATTTTTTTGTGATGATTCATTAACCACATTTTATTATCTTGTCTTACATTCTCCTTATCGTGGCTTGTATATGTACTCCAAACAGTCTTTCTCGATGTGGTACGCGACACACAGTGATTTTATCAACCACCATTTCTGAGTCGTTCGTACATAAAGCCCGAGGTCAATAACATATGTACCCGTTATAGACACACGCTAATACTATAATGCATCTGTAATTATTTTTCTTCGTTTCACATTACTGGATAATTGATCAAAATTATCAGAATAATTCCGGAAAACTTTGATTTGTTCTTCACACGCCTGTTACTGAAAATATTTTATATAACACCAAGTGTAATTTGGACCCCACATAGCGTAATCGTGAAATCGTATGGAAAGATAGGACGTGTAGTTTCTGTAAAATAATGTTAATATGGTGGCTCTCTTTATTTAGAAAAGGTGCTTCAAAATAGAAAAGGTGGCTTTGAACTCAGAAAACAGGTTGGTGAATATTTAATCATATAACTTTTACAAAAATAAATCTTCAAACGCTCAAAATATTTGATGTTCACCGGCTAATCGTTTTAATTCAATCATTTTGAATTTATTCAATATCATGCTTTAAATAAAACTGACGGGTATTTAACGTGTGCAGAGTGTATCCCCGGTAAAGAGGGTACATAGACCCAGTACTGGCCTCCATTTTATGGTTCGGTGCACTAGGTGGTGGGCTGCTGTTACGTTTTTCCAGGATGAGGAAATTGCTTGAATTACCATCCGTCGATGTCTGTCACTCAATTAACAATCAAACCATATAATGCGGGCTTTTCACTTTCATTTCCACGTGAACCTGATTTGTCCCGACTGTGATGGCTCAATTCCCGACGGACGAATATTCCAGCTACATCATCAGGGCATGCCTTTGTTAAAGGCATGCCCTGATGACGTAGTTGGAATATTAATCAGTCGTTTGTACAGTAAAAAATCTTGAGACTTCTTGAAAATTTGTTAAGAAATAATTATATAAGTTCACGTTTTGGACCCCGGATCTCTATGATTTTAAACCGTGGTAAAACCGGAGTGTTTTGGCCACACTAGACAATTTCTACGGTGGCACTGGGGTGTGACTAAGGCGCCTACGGAAGGTCTAAGGAAACGCTAAGGATTTACTAAGGTTGTACTAAGGAAGTACCGAGGATTGGCTAAGGATTATTGCAATAATGTGACGGTTTTCCTACGGTTATGCTACGGCACCATCGGAAGAGCTACGTCCTACGTCATGTCCTACGGTTTGTCCCCGTTATTCACGGTCATGTTACGTTGTTACGGGTAAGCTACGGTTCTGCAATAGTTTTTCTGTGGTCTCTACGGCTATGTTACGGTAACATAAGCGTAGACATCGGGACACAACAATAGCATATCCGTAGTCTATCCGGCATTTTACGTCGTCATTCGGTCTGACCAAGGTTAATGCCGGATCGTCTACGGATATGCTACGGTTGTGTCCCGGTGTCTTCGGCTTTCTATGATAACTTACGGTTGGTGACGGAAAATATGAAATTTTTAAACATTTTTAAAATCGTACCACGGGAAAAAAGGAGGCGGAAGCGCGAGGGTTTATCCCGGAATACCACGGTCATGACTGCTGGTCCGGTACGGATTTATCAGGGACAATCACGGATTAAAACCGTGGGCTTCCGGCACCCGAACCGTGAGAGTGAGAACCAAGCTTAAGACGTTCACCTCTATTGTATGTCTATTTTTTGCATGTTTCATCTGATGTTCTTGCAATCAAGTTATAAAGAGATCATAACCCCAAGTGAGGAAATGCAAAGTTTGTCTAATTTCGATGAAATCTTGTATATGGAAATGAAAATATTTTATTGTAACAGCGTTTCAATTTTTTTAAATATCTCTTATCGTTTTTGAGTAAGTGGCCCTTGAAGCTTTTGTGTTGCTTTCGCCGTTGAAATACTCTATATTAGAACCTTCATAAAATTTCGTGAACTTTTTAAGTAGAAAAATCTTGTAATTTGAATGGTTGTGGAATCTTGAATTATTGAATATACAGTTAAAACTAGAAGTCCTGTCATGAAATGCGCACAAATAGCACGTCGATATGCGCGTTAATGTACGCGTTATGGCCCAAGTAAAGCTATCAAATTCTGTACATATGGCCTGTGCACAAGCAATGGTTCAGCCAATGGACCTCCGGCTAACCCGGAGGTCCATTGGCAGAAACATTGCATGTGTTTGCTACGAGTAACCAGAAGAACCTGAAGTACTTTGGATGCCAATCGATATGGCAATTGCGCGCAATTCCAACGCGCAATTAAGCCTAGATAAGCGCACTGTTGGTGACAGGACTTCTAGTTTTAACTGTATTCCCCCTTTTGTAGATATCTAAAATGTCATGGGCAATCTAGAGGTGTAAGAGTGAGATCTGGAAGAAAACTGCATGCACAGGGCTGAATTGTTTGTTCTACGAATTTGGGGGTTTTGAGACCCACCACCTTAAACCTGTAATTTCATTATTTGTTTTAAATTTGTTCAAAAGCATAAATATTCTAATCTCTTCAGTACATTTACCCATCATCCGGAATTTTGAATCAGCGTCTTCCAAGTGAGTGAGGTCAAATTCTATGAAAATCTGAAAGTCATTATCACGGACACGGTAGATGATTCCGAGAAAGTCTAAACAACGTGGGTCAAAGGACCACAAACCACATGTTACTGGTTCCGAATGAACAGCATCAATTGCGACGAAGGTGTTCTTGTCGCCAGGTAGGACTGAAACCATTTCATGGTAAAACCATCAAAACATCGGTCGAAAAGCCTATTAGATAGAATCTTATGGTCGCAGGCCTTCAAATCCTTTCTAACTCACGACGGTAAACGCTGTGCCCAAATAAGATAATTGCGCCCAAATTATGAGTTTTTTAAAACTTTTTCAAAGTTGTGCAGTGTTTCGGCAACATATAGTTTGGCCAGGTTTTCCTGATGCTTGTAATATAGCTTAGAGCTTACCTTCGAATTAAACAATGCAACACATAAATAACTTTAAAAAAACCCACAGAGTTTGCCACAGAAAAGCAATCGCCGTCGACAGTGTCGTATACGACACTGTCGACGGTGATTGCTTTTCTGTGGCGATTTCTATATGATCATGTATTTAAGGCTTGAAATCAATTATATTCATGTTTGTGGCAGTTCCCAGTAAACGCCATGCGTAATTTAGCTTACATTCAAATAGGCCTTTGGCTCGACACTTTGAAACTAAACTTCTCGTGTTAGAAGAGTAAACTTACGTCAAAGGGTGGTGGGAACCAGTGATAATGGTGAAGACCTATAACAATGGGTTGTAAACTATCACTTTAAGACGGGGACCGAAACCTAAAACAGACGCCAAGAAGAAGGAAATACCGGTACCTTTTCGTCAACCATGCAGGCCGTTGTGCCCAAAATAGACTGATCTAAAGGGCTGTATGGTCGATAGAGTCGAATGAAGCTAAGAGGTCTAAAAGTACTTAGGACTGCTTAGTAAAAGTAGTATTGCTTTTCTGTGTTCAAACTTCTCCAACACATCATTTTGAGCGGTTAACAGAGCCAATTCACTTGTCCATGACGATATGTCGATTATTTGGGGGTCTAACAGATGGTTACTGTTTACTATGTTTCGTTTCTTTGCTGTGGTAAATTCAGATAACTTCAGAATAATCAAAGAAGCTCCGGACGCACTTAGCCTTACATATGATATTACAAACCCCACCCAGAAAATTACAAGTGTTGTTAATTGGTGAATATACAGTTATAAGCCATTTGAGAAATGCATAAGAAGAGAAGTTACAAACGTTTGGTACAAAACTTGTGTTGACAGCGTTCAACCGCCCACACAACTCTTCCCTGTGTACGGTATTGTTTTGCTAAAACCACTCCGCACGAATAATTTACCGTTAAGCCAGTTTTACTCCTTCCCAAGTCACACTTTCTAGTAAGGCAATGGAGGTTTACTGACACCCTATGAAAGTAATGGGTCATTGTTTGTGTATTGTGGTTAACGACAACCAGGGTCCATTTGTGTCAGGCAGTTTTTCGGGTGATGGAGGGAAGCGGGAGTACCTGGAGAGAACCAATGAGCAGCGGCGTGCAGCTTTCTGATTCCCCAACACACTAATCCTAAACAAGCAGAGTTGGCAGCGATTGCAGGCAACTGCACCATCGACGTGCATGACGCCATGGCACATAGTGCCCCTGTGACCTCACTTGGGCATTCTGGAATGGCCTTTCTGTAGTGTTCAACCAATGATAGGAATCGCCCACTCCCCATCGGCCGATTGTGGGCAATCGGATGACAACAGCAAAGGTTCCTGGAACATCGGTACAACCGATTGTTGCCAAGCATTTTTTTGTGATGATTCATTAACCACATCTTATTACCTTCTGCAATTGTTCAATTGTTAATGTAAAATGATGTCAATGATATCATTCAGTAACAACCACAATGTGTATTCTTAATCTCTCTAGACGCCCCTTGACGGTATATATAAGTTAAACGACATGTAAAGCTTACAACTGAGCGTACTAGCGGCAATCGCCAGTTCATACGGGAAAAAGTGAAGGTTTCACTCCATTGACTCAGGTCACAGTAAAATGACCAGTCGTGCGCACTTGGGTACTGAGAGCCACGTATACCGCTCAAGTGTGCGCATCTGGTTATTTTACTGCGACCTGAGTCAACGACGTTTAACGCTGTGAAATATGTTCATTGTAACGTTGTTCTTTCAAGCCTCGACTCGTCTAGTAGAGCACAGTATTACAATCGGAATCGGCTTCAGAATCGGCCGAGTGTGAGCTCAAATAACCGGCAATCGGTCGACGGCTACCCTAGTTATTGGCATTTCGAGTGAGGAATTATATCTTGGCGACATTTTTCCTACATTCTGAATTAGCGATTGCAAAGAAAGGTGATTACTGCGGAATCGGCTTCAGAATCGGCCGAGTGTGAGCTCAAATAACCGGCAATCGGTCGACGGCTACACTAGTTATTGGCATTTCGAGTGAGGAATTATATCTTGGCGACATTTTTCCTACATTCTGAATTAGCGATTGCAAAGAAAGGTGATTACTGCGTGTTAGCAAATCCATAGAAGAATAAACAAAGGAGAGATTACTCTAACCCATAGCCGTGTATAATGTCAACAGAGGATACACGATAAAAAACGTCCTAAATCCAATGAAATTCTCAGAAGTCGTAGAAGGTGAGATTTGTATTGATATTGTTCGTACCTTGTAGGAAAGAACAACAAACGAAGTAGTGTTTCCAGAGACAAACAAAAAGATAACGACGGCTTTAATATATTCCTGGTTTTCTATAGTAATGGGAACGGGAATGAAATTACACTCAGAATCGAGAACCAGGAAATATCAAGTTAATTTCCAAGAGTAGCAAGAGGCATTTATTTTCGTGAAAATGAACATAACTTTTGGCAATCTGCCATCTCTATACGGAAAATTTCTTTTCCTAAGAGAAGTGTGAAAACCCAACCCCGCTTCCAGCTCGTCTTCATTTTCAGAATCGCTAGTTTTATCACCACGTCATCCTGGCTTTTGCTCCCTCTTCACTTAAAGCATAGGAGACTGGTGACGGCAGTGAAGAAGGAGTTGATGTTGAAGGAGGCAGTGAATAGTGAGTGCAACTAGTGATTCTGAAAATGAAGACGAGTTTGAACTTTGAAGCGAGTGAAGATCTTGCTGTTGAAGAGAGGTCCTCCGGAACTGATTGTGAGCCTCAGAGATTTGGTGGAAAAGGTTCAGAAAGCAGAACTGTACAAAGAACGGGCGTGAAAGGCTGACGAAATCTTACAAAGTTACATGGTGGAAACTTTTTCAATTTCGAAAACTTCAGTTCAGCACAAACAGTGCAATGCGTGATTCCCGGCTTTTTGATGTAGATTCCCCAGGTATCGTGACCGGCTTTCGGAACCAGGGACCACGGAATTCCCATTCCTGGAATTAAACCCTAGATAACAATGCATTTTCATATCTCCCATTTCTTGTTCAGCCTCTCACTGTCGATCAAATCATCTTCTATCATTGAGGAAAAACTGAAGATACTTCCCAAACTTTCTATGCAAGATATGCGTGTCTCGTGTAAGAAGAGATAGTCAGATAGGTATTTATACCGTGTTACCTATTCTACTATATATGAAAGCCTATGACATAAATTTTAGCTTTACACACCAACCGTGATGAACACGCCAGCAATGGGATTTCAATAGTAAAAATTTACACCTACAGTAGAACTACATCCCCGTTGACCTTTGTTGACGTCGACCTGAATGCAAACTTGTCTAAATTTATCGCACGTCGCCTCGAGAAGAGTGAAATGGAAGTGGCAATTATTTATTACGTTTTTAAATGGGTTTACCTCATAGGATGCCAAATATTAACAAACATGCATTGTCTCATGTTAATAAAGCATCCATAACTCGAAATAGTATGTTATTATGTTATTAAAACGAAAAAGACTCAGTTTCTTTTTTTCATTTTGTTTCGGCGATAAAATTGACAGCGGAAGTACCGCCCACCGATACTCGTGTAAACAAAAAACAGATTCGCTCGTATGTACGTCTGGTGCTTAGTACAACCGAGAAAAAATAATCTGACGATCATGGTATAAATAAAATATTCCCAAAGTAGCTTGGTGTACCAAATGCTCACCACTCGTGGTGAAGTGGTGTTAACAGCGCGCCAAAGGCTCGCGGTTAACACCACTTCACCACTCGTGGTGAACATTTGGTACACCAAGCTACTATGGGTATATTCTATATCTAGCCCACATGACCCACGTGATTTGTTATGTTTCGTTGGTGTTCAAAGTATTGTTGTTTGTTGCACTTGATTTTAATAATAGCAGTATATTGTATACAGTTTGTTCAGTTTCTTAACTTAATTCCCATCACTACGCGTCCATCGATCGACTGATGCACGCGCCCGACTGACGTAATCGGAATGTGTCAATGTTCATTTCTCGCCAAATCTTTAACCCCAGTCTTGCCGGCGTTGGGATTTAATTTCGTGGTATATACCTGTGGTGTATACAAAACTTTTTTTGAGCTCTTTCCGATCAGCAAATCAGTTTTTTCAGAAACAAAATTGTTCGATATAACTGCACATGCCCTTGGATTACGTTTGATGACGTCAGAGTATTTTGGTGGGGGAGAAAAATTTTCTTGATGGGGTGGGGGTGAGATGGGGAAATTTCACCCTAGGGACAAGATATTTGGTCCAGACACTCGGCAAGCCTAGTGTCAGGCCCAAATATCTTGCCCTCGGGTGAGATTTCCCCATCTCACACCCTCACCCGCCAGGGATAACAGTAATTGCGCTTTTTTGAAGTTGGATATTATCAAACATGCTTTGTTGAGTGACTTCGTGTGACTTGAAGTGCAATTACGACAACACCCCAGGCCCCGCCACTCTCAAATTGTGGTTAACCCTTTGAACCCTGGTGGTATCTTCCATGTCAGTTGAATGACACCAACTGGAAGAGTCCATATTCATTAATTGGGTAGTAGACCAATCAATATTTTCAACGTGCAGCCTTAGGGCTGCACGTTGAAAATATTGATTGGTCTACCCCAAATAATGAATATGGACTCTTCGAATTTGCATGGAAGATACCACTAGAGTTAAAGGGTTAATATAAATGTCTAAGAGGTGAAAGGTGAGTTTTGTTCCCGGGGAACTAAAAAATTCATTTAGGAGCCATCCTACTTAATGATATTTATTTATTGGCGTTTAACGACACTTTAGACAGCCAGGGTCACCTCGTGTCGGAACTTAATGAAATGATCATGCGTCATGGCCCTGGACCAGCAAAACGGTCCCTCGGGTTCAAGGGTTAAATCCGAATCGTATCAGGCAGAGGATTTCGATTCCATTTCGAATCGAATCGAATCTGAACGCTCTTCAAGTTGTGTATACTGCGCCTTTTCGCAGCCATATATATTTTCAATTTACACTCACGAATTGTATGCAGATGTAATTCGTCTGTTTGGGCGAATATAATGCTTATTTGAATAATATGTCAAGTTGTGAGTAGAATTCTTCAGGAGACCAGCAAAATGGATATAGGGCTCTGTACTACGGCACAGTGCCTTCCGTACCAGGGTCAGGCTCTCAGCAGTAGCAGGGTGAAAGATTGAAGTGCCGGGGGGGGGGGCCTTCCCGATGTACCTAAAAGCCTAGGGGCCCTGCCATGGGTTAATCTTCAAGAGGAGACATGGTTGGAGATTTGAGAATATCTCGAAGATACCAAAATTTCCGAATGGAATCTTGAAGCTTCGCAGGGCTCTTATGCAGTGGTTTTATAACAAGCTTTTTACATACAATCAAAATCTGAGGGTCATCCACCGTGGACTGGCCCCTTTCCACTGGTGGGCAATATTTCCACGGACGCAATAATATTAGATTGCAAACACCAATTATAGGAATAATTCTCAAAAAATTAATGAATGATGCACCGGGTAAAACCCCGTGCTTCATTAGTTAAACGTTTGCTGATGATGATTTGTATTACCTGGTAAACGCATCCGTGGACATCACTGGTCGCGCATGGGTTACGATCAGTTCACAGCGACTGTACTGTACCCAACTAGACACAGTTGGTATAATTTGCAGAATCTCCTTTCGAATGTAAAATACATAACCCATTTCTATAGCCAGGAATCGAAAGAATTAGAGCGAAAATTAAAATACTATAATATAGCATTTTATCTTATTATGGGTAAGTATTGGGTGCGTAACTACCTGAATGCAAAATCTGTGTTTGCAACTGCAGGATACAAGAGCGTGTTCAGGTACGGTTTGTTTACGGTACTATTTATAGTACACGCTTTCAAGATGCATTTACGTGAGACTGTATACGTTTCTATACAGAAGCATGGAAAACTCTTCTCGGAAGTATAATTGTCAAATCAATAACTAATCCTGTGAACCCGGTTCCGTCTTTCCGGCCCAGGAACAGAATACCTCATTCTTTAGGGTGGCTGCTAAGTTAAAGTGTGGGGTTAAGCAATCATTATATCAACGTGCAGACTTAAAATATTGATTGGTCTACCCCCAAATAATGAATAAGGACTCTTCCAATTGCTTCCATTGAACTTACGTGGAAGATACCACCAGTATTCAAAGGTTTAAACCACATTACTTTTATGTTTCGTATTTGTATTTGAATCGTTCGAAGTATTCTTAATGTTATCTAGAGATTGAGAAAGAACAAGACAGTTTCCAGCAAAACAACCTGCGTTTTTTCAGTGGAAATGAAAGTTTAAAGCGAAAGGCTGGCTTGTTAAAGTATTGACACTACACCTGAGCAACGTATGACAACAGAATCTATCATCACTATTATGGTACAAAATGTGGTATCAGGGTTTGTTTCACTTGTTTCTAAGGCTGTAATTCGACTCGCCGTTGACTCATCGACATGTGGACTTACAACAAAAAGCTCGACTATGATACACCATTTGTACAAAAACATAATGGTGACAATATATATAAATTATGCGATGCCCTGGATCTGACTGGCGATACAATGGCCAAAACTGGCTAGCGCTATTCACAAAAATAGCCATTCAATTTCCATTAGTTAATCATATTTTGCGTCGGAAACATAGCTTATGACCCCTCACTGGAACGAGCTTAACGAGCTCGTTCAAATGAGGGGTCATAAGCTATGTTTGAGACGCAAAAAATGAAAAAAAAATAGTTGTTAAAGAATTTTGTTTGCATGTGTCGTCTGCTTTTCGTGTTGGTTAAAGTGTTAACTATTTGTTGCATATTTTCAGAAGTTTATAAGTATGAAGAAACTTTCAACTCCCATGAGGTCCATGAGAGGAGGCTCAATTACGTCCATCGGAAGTACTGTTGTCCGGGACACAAAGACATCGACCACTCGACAACGAACCTGGAGGCTTATACTGGTAGCAGTTCTGCCTGTTTGTGGACTTATAATTCAAAATTGTGTCTTGATGTCCACGGAAGTTCAGAAGATTGCCACGGTTACATTACTCGCAGACTATATAAACTTCGGTCTTGGATTGGGTAAGGTTCTGCACCAGAGTCAGATTGAGAGAGGCGCGACAGTTCTTTTTCTGAATACAGCGAAAAATGGCGATGACTACGCCCTTTTATCAAACAAGCAATCCGATACCGACAAGGCGTTCGTTATGTTTTTTGCACACGGACATTCTAGTCATCTGGCAGAACAAGTTGAAGCTGTCGAAAAATTATATAACGAAATCAAAGCATTTAGGAACAAGGTCTGGGGTGGGGAGGAGACAGGACAAAACGTTATTAATTTTTATACAGAGAAAAACTCTCGGATGGCATTAATGATTGGTGAAACTGTGGAAAAAGTTGAGGACGGAACCATCTGGATAACTGTAATGGCTTACTATATGCAAGTCCAATCAAAGGAATACATGGGATTGGTGAGGGCAGCAGGAATACCAATTTTATCACAAGGTAAGATCTAATGTTATCTTGTAGTTATTACTAGATAATTCAACTTTACAGTTATGACCAATGACATGGTACAGTACATGGAGAGTGGATTGTAACTAAATCACCAGCGGAGTGGAGTTATCACCCAAACTATAAGTTTCAAATTGTGTGTATATGGGCTAAAAACACAAGAAATGTTTCAGCCAATGGACCTCCGGGTTTAACCCGGAGGTCCATTGGATGAAACTTTGCTTGTGCTTGTTATGCTTTGCAACAAATTTGCAATTTTTGCTTGGGTGGAATCTCCACTCTGCGGGTGATTTAGTGATAATACACTCTCCACGTATTGTATGTCTCTACAATGAAAATCGACTTGACGTTCGATACTTTTTACAGTACAGTCGCCGTGGTCTGGTCGTAATCCACGCGTGGACAGTGATTTCCACGCATGCGTTTACCAGATGAATAAAAAATCATCAACAGCAAACTTTTAATAAATGAAGTACCGGGTTATACCCGGTGCTTCATTAAATAAATTTTTGACGATTATTCCTATAATTAGTGTTTGCAATATAACATTATTGTGTACGTGGAAATACTGCCCACCCTGTGAAAAGTGACTGGATTTGTATTGAATATGGATTACGATTAAGCCTTTACCTAACGAATCGGCAACATCCCTTCACCTAATTTAAAAAGTGAGCAGTTGAAAAAAAAAACAATATGTTTTCAAAATATGTCAACCAAACCATATAATATGATTCCTAATTGGACTGAGCTCATCGAACTCGTTCCAATAGAGTTCCCATGAAATGCTTTTAATTTTTTTTAAAAAGTTCGAAAAACAAAAATTAAATTACCATATCGATAAACCTATACACACGCGTGTGTCATTCTGTGTTTATTACACGCCTTCACGTCTAAAAAAATCCAATTATTAGAATGTCACTCAGCAATTCATTTGACAACTAACAAAAATGAACACATTTGATCGCCAACCAAATTTGGGAGTTCCAATGTGTTCTATGTGCCTACTGGCACATAGAGCACATTGGATATCGCTATCGATTCAAAGGGTAATTGCGATGCACGATTTGTGGAAAATTCCAGTGAAATTTCGCTTAGATTTAAAAGTAGTCCGTCAACGATTTTCTGCATGGTTTAGTGTTGTTGTAGACGAGGATTACATAGAACAGGCGTGTTATAAATTTTGGTATTTTGTGATTTGGGTAAATGGGTTAACAACACACTGACCGGTATCGTCACTCTTTGTATAAACAAGAATTTGACTTCAAACCGAACTGTATTCTCAGTATAGCTGGAAGGTTTCAATCTTCCAGATTCGAATCGGTTTCGGTAAAGTACGGTTTCAGTTCAGTTTTCCTGTGTGTTAATTCTTCGAATCTTAGCGGCCGTTTTTCCAGCCAGCCACATGATACGTCATAACGTCATTAAATAGGATGCCTGTTCAGTAAATGCGTGGGGTAGACCAATCAATATTTTCAACGTGCAGCCCCGAGGCTGCACGTTGAAAATATTGATTGGTCTACCCCAAGTAATGAATATGGACTCTTCTAATTGCTGCCATTGAACTGGCGTGGAAGATACCACTCGAGTTAAAGGGTTAAGACTATATAAATATAGAAAACAACACTTCAGGCTCCTTAACGTGAGAAAAAACGGAATATTTTGTGTGACACAACTGACCAAAAACGCCATGTCTGAAAATATCTTCATTGGATTCAGCCCCTTGGTCATTCCCAAGGGTTCTAGGGGATCATTTGCAAAAGCTATTGAGACAGAAGAGAAAAAAACACATTAGGGTAACACACGTATAAAGTTTATCTAATCGATGTAGTGTTCTCATTATCCCATTTCTCTTTTACTGACTCGCCCTGAGAAAATATGACAACGAAAACACTACGTATTCATCCATTTACATCCCTTTACTGGATAGACTCCCCGACGAGAGCCCATAGGAGCCTCTAGAACAGTTCTCTCCCGGTAAGGTATTTTGATCAGTTTATACACAAACACGGTCCGTCCATTTGGCCGGTTGTTGCTGCGTTGAAGTAATAACTGAACGTGTAACCCTTTGTCCCACGTAACGGCCAAAACCGGCCAGCGCTATTCTCAAAAATCGTCAGTTAATTTTCATTATTTTTTCATTTTTTGTCTCAAAAACATAGGTTATGGCCCCTTATTGGAACGAGCTCGTCGAACTCGTTCCAATGAGGGGTCATAACCTATGTTTTTGAGACAAAAAAAAAAAAAAAAAAATAGTTGTTCAAGAATTGTTTTTGCAAGTGTCGTCTGCTTTTCATGTTAGGTAAAGTGTTAATAAACCACTGAAATACGTTTAAAATTGTCAAAATACCCCCCCCCCCCCCCAAAAAGATAAAAAACAAAGACAAAACAAAAATAAACAAACAAACAAGCAAAAGCAAAACAAAAAACATTTTATCTGTTAGTCCCTTCCAATAAAGTAGTTTGATCAATTTATGCAAAAACACAATAAAACCGTTTGGCCGATTTTTGCAAGGTCTTGCGGTTTGATTTTCCGGTTTGCCGAAAAACCCGGAACCGAACCAACAAACCGTCTAGCTCTAACTCTTACATGAGGAACGGTGGTCTTATTATGAATCGGATCTTTTCTAACTAGGGCTAAAAATTGTCAAAATACCTCAAAAAGAAAACAAAAACATTTTATTATCTGTTATTGGGGACACTAGTCCAGTTCCTTTCCAATAAGATGGTTTGATTTTCCGGTTTGCCGAAAAGCCGGAACCGAACCGACAAAGCACCTACCTCTTACACGTGGAGCGGTCGTATTATTTGACACAGATCTTTTCTAACGTTCATCCAGTTAATCCTGCTGATATCGATTTGAGGTCGTCCCTACTGCCAGGCATTGATAGACATTAACCCTCATACGGTGGTATGCTGCGGAATAACATCATCCAAATGGATTTCAGAATATTTATTTATTTATTGGTGTTTAAGGTCACATATTTCTGCACAATGGCTAATCATGACCACGACAGTTTTACGGGTGGAGGAAGCCGGAGTACCCGGAGAGAACCACCGAGCAACGACGAGGAACTGTCAGCTTCCCAACATACTAACTCCACTTAGCAGGGTTATCATCGGTTGAAGACAGGTGCACCATCGTCGTGCAGTACGCCTTAGTACACAATGTCATCATGCCCCCACGTGGGCGTGGGGGTGAAGTGTCTTGCCCAAGGACACAACGCTGTTGCCACAGATGGGATTCGAACCGATGACCTCTTGACTTGCAGCCTGCATCTCTACCAACTGAGCCACCGCGCCCCGGCTTTCAGAATAAAGAAGAAGAAATTCGATTAGTGCGAACACCGTCGAAGGTGATACATTTAGCACTCGCCCCGAGTTATATACTTGCTCCTTAAGGGTTTTGTGAACAGTTTCCAATTCAAACTGCTGTAGATGTTTGGGAAAAGGTCCGTGAGTGCATTGCTTGTCTATAATGTTGGAAGTAATGCGCAGTCCAGATCATTGGTGCTCGCTCAAGTTTCAACAAAGACTTAACATGAAAAAAAGATTCCCAAACACTATTTTAAATTTAAAATAGGATGTCTGGTTCATTGGCCGGTATAGGGCAGGTTTCAGGCAGGTCAGCAGACTAGGTTTGCTAACGATCAACTGAAAGGGCACACACAGTCCACACTATAATTCTGAAAGATCGAACACAGCACTAGACTTCCATACTGCGACATAAAATACATGGATTTAAATAGTACAGGACGTCAGAGAAGCCAGCGGATCCAGAGAGCTAGCCATAGATCACAATAGCTTTACGCAGCCCATACAATACTGCCAAAGCATCCTACATCAGGCAAACACAACCAAGGAATACTTGGATAGTACATTCATAGGCACACTAGAATAGTATAAGGGTTCTGATACACGAAGTAGTCGAGAAAGTCGTTTATGCATTAAAAGGGGTACAAGTTGTCTAAATTATTCTATCTAGTAGACAATCAAGCGGACATTTCACATCACGTAACCCATCATAACCATCGGTAACAACTGATTAGTAGAGCATAGGGCTTTAGGCAGGTCACACTGCCTAAATAGATACATGGGGCTTATTTACAGTTCATGCTTCACTACCCCAAATCAAACTCAGCCCTAGACTATATACACCGAAATGACTTTAATGGTATTGTACATGGTACAGCTTTCGGCGAACCAACATGTATACATACATACATACATACATACATACATACATACATACATACATACATACATACATACATACATACATACATGCATGCATGCATGCATGCATGCACGCACATACACACACACACACACACCCTCACACACACACACACACACACACACACACACACACACACACACACACACACACAGAGTCTTGTTTTCCCTACATACCGAGGTACCCCATTGTCTGTCCTTTGTGTGGACTAACGGTTTCAACCTCGTTTTGCCGGTACAGTTCTGGGAAAACAACCGAGGTAAAGGGTTTCTTTTGTCTTTTGTACCTCGGTAAGGCGAAACACGCAAACTCTTTTGTCTAGTTACCTCGTCAAGTTGGTAAGACAAACCCACACACACACACACACACACACACACACACACACACACACACACACATACATACATACATACATACATACATACATACCTTCCATAATATACTGTCAACGCATTCTACTTCCATATTTGTTTGTTTATTTATTGGAGTTTAACTACACTTTCGACAGGGTCACCTCATGTCGGATAATTTTACGGGTGGAGGAAGCCGGAGTACCAGGAGAGAATCACCAAGCAACCGCGAGCAACTGTCAGACTCCCCAACGTACTAACTCCACACAAGCAGTGTTAGCATTGGATGAAGACAAGTGTACTATCGACGAGGATCGAACCGCGGACCTTTCGGTTTGAAGTTCAATGCCGTAACCACTGATCCACTGCGCTCGCTCTTCCATAGAACAACCGTAGAATACTATGCCAAGACGTACCACCCATACCCTAGAATACAAAATACTTCTGGTGTGCCAAAAATTGAGAAAATCCCGTGACACATAACATTTCCCATAGTAACCATTGGATAGTACTGTATGAGATTTTAAGGAACCTAAAAATGGCGATAAAAGTGTACCAAAAGTCCATACTATGATACTATACGATATAAGGTCAAAATGTTTCCAATAATGCATTGCAGCGATGATGTCACCATCAGTGCCGCAAATGTCGCTTGATTTTTGTTGATTTCGTTACTGATGACTCTCAACTTAACAACAGGCTACCGTAGAAACAGTTACCATATACACCAAGCTGGGGGGGGGGGGGGGGGGCGTGCTGCACATGTGCAGATTCTTTAGAATCTAAGTCTTTACAATATGGCCACCCATCTGCGTAAGCACAGAAACTGGTGACGTAGTCTTATGATCCCTGACGTCAGTCCCATGACCCTGGTCAGCGGTGCTACTAATCTGACCAGGTCGGTACTTGACTTGCTGCTAACGTACAAACGTAACTTATTGATGACTGGTGATACTAATTTCTTTTCGAAGAGAAACTCCAAAAGATTTATGTGGCCGTCCATGGATATGTTATCCAAGGACTTCTCATCACACTAACACCTTTTCGTACTGTATGGCCGCTGTGGACTGGTCACTTTCCACGGGTGGGCACTATTTTTACGGACGCAATAATATCAGATTCCAAACACTAATTATGGGAATAATTATCAAAAATTTATCTAATTAAATTAATTTAATGAAGCGCCGGTTTCAAAGGGGTGCTTCATCTATTAAAGTTTTGCTGATGATTTTAATTACCTGGTAAAAGCATGCTTGGACATAACTACAAACGCTTGGAATATGGCAAGTCCACGCCGACAGCAATTTACATGTTATGGCGCCGGTTGTTGAAAGTGTTGTTAACCCTTTACCCAACGCAGACGATATCAAATTTATTATTTTAATTTCTGTTTTTTTTTAAATTTTCCCCAACAAATCAACAAGACCATATCATGTGACCACTCATTGGAACGAGCTAGATGAGCTCGTTCCAATGAAGGGGTCACATGATATGGTTTTGCTTAAATATTTTGTTTTGAATTTTTTTTTTTTGACTCCTTAAGTTTTTAATTACGCGGGTGGTTGCGGCCGATTCGTTAGGTAAAGCGTTAACCCCAAAATAAACCAACAAAAAACTGACATTTTCACTTATTTTATAACCGGAAGCCGATCGGCCAATATTACTTGCATTTCAAATCGAACACGCGTTGTCATGTGATTCTTATGTTTCGACACCCTGCTGGTGCCGTTACGTTGACCAACTGTTGGTGTATCGATCAGATTAGGCTGCATCGTATTCACAGAAGCGAGTCTTCTGAAATTGATATTCGCGAACATGACTTTGGATTGGATTTAATGAAGCAAGTTAATTGGGTAACGTTGGTTATACTTGCCCAATTTCGTTTTTCTGAAATATATAGCTCATCAACTAAGATATGCAAATAAATTGACCCTACCCGACATACGTCTCCAATGTTTGCTGTATGGCGATCACGAGTCTCGAAATGGCGAAAGAGGTGAAATAAAAGTTGTTATCATAATGTCTGAATAGGCCGTTTGTGTATGATAGGTGAGTTCTATCCGACAAGTATTCTATAGGGAATTCGGAGCTGTTAACACTGTCTTTACCGACGAACTGAAATATTTCTGACGATTGAATCTAAAGCATACCATAAACAATCGTTTTCTCAAAATCAACACCAGCGTTTTTGTAAGATCGGACTTGATTTGGCCGATTTTTTGATGACATTACCATTAGGAAGGAAGATCCACCACAGGCGTAGTTTTATAACTGCGTCACGTAGTTCAATCAACGGTTTTAATATCTTGATGTTGTCTAGATAAATTAAATACTTATCGATTGGAATATAGATAAGTGGAATATGAAAGAATACCTGTATATCTCTGTAGGCAAAGAGACAACTCATTGCATGAACGGGCGACTGCGAGAAAACTGCACGAAATGTGGGTAAACAAACAGTCCATAATACAGTACGTGGAGAGTGTATTATCACTAAATCCCCTGCAGAGTGGAGATTCCACCCAAGCAATAACTGCAAATTTGTTGCAAACCATAACCAGCACAAGCAAAGTTGCAGCCAATGGACCTCCGGGTTAAACCCGGAGGTCCATTGGCTGAAACATTGCTTGTGTTTTTGTCGATATGTACAAAATTGGAAAGTTATAGCTTGGGTGATAACTCCACTCCGCGGGTGATTTAGTTTCAATAAACTCTCTACAAAACACTTAACCCTTTGACCCCCAGAGGCCATTTTACCGACCCAGAAACATGATACATTATGCTTTCATCAATTAGGATGGCTGCTTCGTTAAACTGTGAGGTAGACCAATCAATAATTTCAACGTGCAGCCCCAAGACTGCACGCTGAAAATATTAATTGTTTTACCCAAATAATAAATATAGACTCTTCCAATTGCTTCCATTGAACTGACATGGAAGATACCACTAGGGATCAAAGGGTTAATGGTAATCTGGGAGCTTGGTTCTACTAGTGAATTGGGTAACTTTGGATAATATGCACATTTTCGGATGCATCGCGTCACGAAAAAATATCAAGAAATGTAAAACAGAAACGACAAAAAATGTAGCTTGGCAACAAATTTGTTGAAATGTGTATCCGCGGCATGGATAGTGGACTCTGATTAATGAAACCTTTCCGATGACTTTTGGTGAATGAGCGTTTTTAAGCATTCTGGTCCTAATTCGACTGGTGGAATATTGCCAAGGTATCATAAAAATATGAACATTACATTATAGTATCTAAAGTCATAAACCTGAGACCTAGGGTGTGTCTGTTTAATGTGGCCATGACAATTTATGTCGGTGGACAGGTAGCATTTAGCCATACCTGCACAAATTGGATTACATACTGTACATGGCGAGTGTATTATCACCCACAGAGTGGAGATTCCACCCAAGCAATAATTGCAAATTTGTTGCAAAGCAAAATCAGCACAAGCAAAGTTTCAACCAATGGACCTCCGGGTTAAACCCGGAGGTCCATTGGCTGAAACATTGCTTGTTTTTTGTCGATATATACAAAATTTGAAAGTTATAGCATGGGTGATAACTCCACTCCGCGGGTGATTTAGTTACAATCCACTCCCCATTCCACGTACTGAAAGTCTGGTTGTACCAAAATCATAAAACACGAACTTCGATGATCATAGATTCTAAAATCTGATCCACAGAAGCTTACTTTATGCTGTGTGTTTTGGGGGACGGGATCAAGGCCAAGACATGAACATGGACGAGTCTGTCCTGTATTTATGGAAGGTTCGGTAATAATGTAATCCTTCATGTTTTGTCCTATTGGATTGTAGGATTAAATTATCTTGATCTTCATGCCTAATTTGGTGTTTGTTGTGCTGTTTGCAGTACGACCACCGTGGACTGGTCTCTGTCCACGTGTGGGCAATATTTTCACGAAAGCAATAATATTAGACTCCAGACACGTATTACAAGAATGATTATCTCAAATTTAATCAGTGAAGCATCGGGTACAACCCCGTGCTTCATTAATTAAAATTTTGCTGCTGATGATTTTTGTTACCTGTTAAACGCCGGCCCATGCGTGGATTATGACCAGTCCACAGCGACTGTACTGTATTCACGGACTCCCAACCTTTGCTTCACACAAACATGCATCCCTCACTTATTTCGTCATAAAGCCAAGTTTTCTTTTGTTACTTAGAGTGAACGAAAACAACAGACATTTATCGGAGCACCAACAGCTGTATGTTGTTTTCGTTTATTACAAGAAACTGATGTCACAGGTGTTTCTCAACAATTACTTGCTTTTTACGTGACCTTACTCGCTAGTCCAATAATGTCAAGGGGGGTAACTTTATACAAAGTCGATTTTCATGAAGATACAAGTGAGGGATGCTCCACCTTTTTCTTTACCCTTTTCTGTTGTAGGGTGATGAAACAATAAATTCATAAACGCCATTATCATATCCTACGAATGGGTTCAATAAGAAATACATGTTTAAAACTGCATACAATTTCGTCTGAGACAAATAATGCATCCACATCTTTTCCGAATTAGTCTCTTCCAGAATATGTATCGCGTCATGATTGTTAAAAAAGAAAATTGCTTGCGCAGGAGCAGATAAATACAGATAATTGCAAGAATCAGTTGAGCGAGGTTTTCGCATTCCATTAAATTGGCGAGACCAGATCAATCAAGTTAACATGAATGTAAACTGGAACAATTTGGTGAAAATTGTCGTGTGCATTTTTATTTCGTAGTTTATGATGTAATCTTAGTGATGTTGCATTCTGGTCCTTAAATGTGTTATGCTGAGACCTTTGGAAAATTATTTTATAATTTAAAGATTTAATAATCTTATTTTAGAAGAACATTTTTTTCTCGGTATTTATTCTCATTCTGGGGCACTCCATCCTCTACAGAAATTCTGTTCACAGGTTTGTCTCTTTTTGATGTATGTGAGCTGTAGCCCCGATTTATTTTACATATTATGTCACAAAATAAATAAGAGTAAAATCATACAAAAATGTTAACCCTTTACCCAACGCAGACGACATGGAAATGTATTATTTTAATTTTGTTTTTTTCAACGTTTTCAAAAACATCAACAAAACCATATAATGTGACCCCTCATTTGAACGAGCTCGACGAGCTCGTTCCAATCAGGGGTCACATGATATGGTTTTGTTAACATTTTTTGAAAAATATATTTTTCAACTGCTTCATTTTTTAAATTACGAGGGCGGTTGCGAACGATTCGTTAGGTAAAGGGTTAATGAAGTTGGTGAAAACAAAAATCAGGCATACTCGGAACTGGAATTTTTTTCTGAAAGTATAGTAGGCGATACAGGTCTGGAGTGTGCTTTGGAGTGTATTTGTCTCATACCATGAGAAAAATACAACTGTAACATTGTAAGTGTCATGGATGACCGACTCTCTGTTGTCGAGAAACCTCAACAGCTCTTTTCAGAAAAGACATTATCTGACTGGTATGATGCTACTGATACAGGTATAGACAATTTAGAAATAAAGGTGGCTGGCAGGTACAGTTCATCGAGCTTTATTCTGGTAATCTAAAAATAGTAAACTATTTAGTACTATCTCTCATTCGATGCCACTGAGGCAGTCTAAATGCAATTGATGGATATATCTAAGCTACACAGATTTTTTTTAAACCAAATTTAAACCGACAATACCAGTGGATCATATTTGAGTGCTCTTGGGAATGGGTAGTTTTCAACATTGTTGTACTTGGACTGAGCAAAAACCTTCCATAGCAAATATTATTGACTGAAATAACCCATCATACTTCCTGGAAAAAAAATTGTTCGGCCCAATAACATAGCAGGTGCTGCATCAGCCCCAATAACATATTTTCAAAGCTTTCACACTTTATTATTTGTGGTACAATATATTAAATGTTCAGGCCTTCGGTCATACACATCATACATAGAGGATACCTAGTGTTTTTGAGTGGATACCGCAAATTATCCTATGAGTGACTAGACAAATGCTTATTTTTCGTGAGCGCTTGCTCGAGCAAAAATAATCATTTGCCTCGGTCACAAGTGAGATAATGTTTGGTATCCACTCAAAAACACTAGATTTTCTTTTTATTTTACGATTTTTATAAGAATCTGTGAATTCTACTCGTTCCAATCTTGAATTGATGCATGAAAGTAAACAGCGCATTGAATCATTGAAACAAGGAAGTGATTTGATTGATACTTGGAACAGATAGCGTATTGCAGTCTAATTCAGCAGGCGTGTTTCAAGTCGAAACATGACCTGAGAGTCCGTAATATAAGTTTTTGGTTCGGTACAACCTTTGAAAGGACGTACACAAGCAAAAATGTGTATTACGGACTTTAAGGCCATGTTTTGACTAGCGGGCTTCATGCATCAATTCAAGATGAATACGTGTTGAATTATTTCTGGAAATGATCGGTATCCACTCAAAAACATTAGATTAACTTTTCATTATACGTTTTCAGAAGAAATTGATCATTTCCAGTGATAATTTGACTCATATTCACCATGAAGTGATGCTTTGAAAGCCGTCATTTTGAATGATACAGCGAAAGTGAAAATGTCTATATCTTCACAGTGGGGAATACGATTTCTATCTTTCCGCAATTTCTTCGATAATCTATCGTTTAGCGTATAATAAAAATACATATCTGTTGGCATTGGTTTGATAGAGTGAGAGTAGTAGTGCTCGCACGTTTCAGGGATAGGTTGGATGACCTCGGTGGATGACCTCGGAAATGACGTCATGTCACGTGACCTAGTGGCGCCATGTTGTGTTGTCATGGTAACCCGCGTGAGCGGCCATGTTGTGACGTCATCTCCATAGTGATACGTGGTGTTAGTGCGCATGCGCAGCGCGTGTTGTTAGGGTGATACGTGTTTCCGTCGTCCATTTTGTATACTGGAGGCCGCCATCTTGGTTTCTATGGTAGCACGTGATTGCTATGTTACCCAATTTTTCAGCAATGGGACGGGGTATGTTTGGAGGGTGTGTTCGATTGTAGAAAAGTATTTTCTGGAACGACTTTACTGGATAATTACCACAAACAACCCGACAATCCTTCCAAATCACCAAAATCCACCCCAACTTTTACTATTTCGAATTCTTTCAGAATTCTCTGCTTCTATCTATATATGCAATACTTTTCGTCTACCTGACCATGTTCCTTTATCCTGGAGTATACTCCAGTAGCGTAGAAGAGCCTATTATTTGGAACAGCTTTGCTTATTATTACTATATTTAGCTATTCTAGTCTATTCTTGTTAGTTCTGACCCTATTCCAAGTACTCTTGTTGTTTCATTTATCTAGATCCCATTTATAGATCATAACTAACCAATTAGATTACTTGATTTCCCATAATCTGTATGCAGAGTTATCTCCCTTCTGTAAAATAAAAGCCTACATCCAATGGCCATATCCCATGGAATCTCATTTTGGGGAAACACCTGTGGCTATGGAATCCCTTTTTTTGTCATATGTGCTTATGTGAAAAGGCACAACGTGACACAATATGCCCTATCACATAGGCACATGCTTTATGTGCCGATATGTGCTTATGTGAAAAGGCACAATGTGACACAAAATGCCCCATCACATAGGCACATACGGGTATTTGAGGATACCTATGGCCTGGTATTGTATTTTTCGAGGATACCTATCGAGGATACCTACTGGAGAATCCCTTTTTGGCATATGTGCTTATGTGAAAAGGCACAATGTGACACAATATGACCTATCACATAGGCACATACGGGTATTTGAGGATACCTATGGCCTGGTATTGTATTATTTGAGGATACTTATCGAGGATACCTATTGGAGAATCCCTTTTTGTCATATGTGCTTATGTAAAAAGTCACAATGTGACACAATATGCCCTATCACATAGACACATACGATATTGTATTATTTAAGGATACCTATTGAGGATACCTATCGAGGATACCTTTTGGAGAATCCCTTTTTGTCGTATGAGGCCATGAGGGCTATGTCAAAGCCCTCAATGGGTCTAATGTAGTCTTACCAACCGCTTCCATCTTGTCGCCAAAGCTCCAAGGCCATTAGAGGGCTATGGTCTATCTGTCCTATCACTAGCTTCTACAACAGTCTTGTTCCATTGAGGCCTTGTACCAGTACTATTGGCTTCTGTTATTCTGCCCCATATCTCATCCATTACTTCCTAGCTATACCTTCGCTCAAGCCTTCAAAATGTTAAATCACTGTATACATATAAAGCATTCTGTAATTGAGATTCCTAGCCGAGTCTGTAAAATATGGATTCCGTGCTTTTACATAAATTATCGAGGGTATTTAAGAAACTTTCTATATTAGTATTAACGTCTATAATACAAGATAATGATATAGTTTGTTGTATAACTGAGAATTAGTGTTCATTATGATAGATTCCGCACACTGAGTTGCGCCACACATTCTCAATTTTTTAGTGTACCCAACCTAGCCAGCGTCTGACACGAACTATAATGTTGAAGAGTGTTGTCTGTTTCCCCCCTCTGTGGCAACTGTTTCACGTATACAATAATTTTTGTCTTTGTGTGTGAATATTGTATATTAAAATCTTTTATTATGACTGCGCGTCCATATCATTACATGAAAGTATAACAGGTTGTACACGAGAAATGCCTGAAAGCTGTTGAAGTGACAATTAGTATTTCCAACGCCTTTTAATGTTCAAAACAATTGCGTGTAACTGACATAGAAATATGGATAGTAACACCCTAGTAATATTTATGAAGAAAGCGATGTCTAAGGATTATTTTGGTATATTACTTATTAGAAAGCATTACCAAATAATGAAATACCAATACATTTAGTGTCAACGAGGAAACACGAACACCAAGAACCGAAAGAAATTTCTGCTTTGACACTCGCAAGTAAACAAAGGCTTTCTGAGACGTCCGTCAGGAGTTTATAAAATAACGATGGAAGCGTTCGTCGGGCTACCTTTCTCGCAATGGATTTGTTACCAATAGAAATTCGAGAGAAAATTTACAGAATGGTGGTTCGTATGAACCACCATTCAGTTATAGCAGAGATTAGAGGGGGGTGGAGGGACTGGGTTTATAGGACCCAGTCCTACACAGAATATAAGAAAAGGGTAATCGAGAACCCTATGCGGTTTCCTGCAGGAAGCAAATTTGGGCAGGGATCATAGATTGCTGCCCAAGGCCCTTTTTAGGGCCGCCTAAATAATATAAAGATAGACCCATTGCCCACATTCAAAGGTATTCAGGTCACCACAGTGGTGTGCCGATTTCTTTTTAAGCCTGGTCACGTATGATCCCCTTTCCGTCGGTCACCCATCTTTTTTGACCTAAGAAAGAAGAGGTACTGTGAAAAACATCACTTTCGTTAGTAAAAGACCCCAGGCAAAACTGAATCATTCTCTTAACATACAACCATCTAGGAGCTAAAGTAGTTATTGGGGGTTAACAACACTTTCAACAACCAGGACCACATCGTATAGGATTGAGCGTCCTGTAGTTCACAATGGAGGGTAGAATTTTTCGATAATTTATGTAAAAACACGGAATCCATATTTTACGGACTCGGCTAGGAATCTCAATTACAGAATGCTTTATATGTATACAGTGATTTAACATTTTGAAGGCTTGAGCGAAGGTATAGCTAGGAAGTAATGGATGAGATATGGGGCAGAATAACAGAAGCCAATAGTACTGGTACAAGGCCGCAATGGAACAAGACTGTTGTAGAAGCTAGTGATAGGACAGATAGACCATAGCCCTGTAATGGCCTTGGAGCTTTGGCGACAAGATGGAAGCGGTTGGTAAGACTACATTAGACCCATTGAGGGCTTTGACATAGCCCTCATGGCCTCATACGACAAAAAAAGGGATTCTCCAAAAGGTATCCTCGATAGGTATCCTCAATAGGTATCCTCAAATAATACAATACCAGGCCATAGGTATCCTCAAATACTCGTATGTGTCTATGTGATAGGGCATATTGTGTCACATTGTGACTTTTCACATAAGCACATATGACAAAAAGGGATTCTCCAGTAGGTATCCTCGATAGGTATCCTCAAATAATGCAATACCAGGCCATAGGTATCCTCAAATACCCGTATGTGCCTATGTGATAGGTCATATTGTGTCACATTGTGCCTTTTCACATAAGCACATATGACAAAAAGGGATTCTCCAGTAGGTATCCTCGATAGGTATCCTCGAATAATACAATACCAGGCCATAGGTATCCTCACATACCCGTATGTGCCTATGTGATAGGGCATTTTGTGTCACATTGTGCCTTTTCACATAAGCGCATATGACAAAAAAGGGATTCCATAGCCACAGGTGTTTCCCCAAAATGGGATTCCATGGGATATGGCCATTGGATGTAGGCTTTTATTTTACAGAAGGGAGATAAGTCTGCATACAGATTATGGGAAACCAAGTAATCTAATTGGTTAGTTATGATCTATAAATGGGATCTAGATAAATGAAACAACAAGAGTACTTGGAATATGGTCAGAACTAACAAAAATAGACTAGAATAGCTAAATATAGTAATAATAAGCAAAGCTGTTCCAAATAATAGGCTCTTCTACGTTACTGGAGTATACTCCAGGATAAAGGAACATGGTCAGGTAGACGAAAAGTATTGCATATATAGATAGAAGCAGATAATTCTGAAAGAATTCGAAATAGTAAAAGTTGGGGTGGATTTTGGTGATTTGGAAGGATTGTCGGGTTGTTTGTGTTAATTATCCAGTAAAGTCGTTCCAGAAAATACTCTTCTAGAATCGAACACACCCTCCAAACATACCCCGTCCCATTGCTGAAAAATTGTGTAACATAGCAATCACGTGCTACCATAGAAACCAAGATGGCGGCCTCCAGTATACAAAATGGACGACGGAAACACGTATCACCCTAACAACACGCGCTGCGCATGCGCACTAACAACACGTATCACTATGGAGATGACGTCACAACATGGCCGCTCACGCGGGTTACCATGACAACACAACATGGCGCCACTAGGTCACGTGACATGACGTCACTTCCGAGGTCATCCAATCTATCCCTGAAACGTGCGAGCACTACTACTAGTGAGGACATCATCACTCACCACGATGGGATTAAATGCCTCGAAAAAGTCTTCATTAAAAGTTTGTTTGTTAAATGTTGAAATTATAAAAGAACACTTTGCAGCTCTTGGCATATGTTATTTATGATTTAGAATTCAAAGGAACTGAAAGTATATCATACAATAGAATTAATAATCGTTTTTGCACAGTGTGTTATGTGGAAATTTTTCTTCAGAATATATTTTTATGTTTACAGTACGTGGAGAGTGTATTATCACTAAATCACCCGCAGAGTTGAGATTCCACCCAAGCAATAATTGGAAATCTGTTGCAAAGCATAACCAGCACAAGCAAAGTTTCAGCCAATGGACCTCCGGGTTAAACTCGGAGGTCCATTGGCTGAAACATTGCTTGTGTTTTGGTCGATATGAACACAATTTGAAAATTATAGCTTGGGTGATAACTCCACTCCGCGGGTGATTTAGTTGCAATCCACTCTCCTCGTACTGTACATTCCCCTTGACTTAGGCAGGAATATTACAACACAGATTGATTGACTGTTGAAATAATTTCGTTTATTATATAGTAGTGGATGTTTGAAAGTTTAATACAGCACCTGAAATATAAATAAAGAAACTAGGAGAATGTTTGTCCAGAGTGTTCATTTAACGCGTGCTGCTAACTGTATTTAGTCAAATAGAAAAAAAAATCATCAAATCTAGTCATGGCTGATTTTCAGCAGGCAAGATTTAATGAAAAATATCTTGAAATACTCATCGAGGTTGGAGGTAATTAATGTACATGCTCCTCTGAGTTAAGAACTTTTTTATGTTCTTGATTATAAAACAGGACATTGAAGACATATTTACGACATGCCGCACTCAATTGGACTTTATAGAATGTACTGTTTGTTTATGATCTTCTTAACACTTTACCTAACATGGATAGCAGACGACACTTGCAAAATTAAATTCTTGAATAACTAATATTGTTCATTTTTTGTCTCAAAAACATAGAAAATTGACCCCTCGTTGGAACGAGCTCGACGAGGGGTCATAACCTATGTTTTTGAGAGAAAAAAAGAAAATTAATTGGCGATTTTTGAGAATAGCGCTGGCCGGTTTTGGCCCTTACGTTGGGTAAAGGGTTAAGAAAGATATGACCATCGTAATTATTATGTGATAAATAGAATAATGCTGAACGATATATCGATTTTTCGATGGTTTCGAAATAGAAATTTGTATCAAAGAGGAGAGAATTTTAAAGTGTCGACATATCGTCACTTTTCAATATTGGCCAAGAAAAAACAGACATGGCTTTGGGATTTGTAGCAATAGCGAGGTACTGACTAACAGGTTCTGTCATGTTAATCCTATCAGGATAATTAGTCCCAAACAAAATCGTAAAGACCATGACACCAATGTCACTGACAACGTAACGTATTTGAAGTCTTAACTCTGCTAAAGTGAAGTAGTCTATTTTAACGAAAGATTTCGTTCTGCGATGATAATATTATTAACGTTTTGTGATCTGTGCTTGTGTCTATTTCCTTAAATGACTACATATGTTTGTGTTTTTTAACGACACTTCAGCAGCCGTGGTCACATCTTGCCGGGTATACCTGCAAGTGAAGAACGCCAAGATGCCGGAATACTGCGTGAGCAAGAACGAACAACAACGAGTAATTTTCTGGCACATCGGCTTTCTCACCCTGCACGGACACGGTCCAGATTGGCTGAAAGCAAGTGAATCATCAATGCGCCAAATGCCTTAACCCTTTAAACCCTAGAGGTATCTTCCATGCCAGTTCAAATGCAACAATTAGTAGAGTTTATTATTTTGGGTAGGTCAATCAATATTGTCAACGTGCAGCCTAGGGGCTGCACGTTGCAAATATTGATTGGTCTACCCCACACATTTACTGAACAGCCTCCCTATTTAATGACGTCATGACGTATCATGTTCCTGGCCGGGAAAGAAGCCACGTGGGTTCAAAGGGTTAATACATATATATTATCACCGTTGTCTTTATGTATAAAATGTATCAGAGACGAACGATATTTTTCTAAGACCACATCTCGCCGAGTCGAAGACGAATACAGATATTTCCTTAAAAACAAGACATTGCCTCTGAATTAACATTTCGTATATAAACACAATAGTGATGGTGGATTTATCTCACAATTCTTATCGTTAGTCTCAATAACTTGATAACAGGCATCTTAATTACAAATACCATTTTCGGAAGACACAAAGAACGATGTTTGTTTCGGTTGAAACTGAATGCAGCTGTATTGGACTTTCTCGGATCCCGAATATTATTTATTTATTTATTTATTTATTTATTTATTTATTGGGGTTTAACGACAGTTTCGACACCCAGGGTCACCTCGTGTCGGATAGTTTTACGGGTGGAGGAAGCCGGAGTACCCGGAGAGATCAACCGAGCAACGGCGAGCAACTGTCTGACTCCTCAACATACTCACTCCACACAAGCAGGGTTAGCATTGGTTGAAGACCAGTACACCATCGCCGTGCTGTACGCCTTAGGAAACTCGAATATACTTAATAAGTTGTTCAATATTCCGAAAAGATAATGCGTTGGAACTGTGGGTTGTCTCAGCTCGAATGTTTCCAATAATCCAGGTACCAAAACATGAAAGCAATGTGCAGTACCACTGCCGTGGATAGGCCGCTTTCCACTGGGTGGGCGGTATTCCCACAGGCGCAACAATGTTAGACTGCAAACACTAATTATAGGAATAATAATTAATAAAAAAAATTACTGATGATGATTTTTATTACAAGGCAAACGCATGCGTAGATATCACAGCCCACGCGCAGATTACGACTAGTCCACGACTACTGTACTGTGGTTTCATGATTCATTAATTATACTTTGGGGAAGTTTTTTTCCCTTTCATATATTGCAACGTGTCCTGCATCTCACAAACACACTTCGAAAGATTTAACTCTTTAACCCAGGTGGCATCTTCCATGTTAGCTCAACTAAAGGCAATTGGAAGAGTCCATATTTATTATTTAGGTGAGACCAATTAATATTTTCAACGTGCAGTCCCCCCCCCCCCCCCCTGTGTTCAAAGGATTAATAAATAATAAGGTAAATAAATCGAAACTAAGCATGTGCGTATATACTACAGTTGCAGGTTGCATAATTGGTATCACGGGTCACCGAAGACGGTGCATTCAAAAAGTTCAGAATACTGCTGCTAGGATAATTACTGGTACCAAACGCACTGAACACATAACACTGTTTTAAGACAACTACATTGGCTTCCAGTTAAACAGAGAATTGATTTCAAAATATTGATCTTAGTATTCAAATGTATCCACAAACTGGCTCCAGTTTACCCGCAAGAGCTCCTCACAGTATATAAACCATCACACGTTCTCAGATCTAAAAAACAAATTCAACTAGTTGAACCTGTTAGCAGATCTAATCAGGCTCATGATCGTGTGTTCTCCATCGTGGGTCCCAGATTGTGGAATTCCCTGCCAATTAGTATTAGAATTTCAGAAACTCTAGATGTCTTTATTATTATTATTATTATTATTATTATTATTATTATTATTATTATTATTATTCTGGTAATTACACACTCAAAACACCCATATTGTAAAATAAGTTGAAATGCAACAACGAAAGGACACGTCATACAGTTAAAACTAGAAGTCCTGTCACGAATAGTGCGCTTATCTAGCCTTAATTGCGCGTTGGAATTGCGCGCAATTGCCATATCGAATGGTATCCAAAGCACGCCAGGTTCTCCTGGTTGCTCATAGCAAACACATGCAATGTTTCTGCCAATGGACCTCCGGGTTACCCGGAGGTCCATTGGCTGAAACATTGCTTGTGCACAGGCCATATGTACATAATTTGATAGCTTTACTTGAACCATAACGCGTACATTAACGCGCATATCAACGTGCTATTTGTGCGCATTTCATGACACAGGACTTCTAGTTTTAACTGTAGATAACGTGGGTTATGATCGAACTTGCTACTTCTTGAAGATTGAAAAGACAATAAGAGAACCGACTCATCCTCTTGTCTTGTAGATACATTCGTCAAAATAAACTCCATATTCGGCAAACCAAAGCGAGTAAAAATAACCGATTGAATTTGTTTTGCTATGAGTTTGTCCATTTCTCGGTTTGAATGAATGACGTTATAAGTAACTAAAACACACTGGCGAGTATGTATGGCTAAATTTCAGAATTTCAGAACAAGGTAAATACTTGGATTCTCTGCTACCGTGATTCAAGGGAGAGGTAATGTACAAAATGCGTACAGGAAACGCATATCCAAAGTATTAATGAACGATATGTCGTCACGTGAAAGCATGATAGTCCAACATGAAGGTTAGAATGCGCCGTAAAAATGTGATGATGTGCGAGCTGGTTTGGAGAGTATTTTTTTGCAGAGACAACAAGGTTAGAACACTTGAATGGGACTGGGATTGGTGGTCTACAGGGGCCGTACACACACTATCCCAATTGCTTTTGAGCATGATTTTTCGCAATCCCAACCCCATATTTCCTTATCTTAGCCCCCAGTAAAAGTAAATTTTAATTCACATTCGGTGCCCTGAATTGGGCCGTGATAAGCCCTCTGAAAACAAATAACTGCCATACTAACGAGGTGTATAAAGCGTCTGAATTCAAGGGCTAACAAAAGGTTTTTCTTTAGACCTTGAAGGCATAATTCCGACTTTGATCATTTTTCAAGTGCCATAACAGCCAAGCTTTAGATACATGTGCAAGTTACAGGCTAAGAACATTGTCAGTTGTATCTTGGCAGGTCTTGGCTTACTAGATACGTCTGCGAAGACACATAACGTAAACTAACAGTGTAGCAAAAATACATAAATATTGCCAGGCCATTAGGGGGTAATATTACTATAGGAACAATTTAATGGAAATAGAGTTTACATAGACTGGACTGATAATGATTTCATGTGAGCGTTATGAAACTGTATACAGTACAGTCGCCATAGACTGGTCGTTATCCATGTGGGCCGTATTGTCCACGACTGCGCTTACCAGGTAATAAAAAATCTCATCAGCAAAATTTTAATTAATGAAGCACCGGGTTGTACCCGGTGCTTCATTAATTAAATTTTTGATGATTAGTTGTATAATTAGTGTTTGTAATCTAATATTATTGCGTCCCTGAAATATTGCCCGCATTCTTAATAGAATTCCTAAAGTAATTAATAGTGTGCTAGTATAGGATAGGTTATGTATAATAAGTGTGAAGGTCAGCTGACCCAAAACCTTACGGCACTGACCCTAACCTCCACTTAGGCTTAATTGTATCAAATTATCGCCATGGTTACCCCCTTGCGACGTCATTAAGGAACACCAAATATTCAGATAGCATAATGTTTACAATTGTAGAGATTTGTACAGCATCTTTAATTTTGAAAAGGTTTGAAATAGATGTTTACTTTGAGTCAGCGAAGTTATCGAATATGAGAAGAAGAATTAAAAGAAATTTAAAATGTCTGCAAAAACGCTTTATGTTTCATATAAACTGCATGGTCTCTTATTCTATGCCTTTACCATTGTGTATGAGAGACGCATTTGATAATTGGCCAGTGCGTGCTATGTTATTCGGAAATGGAACGTTTTGCACAATAAAAAGAACTCGTTCTTGCCGTAACAGTAAGACAGTTATATTGGTGCCAGACTGACAGCCTGTGTTTATACTCATTGTGGATTCATGAGTTTGAGATTCCAGAAAATCTACTATCCTAATATATTGGCTTGTGTTGTGAGTTTAACCCATAAGTTACAAATAATGGGTTAATACTTAGTCTAACAGTACAGTTCAGTCGTGTTAATTGAATGGACACTTGCCAAAGAAAATTATTATTATTTAGAAGGGTTTTCAATCAATAGGGATGTAGTCATTTTACTGTATACCAAAGATAACTCGAGCACATAAAGTATTATACCTTGCTTGAGAGAGCTCGTGAAGCTCTGTCAAATAAAAGATAATAGATTAAATGCTTGTAATGGATGTATTGAGGCGACATAGGTCTATAAATAGGCAGAACGCGATGTGTGTTTGAATCGGTGGGTGTTTTACATAACCAGTTGGAATGGCGTAGTCATATTTCGCGAGAGCCGTAGGCTATGTAAGACACCCACCGATTCAAACACACATCGCGTTCTGCCTATTTATTACACAACCCATATATTAACATTCATTTAAATACACAAATTTTAATTCCGATGCTTAAACCCAAAGGTGAAGAGTTTGTTTTGACTGAAGCTGTACTGATCGAAGGGATCGATAAAAAATCAAAACAACCTTTTCGGAACCAGTGTTTGTTGAAATTCTTATCGCTGTTTACTAACAGTAATAGCCACCAAACGGTTAGCCGAGAATGGGCTAGAGCCCATTCACGGCTAACCATTTGGTGGCCATTACTGCTAGTAAAAATATAAGTACAAATAAGTGCAGATTTGCAAAACAGCTGGGAGAAACGTATTTAAAAGAAGTTCGAAGCATGTCAAGATGTACGAAGATTTACCGAAATAAAGTAGACCAATTTAGATATAATAGGATCCTCTAAACGAGACGGCCACGGGACTGGGTTATGTACCGGATGGAAATGATTGGGTTTTTTAAAAATATCTCATTTTTGGCTAATGTTTTGCGAACCGACTTTATTTTGCTTTGGACGTTTTCATTTTCAAGCTTCCTGACTGGTCAGTAACCAATGCACCCAGTGCGGTACATTTAACTCCAACGGGGTGTATGGAGTTCAACCGGGCGCATGAAATATCACGTGACATCTACAGTTAAAACTAGAAGTCCTGTCATGAAATGCGCACAGATAGCACGTTAATATGCGCGTTAATGTACGCGTTATGGCCCAAGTAAAGCTATCAAATTCTGTACATATGGCCTGTGCACAAGCAGTGTTTCAGCCAATGGACCTCCGGGTAACCCGGAGGTCCATTGGCAGAAACATTGCATGTGTTTGCTATGGGTAACCAGAGAACCTGCCGTGCTTTGGATGTCATTCGATATGGCAATTGCGCACAATTCCAACGCGCAATTAAGCCTAGATAAGCGCACTATTCGTGACAGGACTTCTAGTTTTAACTGTAAACGGGTATACAGACATTCTATTGTACACTTCCCCGCTGTCCCTTTCACTCATCGCCTGAAACATTTTCGTTAGTAATAATAAACATTCAGACTCACAAACAAAATGAGAACAATACTGTTTCATAAGAATATTCCTAACACTTGAAATAAAACGTATACATACCCTCAACGTCTGATTTTACTATCGAGATGAGGGTTTCTGTTGTGTTGTGTCTGCACTACAGATCGTTGCAGATTCGAAAAACATGCAGCCTCCTTATATGAATTGTCTCTTCCTTGAAACTTATTAAAGCAGCTGGTGCGCGTTGGCGTTGCGGTAACCGGTTCTCGTCAGATCACCGAAGTTAGGCAACGTTGGTCCCGGTTAATCATTGGATAGGTGACCGTCTGAGCGATCAATTCGAACTCCTGCGTTGTGTCCTTGGGTAAGGCACTTAACCCTGATTGTCCGCAACAGGACACGATGACGCAGTGTACTAAGGCGTACTGCACGTCGATGGTACGCATGTCTTTAACAGGGCTAACCATGCCTGTGCTGCAGTGCGGAGTTACTATGTTGGCGAGCTGGCAGCTGCTCGTCGTTGCTCGGTAGTGCTCTCCAGGTACTCTGGCTTCCTCCACCCGTAAAACTGTCACAGTGGTGGTCATGATTATCCATCGTGCAAAAGTATGGGTCCTAATAATCATCTTGCGTGTCACAATAATAACGACGCGTCATTTCCCAATGTCCTTGAACTGAAGTTTTAGCGTTCTTGTTGAATAATTAAGAAAAGTGTTTCAGTTTCACAATTTTTTTATCAAGGTTTTCGTCCCTGGAATGCCGTTTGTGGATTATATAATAAAACAAAACACTGAAAGGACAGGGTAATAAATTCATCACACAGGTTTTTTTTCAGCAGCAGGCCTGGCATTCTGAAAAATTCAGGAGAGCAAAAAATCGCTCTCCTCAATCAGCTTACGAGAGCAATTAGCTTTACACAACATTTTAAGTATCCAGTTGAACGACCTCATTGAAACTGAAACCAACAGACTACATGAGTGATTTTATTAACTTTACTAAGGTAAAGCGAAATCTCTTAGACATCTAGATGTCTCACTCAACAACCGAACACACACTTGACAAGACCTGTGTGTGTACCCAGACCTGTTGTCAAGAAAGTCATACGCCTACCACTACCACCTTCAACCCCCCTTGGGGGTTGAAGGTGGTAGTGGTAGGCGTATGACTTTCTTGGACAACAGGTCTGCTCGAATCTACAGTCACATCCTGGTGCAAGTGCTTCAAGTGACAGGATAGTAGTAATGGTAGTATATTATAGTGTCAATATTCCTTGAATAATTACCCCTCAAACTGTGATGTCAGTTGTTGAACTTGAAACTGACAGAAAAAAAATATTGCTGTGACCCATTTTGCTTCAAATGATTGCAACTGTGTTTGGGTATGGTTGCAGCCATTACCTTTTACCACTAAACCACTTTCAAAATGAAATTACGTGATGTTATGTGATTTCGAAGTTAAATTACATTTTTGCTTTACAACAAAAATTTAATGTGAGCATAATACTTGTAATCTCAATCATCCCAGACCAAAATATTTAGGAGGGCAATTTTTCGCTCTCCTTAATTCTTTCAGGAGGGCAGTAAGGAGAGCTAAAAATCGCTCTCCTGAAATTGCCAAGCCTGCAGCAGGGTGTACGGGACTGTACTACCCTTCTGAGATTCGTATTTCCTTGGACTTTCAATCTCAGGAAACACGAATCTCAGAAGGGTAGTACATTCCCGTACACACTGCTGAAACACCGTGTAGAGTTACAGCTAGAAGCCCTGTCATGAACTGTGCGCTTATCTAGGCTTAATTGCGAGTAGGAATTGTTGCGCGCAATTGCCATATCGAATGACATCCAAAGCACGGTAGGTTCTCCTGGTTACTCATAGCCAACGCAGGCAATATTTTTGCCATTGGCTGAAATATTGCCTGTGCACAGACCATATGTACATAATTTGATAGACTTGTTTATTTATCCCATTTATATCTAGTTTTACAGAGCTCGAGTAGCTCTGTCAATCGAGAGATAATTGATTAAATATCTGTGATGGGTGAACTGAGGCAAAATAGGTCTATAAACAAGAGGTATTTGATGATTTCCGGAGTAATTTCTCGATATATAATAAGATTTTGTACCAGAAATTTACCCACTACCAATATTATATTCAGTTAACATGGTTATTGAATTAAGAAACATGGCCCCACTGTAGTTTGTTTGAGGTTAGATCGACTGTATGGAATAAAAGCGACTCGTCAGTAAACAATTACGAAGCTCACGGTGATATATTCGTTAACACATTTTCTTGTTTCTATTTGCAGGCAACGTACCAATGGAAGAGTATTCTAAATTTTGTTTCAACTACGCCAGCGGAAATTCTTTTCTTATCAAAAGTGCTCAATTCAGTAACACAGTTTCACAAACTCTTAGCGCGGAATACACCGGAAGTGACACTGAAAAAAGTATCACATCTTTCATTGGTACAATTTTAAAAAATAACGGTACAAGCTCTCTTTCAGACGGAAAGAATTGGTTCAGCAACATGACGTCATATATAAATATTTTGTATTCTATTGAACTAGATTTAGAAGAGAAGATTATCAGTGAGCTGGACGCCCAGATTTCAAGTAATGAAAGACTTATGACACTTTGCATTTGCTTAGTTGTATTTTCAGTCTTTTCGTTTCCGCTTGTTTTCATTTTAGTAGTTCGAATGACGAGCACCATTCGTGGCTACGCAAACAAGTTAAAAGTCCACACCCTAGCTCTGAAGCGAGAACGAAGGAAGACGGAAAATTTATTGCATGAAATACTGCCCGTAACGGTGGCAGAGAAACTTATGAAGAAGGAGATTATTGTACCGGAACACTTTTCTTCGAGTACTATCTATTTTTCGGATATCGTTGGCTTCACCACCATATCTTCAAACAGTACGCCAATACAAGTTGTTGATATGCTGAACACAATCTACAATACGTTCGACAGCAGAATAGAGTTATTTGATGTATACAAGGTCGAGACAATAGGTGTGTACACAAAAGATTTCTAATTATTACACCAATCATTCATCTAAATTAATGATGTTTTGTCGGTCCTTGAAACCTCGTAATGCTCAACAAATACAAGTCCTGTGACGTGTTGGGCCGTTATTGACTATAACAGACCAACACGTCAATAACAGCCCGATAAGTCTAAATATAGGCAATGGCGTCACATCTCTCAGCCGATCAACAATATTTTCCCAGATTTCCATTTGGATCGAAATTCAATTCGCATTTTTTTAATTTGTAAACACAATTAACACATTTGTTTCAAGTGTTTCCCTTTGTGTCACGGGTAGATAATATATCAAATGTAGGAAGCGATACACACAAAGTAAGTGATGACATCTTTGATGAATAAACTCCTTGCCTGAAGTTCGCATTTCTAAGATATATTTCATCATCTAACTTCCAAACTTTCGCCGTAGACTGATCAGACGGTAGTCATGTTACCCGGTTTGTTTGTCAACAAATCAGACGATAGTGTCGCTGTTTTTTTTAATTCTAAAACGTTAAACTTCATTTATTTATCTTATTTCCCATATAATTTAATTGTAATGTCCCCGATGTACGAAAGTGGCAATAATAGAAATAACATGACTTTGTCGGGCATTACAGTGTATCAACGGCTCAACAGAAATGGTTAACGGCCCTTGAGCTTATTAGCGGCCCTCGACTTCGTCGCGGGACGCTAATAAACTCGTGGGCTGTTAACCATTTCTGTTGAGCCGTTAATACACTGTAAAGCCCTTCAAAATCATATTATTGTTATATTAGTGACCAGAAGCGATATTCACAAAAACTCGCCATTGAAAGTTTATTTTCTTCAATGTTGGCCACAAAAGCTCGTCCCATTGAAGGATCAAAAGCTATGTTTTTGAGCCAAAAAATAAAGAAATTAGTAACCCAAAATTTAATTTTACCGTTTCCTATTCGTGTTAGATTATAATCGTTTCGAACTAAAACCACCATGAGGGTCTAACGTCGATATCGTTATCTCTTTTGAAATTATTCGATGCACGAGGAAAATCCAAGTAAGAAGCAAGTAATTGTTGAGAAAGCACCTACGACATTAGTTGAAAATGAAATCAAGTTTTCTTTTCGTACCTTTGATAAAGATAACAAAACGGAAACTTGGCTTTTTATGGAAAGCTTATTAGACACAAGTCACACAACGATAATTCGCCATTAAGAATTTCTATGGGTATTACGCCAACTAGGTCTAAGCGCACACTTTAGTTAGCTCTTTGTTTAGGGAATGTGTTTTTGCAGTAATTTGTAAGTTTTTATTCTTCTAAGGGAAGGGGGTGGGGGCGGCGTTGTGGTAACCGGTTCTCGTCAGATCACCGAAGTTACGCCACGTCGAGCCCGGTTAGTCCTCGGATGGGTGACCATCTGAGTGATCGACTTGGCTCCCGTGTTGCGTCCTTGGGCAAGGCACTTAACGGCGATTGTTCACATCGGGGAACGATGACGCCGTGTACTAAGGCGTACTGCACGTCGATGGCGCGCATGTCTTCAACCAATCTAACACTGCCTGTGCTGAAGTGCGGAATTACGATGTTGAGGAGCTGGCAGCTGCTCGTAGTTGCTTGGTGGTTCTCTCCGGATACTCCGGATTCCTCCACCCGTAAAACTGTCATGGCCATGATTAGTCATTGTGCATAAGTATGTGACCTTAAACACCAATAAATAAATAAATAAATAAATAAATAAATAAATAAATAAATAAATAAATAAATAAATAAATAAATAAATATTCTTCTAAGGGAAACAATTAGCAAATCTCACCACCTTATACTAATGGAAAGGACATTTCCGCATTATACAGTACATGGAGAATGTATTATCACTAAATCACCCACATGGTGGACATTCCACCCAAGCAATAATTGCAAATTTGTTGCAAAACATAACCAGCACAAGCAAAGTTTCGGCCAATGGACCACCGGGTTAAACCCGGAGGTTCATTGGCTGAAACATTGCTTGTCTTTTTTGTAGATATGTACACAATTTGTAAGTTGTAGCTTGGGTGATAACTCCACTCCGCGGGTGATTTAATTGCAATCCAACTCTCCATGTACTGTATGTCGTGACGCGCGCACTGTTTATAAAATGAACAGAAAAACAATTACAGAACATCAAACTATGGTGAAAATGCTGTTTTCCATTTTTGAATGGGTTTCAACAGAGAATTATAGTGAAATGTTCAAACAGAGTGGGGAAACAAATTGAAAGAGCCGTCTTCTGTATTTTATACTACTCTGCAGAAAAATGCCTTGAGTTTGCGAAATGATACGCACATCGAGTATACAAGTTCGCAAACATTTCGAAATTCCAATTTTCATGTGAAACTCCCATACCCTTAGACATAAATTTACAGACAGTTTTAAGAAGTGAAGGAGAGTTAACTCCAATGCCGGAAATTGCCAGCCGTGGTTTCTTGCCAGGTGTCCAGATAATTAAAGCGCGGATTGTGCCAACGGATGAGAAAATTGTCGGTATCGACGCAAAAGCACTCTCGGTTTATTACCTGCATTTCAAAACAAAATCCAGTATTGTCGATAGAGACACACGCTGCAAAAGCTTACCACAATAACGACGACACTTCTGGTAAGCAGCTTTCGGTTCTTCAATCGCAAATTATTACGGTAAAATTACCGAAGTATGCAACTGTCAGGCTCCCCAACGTACCAACTCCGCACAAGCATGGTTAGATGGTCGAAGACAAGTGCACCATCGGCGTGCAGTAAGCTTTCGTACACAGCGCTGCCGTAATCCCACGAAGGCAATCGGGGTCAAGTACATTGCCCAGGGACACAACGCAGTTAACCCAGGCGGGGACAGAACCTTTGACCTTTTGGTTCGAAGTTCAATGCCGTCACCACTGAACCACCGCGCTTCCCTACCCGTAAATAATACTCACTAAAGACTGAAGTGTTAAAACTGACACTTTCAAGGTGTTAAACCCATTCTAACTCTTAGGGTTTGATTTTAACACTCAAAGTGCAATGCTTTAAGCACTTAGACATTACAATTGTCAGACATCTGAAACTTAAATGGATGGCACTTCCTATGTGTCTAGCATTGGTGAATCTTACAGAATCGTCCATAATTTGATTTGCGCTTGGTGGGTACATAATTAAAAGGACACAACGTAGATGGCGCGGATCAGGCTCGAGAGTTCGAGCCTGATCCGCGTCATCTGCGTTGTTTCCTTTTAAGTGTCGCGACATTACACTTGTCAAGTGGTATTATTGTAACGCCTATCAAATTCTGGGATATCTACACTTGAACAAAGTGCTAGTCCAGCATTTAGTAAGTGTTAAATACAGCACTTCAAGTGTAGTTGTTTACACTTTAGTTTTTAGCGTGTAGCGAGACACTGAGTTGTGCAGAATGCTTATTTTATTACTCTTCAATGAGACCTAATAGTCATAGAATATCACAGGAGTTACCTCTTTACCAGTCAAGAATGCTCTTTAACTTCTCATAAAGTCAAGTCATGGTTACTGTGAAGCAGCCATGACTACTTTCATGAAAAATGCAATACGGCGTGGAGTACAGAAATTAATTTTACTGCCCACGTTTGTTGGAGTTTATTAACGAGTGACATAACTCTGCATGCAAATGGAGTATATTTGTTCTGGGAAGGAAACTCCGCCAGCAGAAGGTAAGGAATTAAATAGAAGATTTCTAAGTATTATAACCTGTTTTTTCTTATTTTAACTACCGATTGAAGCTAGGCCATTTGCATTAATATCTTGTCGACAAGTTTATATGTGTATTTCCATCTCTATACAGATGGATTGCAAAAATGCTCATTGTCATATATAGAAAAATGTCTCCACCGCGCTATCTTGGGGGTGGGAGATGGGGCAGGGTCGCTATAAACACACAATGCTCAAAAGCAACAACAAAAATACAAATTCCGAATGATTTCAATTTATTACAAACCTGTTCTATGAAAACTCCATCTACAACAACATAAAAACATGCGTAAAATGAAAATCCGTTCCGCACACATGTGCCGAATGGAAATCGTTGACGGACTATATTTGGACGATCACGTCACCTATCAAAACTTAACATACCCCGCCCGCCTACTATTTCCGTTTGACCTACAATCACGGAAGTCGTGCGGTTTAAACGAAGAGATTGCGTTGTAATAAGCTGTCGCAAAGACAGTAAACTAAATAAACATATCCTTGTGAATATAATTACTTCTGAACTTTAGAAGGTAGATTTCAAACCAATCGTTATTAGCTGTACAATGATAACTAATTTAATGAATCGACAAGGCGCGAGTTCCAGCGCGGAATGATAACATGAGAGACCGTGCAGTCCTCGTTTCATTGTTCCGCGTTTGGCACACGCCCCATGTCGATTAGCCCATTCATACATGTACGCGCGTGTCGGTCTGTGTATTTCCCGTGCATGGCAATCGCCGATCGCTTTTTGAAGAATATACTTTGACGTCTGTGAAAAAAAGAATATATTTATAATGCGCACCCTTTTCGGGGCAATTTGAATTGAATATTTTCAACATGCCTTTATTTATTGATGGAAAGATAACAAACGCTGAGATTGGAAAATTGATACCGTTTTACAAGTCTCCTTGCAAGGTAAGCACCACGGAGCTTGATGAAGTGAAAGTCACAGCGTAACAGCTTTCACTTCATAAAACGTCACCGATTGGGAGGAGATATCTCGTTTATTGACTTAAAACCATCTTAGGGATTTGATGGAGGTAGGGGGATTGTGTTGTGACTTTTTCGCTGACAGTCGAGCAATTCAGTGATATCAGTGATATTTTCTTTCTTTGAAGGGGATGCTTACATGGTAGCTTCCGGCTTGCCTGAAAGGAACGGACTTCAGCATTCAGCGGAAATCGCACTGATGTCGCTGGATTTACTGGATGTTATCAAGAAATTGGTGATTCCACACATGCCAGATGAGAAACTATGTTTAAGAATAGGACTAAATACGGGTAAATGTAATATATATATATCGCGTATGTCAAGCGGGACAGACAAAGTCCTGGGACCGCGCCACTGGATTGAAAACTGAAAAGTTTTTCGAAAGGTGGCCCTGATGGGAGTCGACCCCGGGTTTACCGCACCCAGTCACCTAGCCATAAATGGTTTGCCACCGTACCAACTGATCTAACGGCAACCCGTATATTTATATGTAACAGGTCAACATCGACTTGGTGAGCATTTCTAGCCGTGAGAGGGTAGTAGCACGGACATACGAGGATATCCCAAACTCTGATGTATGTTAGTTGTGGCCCGTATGCCGAAGTGACATGGTAAGAAGGGAATGCACAAAGCTATGTTTGGGACTCGCGCAACTGCATACTAAAGAAATGCACATGTTTGGCGCCACATTTAATATATTTCCATATCAGCCTAAGCATATATGTTTCGGCCCGATGGAGAAAATGCTACAAATTGAGCCAAAATGTGCATTTTCTCCACTTAAGGCCATTGCAGAGACAAATCAAAAAGGTGGAAGCCGTCACATCTCACGAGTAAAAAGCCCGTGCACCTTTTTCCTGAGTCCGTGCTAATTCCCAATAAGTTTGCAATGATTGACAAAGATAATGTTGGCTCTCTCTCGCTCTCTTCTTCTCTCTTCGTCTCGCCCTCACTCTCAACACTACTTCTGGAAAAAGTTGGGACATGTGCCCCGCCCCCATCCGCCCTTTGTGCACCCGACTCTATATCTTTGTTGCAATGATACACAAAGCTTATAGCAGTAATTTGTATTTCTCAAAAATCAAAAATAACCTGCGCATTGCTTTAACCCCCTGCACACTGACGTCAAAATATCTAAATTTCAGGCAGAAAAAATAATTTCCCATAATGCATCTAGAAATTTAGCCAATTCAATCTCGTTTGACAGAGCTCATTGAGCCCTGTCAAGCGAGATTGAATTGGTTAAATTTCTAGATGCATTATGGGAAAAAACAGCTTCCTGAAATTTTGGTATTTTGTCATCATAGTGAAGGGGGTTAAAGTGGAACATTTGACATGTCATCTATTCAAGTAATCAACAGTATTTCACTGAAGAACAGTTTGGGAACTATGACGTCTGTTGGCCTTTCGTCTAGTTTAAATAGTATTTATTGCCATTTGATCAAGAAAAGATAAAAAATACTATGATAATACCATAGTGGATTCGAATGTATGCTGAAATATTATCAGGTGTCGCTTCCACAAAAAGAAAAAAAATACGCCGTAACTTCCAAAATGGCAAGAAGGTAACGCAATTAATGTCGAAACAGATTTTGACGAATAGGGATTTAACCTCTTGCTTATAAAAATAAATAAGTAATTAAATATGAGAGAGAGAGAGAGAGAGAGAGAGAGAGAGAGAGAGAGAGAGTTTAGACTCTATTATCCAACATAAGGCATGATGCAGTCGTTATCTTTTCCACAGGTACCGTCAATAGGAAGTCGACACTAATAATTCATTAGAAACGTTTCGATAAAAGCATGAAATGATGAACATTTAATTGATTTGAGTAGAACTCCGGGCCTTCTATCTGTTATCCTCGTTACATTTTAACCGTTTACCCAACGCAGACGATATCAAAATATACTATTTTAAATATAATTGTTTTTAAATTTTTCAAAAAATTTCAACAAAACCATATCATGTGACCCCTCATTGGAACGAGCTCACATGATATGGTTTTGTTGAAATATTTTGAAAAACAAAAATATTTTGTTCAACTGCTCAATTTGTATATTACGCGGGCGGATGCGGATTTTAGGTAAAGGGTTAAATACATTCAACCACAGTATTGTAGCTTGACTGACGTGATGAGCAAATGCCCTGTTTGCAAAGTTAATGCCAGAGGGTGTTACTTTACAAATTCAGAGATAAGGGGGCAGCGACAACGTGACTCTTTTCACCAATGGATTCGCGGGCGGACATCAATCAGCTGAAATTTCCCCTGACGTCTACAGGACAACCACCGTTTACTGATCATAATCTATGCGTGGGCAGTGATGTTCACGCATACGTTTACGAGGTCCAAAAAGGAAGAAAATGAGTATCAGATCAAACAGCTTCTTAAGTCGACAAATTACCATCAAACACTGTGGATTGGAGCATCATACTGAAAATGTATTTGATATCTTGAAAAATTTGATTATTTAATAGCACAAACAATTGTCCACAGTTAAAACAAGAAGTCCTGTCATGAAATGCGCACAGATAGCACGTCGATCTGCGCGTTAATCTACGCGTTATAACCATAGTAAGGCTATCAAATTATGTACATATGGCCTGCGCACAAGCAATGTTTCAGCCAATGGACCTCCGGGTAACCCGGAGGTCCATTGGCAGAAACATTGCCTGTGTTTGCTATGAGTATCCAGGAGAACCTACCGTGCTTTGGATGCCATTCGATATGGCAGTTGTGCGCAATTCCTACGCGCAATTAAGCCAAGATAAGCGCACAAATCATGGCAGGACATCTAGTTTTAACTGCAAATAAGTCTACTATCTGTAATGTGTTTACAAAATAATAGTTGGATGTGGTGGGAAGACACCCTCGTGACTATGCCATTACCCTGCAGAATTATGCTTAATGTCTCACTAGGTCATGTTATACAATCATGTATTATACTGCAAATAATTCATTCATTCGTTCGTTCGTTCGTTCGTTCATTCGTTCACTCACTCACTCACTCAGATGCAAAACACAAAATTGATCATTTGAGTATAAAAAGCAAATTATGCAGAATATTGACAAAATTTAGGTCAGAAAGTTGAGGCTGGAATGGTATACTGAGTATCCAGAAATATCATTTATTGCACGCCTGTTCTATGAAATCCACTTCTACAGCAACATTAAACCATGCGGAAAATGCAAATCTGTTCCGCACATATGTACGGGACGGAAATCGTTGACGGGCTATTTTTAAATCGAAGCAAAATTTCACTGGAGTTTTCTACAAGTCGTGCGCCACAATTACAATATGAATCGCTAGCGATAGCTAAAACTCATCCCTGAGTTCAATGTGTTCTATGTGCCAGTAGACACATAGAACACATTGGAACTCAGGGTACGAACTAGTAACACGGGTTCCCCTGGCAAATTTAGTTGACGATAAAATGTGTTCTTTTTGTTGATGGTTTTCAAAAGAATTGATTGCTGAGTATCCTTGTAATGATGTTTTTTATGGACGCGATGAAGTGTAATAAACACGGCACGACACGCGAGTGTGAATGGGTTAATCGATATGGAACTTGTGCCATCACAGAAGGATAAAACTCGAGGTATGCGGCCTCTCGTCTTATCCTTCAGTGCTGGCACTCATGCCATATCGATTAACCCATTCACACACGCCTGTTTTTCTGTGCATATACCAGGTAACTAACCTACATGTTACTATCAAAAGCTGAAAGGTCAAGTTCCAAATTATTACCTGCGGTAAGACTTTTGAACTTAATTTTACAGCTTCGACAGCACCATGTGTATCACAGCAGGGCTGGATTCTGACTTTGTGACTGCTGCTCTCATGATTTCATATTCTTAATGTCAAAAATTATTACTGAGAAAACAAATCACTCAATAATAGGGTTTAATTCATTACCGATTTTCTATAGTAGCGGAACGGGAATGAAATTACACTCAGAACCGGGAACCGGGAAATCACCCGGATATTATCAAGTAAATTTCCAAAAGTGAAAAGACGCATTTATTTTCGTGAAAATGGACATATTTTATTGGCAATCTGCCATATGCATACAGAAACGTTCTTTTCCTAAGAGAAGTGTGAAAACCCAAATCCGCATCCAACCCGTCGTCATTTTGGGAATCTCTAGTTTTATCATTACTTCCCCCTGGCTTCAACTCCCTCTTCACGGCCGTCACTGGCCTCCTGTGCCTCAAGCAGAGGTGGTTGGTGACGGCAGTGAAGAAGGAGTTGTTGTTGAAGGAGGTAGTGAATAGTGAGTGATACTAGTGATTCTGAAAATGAAGAACTTGAACTTTCAAGCGAGTGAAGATCTATCTTGCTGTTGAAGAGAGAAATCCTCCGGAACTGATTGAGAGCTACAGTGATTTGGTAAAAAAGCTTCTTCAGGAAGCAGGGTTGTAAAAGGTTCAGGCATGGAGGGACTGATGAAATCTTACAAAGTTACGTTGAGGCTGTTTTCAGTTTTGAAAACTTTAGTTCAGCACAAACAGTGCCACGCGTGATTCCCGGTTCCGTGCTATATATTTCTCGGGTGTCGTGACCGGTTTTGCGAACCGGGAAACCAGGCATTTGTGTTCCCGGAATTAAACCCTACTCAGTATGCCAACAGTGCTGACGAAATGGACAAAACAGCATTGTCAGTTCCTCTAGAGAAGTACCTATAGTTAATATCAAGTAAGTGGGTGATCATTGCGTACGCTTTTGAGCGTTGAAATCGGGCGACGCTATATCTGTCTGTGAAAAAACGGAGACCGAGGAGGACGATAACAATACCTTTACACGCCACGCACTAAATTGATTTTCGTCGCCTTCGGAACACGCCGTGAAGAGGGCGTTTAGCGTTCGCTGAAAATTGAGTTTATGCGGGCGACTGAGGGCGAGGGCGTTTGTCCGCTGAAAATGACAAGATTTTAACAGCAATCCACCCTCCAACACCGTTATTGTTAACTGCAGGCACTGGACTCTTAAAATTGAATAAAATGCTATTTCGGCGATGAACAAATCATTTAATGATGTCAAACGTATAGGAGTCAATGAGCCTTGAACGCATACAGTGCATGGTAAAGACATACGTTCACATTTAATGGGGTCAATTGTTTTAAATTAATGGATACAAAGGTAGATTTCTATTTTTAAGGACCAGTTGTCGCTGGAGTAGTTGGAACTAAAACGCCGAGATACTGTTTATTTGGAGATACAATCAACACTGCGTCCCGAATGGAATCGAATGGATTACGTAAGTATTAAGTATTTATTTATTTATTTATTGGTGTTTAAGGTCACATATTTCTGCACAATGGCTAATCATGACCGTGACAGTTTTATGGGTGGAGGAAGCCGGCGTACCCGGAGAGAACCACCGAGCAGCGGCGAGCAACTGTCAGCTCCCCAACTTACTGACTCCACACAAGCAGGGTTAGCATTGGTTGAAGACAGGTGCACCATCGACGTGCAGTACGCCTTAGTACACAACGCCACCGTGCCCCTATGTGGGCAATGGGGATGAAGTGTCTTGCCCAAGGACACAACGCGGTTGCCGCAGGTGGGATTCGAACCGAGAACCTCTCGGCTTGCAGCCTGCACCTCTACCAACTGAGCCACCGCGCCCACGTAAGTATTAAGAACACTACGATGATGTATCACGAAAGAATGGAATCAACAAGTTGGAGTTTCTAGTGCATTTCGCGACCGTCGAAGACACTCGTAAAATACAGGAAAATTCCGACACGGGCTGTTGTTTCCTGTCCACGAACTCTAACCGGGTGGTCTGTATTTATACCACGATTCATCTTGAATTCAGTGAATGAAGCTAATATTTTAACCCTTTACCAAACGTAACGTCCAAAACCGGCCAGCGCTATTCACAAAAATCTTCAATTAATTTTCATTATATTTTCATTTTGTGTCTCAAAAACATAGGTTATGACCCCTCTTTGAAACGAGCTCGTCGAGCTCGTTCCAATGAGGAGTCATAACCTATGATTTTGAGACAAAAAATGAAAAAAAATATTTATTCAAGAATTTTGTTTGCAAGTGTCGTCTGCTTTTCGTGTTAGGTAAGTACTAAGACCGAACACAACGATGATGAATCAAATGGAACCAACGACCCGAGACAATCGCGACCGTCGAAGACACTCACTCGTGAAATACAGGAAATTCCAACAAGCGTTGTTTCCTACCCTCTATTCGAGTTGTGGTCTATATTTATACTACGATTCATCTTGAATGCATTGAATGAAGCTGATATGTTTAACGAAAGCAGCTGTAAACTGGGGTTTAATTCCAGGAACGCGAATTCCTGGTTCCGAAAGCAGGTTACGATATCCTTAAAAATCTGTAGCACGGAACCGATAATCACGCATGGCACTGTTTGCGTGTTGGACTGACGTTTTTGAATTGAAAAACTGCCCCAGCGCAACTGCAAGACTTCGTCAGCCCATTCAGGCAAATTTTTTTACAGTCTTGCTCCATGAAGAACATTTTTCCGCAAATTACTGTAGCTCTCAGTTAATTCCTGAGGACATCAGTCTTCAACAGAAAGATCTTCACTCGCTTCAAATTTCAACCCCGTCTCATTTACAGAATCACTAGTATCACTCACTACTCACTATTTCCTGCAACATCAGCACCTTCATCACTGCCGTCACCATTCTACTCTGCTTCAAGTAGTGAAGAAGGAGCTGAAGCCAGGAGGTAGTGGTGATCAAACTAGAGATTATTAAAATGAAGACGAGTTGGAAGTGGCTTTGGGTTTTCACACTTCTCTTAGAAGCACGTTTCCGTCTGAAGATGGCAGATTGCAAATAAAATATGTTCATTTTCACAAAAATACATGTGTTTTGTTACTCTCGTAAATTCAATTGATTTTATCCGGGACACTTCCCGGTTCTCGGTTCTGGGTGTAATTTCATTTCCTTTCCTGTTGCTGTACAAAACCGAGCTTGTATTAAACCCCACTGGTAACAAATACGAATATACCTCCAAATACACGTCTCTCACGTGAAAGGTGGATTTTATTAGTTCGACACTTGTGTGGATATTGATTGGAGCCCATCGACATTTCAAGAGAGGGAGAAAACTGAGGTACGACGATCGAACAATCGAGCAGCATAAAGAAACTATGAATTTGTCTAACTTACTAACCCATCAGAGGAACTATCTGTTCGCATTGGCTGCATGCACGTGTACTTCTCTTAAGTGCCTAATAATCACACATGTATGATTATTCTTTTTTGAACAAAATTCCCGCCTGTATGATCCCATTTGACCCTGTATGATTATTACTGTTCAGAAATCGAATGTGCGGGAGCGGCTGCTTATTTCAAGAAGTTCACCAAAACAAACTAGTAAGGTACATGTACAAGCAAACACAGGATGCAATGGAAATGTTAATGGTAGAGAGCTGGAAGCATATATTTGGGCTTTATTCTGAAGTACCATAACTTTAAAACCTAGTACCCAGTGGATGTGCTTCATACCATTACTGAAACAGAATTAAATAGTCTTTTAGGTTTTGCCCTGGTGCAATTTATGGGAGAGTACCCACAGGCACTCTCCCATAAATTGCAACAAGTCAAATCTATGTGAAAATTATGATAACCGAAATTAATTTAGCCCTTCACCACTTCAAGAACATCAGACGTCTGAAAACGGTTCAGAGCATAGCGACTGGCTCACATCTTGGAATTTTCCACCCTATACTATTATTCGACCCTATACTATTATTAATTTCGAGGACACTTTCCACCCTGTACTATTATTTTGCCCTATACTATGATTAGGCACTCGAGAGTATCGACGTACAAGACAACTTTGGCGCAACACCACCACGCGTTTACGCATTCATTTGGAATTAATACTCACCAATATTCATATTCTTTTACCATATTCACCCAGTGCTTAACAACTTACACTCGGTTCGAATCCCACCTGCGGCAACCGCGTTGTGTCCTTGGGTAAGACACTTCACCCCCATTGCCCATGTGGGGGCACGATGACGCCGTGTAATAAGGCGTACTGCACGTCGATGGTACGCATGTCTTCAACCAATCTAACCCTGCCTGTGCTGCAGTGCAGAGTTACGATGTTGGGGAGCTGGCAGCTGCTCGTCGTTGCTCGGTGGTTCTTTCCAGGTACTACGGCTTCCTCCACCCGTAAAACTGTCACGATCATGATTAGCCATTGTACATAAATATGTGACCTTAAACATCAATAAATAAATATAACAACTTGAACCCAGGTGGTATATTCCAGCCCTGGTTCATTAACAGCAATTGGAAGTGTTCATATTCATTATTGGGGACTGTCTAATTAATAGTTTGATATCGATTGGTCAACCTCATATATTCACTGAGTAGCCACTCCACTTAATGTAATCATGAGGAATCAAGGTACGGGGTCGAAAGGCTTAGCGAAAAAAAAATCGTTACTCAAATTTTGTTATTTCAATATGTGCTTAAGAAACATAACCATTACTGAACGAGCCATGGAGGTAGTCCAACTGAGTTGTAAGAATGTTCAGTGTTTTCTCATTGAGGTGTTAGATAACGGATTAACCCTTTCGACACTGATAGTATACTCCATGTTTGTTCTAAGCCATCAACTATATACAAAAATCTCCAATTAATTTTCATTATATTTTTATTTTTTGTCTCAAAAACTTAGGTTATGACCCCTCGTTGGAAAGAGCTCGTCGAGCTCGTTCCAATGAGGGTTCATGACCTATGTTTTTGAGACAAAAATGAAAAAAATTAGTTATTCACGAATTTTTTTTGCAAGTGTCGTCTGCTAAGACCGAACACAGTGGTGATGAATCAAATGGAATCAACGACCCGAGACAGTCGCGACCGTCATATTGTTATTTATTGGTGTTTAAGGTCACATACTTATGCACAATAATCGTGACCGTGACAGTTTTACGGGTGGAGGAAGCCGGAGTACCTGAGAGAACCACCGAGCATCGACGAGAAACTGTCAGCTCCTCAACATACTTTGTTCATCGACGTGCAATACGCCTTAGTACACGGCGTCATCGTGCACCCACGTAGGCAACCGGGATAAAGTACTTTTGGAAAACACTCATAAAATACAGGAAATTCCAACAAGTGTCGTTGTTTCCTACTCTCTATTCGAGTTATAGACTCTGCCTCTATATTCGTTACTTGGGTGAAGACCAAGTACTATTTTCAACGTGCAGCCTTGGGGTCCAATTCATCTGAATATAATTTAATTTTCTTTATTGATTTTCGTTTTACAAACATATGATTGGTCGATGTGAGTTTGTCATAACTCAAGGAATAGTTTTCTCATTGTACGAATGTTTGCCTTGTCTGTATCAGACAATGTAATTGCTAAAGATGAACTAGAAGTCCTGTGACAGTATTGTACACTACTTGAATTAATAGCGCGCTGAATAAGTGCACTTTTGTCCCCGTCAAACTGCACCATTAGTGTAACTCAAATGCTGTTGAAAAGCAGCGTGCCCATCTCTGTATAATTCTATACTAGTAAACACAGATCACTAACATTACTGCTGACCTCTACTAGGGTACATATAAAGAAATGACTTAAATAGATATTAAAATGCGACTGCATACAGTTAAAACTAGAAGTCCTGTAATGAAATGCGCACAAATAGCACGTTGATATGCGCGTTCATGTACGCGTTATGACCCAAGTAAAGCTACCAAATTCTGTACATATGGCCTGTGCACAAGCAATGTTTCAGCCAATGGACCTCCGGGTAACCCGGAGGTCCATTGGAAGAAACATTGCATGTGTTTGCTATGAGTAACCAAGACAACCTGCCGTGCTTTGGATGCCATTCGATATGGCAATTGCGCGCAATTCCAACGCGCAATTAAGCCTAGATAAGCGCGCAGTTCGTGACAGGACTTCTAGTTTTAACTGTATATAGAATGAAGAGATTGGATTACTACTTAATTGCAGCGCTAAAAATCTCCACTCGAAATGTATTTGTAATTGTTCTTAACAGCGCAAGAAACACTTGCAAACTTCCACCACAAGGGCAACCGGGGGCACCCCGGTAGTCCACGTGATAGACATTTGCAACTGCTTCCTGTGTTTTTTCTTCAGTAATTGTAAATGATTACTAAGTGAAAAATCTATTTCACATCGACTTCGTAGTAATCCACCCTCTACACGACAATCTCAGTATTTTCTTTCTGTTTGATCGACTCAGTTCGTGACTTCACTATCAACCTCGCTAATAGCGCACTGCATTTTGCATTGTTCAGCACAAAGGCTCTTGTGTATTTCAGACTAATTCATTCTTCTGAAGTAAAGAGCGCATTAACTAACGAGCATTTTTAGTACCAATTGTGGTACTTCTAGTTTCCACTCTACAGGTGGGGTAATTGTCATCTCGTTGAGGACTTTCACTTGTTGAACTTGTTCACTTGTTGAACGATACTGCTTGATTCAAGGTCCCCAAATTGATGTAATACAATACATCAGAAAACACCACTGTACCAGGCTTGAAAGTAATCTGAGAACAAATGTTTAGGTGACGTGAGTTTACGTAGATCGACAAATACGTGAACACGCTATGGTTACTACATGTATGGTTATGACAAAATAATACAGCATAAATTAAATTCATATTCCCGCATGTTTTGCCAGTCAGATTTGACAATGTTTCGGAATTAACTCGACACAAAAGTTGCTGTACATCTTAACAGAATTTTCGCCCAAATAAATAGCAGCGACAAACAAACGATCTCGCCAAAGCGAGTTGTTGCTATTCATTTTGACCAAAATTAAACACAGGGGGGGGGGGGGGGGGGGGCGCGGTGGTTCAGTTGGTAGAGGTGCAGGCTGCAAGCCGAGAGGTCCTCGGTTCGAATCCCACCTGCGGCAACCGCGTTGTGTCCTTGGGCAAGACACTTCACCCCGATTGCCTACATGGGGGCACGATGACGCTGTGTACTGAGGCGTACTGCACGTCGATGGTGCGCATGTCTTCAACCAATCTAACCCTGCCTGTGCTGCGGTGCAGAGTTCAGAGTTACGATGTTGGAGAGCTGACAGCTGCTCGTCGTTGCTCGGTGGTTCTCTCCGGGTACTCCGGCTTCCTCCACCCGTACAACTGTCACGGTCACGATTAGCCATTGTGCATAAGTATGTGACCTTAAACACCAATAAATAAATAAATAATAATAACACAGGGACGTGGCTAGAGGTTTCCGATTGGGGGTGCAGTGCTAGTGAATTTCCAACTAGGATGAGGCGCAGGGAGGGGGAATCCCCTGTCCCTCCTCCTGGTTGGAAATTCACTGCCGAGAAAAAAAATTGAAAATGAAGCCATGAAAGGGGGCATAAAATTGATTCTAGTAACGGAAATGCCAACACATTTATGATAGAATTACCAGGTTATTATTATTATTTGATATTATTCTGGGAATTGAATATGTGCTAAACCAATGCTCAAGCTGAGAACTTTGAACAACTCACACTGTCCTAACATTAAATCGAGTCTTATGCAGGAATGATCAATTTTCGATGTTTCATCATTTTGTAACTGTGAATGATGGAATTAACTCAGGATAACGATTTTACATGATGCAGTTTTCTTGAAGTGCATTTCGAGGATTTATTTTATTACGATAAGTAAACGTACTATAGAAATCTCGTACCGATTGACATCATACATACTTAAGAAGCTCGATATTGCGTACACTGTAGTTACAAATAGTAACAGTTGGAATTTTTGCCGATTTGAAACCGAGTTGGAATATTGTGAAGTAAAGGAGACATCAGCATCACGACAGAAGCTCTGAAATCCAGTTATATTGAATTTCCAACTACCCATGACTTCCCCTCCGAATTTCCAACTATAGGAAATTTTGGCCATAATTAGGGGGGGGGGGGGGGGGTAACACCCCCACCCTCCCTGTCGACACGTCCCTGATTAAACAGCATGGCTGTTGGCGTTGAAAAACAGAGAAGACGGGAATGCATCACAAATCTGTTATCGTACTGGTCACCAGCATATTATATAATGTTACTTGTTAACGCTTTACGATGTAAGCTCTTTATTTCCAGTCTTACTCTACTGTTAATCTCTATTTCTGGAAAGAAGCAGTGACCTAGAGAGCTGGATTTCATTATATAACACAAAAACTGTACATTGTCATAGTTGCTCAAACCTTTGTAAAGTCAGTGAAACTGTATGAAAGAAAAAGAACAAAAGCGAGGTCGATTTTTTTTCTGTAGCTCGGCTCGTTGGTAGTTAACAATATATCGAGCAAGGCCTTGCGAAGTTTTGAAAGTCGATTGGATTTGAAATAATAATCTTGTTCATTCGATTCGATTCGATTTGAGCGTCATCGATTCGTAAAATTTTGAATAATCAAAACTTTCACAAAATCGTAGCTCGTGTCTCCTCTTGGAACTTTTCGAATTCGAGCTCGAATCAGGGGCGTCCTGAAGATCACCGACAAGGGGAAAGTGTTGCTGTAAACCTGAGTTGTTTGCATAGTGATAGCTGATAAAATATTCTAACTTCACCACCAAGGCATGACTTCGAAGAAGGCATGCCTTGGTGATGTATTTGGAATATTACCCAGTAAGGATTATAGTTCAAAAATAGAAACGGGTGCGAGAATCATTGATACTGGCCACCGCAGAGGACTAGTCGCTATCAACGTCTCATCGTTGATATTGCCTTGAAACTTAAATTTTATTCAACAGTGGTAGTGTCTAGAGTTACTGGAATTAGTATGGCTGATGGCATGTGTACGGCTGTTGTTTCTGTTTAGATTGCGGAAGCTACACTCAATCTTTATTTTCAGTAGTATTTATGTACAATTTACAACTGAACTATACGTATTGTGAGGCGACGAAGATGACTGATGCGAAGCTATATTCCAGTGGAAAGATTCGAATGAAAACGAATCGTGCAGTCGAATCGAACAGAATGGCAACTTACGATTCGAAATCCCGGTCGCTACGAGGATGTTCCCCGACCGAAACATCTTTGCCTCCGTTCTGGAATATTCTGTTTTTTGATTAGCGTACCAAAACAGACATATCGACGTTGAATACAATACTTAAATGGAAACTGACATTATAAACGGTTATACAAAAGGGATAATATTTACAAATTGAAGAGCAGTAAAATTCGATTCGAAATTCGATTCGATTCGAAATTCTATATCTGATTCGATTAGACTCGCAGTTTGATATTCCAAGACCTATTTTCGAGAGTATCATATGTTAGCGTAGGAAACGTTTTTTGATGATATCTTCGATTTTTCTTCAGCAAATAGAATACATATCTCACAACGCACACAGAGAATGTTGGTAGAAGATCACGAGGGATTTGAAATAGAGGAACGAGGTGAAATCGAAATTAAGGTAACAGACCCTAATATTTATATGAATTTTTGTTCCACATTATACCAACGGCCCAATGGACGTAACTACGGGGTGGTGGTGTCACACCCCGGTAATTGTCCAGTCAGAACATTTTCATCTGAATTGGAGTCTTAAATATCTCGCCGTAGCTGGTAATCATGCGCCTTCTTACGGGACCGCATTTTCTTCTTGGTCTTAGTTCGCACACGTGGTCATGGTCATGCAAACGGGGTTCTGTAGCTAATGGGGTTGGATAGGGTCCCGCCCTGACCAATTGTGAGTCCACGTGCAAATTAACTAAGAAGTTGAGAAGCGCGTGCATCGCGGCTACTACAGTTCGGCCGCCGTAGACTGGTTACTTTCCACGGGTGGGCAATATTCCACGGACGCAGTAATATGAGATTCCAAACAGTAATTATAGGAATAATCATCAAAATTTAATCAATGACGCACTGGGTACACAGATGAAGTCCGACTGATAAAATATTCCAACGGCAAATTAAAATTTTACTGCTAATGATTTTTATTACCTGGCAAACGCATGTGTGGACATTGTTGCACACGTGTAGATTACGACTAGTCCACGGCGAATGTACTGTACATGTATTGATATTGTAGCGAAACTCGACCCACCCCGCCCTGCTCTCACTTTGTGTCGAGTCTCTCGGCCCCGAACTCACTTACATGAAGTGAGTTCCGGCCGAGAGCCACGCCACAAAGCCAAACAAGGTCTAGCCATAGCACAGATTTGTTGTCGAGGGGTTAGTTACAAGTTCGCAATTTCAAACCGAAAATTAGTTAGCGTAATCAATCACCTAGAACCTCTACAAAATTATTCCAGACTACCCTGGCACCCGTGCTGTGCCGCTGTTCTCGGGCCGGACTCACTTACAATAAGTGAGCCCTTACCGAGAACCTCGCCACAACAGTCAACCAAGGAACAAACATCTTCCTATGATTCCAATCCACCCTTAAACCGTGTTTTGTGTTAAGATATATGTTAGGACTAGGACTCTGAAACAGAATAGGAATTAAAAATACAAAAAAAAAAACAATTCCACTAAATTATTAGCAAATTTATTCACAAATCCCCAAATCGTCTCTACCCTCCCACAATTCAGCAGTACATTCAGATTTACATTCAAGTTGTACAGACCAACTCATTTCATTCACCCTTCAAGGTGAGATCATAATTCCTCATAAAATAGTTACGTCCCCTACTAAAGAGGGGGAAAAACCCTACAATCTGGCACTTATGCCGCCTTAAAATATGCACACCAGACTACATGACTACTACCCTTAACTAAAGAAGGGGAGTCCAAGATACGGCAATACCAAATATTTACTTTCACATGTCACCCAGCAGAAGGGTTACTTCATTATTTGTGACCCACCTACCCTCCTAAATATTGCTAAATATTCACTGAGGGTAGCGTTATCTCAGTATTCACGTCTGTACATTCAAGCTAATGCCATAAAAGGAGAGGGGGGGGGGGGGGGTACAATCCATCGGGCCACCGAAACTCGCCCCAAGCCGAAAGATCACGATTAGGCCATAGCATCCTATCGCAACAGCAATAAGATGCCCTGGATCAATCGTGAATAATCCTAGAACCAATTTAATATAGCCTTTTATAACATATTTCGGCTTACGGCGAGGATCGGTAAATTACATAAAATATGACCGGCCCCGGCAGGGTACAACTATGGAGAAATAAATATTCGACTCACCTATAGGAAGCTCCACACGGTTCTGATCCACTAGACTCCGATTCAGAATAATATAATATTGCAGACGCAATTATTTCGTGCGAAGTCAACACCGCCGAGCACGAGAAACTACATGTCTCTCACAATAGTGGTCAATGAAGTAAGAACCACTGATCCATAACGCTATCAGTTAATGATCAATGTAACAATTTAAGGCCACCTCAGAGTATTTTAGCACTTTCAATACTGAAGCGGGCAAACACACACTCGATATGTACACACAAACCCATACCTACATATATATATAATATACATACATAGATATAGGCCACTGTGCACACACCGTGTGTGTGTCCCTTATTGTACAATTCCACTTTTTCTTACACCACCCCCACCCCGAGATTCAACGTCCCTGTTGAAAAAGATAGGAGAGGAAAAAGGAAAAGGGGAAAGATATATACACCCCTCCGCAAACAAAGGTAGTAGATTTTGTCATACTGGCCATTTAAAAAAAAATAGCCAGATAATTGCTAGTTGAATTGAAATAGTTGTTGGCTGAATAAAAGTAGTCGCTGGTTCCTCATAAAACACATAAATTTTTCTTCATAATTTCTATGTATTTTCGTTTTAAAAAAATTAATAAATCACTATTTAAATAATTCACCTTAAATCCATCCAACTGGGGTTCCGTTTAGGAAATCAGTCATAGCTTTAGGCCGAAATGAGTCCCCGACCAGCACTGACCCACGTACAGGGTCTGCACTGCCTGAAGCCGACGAGGTCATGCAACAGGAGATGTAAGCGTCAGATTGAGCTCATTCAAGCATAAAACGATGACAATATTTATAATGGTCCCATCTAGAACCCAGTTTAGTTCAAGGTTATCTTTCCAAAACAAAGGAATATTAAATCTTTTCTATTACAACTGAAAGTTCTCAAGGAACTCATCTCACTTTCTGGATGTAATGACCTTTATCAGGCACATACAATTCTTTTTATGTCATTTATTCTAAAGCATTCAGCTTTCACACAATTTCCCCGGGAAATTGGTAAGATTATTTGTAGAACCTTTATTCAACGGAGCACTGCTCCTCCAAGACCAAAGCAAGGTATTTTAGGTATTGACATTGACCCAGGTTATTCAAATGCACACCATCTCGTGCAAAATGTAAACGTGACACCTTAAATAAGGCTTTATAAAATACATTAGACCTTCTAAGTGTTTCGTAAAACTGGGTGACAGCCACCCTACGGAGTTCGTACACAATACCAGACACTCTGGTCTTCACACGAGGAAACAGTCCTAGAATGATAATTTTTTTAACGCCTTGGCGTAACAAATTCTCTAAAAGTCTTTCGACAGAAAGTTTAAAATGTGAAAAACAAAAAGTATCACAGTCAATGTCATTTTCGCCAACCTGCACAAGTACGGTCTCTGCACTCTCCACACAAATCCATTCAAGTTGTTGGATAGTTGCACCAGGAACACCATATGCTTCCAGCGAACTCAGACGTCCAGGTATTTCCCCTGACCATGCTGCAAGTCTTCTTATAAAGGAATGGCCCATTATTAAAGCCATAATGCTACAAGAAGAAAATTTACAAACAGAACAGTATCTTTGTTCATACAATAATTCTACATAGATAAGATGAGGACCCAGCAACTAAAAAGGACAACCATTTCAATATTTCCCGAAAGATAATTTCTCCAACCAAGTTGACCCGTCAATTGATTTATTTTCTACCACGGACACATCTCTCGCGAAAAAAAAAAAAAATCCAATTATACTTGGCACCGGTGCCTTAACTTCCATAACTCTTATATTCCGAATCATACCCTAACATATAACTCTCACCGCCCTCCATACACACGCGCACGAAAACCCCCCAATTATTAACATCCCAACCCTCCTGCGTACCGAAATAAAAAAACAAACCGGTCAGCGGGTTTAAGAAAAATCTTAACAGGTATAGAAATTTGACGACCACACTTGTATTTGCCATTTCCAACAGCCAATAAAAAACCCCCCAATTTCTCGGAACCAATACAATACGGCAACTCCCCACACCAGGGAAATGACGCAATTTAAAATAATGCAACAAAGCTCGTATTATGGACAAGCCAATAATGCTCATCTATCCATTATCTACATGAAAATTTGGTTCCACACTAAATACACTTCAAAGGCAGCACCACCTCGGAGGCCAATACATAAGCGCTAAATATAATATCAAATTTTTACATTTTATTGCGCTCAACAAAATATATATGTGTTCAGGCCCCCGAGAACTGCCACTTAACTCAAATACCAAGTGTGGTGTCAGGCAGAGAGAAAGAAAAAAAATACTTAATAAAAAACAAAGTCTTGAGAACCTAGTCGACGTGGTCGCCGGAGGGTACGACCACGCCTACTAGTCGGAGCTTCCCCGTCGAACGTCTCTCTCCCCTCAGGATCTCCCACCGAGGGCCGGTCAACATTACTCTCGATAGGACTATCAGGTGTGGGAGCAATGGGGGCACCCAAATTTAAATTACGTGAAAAACACTTCTTCAACCGGTTGAAATGTACAACCTGGGGTTTACCTCCTCCGACGCGAACCACAAGGTAATTTGCGTCCGAGAGTTTGCTTTTTATGATGTAGGGACCAACCCAAAATTTTGCAAATTTTGAGGTCTGACCTTTATTTACTCTAGGTAAATAAAGCCAGACCCTATCCCCAACGGTAAAAGGTTTGCCGAAAACTCGCTTGTCATATATTTTCTTTCTTCTCTTAATCTCGGATTCACATTTCAACGAGACCAATTGAAATATTTGGGCTAGACGACTTTCCAAATCGCTAACATATTGAGAGGGAGCCCAATCCCTATCAGGAATCTTACCAGCGATTAACTCTGTAGGTAAAGTAATTTCTCTACCAAACATGACACTAAAGGGAGTAAACCCAGTCGTCTCATGTTTGGCACTTCTATAGGCCATCATGGCGAATGGAAGATAGTATTCCCAGTCGCCATGATTATCCTCTACAAAGCAAGCTAACATAGCCGCCAAAGTTCTATTAAACCTCTCAACTTGGCCATCACTTTGGGGCATATAGGGAGAGGTACGAGTCTTTTTAATTTCAAAATAGCGGCAAACTTCCTGAAACAAATCAGATTCAAAATTTGACCCCTGGTCTGAATGAATAAATTTCGGCATTCCGTACCGACTAATCCACTCTCGAATTACCACATCGGCTACTGTACTTGCCCTTTGATTGGGGATAGCAAAAGCCTCCGTCCATTTGGAGAAATAATCTGATATAACTAAAATGTAAATATTACCCTGAACGGATTCAGGTAATGGCCCCAAAATATCCAAAGCAATTCGTTCCATAGGCTCCGAAACTTTATCTGTTACCATAGGAGCTCGACTGGTCTTGCCCGGTGGCTTACGACACTGACAATTCGGACAAGACTGAACCCAGAGTTCTACATCCCGACGCAAACCTATCCAAAAGAAACGCTCTCGAATTTTAGAATATGTCTTATGAACGCCCAAATGTGCATCCACTAAAGAGTCATGATGCTCCTTACATACCTGACTTCTTAAGTCTTTTGGGACCACCCACAAAAATTTGCTGGGGGACCCTATTTGTGTCCACTCTCGAAGAAGAATGTCATTTTCCACTAAAAATTGTTCCCACTGACTCACATACCTCTGAAGCTCCGGGGATTCTCCTTTTAATTTCTCAAGTCCAGGTTTCTCGCCCGTTTTCTTCATTTCGAGAAATTTTTTAATAAGGGGATCAGCCCCCTGACTTTCCTTAGTCAATTGAATTGCAGACTCAAACTCAACAGTGTTAATATCATGTTTGTTACAGGAAGGAATCCTACTCAGCGCATCTGCGTTCTCATGTTGTTCACCGCGACGATGAACCGTCATAAAATCGAACCCACTGAGATATTCCAGCCAACGCGCCACCTGCCCAACCGGTTCCTTAAAATTAAACAACCACTGCAGGGACCCATGGTCGGTTCGCAGCGTAAAATGCTTGCCAATGAGGAAATGTCTAAAGTGTTTAACACTTTTAATTACTGCCAGTAACTCCTTCCTAGTAACACTATAATTTCTCTCTTGTTGGGAATGAGTTTTACTGAAATAAGCTATTACTTGCTCCTTGCCTTCTATAATCTGTGACAAAACCGAACCAGAGGCAAAATCACTCGCATCCGTGTCAAGAATAAATTCGTGCTCAAAATTTGGGTAAGCCAAAATTGGACTTTGACACAATTTGTCTTTTAATATCTCAAAAGCCTCCTGTTGGGCCTCGCCCCAAACAAATTTTTCATTCTTACGAGTCAATTTGGTCAAAGGACCAGCCAAAGTAGAAAAGTGTGAGACATATTTTCGATAATACGCGGATAACCCGATAAAACTTCGAAGATCTTTCAAGCAAGTCGGAACAGGCCAATCTTTTACGCGCGCAATTTTCTCCGGGTCAGCTGACACACCCGACGCGGAAACAATGTGACCTAAATATGAAACCTGACGTCTAAACAACGCACACTTAGAAGGTTTCAATTTTAATCCTGCAGACCTTATTCTAGTAAAAACCTCTTGTAATCGTTCAATATGCTCCTGGAAAGACCGCGCATATATGATGACGTCATCAAGATATATGAGACAAGTCTTCCAGTGTAGCCCTTTGAGAACTAGCTCCATGAGCCTCTCGAAGGACCCAGGAGCGCCACAGAGCCCAAAAGGGAGGACCGTGAATTGATAGAGCCCAACGCCAGTAGTAAAAGCCGTTTTCTCCCGGGCTTCAGGAGTTAGCTCCATTTGCCAGTATCCAGAAGCCAAATCTAGAGTGGAAAACCACTGTGCCCCCGCCATACCCTCTAAACTCTCATCTATACGGGGCAAAGGATAGGCATCTTTTTTTGTAATGGCATTTAATTTACGGTAGTCCACGCAGAAACGAAAACTATTGTCTTTCTTTTTAACTAAAACTATAGGAGCCGCCCAAGGACTAGAGGAAGGTTGAATTACCCCTTGCTTAAGCATAACATCTATCTGCTGCTCAACCTCGCGCCTTTTGTGAAAAGGGAGCCGATATGCCCGCTGTTTAATAGGAAGATGGTCACCCGTACAAATATCATGCCGAATGAGATCAGTGCGGCCCAAATCACCTTCGAACTGTATAAATACGTCGCGGTTCTTCTCTAAAAAATCATTGACCTGTTCCGCTTGATTTCCAGTCAAAACCGCTCTGTCATAGGTTTGTAACAAAGAGAACTTCCCATCATCCGAAGGGGAAGCCTCCTTAATTTGTTCACCTAAAATGTCAACATTCTCAAGAACAGCCACAGACTCACCACCTTTTAACTTTTGAGGGGTCTGAGAAACATTTATCAGCCTAACAGGAACTTCCGGCTGACTAACATCAACAACACTTCGTCCCAACATTAATCCGTGATGACCTTTCATGAACTCTGGGTCGGGTTCACACAGGCTCTGTCCAACCGGTGGACCGTCAACTCGGCCCTGCACTATAACTTCAGAAAAGGGAGGTACTGTCAATCCCTCAATCAATAATACGTGAATTTTATCATTTTCTTTCAAAAACTCAAGGGAAAATTTAACCCCTTGGATCATAACAGTTTTGTCCGGCAAAGAAATCACTGAATTAGTTTTATTCATAAAGTCAATTCCCAGAATTGCATCAAAGGACAGATTAACCACGTAAAATGTTTGAACATATTGATACTTACCAACAGTTACAGGCAAATCCACCAACCCCTTTAAATCAAGGGGCTGCCCATTCGCCCCCAAAACACTACGAGGAGCCTCTCTAACTCGAGACTGCTCAATACCTAAAGTTTCATGCAACACTCTGGTACTGATTAAGCTTACCGCTGAACCAGTATCCAGTAGGAACTTAACATTTTCATTCAAGACCTTAAGAGTCAGATAACTATGACCGATACTCTCTGATGGGAGGGTCCTTTCTATCACAGACTGAGGTTCGACCCCTACCTCAGTCTTTACCCGTTTAAATCCTGATTGTTATCTAAATTGGACCTATGGGACCAGTCACCTTTACCTCTACCTCTATTCCTACCTCTACCATTTCCATAACCACCTCGGCCCAAACGACCTCTATAAAAACTATCCCTATCCTGACCACGATCCTGCCTGAAAAGTTCTTCTCGCAATTTATTTTGCTCAACCTGCATTTCTTTCAATTGTTCCTGCAAACTTTCGACCGCCTGGGTTAATGCACCAATTTCACTAGAAATTTCCGATTCCCCAACTACACCAACTGAAGAAGGTACCTCTACCTTCTTGTACGACTCCTCATCTAAAGCAGCACGCACTGCCGCATCAAGGGTTTCAGGCTTAGCCCTCAACACTTGCATCCTAACTTCATTGTCCGTCAACGCGGAAATAAAACTATCCTTACTCAAGTCATCCCTAACATCGAGGGGAACCCCTGGATACGCCTTTCTCAACAAGCGTCTAATACTTCCCGCTAACTCAGGCAAAGTCTCTCGCTGTGACCTACGTCTAGACCTTAATTGGGCCCTATATATTGCAGTCCCCTTAAATGGATCAAAACGATCGCGCAAACTCTGCATAACTCTATGAGAATTGGATTTGATTTCCGGGTCCAAATCTTCATAAAACTGCAAGGCAGCGCCCCTTAAAGATACCACTAAAAATTGACGAGCCCGGTCTTCAGACCACTGGTTAATCCCAACACATTTCTCAAAATGGGATAACCAATCAGCTACACTGGTGGTTCCATTAAACGAATCGGGCGTAACAATCGGTTTACGTGGATAAGCTTGCTCACCATGCCTATCGTCAGACTGTATAACTCTTGCCCCATGCTGATGTCTAGGCAAACTCGATACTTTCGGATTCTCCCCAGGAATTTTCTTAGGTTGAACCACCCTGGGCAATCCCATCATATCAACCGCACGCCCTGCAGAAGTTCGACGCACAGAGGCCCTTGTCGAAACCGTCCCAGGTGTATCAAAGATTGCAGCGTAATCCTCCGTTTGGTCACCTAACTCAACAATAGAATTCTGCAATTCGTCACTCAACTGTTGACATTTCAACATAACTTCATCAACCTTATTAAACTTCCCATCAGGGGTAGGATCAGGAGTAGGAGGAATATTACGTAATTTCTTCGATCTAGCACCTTTGGAGGTCATATCAGCGGTCAAGGCCTCCGAGGCATACATATAATCACCTAGCTCTTAACTAATTCCACTAGCCATTTTATATATATGTAAGGACCACACCCCCAACAATTACATTAATTCACAACAAGGAGTCCAATTTTAGTCCCACAACATTCCTAACAAATTATGGTCACTAGGATATAAATATCTCGGATTCAATCACACAACCCTTCAATCCAAAACGTTGGTTCAAATTTACTCTGCCAAACCAAATTTAATCGGTTAAAATTATATTCTGTTGAAAATAAAAATTTATCTTGTCGAATACAAAAATTATCCTGTCGAATACAAAAATTATCCTGTCGAATACAAAAATTATCCTGTCGGCGACGCCAAAAATCTGTAGCGAAACTCGACCCACCCCGCCCTGCTCTCACTTTGTGTCGAGTCTCTCGGCCCCGAACTCACTTACATGAAGTGAGTTCCGGCCGAGAGCCACGCCACAAAGCCAAACAAGGTCTAGCCATAGCACAGATTTGTTGTCGAGGGGTTAGTTACAAGTTCGCAATTTCAAACCGAAAATTAGTTAGCGTAATCAATCACCTAGAACCTCTACAAAATTATTCCAGACTACCCTGGCACCCGTGCTGTGCCGCTGTTCTCGGGCCGGACTCACTTACAATAAGTGAGCCCTTACCGAGAACCTCGCCACAACAGTCAACCAAGGAACAAACATCTTCCTATGATTCCAATCCACCCTTAAACCGTGTTTTGTGTTAAGATATATGTTAGGACAAGGACTCTGAAACAGAATAGGAATTAAAAATACAAAAAAAACCCAATTCCACTAAATTATTAGCAAATTTATTCACAAATCCCCAAATCGTCTCTACCCTCCCACAATTCATCAGTACATTCAGATTTACATTCAAGTTGTACAGACCAACTCATTTCATTCACCCTTCAAGGTGAGATCATAATTCCTCATAAAATAGTTACGTCCCCTACTAAAGAGGGGGAAAAACCCTACAATCTGGCACTTATGCCGCCTTAAAATATGCACACCAGACTACATGACTACTACCCTTAACTAAAGAAGGGGAGTCCAAGATACGGCAATACCAAATATTTACTTTCACATGTCACCCAGCAGAAGGGTTACTTCATTATTTGTGACCCACCTACCCTCCTAAATATTGTTAAATATTCACTGAGGGTAGCGTTATCTCAGTATTCACGTCTGTACATTCAAGCTAATGCCATAAAAGGAGAGGGGGGGGGGGGGGTACAATCCATCGGGCCACCGAAACTCGCCCCAAGCCGAAAGATCACGATTAGGCCATAGCATCCTATCGCAACAGCAATAAGATGCCCTGGATCAATCGTGAATAATCCTAGAACCAATTTAATATAGCCTTTTATAACATATTTCGGCTTACGGCGAGGATCGGTAAATTACATAAAATATGACCGGCCCCGGCAGGGTACAACTACGGAGAAATAAATATTCGACTCACCTATAGGAAGCTCCACACGGTTCTGATCCACTAGACTCCGATTCAGAATAATATAATATTGCAGACGCAATTATTTCGTGCGAAGTCAACACCGCCGAGCACGAGAAACTACATGTCTCTCACAATAGTGGTCAATGAAGTAAGAACCACTGATCCATAACGCTATCAGTTAATGATCAATGTAACAATTTAAGGCCACCTCAGAGTATTTTAGCACTTTCAATACTGAAGCGGGCAAACACACACTCGATATGTACACACAGACCCATACCTACATATATATATAATATACATACATAGATATAGGCCACTGTGCACACACCGTGTGTGTGTCCCTTATTGTACAATTCCACTTTTTCTTACAATATAATGATTACCTATTCTGCTATATATAAAAAGCCCATGACATAAAATTTAGCTTTACACTCCACCCGTGGTGAACAAGCCAACAATGGAATTTCAATAGTTAAAATTTACACCTATCAAGTTGATCTTTGGGAACCTCGCCTTAAATGCAAACTTGTCTAAATTTATCACTCGTCGCCCCGTGAAGAGTGAAATGAAGCCGGCAGTTATTTATGACGTTTTTCAATAAGTTTACCTAAGATACCAAAAATTAACAAACATACGTTGTCTCATGTTACTAAAGCATCCATAACTCGAAATAGTATGTTATTAAAATGAAAAAAGGCTTCGTAACTTGCGCGTTTCGTTTTCTATTTCGTTTCGGCGATAAAATTGCCGTACCGTCCACCGATGCACCTGTAAACAAAAATAGAATCGCACGTGTGAATATTGATTTATTCAACATTTAAACTCTTATTAATCTGACGATCATGGTATAAACAAAATATACCCAAAGCAGCTTGTTACGCAAAATGTTCACCAGTCGTGGTGAACTTTTGGTACACCAAGCTACTACAGTTAAAACTAGAAGTCCTGTCATGAACAGCGCACAAATAGCACGTTGATATGCGCGTTAATGTACGCGTTATGGCCCAAGTAAAGCTATCAAATTCTGTACATATGGCCTGTGCACAAGCAATGTTTCTGCCTATGGACCTCCGGGTAACCCGGAGGTCCATTGGCAGAAACATTGCATGTGTTTGCTATGAGTAATCAGGAGAACCTGCCGTGCTTTGGATGCCATTCGATATGGCAATTGCGCGCAATTCCAACGCGCAATTAAGCCTAAATAAGAGCACTATTCGTGACAGGACTTCTAGTTTTAACTGTATGGGTATATTCTCTATTTATACATAAATTATATTTCTATCGGCAAAATTATATTTTATTACCTATAATATCATTGCCAAATAATCCTACTCTATTATGAAGTGAATATGGTATGCCTTGATGATGTAGTTGGTATATCTCTTCAGTCGGGACTTGACGTTCCGAACCAACTGGGTTTACATCCCCCAATCTGTCATTTTCGCGATGCTCCTGAAAGGCCCTATATGAATGGGATATTCATACTACGGTCTTCCCTTAGTAGCAAATGACAGTAACATTATATTTTCGCTATCAATTTAAGTTTTATTCTACATAAATACTGTTGTGCTATATTGTAACTCCGGAACAACGGACAAGGAAAAATTTGCTCATATCCAGTTACTTTAAATTAGTAGGCCTCACCCTTGCGACGGAAAATGTCCAGTTGCATTGCATAGCAAGGGAGATAATCAATGTTTGAATTTCTAGCTGGATGTTGATGCAGACTCCACAGACATGTCTATATAATAGATTATTACTCAGTAAATTTGTTTTCTCGACAGCTCCGAGGACAGAGATTCAAACACGTGCGTTTATGGTAACGGTTGTTAGATAAAGGTATTGTCGTATGGGTGATACTGTTGATCCCTCATATAAACTATTGATGTTGCAGAACCTGTGATATTTTATTTCTCACGTGGATTATCGATTATAGACATTATATGATATATACGGTGCCAGAAAAACAGTTGAAACTATACATCTGGAACTTAATAAAGCACTCCCTGAAATGTTTCATGACAGTGAAGTTGCTGTTACTGATTATTATATTTTAATGATTGCTATGTCTTGCAGCACATTTCATCCAGTGAAACATGGTGTTTCTGGTTGATAGAGTACCCCAAACACATTCCCTCGTCCACGTGACGCATGTTTCCCACGAATGTCACAAAAAACACTAGCATGCACATGCAATATCTAGGTCTAAAACGAGAAAATGTGTCACTTCTTTTATCAATATATGTTGACATGACAAGGAAGAAACTGTCAGAGGCACTAAGATGGCAAATCGTTGACATGCATGCAACAGGCATGTCATTCAAAGCTATTGGAAGGCAACCTGGCTATAGATATTCTGTCATCAGTAGACTTGTCCGAACACATCAACAAACCAACGATGTTAAGGACCTACCAAGGCCTAGACAACCCCAAAAGACCTCTCCTCGGGAAGATCAAAGCCGCTGGACTCCAATAGGCGTTTGTGCAACAGAACTGTCCAAACTCGTGTCAAAGCACTGGATATGAGGTCCGGAAGGGTCATCAAACGTACAACTCTGTCCGGTCAGCATCAAATACAATGTTTGGAGTGGTGTATGGCATGACCGCATTGGAATCTCAGGACGTGAAGGAGAGTCCACTGGTCAAAGGAGAGTAGGTTCGTGCTTTACATCACAGATGCGCGGATGAGAGAGTGGGGGCATAGAAATGCTGCTGACATTCCCAGAAACATCAGACCTACTTTCTGTATGGTGGAGGATCGATCAGTAATGATATGGGGATGCCTCTCTCATGATTGAAAACTTGATATGGTGACTGTACGTGGGAATCTCAATGTCCATCAGTACATCCTGGAAATTCTCAACCCGTTGTCGTGACTCATTTTGACAACGGCCCGTTGGCTACGCGCCCTGTATTCATGGACGATAATGCAAGACCATATCGTTCCCATACTATGAGAGCATTCATTCAGAACAACGCTATTACAACACTACCTTGGCCACCTATGAACTCCGATTTGAATCTCTTAAAACACATCTGGGACTTTCTTGAACGTCATGTACAAGCACGGAATCTGCCTGTACCGAATTTGGCCAATTTGGAAGAAAAATTGCATGAGTAGTTCAGCAGCAGTTGCCTCTGAAACGTAGCAGAAGGCTCACTGGTAGCATTAGAAGGAGGGTTCAGACTGTCATTCGGACACGTTGTGGATACACTCCCCACTGACGTCAGACACTGCTATTGTGTTCAGGAGACCACAAGTTACATTTTTTGCCAGTAATTACCGGCATTGTTTCATCGTGGATCGTTCCCGCACCATACTTGTCGAGAGAACATTTTTCATTCAAAAACATTAGTGACAGATATGCGTAATGAGCACCATTAAAATACTGTATATATTCATCATTGTGCTGTCTTTTATTTATCAATTGGCCATTCTTTCCGCAAACAATCACTTTTGGCCATCTGAAAGACAGCATGAATGTAATGACAGTTTCTACTAACACCACTGCGAAAAAAACAGGGGGTGCTTAATTATGTTCCAGGTGTATATAAGTCCTCTTACGTATTGTGTTCTATTTTGAAGTGATAGCGCGCTCAGTAAAGGCACTTTTTCCCTATCAAACTGCACCATTAGCACCACCCGATTCACGTAGAAAAACAGCGTACCCAACTCTGTTCAATTCTATACTAGTAAATAGAGATCATTAACATGATCCCCTACAGGGATACATGTACATATAACGGCGTAAATAGATCTTAAAATCCACAGTACTCAATCGCAGCAACATATACTCTCCACTCGAAAAGAATTTTTTTATTTTTCAGAATAGCACAAGAAACATTTGGAAACTTTCATCACCTGGACCATCGGGTGCAACACGGTAGTCCTTGTGATGAAAGTTTGCATTTCGCCCTCGGTAATTGTAAATAAGTGCTAAGTGAAAAATCTATCCCACAAAGATTTAGTAGTTACTGCCCCCATACTGTAGAGTCAATATTGTTTTTTGTTTGACCAGTTCGGTGTGTTCACTACTGACCTCGCTAATAGCGCATTATATTCTGCATTGCATAGCGTAAATGCTCTGGGGTATTTCAGTTAGACTACTTCATTCTTCTGTAGAAAGGAGCGCATTAACTAACGAGCATTTTCTGCGCTAATTTTGACAGAACTTCTTATTTCATCTGTAGAGGATCTCTATTGAGCCGCGCGTTCATGCGAACATTCTGTACCAAGTTCACTAAGATTGATTTGAGCCGAAGTTCACCGAGATACCGAAATTTCAAGTTAAACGCTGGCGAATTTTAGATTCTTCTTCATCGCAAAATGTGTAATTTAAACTTTTCACGACTAAAGATGGCCAGCGCAGTTCACATAAATCGATCTCGAAATTGTAGTATTTTATTTCAGTTTTTGCCTCTAAAACATGGCTTCTGTTCCCTCACTGGAGCTGGAAATATTTAGTTATTCAGGAAATGCTTTCTGCAAATATCGTATATATAGAATATACCCATAGTAGCTTGGTGTACCAAATGTTCACCACGAGTGGTGAAGTGGAGTTAACCGCGAGCCTTTGGCGCGCGGTTAACACCACTTCACCACGAGTGGTGAACATTTGGCATACCAAGGTACTTTGGGTATATTTTGTTTATACCATGATAGTCAGATTAATAAGAGTTTAAATGTTGAATAAATCAATATTCGCACGTGCGATTTGTTTACATGAGCACCGATGGACGGTACTTCCGCTGGCAATTTTATCGCCGAAACGAAATAGAAAACGAAACGCGCAAGTTACGAAGCCTTTTTTCATTTTATGTGGGATAGATATAGAATATACCCATAGTAGAGTGGTGAACATTTGGTACGCCAAGCTACTTTGGGTATATTGTATTTATACCATGATCGTCAGATCATTAAGAGTCGCTATTTTTTTCTCGATTTTACTGAGCACCAGACGTACATACGGGCGAGTCTGTTTTTGTTTACCCGAGCATCGATGGGCGGTACATCCGCTGTCAATTTTATCGCCGAAACGAAATAAAAAAATGAGCCTTTTTCGTTTTAATAACATAATAACAAACTATTTCGAGTTATACATGCTTTATTAACATGAGACAATGCATGTTTGTTAATTTTTGGCATCTTATGAGGTAAACCCATTCAAAATCGTAATAAATAATTGCCATTCCATTTCACTCTTCGCGGGCGACGTGCGATAAATTTAGACAAGTTTGCATACAGGTCGATGTCAGCAAAGGTCAATGGGGATGTAGTTCTACTGTAGGTGTAAATTTTCACTATTGAAATCCCAATGATGGCGTGTTCTCCACGGTTGGTGTGTACAGCTAAAATATATGTCATAGGCTTGTCATATATTGTAGAATAGGTAATCATGGTATAAAATTAAGTATACAATTAAGAGAAAAGAAGAGATTAATTCAATTCCACTTCGGAAACCAACTTACTCACAACGTTACCACCCCGACGTTGATTTTTGACGTCATTCTCGTATTAGACGCGCTGTGAACGATATTTCCGTAATGTGCTATTTGATTACGTAATAAATTTCAAAATAGCACAATAGCGTTCACTAATGAACAACTCTAACGAATATATTTTACGACTAACTTTCCTGAGTACAAATGATAGAATGTCCACTTGTGTAACGTGGAAAGTCTATCGCCTGTCACTATTTTGATTGATGAATAAACAAAAGGGAGATCACTTTGGCTGTTGTTAGCCGTCTATGTATTTAAAAATACAGCGTGTGGTATATAAATAGCTTGCATATAACACCTTAGAGCCAATGAATCTCTCAGAAGTGGATTGGAGGTAAGATTCAGATAATATGGTTCATATACTGGAATTCATTAATGAATGTGTCTAAGACATGGTGGTAATGATACTGATGGACTTTTCTTCTCATTTTTACCACACCTTTAAAGTGCCATATATTATATTTACAAGCGTTACCATAGCTCCGATATATGAAAGTAGGTATTCTATACCCAGTCATGGCTGGCAATTTTCGTCAATGGAGAAGGTTTGCAGGAAACTTAGCGCCCCTTAATTTTCGAAAGCTGTCAATAAATTTAACACTGAGGAGATGAGAATTTAAAATAAAAATCGACATTTCGAAATGTTAACAAATTTGCATCATTGATGTACGCATCATTTCACAAACTTTTTTTCTGTGGAGTAGTATAGAAATATAGAAACTGGCTTTTTACATTTTTACCCCACTCAGTTGGAACGATTGACTACCATTCTCTGTTGAAACCCATTTAAAAGTAAGAAAACGGCATTTTCACTATCCTTTAATGTTTTGTAACCTTTTTCCTGTTTATTATATCAGCAGGGTGGATATCGTTACAAATGATACAGACACTGTCCTTGTCATTAATAAAAAAAGTCTAAGAGGAGATATTTCCTGTGTTGTATAATTACCGCAAACAATAACACAATTCAGAAATTGCCAGTTCTCATTTATCGTGTTTGTGGCAGCCTCTCTTTTTTCAGAACAAATATTTTGACCGCCTCCATTTTTGTTGAAATAAATATTAACACTTTCGCTGCCGAAAGTGACTATTATTGACTATTTTATGATAATTATCTATATGGCCTGGTATGCGCAGATCAAACCTACCATCTGATTAATTATTGGAAAGGGCTAAGAGATTTGATTAAATTTCGTTGTATACATTACGTCTGAAGATCATAAAATCGAACCCAACGGTCCAATTGATCCCAAAGATGCTCGATTGACGACAAATCTGGCGAAAGTGGGGGTCAGGGAAGAAGTTCGATGCTCTGGTCCTCAAGAAAGTCACGACAGATACGCGTCACGTGACATCGGGCATTGTCTTGCTGGAATAACTGCAATCCGACGTTAGCGTTGAACAACGGGAAAACAACAGCGTTAAGAATTTCGTCGCTATATCACTGTCCACTCAGATTATCATCAATGACGTTCAACTGGAAATTCCTGACCAAACCATTACACTACACCCACTGAAACGGTCGCATTCCCACACGCAAGCATCAGAAAACCGTTCTCCTCGTCGGCGATACACTCCTCCCTACCATCAGCGCTCCGTAGAAAAAATCGTGATTCATTACTAAAACAAAAAACAACCGTGTTCCAACGCTGCTGCGTCCAGCGAACACGTTGATGTACCCATTCCATTCTAACGGTACGATGGCGTTGGGGAAGGATTGGTCCGTGGTATGGACGCCTACTGCGACTGCCGTGTTCAGCGAGTCTGTTGCGGACAGTTTATGCACTGATTCTATTGTTAGTTCTACCAGGAGTAATTGCAGCTGTCCTTGTCACCGAAAGGAAGCGATCCCGCAAGTGAGACGTTCTGATGTGTCGGTCTTGTGCAGGGGTCGTAACTCTTGGTCGACCTGAACGCGGGTCGGTCGGGAGTAGATTCAGTGGCTCTATGCCTTCCAATGAGACGGTAAATAGTGGCCACAGTGACTGCGAACTCAGCAACAAGCTCATCTAGAGATATCCCAGCCTCATGCATACCAATGGCACGCAAATCCTGCTTTTTGGTTAACCTTGGCATTTTGTAAAATGTTGGAAGACATTAACTGGCGTGTTTTCTCAATAACACAGGCTTTCTATCACAACATAACAAAAAGAAAATCGGCGGTCATCCATTCAATTCCACATTTCCGTGTGGCACGCGCTGTTTAGAAATCCGTAGCACAATTGTACACCGTCGGGTGGACAACAACAACATGTCATTAAACTCTTTGCACGACTTCTTGTACACAAACATGGAACATTAGAACTATTATATTTCATCCTTTATGCTATTGTTTTCACATTTGTTTCTATTATACTTTCTTTTCTGACTCAGTACACATAGAAACACCAAACCAAAACCGATGTTCTTTCCCGAAACCGAACCGAAACCGCAATCGAATCTGAAAAAATCAATACCTTCCAGCTCTATTTTTTTATAAGATTCCTAGTCAGAATGTTTTTTTTGTTGTGGACAGCAGCGTGGATTTGGTGACTGAATAGTAACACATTTATTCTGTCCTTTACTTTCCTGTGTAAGCATTCGTCTGGAAGTCATCTTAACTTTTGGGTGCCATTTTGAAAAGCCGTATTACAAGTGGCTAAAATTAATAAGCATGGACAAAGGCCAGTGTATGCAATTTTTTAGCTTCGCTGTATCAAATAACGTTTTTGCAAAAAGGCCTTTTAACTGGTAGTGCTAAATTATTTTTCAAAATTGTTTTGAAACATGAGTATTTTTTTCAAAGATACAATGTTACCAGCAAGGGGAGTTTTATTTTAACAAAGTATTATTCACAAATAACTGTTTTATTTGGCACTCTCCAATAATAACGCAGTTTCATACTAAAAAAATTTTCGACTGCGGAGACAACAACATGCTAATGCTTACAGCGTGAAGCTTCCAAAGTGGCTTTCGGCACTTTTCAGTAGACCCATGATCGTAGCGTTTAGATCTCGACCAGTTAAACAAACTGACTGGAATAAAATATTGCAAAATCAACATACAATAATAAAATAAACAAATGCCGATAGGATCACCGATCCAATGTCGAATTGTAACAGCACAAAACTGCGTTTAATAAATATCAACTTATTGCCCGGAAAGCAATTGTTTACAATTTACTATGTGAAGGGTCACTGTGACCCTGACCTTTGACCTAGTGAGTCCAAAATAAATAGGGCTCTTTCTTGCACCAAGGCCAACCTACCTATAAAGTTTAATGAACGCGTGGAAAACCATTGTAAAATTATCTGGAAACCAATTGCTTACGATCTATTATGTTCAAGGTCACTGTAACCTTGACCTTTGACCTAACGAGTCCACAATAAATAGGAGTCTTCCACTCACCTACAGTACGTGGATAGTGTATTATCACCAAATCACCTGCAGAGTGGAGATTCCACCCAAGCAATAATTGCAAATTTGTTGACAAGCATAACAAACACAAGCAAAGTTTCATCCAATGGACCTCCGGATTAAACCCGAAGGTCCATTGGCTGAAACATTGCTTGTGTTTTTAGTCGATACATACAAAATTTGAAAGTTATAATTTGGGTGATCACTCCACTCCGCGGGTGATTTAGTTACATTCCACTCTCCACGTACTGTAGGTCAATCTACCTATGGGGTTTCTTGAATGTGGGTCAAACCGTTATCAAGGTACCATCCACAAACCAATCGTTTACGATTTACTATGTCGAAGGTCACTGTGAAATTGACCTTTCATCTAGCGTGTCAAAAATAAGTTGTTTTTTTCCTCTCACAGATGCCAACCTACCTATGAAGATTCATGAACGTAGATCAAACCATTATCAATTGTTTGTAGGGTTCTTCCTTTCACGAAGGCCAGCTTACATTTGGGCTGCACGATATTCAAAACTGAATACAGGTATCGGTATTCAAACAAATACCGCGGTATACCGATATATCGAAAACTGTCCAGATATATGAACACAAGTACCACAATGGAGACTCGAAGCATCACAGCCGGAACGAATTAGCATGCCCTCATGATGTGGTTCGAAAAACCTTTACCCAACGCAGACGATATCAAAATTTATTGTTTTCAAAATTAGTTTATCAGATTTTCTCCAAATATTTCAACAAAACTATATCATGTGACCCATCATTGGAACGAACTCAACGAGCTCGTTCCAATGGGGGGTTACATGATATAGTTTTTTTGAATATTTTTTTTAATTTATTTTTTCAACTGCTGAATTTGTACATTACGAGGGCTCAAGCAGACGATTCCTTGGATAAAGGGATAATATCATTCATCCTGGGCTACAGTTTAAAACCTCAAGACATCTTGAAACTTAAATTGTGGGTAAATAAATAATGACGATAAACCGATATTTTAAAAATTACACCGGTATTCAATCGATATTGGTTTGAATACCGGTATATATCGGTTTATCGATATACCGTGCAGCCCTAACTTACACATGAAGTTTCATGAATGTGGGTTGCACCATGGTCAAGTTATTATCCGGAAACCTATTATTTCCGATTTACTATGTTCAAGGTCACTATGACCTCGACCTTTGACCTAGCGAGTCCAAAATAAATTACCTTCTTCCCCGCACAGATGCCAACCTCCCTATGACGTTTCATGAACGTGGATCTAACCATTATCAAGTTATTGCCCGGAAACCAATTGTTTACGCCCAACCACCCGCCCGCCATCCCGCCCAACCGCTCGCCATTCATCAAACTATAACTCGAGTTTGACGTCGTCACAACTCAACTAAAAAACAAACGTAAATCGTCTCTGAGATGCAATATTTTGCGTTTATGTCAAGCTGAGATTCCTCCGTATTGATAGAAGAAAAGCTGACAGCATATTCCAACTAGATCGAGATCCTATCACGATTCTACCGTTTTTTTTTGTAATGGCAAGACAAGCAAAGTCTGATAACTGACATAACTACCTGTAATTATTTAATGATGACGCAACAAGGGGTTTTGTTCAAAGATTGAAAGATACAATCTATTATCTTTGAAAACGTCCAGTATGGACAGACATTTTAGATCTGGAAGGTGCAGTAGGACTCAGTTAGGGCTCCATGAAGCTTCGAGACTCGATTCGATTTCGAATCTTAAGTAGATATTCGGTTCGATTCGAAATCGTCTGCCCGATTCGTTTCCTCTCGAACCTTTTTATAGGAATATAGCTTGGTATCAGTCATCTTTATCGTCTCACAAAACGTATAGTTCAGATGGAAATCGTACATAAATAATATTGAAATAAAAAACTGAGTGTAACCTTCGCTACATTTACATAAATAACATCTGTACTTATGTCCGAGCCATGCTCATTCTAATATCACTAGTCCCTACCACTGTTAAATGCATATTTAAGGTATCCAAGCAATGTCGACGATGAACTATAATTTTTACATGATAAAATTCCAACAACATCATCAAGGCATACCTTGATAATGTAGTTGGATTACTTTATCAGTCGGGACTTGAAAATGTGAGATTCGCAGGGCCCTAGTGGGAATAACAATTTAATTTACAAGTTCGAGGTTGAACTTGTTTTTTTCAACACACTGGTACAAGGGTGTCGTGATCAAATTGCATTCTGATAGCGACAGGGAATGCTTTTATGACCACTTCCCCTACATTAACATAAATGACAGCTGTACTTATGTCCCAGCCATGCTAATTCCAATATCACTAGTTCCCTACCACTGTTAAATGCAACTTTAAGGTTTCCATGCAATGTCGACGATGAACGATAATCCTTACAGAATAATATTCCAACTACACCATCAAGGCATGCCTTCGACGAAGGCATGCCTTGATGATGTTGTTGGATTATTTTATCCGTCGGGACCTGAGCCATGACAGTTGGAGCAAATCAGGTTTACAGCACCCCAACTCCAATCGGTCATCTTCAAGACGACACTGATTCGTTCCGATATTCGATTCGATTTCGAATACTAGACACGATTTGTTAAGAGATTCGATTTGAATCGAAAATGTGTGATTCGTAGGGCCCTAGGCTAAGTTGACTCTCGAACAGTGATTTTATGACTGGAGATGATATAAATGATGGAAATAAGACTTGTTGGTGGGGCTAATTTGAACATGCGTCAATAAGTGAAATCCTTTCAGATGTGGTAAATTACTAAAACACAACAGTACATTCTCCCTACGCGTGTGTAAAAAAAAAAAACAGAGGCCCAGAACCAAGCTAAAACCTTGTTCGTGTTCCATGCTTTTTAAGTAGAATTATAAGTTTTCTGGGTGTAAAATCACCCATTCTCCGGATACGTTGGTAACAGTCCATCTATTCTAAAGTACTGATACCTAGTCATTTACTTTTTAGTGTAACAACAGAACACTTTGTTGGCAGAACGCGCGAGGAATGAGCAATATGATTTGAATTGCTGATTTTCGTCCTGGTAATGAAAGATTCATAAACAGAGTCCACACTTTCGCGATCTCCCAAGATCTGTAGACAAGCAGCATGTAACGTTCATACCCCTAATATTACAGCTCTGGAATTTCTTTGGAAAATGAAGGAACTTGGTCTGAGAATCGCCGTGTTATGGGTGCTTCTGTTGTGATGGTAGCTTTTATACCACTATTTCCGTGTGCAACGTCATCCGATACAATACATAAACTGAGAAATGTGCTAGATACGCCACGTATGAAATCAGGCCTACGTGTCAGAGCGTCATGTAGGAACGTATCACATTGGCCGTTACGCATCTGATTGGCGTTATGTCGTTAATGAAATCCTTTGACAAAAAACAGTGTCAAACAAGGATGTAAACGGACCGCCAAAGGTGATACATATCCTAAAACATACCATCTTTCTCCTCTTAATTCATGTTTAATCATGGTATGCATACTCAGGTACGTGCTGAGTACAGGAGTCAGATATCCTTGTTGGAGGTTTCGACAAACAGGAAGAACCCCAAAACTCGTGCTGTTAATTCCAGTTCCCCGTACGCCACGTTGTGTTCTATCTTAAACTAACTTGAAAAAAAATATTTCAAACCTTATAACATTAAGCCACACAAAATAAATTGATTGATTCTCAGTTTTTTTTCAAATCAGTGAGGGAGAGGGTTTTATTTTTAATTTTTCTTTTTCTTTTGCCAAAAGTGAGCTAACATGGAAAGAATTGCAGCTGTCTTTCTACACACAGAAATATTGAAAGTGCATATTTATATAAATAAATTCATTTTAATTTGAAAAAAAACATTTCTGTAAAAACAAACTGTGGGTACTACAATTCAAATGCTTCATATTCTTTCGATGCTTTTCATATTATTATTGATGTAAAAGTATTTAATCTGCGGTGATTTGCCTCGTTTCAGTTCATGTGAGAGTGCCCATAGACACGCTCTCATAAACTGTCACAAGGCAAACATTCTGGTTACGCAACTAAATATATATGCATCAATCAAAAAAAAAGAAATCGGTCTCCCCGAGTTTGTACTAATGTTGGGAGACACTGAAAGGCAATAAAAATGACCAATGAGGGAGTTCAAATTCAATCAGGGATTGCCTGAGAATCAAAACAATTTTTTAGCCTTATCTTTTCTTTTATTTTGCAGGGTAAGGGAATGATGAATACATATTTCTTGGTGGGAAAGGTTTCAACAATATATGGAGACAGATAAAAAAATGAAGTTTTCTAGTTAAGGGCCTCTGAAATATGCAGAGACTGATATAAGTCTAACAAGACATATCTGGAAACACGTATTAACAAGTTCGGAGATGGAAGCCATAATAGTGTATTTGTTAGTGCCGGATACTTGTTGAAAGTTTTGTGTTGTTGAAATGACTTTGATATTCTGTCAGACGAAATGTGTTTTTTTTTATTACAAAACTTATTTTATTATATACCTATCAAAGATACGTCATGTTTTTCACCCATCGAATCCTGACCCCTGGATCACATTGAGCGGTCTTCCGATTCAGTATCAGATGGTTGGTTTCCAAACGAGAGCGGCACTGGAGAACGTCCATCGAGACCGCCTTGGTTACTAACAGTGTATCGGTACGCTTTATTTGTGTAAATAAACACTATCGAATAATGTGAATTTCCAATATTGTTCTTAACCAAATTTATATTGATTCTCGTGTGACAGGTGAATAACTGCATGCAATAAACAGATCATTATGACAGAAACGTGATCTGGCTTGTAGTATTCCGTCGAGTTGACGAGGTCAGATCGCCGGATCACACTCGTGTGATCCGGCGATCTGACCTCGTCAACTCGACGGAATGTGACAAATCAAATCACTTTACTGTCGTAATACTTTCTATGCATTTTACGACAATGATTGGTAAAGTAGAAGATGCTGTTCAATTTAGTACTCTACGAACCGTGTTCCGGAGCACACTATTCGCGACACGAGGACAATACTAAAGGGATTATGTTTTCAGGAGATTGCACCTTTCAGTCCAGTAACTGGTATTTACCACCTTGACACTTTTTGGTTTCAGCTTCCACTGGCCAGGGAGCAATGTGGCTCAATGGTTACGGCATTGGACTTCAAACTGAAACACGGATCGATCCTCGTTGTGTCCTTGAGCAAGGCACATAGTCGCCATGCCCACGTGAGGGCGAGGTGGCGCTGTGTACTATGACGTATCGCGCGTTGATAGTTCACTTTTCTTCGACCAATATTAACCGTGCTTGTGCGGACTTAGTTAGTCGCGGAGTCTGATAGTTGCTCGCGTATGCTCGGTGGTTTCCCCCTGTACTCCACCCGTAAACTGCGGTAAAACTGTCAGACAAGAGGTGACCCTAGTTGTCGAAAGTGTCGTTAAACTAAATAAACTAATAAATAAATAAATAACTTCCACTGGCTTAGCTCACGAATATGCTCAGGAATGGTTGGTTATAAAAACAAATCCGTACATTGCAAATAAAAATGTTACTGTGTTGGACAGTATTTATTTATATTTATTGGAGTTTAAGGTCACATACTTATGCACAATGGCCAATCGTGACAGTGACAAGTTTGCGGGTGGGGGAAGCAGGAGTACCCGGAGAGCGCCACCGAGTATCGGCCAGCAACTGTCAGCTCCTCAACATTCTAACTTTGTTCAAGCTCCGCTAAATCAGGGTTACAGCGGTTGAAGACATGTGCACCATCGACGTGCAGTACGCCTTAGTACACGGCGTCATCGTGTCCCCGTGTAGGAAATCGGGATACACTGCCTTGTCCAAGGACATAACGCGGGTCGTCACGGACGGGGATCGAACTCGGGACCTCAAGCATAGAAGTCCAACAGTCTACCACTGAGCCACCGCGCCCCCTGCTGTACAGTAAATTATTTAATCTTTGTCGAAAATACAGCAAAATAATCATTCGAATATCCTTCAAAAATTTGCGCTACGCCTGTAGGAAGCATGTTCGTCGTTTCTGGCGTCCAGATGCACAATTTAAGCTCATCCAAAAAGGGTTATTCCTTTAGAACAGCTGGATGGTTAAACGCAATAAAGTGTCGTCATGAGAGCTGGTTACTACAAACAATATGCTCGCGCTTCTTTAAAATAACGATTTTTTTTATATGAAATTGAAATTTACTAAATCTATTATGTACCTCTAATGAAACCTTTCTCCAATGGCGCTGTCTTGTCAGAACAATGATCGCAAAAGCGGTCTTTTTCTCCATCGGATCGCCATATGGTGGTGATACACTTACAGTACGGTCGCCGTGGACTCGTGCTTCATTAGTTACAGTTCCGTTGATGGTGAATTTTCTTCCCTTGTAAACGCATGCGTGGACATCACTGCCCAAGCGTGGATGATTACCAGTCCACGTCAGTGGACTGTACAGTTTGGCCGCCGTGGACTGGTCACTTTCCACGTGTCGGCAATATTTCCATGGACGCAATAATATTAAGATTCCAAACACTAATTATAGGAATAAGGATCAAAACATTAATTACAACCCTATTCTTCATAAATTATCTAATCAGAAAAAAAACAAAAAAAAAAAAACAAATGGAGGAAATTATATCTGACGTTCAATGTTCTCACTTTTCCCTTTTTGCTGGGGAGAGTGTGCATTGTTGTTTGTTGAAAAGAGGAGAGAAAATTATGATCAGGTCTCTACTCAGACGCAATTCTCTCTCCGCTCTTGTTACTAGTGGACTAGAGTGCTTTCGGTTGGTGGCTTTGAAACTGTTCTATAAACTGTACACGTCATGGTGTTGTCTATGCCAACATCGTGGTGCTGGAAGACAAAATAGTCCAAACATAGTGTGGATCGTTTTCCTAGACAGTGATAAGGCCGAAGTAGATGATAGTTGGAAGGAATGATAGAATGGAAGAGAGAAAGATGCCAGGGACAGCAAAGAAACTCACAATACACTGCAATTACTTGCAGAGAACAACTAGTAATGTGAGGAGTAATTTGTGGGAAACCGAAGACGCAGTGGAAATATTGAGTAGCCCGAGTTTCACACGCTTTGTCATATCGCGCAACTGTTGAGTACATTATTGCTTCTTGGTATTGAGTGTTTTTCAGGCAATTTTCCGAAAAACCGAACCGATACCGAAATCATTAAATATCGAAACTATTTATATTTTCACATTTTTTTTGCATTTGCTATTTACAAGACATTGCTGTGGCTTGATAGCATCCGAAGTGTTTGTTTTTATGAAAGAAGTGGCTGGTTTTCTTTTCAGTTTTGTTAACCAATAAATACCTGGGCAATCATCCCGAATTCCCAATAGACTTTAACCTGTACATATCTAGTTGCTTAGCAGTGATTCTAGTCGAGTCTTGGTTGCCTGTTGAGGCAGCCAAGACTTGACTAGAGATCAGTACTCAGGTAATTTATCTATTGTTAGCAGGACATCCTAATAGTGGCAAATAAAGGGCACATGCCCCGAGATTGCAAACAGCCAGAATATGCCTTTAAAGGTTAGGGAGTGTTTGGAACATCTCCCAAAATTACTGTAGATATGATTTGTGTTGGCAAAGGAAAGCTAGTGTTGAGATCACTGGCAGTGGCATTTGTGGCGTTGTGGTAGAATGGTACAAGAACAACTTATTAACTTATTCTGTATTTTTCTGATGTCAATTCCCCTTTAGTACAATCAAAAAATCTAAGTCAGGTCAGATACCGAATACCGAACCGATACCGCTGTATATCCACCTAAAAAAATACCGAAACCGATACCGAACTCAAAATTCTAATATCGCTCATCTCTAACTTTAGAATCGTTTCGCGACAAGAATATATTAAGTAGTTTTAAAAATTTATTAATTTCGCTACTGTACGAAATGACACCATTCAAGAGAATGTTTGTTTCGATGAAATTGGTCAGCAAGTTGAGAGCCTTTGTTCTTTCAGTCAGGAAAAAGTTGACAATCTATATATAAAGTAATGATCAGCTGTTTCACGAACACTTCACTTACAAAGAAATGAAGGAGAGATGTTTTTCGAAGAGGTAGTCTTTACGATTACTGCAAGACGGTCTGAGTCTGCAATGGAGGATTTGTGCTCTGCGTGACTTGTCATGTAAATCGAAACTTGGCCTCAGCAGCCTATTCCGCTTGAGGTACTGCTTAAATTGGGGTAGTGAGTGATTCTCACGATCTGCATTTGAGGAGAGAATTCCACAGTTTAGTCGAACTTGCAAGAAACGACATCTGGTGTGAGTCAGTGCGACAGAATGATACCGACAAATCGGCATTGCTGCGAAGACCATAATTGAAAGACGCGGGATCTCTTGGGGGTGTTAAAGTGTAAAGGTATCTAGGAACGAGTTTATGGTACCGTTAAAAACCCTGCAGAAGGTTGCGTTTTTCACTTCTAATTTTCACGCAGTATAATTGCTGGAGAAAGCGGGAAATCACTTGGACAGAAAAGGTGTTGTACTAGAAAAAACGAGTAACCCTTTACCTAACAAATCAACAGCATCCGCTCGCGTAATTTGCAAATTAAGCAGTTGAAAAATGTTCACATGATATGATTTTTGTTGAAATATTTTGAAAAACTTGGAAAAAACAATAATTAAAAAAAAAAGTTTATATCATGTGAGTTGCGTAAAGGATTAAGATGTCTGGATATGAGTTCTTTCGCATTCATGCATTTCAGTTAAATACTCGGGGCACTGTGGCTCAGTAGGTAGAAATGTCGGCTGCCGAGACGTCCTCCATTCAAATCCCTCCTGCGGCAAACGCGTGGAGTCCTTGGGCAAGACAATTCACCACCACTGTTCACATGGGGGCACGATGACGTTGTGTACTAAGGCGTACTGCACGTCGGTGGTGCGCCTATCTTCAACCAATGCTAACCCTGCATGTGTGGAGTTAGTTTGTTGGGGAGCTGACAGTTGCCCGCCATTGCTCTGTGGTTCTCTTCGAGTACTCCGGCTTTCTACACCCGTAAAACTTTCGAGGTCATGATTAGCCATTGTGCAGAAATATGTGACCTTACGCACCAATAAATACATAAATAGTTAAATACTGTGAGGAACTATAGCATCACTTCATTTTCAAGAAGGAGGCTTAACCCTTTACCCAACGGTCATAACCGGCCAGCGCTATTCACAAAAATCGCTAATTAATTTTTATTATTTTTTTCATTTTTTATCTCAAAAACATAGGTTATGACCACTCTTTGGAACGAGCTCCTCGAGCTTGTCCCAATGAGGGGTCATAACCTATGTTTTTGAGACAAAAAATAAAAAAAATAGTTTATTCAAAAATTTTGTTTGCAAGTGTCGTCTGCTTTTCACGTTAAGTAAAGGGTTAATATAAACTTTGAATACTTTTCTTAAAAATCTCATTATAATCCCAGAACAAAACACAAAAGTCAGTTGCTCAAAATGTCTGAATGAGGAATTGTTTCATTTCAAGCCTATGACTCCTAGAAATAGTAAGGAATAAAAATTGTTGATGAAAATAGATTTCTACGTAAGCCTATTATTTTTCACTATTTATTTACTTTTTACTTAAATTGAGGCGGAGAAATTCCACTTTGAATGGAAAGTTTTCGCTACGAGAACTGACAAGAAGAGAGTTTTTCTCGTTGCGTGAAGAGTATTCACCTTGGGTAGAACATATTCGCCCCAAGAACAGTACATCTGAAGGAAGGTTTTCACCTCGAGTAGAAAGTATCCAGAAAGGGAAAAACGTTTTCGTTTTCCACTTCCAGAGAAAAAAAGTTTCTTTCCTGGGAGAAAGTTTCTACCTCGGGTGGAATGATATCACCCTGAGTGGAAAGTTTCTGTATTTCTTTTATTTTTTATTTTTATTTAATGTTTGTGCTTCTCATCTGTGGTGGGAACTTTCAACATGAGGTAAAAACGTCTCTCTCGAGATGGAAAGTTTTCACCCGAGGACAAAATGATCACCCGACGTGCAACTTTTCACCCAGAATAAGAAGGTTCCATCCGAGATAAAAAAAAATTAAAAAAAATAAACAAAACTTTAAAACATAAAAAATAAAGAAAGTGTGGAAATTTTTAACTACAGGATACTAAAAAATACATATTTCACTTTTAGGCTACCGTAGACTAGAGCCATGTTTCTAAGATTGTCTATTAATGCGGTTATAACGCTGTCGGGTTACCATATAGGTAAACCTCCCAATAATTACCCACACTGACTTGACTCCGGCGGAAGTATAGCGTTCACTGTCATTTGTTTGTTTGTCTGTCCCACTAATCCCATCCCTATAGGGGAGAGGAGGGGGGGGGGGGGGGGGGCTTCTCGATTTGCTGGTTTCTATTGTTTTCTAAATAGGAGTCAGAGATGCATGTTGATTGTTAAAAAACACTCGTAGGGGAAGTTAAAGACGGATTACTGTTATATATTCTTGTTATAGTCCAGTTTTAAAAAGTACAATAAATTGTACGAGGAAACTTCATTGATAGAGATTTCATTGAAAAAATACAGCCATAAGGCCATAAAACATCAATACCTAAATTATCGTCGGATTTTTTTTTTAATTGGGGGGAAACAGGTTGGGGAGAATTATATTTTTGTTATTACTTTTCTGGCAATCAAACGGCGAGCAAAAAAGTCCCTACATGTGTGCGTATGTGAATTCATTAACAGGCAGGGTGCTAAATTATTTTCGGTCATCAAAATATGTTTGAAAATTTGTTTTTGCCTTGTTTCAATATATGGGAGATAATATGAAGCACATGAACAGAATGTGAAATCTGTTTTGGAACAAGTTTGGGCCTTTGTTCACGCACATAACACAGTAGTTAAAAAGTAACGTTTAATCGATCAGTTTATTTTTTATCGGTCAAGACGTTGACCATTGGTTATTCGATTAATCGATTAACGGTTACAGCTCTAGACTGGGCCTACTATTGCCCATATGAGAATCATTACATTTCAAATTCTATGACCACTTTGTTCAAACAAATTGCAAGGCTTAGCGCTTAACCCTTTACCCAACGAATCGGCCGCATCCGCCCGCGTAATATGCAAATTCAGCAGTTGAAAAAATATTATTTTTCAAAAAAAATCAACAAAACCATATCATGTGACCCCTCGTTGGAACGAGCTCGTCGAGCTCGTTCCAACGAGGGGTCACATGATATGGTTTTGTTGAATTTTTTTGAAAAATTTGAAAAAATGTTATTTAAAATAATAAATTTTGATATTGTCTGCGTTGGGTAAAGGGTTAAACTCAACAGTGAATATGATCAGTTGAGAAAATACCGTCAGTCGAGTTAGAGAAATAATTACAACATGGATCAGAACACACGCAATAATTGTAAATATTTCACCGCAGTTGTTTCATTCCCTCTTAATCTATTGTAATTTTCCCGGTCGCATTTCACTGCACGACACGTAGACAAGTGGCAACGGACTGAACATAATAATATATGCGAGAACGTCATTAGCATTCGTCACGGCGAAATCTTTAAGCATGTTCCAATAAGAGTAAAATCCTCGCCCCTGATTGAATGAGAGCTGGCGTAGTTTCTTTTATGTAGCAAATGACGTCACCACGCGAAATTTTTGAAATGACGTCGCCCGTTTCGTAATTGCTTCATCAACTGAGTGACGAGCAAGCCGCTTCATTTTTCCGTAATTTTCACACGTGTAGCAGACGGTGATCCGGATGAAGTATTGTTTAAATTACAAACCGATTTACGATTTGAACTGAGATGGAATGAGTATATCTTGTATATTGATTATTTATCTAGTGCCGTCGTGGGGTACACGAGAGGTTTATTTACTAAACCTGTGATCTTTAGAAGTTGCCTTGAACAAGACAACTTTTAACGATCACAAGTTTTGTAAATAAGCCTCTCGTGTTTCACAATGTAGGTTTTGGGCTATGGGTAGTGTCTTATTAGAAAATATACGTTATTGTGATGAATTGATGGTAACATGGTCAGAGGTTTGCGGATCAGAGCGTATGTTCAGCCTCGATGCTTCGCGTCTCGGTTGAATTATAGCTCCGAGCCGCAAACCTCAGACCATGTTACCGTCAATTCATAGCTTGATACCAGTTTTCGTGCTAGATAAACAGCATAATATTGATGGTATGCGCATTTTTCGCGGCAATACAAATGGGTTAGTTACAGTAACTTTTAGTTATTACTGACAAAAATAAGTACCAAGATTGTAATATTGATACCATGTTACAAGTCGTCATGGTAAGCTTTCGTTTTATGTTTGGTCGTGTGAAAGCTGTTACGCTGTGACTACAGTCCCAGCGTAACACCGGTCACGTCATCAAATATGAATGGGATGTTTAACCGCGTTCATTAGCTTGCCACCAACTTTGGTTGGGGTAAAATGAGAGAATGGGTTACGTTTTTAGCTGACGTTCCAGCAATCCTGTTATGTGTGGAATAAGAGAATGAGTTTTGTTATTCAAGCAATCATGTTATATAGAGATTAGGGCATATAAGAATATATTGATACCATGTTACAAGTCGTCATGGTAAGCTTTCGTTTGATGTTTGGTCGTGTGAAAGCTGTTACGCTGTGACTACAGTCCCAGCGTAACACCGGTCACGTCATCAAATATGGATGGGATGTTTAACCGCGTTCATTAGCTTGCCACCAACTTTGGTTGGGGCAGAATTAGAGAATGAGTTACGTTTTTAGCTTTCTTTCACAACCTTCTTTCATTTTCATTTTAGAAAAAAGTTGTTGTTTTACCTTGATGAACGTTTTTTTTTTCAAAATGAGAATAACATTGATAACGAATAATACACGAGGTTGCGAGTTTATGGACCGGCAAATCAATCATTATCCCTTTGAAACCGAGAGACCCTTTTTCCAGTCCACAAACATGATACTTCTTAACTTTATTAAGTAAGATGGGTGCTAAGTAAGTAAGGCTGCACGTTGAAAATATTAATGGGACTGCCCCCAAATAATGAATATGGACTATTCCACTTACTGCCATGGAAGTGACATGGTAGATACTACCAGGGTTCGGGGGCGCGGTGGCTCAGTAGGTAGAGGTGCAGGCTGCAAGCCGAAAGGTCCGCGGTTCGAATCCCACCTGCGGCCACCTGCGGCTGTCTCCAATCTTCGGTGGCCGTGAGTGTAATATGTGTGAGGAATTTAAGACTTTACAGTAAATGTAACGCTCGCGAAAAATAAAACTTCCAGGTCCACACACATGAGATAATTCCCAACACTAACTAAAATAGAGTAGATTTTCTTTTCTATTATATGCTTTCGAGACATTTTATTGCACAATATAGGGGCGCGGTGGCTCAGTAGGTAGAGGTGCAGGCTGCAAGCCGAGAGGTCCTCGGTTCGAATCCCACCTGCAGCAACCGCGTTGTGTCCTTGGGCAAGACACTTCACCCCCATTGCCCACGGTGACGCTGTGTACTAAGGCGTACTGCACGTCGATGGTGCACCTGTCTTCAACAAATGCTAACCCTACTTGTGTGGAGTTAGTATGTTGGGGAGCTGACAGTTGCTTGCCGTTGCTCGGTGGTTGTCTCCGGGTACTCCGGCTTCCTCCACCCGTAAAACTGTCGAGGTCATGATTAGCCATTGTGCAGAAATATGTGACCTTAAACACCAATAAATAAATAAATACTACCAGGGTTCAAAGGATTAAGTGGCTTATTGACCTTCGCTTCGCTCAATGTCCACATTACGGTTTGACTAGCTGGTCCATAAACGTTCATCTGGCTCGCAATCGCGTGCAATATTAATGTGGTGATTGCTTCTTAGCTGGAATGTTTCTCTGGTGATTGAAAACGTCGCCAAACATTTAGATCTCCTTATTTTACCTGGTGCTCGTGAACTGTAATATGTTAGTAGTATTGGACTCACAAGCAGGGATGTGGCGACAGGCGTGCGTGTATGTGGGCCCCCCCCCCCCCCCCCAGCTAGGTGTATTTTTTTTCAATAGTTGAAAATTCCGAGGTCAAAAATCAAATAGTTGGAAATTCAGTAAATTAACATTGTTCATGAAAAATATTAAAATTCCAACAAATGATGAGATATTTTGATCTTTTATTTCCAACTGGAAACTTGAGTTTCAAATTTCCTACTCTAAAATTGACATGGCCTCAAAATTTCGATTCTGACATCAATGCGGTAAATTTTCTGACCCAGACACATTATAAATGATGCTTTGTCCGTTTCAGGACTAGTGAAAATTTTCAGAAGGGTTCATAACCCTTTACCCAACGCAGACAATTTCAAAATTCAGTATTTTAAATATCATTTTTTAAATTTTTTTTAAAAAATTTCAACAAAACCATATCATGTGGCCCCCTCTTTGGAATGATCTCGACGGGCTCGTTTCAAAGAGGGGTCACATGATATGGTTTTGTTGAAATTTTTCGAAAATAATATTTTTTCAGCAGCTGTATTTGCACATTACGTGGGCGGATGCGGGCGACTATTTGGGTAAAGGGTTAAAAGATATCACTCAGCGCTGCAGTGCAACCACCTATCGAAACCACTCACAGTTGGAATTTACACCGGTGGCACCCCCAGCTGAAACCCTCTAGCCACATCCCTGCTCACGAGCACCCATTGCGAAATTTCTTCCAAGATTATTAGGCTATTTTACAAATTTCTATATATCGCCTCCCCCACCCCCCCCCCCCCCCCCGAGTTCCAATCTGTTCTATGTGCCAGTAGACACATATAACACATTGGAACTCAGGGGACTATATGCTGTCAGGGAAATTAATGACGCGCCATTCATATCGACGAATGGTTCTCCACTCAAAACACTTCTAGTTGTTCCTGTTGATATATAGATCACTTTGAAATAAAGGTTTTGTTTCATGAAAACATTACTTGTCGTTTGAACCTGAATGAGACATACAAGTGCATTCAAACCATATTTCAAAGAAAGGATTTTGTATCAAAAGGGGTAGTTTTTACGAGAATTTGGTGACAAAAAGGTTGGTTTTGTGAACATAAAGGACACAAATTTTGATTTCTTTGATATTTATGCCCATCGTTTTTTTATAAACATAGATTTATTTTTGAAAATAGAAATAAGGTTTTACGAACAGAATAGCCTATACCAACGTCTCTTCCAATACATTTTACAGATTACAGTAAGAACTAAATGGATGCAAGTGTGTGTGCAATGGAAGGAACACACATAATTGTATTTTCATTAATCGCATTTTATGAAACAATTAATTACATTATATCTAAGTGTGTTGCCTCCGAAAAAAAAGAAATCCATTCTTCAATAAACATTGGGCGATTTTTATTTCGCATGGCAAAAGGACATTTTCCAACATTGAAATACGTACTTGTGTCTTTGACTTATGGCTGCTGAAGTGCATTTGTGAACACTGAAATATGTTGATCTCTCTCTCTCTTTCAACTTCGAAATTACTCATGGTTTACCTATTCCATTCAAAACGTCCAGCATCTAAACTATATTCTTATATGCCCTAATCTCTATATAACATGATTGTTTGAATAACAAAACTCATTCTCTTATTCCACACATAACAGGATTGCTGGAACGTCAGCTAAAAACGTAACCCATTCTCTCATTCTGCCCCAACCAAAGTTGGTGGCAAGCTAATGAACGCGGTTAAACATCCCATCCATATTTGATGACGTACGTGAACGGTGTTCCCCTGTGACTATAGTCAAAGCGTAACAGCTTTCACACGAGCAAACATCAAACGAAAGCTTACCACGACGACTTGTAACATGGTATCAATATTACAATCTTGGTACTTGTTTTTGCCAGTAATAACTCAAATTTACCGTAACTAACCCATTTGTATTGCCGCGAAAAATGCGCATACCATCAATATTATGCTTTTTATCTAGCACGAAAACTGGAAACAAGCTATCAACTTTCCAATATCGACACTTGGCTTTGTCAATAGCAACTACACTATCTTGTAGATAATCAATTAACATGGCAGCTAAGAATGGAGATTGCATCAACACATTCATTTTTCGGCGACATCAAAAATGTTTCTTTAAAGAGTTATGGGTGATGGGGATGTGCCAGAAAATTGAAAACTTACGAGAAAAAGGTCTTCATTAAGTGAGCTTTGTCTATTTATAGAAATCAAGCGCCCCCCCCCCCCCCCACACACACATACACAACACAAAATGGCGACCAGGTGGACAATTTTCTATTTGTGATCAATGAGCCTTCCAGCAATAGAGATCTGTGGGCAATCTTTTTAACTCTTTACCTAACCTGAAAAGCAGACGACACTTGCAAAAATAATTCTTGAATAACTAATTTTTTTCATTTTTTGTCTCAAAAACATACGTTATGACCCCTCTTTGGAACGAGCTCGACGAGCTCGTTCCAACGAGGGGTCATAAGCTATGTTTTTGAGACAAAAAATGAAAAAAATAATGAAAATTAATTGGCGATTTTTGAGAATAGCGCTGGCCGGTTTTGGCCGTTACGTTGGGTAAAGGGTTAATCTAAACTACACTCCCTAAAATCGTCTAAACTAGCTTTACGCTGTTGATTATCTTAATATTTGGACGTAAACGATAAGAATATTCAGTTTTTGGTCTCCATAAAGAAAACCTACAATTAATTATGACATAAAAATTATCCTTTTTTAAAAAAAAAAAACACAACAATGATAAATCACATAATCTTTCTCATTCAGAATTCTTGAAATCTTAAAAATATGGTCATATAAAAAATACATTTGGTTCTCGGGCAATTAATTTTTCAAATCAGTGAGGGAGGGAGGCTTTTAGTTTTTATTCTTTTTGTTTGAAAACAAGTAGAGCACTGAGTTGTTTTCCAAAGAAAACCTTGTTCACAAGTTCTTACCTTGTTAAAATTTATGGAAGAGTACCTACAGGCCGTGTGAGCCGTACCTGTAGGCCCTGTGAGCCGTGCCTAGAGGCACTCTCCCATAAATTGTAACAAGGCAAATCTATACAGACTAAATAATTTAATTTTCATAAATGATATGACGCACAGCAACAGAACCGTGTTCAGCTTTATTTATGATCAATCAACCAGAGATAATTGATTATTAAGCTTTTTAATGAAAACAGATGTGGCCTTTGGTTAACTTAATCAAATACAAGTATTTACAGGCTGGAGCAATAAAGTAGTCCTACCATCCTTCTGCACTGAATTTTCTCCTCGACTGATCATTCAATTGTTCAATACAGAAGCGAACGAGAACTACCAAGATAATATTAAATTGCTCAGATGCCAAAAGTTATCATGCAAATAAATATAAAGTTCACTTACATAATGGACGAAGTCCACCAATGGTTATAACTAAGTGTACAAAGGAGAAAGTTATTAAATAGTGAAAACATGAGAATGACATGAGAGGTGGGTGAGAGGGTGTTCCGAAAATGATCACACCACTTGCTTGAAAAGCTGAGACCAAACTGAAGTGAATGCGAGACCTGGATTAATGACATGCACCCACAGCTATGGATCAATGATTTCCAATTTTATCAATACTGAGTGTTGTGAACTACTGGTATGGCACGCCAAAAGTCACATAAGGAAAAGGAATTTCTCTTTTATTATTGACCATAAATCATTGTTATTATATAAAAATATACCTACGAACTTTTTGTCGAAAAATAAATGCCATCTCCATAATATTTGACGTGATTTCTGCAGAACAGAGCAAACTAGTTGCTTACCAAATAAATATAAATACAGTACGTGGAGAGTGTATTATCACTAAATCACCCACAGAGTGGAGATTCCACCCAAGCAATAATTGCACAGGTGTTGCAAAGCATAACCAGCACAAGCAAAGTTTCAGCCAGTGGACCTCCGGGTTTAACCCGGAGGTCCATTGGTTGAAACATTGCTTGTGTTTTTTGTCGATATGTACAAAATTTAAATGTTATAGCTTGGGTGATAACTCCACTCCGCGGGTGATTTAGTTAAAATCCACTCTCCACGTACTGTAGACTTTAAAGTTTGATTATGCTTTGTTGAAAACGTTAAAATAAACATACGCCGATCAAAAATGTAAAATTTTAAAGACTCACGATTTCAAATTCTGGAAGCCAATAAAAATGTTCAATGGTGGGAGGGGGGGGGGGGGGAGGGGGGCGATTTCAAAGAGGGATTGCTTGATAACCAAAGTAGTTTTTAGCCTTTCTTTTATTTTAATGCTAAACTTAAACTAGTTATAGAAATCAGAACCATTCGAATACACGCAATAACATTTCGAATAACATTTGGAATAAATCTAGTAACACTAAACATGCTATATTACTGCAAATATTACAATAATAAATACACAACATCCTCGGATTCGCATTACGGGCGTTTAAATGTAGATATATTTTTCAGTTTGTATTGTGAAGACTATAACAGTATTCGGGGTTGAATGTGAAAAGGTTTGTTTCGAGACGAAACAAGTGCAACGCATGGGATGGCCAATGCCCCGTCATCAGTCCAGTTAGGACAATAACTCCTAACGAAATACTTGGACACAGCTGGTTCATAATCTCCGCCATGATATTATCTCCAAAAAACTATATATTAAAATTTAGAAGAAAATCGTGAACAGTTCTTGGAAAAGTGTTGACAAAATTGGTAGTGAGATGAAAATATATTTTAATCTAGCAATAACCATCGGAAAATACTTGGATACTGCTTAGTTCTCAGTGCCATTAATGACATTGTCACCAAAATATTAGATATTAATCTTAGCAAAAATGATTTTTTTACTTTTTCGGTAAATATGTTTGCGAATGTCGTCTGCAAATGACTGCTTCAAGCAGATTTTTTATTGCCGTTAAAGACAATTTTGACAGCCAGGGTCATCTCGTGTCGGACAGTTTTATAGATGGAGGAACCCAGAGAGAACCACTGAGCAGCAGTGAGCAACTTTCAGACTCCCAAACGTACCAACTCCACAAAAGCAAGGTTAGCACTGATTGAAGACAAGCAAACCAGTATGCCTTAGTACACAGCGCCTCCGTGCCCCATGAGGGCAATCGGGATTAAGTGTATAAACCACTGCTGAAAAGATTTCAGTCACGGATGAGATAATTCCGGTGCCTACGCAAAACACGTATTACTTTTATTACATGTCTTTAAGTACATTTGAAGCAACCAAACGTACAAAACGTGCAGGGAAATCGGTCTCACTTATTAGGTATTGCGCCTCACTTCTGAAGAGATATTCACTCAACCATTTAAACCCGAGAGGCCTCTTTATTCCGTCCCAGAAACATAATACCTCATAATGTCCTAAAGCAGGATGCTACTAAGTGAATGTGTGAGGTAGACCAGACAATGTTTTCCATGTGTAGCCCCAAGGCTGCACGTTGAAAATATTAATTGATCTACCCCCCCAGATAGTGAATATAGACTCTTCCCATTACTGCCATTGAACTGACATGGAAGATACCACCAGAATTCAGAAGGTTAAACCTATTATGACGATAGATGCCGAAAACTATTAATTATATACGATTTTCTTTCCCATAATTGTCTGTTATCAATCTGGGTTAATATGACTCCAAACTCACCTGATATAACGCCGATCGCGGCCGGTATGAACCTCTTGATGCGTCGTTACTGCGCACAATTTCTTTACGTTGAAACCGTTAATCGTCGAACGCAATCGAGAAAAAGTAGTGGTTTGAAGCGGAATTGTTTTAATAACCAGGAGTTAATAACTTCAATGAGTGAGAGATGGGTGGAGGAAGAGAAGAAAGAAGAGAGTGGTGCAGAACGCAAACTAAGATTCAGAGTCGAAAGCGAAGATTCGTCGATGTGTGAGAAGAGATAGTTCAATTATACGAACACCGCGCCGAGACGTTCGGATAACTGGTCAAGGAGAAGAGGAAACGTTGGACATGGTGAACAGAATGAGAAACAATAACATTGTTAGAAAACTGTAACAGATCTGAGAACATTTTGGTAATTATTTGTTTTGGTTTAATAAATAAAAAAAAAAAATTACTTGGTTAATTGCATATATAAGTCCTCGGTAACTTCATTTTGTTCTCAGGCTGACGTGAAGTTACCTTCGGCTGATATCTCGGCAGATATGAAGCTAACCAAGTATAAACCTCTGAATATTTATTAGACTTTCCAAGCTATCTTCTATCTAAGGTGGCCTATAATAAATGGATTTGTTTGTGTTTTGTAAAAAAATACATCCAAAAAGCTTTTAACATTTACTGTTGAAGAAATTTATCATACGACTCGACGCTTTCTTTGTCCGTTAAGCTCACACTTGAATAGCAGCTAAGCCCGATCATTGACAAACATCCCGGAAGTAGTTTCAGGAGTATGCAGTCGTTTTCTTGGGTGAAACTTGAATTCTAACTTGTTTGACTGTTTACATCACACATGTGACGTAAAAAAAAACAAATATGTTTTTTGAGTTTTTAAAAGTTCTGTTTCTGAATTCTTCAAAAAATCTACATTATTGGGTATAATACTTGGAGTACAACCGGGTGGTTGATTAATTACAATTTTGCTGAGGATCATTTTATTACCTGGTAACCGCATGTTTGGATTACGACTGGTCTACGGCGACTGTACCGTAGGGTTGAGAGATAGAGCACAAATATTATTTGTTGTCCCTCCCGATATCGGTCGTTTGATTAGTCAGAATGCCTTGGACAAAGCGCCATGGCAAAGGATGCACCCAACATTCAAGGTATATGAGGGCGTGCAACATCCAGGGTATAAGGGCACGCGAAACATCGGGGGTAAATGGTTTAAACGAAAGCTTTCCACTTTTGCTCGCCTCGAAATAAAAATCGAACCAAAAAACCCGAAAATAGTCACAAATATCATCAGATTGTCGACAATTCAATCATAAGAATAAAATAAGAGCAAATAATTCGTACCCTGAGTGCCAATAGGCACATAGAACACACTGGAACTCAGGAGACGATATGTCAACAAAATACTGTTTACTCGTTTCTTTAACGACCCAAGGGGTGTAACTCTATCCGTTGTCTTCTGCGATTATAAAAACAAAATAATTATCACGAATTTGGTCCAAGTGATTAAGGAGCTGAGAAATGCATTCACAAATTTATTTCCACTATGTTTGTATTGTGTTTCAAACGGGACAAAACGTTATCTCCGCCAACATGTATGGTATATGGAGATTTAACACCCGGATGTCTCATTTAAACACCTCGTCTGCGGCTTGGTGTTTAAAAACCGACATCCATGTATTAAATTTCCATATACCATACATGTTGGCGGAGATAACTTATAATATACCCTACCCTGAACTGTAAGAACAGGTAGACCCGAGATGAGATGTAATGTTTCAGAGACTACAATAACAATAAACACAGCGACGTTGCTGCATGAATTGGATGCAACGTTCATTAACCTCAGTTTCCAAACCTATGGACCACTTTGCTCCGACAGAGGTGCAGAGTGAATGTTTCATGCGATTATAATACAAGTTATTTTCACCCACGTGGAGAGTCTGAATTTGCTCGCCACTGCTCAGTGCTTTTCTCCGTCCGTAAATTGTCCGAAACGACTTGAACCTGGCTGCTGAAAGTGTCCATTCAACAAGCAAACAGTCCATTTAACAAGCAAACGAACAAACATGTTGCATATATTATAAAGAAAATTCGTATGGAGAGAATATCACACACTTATCAAAATCACTTGGCTTGGGTGAGTAGTGATTACAATATCAGAACCCCAAAGAGATAGAGGATATTCACGAAAATTTGATGAATACCGAAAATATCTCGTGAGTGGCTACAAAGAAATATGAGGATCTTCACGAGCGACTGCGTCGCTCGTGAAGATCCTCATATTTCTTTGTAGCCACTCACGAGATATTTTCGGTATTCATCAAATTTTCGTGAATTTTCTTTTTATTTAATGCTCTACGACTACAAACTCTCCAATTTGTGGCCTTTATTTGCCATTAAGGCGCAAAATTTATGTGCCGAACCGGCGTCCATACAAAAATTACAACAACCAAACTCCAACCATTGGAATGTGTGAATATCCGCACAAAAAGTAGTCCCGTCTTATTTCTCCCCTAACTTTACGATTTACCAAGGCTGGCGAATTGAAATAATCGCAATGTGTTTCGAAGAAATAGAACAATAACAAAAAACACCACTTTCTTATTTTCAATAACAAGACACGTCATTTTATTTTTTTTGAACTCAATGCACTGAAGACGTGTGAAGTTGAACTGAAGAAATTTGAAAGTGATTTCGGCTTTTCGCTGGAAGGTGAATGAGAAAGTCAAACTTTGAAACCGCTGATTTAATGAATTGATTTAGTCACTGTCACTATCAATTATTCGAATTCGTTTGTATTTGGGACTCTGGAATTCATTACTGATGTGCTGACTCTGTGATGATTGCATGTAAATGTTTATCGGCCCATTAAACGTGCTGCCACTGAACATCGAAGACAGTGGAAATGAACCTACGATGAAATATCGATTTCTAAATATCATTTTGATATTTCGTTTTGCCGACCGACAGGGGAATATGACTTAATTTTTCAGCGTGAATTGATGCCTGAGCATTAAATAAAACACTTTATAAAATTAGATGCACAATATTTTTACTCGCATTGTATTTGACAGAAATTAAGTACTGTCACAGAACGATAGTGTGTTAGGCAACCACTCACCAATTCTATTTCTCTGTGTATATTTTCGAAAGCAGTGGTATTCGACTTTACGTCAGAACTGATTGAAAACGAGAATAGGAGGAACCAAACTCTCTGACTAGCATCCAAATCATGCAGGGAATCTGACGCTGCTATAGGCTGTTTGTTGAGTCAGTTTTCGTGTACAGCATGTCAACGCAGCTTCAAAAGGTGCCAGCTGCTTGTGTCGGGATGACAAATTAGAGAGCCCGAAAGTTACTCATCATTATTCGGTGGTTCTGGATACTCTGTCTTCCTCCACTCGTAAAATTGGGCGGTACGATACTGTCCATGCTGTTGAAAGTATATGCATCACATATGTAGATTTGTAGGAGTGATCGTTAGCAATATGTGAGTTGTATACATAACAAAATTTTATCTAACAATCATACAGAGTTTGGCCTGAAAACCACTAGAAACGGCACGTATCACATAATGTGTTCTGATTGCGTATCATATAGACGACTCATTCTGATTGCATATCATATAGACGACTCGTTTCCGGGAACACGACGGGTTATCATAACATACGCATGAGTACATTCTACAGTACGTGGAGAGTGTATTGTCACCCGCAGACTGGAGATTCCACCCAAGCAATAATTGCAAATTTGTTGCAAAGCATAACCGATACAAGCAAAGTTTCAGCCAATGGACCTCCGGGTTAAACCCGGAGGTCCATTGGCTGAAACATTGCTTGTGTTTTTTGTCGATATGTACAAAATTTGAAAGCTATAGCTTGAGTGATAACTCCACTCTGCGGGTGATTTAGTTACAATCCACTCTCCACGTACTCTATGTGGGTTTCAGTGTTCTTCTCAGTGGATCGCTTACAAAGCAAAACAAAATTCCTTGCAGCTAGCGACAGAACTATTAATAGCCAATAATCCCCCTTCCCCCGCCCCCTCACCCCCACCCCCTTCCACAATAAATAGAAACTGCACAGTTCAATATTACACACTCGTAAATTCAAGCGTATCATCATGACACTGAGAGTGAATAATTTGACAACACATTTTTCAAAATTGCGGTGACACCGTTACTTATTGTTAGAGGGCACAACTATATAGTTCTATAAAATATGTTTTGTAAAATCTTTTTCTCGCCCAACATTATGTCCGAAAACTATATTAATAATTTAAGATTTATTCTGTTTATGAGACAGAATTGTTAGACAAATCATTTATCATGGTAACGTGCATGTCCTGTGATTTGCATCAAATTCTCGGTGGTGTCCAAAAATGGGATCGCAAAGCCGGCACGTTGAGATCCCATTCTGGACACCACCTCTGATACAAATCACAGGACATGCACATTATCATGATAATCTGTATGTATAAGTTATTATACAATGCAGTTATATCATTTCAGAACATTAACTCGTAGCCCGCTCAGTGTTTCACAAATATCTTTTCATAAAATCTTAAGACTGGATTTGATAAATATACCATTTAAATTTAACTACAGGAACCACTGGTCAAGAAGTCCATCCAGGTGAACATTTTGTTAAATATACCCCAATTATTCTTTTTGTTTAAAGGGTGAGAGATTTTATGTCATGGGCATTGGGCATGAATATCCGCCACCAGCATGCAAGGAGTTACAGACAAACAGAAATATTAGTTTAGACATTTGTTTCATAAAGAACAATGCCACTGCACTGCAAAAAATATAGGTTCTCTTTAGAACCAAAACTGGTTCTAATTTTGTCCCTGAGATGGAACCAGTTCTGTTTAAACAGTATTTATTTCAAATCAAATAAATTTACCAAGATTAGCATTCAATTTTAACAGAATATTACATGAAGTGAAGTAGATTCAACAATAAACTTGGAGCTTATTCAAAGCAGTCGCCAATCATTTTGAAACAAAGGAGATATGAACAGTTGGCATATCGAACCAGTTTTGGTTCTGTATAGAACCAAAACTGGTTCGATATGCCAACTGTTCATATCTCCTTTGCTTAATAATGATTTGAGACAACCTCGTATAAGCTCTAAACTTACGACTGAACCCCCTTCAATTTATGTTTAATTGCGTTAATATTTAATGTTAATCTTTATAAATTTATTTGATTTGAAATAAATACTGTTTAAACAAAACTGGTTCCATCTCAGGGACAAAATTAGAACCAGTTTTGGTTTAAAAGAGAACCTATTTTTTGCAGTGTGGAAGAGAGTGAAACTGGGTTTTGCTGGGGTGTAACGGCACTTTCGAAAGCCACGGTCACCTCTTGTCGGAAAATTTTGCGGACGGAGGAAGTCGGAGTACCTGGAGAGAACCACCGAGCAGCGGCGAGCAAGAAAAACTAGTTAATATTTCCTGAAGGAAAAACCTCACCACTTCAACTTCAGTTTTAAGATGAGTTATTTCCCTTCCATCATTTTCAGATGCCGATGCAGGCAACACTATTTACCTGGAAAAAAAATATTTTGCGCAAGCCAAAACGTCTGTACACATTATGGTTGCCGTTTGCCACGATCTAATACAGCGCTTGCACTTAGTTCTTATATGAGATAACAAACCTGTGGTAAAGATTTCATTAAAGAAATATTCCAGATTGGAGATTGAGTCAAGAAAATATCTGAGATTCAATGTTCTCTCGCTGCCTTTCAACAAGTGTGATTCAACTGAGGCTTGGGCGTAGAGAGCTGACAGAGAATTTCGAACAGATCGCAAATTCTATCCGCTTTCTGTAATCGCAATACTGTATTTAAACTGTAGCGGTCGAGGTATGAAGGCCATTTACCAACCAGCCTGGTTGATCCGGATCTCTTAGTCTCGTGGTAAATCGGTCGCTTTGTGTGCTACAGGTCGACGGTTCAAATCCCGGCCCCGCACTTATCTCTCCTCCTGTTACATCTGGGGGCTCTTCCGATCATCAGCAGTAGAGGGAGGAACCTGGGTGAGATTCACATGTGATGAATCTGTAAAGAAGGGGAAAGTTGTGTAGCGGTCGAGGTATAAAGACCATTTACCAACCAGCCTGGCTGGTCCGAATTGATTGATGGATGATTTATACTACGGTAGACATGTATAGTACAGGTGAAAATGTGACATAAGAAGTATAGTAAATAGTATGTAAAAAAACAAACCATTATAACATGAAATCAGTAAACATGCATACCATAGGGAGGTGACATAGACAGATTGGCTGTCTTTCTGTCACCCTCCTTCGGGATCTCTTACAGTACGTAGAGAGTGTATTATCAATAAATCACCCACAGAGTGGAAATTCCACCCGAGCAATAATTGCAAATTTGTTGCAAAGCATAACCAGCAGCAGCACAGTTTCAGTCAATGGACCTCCGGGTTAAACCCGGAGGTCCATTGGCTGAAACATTGCTTGTGTTTTTTGTCGATATGTACACAATTTGAAAGTTATAGCTTGGGTGATAACTCCACTCCGCGGGTGATTTAGTCACAAACCACTCTCCACGTACTGTAGTCTCGTGGTAAATCGGTCGTTTTGTATGCTAGAGGTCGACGATTCGAAACCCGGATCCCGCAATTATCTCTCGTCCTGTTACAAATGATAACATCAAAGTGGACGACTGAAAAAAGCGCCAAGGAATGAGTCATGGAGGATTGTAGCCAGAATTGGGTGAATTGGCGAGAGGGGGTCAAATCAAGAGAAGTCTTTGAGTGGCCTGCATGATAAAGAAGAGTACCTTGTTTGCACCTTTGGTGGGTCACTGCCCACACGTGGATTATGACCGGTCCACAACGGCTTTACTGTATCTAATAACTATAACTTAAAACACAGTATTGTGGTAATTAATTAACATTTCACATCCATAATTTGTTCAGTATTGTGTAAATCTGCCCGCTACTTTGCCATACAAACGAAGCTTTAACCCTTTACCTAACATGAAAAGCAGACGACACTTGCAAAAAAAATTCTTGAATAACTAAATTTTTTCAATTTTTGTCTCAAAAACATAGGTTATGAGCCCTCGTTGGAACGAGCTCGACGAGCTCGTTCCAACGAGGGGTCATAACCTATGTTTTTGAGACAAAAAATGAAAATATTTTGAAAATTAATTGGCGATTTTTGAGAATAGCGCTGGCCGGTTTTGGCCATTACGTTGGGTAAAGGGTTAACAAAAAACTTATCTCGGAAAATATCCAGGTTTTAAAACTCCATTTATTATGTGCTAGTCTGGAAATTATCGCAAATTATCTAAAATATATTTCTTGATATCCATCGACTCGATGGATATCGAAGAATATCCCTCAGTAACTTCCTAAATGACGTCACGCTACACTGCGATAGGTCGCCTTGAAGGAACGATCAGCTGATCGTTGCTATTGTTTTGAAACGTACGCATCTGGGGTCGGATTGGGTTGAATATTGTGCAATTTATTTATTTATTGGTGTTTAAGGTCACATATTTCTGCACAATGGCTAATCATGACCACAACAGTTTTACGGGTGAAGGAAGCCGGAGTACCCGGAGAGAACCACCGAGCAACGGCGAGCAACTGTCAGCTCCCCAACATACTAACTCCACACAAGCAGGGTTAGCATTGGTTGAAGACAGGTGCACCATCGACGTGCAGTACGCTTTAGTGCACAGCGTCACCGTGCCCCCACATGGGCAATGGGGGTGAAGTGTCTTGTCCAAGGACACAACGCGGTTGCCGCAGGTGGGATTCGAACCGAGGACCTCTCGGCTTGCAGCCTGCACCTCTACCTACTGAGCCACCGCGCCCCTATATTGTGCAATAAAATGTCTCGAAAGCATATAATAGAAAAGAAAATCTACTCTATTTTAGTTAGTGTTGGGAATTATCTCATGTGTGTGGACCTGGAAGTTTTATTTTTCGCGAGCGTTACATATACTGTAAAGTCTTAAATTCCTCACACATATTACACTCACGGCCACCGAAGATTGGAGACAGCTGACGAAGGAACGTGCAAGTTCCATAACCCGAAACAACAAAATGGCCGTTCCGCGACATTGAGGCAGTTCAATTCGAACAAGGAAAATTCATCTTCCTAGCTATTAGCGCTTAAAAGACAGTTTTCATACTTACATAGGGTTATATACAAGTACATTTTTGTGGCTGATGTTTGGAAACGTGAATTTAATTGAAAAATAATTGTATGCATGTTGTAACTACTATAATATCTTTATAGTACAGTCACTACAACAATGGACAAAATGTCATCACTACCCAGTCTCAATTCTTAGTTAGTCTTTCCGGTAGGGCCCTGTGGATCTCCAGTCTCAAATTGAACTTAGCAAATGATTTCGAATCGAATCTCGAATCAATTCTCTCCGATTTTCAAGTCGAAGATATTGCACCTTTTCACAACCGTGGATTACTGCATATATTGGCAGTATCTACTCAAGTATCGCATTCAATGGTGACTCACCTTCCTGGGCAGGTCAATCAAAAAAGCGAAATATTATAGAAATGGAATCGAAAGTAGGTTCGGAAGCGAAAGAACGTTGAACTCTTTCTATACAGGAGACCCGTGAAAGAAGAAGAGTCCAAGAGAAGATTTTGAATACATCTCGAAGATTTGAACATTTTCGAATCAAACCGAATCATAATGGGGATTTCAAATCGAATCGAATTTCGAAGCTTCGCTAGACTCTACTTTCTGGCCAAATCACTGCAGAATTCCATCCGTCGAACCCCCCCCCCCCCCCCCTCCCCCGCCGGCGAAATCATTATATTTCGAGAACTATTTTCGTTTGTTTTTCTTGAATGTTTTATTACACTCCTGTTCTATGTTATCCCCATCTACAGCAACACTAAACCGTGCGGCAAATGAAAATCTGTTCCACACATATGTGCGGAACCAAAATCGTTGACGGACTAATTTTAAGTAGAAGCAAAATTTCACTGGAATATTTCTACAAATCGTACAACGCAATAACAATTTGAAACGCTGGCGATAGCTGAAAATCGCCCCCTGAGTTCCAATCTGTTCTATGTGCCATTAGGCACATAGAACACATTGGAACTCATGGGAATAAATAGTAACTCGGGTTCCCCTCGCGAATTTGGTTGGCGATAAAACGTGTCGTTTTTGTTGACAATTGTCAAATGAATTGCTGAGTGTCCTTCTAATAATGGTTTTTTATAGACGTGAAGGCGCGTAATAAACACAGAACAACACGCGTGTGTGAAGGGGTTAATCGATATGGCACTTGTACCTGTGGCCTATCGTTCTATCCTTCCTCTCTGGAACTCGTGCTATATCGTTTAACCCATTCACACACGCTTGTCGTTCTGTGTATTTATGAAATCTCCCCGGTGGAAATGTGTCGTGACCATTCAGATGCAATGACGATCCAATTATGATCGAATGAACAAAAAGGTTCTTTTTCTGACATCACACTTCTGTGCACGAATTTAACGTAAAAAAGATCAACAGTCTGTGTTCGGATGACTTTTGTATTTGTCTTTGTTCAAATTCGTGTATTCGCGTGTATTGTCTTTGCAGATATCTGCGTTCTTGGATCTAGGAATCTTTGAAATTCGATTGGATTCGAAAATATCTCGATGAGGTTCCCAAAATCATACCAAGTGTCTCATCTTCAATTTTTCTATCACCAGGTCTCCTGTCCCCATGAAGACACTGGACTAATGGAAAATAAACACTTTTGGTCCAATACAAAGTGAAATGAAATGAATGGAAAATATGTTTTGCTGCCATTGAAATGGAGATGTGGGGTTAAAAATATTTTCCTGCTGCCAATGACAGTAGAAAAAAATATTTTGTTCCCATTCTTCATTTAGTCTATCTAAGCCCATGATAGTAGGAAATAATGTTAGAGAAAATGATAAAATATTTTTTTTGTGAATATCACCAATTTACCATTTGCGTTAAGGTTCCATCCATGTGAAACGCAACTTGCATTTTTGGCCAGAAAAAGTCTCCGTTCACTGTCGGATTCCGTTTCTCAATAAACCAACATCAGTGAATTAATCTAAGAAACAATTTACACTTGTCTGTACATAATTATTCAAGTGTGTAGGTATGTTTGTTTTGGCAGCCTGCTGACTATCTAAACTCTGCGTTTCAAAAAGATATACGCCCTGAAAATTTTAGTACCAGAAATCCATAGTACCACCAAAAAAGTAAAATCCTCGCCATCTGATTGGATGAGGGCTGGCGTAGTTTCTTTTACGTTTACGACTCTAGTAGCAAGGGTTACCGTCTGACGTCACAACGCGAAATATTTGAAATGACGTAGTCCGTTTCGTAATTGTTTCATCATTTTTTCTGAATTTTCCACACGTGTAGACGACAGTGTTCAGAACGAAGTGTTGTTTAAATTAAAAACAAATTTACGATTTGAACTAAGATGGAATGAGTTTATCTGATTTATTGATTATTGATTCACTGGTGTTGTGGGTGCACGCGAGAAGTTTATTTACTAAACTTGTGATCGTTAAAAGTTGCCTTGAATAAGGCAACTTTTAACTATAACAAGTTCAGTAAATTAGTCTCTCGTGTTTCATGAGGCAGGTTTTGGGCTATGGGTAGTGTCTAATTGCAATACATACGTTATTGTGATGGGTTGACAGTAACATGGTCTGAGGTTTGCGGCTCGGAGCGTATGTTCAACCTCGACGCTTCGCGTCTCGTTTGAACATAAGCCCCGAGCCACAAACCTCAGACCATGTTACCGTCAATTCATCACAATAACTTATAATGTCCGAATTGTTGGGTGGATAGAAAAAGTAGTTCACTCCCATCATACGCTTTCTCTAGCTATGAATATAGAGAAAATATTAACCTCAGACCATGTTACCATCAACTCATCACAATAATTTATAATATTTCCAAACTCTATTGAGAAATGTTCTGTATTTGCCACTCCATGATCTGTCTGTTTCCGTGCTGCGATTCCATTTATGGCGAAGGTGGACTTATCGATCTGGAAAGCGATTAATATCTTTACCGACCAAGAAATAAGTTTTCATGCTCCCTTTTCCCTTGAAAGATACAAAACAAAATGTACTAAGTTACACAAAAAGTAGTTTGTCACTAGCGCTTCTATCGTTCAACAGTGAACAAGACAACAGTTGACGTCTGTCTCAAAACACTTTTGTTTAGACGATTAGATACAAACTCTCACGCCACCAGACAATTTCGGGAAGGAATCAGTCGCGATTGGTCTGAAATCAGTTTATCCTATAAGAAATTCAAAGCCTATTATTAGATTGAATCCCCCGGAATATTTCAGTTGGTCGAAAAGCGAACCGACTAACTGAAATATTCCATCCAACTGAAAAAACAAAAATACCACATACATTCATCTTCTCTGAATCAACGCAAGAAATGTTTCTCAACTGAGACTTGACTTGACCGAAATGTTAATGCCATTCCAATACTGTTAGTATTTGTTTACTAAATAATTATGAATGAGACTCATCTCAACTATAGGTTTATGATTACGATCAACTAATTATGTTAATATTTTGATGTTTTCGATACAAATTAAATACTTATTGGTTGGAATATCTGTAACTGTAGGGAAAAAGAATATCTCTATATCTACGTGAGTAAAGGGGGGTCCCGTTAACACAGCAGCAGTCTGCGAAAAAGTAGGTTAACAACCAGACTCTAAGAGCGTCGGGTTCCCTAGAGAATTAAACTGGTTGCCAAAAAATTATCAACGCGCCCCCAGTTTATGATGAAATTTACGAAACGATTTCAGTACATTTGGTCTGGACCGAGATTTGACGGGTTACTGGCTTAATTTACTGAACGAGCTCAGTAAATGACACAATAAAAGTAGTGTCGAATTGAAGATTCAAAATATTCTTGGTAAAAAAAACCCCAAAACGACAAAAGATGCCTAAATGTCTCGGAAAATAAACAACACTTCCCATAAGGTCTCGAATTATATTGTTGAAAGAATGATTGTGGCATCTTTCAAACAACTAGATGCGCTACAAGTCCAAGTTTGCACAGTACTGTCGTAAGTTCATTTTTGGCGTGGCACGTTCTTGCGGACGTCCCACACCAAAATGAACGGGCGTCGCAACCGTGCAAGTTTGGACTGGTGCGGTCAGAGCTTACTCTTCGTTGCTTTCTCCAAGTTTATCTGAGAAAGGAGATTGTTTAAAGTGATTTAGTTATTTTTAAGAGTTTAAAATAACATTATAACTTACTGGGCATATGTGTGAACAGATTTACTTAAGTAACTGTGTGTCGGTTGGCTTCCAAAACTGGGATCTTCACTTTTTGACAAATTCAGAATCTACGGGCACGATTTTTTCAAGATGCTCTGAAAATGTTTTAACAGCTATTAATGCAATGCACACGCCCAGTGTGTAAAGCGAACGAACGAACGAATTAATGACGAATGAATGGTTTACTTTGCAGCATATGCGCAGTGCAAATGAAGTTCAAACTGGTAATACAGAAATATATACAATTTACGTGAGAACAATATTTTCAGTATATTGCGTTGTAGGCTAGTTGCATGCGTATATTGCACGGAGACAACATAGGCAAATTGGCAGTCTTCTGGAGGTCTCCCAAGTAGTCAACAAGTAACTACTGTTTGACTACTGCACTAAAATACTTTGTAATACATTATGATTGATAATAGTAATAATGGCGATGATGATGATGTAAGGTAAAATGAGTGAAAATGATTGAAGTGAATGATCGTGAGTGAAAATGTGGATAATAAGATCTGGAAGCTGGAATACACAACGATGGCTTTGGTGTTGTTCTTAGGTCTTTTCCACAGTTTGAAATTACGGCTGTATTCAAAGTGGCTAAAGAGTAAATCAGTGGGAGTTATACTAGAAGTGAAATAGAATGGTAGATCACCACTTGGCTGCAGGGTCGGATCACTTATCTCGCTTGAAATTATTGGATGAGCGAGTAAGATCCAATTAAGAAGCAAGTAATTGTTAAGAGAATACCTATGACAGTAGAAAAAAAAAGCAAAGTTTCCTTTTGTTACTTTTAATAAACACAAACAACAGGCAGCTCTCTGAGAGCTGTCTGTTGTTTTCGTTTATTAAAAGTAACAGAAGGAAAGTTCTTTTTGTGGCAAGCAGAAATTCCAAAATATGAATAACTTTGTATTATCTAACATTTATCTGAAAACGCAATCGCGATCAGCTGTATAAGAAGCGATAAAAATTCAGTGATAAGAGATCTTGTATCGCCATTGCAGTTGCGATAAATGTCACACGACTTCGCAAGAAACGAACGCACACGCACCTGGCGGACTATTTCAATAGTACTGGCAATTACAAATTACTTACAGCAAATACTTGTAATGCAGCAATGAACAATGCATCCAATTTGCCTCAACATACAGTCCATGTTCCAGGGAATGGCATGACCCAGTACTTAAACAATCCACCAAACAACAACGCGAAAAACATGAAGGTGAATCGCAAAAATAGAAAGTTAACTCTTAGAAGCCGGGGAATCAGAATGAATTTATTGAACATGACATACCACCAAAAACTTACAGTAAAGCAGGTGCTTCTAGTCAAGTGTCGTCTGTCTATTCAGGCAGACGACACCTGACTAGAAGCACCTGCTCAGTGTTTAATTCTCCCCCAGCCCAAAGATAGCCAAACTGTCACAGCCAGATTAACTGTCGTATTACATCACAGGCAAGAAAACTCGACTCCCGGCTTCTAAGAGTTAAAGCGAGGAATTTTGAAACTTAATTTCAATCTCATTGTGGTTTGCACGCTCTAAAAATTATGAATAAAGTGACGTCATGTAGTTAAGGAGATTCTTACGCAAAAATATAATTCCCCAGTTGTTTTTGCTAACCACCCTCCTATTCCTTGGGTGACCCCATGAAATGAATTGAATTTGGTTCGAGATATAACTGCGTGACGGAAAAGGCATACTTGGCCGTGTTTGATTATATTTTAACATGTAGAATTTCTTTCATGCTCAAGGAATTGCCTAAGGTGCCGCTGGGTTAACAGAAATGAAATTGGAGTCCCATTGTTTTGATCGGATGAGTGTGGATTTATGTACATTATGTTTACTTATTTATTATTGGGGTTTAACAACACTTTCGACCTCCAGGGTCAAATCATGTTGGACCGTTTTACGAGTGGAGAAAGCCGGAGTACCCAAGAGAACCACCGAGCAACTGTCAAACGCCCCAATGAACTAACTCCGCAAAAGCAGGGTTGAAGACAAGTGCACCGTCGACGTGCAGTATGCCTTAGTACACAGCACCACCGTGCCCAAAGTGGGCTGTCGGAATGAAATGCCTTGCCCAAGGACACAACGCAGTTACTCCTGGAGGAGATCGAATCGTGAACCTTTCAGTTTGAAATCCAATGCGGTACCACTGAGCAACCACTCTCCCTATGTTATGTTGGATGATGATGATGATGTAAGTTAAAATGGATGAAAATGAGTGAATGAACATGACTGAAAATGAGCGAAAATGTGATCTGTAAACCGGAATACAGGATGATAGTTTTGGTGTTGTTTCTAGTTCTCGGCATATTCAGTTTGGAATTGCAGTTCCATTCAGTACGGCTAGGATATAGTAAAACACTTGAGATGTGCAACAGAAGTAAAATAGAATGGTTGATCAATTGGCAGGACAACAAGTGGTTCTACCCCTAGGCCTAACTTGGCTGTGGGATTGGACCACTGACAACTTTACAAGCAACCCATCTTGCTATTTTGCTGTCGTGCTATATCTTTTGGGAGAATGCGCAACAGTCCTATCTACAGGACCTTTGAGACGGACATCGGCTAATGCCCATCTGACCAACTTAGAGTGTGAAAAAGATATATCGACTATTTTAAAGCGATAGAGTTGTAATGTTGTTAGCATGCCGGTATTTAAAATCTTAGTCGAACGTGTTTGAAACAGAGTCAGATTCACACGCAAGGTCTCAGATTTTCCTATTTGTGCATGTAATACGCCTGTTTGCCTGGTGTTAATAGTTTTCTGGTTTACAGCAAATTAGCAGCAATTATGAATGTTGGTGAAACTCTACCGGAGTACCACCCATGTACAATTAGGAGAGAGTTCAGATATAAAATAAATTCACCTTCATTATCTTGTCTTTTCGAAACAATGGGTCTGTCAGGCACCAGTAATATAGCGCGCATGCATCGACCTCAATTACCAGTTTTTTCCGGTGCAGCTAATGTTTCCATACAAACCGGATTTTTGATGCTGCAGTTTTTTGCCGGCGCAAAACAATGACACCATTCAGACATCTGGCATGTGGTATACGTACTGCATATATGCCATGGTATGTATTATTATGTAATTATATGGCTTTGGTGTATAGTGTGCATATGTGGTGGAAGATTGATAAGGACGGTGAGTGATCTTGAAAGTTTTCCCCGCGAGACGGTTGAAGTTGTTATTTACATCGTGACGTCATCGTATGCCGCTGTTTATGTCCACTGTAGTATCCAACATGACCCTGTGTGGGTCAGGATATGTTAGGCTTTTTGTACTTGTTAGATAGGGTAGTATAATATTTTTGGGCATATAGCTCCGTTGGTATACTGATAAATCTTGGTAAACAAACCTACCGACTGCTTTGTATTATTAGGACTGGAATAGTAGTACGTACTCCTAGCCCAGGTGGTATTGTTGGGAGGGTAGGCCGTCTTATGCAGGAAATATAGGGTACACGGTCTGTACCACTGCTGGTTCAATGTTAGCCTTACTACTATTGATCCATTGAAGGTGTTATACTCTCCTACAGTGCGAAATGCTACTCCAAGCGGTGAAGTGGGATAATGCATGATTGTCAAGTGCGGTAGTACATGGAATACGGTATGTAGCAATCTTGGTCTACTGTCAGTCTTTGGTACTACTAACCCATCGAATACATTTTACCATCGGGGATTGTTATAGAGCTAGGCCATGACGTGTTGAGAAGTAATGGTTGGTAGTTTAGAACGGCAGTATAGGACGCTCTGTACTCCTGTTGGTTTACTATTAGCACAAGGTACTATCAATCCACCTACGGCATCAGACTGTCCTACAGAGACTGCGCTGAAGATTTGTGATTAAAACCTCCAATAAGGTCCCTCCAACAAGTGTTTTGATTCTCAGGCAATTCTTCAATGAATTTGACCCCCCCCCCCCCCCCGTTGGACATTTTGGCTGCCTGTCAGTGTCTTCCAATATTAGTACAAACTTAGGGATACCCAAAACTTTTAGAACTTTTTGCATTTTTTGATTGATACATATTTATTTAATTGCGTCTCCAATATGTTTGCCTTGTTACAATGTATGGGAGACTCTATAGGCACTCTCCAATAATTCTAACGAGGCAAATCCCCATAGATTAAATAATTTTACTTCAAAGATAACATGAAGAGCATCGAAAGAATATGAAGCCTTTGAATTACAGTACCTACAGTTTGTTTTTAGAAGAATGTTTTATTTTTCAAATATTTTTCTATATTTCTGTGGGTAAAAAGAAACCCTCTCCATTTTTCTGACTTTTTGCAAAAGAAAAATTAAAATTAAAATTAAAACCCTCCCTCCCGCACCGATTAGAAAAAAAATGCCCGAGAATCACTTAATTTATTTTGTGTGGCCTAATACACCTGTTATAAACTAAATATCTCTATGTCCATACAGATGTCTTCAAAATTATTTACTGAAGCAGTAAGGATACTCCACCAGCTCCTACAAAACGAAGACAAAACTTGGTGGACAGACCACTGATGTGACTATACGAAAGGCTCTTCCGAAATTGGTTTCGGTTTGAGAATTTGGAACCACAGGCAAGCAAAATTCTGGCGAATAAAGTGAAAATATCGTATGTAAAAAAGTGTATATCGTTTGCAACTGTCTCACCTTCACATCGATCTCTCCTCTTTCTTGGAATAAGAACCCTCCGTTATGGTGATTTTCTAATGCATTGTAAGTGTTCTCAGATATCTGGATCTTATCAGCTATAACAAGATGGGGAAAACAAAAAAAAATTATTAATATCAGCGCATGCGTTTAACAGGTAATAACAATCATCATCAGCAAAATTGTAATTTACGAAGCACCGGGTTGTACCCATGGAAAAGTTGCCCACGCGTGGAAAGTGACCAGTTCACGGCGGCTGTACTGTGACTGACCGGCAATTAAATTCCACAATCTTATACGAAAGAAATTAACACCCAATGAGAGAAAACATCCAAAGAATTTCTACGGGATCTCCACTGAGTCTCTTCTGGGAATTGAATATGTGCAAAACAAATGCTAAAGCTAAGAACTTTGAACAATTCACACTGTCCTAGCATTAAATCAGATCAAAAGCAGGAACGATCAATTTTCCATGTTTCATCATTTGAAACTGTGAATGATGGAATTAACTCAGGATAACGATTTTACATAATGTGATTTTCTTGAAGTGCATTTCGAGTATTTTGTTTTATGACGACAAGTAAACGTACTATAGAAATCTCGTACCGATTGGCATCATGTATATTTAAGAAGCTCGATATTGCGTACACTGTAGCTGTAAATAGTAACAGAATTTTGCCGAGTTGTAGTTTTGGGGAGTAAAGGAGACATCAGCATCGCCAAAGAAGCTAAAAAATCCAGATAGCTGGAATTTCTAACTACTTATGACTTTCCCTCCGCATTTCCAACTTTTGGAAATTTTGGCCAACATTGGGTGTGTGTGACACCCACCCGCTGCCACCACCCCCCCCCCACCCCCGTCGCCACGTCCCTGGGACGAACACCAGAGAAGCTGCGACATATTTTCTAATTTTGTAGTCCATGGTGGAGAGCTCTAATTTTGTTAGAGTAAGATTATTTACGAACAACACATCTGTTAACGAACAAACTACCGGCTCATCACTGGTACCTCATTCTGTTGCTGAACTTTTGATCGTAGCTTAAATATTTACCAAGAAAAAAACATCTTTGTATTGTCTCCCTTACATCATAATGGACTGGGTTATTGAGTTCCGAAGTCTGGGAAATAATCTTAACCTTCTGAACACCAAAGCTCATTACGTAGACGTTTACAGTAATTCGGGATAACGAAACCGAAACAAAATCAACTGCTTATATTAAGCCTTTACCCAACATAACGGCCAAAACCCGCCAGCATTATTCTCAAAAATTGCCAAATACTTTTCATTATTTTTTATTTTTTGTCTCAAAAACATAGGTTATGACCCCTCGTTGGAACGAGCTCGTCGAGCTCGTTCCAATGAGGGGTCAAAACCTATGTTTTTGAGACAAAAAAAAAAAAATGAAAAAAGTTAGTTATTCAAGAATTGTTTTTGCAAGTGTCGTCTGCTTTTCATGTTAGGTAAAGGGTTAAACAACTGCTTAGATAGTATGACATTTTGACTGAAGATAAGAGAAGAAAGATTGCTGGCTGGAAAATTCATTCGCCGTATCATGGAAGATAGATAGATAGATAGATATTTTATTTAACGGTAAAGTTTACAGGCAATTACAGTACGTGGAGAGTGTATTATCACTAAATCACCCGCAGAGTGGAGATTCCACCCGAGCAATAATTGCAAATTTGTTGCAAAGCACAACCAACACCAGCAAAGTTTCAGCCAATGGACCTCCGGGTTAAACCCGGAGGTCCATTGGCTGAAACATTGCTTGTGTTTTTTGTCGATATGTACAAAATCTGAAAGTTATAGCTTGTGTGATAACTCCACCCCGCGGGTGATTTAGTTACAATCCACTTTCCACGTGCTGTACATATTTAACTATAAAAATACACATAGATAATTAGAAAATGAAATTCAGTCTGTACCGTTGGTAGATGACAGAGCCAGATTGGTTTTCTACCTGTCACCCCCGTAATACATTCAACTCCACATGCTCTGCGTATTAGGCTGTGATAGAAAGATCAACTAGTATGGGCAGTTGTGAGTAGATAGTAGATCTGCAACTTCGGCTCGGCTACGTACCCCATTAATCTATTTCGTCAGATGGACGAGTTTCCAGGTTGGCTAACGGTGAATGTGATAGTGGGTATCTCGACCCCCCTCCCCCCCCCCCCCCCCCAGCCGAGCTAATCTGATATTATTATGGTTATCAAACTGGTCGGAAGTTAAATTTAAAAAACAAATATGGCACCGTTCAAGTACTGTTCATCAGTCAAGAAAAATATAATAGACATAATATTATACATAATACGTCCTCAATGTGTCGAAAGTTTGGGACACCTAAGTTATTTAGGTTATCGGTGTGACTACCCGTACTGTGGAGTGTAACGGTGAGGACAGTATGGATTGTCACACTGATAACTTTCTTGATATGAGGACAGAAGTTTTGTTCTTAACTTCTCTCTAAATTCCTTTCTATTTTCTATGCTTCGCACTTCGGGGTCCAGTTCGTTCCAGGTTTTCGGAAAGGCATATGAGGGCAGCCTATTTGAAGCATTTGTTCGGGTTTTGTTGATACGTACCTGTCCTGATTGCCTTGCACTCATGTGTGATTGAGAAATCGGTGAAGTAAAATAGTGTTAGAAAGATTCTGAAAGTTTCCCATTTTTCGATTCAAGCATAAATAGACAGGCATGTAGTTTGTATAAGTCGGTGACCTTCAATATTTTTTTTTTATGAACAATGGGTCTGTATGGAAATTATACTTTTTGTTGTTTAATATTCGAAGTGAACGTTTCTGTATTTTTAGTAATTTATTGATTCCTCTTGAGTTTCCCCAAATTTGAATGCCGTATACCAAGTGACAGTGGACGAAAGAGTAATAGAGCATCTTCACGACATGTTGTGGTAGTAGTAGTTGTTTTTGCTCTATTCAAAGTATAATTTGCCCATACAATCTTAGAACATATTTTTGATAGATGAGTTTGATAAGATAAGTGTTCATCAGTATGAATACCTAAAATATGTAGAGATTTATCTTCTCCATTTGAACCCACCCATTTTATTTTTTTCTATTCATGAAAATGTCAGGGTGAATGAAACTGTTGGCTTTGTGGTTTGGATTAATAATAATGTATTTTGTTTTGTTCAGGGCGACTTAATTTGCTGAACACCACTCATATAGAATATTGAGTTCATGGTTAAAATTGGTATCCATGGGATTGGTATTAAGGACTGAGTCATGTGCAGTTGTGTCATCCGCAAATGACAAGAGATCAAGAGTCCAGCCCAAAAGTAAACAATGCAGCCTCGACTGAATTCCAGCCAAATAGGACAGAATTTGTCTTGGTTACTGAAAATAGTTCAAACAACCCCAGTTTTTAAGACGCCCAATGATCTGTTGTAACTGGACAATCCCAAAATCCCGGTCCCCACTCGCAGGCGGATCAGGGTGGGGCGCACCCGGCGCGCACCGCCAATTTTTTGTAACTCAAATGTTGTTCAAGGACTAGTGGACAGTGATAACAGATGTACGGAGAAAACGAATGTCCATCTGTTGCTGAAGATAATACAGTGTCCCACACATACAGTACGTGGAGAGTGTATTATCACTTAATCACCCACAGAGTAGAGATTCCAACCAAGCAATAATTGCAAATTTGTTGCAAAGCATAACCAGCACAAGCAAAGTTTCAGCCAATGGACCTCCGGGTTAAATCCGGAGGTCCATTGGCTGAAACATTGCTTGTGTTTTTGTCGATATGCACAAAATTTGAAAGTCATAACTTGGGTGATAACTCCACTCCGCGGATGATTTGGTTACAATCCACTCTCCACGTACTGTACAGCTACAGTTCCTTGGTTGGTTGGATCCTTGTGAGTTGCTACAAACTGACTTGCTTTTTTGAAAATTTGAATGAGCTTATATAAAATAGCGGGAATATTTTGGTTGGTAAACATTGTAGTCACGTGCATAAAGACAACGGTTTGCCACATTGAAATTCCATTTTACGCAAAATTCCCGGGAAGACTCCTGACGTCGTCATCGAGAGGATCGTCTCCTTTCTTGCTCGCCCCAACACGCCACTACGCGCATCGGACGATGTTTTGCATCTTAATCCATGCTTGAAATGTGCGCCTCCACCCCTCATACCTCGAATCCTGAAACAGCACTATCATCTCTTTCTAGGGACCTGCGAATTGAATCGAATCGAATTGGTGTAAACCAATCGAATTTGGAATCGAACTTCGAATCGAATCTCTGTTAATGGATACGTCAACAAAATAAAAGTTTTCTTTCTAAAATAATAACCCCGACTATTAAAAGACACACAGTTATATGGAGTACATTTTTCGCCTCACCACTTCCCACACTATAAATTGAGATATAAACCAATATACTAGCTATTGAATGAAACTATTCGAATTGTTGACTTTGTAGCGTCGAAACAGCGGCAATAAACTTTTTTAAACGAACCTGGCTGACAGGGCTGATACCTCACTTTTATCACTTATTTATTTTCTTGGGAAAAAAATGGTCACTGGTCATAATGCACAAAAAGTTGAAATGAACAGTTGTAGCGGTAATAGTGTTTGTAGCAATGTAGCTACAACTGTTATGCAATTGTAGCTACATCGTTACAAACACTGTTATCGCTACAAGTCAGTTACATTTCTACTCAGAACAATACTCAGTATAAAATAATGTGATCAATTACAATCTTTAAAGATTCATGGTTATGACCGAAGTATATTCGAAAGTGTTCGAATTTCTGATTTCGAATCGAATTTTGACTTCGAATCAAATTTCGAATTTTCGCAGGAGCCTATCTCCATCTGGAAATTCCACACGGTCGACAAAATACTCTAATGTCGATTATCGGAGTCAACCCACGTTACTCTGGATAGGGTTAAGTGTTACATCAAGCAACATTTAAAAAAAACTTACGTTGTTTTCAACTTTTTTATAACATATATTAACGTCTTTTCCCGCCCAAGATTTCCGACAACACTCGCGATCGTGAAAATAACTGTTCTAGTCTCTCGTATACCAGTGCTGCAGCGTTTGATACTCAAAGCAGGGGAACCGAACCCCATCTACCAGCATCCACTAGAAAAATGAATACGTCACGGGGTATCGGCTTGAAGTATGGGATCATAAGACAACTATCCCATTTGCAGACTGAGGTTTACAGGGGAGTTAACCACTTTCCCAAGGCACAAAATATCAAAAATTATTATTTTAATTAGAGTCTTTTAAAGGTTTTCAAGTTAAACGAAACCATATCATTGACTCGTCATTGAGCTCGTTCCACTAAGGAATCGTTTGACATGGTTTTGTTGAAGCTTTTTGAAAAATATATTTTTTCTGCTGCTATATTTGAAAATTTCACGGGCGGTGCGGCCGATTCGTTAGGTCAAGGTTTACGATACCAGACAAGAACGGAAACGAATATCGCACCACTGTCTACTCCAGGTTGTTAAATGAGGTCCTTAATAAAAGGTGTGGACTCTACTTTGGGGTGGGGGGGGGGGGGGGGGCTTTGAATCTCAAATTGTGGGTCCATTCGCACCCGAATTGAATCAGACAGTGGAATTCGAATCGAATCTAATATCAAATGGAATAGCACGTCTTTTTCATTCGTAAATATTTCGCGTATTACAACCGTCAAAAATACACCCAAGAACTGTATTCACCGGCGATTCGTTTGTTTAAGCGAAAAAAGTAAAAAGGGCGGAGTGTTTCAGGACGGAATCAAGGTAGTTTCAGACACACAATCTCATTGAACTTTCCTTTTGTGATCAGTTCTCGAATTGAAACGAATTTCGAAGCTTCGTGAGGCCCCACTTTGCTTGCCGACGCCCGTAAATAGAGAAGATTAAACATATCTTAGTACGAAATAACCCCTTTATTGATAATTATATTTGCTCCATATTGTCTCAGACCAGATGACAGAAAAGTTCAGGAGAAGACAGTAGGTTTTGGGAACATTTGGGGGCGCGGTGGAGTTGTGGTAACCGGTTCTCGTCAGATCACCGAAGTTAAGCAACGTCGAGTCCGCTTAGTCCTTGGATGGGTGACCGTCTGAGCGATCGATTCGGACTCCGGCGTTGTGTCCTTGGACAAAGCACTTCACCCGATTGTGCACATGGGGGCACGATGACGCCATGTACTTAGGCATACTGCACGTCGATGGTGCGCATGTCTTCAACCAATCTAACCCTGCCTGTGCTGCAGTGCGGTTGTACGATGTTGGGGGACTGGTAGCTACTCGTCGTTGCTCGGTGGTTCTCTCCGGGTACACGGGCTTCCTCCTCCCATAAAACTGGGACCGACACGATATGATCTTGGCTGTTAAAGGGTCGTTAAACCCTAATAAATAAATACATATATGAGAACATATCGACGATTCGAAAATTCCCGTATCGATACGACTCGAATTGAATCATCGGTGTGATTTTGAATCGAATCGAATCGAATGTCGAAGGTTCATGGTGCCCTACTCTGCTTGTCGATTCCCGTAAATGATTACAAAATGAGTTGAACCCTTTACCCAACGCAGACGATATCAGAATTTATTATTTTAAATTAAAGTGACCCCTCAACAGAACGAACTCGTCGAGCTCGTTTAATATGTCATATGATATGGTTGTCTTGAAAGTTTTTGAAAAATAATATTTTTTCAACTCCTGAATTTGCATATTACGCGGACGGAGGTGGCCGATTTGTAAGGTAAACGGTTAAAGATTTGAGAATGTGCTAATGATTTAACCCTTTACCCAACGTAAGGGCCAAAACCGGCCAGCGCTATTCACAAAATTCACCATTCATTTTTTATTACCTTTTCATTTTTTGTCACAAAAACATAGCTTATGACCCCTCATTGGAACGAGCTCGTTCCAATGAGGGGGCATAAGCTATGTTTTTGACGCAAAAAATAAAAAAAAGGTGCTTCAAGAAATTTTATTTGCAAGTGACGTCTGTTTTTCGTGTTAGGTAGAGGATCATTGTAAAGTATTCCCGACAGCAGGTCGCAAATTAGAAGCAACGCACTTTGTCAGCTGTGAAAACATAGACAAAGTTAATTCACTTCTAAATCGTGCCCAACGCGGGAGTTCGCACCGTGTGTTGAAGCTTTGTATCTGCAGGTAAGCGACATAGGAACACATGATATTTTAGACTCCAAATTACGTCAGTTCGTGAAATCATCAGCTGAATAATACTTTATTTGTCGAAGAAAACAATGAATATGTCAAAAAGGCGGAGTATTTTAGAACGGAATCAAAGTATACTGAGTCAAAAAAGAAAGTATAATAGAAACAAATGTGAAAAATAGCACAACGGATGAAATATAATAGTTCTAATGTTGCATGTTTGTGGACAAGAAGTAGTGCAGACAGTTTAATGACATGTTGTTGTTGACCACCCAACCCTATAACATTTTGCTACGATTTTCAAAATAGCACGTGCTACCCAAGAATGTCAAATTGAATGGGTGACCGACGATTTTCTTTGTGTTATGTTGTGCTAGAGAGCCTGGGTTATTGAGAAAATACGCTAGTTTTTGTCTTCCGACATTTTAAAAAATGCCAGAGGCTGTGTGCCATTGGTATGCATGAGGCTGGGATAGCTCTAGATGAGCTCGCTGCTGAGTTCGGAGTCACTGTGGCCACTATTTACCGTCTCATTGAAATGTATAGAATCACTGGATCTACTGTCGACCGACCGCGTTCAGGTCGACCAAGAGTTACGACCCCTGCACAATACCGACACATCAGAACGTCTCACTGGCGGAATCGCTTCCTTCCGGCGACGAGGACAGCAGCAATTACTCCTGGTAGAACTAACACTAGAATCAGAGCACAAACAGTCCGCAAAACACTCGCTGAACACGACATCCGAAGTAGGCGTCCATACCACGGACCAATCCTTACCCAACGTTATCGTACAGTCAGTATGGAATGGGTAAGTTCGCTAGACTCAGCAGCGTTGAAGCACAGTTCCTTTTAGTGATGAATCACGATTTTGTCTACAGCACGCTGATGCTTGGGCAAGAGTGTATCGCTGACGAGAAGAACGGTTTTCTGATGCTTGCGTGCGGGAATGCGCCCGTTTCGGCGGGGATAGTGTAATGGTTTGGGCAGGAATTTCCTTGCACCATCGAACGCAGTTGATCTCCATCGATGGTAATCTGAATGGACAGTGACGAAATTCTTAACGCTGTTGTTGTCCCGTTGTTCAACGCGAACGTCGGATAGCAGTTATTCGAGCAAGACAATGCTCGATGTCACGTGGTGCGTATCTGTCGTGACTTTCTCGAGGAGGAGAGCATCGAACGTCTTCCCTGGCCCCCACTTTCGCCAGAATTGCCTCCAATCGAGCATCTTTGGGATCAATTGGACCGTCGGGTACGACTACATAATATTCAGACGTTAGGCGATTTACGTTATGTTCTAAGGCAGGAGTGGAACGCGGTTCCACAGGTTGACATCCAGAGACTTATCAGGTCCATGCGCCGTCGACGTCTTGCCATCCGAGAGGCAAATGGTGGACATACACGCTATTGACTGCATGTGTGGACTTCTCAGTTCACCCCATCTCTAAATTGCGACGTCCTGACGTGACGCTGTCAGCAATAAGAATATGAAATTATGCAAATTCATACAGATAGACTCGAAATATGAATTTACAATAATTTGTTTGGGATTAAAGTCGATAATACTAAAACAAGTTATACTTTCTTTTTTGACTCAGAATAGTTTCAGACACGGAATCTCATTGAACTCTTCTTCTGTGATCAGATCTCCTGTACAGGAGACCCGAAGACAGAAGAAGAGTTCAAGACGAAACACTTGGAAGGTTTGGAGAACATCTCGACGATTCGAAAATGTCAGAATCAGCGCGACTCGAATTGAATCATCGGGCGATTTCGAATCGAACCGAATTTCGAAGCCTGGTGGGGCCCTGATCTGCTTGCCGAGTCCCATAAATGGAGAGGGTTAAAATATCTTAGCACGAAATAACCCCTTTATTGATAATTATATTCGCTCCATATTGTCTCACATGAAAATTATATAGCTGACAGTGACATAAATGCCGTTCAGACTGAACTACATCGGATTCTGATTTTGATTGCAACGAGAAAAACAGGAACTACTGCTAAACTAATATTTTACTCAAATTTTTCATGGACATTACTTGTCACATAAAACATAAAAGTGATATTTATAGGTTACACCAAGGTAAAATCGATAAAAAATCATGATTAGTTTACTTACGTAGCCCAGTAGATTCCATTCTGGATGAGGTATTCACTGTATCGCCAAATATGCAATATCTCGGCATCTTTGTACCAACAACACCCGCAACAGCAGGACCTTAAAAGAATAGACCAGTGACGTATTGTGTACTTGATATGTAAGTGTACATCGAATGTTTACTATTTCTTAAATTCCAACTGAGTGGAGTATTGACGGAGACACCCCCACCCCCACTACCCAACATAATAACAAAAATAATCAAAAATACAAACAGGCACAAAACAAACGCTTAATTACGTTAAATCGTGATATGCAAGTATATAATAATCTTCTGCCTGTTTTGACCTTAGCGTTGATCAGACTTTCATTTCCTTATTTGTTAAGCAAAATATCGTTAAATGAATAATTATGTTCCAATAAGATTAAAATCTTCGCCCTCTGATTGGAAGAAAGTTCGCTTAGTCTTTTCTATATTTACGGCTCTGGTGGCATATGTTACCACCTGATGTCACCAAGTGGAATATTTGAAAAGGAACAGATTCAAAGTGCATATTGCCTACCCACTAATACAATTGTCAAGGAAACACCATCATTTTTTGAACTGAGATGGAGTAACCTCGACCTTTATCTAAGTTATTGTTTTTTTGGCTCCCAAGTGGCATCGTGGGTCACAAAGGGTTTATTTACAAAATTTGTTATCTTTAAAGTTGCCTTGTTCGTTTCACGATGTGGGTTATGGGCTATGCTAAGGGTCTTATTTGAATATATACACTATTGTGATGTTTAAAGAGTTGAGAATGTGCAAATGAGTTAATGTAAGATATTCATGGCAGCAGGTTGCAAATTTACAGCGTACCACGTCACCTTGTAAACAAAGTAGACAAATTCTAAGTTAATTCTCTACCAAATCGCTCGCAACGCAAGAGTTCGTGTCATGTATGGAAGCTTTGTATCTACACGTAAGCGACATAAGAGCACTAGACATTTTAGACCCCAAATTACATCAGCTCGTTACATCACTCAGCTGAATGAAACATTATTTGTCGAAGAAAACAATGAAAAGCTAAAGAGGTCTTCATCTTCAAGCGCAGTTCGTGCGACCGGCTTCGTGAGACAATTGCGTCTCTTCTCTGGTATTTACACTTCCCTTAAAAAATTGATAGCTGTTTAATGCAAACATTTCATTTTCTCACCGTTGTGGTAAACCCAATCAATCACTTGAATTATTTTAATTAACAGGCCTAAACATAGCGAAGCGGAATTATACTAATTAAATTAACAGGTTCGTGCTATATTTTATATTTTTCTAAAACAGATTACCGCAAACTAACGTCCAAACGCGTCAAATCGTCTACCAATGCGGTCACAACAATAATTATTACTACAACCGATGCTTCTACGTTGGAATTTGAGTTCCACGTAGCAGTGTCTCATTGGTTCGCGATTTGAACTTCTATGGAGAAGCCAGAGCGTTCAAATCTCTCCGTTATTACTTGTGGTCTTCCGTCGCTCTCTTGGGAGGAAACCCGGTGCAATACAGATTCACGCACCTATTGCACATGCCTGGCAAATGGAAAAAAATACAGTTGATTCCCTACACCTATATAACTATTCGGCACAAAATCAGCGTGATTGTTGGAACACACCAATGTAAGTGTGTATGTGTGGGTTGGCGTGCATTTGTATATATGGTTGGGTTGGTGTGTATGTGTGTTTATGTTTGAGTACTTCAACACACATAAATTGTTAACTCTTTGAACCCGAGCGGCCCATTTAGAGGTATAGGAACGTCATGCATCATCCTTTCATTAACCCTTTACCTAATATGAAAAGCAGACGACACTTACAAAACAAATTCTTGAATAACTATTTTTTTTTATTTTTTGTCTCAAAAACATAGGTATTGACCCCTGGTTGGAACGAGCTCGTCGAGCTCGTTCCAACGAGGGGTCATAACCTATGTTTTTGAGACAAAAAATGAAAAAATAATGAAAATTAAATGGCGATTCTGGAAAATAGCGCTGGTCGGTTTTGGCCGTTACGTTGGGTAATGTTTTAAGTAGGAGGGCTGCTATGTGAATGTGTGGGATAGATCAATCAATATTTTCAATGTGCAGCCCCGATATTAATTGGTCTATCCCTAAATAATGTATATTTACTCTTCCAACTGCTGCCATTGAACTGACATGGAAGATACCGCCAGGGCTTAAAAGGTTAAATTTGTCGTTACCGGAATTCACACCAATCCGCAACGTTATTCTGGTATCAGGTATGTGTGGAATTACTATTTTGCTAGTATTTTCTAGCAGATCTAAACTCATCAAACAAATCTCCGCCGTGTGTGCTACTCCATTTTTCTCAGGTAAACCGGATGCAACCATGTAGGCATCACCTGTAAATGAGAAAAAAATAAGACTTAAAAGTCCATTCACTCACTCTCAGTGATGGAGCGAATTTTAAAAAAAATACATTTACACCTTAAATGCTGTTATCACACACCTATTAATGTAAAACACGGGTGTCCACTGTTCTCTGTACGGTAAAAATAAATTCGTACCGCACATGTGGTGACACAAAACACGTTCGATTTCGTTTCCAACGTAACCAGAGAAGGAACAAACCACGTCAATCATTGGTCGAATTCACCGGTGTCGAGATCTTGGAAATTCCAAGTTCCTCAGTAGTATGTCATGTATCCGGACAGGGAACATTGGCAGGACCTCGGTGCAGGACCTCGGAAGTGACGTCATGTCACGTGACACAGTGGCGTCATGTTGTGTTGTCATGGTAACCCGCGTGAGCCGTCATGTTGTGACGTCATCTCCATAGTGATACATGGTGTTAGTGCGCATGCGCAACGCGTGTTGTTAGAGTGATACGTGTTTCCGTCGTTCATTTTGTACAATGGAGGCCGCTATCTTGGTTTATATGGTAGCACGTGATTGCTATGTTACCCAGAGGCCAACAACAAGTCGGGGGTATGTTCGGAGGGTGTGTTCCTTTTTACAAAGGTAATTTCTCGATTCGTAGAATGACCCAAATAAACCCTTACAATCCCTCCAAATCACCAAAATCCACCCCAAAACAACCGAAATTGACTTTATTTTGTACGGATCTCTCCCAGAATACTTTTTAGGACCCCCGTACCGTAGATTTTACTAGTAACACGCAGTGCTATAGGGCGCGTTCGATTGAATCGGAGTGTACTCCAGAAGAGTAGACGAGCCTATCGATTGAAATAGTTTTGTTACTATATTTAGATTTTCTGGTCTGTGCAGGCTAGTTCTAAACCCATGTCTTCTAGATAATCCAACCAGTTCACTTTACTGCAGGTAACTAACCAATCAGATTGCTTGATTTCTCATAATCTGTATGCAGAGTTATCTCCCCTAAGTATAACAAAAGCCCATATCATTCCCAAAGCCTATATCATTCCCAAAGCCAATAAGCTATCGAGTAGTTACTGAAAAGTCATTGCTCAAACAACTCGAAGCCGATCGAGCAAATGAGCCTTAGAGCAATTGCTCGATCGAGTGACTCCACACATTGCTCGAACGACTCGAATCCCATCGAGCAAATGTGGTTTAGAGCAATTGCTCGTTCGAATGACTCGCACATACGACTCTTAGCCTCATTTCCGAAAAAGGGTGCAGAAGGCCATATGTTTTCGAAAAAGGGATTCGACAAATGAGATTCTACAAAAGGGATTCCATAAGTGGGATTCTGTCTTACCTCGAGTAACTGACTCGCACTCGTAACTGACCTCGAGTAACTGACTCACAACTGAATCGGGCAAATGAGCTATAGAGCAATTGCTCGATCGAGTGACTCGCACATGCGACTCTTGACCTCATTTCAGAAAAAGGGGTGCCAAAGGCCATATGCCTTCGAAAAATGGATTCCACAAAAGGGATTCCATAAATGGAATTCCGCTTTACCTCGAGTGACTCGCACATACTGCTCGAATGACTCGAATCCCATCGTGCAAATGAGTTATAGAGCAATTGCTAGATCGAGTGTCTCGCACTTACGACTCTTAGCCTAATTTACAAAAAGGGGGTGCCAAAGACCATATGTTTTCGAAAAAGGGATTCCACAAATGGGATTCCACAAAAGGGATTCCATAACTGGGATTCTGTCTAACCTCGAGTGACTCGAACATACCGCTCGAACGACTCGAATCCCATGGGGCAAATGTGCTTCAGGGCAATTGCTCGATCGAGTGACTCGGACATACGACCCTTAGCCTCATTTCAGGAAAAAGGGATTCCATAGTCACAGGCGTTTTCCAAAAAGGAATTCTTAAAAAGGGATTTCGTAAGGGGGATTCTTATCCGATTCCACGACATGGGATTCCGTGATTTGACATAGCACTCGAGGGTATGGAAAGGGACTAATATGCCCAATTCAACAACTACTACAACCTTTTGTTGTGTTATTCTCCGCAGTTTTGTCAATATTTGAAGTTCGATCATCGTGACCGTGACACCGATCGGTATCTATTGGTTTCGACTAACTGAATGCCGTACAATTAAAAAAAGCAAATTAGGTTTGGTACCCAGCCAACTAACAGTGATGTCTCGTTGGCAACGAAGAAAACGCAGCAATTATCCAGCTGAAGTGTGCTTTTAGTTCAATTTTCGTGTAGACTGGTTATCACATGGGAGGTGTGTGATAAATGCAGAACCGAACATGCGTTTGAATGGGTTAGGAATCATATTATTGCACTCAAATGCTTTGGCCCAGGATATCACTCGAGCCTTCGGCTCTCGTGATATCCTGTGCCAAAGCAATCTCGTGCGATAATTCTTAACCCATTCAAACGCCCGGTTCAGTATATTTATCACATAATACCAATCAAATAGCTCATCAGGGAAAATATCGTTGTAATACGAGAATGACGTCAGACGCCAACGTCGTAACGTTGTGAGTGAGACATTTTCAGAAAACATTTCCTGAAATGAACTAAATGTTTTCATTTTTTATCTCGAAAAGATAGCTTGTGATCCCACATGGGATAGAGCTTAGCTACATGTAGTTCGTTCCGGTGAAAGTCATAAGCTGCGATTTTGAGGCAAAACTTAAATAGTAAAATTTAGCTGGCGAGTTTTGTGAACAATATAGAGTTTTCATGACTTTGTGTGGGAGCATTTTCTTTGTTGAGGGCGCAGTTGGCGAGAGCAACTGTTGAGCACATATGCGATATGTGTGCCTTACAGGAAAGATTCTCATCAAGATTTATACCAAGGAATTTGACATATTTTATAGTCTTACTATAACCAACTTTATCAATAACTTGATTGTTTATCCTTATTATTTTATTACTTCGCACGTAACGTTCCCATTGTATCCAGTGTGTAGCAGCCATGAGGATTTCGAGGCCACATTGACCTTTTTAGAGATTAAAACATTGCCACGAAGGTCGGGCTCTACGATGGTTCCAAATTCGACTCGATGCGATTCGAAATCGTCTCGATAATTCGATTCGATTCGATTCATGATCCACAGAATCGGAATTTTTCGAATCGTCGGGATGTTCAAAATCCTACCAAATTTGTCCTCTTGAACTTCTCTGCTAGAATCAAATACGCACAGAACGACACCCGCGTTCTGTGTTTGTTACACGCCTTTCCGTCTATAAAAAAAACAATTATTAGAAGGACACTCAGCAATTCATTTGACAACTATCAAAAAAGAAAACGTTTTATCACCAACCAAATTTGCGAGTGGAACGCGTGTTACTATTTCGTCCCCTGGGTTCCAATGTGTTCTATGTGCCTACTGGCACATAGAACACATTGAAACTCAGGTGACGATTTTGAGCTATCGCTGACGATTCACATTGTAATTTCGGTGCACGATTTGTAGAAAATTTCAGTGAATTTTCGCTTCTATTTAAAAATAGTCGGTCAACGATTTCCGTTGTGGCCTCCTGCAGAAGTGTTTTGCATAAAGGTTTAGTAATAATGCGAACTACATACCTATTGTTTCTACCTTGTATACGTCATAAAGTTCAATTCTTTCATCAAATGTGTTGTACATTACGTTGAGCATGTCCACAACTTGAATGGGTGTACTTTTGGATGATATCGTTGTAAATCCCACAACATCAGAAAAATATATCGTCACAGCATCGTAGTGTTCTGGTGTTATTGTCTGGTGCTTCATTAGTTTCTCAGCAATAGAAATAGGCAAAATTTCATGCAGTAATTTCTCTGTTTTCTTGCGCTCCCTATTGAGGTCTAAGGTTTTAGTCTTCAGATTGTTTGCATAAGATCGAATTTTCGATGTCATTTGAATGACAAGGATGGGGACAATCGGCAAAAGCAAAACAGCAATTGTTATTACCACGATGTTGCCAGACATAGATTCACGAGTGTCGCCGATTTCATTATCTAATGCATTAAAAATTTGCTCATGAATTTGTATTTCCGTCTCTCTTAAAAGTTCGATATAATTTGTCATATTTTCAAACCACAACTGAGACCTGGATATTGACCCATTTCCGTTATTTTGAAAAATTTCTTCTTTGAATGTTGTCAGTGTGTTGTCTAGAGGAGTGTTGATAAAATCTGTTACCAACGCTTTTTCAACGAGAGTGGAAAATTGTGTACTTTTTTCTAGGGAAGTGTCAGCTTTCGAAACTGTCAAACAGAAGTCCTTGTAGGCAGCTGTAGATAGCGATCCTGTAATAAGATAATGATACGCTATATTAACTCTTTACCCAACGCAGACATGGTTTGTATTTAAATATCCCACTAATATTGGGTCAAATTATTTTTGTTTTTAGTGCTTTGAATGTACCTAATGTACTCAGAGAGATAGATTGAGCGATAAACTGACGGAAGGGCGGAAAACAAAATTGGAACTGATCCTAGAAAGTGTCTGAATTTAAAAGTTATTTTATCCCAGTAGTTTTGACAGTTTTGAATAGAACATTATAATTCAATGTGGATCTGAAAATCTGATGATCACGCAAAATATACAGCAACTTACCCTTCCCAATATCCTGCGTCAAATGCTGCCATTTGGCAGGAATATTTCAGATGTTTATTTCTGGCATAGGTGCCCCCGGATAAGCTATCCTTCTTGATTTTTATGTGTGTAAATAAATTGTAAATAACTGTGGTTCCTTCAACAAAAACCTATATTCACCACTCTTGAAACTGGTTCGCGCACTCTATTACCAAACCCGAGGAATGTCCATTTGTCAGTTTCTAGGGCATGATATGACAGCTTATAAGATCTTACATACAATTATATCCTAGTTTGTGTTTTACGTGGTTATTGGATACGTCCATCCAGATAACAAGATTAATATTAAACACTCCCATGTCTTTATATATTTATCTACGTGGGCAATTGGGATTAGGTGCCTCGCCCAAGGACACAACGTAGTTACCCAGGACGGGGATTGAACTAACTTGACATTGAACACTAAGACACGAACAGAACCCATCACAAAATATATCACAACTGTTCAGAACATGGTCGATTAACGAGTAAAGGCCAGATTTTGGTAACCAGTTCCACAGTGTAAGCATACTGTAGTTGAAATTGGTAGGGAAGAGTATTCTGTCGTCCCAGAAAAGAAGAATAGCCACAGTGAATAGGTTAGCTATATGTGGATAAAGAGTAATGGTAGTGTATTGAGATACAGATAACCAATCTGGTGAAATATCCCTCACCGCATTTCTAACCCCGACACAATGCTGAATCCCATCTGTTGAAAAATATGGAAAACGTATTGCATCTCTGTTTTCGGTTGTCTTCATGATTTAGTATTGATTTTCTAAAATTTACTTTGAATGTGTCGCGATCACATCGCAATCTTACCACAGAGTCGTCGCGAAGATGATTGATTGGTGAAGGGGTGTACAGTACGTGGAGAGTGCATTATCACTAAATCACCCGCAGAGTGGAGATTCCACCCAAGCAATAATTGCAAATCTGTTGCAAAGCCAAACCAGTACGAGCAAAGTTTCAGCCAATGGACCTCCGGGTTAAACCCGGAGATCCAATGGCTGAAACATTGTTCGTGGTTTCTGTCCATATGTACAACCATTGAAAGTTATAGTCTGGGTGATAACTGCACACTGTGGGTGAGTTAGTTTCCATCCATGTACTGTATGGTATATGGAGATTTAATACTTGGCTGCTGCAGGCGAGGTGTTTACATGAGACATCCAGGTATTAAATCTCCGTATACCATACATGTTGGCGGAGATAACGTTTTTGTCCTGTTTGAAACACAATAGAAACTAGATTTTTTTTAGAAATGGGGGAAATTGTCACTTAAACATACCAAATTTTGAAAAAATTAGTTTGTCTGGATGGCACCTATCTTTATGCAGCCAGATTGGTCGTAGGGTTAAACTTTACAACAAAACATACAACAGCAAATATGCTCGGTAGTTAACTGTGAAAATGGGCATGCAAATCATTTGTCGATATTCTATTCGAAACTGGCAGTATAGTTAACTCAAAATGAGCCGATTTTATGAAGAATTTGAGGGGACTCTAGTTCAAGGCTCGGAAACTGGACAAAGGTTAAAACTTTGAATAAAACAAATAACAGTAAAATTATTCTTTGATGAATGCCCTCTCTTTCCATGTGAACATTTTGAGAAAATATGGCTCCAGTGTTGAGAAATCGCATGTGTAAATTGACGAAAATGACAATTATTCCGACAGTGTCCTTATATAAACTCTCCAACCTGCCAAGGGTTAAGCTTTTAATGATAACATATAGAACAAAGGTTGTCATACTATGACGGCTCCATGCACCCATAGAAAGAATTTAGCACTGAATCATTCAGGAATGTAGTAAATTGTCACTTAAACTTACCAAATTCTGAAAAATGGGAATTTTGGGGGATGGCACGTATTTTATGCAACGATAATGAAATTTGCTCGGTAATCAATTATGAATACGAACATTCAAATCATTTTTCGATATTCCATTCTAAAGTGTGAGAAAGGTGAAATCAAAATGAGCCAAATTTATGAAGAATTTGAGGGTTCTCCAATTCAAGGCTTGAAAACTGGGTGAAGGTTAAAACTTTGAATAAAATATATAACAGTAAAATTGTTCTTGAATGAATGCCAAATCTTCTCATGGGAAACGTTTTGACAGCATATGGCTGCAGTTCTTAGAAATCGCACGTGAAAGTCGGTCATTTTCGCCAGAAATGCATTTTCGGGGGAAGTATGTGGCAAAATAGGGTCAACGTTGGTACTACTGCCTATGCAGGCAGATGCAGTGTGTTATGCTTCATGTGTTAGGAAAGTTTCAGCTAAATCGTCCAGAGGGTTTTTGAGAATTGGGGCAAAAGGTGACATTTGGACAACATTTTACATGGCTTTGGCAGAAAACGAAAAACTTCAGAAATGACATGACGTAATCAAAATACTTCGCATGGAGCTCTGCAGATGTGCCAAATTTCAGCAAAATCGTATAATCCGTTTTCGCACAATTCGGCGGACAAAAATCGGTAAAATAAAAAAAAAATGAAAAAAAGAAAAAGAAGAATAACAAGAGATTCACCTATTAGAAAATAGGTGAATCTAATTTGAAGCATGGTAAAAACAAATTTGTGGACGCGTTTCTCACGCTCCGCAATCAGCTGGACCAAACTCGTGAACACTGGAGCCACTATAAATTTAATCTAAAAATAATTTTTGAAAAAATCGATAATGCACTGTCAAATCTGGCCTGTCATTTGGTGATTTGTTCTTTATTTTTCCCAAGTTGTTTGATTTAATTATTTGACTATTTAATTTATAACAGCAAAATATGATCGAATAGTGAAATCTGATGATATTTATTACTATTTTCAGATCTTCTGGTTCGTTTTGTTATATTGGCCGAACGAAAGCGAAAATCTTTCATTTAAACCATATACCCGCGATGTTTCGCGTGGCCTTATACCCTGGCTGTTGCACGATTTCATATATCTTAGATGTTGGGTGCGCCCTATGCCATGGCTATTTGTCCTAGGCTTTTTGACCAATCAGAAGACAGATTTTATGGGGATTTAGGGACAATTATTCTTACCTTGTTTTAGAGCACTCACACCAGATGCTCTCACAAGGTCCATCGACTCCTTCGCTGAAATTAGCATATAACACGCTACTAGGAGTTGCCATATTATGCCATCTGAAGTAGACTCTACCGTTCCCTCAATCCATTTTATTATTTTATTGTTCTGTGTTGTGTAGAATGCGATAACATCGCTTTCATTACTCATAGACTTCCAAAAGATCTCCCGAAATGTCTTTACATCGTTATGCATAACGCGTATCTTCTCTACACGATCGGAAGCGGATGTTGACTGAAGAAATTCTATGAAACACTCGTCGATTTTTGAATGTGTTTTAGAAAAGTATACAATGTCTCGTTTTTTCTGATTGGAATTGAGAAAAAGGACGGTCGAACCTCGTTCTGTTTGTAAGAAATGAAGCAGTGAGCTCATCGAAAGACTGAACCGAATATCTGTGTCTAGTTGAGAGAGAGTATTAATGTTGGCGACTTCATTACCAAGAATCACCGAATTCTGTAAAATTAATCCAAATATAGGTAACATGGCCGCAATAATCAATCGTGATATTTTTTCCGTGCTGGCTGCTGCCTTCGTATCTTGAATTAAACCCGGATCTACTCCTCCATTGACACTTGATAATCGACTCTTTGATGAAGCGGTACTCAACTTGTTCATGATGGCTTCTTTTATACAAAGTACGCTGAACCTGCAAACAGTACAAAAAACGACGTACATAATTTTATATCATGATTACCTATTGTACTATATATGAAAAGCTTATGACATAAATTTTTAGCTTTACACACCAACCGTGGTGAACACGCTAGCAATGAGATTTCATTAGTTAAATTTTCCACCTACAGTAGAATTACATCCAAGCTGACCTTTGGTGACGACGACCTGAATGCAAACTTGTCTAAATTTTCCGCACGTCGCCTCGCGAAAAGTGAAAAGAAACCGGCAATTATTTATTACGTTTTTAAATGGGTTTACCTCATAAGATGCCAAAAATTAACAAACATGCATTGTCTCATGCTAATAAGACATCCATAACTCGAAATAGTATGTTATTATGTTATTAAATAGACAAAAACGTTCCGTTTCTTTTTCCGTTTCGTTTCGGCGATTAAATTGACAGCGGAAGTACCGCCCACCGATTCTCATGTAAACAAAAACAGATTCTCACGTGTGTACACGTACGTCTGTTGTTCAAGCTACGATGGGTATATTCTATATATAAACGAAAACGAAGAAACAAATATAGAAACTAAACCTAATAGACTGCCTCTTTCCATCACGTTCTTCACTTTGTCAAGGCTCATATTTGTAATGTTTGTGATGTTTTGTTTCGAACAAATCGCATTCCGGTAGTTTATGTCTCTTCGAAAGATGTTTGGTCCGACAATCTAAACAGATTGTTTGAAATCAAAACAAAACGTGTTTCAGTAGCTTGTACGGTACAGTCGCCGTGGACTGGTCGTAATCCACGCATGCGCAGTGATGTCCACGCGTGGATTTGCCAGGTAATAAAAATCATCATCCGCAAAATGTTTGTTAATGAAGCTCCGTTTTGTACCCGGTGCTTCATTAATTAAATTTTTGATGATTATTCCTATAATTAGTGTTTGGAATCTAATATTATTTCGTCCGCGGAAATATTGTCCACCCGTGGAAAGTGACCAGTGCACGCTGGTCTTACTGTAACAACCGACTGTATTCTATGAAGTTTGTCCTCCGTTGTAATGTATCATGTATGCTTCGCGGAAAGAACTGGAATTTGATAGAATCTGAGATACCAACCGACTTCAGTTCAACCATCGTGGAGACACCTGAATCTAGGAATTTCACATTGCTCCACTATCATCTGAGATGCAAATGACGAGATTGTTTTCACCAAGCTCCCAGGCACCAGTCTAATTTTGTAAGGAATACGACGCCCTTATGTTCTGTTTGTTTACCCACTTCTCGTAGGGTTTGCGCGCTGCCTATGGTTGATGTAATGTATGTGATTTCCCGCCACGAACAATGAGATACAGATAATCTTTCATGTCCCCGTTATAGATATTCCTATCAATAAGAATTACACATACCACGAAAACGTAAATACTAAAGATTCGGTCAAATCAAGTCTCGATTGTCTACTCAGAAAAACTGGCTGCATTGATTCTTAGAAAATGAATATTTGTTGTATTTTTAGATTCAGTCGGATGGAATATATCAGTTGGTGGGAACAGCGATTGAATGTAAAGATAGGCGGTGGACCGTTTTAAGACCTATACTGGTTCTAAGTCTTATTAGCATCAGATTCGTTTCGGAACTTGACTGGTGGCATAAGAGCTTGGGTTTTACGTCAGTATTGTTCAGAATACAGAAGATGCATGCAGTGAATTGTCCAGGTCCAGCAAAGGTTTATGTCCATGCTTTTACAAAAATAATTATATGCGTTAAGATGCGTCAAAATACACCTGTGAGACATGCCCTCATACGATATAATTTGTTCAATGTAAAATTAGCTCCTACTTTAGGAAACTCTTCTCAAAAGACAGACAAAAGTCCAGAAGAACTTGAAACACCCTTCGAAAAAAAAGAAAACGACAGATAGATGAGAGCGCAGTTGGCAAAAAGAAACTATATAACCGTCAAAATGGTCAAACTACCGGTCAAGTCGGACACACTGACGTACCAGCATGACCCGGCAACTAGGAAGGTGTAAAAAATGGTTTTGATGGAACCCTAGTTTTCGGAACTTACTTTCATAAGAACTACTATATATTAGGATTTAATCCGGTTCCCGGGCTCTTGCTTCCGAAAACCAGTCCCCAAACAGTTAAAACTGGAAGTCCTGTCATGAACTGTGCGCTTATCTAGGCTTAATGCGCGTAGGTCCATTCGCTGAAACATTGCTTGTGCACAGACCATTTGTACAGAATTTGATAGCCTTACTATGGTCATAACGCGTAGATTAACGCGCAGATCGACGTGCTATTTGTGCGCATTTCATGACAGGACTTCTCGTTTTAACTGTACCGGGGAATCTATAGCACGTACCGGGAATCAAACGTGGCACTGTTTGTGTGTTGAAGTTCTCTCAATTGAGAAATTGCCCCAAATGTAAGTCAGTATGATTTCGTCAGCCCTCCCACGCCTGAAATTTATACAGCCCTCATTCCTGGCGAATCTTTCTCGCCAAATGTCTGTAGCTCTCTACCAGCTCTGGAGGAACCCCTCTACAACAACAAGATCCTCACCCGCTTCAAAGTTCAAACTGGTCTTCAGTTTCACAATCACTAGTATCACTGTTCACTACCTCCTTAAACATCAACACCCCCCATTCAGTGCCATCAGCAATCCCCCTCTTGAAGCAGAGGAGACTGGTGACGGCAGTGAAGAGGGTGTTGGTGTTGGAGGAGGTGGGTGATAATACTAGTATAATATTGGAAATGTAGACGAGATTCAAGCGGGTTTGGGTTTTCACACTTCATTAAGGAAAAGAACTATCGTTTGGAAATGGCAGATTGTCAACGGTATCTGTTCATTTTCATTAAAGTAAGTAAGTATATCTTTATTTCCGTAATTTAGTACAAACATTAGTGTATTGTTGAAACAGTACCCGACCCATTTGGCCCTTTTTATCATCTCTTTAATTTGATATTTTTCTTTTTTGCTTGACCAGAGAAACTCATTCATTCCCTTTCATTCTCGCTCATTCTTTCTCTCACTATCACTGTTGTATTCCAGTAATTAACCACCAAACCAACTGTCCCTCCACCTGAACCCCATTACTTCACCCTCCCCTTTCATCCACCCAACGGCCCAATCATCCTTTCGCAAATCAATTCTCACACTCAATCATTGAGCCATTTACGCAATTTCACACTTGAGTTATCACAGTAACGTGGTTTCATTCTCATGAAGTGGAATTTTGCCACTTCTTCATCGATTTCCGTGAATGTGCAGAAGTATCGTCAGCCCTTCCACGCCTGAATGTTTTACAGTCCTGATTCCTGACGAACCATTTCCAACAAAACACTGTAACTCTCAACCAGTTCTAGAGGACCCCCCCCCCCCCTCCCTTTCAACAGCAAGATCTTCTTCACCCGCTTCAAAGTTCAACCACGTCTTCACTTTCAGAATCACTAGTATCACTATTCACTACCTCCTCCAACATCAACACCCTCTTCAATGTTGTCACCAGTCTCCCCTGCTTACAGCAGAGGAGAGTGGTGGCGGCAGTGAAGAGGATGTTGATGTTGGATAAGGGAGAGGTGATAAAAAAAATAAAGATTAGATTGAAGCGGGTTTGGGTTTCCATGCTTGTCTTTGGAAAAGAACATTTCCATTTGGAGTTGGGAGATTGCCAATAAAATATGCTCATTATCATTAAAATAAACGCGTCTCGTTACTCTCGTAAATTTGCTTAATATCACCCGAGAAATTTCCCGGTTCTCGGTTCTGAGGGTAATTTCATTCCCGTTCCCGGTGACAAAACCAGAAAATATATTAAACCTTACTACATATACAACGAACAACCTGAACGAGTGACATGTTTCGGCACTGGGTGAAGGCATTAAAAATGCGGAGTTCAAAAACTGGAAGATATACGATCACTTAGCGTAAACGATTTCCTCAAACGATGAAGACAACAAATTTCGCAACCTCAAACTTTACCTCATACAGAGAGGATATCTGCGCTATTTTAGTGATTATCGGGAATTATCTCATGAGTGTGGACATGAACGTTTTATTTTTCACGAGCGTTTGCGTGGATTTTCTTTTTAATATATGCTACGTGACATTTTACTGCGTAATATTCAGCCCAATTCGACTGCAAACAGTTTCAAGACAATAACAAAAAGTTACTGATCGTTCCTTCAAGGCGACGTTCCAGGCGACGTCATGCGCCGAAGCGTAACGCCATTTAGGAAGCTACTGAAAAAATTCATCGTGTGGACCTGAAAATAAAAAAAAAAAAAACGTTCAGGTCCTCACTCGTGAGATAATTCCTGCTACTGAATAAACAGAGTAGATTTCCTTTTTTGTTATATGCTACGAGACATTTATTGCACAATATTCAGCCCAATTCGACCCCAAACGCCTGCATTTCAAAACAATAACAAAGAGCAACTGATCGTTTCTTCAAGGCGACGTGATGGGGCGTAGCGTGACGTCATTTAGGAAGCTACTGAGGGATATTCCTCGATATCCATCGAGTCGATGGATATCAAGAAATATCTTTTAAATAATTTGCGATAAATCACAGGCTAGCATATAATAAAGTGTAATATGCATAACTTCTCTCGTTTAGAAAATGTGGGGGAGAGAATACCTTATAGAAGGTGGCCACAGAGCATACGGACAGAAACCCTACGAACAGGTGTGGGACTATTATAATCCCTGATGGGTACGGGTGTGGGATGGGAAAATCTCACCCGAGGGCAAGATATTTGGGCCAGACACGAGGCTTGCCGAGTGTCTGGAGCAAATATCTTGACCCGAGGGTGAGATTTTCCCATCCCACACCCGTACCCATCAGGGATTATTCCCCCCCCCACCATACAGCGGTTACGTTAGCCAGAGGTAATCGGCGGCCACGTGCTGATATAATCTACTCATTTGGTATTCGTTGTTTTGAAAAACTAATGACACCATCGGAAAGAGCATGCAAAAGTTATGTATATACCAAAGTTGTATACCACGAAATCAATTAGGAACGGTGGCATCTTAGGGTTTAAAGAGTTGTAGAGCATCAAACTTTAATCACACGGCATTCTGATGACGTCAATATGAATTAGTTGGTAGCAAGAAACTGATACGATATACATAACGTCATAATAACGTTATAGATGTATAATGTCACGTGGATGGGGTGGGATGCATCTGTCTCTCCCTGCTATCTCACCCGGGACACACATATGTTACACATGCAGTGTGGGGGATGGGGGGGGGGGGGGGGGGTGAGAAACATCTCGTTCGGAGAAAATACACCATAACATACACGAGAGAACAATACAAATCGGCTTGGTGAAAAGTGCTTCATGGATATAACGATGAATTCGATTGAGACATTGAGCTCTTCCTCGCATGAAAGAGAGACAGGGATCCAATCCACGCTGGACACCTACACATAGCTCCAAGCACTCAAGTCATTAGTTTAATTCCGTAAGGAATCCAACAATTTTATTGGCTGCTTATTTATTCATTTGTCTTGGACTAGGTTCGTGCTCCAGTTATAGAAATGACAATCGAATGACTATTTAACCCTTTGCGACTTTAATTATCCTGACGTTCAAACGTCACTGGGAATTCAGTTTTTCTAAATGCGACTTCAAACATGGGAAAGTACAAATAACAATATATTTTTCACATTAGTGATTATGTGGTTGAGGGCTAGATTATTTTCGGTGGTCAGAATTTGTTATTCAAAATTTGTTTTATTACAAATTATTGGAGAATGCCCCCAGGCACTCTCCAATAATTTGTAATAAAACAAATTTATATAAACAAAATATTATTTGTGTTTCACTGAATATGAAATATAAGTTTATCTTTTCTGAAAAACGACTGGAAACGGCCAAATAGGTCATGTCGTCTCCTGAAGATGCTAATTTCTATCTGTATCCTATTGTGTTCAATATACTTGGATATAACTGCATTCTTCGAATATAATTTTGTTCTGTTCTTAGCAAGCAAAGTGTTGGCTTTTGCTCTGGTATCCTCATTTTTTTGAAAGCCCTGATAGTGGTTTCTAACACTCAACCCGTTGAGAAGTCTTGACAGCAGGATTATATTAGTATTTTAAGCTGCATTTGGCTCAACGGTTGTCACTGAGCACTATTCGGGACAAAAATAGGAAATGAGTTTAAAACTTTAAAAAATCGAAAAAAAAGATAGCAAAACAAATGACCACAAAGTATCAACGAGCTGTTTGATTTCATACGTCAAAAGTCATACAAAAGTATCAAAAAGTTAATTCACATTGAAACCCTCAGGATATTAAAACAATTAGTGGAATTACGTGCCGAAATCATAAAACTACATGTACGTAATCGTTATGCCATCAAACATTCGGTCAAATCAAATCTCAATTAAACAGCATATTTTGTGCTGATTAAAAAAAAATCAGTTGCTCGGAAAAATGAATTGTAGGTTCGCTTTTCTGACCAACTGAAATATTCCAGACGAGCAAATCTGAACATTTAAGAGCTTGACTAGTTCCAGGCCATAATACCGGGTGAATTCCTTACAGAAGTAGATTGGTGGCCTTGGAGATTTACCTATCGGCTAGCGTCGTCGATCGAGTTGCATTGCTTCTCAATTAAACGTAATAATTCTTAGCTACTTAGATAATGTTTAAAGCTTTTGGAAAGGACATTTTCTAAGGATGCCCTCGAATGGCACTTAACGAGCCGTCTCGGAACACTTGTAATAAGGCGTGCCAAACGATGTTTTAACGTCCTAGCAATATATGTCCATAAAGTTGCTTCAAAACAGCTGTCTCCCAAAAGAGACCGATGTCGCACTAATGGGGATTTAAAACGGTGTTGATGAAACAAGCCCGGGGATTATGGCCGCATCTAGTATCTCAGAAGATGAATGCGGTTTCGGTGTCGCCGAACGACAGAAACAAATACGTAGGTTTGTATTGGGTTCAAGTGTAGGGCCAAGTCCACCATGCCAATTTTTTTTTATAATTTAAAACAGAGAAAGATCCCCCTTATTGCTTGTGCAGGATTTCCCTCTCTGGCAATAGGGAACCAGAAATTTGTCTGGAATTAACACCTCTCACCCTGTAACATTTATTACCCTTGCTTATCTCAATGTCCTGCGCACGAGTTCGTAATCGCCGTAAACAAGAAGTTCAGATCTCTTGCGCACTAATATTTTATGTCATGCGCAATGATTTTTGTTTCGTGCGCGCGACTTTTTGTCTCGTGCGCACGATATGTTTTCTTACTTCCCATACTTAACCAATCGCTCTTTGATGTCAAAATACAAAATTTCAAGCAGCAAATATTTCCCATAATTCAACTGCTAATTTAATCAATTCAGTCGTGTTTTTGCAGAGCTCACGTGACAGCATTGTATAGAAATTTCAATATTTCGACATCATAGTGCAGAAGGTTATCAGAGTTATCAGCAGTACTATCAATGCTGACTTAAGTCATTCCAAGTTTATCAATAATCTTGGTAGAGGTATGTGATTTCATACATCTATCTCCCCATGGAACAAACTATCCACCTGCGCAACAAATGTATCTTTCATTAAACAATTGTTAACGTTCATGACAAAGTGAGTGCATATATGGAACCATAAACCACCCATTTATATTGACGAAGGCAAAAGATGGTCCGACAATCTCAGTTAAAACTAGAAGTCCTGTCACTAAGCGTGCGCTTATTTAGGCTTAATTGCGCGTAGGAATTGCGCGCAATTGCCATATCGAATGGCATCAAAACGCGGCAGGTTCTCCTAGTTACTCATAGCAAACACAGGCACTGTTTCTGCCAATGGACCTCCGGGTTACCCGGAGGTCCATTGTCTGAAACATTGCTTGTGCACAGGCCATATGTACAGAATTTGATAGCTTTACTATGGTCATAAGGCATAGATTTACGCGCTGTTTGTGCGCATTTCATGACAGGACTTCCAGTTTTAACTGTGATCTAAGGAACGTTTGCAGTGACTCCAAATAGAGGATCTCTTATGTGTAACGGTTTGAAATTAAATTTCCGAACGGAGTTCACTAAAATCGATCTGACGCAAGGTTTACCGATGCTCAGACTGATTATATTGAACGAGGTGAAGAGCAGTTCCGTTCTGACTGCCTTGGGCGGACATATCAGCCAGCAGCATCCAAGGTGTTAAGTTAATTTCATGCATGTGAACAGGTCTTATATTGACGAATGAACCATAATATACCAATGTATATACCATATGAAAACATTTAACCGTTACCTAATATCACCGCCCTACCCATCGATCGATATTCACAACCCTTGCCTTTTCAATTTATTTTACCTCTAAAACATTGCTTATGACGCCTTATGGAAACGAGCGCGACATTTGCTAGGTATTAGGTATCAAACAGCTCTTTCTAATAATATGGTAGCTCTGAAAGAATTTGTTCATATCCATCTGAGGGATATATTCAGAACACAACAATATTATCTACTCTGTATTTACCTAATCCACCAAAGCCTACACGTTTCGTTTCAGTCACGATATTGGAGCTGGGCGGTTTTAATTTTCCACACTCACTTCGGTTTCCTTTCGGGTTTAGGACAAAATATGGAAAAAGATATTCATTTTCTCATAGTAAACGATACTTCAGGATTCTTAATGTGGAAAAACAGCAATATTTTTAGTTCAGTCTAGTTCCCCCCCCCCCCCCTTTGCTCGTGGTAAATGGTTCTGGAAGATGACTTGATAAGGCTATTGAGACTGAAAAAAACACCTACAGTTAAAACTAGAAGTCCTGTCACGAACTGTGCGCTTATCTAGGCTTAATTGCGCGTAAGAATTGCGCGCAATTGCCATATCGAATGACATCCAAAGCACGGCAGGTTCTCCTGGTTACTCATAGAAAACACAGGCAGTGTTTCTGCCAATGGACCTCTGGGTTACCCTCAGGTCCATTGGCTGAAACATTGCTTATGCACAGGCCATATGTACAGAATTTGACAGCTTTACATCGGTCATAATGCGCAGATTAACGCGCAGATCGATGTGCTATTTGTGCGCACTTCCTGACAGGACTACCAGTTTTAACTGTATTATGGTAACAAATGAATAAAGTCTATCGAATAGATGTTGTGGTCTCATTGTCACATTTTCTCTCTTATTGACTCGTTCTTTGGATGGGACAGTAAGGAAACAAATATGACAATGAGAAAACGACGTATTTAGTTTAAACAATATTTATTTCCATTAAACTAGTACAGTATGCACATCGGTACAATATAATGGATGCGACAGTAAGCTTTAAGCTTTTTCGAGGTCGTTTCCAGATAGATTAAAATTACAAAAATAGTTGAATGATGACAGATGTATCAGGTATGTTCACATTCTCTTCTGAATGTAACATATTGTGTTGAATACCGAAATGATACGGACAAACATGTCAAACTAAGTTCTCTGCAAGTGAGAGATAAAGAGAGAAAGAGTCGGGAAAAGAAGGTTATCACTAAACATTCACAAGTTTGTCTACAGGGCAGCACTGACATATCACTGAGCTCGCGAGCAGATTATGAATATCTTTATAAACCAGGAAAGGGGGGGGGGGGGGCATATTTCCTCACACAGGTGATAACTTATGTGGTAAAGCGCTCAGTTTGTAAGATATAATCATGGACTGCTTCAAAAACCATATGGTTCTCTTCTGTATTAAGACGCGTGGAACCGAATAACAAGACATCACAATCTACACATTGGATCATACCTAACGTGTCGTTACGTAACAGACCATATAGCGGACATACCAATAAGAAATGTCTTGTTGTCTCGAGTTCCCCCATATCGGCAATAAGGTGAATTGGAAAAGTGTTTACAAAAGGAGTGAGCATTAAGCAAGATGCATCAAAGTCGTAATCTACAATGATAGATCTGAGATCGGCGCAATTTCGCTCCACCGAAGAAGGAGGGCGGTCGGCGCTTGTCCTTATTTAAAACATCTTAAACTGATATACATGTACAGAGTTATTATTTTGTACGTCTGATGGGATATTATTTCAGTCACTTGTGACTTCAGGAATGAAAGATGTCTGGTATAACCGAGTATTGCAGAACGGGACACTGTGATTTGTATTGTTACGAAGTTGGTAGGACTGGCTGACGGCCGATATAAATGGGGGAACCTTATTGGCAAGATATGGAGGCGCCATATGGTGATGCATGTGCAAGTATTGAACACAAGTTTGTGTTTTTGCGTCTATCTTGGAGAGTTTACCAACAAGTTTCAGTGTATAAAGTGGCTTTACTACAGTTAAAACTAGAAGTCCTGTCACGAATAGTGCGCTTATCTAGGCTTAATTGCGCGTTGGAATTGCGCGCAATTGCCATATCGAATGACATGCAAAGCACGGCAGGTTCTCCCGGTTACTCATAGCAAACACGTGCAATGTTTCTGCCAATGGACCTCCGGGTAACCCGGAGGTCCATTGGCAGAAACATTGCTTGAGCACAGGCCATATGTACAGAATTTGATAGCTTTACTTGGGCCATAACGCGCACATTAACGCGCATATCAACGTGATGTTTGTGCGCATTTCATGATAGGACTTCTAGTTTTAACTGTAGTACTAATAGTCGCATCCGTAACTAATCTTGCTGCAGCGATTTGAATTTTTTCTAAGTCGCCAATATTATCTTACGTGCAGTTATCCCACACTGTGTCCGAATATTCAAGAAGAGGTCTTACATATGCAAAGTAAATTTTCTCCAATACCTTACGGTCGAGTGGATGTAAATGTTTTTTCACCATGTCGATTCTTGACCATGCTTTAGACGTGATGTGTTCGATATGATTATTCCAAGTACAATGATTGTTTAAAATTAGCCTAGGTGGTTATGTTCGGTTACTTCACTTATTTGAATACAAGCTAAATAGAGAGGGGTGTGGGGTGGGGGGTGGGGGGTGGGGGTTGGAGTGTAGAGTAGGTTTGGTCTTACGTGATATTAGCATGGTTTCGGTTTTCTGTGGGTTAAATTCCACTAACCATGTTTGAGCCCATTCTTCAACTGTGGATACCGTTAAAACTAGACGTCCTTTCATGAAATGTGCACAAATAGCGCGTCGATCTGCGTATTACTCTGAGCGTTATATCCATAGTAAGGCTATCATATGGCCTGCGCCCAAGCACTTTTTCAGTCAATGGACCCCCAGGTAACCCGGAGGTCCATTGGCAGAAACATTGCTTGTGTTTGCTATGCACAACCACAAGACTGTGCCGTGCTTTGAATGCCATTCGGTATGGAAATTGCGCGCAATTCCTAAGCGCAATTAAGCCTAGATAAGCGCACAGTTCGTGACAGGACCTCTAGTTTTAACTGTACGTAGCGGTTAAGCAGTTAACGACGTATTTACCCATTTGCCGGACTACGTGATGAGAGTCTAGAGGGGCCACTAGTCCACTTTCCTCCCAGTAAGACAGTGACATCAGTTTATGCACTAACACACCAAAACCGTTTGACCGGTCTTTTTTGGATCTTGCGGTTCGGTTTCCCGGTCTGTGGCAAAAAACTGAACCTAACCCGAAAAACCACCCACCACTACATGATATTTTAAACCATTCAAACAAGAGCACACTTTTCCGGGCTATCATCATAATACAACCTGAATTCATAAAGAAGAAGGCTATTCTGTGAATTTGTCTGGTAGACCTACCAATGTTTCCAATGTGCAGCTCTCACCCAACCACCCAACACCACCCACCCACCCACTACTTTGAGTATATTTTATTCATACCATGATCGTCAGATTAATAAGAGTCGCTTTTAATTTTTCTCGATTTTTCTGAGCAGCAGCCGTACACACGTGCGGATTTGTTTTTGTTTACATGGGCATCGGTGGGCAGTACTTCCGCTGTCAATTGAATCACCGAAACGAAACAGAAAAAGAAACAGGGCCTTTTTTTTCATTTTAATAACATAATAACATACAATTTCGAGTTAGTGTTGCTTTATTAACATGAGACAATGCATGTTTGTTAATTTTTGGTCTTTTGTGGGGTAAACTCATTTAAAAAGGTAATAAATAATTGCCACTTTGCTTTCACTCTTCGCAAGGCGACGTGAAATAAATTTAGACAAGATCGCATTCAGGTCGAAGTCACCAAAGGTCAAGGATGTAGTTCCACTATAGGTGTAAAATTTAACTATTGAAATCCCATTGCTGGCGTGTTCACCACAGTTGGTGTATAAAGCTAAAATTTATATCATAGGCTTTTCATACATAGTAGAATATGTAACCATGGTATAAAATCCAAACTGTGATAGCATGACGTCATGAATTTTGCATACACGAATATCAGTGAGTTTGAAACCAATGTGGGCACTAACACATATTTGTCGATCATTTTTTAAACTGCATCAGCGAAGAGTATTTCAATAAACTTATGTTTTAAAGTTTAAATCCCCACTATCCAAGAGTAGTTTCTTTATGGCCATTTGAATGCGGTTAACCTTCACAAGTCAATTATTTATTCAAACAGCTTTGACAATAATTACCCAATCTTGGCATGTACATGATCGTCAAGCTGAGAATGTAATAAATATTTTTATGACACAAACTCTGAGATAATCAGATGGGATTTAAGGACATTACAAACCATTATCTGTCAAAGGAAATACAACACGCGAATGTCACCAGTATTTGCATTATCTCTAAAAAGCTTACGCGAATGTTACTGAGTTATCCATGTGAGCCGTTTATTAAGTCTGAGTGACTGATCGGGTCATTCGACACTAAAGCACCGCAGAATAAACAATTGTTCATATACAGTACGTGGAGAGTGTATTATCACTAAATCACTCGCAGAGTGGATATTCCACTCAAGCAATAATTGCAAATTTGTTGCAAAACATAACCAGCACAAGCAAAGTTTCGGCCAAGGGACCTCCGGGTTTAACCCGGAGGTCCATTGGCTGAAACATTGCTTGTGTTTTTTTTGTAGTTATGTACACAATTTGAAAGTTATAGCTTGGATGATAACTCCACTCCGCGGGTGATTTAGTTGCAATCCACTCTCCACGTACTGTACTATCGAAAGAAAGAGCGGGAGTGTACCAACCGGCCCAGAATGCCCGAACTGTTCCAGTTTTTGAACTCGTTCAAGACATTGTTAAAGTCTCGCATACCAAATCCATTGATATTTGTTCAAGCTATCGAGCTAACAAGCTGAACACGCGCAAAAATGAACCAATTAAGGGTCTTAACTTGGGCTGTCACGATTAATCGATTAATCGATTGTCGGTCGGTCAAGCCAAAATCGATTAATATTTTTCGTTGTCGACGAATCGGTATTTTTTCCCCCGTTTTAGACGTTTAATAATTAAAAAAAAATGATGAAAAAACTATTGTTTCTAAAGGTAAAAGGTCAAGAACGTCGACGTTAAACCCCAAGAAGCCGTTAGAAGCATTTGTCTTCCAGGTACATTCAAAGTCGCAACTGCCGACCGGTCTTGATTATTACACTAACGGTTCAAAAGTTCAGAATATCAAAGCTTTGAATGTACCTAAAGGGGGGGGGGGGGGGTCGTCTTCGTTGTTTACTGGTGGGAGGTTAACGAACTTGAACTTCATTTTTAACGACTTAAACGAGAGGGAGGGGGGAATCTAGGTACGATTAATCGATTAGTATCGATTATTTGCGACGATTAATCGATTCCTAAAGTCAAAAATCGTGACAACCCTAGTCTTAACTTCGCTCAGTGTGGACACACCGCACCGGTTTTTAAACTCGTTCAACTCACATACCAAATATGGACCAAATCCATTCATATTTGCTCAAGTTAATGCGCTAACAACGTCAAGTTAATGACATCGCCTGCCCTCCCGCCCGCCCGCCCGACCGACCGACCGACCGCCAGCCGCCCGCTTGCGCAACAAGGCCGTCTAAGTCGAGTTTAAAAAAAAAATCGACCAAAAAACAGAGTATGCACTGAGAATGGATAATGACACTGAATTGTTCGTGCAGTTTGAGAAATTGCCCAACGGTCGTTTTCAGACCCAACCATTGAAATATTTTATTCTATGCACATTGACACCTCTATCTTCTTTGCTGTTGGGTTGAAAGTTTACACAGTTGTCACTCCAATGACTTTTTATTTTGTACTTGCTTAAATGTTAATCGTTGTATGTGTGCTTTCTTGTTTTGAGATTGGTTACAGTTCAGGCTTGAGCATATTCCCCAATTTATCACAAACAGTCAAGAATATCTCCCTTTCAGTATAGCGTCTATCCGAAAGTGAGTTTTCCACATTGAGCGAATCGCCAGTTCAACGTCTGGTTGGTATTCTAAAATACTGGTTTCAAGCTCTCAAAGTCGAAACAAAAACATTGTAAAAATGTTAGTGAAAGCGACGAATTTTAATTGTTTAAGAACGAAAATGTGCGAAGATATCTAAAAACGCTTGGCCTTCTAACATAAATCAAAGCTATTACAGTGAATTAAAGACTTTGTTCAAATGTCATCGAAAGATAAAAAGGTGAAAACGAACAAACAAAACATTTCTGTTGTTGATACTGCGTACTTACTGAATCATTGCTACATGTATGTGATATACGAAGATTCAAAATTATAATTTTGATGAGAAGACAATGATTTTTAATTATTACCCCTTTTGCGGGCGTTCCTAGCACATTAACGATGTTTTCCCGGGCGTTGAAACCTCGTAATGCTCAACAAGTACAAGTCATGTGACGTGTTGGGTCGTTATTGACTATGACAGCCCAGCACGTCAATAACAGCCCGACACGTCTAAATTTTGACAATGACGTTACATCTCTCAGCCGATCAACAATGTTTTTCCCAGATTTCCATTTGGATCGAAATTCAATTCGGATTTTTAATTTGTAAACTCAATTAAAACATTTGTTTCAAGTGTTTCCCTTTGTGTCACGGATAGCTAATGTATCACATATAGGAAGCGATACACCAAGATAAGCGATGACATCTTTGATGAGTAAACTCTTTGCCTAAAGTTCGCATTTCGAAGGTATATTTCATCATCTTACTTTCCCAATTTCGCCGTAGACTGATCAGACGATAATCATGTTACCCGGTTTGTTTGTCAACAAATCAGACGATATTGTCGCTGTTTTTTTTTTTAATTCTAAAACGCCAAAACTTCATTTATTTATCTTATGTCCCATATAATTTAATTGTAATGTCCCTGATGTACGAAAGTGGCAATAATAGAAATAACATGACTTTGTCGGTCATTACAGTGTATCAACGGCTCAACAGAAATGGTTAACAGCCCTTGAGCTTATTAGCGGCCCTCGACTTCGTCGCGGGCCGCTAATAAACTCTTGGGCTATTAACCATTTCTGTTGAGCTGTTAATACACTGTAATGCCCTTCAAAATCATGTTATTGTTATATTCTTTGATTTTATAAACAGGCTACAGCTGTATTTGGAAGAATGACAACGAAATTGTTAAACGATGATATTAAAGGAACATACGAATGTGGCCGGTTACCAGATAAAGTTTAAAATATTTGTAAATAATTTTGAAAATGAACAGATTTCAATGTATTTTTGTTTCACTGTGAAGAAATTCCCAAAACCCAAACCACCCAGTGCTAAAGAATCAACGCAGTAATGATCAAAATTCACGATATTGTGATGACATTTTCTTTAGTTCAGGCATGCGGAAAGGTGGAATAAAGGGGGAAGAAAATAACCAACAAAATTTCCATGAAAGTAACTGTTGGATAGCACTTCATTTGTGAGTTCTAAATCAGTTACCTTAGGAAAAGTCAAAAAACGAAGGAGAAAAGAATAAAATAAACGCACCCCCCCCAAAAAAAAACCCCAAAAAAACAAAAAAAAAAAAAAAAAAAAAACAAACACAAAAACAACACAAAACGATGACTGGTAACTCATTTGGCACGACTGGTACACAGTTCGACCCTTGAGTTCCAATGTGTTCTATGTGCCTACTGGCCTTGGAACTCAGGCGACGAGTTGGATAACTAAATTGTTGCCATCTCACATTTAGAAGGAAATCTACTTTCTATTATTGGGGAGAAAGTGATAATCATTGTAACCATTTCTGCTTTAATTTTGGTTGTTTTTTTTATTGTTTGGAAAATCTGATAACTACCACTTCTACTGTATGTGTATTAGTTAATTGTCTTGGAATATTAAATATGTATTGTTTGTATTTTTATTAGGTCTTAACGACACTTTCGACAGCCAAGAGCATCTCGTTTCGGATAATTTTACTGATGGAGGAAGCCGGAGTTCAGCGTACACGAAGAGAATCACCTAACATCGGCGAGCAAAAGTCAGACTCCCCAAAGTACTAACTCCACACACTCGGGGTAAGCACTGGTTGAAGACACGAGTACCATCGGCGTTCAGTAGCCTTAGTACACATAGACACCGTTCCCCCATGCGAAGCATGCCCTTATGTATGTTTGTTTGTTTGTTTGGTGAGGCTTCAACTATACTTTCAACAGCAAGGGTCACGTGGTGTTGGACTGTTTTACCGGTGAATGAAGCCGTAGTACTGTACGGCCGTCGTCGACCGGTCACTTTCCACGGATGGGCAATATCTCCATGGATGTAATAATATCTTACCTCTTACAAGTATCTGGAAATTTTATAGGTTCAAAGACGTCACATGCAGACTGCATATAAAACCATATACTGCCTGTCAACATCAATATACGCTGACAGCTTTCGGTAATCTCCCCTTTGTTCATTGATTATTCAAAATGGCGGCAGCCGATAAACCCTTCAAGTTGAAAGATTGAGTGTTGGAAACCCATATTTGGTCTGAAGTGCAGGTTAGGCAACTTAAAAGGCTTCATATTCTGTGGATGTGTGTCATGTTATCTTCAAAATGAAACTGTTTGGTATGCATGAATTTGCCTTGTTAAAATTTATGGGAGAGTGCCTGTAGGCACTCTCCCATAAATTGTAACAAGGCAAAGACACGTGAACACATTGTGAGAATTCTCTCATTTAATTGTGATCGCTTCGCTTCGCTCTCGTGCAATATGAAATTAACTGACACCATATATACCATATTAGGCCACCAGCAAACTGTGTAACTAATAATACTACATTCCAAACACTAATTATAGGAATTATCATCGAAAATGTAATTAATCAAGCACCGGATTAAAATTTTGCTGATGATGATTTTTTACATCACTTCCCACGCATGGATAACGACCAGTCCACGGCGACTGTACTGTACTCCAAAGAGAACCACTAATCAGCGCCGTGTTGCCCTCAGACACCCAACTTACTAACACTGCACAAGAACGGTCAGCAGCGGTTGAAGGCGTGTGCACCAGCGACGTGCAGGACGCCTTAGCACATACAGCCTGCGTACCCCCTTTCGGGGAGTAGGAATGAAGTATCTTGCCCATGGACACAACGCAGTTACTCCTAGTTGGGATAGAATTGTGTACCTTTCAGTTAGAATTCGAATGTTATATCCACTGAGCAGGCTTGACAATTTCAGGAGAGCGATTTTTTAGCTCTCCTTACTACCCTCCTGAAAGAATTAAGGAGAGCGAAAAATTGCCCTCCTAAATATTTTGGTCTGGGATGAATGAGATTACATGTATTATGCTCACATTAAATTTTTGTTGTAAAGCAAAAATGTAATTTAACTTCGAAGTCACATAACATCACGTAATTTCATTTTGAAAGTGGTTTAGTGGTAAAAGGTAATGGCTGCAACCATACCCAAACACAGTTGCAATCATTTGAAGCAAAATGGGTCACAGCAATATTTTTTTTTGTCAGTTTCAAGTTCAACAACTGACATCACAGTTTGAGGAGTAATTATTCAAGGAATATTGACACTATAATATACTACCAATACTACTATCCTGTCACTTGAAGCACTTGCACCAGGATGTGACTGTAGATTCAAGCAGACCTGTTGTCCAAGAAAGTCATACGCCTACCACTACCACCTTCAACCCCCTTGGACTTTCTTGGACAACAGGTCTGGGTACACACACAGGTCTTGGCAAGTGTGTGTTCGGTTGTTGAGTGAGACATCTAGATGTCTAAGAGATTTTACTTTACCTTAGTAAAGTTAATAAAATCATTGATGTAGTCTGTTGGTTTCAGTTTCAATGAGTTCGTTCAATTGGATACTTAAAATGCTGTGTAAAGCTAATTGCTCTCCTAAGCTGATTGAGGAGAGCGATTTTTTGCCCTCCTGCATTTTTCAGAATGCCAGGCCTGACTGAGCCAACAATCTTCCATATCTTTCTGTATCCTTTATAAAGAATTCAGGTAATTTACTATACTTCTTTGCCTTTTTAAAAAAAATAGAATATACATATTTATCATACGACTCCTCCGTTTTGGTCACTTTAAAACATTTGATATTTTGTTTTCATATTGATCAGTGATGAATAAAGCCTTCCGTCAATTTCATTGGTCAATTTCAAAACTAGACAATTTTATTGGATGAGCAAAATACAACTGGGCCAAATTTGCATAATTTGCATAATTAGAGTTGGGAGCTTCCATCGGTCAACTTCAAAACTGGACAATTTGATTGGCTAAACAAAATACAACTGGATCACATTTGCTTAATTTCAGAAGGGAGAATTTACGTTATCTGTCCTGTTTAGGGTGGGTTATATGGTATTAATCTTTTACCTACAAGAAAAACGCCATTCATTTTTTTTTATATTTTCACATTTTGCTTCCAAAACATAGGTTATGACCCCCTCATTGGAACGAGCTCGATGAGCTCGTTCCAATGAGGGGTCATAACCTATGTTTTGGAAGCAAAAAAATGAAAAAAATTTTTTAGTTATGCGAGAATGTTTTTTTCCAAGTGCCGTCTGCAACTCAAGTTAGCTAATTTGTGCGTGGGTGTGTCATATGTTAAATAGAATATGAAATGAGTGTTTTTCTCATATAATATTTATGAAACTCGTCCGAATTTTCCGTTTGGGCTCGCCAGAGGCTCGCCAAAACGGAAAATTCTTAGACTCGTTTCATAAATATTATATGAGAAAAACACTCATTCCATATCCTCTATTTCTGGGATTTTTAAATTCAGTTTAATAAAGAACATTCTTAAAATTTTGATTTATTTATTTCCGAATTTTCCGATATAGTTTGTTTGTCCGAATTATAATTTAAAAGTACAATTTCTTGTTGAAAGCTTTAAATTAAGTGGGACTTTTCAAATAATATGTAGTCACTGTATTCTCATCGAGTGACTTTAAATCTAACTGCATTCACGGCATCAAATAGGCTTTTGCTTTTGGAGGAGTCTTGATGTAACATTGCCCTTAATGTAGAGTGGCGAAATCATTGAAATTGGACGAGATAAATAAACAAACAAAAACAGATTAACTGTCTTCTCTCAATATATGACCACTTCCCAGGATGGAAATCCATTGATCAGTGAATGTTTTTGTATAATCCAGTGCTTCCATCGTGTTTCAATGGATCACACTTGATACAAGTTAATTTTCTGACAGACGCCCTGCTGCTACATTTGTGTCATTTTCTTAAAGCATAATCGCAGGAGAGAGATGGGTCGTCCTAGGTTGTCCGGGGGTGGGGGGGGGGGGGCGGAGGGATAAGTGATGTCATAGACATGTGTCCCAGTTACCTTTCGGGTTTAAGAATCATTTTGGACTTCGTTATACAAAAAGGGGGGAAACTCTGTATGGATGGGAACAGATTACGGGAAATAAAGCAATACGGTAAGATATTCTGAGACTTGGAAAAGGGTAAAGGTAGGAACCAGAGGTAGCTAGGACTAGATAGACTGTTTGGTGGATCAGAGTAGCGCGAATAGTGTCTGTAATAATAGGTAGTGACAGACTAGGTTTGTAATGTAAAAACTGTTCCAAGTTAAAGGTTCTTCCACCAAAAGAGAGCACCCCAAAACTGCAAAATGAAACAACACCATTGATTAGAAATGGTCAGAACGGACCAGGAAACCTAAAGATAGTAACTAATAACCTAAAACTGTTCCAAGTTAAAGGCTTATCGACGCTACTGGAGTACACTCAGGAATAATCGAACGACCCCCCCCCCCCCCCCCCCCCCCCACACCAGTGGAGAACTCTCGACTCTTTAGCACTACACGCTACTCTTATAAGCAGGAATCTCAGAAAACCTTCCTGAAATGAACAGATAGAAAATGAAATTTAGTGGGAAATCCGAGGCAAATAAACGGTTCTCGGGATGTTTGTGGTAATTGTAGGAAGTAACTGAAGATTTTCAGTAATTAGATTGACTCTTATACAAAAGAATTAGTATTGGAAAAAGGAGGATTCTGCGGGAAATCCTAACCATATAAAGTGATTTTGGGTGTTTTTTTGTGATTTGGAGGGATTGTCGGGGCTACTGAGCTAATTATATTTACACTTATACAAGGGAACACACTCTCTAACCATGACTCCCGTCGTATGTAGGCCTTTGAGTAACATAGCAACTACGCGCTACAATAGAAACCAAGATGACGGCCTCTTTCATACAAAAATGGACGACGGAAACACGTGCACTATGGGGATGATGTCACAAGATGGCCACTTACGCGAGTTACCATGACAAGTGAACATGATGTAATTGGACCACGTGACTATGACATCACTTCCCCGCTGTATCTCCCCAGACAAGTCTGGGACGGCCCATCGCTCTCCTACTACTCACTGTGATGAAGCATTCTGGGTCTTAATACACTGACATAACCAGTGTTTTCATCAAATTTTATTATGTGAAAATATTTCCGCACCTTGCACAGCATTTAATGCCCGTTCATCGCAATGAAAGTTTTAATTCTTAAAACGATTGTGTTGACTGCACATTATGTGCTCCATGTGTTAAAATATCTTCACACAATACATTTTCTTTCAAAGGCAACAAAAATGATTTTTCTGTGATGAAATCTTTTTATGTGCACATAATTCTTTGTCTGCTTTCCGAAAAATAAATTGTGTTCATGTTTATTTTGTATTACAAAAAAGTTTTTAAAGCACAGATTATTGTTTTGTATCCGGTGAGGAAATACCTTTACATGTAAAAAGAAAATACTTTTTGAGAAATTCAAAGGATGACTGTTATGAAAAAATAATAATTTTGCACCTGCGCCTTTGGAATGCACAAATCAACTGTGGTAAATGGTCCGTCCTCGTCGTTCTATACTCGTCTGACCACCCCCTCTCGGAATGCATCCACCTTTGTTTCGAAACAAGGTTAAGGCACAATTACAATACGTTTTGTAAGCGTACGTTTCACTCGTTAAGAAAAGTTTCAGCCACTCTGACGTTTTCGCATTCACTGACGTTTTTAACTTGAAGGTACATGGCAAATGCTTTTACAAACGAACAACCACTTAAAAGGTGAATTGTACTTTTAACTTGTTTGAGTGCCTCTACGTTTGAAAACAAGGCGGTAAAGATGAGCATATTGAATTTATTTATTTATTTATTTATTTATTTATTTATTTATTTATTGGTGTTTATGTTCACATATTTCTTGTCATTGACCAATCATGACCACAACAGTTTTACGGGTGGAGGCAGCCGGAGTACCCGGAGAGAACCACCGAGCAACGGCGAGCAACTGTCAGCCCCTAACATACAAACTCCACACAAACAGGGTTAGAATTGGTTGAAGACAGGAGAACCATCGACGTGCAGTACGCCTTAATACAAAGCGTCACCATGCCCCCACATGGGAAATGGGGGTGAAGTGTCTTGCCCAAGGACACAACGCGGTTGCCGCAGATGGAATTTGAGCCGAGGACCTCTCGGCTTGCAGCCTGCACCATGGGGAATCAGTGTAAGATGAAACTGAAAAAAGGAATACAAACTAACGATAATTTAACTATCCATAACAGTAATTATCTTTGGAAATTACAGCCCCTTCTCTGCCAGAAGTATCTGGACGGCTTAAGCCAAGTTCGTTTGAAACGACTGATATAAAATGATAATACGGCTAATAAAATGCTAATAAGGCTGATAAAATTATAATAAGTTGATAACATGACAATTTCTAAATCAAATAATGTGAAAATTAAAATTAGCAATCACTCAATGTTTCAGTTAGACGAATATCCTTACCCTCTAATTTGACGGGAACTTGCTTAGCTTATTCTATGTTTGGGTCTCAAGTGGCATATGTTATCATCTGACTTCACCACGCGATATGTTCACATACGCTTCGAGTCGCAATCCTCAGACCATGTTACCGTCAGTTCAACACAGTAACTTATAATGTCCCGATACCAACTGCAATACCCTGCAGTGATTGGTCAATGCCTCGTTGATTTTATTTTATGTCGCCGTGCACGCGATATATCTACTGTCAGCGATTCTTATGTCCACTGTCAAGGAAAGCGTCTCGTTGCCATGAGCAACGGTTCATCGCAATGTCTTTTTTTCACTTGAAATCTACTGCGACAAATACATTTAACTGAAGTAAAATCCACACAAAAGTACCGTTATTACGTACAAAAAGATTAGTTATGTAAACATGGGTAATTATTTATGAAACCGATTAGATTATAAGGTCGCTTTTCATCAATTTACTGTAACATAAACTGAAACGAATCGAGAGCATCTCGCCCCGTTGATTGCGTTCGTAAAGATTGAATAAAGGGAAATCACTCAACTCTGTTATGATAAAAGTTAACATCTTACCGAAACAACGTCTGCTTTCTGAATAAAAGATTTTGTTTTTCCAATTCAATTATACGCGTGTAAGAACGGGACATAGAGGATACCTACTGTTTTTGAGTGAGTATCGGAATTATCTCATGAGTGGCTGCAAAGTAATATTAGTTTTCACGAGCGGCTGAAAGCCGTGAGTGAAAAACTAAATTCTTTTGCAGCCACGAATGAGATAATTCCGATACTCACTCAAAAACAGTAGGTATTCTTTTTATTATATGCGTTGCATTGTTTTTGTTGCGATTAAAAGAGGTAATGTGGTGTTTTCATTGCAATCAAATACCCGAGGTGGAGAAAATGATGACAATGTCCCCTGTCAACAAACAGAATAACGTATAATAGGTCTTATTCAGGAAGTTGAGGTATGAAATTGTCTTGCAGACAAAGGCAGATCGAAATTGTGGCAGAACAAGTGAAAAAACATAAGCAACCCTACAGACTAACACAATATCTGGAAGCAAAAATGTACAAAGTAGGAAGTAATTACAGTAAACGTCATGAGTATGAGAAATATCGTAAAATACAGGACATGTTAGGTGCAGAGTTTGTCATCAAAACTCATCCATAGATTGCTAAAATTGGTTTCGTGTGTGTATCATTCAAAACTACCAGGGAAAGTACAATTATTCACATATACCACCATGATCAAAACTGCATACCAAATTGCGGGGTTTTTTTAGGAGTGAGTAATAACCATGAGATTCCTAAAATGGTAGGTCGAATCGATTTTCGAATTGAATAAGGGAAGATTGCGAATGGAATCAAATCTCGAATAGAGTCAAAGTGTACTTCAAGATGTAAATAGTGCACCTTTTATCCCTTTACTTAATATGAAAAGCCGACGACACTGGCAAAATTTTCTTAAATAACTAATTTTTTTCATTTTTTGTCTCAAAAACATAGGTTATGACCCCTCTTTGGAACGAGCTTGACGAGCTTGTTCCAACGAGGGATCATAACCTATGCTTTTGAGACAAAAAATGAACAAAATAATGAAAATTAATTGGCGATTTTTGAGAATAGCGCTGGCCCTTTTGGTCGTTACGTCGGGTAAAGGTTTAACACCCGAAAATGTTGCCAGTTTTTACTCATGGGCTTGGGCAAGTCAATGAAAACACGGAATATTCCGGAATCGGAATTAGTAGTAATTTCGGAAACGGATACATCATGAATTCCTCTTCTATCGTTGGGTCTCCTGCACAGAAGACCTGACAATAAAAGAAAAGTTCAAGAAGATTCAATTTGGAGGGGGTGGCGATTCGAAAATTTCCGATCAGTATGACGCAAATCGAATCGAATCATCAGAACGATTTAGAATCGAAACGAATTTCGAAATTTCCTCAGGTCCATCGTGAGTGAGTACTACTGTGTGCTTTGCAATCATAGCTTCAAGAAGAGGGAAAGCCTGCCTGGTCACCTTGTGGACCTGATCGAACCAGAGTTTGCATGTCGAAGGCATGCCTTGATGATGTCGTTGGAATAATACCATGTAAGGATATAGTTCATCGTCGACATTGTTTGGAAATCTTAAGTTGCATTTGACAGTGGCAGGGACTAGTGATATTGGAACTAGCATGGCTGGGGCATAAGTACATCTGTTATTTATGTTAATGTAGGGGAAGTGGTCATAAAAACATTCCCTGCCGCTATCAGAATGCACATTGATCGCGACACCCTTGTACCAGTGTGTTGAAATTCTCTATTTATTTCAACATTATTTATCTGCAATTTCCATCTGAACTCTACGTTTTGTGAGACGGCGAAGATGACTGATGCCAAGCTACATTTCCATGGAAACGATTCGAGAGGAAAACGAATCGGGCAGCCGATTTCGAATCGAACCGAATATTTACTTAAGATTCGAAATCGAATCGAATTTCGAAGCGAAGGCCCAAAGCGTGTGCTCTGTAAATGGTTAACCCTTTACCTAACGTAACGGTCAAAACCGGCCAGCGCTATTCTAAAAAATCGCCAGTTAATTTTCATTATTTTTTAGGTCATAACCTATGTTTTTGAGACAAAAAATGAAAATAATATTTATTCAAAAAATTGTTCATGTTAGGTAAATGGTTAATAAAGTCGCCATTATTTCAACCATGAAGTACTGTGGTCAGAAAAGAATTCCCTGTCGCTACCAGAATACAATTTGATCGCGACAACCTTGTACCAGGGTGCTGAAATTCCTTAACCCTTTACCCAACAAATCGCCCGCATCCGCCCGCGTAATATGTAAATTCAGCAGCTGAAAAATATTATTTTTCGAAAAATTTCAACAAAACCATATCATGTGACCCCTCCTTATAAAGCTACTTCCCTGCTTTAGTCCCCCTTCTGGATCTTTAGTCTTTATAGAGTAATTCTCCAGTACCTCCCTCACAACGCCTTATCCACGCTGTCTGAATGTTAGAATTCCAAACATGGTTAAACGTCGTTTTACACCATCTATTGTTTGGGAGGTTTACCAGGTAATTTAGGTAGCATAATTTTCCCATATCCATTCTATCGTTAACCGACATCCATCCGCGTTGCCCTATGGCCGCTCCTAGTGCGGCTGCTTTATCCACCAACACGCACCATTTTGAAGAATGTCCAAGTTCCTCTTTACCATTTGGTTTAGAGAGATCATGTTGTATAATTCTCCAAAGAGAACAACAAGGATGTTTCAGCAGAAACATGAGGGCAGGCCACGCTGAATGTTTAGATTAGAACAATAACCCTGTATTATTTACACCAATGCCCGGATATTCTCTAAAGAAAGTAGGATCATTCTGAAAGATAATGTACATCTAATATTAGTGACTGGGATTCTTTCAGATATCAGTGAATGTTAACTGGTTGAGTGCTGGAAGCCCATATTTGGGCTTTATTCTGAAGTGCAGGTGCCGCAAAATAATGGCTTCATATTCTGGGATTGTGCTTCATATTAATTTTGAATTAAAATAATTTAGTCTGAGAGGATTTGCCTTGTTACAATTTATGGGAGAGTGCCTAGTGGCACTCTCCCATAAACTGTATCTAGGCAAATGACGTGAACTAATTCGGATGACCAAAAATAATTTAGCACTCTACCAGTTAATCAAAGGGATTTGTCGGCAGTGAATTTCAACCCTTTGAACCCGATAGGCCTTCTTTCGTGTCCACGATTGTGAGACGACATGTATTCAAAAAGTAGATGGTTACTCAATGAATTTTGCGTGGTAGACCAATGAAGATTTTCAACGTGCAGCCCTAAGGCTTCACGTTGAAAATATTGATTTTTTCTTCTCCAAGTAACGATGATAGACTCTACCAGTCGATGGATCTGAACTGGCATGGAATATACCATCAGTGTTCAAAGGGTTAACGTTTACACAAGATGCTTAACCCTTTACCTAACATGAAAAGCAGACGACATTTGCAAACAAAATTCTTGAATAACTAATTTTTTTCATTTTTTTTGTATCAAAAACATAGGTTATGGCCTATTTTTTTGAGATAAAAAATGAAAAAAATAATTAAAATTAATTGGCGATTTTTGTGAACAGCGCTGGTCGGTTTTGGCCGTTACGTTGGGTAAAGGGTTAAAGTATCGCAATAGTAAAGGGGCCTAGATACATACCTTTGAACGTCTCGAGAGACAGAAGAATTCCTCAGCCCTGTTTGTTTTTCCTTAGACGGGATCAAAAATGCTCTCCTTATCAGACAGGCTTGAAAGCAGCAGAAAATCCTCTGTTCCCAAGTTTTTAACGTATCCCAAACTGCATCAGTTGAATACTTCTGTTGAGCAGTTTTGGCTTTACGATCGCCACTTTTATTATTAGTAATATTGAATTTGTCGTGCATACAGGTTCCAAGGATTATGCCATATGCTTGTTATTCTCTTATGTCTAAATCTCTCAACGTCAGCATGTTTTTCTGCGCGATTTCATCTCACACACAACAGATTATTACGAACAAAATCATTATATGAATACAATGGAAGTTTGTTAGTTGCACTATCCTGGTGTGTTATTGGACACCTATGTCACTAAAAGCAATATTTTATTGCATTATTCATTCAACATGTCAAATGCATGGGGTCCAAAGCATATCTCAGGAAGGTGTCATCGATCGTAAAAAGCTTACCATTGGATGGTTTGAGTTCGTTTTGTTCACATGGAATGATGCGAGGAAATTAATGTTGCGAGTGGGGGATTGACATCCCATCTCAAAGGCGGTTACCCATACAGCGTAATTGGCGTATGGTTATGCGGTTTCGATGACAGGAGTCCGACCCTCCCCTCCAAAAGGTGTATTGGAATATATTTATTATTTGGGATTTGCTTTTCTTAAATAATAGTACATTCTCACTATTGGAAGACAGATAATATTACTAAAAGTTAGAATCAAGAAACTCTCGGCTTTTAGACACCTATGTTGATTCTTGTATCGTTTAATAATACATTCATCTAATTTACTTTGCTACCTTTTGCCCTAAAATTGACGGTCTTGCCTCACCACCTGACAAAGCTATCCACACCACTGCTTGAAACTGCAAACTTCAAATAAAATTCAGAAATCTAAAAAAAGTCTGGTTTGTTTGACGGGGATTTAACGACACTTTCACCAGTCAATGTCACATCGCATCGGTGAGTTTTACGGGTGGAGCAAGCCCGAGTACCCAGAGTAAAAACCGAGCAGCGGCGAGAACACTGTCAGATTTTCCTAAGTACTAACGATTCCCAATCAGAGTTAGCAGCGCCTGACGGCAAGTACACTATCTACACGCAGTACGCATTAGTACATAGCGTCGCAGAATACACACACAGAGAGGCTTATATCACGTTGAAAAAGCCCTCTGCCCACACCTTGTTATTTCCGCGTGATACATAGATAATGAAAGTCACAATTCATAAAGATTCAGGAGTGGTATTAAATATCTCATGCACATGAAAGGACAACATATTTGTCCCAAAGCATGGTCACGTTTTGACCTATTGAGGAGGCACAAATTTAATCTTGGCTATAATGTGTTAGAAAAAATAACTTTGCCTCCATTCGAATACGCGAATGCTGTCTGGGATAACTGTTCGGTACGCAAAGTTATCGACTTTCTCGAAATACAGATTGCAGCAGCCAGTATAATTACAGGGGAGACCGTGGGTGCTAGTAAGTCCCTTCTATATCACGAAACACACCCGGAGCCACTGCAATAAAGGCGTCGTAGACACATGTTAATACACTTTTTCACCGCCTGTTTCCCACATACAGTTGCAACAAAGTCCCTCCGCTTGTCTCCGTGATGAATCCGTCGCTCAACCTTCATTCACGCCAAAACCATCAACTTCCATATTGTCGTACACTTCTACAGTCAAACCTAAAAGCCCTGTCCTGAAATGCGCACATATAGAACGTTGATCTGCGCGTTAATCTACGCGTTATGACCATTGTAAAGCTATCAAAGTGTGTACAAGAGGCCTGTGCACAAGCAATGTTTCAGCCAATGGACCTCCGGGTAACCCGGAGGTCCATTAGCAGAAACATTGCATGTGTTTGCTATGAGAAACCAGGAGAACCTGCCGTGCGTTGGATGCAATTCGATATGGCAATTGTGCGCAATTCCAACGCGCAATTAAGCCTAGATAAGCGCACATTTCGGGAAAGAACTTCTAGTTTTAAGTGCATATCGGTCTTCTTTCGTCCCTAATGTAACTGGCCACGGGAATAACTGACCTTTGGTCGTACATGAGATCTTTTCAATGAGTAACTTCGCGGCCTTCTTAAATGATGGAAACCAACGACCACCGTCGGTTTATAGTGCTGCCAAATCTGTAGGATGCTCGTGTGTTCTTGTAAGTGGAACGGGCACTTATAATAACCATCTGACATTGAATCCATTCTATCGGTGTAATGAGTACGAGACAGCGTACATTTCTTGCTACATTGCCCAAGTTATGTAGATGTTCTCACGATCGATGTACTTTCATTTGGTGCAGACGTATCTATTCTTCATTTTGGTTCTGAATTATTAAGGATTAACGAGAATAATCTTATATCCGAGATCGTACAGAATTTCATTTTATTTAGTGGTACATTCCAATGGACTGTAACACTACCTTCACCTACCTAAATATACTAAACACATTTACTTCCACTGGACAGATTCTCGTGCTTCCATAACCTCTTCTCCGAATAACTGAAGCTCCACACTCCATCTTCCCTGCAAGTGGAGGCACACAGAAGCAGACAATTGACAATGTTTTGTATTGGTTCCTAAGGTATTGCATATTGTGTGCAAGCTCTCTGAGGTCCTTCCCACTTTTTCTGTCAAACCATAATGCCCTTCAAAATCGTGTTATTACTTTATTGTTAATGTGCACATTATGAATGGGCGCAATAGAAGGTAAAGCAATGATCATTGAAATGATACAAACACCACAGGTATACAAGTGCGTTCGGCCAGGCGCGTCTATAAATAACAATAGGTAAGAATCATATAAACAAAAGATAGCAAAGAACTAGGGCTGTCCCGATTAATCGATTGTCAATCGGTCACGCCGAAATCGATTAGTATTTTTCGTTGTCGAGAATCGGTAAATTTTACCCCGTTTAATAACTAAATTAAAAAAAAATGATGGAAAAACTATTGTTTCTAAAGGTAAAAAGTCAAGAACGTCGATGTTAAACCTCAAGAAGCCGTTAGAAACATTTGTCTTTTAGGTACATTCACAGCTTTGATGTTCTGAACTTTTGAACCGTCAGTTTAATAATCAACACCGGTCAGTAGTTGAGAACTTGCGAAGTACGCAACTGACGACCGGTCTTGATTATTGCGCTGAAGGTTCAAAAGTTCAGAACATCAAAATTTTGAATGTACCTGGAAGAGGATCGTCTTCTTTGTTTACTTGAGGTAGGTCAACTGATTTGAACTTCATTTTCAACGACTTCAAAGAGAGGGCGGGGGGTCATCTAGGGACGATTAATCGATTATTATCGATTATTTGCGACGATTAATCGATTCCTAAATTAAAAAATCGTGTCAGCCCCACCACGAACATGCACAAATTCCACATTACGTGTACAGTCCTTGTAAATACTTGGGGATTAGCACATCCGAAAGGTGTACAACCAGTCAGGTTTCAAAATTCAACGATGTAATCTTACTATGTAATTTTACTATTTCACCTAGCCAACACTTGAAAAGCCACTTCTTAAAAACCAAAGCATAACTTATGACACCTTATTGTAACGAGTCAGACGACAATGATCTCTATACAACTGAATTGCTGGAACGCGCGTTTGTTACATACAGGAATGCGTTTTCATTGCCACCATCTTAGGAGGTGATGGCTGCCAGAAATTGCTATTAACAAGATATTTAGTGATTATCTGGTTGAGGGCTAGATTAGTTTTGGTGGTCTGAATTTGTTATTCAAAACTTGTTTTATTACAAATTATTGGATAGTGCTCACAGGCACTCTCCAATAATGTGTAATAAAACACATTTATATAAACAAAATATTATTTGTGTTTCACTGAATATGAAATATAAGCAAGGAAAGTGTTGGCTTTTGCTCTGGTATCCTCAGTTTGGAAGCCCTGCTTGTGGTTTCTAGCACTCAACCAGTTACGAAGTCTTGACAACAGGATTATATAGTATTTTAAGCTGTGATAACATTTGGCTCAACGGTCGACACTGGGCAATATTCGAAAGAAAATAGGAATTGAGGTTAAAACTTCAAAAAATCGAAAAATAATAACAAAACAAATGACCACAATGTATCATCGCGCTGTTTGAGATGTGTGTATCTGCAACACTGTCCCTCAATTCTTTTGTAATCAACTGAAATTCCTACTGTACGACCGCCGTGAACTGGTCACATTCCTAGGGCGGGCAATATTTCCATGGACGCAATAATATTAGAAATCATCAACAATTTTTATTAATGAAGCACAGGGTACAATCCGGTGCTTCCTTAATTAAAATGTTGCTGAAGATTTTTATTACCCGGTAAACGCATGCGTGAACATCACTTTTCACGCCTGGATTACGACCAGTCCACGGCGACTGTACTGTATAGTACTGTCCTCCTCACCCTCAACCTCAAGAGTATTATTTATACTCAACTTAGGGCTCGGCGAATGTTCAAGATTCGATTCGTTTTCCAATCATTCTAATGATTCCATACGATACCATCTCGATTATTTAAATAGGAACCTGCGAATTGCCGATTTTCATCGAATCGAATATCGAATTGAACTGGAGAAAACGAATCGAATTTCGAATCAAATCACAGTTATTTGATACGTCGTCAAAAGAAAAGATTTTTTTCTAAAATAATATCCCCGATTATTAAAAGACACACAGTTGAAAAAAGAGTGCATTTTTCGCCTCACCACTTCTCACGCTATAAACTGACATGTAAACCAATATAGTAGCTATTGACTGAAACTATTCGATTTGTTGACTTTGAAGCTGCAACAATAAACATTTTTAAACGAACCTGGCTGATAGGGCTGATACCTCACTTTATCACATGTTGATTTGGAAAAAGAATTCGTTTCAAATCGGATCGACTCAATTCGGCCGTGAAGGCATTTGCTTTAAATAAAATTGCGCAATGACTAAAATGTAACGATAATTCAACGCCAAATACAGTTGATCCGCTTGTAAATTAAAGCCTTCTCTACCTCTGTCTATATAATAATCACTATTAATCAGGGTATTCTTTTAGAAAACCGTTGCTTTTGACGATGTATCCAGTAACTGTGATCGAACAGAACAACACTCAATATAAAATATTGCGATCATGTTGTGGAACAAAAGTTTTTTGGAAGTTGAACAGCTGAATAACTTTTCAAAGTTTGAAACTTTAAATATTTATAAATGGTCACTGGTCATAATGCACAGTAAGTTGAAATGAACAGCTGTAGTTTTAACAGTGTTTGTAGCGATGTAGCTACAAATGTTATACAGTTGTATCTACATCGCTACAAACACTGTTACGGCTGCAAGTCAATTACGTTTCTACTCAGAACAAATCTCAACATAAAATAATGTGATCAATTACAATCTGTAAACATTCATGGTTGCGGCCGAAGGATATTCAAAAATATTAGAATTTGCGATTTCCAATCGAATGGAATCGAATATTGACTTTCGAATCGAATTTCGAATTTTCGCAGGAGCCAATATTCGAAACAATTAGAATTCTGGAGAGGTTTATATTTCGTACATTTCATTATTGTCGACGTTCTGAAGATGGCAACTCATTCTGCAGTTTTCTGTGGGGCGAGACTGGCCATATCCAATCCAACATAAATTTAGTCGAAAATGTCATTTAACTCTTTTGGCGACAGGCGACTAAAGTCGACAGACGGCAGAAGGCGGAAAGGAACTGCAGGTGTCACTTTAGCCAACTGTGTGTGTCCATTTCTAAGTGCTTTTAACCCTTTACCCAACGCAGACGATATCAAAATTTATTATTTTAAATATCATTTTTTTCAAATTTTTCAACAAATTTCAACCAAACCATATCATGTGACCCCTTGCTGGAACGAGCTCAACGAGCTCGTTCCAACGAGGGGTCACATGATATGGTTTTGTTGAAATTGTTTGAAAAATAATATTTGTTCAACTGCTGAAGTTGCATAGTTCGCGGGCGGATGCGGACGATTCGTTGAGAAAAGGGTTAAACAACGATACGTATTCTTATGTTTCATGCACCATTTATGTCCTGTCCATGAACAACGATATCGTCCCTTGAAAGTATAAAGGTGCCATTTAAATATATACAGGAAATCATTTGAAAAACTGTCAATGAGATCATTAGAACATCTTTTAAAATAATAACGCTTTAGTCTAACAACCTATACTTTCTGTAAAATTCTGTTTCTCAGATTATTCCGCGCCAAAAGAGTTAAAGCGATAGTGGATGTCCTGTTACGTCTAGTTTGCACAATATATCGCCCATTGAGTGGAAGAAGGAGCCATCTGCGATGATAAAGCTAATAACGTCTTTTAGTGAATTTTGTAGTCCGAGATTGGTCAATTTCAGACCAAAGGCCTGGAGGTCATTTTATTTTTTCCATTACATTGTCTTTACCTATAAAGTGCACTTTAAAAGTTAGTTTTGACGTCTTTCTCAAATAATATGAATGATGATGACCCGGTTCGAGGTAGGCATTGCGGATAGATTGCCTCCCGAGGCAGCAGCAATGGCCACCTTGAACCAGGTAGATTACTTATATCACCCGAAATGAGTTGTGTTTATGATGGAGACAAAAAATTAATCTTTCTTTCTGACAGGATCTTACAACAAATTCTATATTCACTTTGCTTTTGAGGAAAAATGTTAATTTCACCTCATTGTTCTAGCTTTAACATTGATAGACTGGAAGATTACATTCATAGTGACTTCACAATAATTAGATTGTAGTTCACACTTCTCTGTAATTCATTCCACCTCGGATGCTTCCGCGACACGTCTTTGGGACGCCTCGGTCTGGGCGGTAAACATTACATAAAATGTAGACCTGTAATGTTCCACGGGCGTGGAACATTGCGAAATAGCTATCAATACCCTATGGGAAAATAGCATAGGACATAATAAAGGAAATGAGGACACGAAGTTAAACCTTTACCCAACGCAGACGATATAAAAATTTATAATTTAAATCTAATTTTTTAAAAAAAATTTCAAAAAACTTCAACTAACCATATCACGTGGCCCCTCGTTGGAACGAGCTCGACGAGCTCGTTCCAACGAGGGGTCACAGGATATGATTTTGTTGAAAGTTTTTGAAAAATAATATTTTTTCATCTGTTGAATTTGCATATTACGCGGGCGGATGCGGCCGATTCGTTGGGTAATGGGTTACAGTTGACCTACTTAAAGTAAACAACGAAGACGAACCTCTTTAAGGTACATTCAAAGCTTTGATGTTTTGAACTTTTGAACCGTCAGTGTAATAATGATCAAGACCGGTCGTCAGTTGCGAACTTCGCAAGTTTGCAACTGCCGACCGGTCTTGATTATCACACTGACTACTGAAAAGTTCAGAACATCAAAGCTTTGAATGTACCTAAAAGACAAATGCTTCTAACGGCTTCTTGGGGTTTAACGTCGACGTCCTTGACCTTTTACCTTTAGAAACAATAGTTTTTTCATCAAATTGTTTTAATTATTAAACGTCTAGACGAGATAAAATTTACCGATTCTTCGACAACGAAAAATACCAATTGATTTCGTCGTGACCGATCGACAATCGTTTAATCGTGAAGGCCCTAGGTCCTAGTATCGTGGTTAAACCCGATTTCATAGAATGAAATGGCTTCTAAGCGATTTTGTTTTGATGTCTGGTCTATTAATAGTTTCCACGTGCAGACAACAATAATAGCTCTACCCCCATCCCCACCCTTACAAATAAACAACAAAACAAAAACCATGGGTGCTTCCCGTTCATGCTCACAAAGACGATATCACAATAGTTGAAAGGGTTAACCCTTTACCTAACATGAAAAGCAGACGACACTTGCAAAACAAATTCTTGAATAACTAAATTTTTTCATTTTTTGTCTCAAAAACATAGGTTATGACCCCTCGTTGGAACGAGCTCGACGAGCTCGTTCCAACGAGGGGTCATAACCTATGTTTTTGAGACAAAAAATGAAAATATTTTGAAAATTAATTGGCGATTTTTGAGAATAGCGCTGGCCGGTTTTGGCCGTTACGTTGGGTGAAGGGTTAAACTTTAGAGTAAGCAATTCTTGATAATTAGTTTTGTCAGACGTCTGTTCGCTTTCCATCATTATCAAACACGTTACATTAAATTGAGTTATATTTATCATCTAGTTCAATATTCAATATATTATTTGCAACATGCTTTGTTTTGGGCAAATTTTGTCCATTGTTGTGAAGCAGTGTTCGACATTCTATTTCACCTTAGTAATGAATGTTTGCCAAATAACATGTGTTGCATCCAACAGCTGTCTGATAAATTACATATTCCATTTGCGCGAAGGTCAGAGAGAAACGTGCACCATAATTCGTACGCTCGTGACCTGTACCGTTCTATTCGTACGTTCGAATTCCTTCGTGAATAAAGCTTTGATAATTGACGGGTGGACAACACAAGGAACGACAATTTTAAGAGGGGTGGGAGGGGTGGGGGGTAGTAATATTTTACAAAATTGTACTGGAACTGTACGTTTGTATTATTAGTAAACCACCTCATTAATTAAAAGTTGAATTGCACATTTACTGAAGCATACTGAACTATTACTTTCGAGTAAAAAATTAGGAGGTATCCCCCTATTTTTTACCTTGTGACTACACACGTTATTGGTGCCAAATTCTCTCTTATTCTGTCGAACTAATTAAAAAGCTTCATACCTCGCAGTGGGACAGGGATGAAGTAATTAATTTCCAGTCATCTTGAACATACAAATAAAAAGATATATGAAAACGATATGTGGATACCAACAGTTGGCGATTTATTGTAACCCGAACATCGTATTCTGAAGACTTGTATGTTCGGGAGTACGCCCGAAGTAAAAAAGAAGAAAAATGACTACAATCGGTGTAAAATATTTTATGCATTTTGTCATTAATTTATAAGGAATTACACACAGATAAAATTAGAAAATTTAAACAAAAATGGAAATATGAAGATCTTTGTCTACCAATAAGAATAGAACATTATTTTAAAGAGTATCCCCTAAACTATTTGACTGTATCAACGCAAATTTGATGGAAAATAATTTTTTGTGAGAAATAAAGTTTTACGTCTTTCTCCCATTGACAGCTTCAGTAAATTGGAAACAGAAAATAACTTAGTTTTAGCGCATGCGCATCCAGGTGGATAGAAATAGTGGACATGGAGAACGACGAAAGCGTAAATCCTTTCAACTCTAGTGCCCAAAATGGTATTTTCCTATACCCCACTGTATGCAGCGAAATGGGCGCGCTTATCTTGTATTTGTGGGAAGGTACAGCAATAAATTAATCCTATTCATTTTGGAAAGGTTAACTGTTGGAGTGCTGATTTCTTTGTCTTTGTGTTGTTACAATTTAGGGGAGAGTTCTTACAGACATAATTATAACAAGGCAAAATCTTACAGACTAAACAATGTTGCTTCAAAGTTAATAGGAAGCACATCCAGGGACTACGAAGCGTCTGCGTTGCTACTCCGCATTTCAGAATAAAGCCCAAATATGGGATTCCAGCACGCACTCTACCAGTTAAGTAATACAGTGTTGGAACGTTAATCAGCACTCTGCATGTTGAATTCAAAATACAACATTTTCAAGCTGTACATTTTCCCCATAAGGCAATTGGGAATTTATCCAATTCAATATTGTTGGAAAGAACACAACTTGATACTTCAGCACCAGTGTGTGAAGCGTTAACCAGCAATATCTTAACTTAGATGTTTTTCAAAAGTGTGAAAGTCACTGCTGGCAATTTGGAGTACACTGGAACCACATCACTCATTTTGTGATGTCAAGCTTGTGAAGTAATATTTCATCTTCCATGTTTTTAACAAATCCATCTAGAGACAAAGAAGCTGAAAATTCAACTTATTTGTTTCCATTAGTTCGCAATTCGTTTTTTGCATTGTCGGTTTGTTTACTTCCCACTCGAAAATATTGCTACTTCATGGCATCAGTTTGAATAGAGACAAACAAATATGCATAAATGATCCGCTTCGTCATGAAGTCTATTCACAAAGCAGCGATCGGAAACAACATATGCTTTTGGACACTTAAAATATATATCTTTTCTGAATGAGAAAGAGGATAACAGAAGGTACAGGATGCCATTAAATTGCGTAAAGCAAGCACAACCACTATCATGCAGTAAATAAGAAAAAAGTGAGTTGTTTGTCAATTCATTTAAATCACATTCTACTACTCATATTACTTCGCTGATAAATACACATTTTTAAAAAATTTTTTCTGTCCATAAATTGCATATTGGCACGATGGTCAGAACTTTAAAGTATTTTCTTAAACAAGCCGGACGTTGTTATGGCCTATAATCTCCGTAGCTTTTAAACAGTTCATCGGCTGAAATATTTCCTGTCGCCAAAATAGGATTGGTCATGGGTTAGATTTTGTGCATTGGAGAAGATATCGCTCAAAATGGATGACGATGTCAAACATATACATGTAGAACTTAGGCTACCACTAATTTAATAACATCCCCGGGCTTGCAAGATCCCGTGGTGCAATCGTCTTTTCATACCCCCGCGACGAATAGTCGAAGCATATTGTTTTATCCCTGTCCGTCCGTCCGGGCTATAATACGGGAGCTACGAGTTTTTTTTTGTTCGGACAGGCATTATGAGCTTACCGAAATATTATAAGCTTATTTAATATATTACGAGCTTAATTACCATGCTATGAGACTTATGAGGCAAACTGCGAATTTTCGGAGTTTATATTAAGGGTTAGGGTCAGTTTAGGATTGGGGTTAGCGTTAGTTCCTATCAAGTATTACGTTGGGGGATGTAACCATATCTACACCCGCCCCCCCCCCCCGCCCCGCCCCCGAAAATTTCCAGAAAAAACGGGTTTTAACCGTTGTCCAAACGAATTTAAATGATCAACTTTTTCGTACTTTTTCAAGCCCACAAGTCCGCCCATCCGCTCAATATTTCGGAAGTTAAAAGGGGTTTTTTTGTGTGCGGAGATGCATTATGAGCTTACCCAAATATTATAAGCTTATTTAATTTATTATGAGCTTAATTACTAAGATGTGAGCCTTATGAGGCAAATTGCGAATTTTCGGGGTTTATATTAAGGATTAGGGTCAGTTCAGGGTTGGAGTTAGGCTTAGTTTCATTTCAGGGTTAGGGTTGGGGGGTGTAACCCTTTCTATGCCCCTCAAATGTTTTTTTTAAGAAAACGAGGTTTTAACCGTCCGTCCGTCCGTCCGCGCTATAATACGAGAGTTACGAGGTTTTTTTTGCCGGTGTAAAAGGAATGGAAGTCCGTAGGAACGTTAGTCCCTCTGGACTATTATTCCGCGGAATTATAGTCCTAGGTCTAACATTTCTAGGAATAGTAGTCCGGCGGACTACTATTCCTAGAAATGTTAGACCTAGGACTATAATTCCGCGGAATAATAGTCCAGAGGGACTAATTTTCCTACGGACTTCCATTTCTGTTACACCGGGACAGGCATTATGAGCTTACAGAAATATTATGAGCTTATTCGATATATTACGAGCTTAAGGCAAACTGCGAATTTTCGGGATTTATTTTAGGGGTTAGGGTCAGTTTAGGGTTGGGGTTAGCGTTAGTTTCTATCAAGTATTACGTTGGGGTAACCATGTCTATACCCCCCCCCCCCCCCACCGACCCAAATTTGTCCAACAAAACGAGGTTTTAACAGTTGTCCGAACCAATTAAAATGATCATTTTTTTCGTAATTTTTTAAGCCCACAACTCCCATTTCCGTCCGTCCGCCGCCCGTCCGAACGTCTGCATCTAGGGTACATTGTTTGTCCGGCTAACTCCTTTCACAGTTTTCAAGCTAGGAATTTCTTAATTGATAGGCTATTTTTACATATACCAGAGGTGTGCATATTGTCAGGATTTTGATTTTCTTCAATATTTCACAAAATTACAGGTTGTTGAATAGCCAATTGTTTGTGGAATTTCACCTGTATGATACGTGGTTTGTCCGGCTATCTCCTCTCACACTTTTCACGCTATGACCGTGTCTTTTCACAGGATGTTTGTACATATACCAGAGGTGTGCAAATTGTCAGAATTTTGATTTACTTCAATATTTCACAAAATTACAGGTTGCTGGACTAAGACACTTTTTGTGGAATTTCACCTGTATGGTACTTGGTCTGTCCGGCTAACGCCTATCAAAGTGTTGAAGCTAGGACCCTTTTTGTTTCACAGGCTGTTTGTACCTATACCAGTGGTGTGCATATTGTTAGGATTTTGATTTGCTTGAATAGTTCACAAAGTTACAGGTTGTTGAACTTAGTCATTTTTTTGTAGAATTTCACCTGTATGATTCGTGGTTTGTCCGGCTCACTCCTCTCACACTTTTCACGCTTTGACCTTTTCATTTTACAGGATGTCTGTACATATACCATAGTGTGCATATTGTCAGGATTTTGATTTGCTTCAATATTCCACAAAATTACAGGTTGCTGAACTTTTTGTGGAATTTCACCAGTATGGTACGTGGTTTGTCCGACTAACTCCTCTTACAGTTTACAACTTAGAACCATTTCGTTTATATAGGGTATTTATACATATACCAAAGGTGTGCATATTCCCAGGAATTTGATTAGCTTCAATGTTTCACAAAATTACAGGTTTTTGAACTCAGTAAATTTTTGTGAAATTTCGAATATAGGGTACAAGTTTTGTCTGCCTAACCCCTCCCACAGTTTTCAAGCTAGAACCTTTTGATTTTATAGTGTATTTATACATATACCAAAGGTATGCATATTGCTAGGAATTGGATTTCGTTCAATTTTACACAAAATTACGAGTTGATAAATTTAGTAAATGTCTGTGAAAGTTTGAATATAGGGTACATGATTTGTCCAGCTAACTCCTCCTACAAAACATATGTAAATATAAATACATGGTAGAACTTGCCGAGACATCATATGTGTCTTATAGACAGAGCACATGTACGAGTAATAAATCATTGTTTGCGACTCAATCTCCTGTGCCCATGTGTTGTGCAGGGGCATGCTTAAGTCTAGTTTTTAATAAGGTATACCTATTTCAGAACAGAAGTACCTTCTAAGCTTCATTTGCATAAGGTGAATATGTTGCAAAAGTGAAAAAAAACTTTCCACTATTATCGGTGCTATCTGTCACCTACTGTATTCGACAAAAAAACATGCTTTCATCATCCAACCTTTTTAGCATGGTGCACTAACTTGCAAGATATTTTGCTGATTGACAATGTCATCATAACCGAATTCAGATGAATGACAACACACCACCCTTTAAGATTAGATGTTGACTGAGCAAGAACTGCGGGAGGGCCTAATTGATACACATCGGTATATGAATCTGGGATGGGGTTTGTATGAAGTGTAACTCATACATCTTAACACACCCATCGTACATTCATATGCCGATAAAGCGACAGATAATATATTTAAGTTCTTATTTAAATAAAACTAAAATATACCACGTTTAACATCGCTCAAATTAGGAGGATACCTTAACCAAACATCAGAGTATTGCTCCACTGTCCATGCTTGAAGTATCAAAAAACTAAAACAAACATTAATAGAATAAAAACGTGATTCACACTTACTGCTTATTGGCGCCAAGAAAACATGTACCTCATATACAAAATTAGAGCGCTCTTCAAAGGGGAGGCAATTAAAAGTGGTTGTATGAAGCGTCGGATGTTGGGGAGACAGTAAAATCGACCAATGGTACTTATGCAAATTTAACCCTTTACCTAACGAATTGGAAGCATCCACCGTTTAATACGCAAATACCGCTGTTGCAAAAGTATTATTTTTCAACAAATTTCAACAAACCATATAATGTGACCCCTCCCCCTATGGAACGAGCCCGCTGAGCTCGTTCCACTGATGGGTCACATGATATGGTTTTGTTGAATTTTGTTAAAAATTAAAAAAAAGGTTTTTAAAATAATCATTTTTAATATCGTCTGAGTTGGGTAAAGTGCTAACATTCTACTATCTGCTTGGTAATGTAGTCCTACTAGTAGCGAACGTGTAATTGGCATCAACTGTATTCTTTACTTATCGGCCATAACCGGCCAGCGCTATTCACAAAAATGATTATGTGATTAACATTTTACTCAAAACATATTTGCCTCCTTGAGGTCGTTGCGATGAGGGGCCCTAAACTATGACTTTAAGCAAGAAATTATTTTTTTTGTAGGGCTGTCATGATTTTTTAATTTAGGAATCGATTAATCGTCGCAAATAATACATAATAATCGATTAATCGTACTTAGATGACCCCTCCCTCTCTTTGAAGTCGTTAAAAATGAAGTTGAAGTCAGTTGACCAACCTAAAGTAAACAACGAAGACGATCCTCTTTTAGGAACATTCAAAGCGTTGATGTTCTGAACTTTTGAACCGTCAGTGTAATAATCAAGAACAGTCGTCAGTTGCGAACTTCGCAAGTTCACAACTTCCGGCCAGTCTTGATTATTACACAGACGGTTCAAAAGTTCAGAACATCAAAGCCTTGAATGTACATAAAAGACAAACGCGTCGAACAGCTTCTTGAGGTTTAACGTCGACGTTCTTGAACTTTTACCTTTAGAAAGAAGAGTTTTTTCATCAAATGTTCTTAAAAATTAAACGTCTAAAACGGGGTAACATTTACCGATTCTTCGACAACGAAAAATCCTAATCGATTTCGGCTTGACCGATTGACAATCGATTAATCGATTAATTGTGACAACCCTATTTTTTTATTTATTCAAGATTTTTTTGAAGTATCGTCTTCTATTCGAGGGCCCTGAGAATCTCAACTGTCGGATCGAATCGAATCCAATCGAATCCCATATCGAATCAGGGGGAAGGTTTCGAATCAAATCAAATGTCGAATCGAATCAAACCGCAGTTCAAGTTGTAAATATTCCACCTTCTTCGTAAATATTGCCATGTTTCACAGAAGTATTGTATTCAACGGTGACACGTCTATTTGTGCAAGTCAATCTATTTAATTATTTGTTGGGTTTAACGCCACTTTCGACAACCACGGTTACATCGGGTGGTGGAAGACCGAATACCCGACGAGAAACACTGACAAATGGCGAGCAACTGTCAGACTCCCAAACGTAGTTACTCTGGCCAAGGAGGGTTAGCGTTAGTTGAAGACAAGTGCACCATCGACGTGTAGTACGCCTTAGTACACAAGGCACAGGTATTAAGTGCCTTGCCCAAGGACACAACGCAGTTACCCTTGGCGTGGATCGAACTATCAACCTTTCTGTCGAAGTCCAATGTCGCAATCACTGAGCAATCACACTCCCGAGTCTATCAACAACGAGGAGAATTCAAAAATGGAATAACGGAGCCTTATCTGAAACGGAACCTCCTTGAACTCTTCTTCTAAACGAGACCAGGGGCCAGTACTAGAAAACATTTACAATTGTACTTTCTAGAATTGTATTTTCTAGTTAAGATGATTTTAAATAGATTGAAATAAACCATTGACATTCTCAAAGATATGGCAATTTGCCAGTTGGCAAATTGCCATATCTTTTAAAATGTTAATGATTCATTTCAGTCAATTATATTAATAGGTAAAATAAACAATTCTTGAACATACAATTGTAAAAGTTTTATAGTATTGTCTCCTGATGATAGAAGAGTTCCAGAGGAGACACTGGACAGGGTTTTGAATTAAAATTTTGTGTCTCGCATCACGTCTGGCCGAGGCTAAGGAGCAAAGAGGGTCGGAGCTAGGGTAGCGGCGTCTGTCTTTCTTTCGGAACTTTCGAATCACCGAATCGAATAGGATATTCGGGATGATTTCGAATCGAATTAAATCTTAGTGATTAATAGAGTTAAGACCAGTACAGGAAAGGGTAATGTTCCCTGGGTGAAGCCTTGATTACTTTGTGTGGTCTGAATTTGTCATTAAAAATTGTTTTGTCGCATATTATTGGAGATAGCATAGAGGCACTCTCCAGTGGTTTGTGATAGGACGGATTTGAATAAGCAAAATATTATTTATGTGGGCCTGGTAGTAAATATAGTTTAAAAACTTCCAGCTGATCAAGTACATGTATATTATGCTGAAGACATGACTGCTATACTGCATTGATACTTGACACAAATATACACTGCCTTGGATTTATACCGTTTTCCCCCTCTTTCTCTGTCTCTTTCCATCCTCCTCTCCACATACTTACGCAATGAGTTGTTTCCCCACTCCATCAATCACATGTATCAGCTAACATATTCATTTGTTTATGTCCATCGTATACACGTTGATGAGAGTCAGCCTTGCAGTCATACAGAGCATATTTTGTTTGCACCCGGCGTGCACCCCTGCGCATATGATCATTTATAATCTTTCATTTATTGTTCTGTCATCTACCGCGGACCAAGCGGAATATACTTTGTTTCAGAACATTATTAATATATTGAGTGTATTGTTCAAACCCAGTACCACTGACTTTGATTATTTGTGCTACGCTCCACATAGAAACCGTTGAGTCGTTCCTGTCGATGCTGAGACATAACATGACGGGTAACATTACTTTGGATGAGATTCGGGGGGGGGGGGGGGGGAGGGGGGATTCGATTTCATAAGTTTGTATAAAAATAAAATGGGTGACATAACCGGCGAGGAGGATTCTCCTTTAACCCTTTACCCAACGTAATGATCAAAACCGGCCAGCGCTATTCTAAAAAATCCCCAATTAATATTCATTATTTGTTTCATTTTTTGTCTCAAAAACATAGGTTATGACCCCTCGTTGGAACGAGCTCGTCGAGCTCGTTCCAACGAGGGGTCATAACCTATGTTTTTGAGACAAAAAATGGAAAAAATTGTTATTCAAGAATTTTTTTTGCAAGTGTCGTCTGCTTTTCAGGTTAGGTAAAGGGTTAAAGGTACATAACTTGGATTGTACCTACTATCTACCAGATCAGTTTCATTTAACCTTTAATAACTCGTGTCATTTCTCCCTGTTTCATATTAATATTCAAAATTTATCTACTCACTGGGACTCCTTAGGTAATCTCCTATCCTCCCTACAGGGAATAGAAAACAAATTCAATGTAGTAGCCCTTACAGAGTAATTTTAGCAACAACCAGACATCTCATATAAATTAGATGGTTATCAAAAACCTTTAAAACATGTCAGGCCGAATGGGGAAAATGGTCGAGGCGGAGTGGGATTATACATCAGCTACCATGTAAAAGATGATCTAACTGTATTTATACATGTTTTTGAGTCGCTTTTTTCAGAGATCAAACATTGTAAATCTTCTAAATCAATAGGAGTTATCTTTTGGCCAAATACACCCCCCCCCCCGAAGCTGATTTAGATCTCTTTCTCCCCAAATTAAATATTATCACGGAAGCCCTCAATAAAGAAAAACACCGTCGTTCATTATGGGTGATTTAAACATCGATCTGTTAAAATAGGACTCACATTCTTCCACAGAAAGCTTCACGGATTTGATGTTCAGTCAAGGATTTTTACCTTATAGTACCAGTCCCACGAGAGTAACACCACACTCGGCCACTCTGATGAACCATATTTTCTCAAACCACATCACACATGGTGCCGATTCCGGAATTATGATAACGGACGTCTCTGACCATTTGGGCACATTTTTTATTGAAAAGGCGGGTAAAAAGACCACCGATCCGTCTTCAATAATGATTTTTGGAGTGTGTCTTTTCAATTGTTTTGGAATCAGAGTGTCTAAATATAGCTTATGATACATTTACAAATATTATTCATAATGCGCTCGAACAGACGTTCCCTCTCATATGAATTCATTCGAACAATAGGTTCATTGAACGCAGGCCGTGGATGACAAAAAGTCCCCTAGTTTCATCAAACAACAAATTGAGATTCTATCACCGTAAAGTAAAGTGTCCCACGGAAGAGATTATAAACAAATATAAAAAAAATACTGTAAACTATTTAATAAGGTTAAAAGGCAAAGTAAAGCTCTGTATTACAAAAAGAAATGAAAACCAAAGGAATATTCGCAACACATGGAAAATATTAAACGATGTAATTAAAAGGGTCAAAAATCACTCGACAATTCCGTCCCATTTTCTCATGAATGAAACGATCATAAGTGATCTTATGTTATCGTCCAGGAATTCAATAAATTCTTTGTCGACATACGTGCAGGAACCAAAGCCATGAGTAAGATAGAAAGACAAGACAAATCATTCTTCGACTTCTTGTCTGGGAACTTTTCGAATAGTTTCTTCTTGAATCCCACTTCCGTGCAGAAAGCAACTAATACTAATATCGTAAACGTGATGAGAGCCAAAAAGAGCAAAGATTGAGAAAATCGCTACTCGTGCATATAGTTGATATAATAGCTCCACCATTGACTCACATTGTCAACACCTCGTTTGAACGAGGTATTTGTCCCAGCAGAATGAAGGTAGCTAAAGTTGTCCCCATTTATAAATCTGGTGACCCACATAACCTTAATAATTACAGACCAGTTAGTATTCTACCGACATTCTCTAAAGTTTGGGAGAAAGTTATGAGGGATCGCCTTTATTATTTTTTAGATAAATATGTTTTAACTCCCCAACAATGTAGCTTCCGTAAGAAACACTCTACAATTCATCTTGTCCTTCAGATATTGCGGCACATCGAGGAAGAAAATAATAAAGAAAGCAAGAAGATCATACCGACAGTTTTACTCGAACATTTCTAAGGCTTTCGACACGATAAAACACAGTATCTTATTATACAAATTAGAACACTAGGCCAATATAAAGACTAGGTTTCTACCAACAATATCAGTTTCTAACTTTCATCGCCATTACTTTTGTTCTCGGACTCCAGTAAGAAATTAACCCATTTTCCATGATTCAGTAGAATGAGAGAAAAAATAGAAACTTGCATAAGTTAACCCCTGGCATCCAGATCTGCTGCTGCACTTGAGAACTCAAAGACAAACGATCATAGGAATACATAAACACAAGAGGACGAAAACATTGAACCGAGTGTGCCCCAGAGATTCGTCCTCTGATAGACCTAGTATTCCCGTAATAATGGGTTTGATCATGATGCCGTTGGCTTAGTGGGAACGAATACATTACTTGATAATGTATTGATTCCTGCCAAACCGAAGTCGTCAACCCTATTATTCTTCGGAATACCTGGTCCGAGGACATGTCCCTGGAGCATCCCCCGATTCAATGTTTTCGTAGTCTGGTGTTTAATAATATTCCCCGCCAGCCTCCATTTGCCTGATTAGAATCTTGTATTAAATACTAGATTCGAATGAGACAAATGAATGCAAGGGGTTCTATTAAACTGCTCAAAAGAAGAACCTTGGTTTAATATAATAAAGATCAGTTATTTTATTATCTGTACGTGTTTTCAGTGAAAGAAACCAAATTGTGCGTCGAAGCCAATACTCGTGCCGAAGTCACCCGGGTCCCCCTCCTTTTCGGGTTTAAGAATCAAAGTTCCCTCCTTGTGTTAAAGCCTATCACAACACCCCCTCCGAAGCTTTAATTTCACAAGCTGAAAATCAAAATGGCCTAATATTTATTTTGCGTAATTTTCGCAAAACTTTAGGCCATCCTGATTTACTTCTTCCGCGAATTGAACACTGACCTCTCCAAACTTTCGAAACTGGGGGGGGGGGGGGGGGGGGGGAGGGGGCGCAACAGGGGAAGAACATCCACCTTGTCCTGTTCCGTCGCAAACCGACCCCACTTACAACACTGTCCGCGCCTGGAAACCCGATCTAAGAGATGAATCGACCCTATTTAAACATTCTCTTCTGAAGGGGGGTGGGGGTATTTTAAAGTAAGGTTGATACATCTCTCCGTGTCAGGTTCACAGACAAGATCTATACCATATCTCGTCTGTGAACCTGACACGGAGAGATGTAATCATACCTATGCTAATTGCTTGCAAGCTCCTTTAGTGGTCGTCCTGCGTCCCGAGGCTGAAGCCTCCCCCCCCATCCCACCCCCATATATCTTTTTTCATTTCTCCGCTGTCAGCACCCGGTCCCTGGGCTCTGACACGGCAGCAAATACTATTAGTAATAGAGCGCAGTGTTAAAGATGTTGTGAGAGGATTTTTTCATTAGCAAGTTTTGTTAATTAAAAAATTCTGTCACAGCATATCCAACAGTCAGACCTAATGCTATTAGCTGCATGATCTGTGTGACTGTCGAAGCCCAAGGGGGTGCTTGCAGCGGAGACATGAAATTATTTCTTAGAAAACTGAATGTTGTTGTAGTTTCGGTTTTAGTTCCTGGAACTGAAAAAGAAACTACAGCAACATACAGTTAAATCCCTGATTTAGCGAATACACAGCACAAGAGGCTCGATGCGTTGAAAGAATTGATCATGTGATTGGAATATCATCATGCACTTGGGGGTTCAATAATTCAATCAAAACGAAAGTCAAGTAAGAATATATTACTTTTATTTTCTCCATTCAATTTATTTGAACAAAAATGTTGACAATGAATCACAGTGAATGACAGGTCCGCCTCCGCCAAAATTCGCTTCCCAAAACTTACCTAATTCCGTTCGTGTATACACAGTACCCATGATGACATCTTTGCTTTATGATATCTGATGGCAAATGGCAAAATTGAAATTGTTGTCATTTTCACCTAGGGACGGGTGAAACTTGTACACCAGCGAGACTAAGCGAGTGATAGTCAAAAGCTTCATAATCATGTGAGATATTGTCACCCACATGTGACCTCACAATCAGCAATGATTGAATGGTAAAATCACGTTTATTCGGCAGTTTGTCAGAAGTTGATTAAAAATATAACTTTCTAGTTAATAACATGATAATTTGAAAGACGTTGTTTAAAAATCGTGATTTGGGGGATACGAAAACAAAGTGAATTTGCACCCCAAAAGCCACCAGAAGGCTCCATTTGATAGCACATTTCAAAAAATTTTCTGGGGGGAGAACCCCCCCCCCAGACCCCCCTAATTTGCTAGTGCCTTCGGCACTCGCATAGATGCCTTCGGCATCTACTTACACAAAACTGCTAATCAATTTTTTCAAAACAAATCGAGCCCTGTGGGGAATACATGGAGTCGGTCCGAATTGGTGTAAAAGTTATCTATCTTATAGGTCACAATACGTTGCCTTCAATGATCATGTGTCTATGCATGCACCAATCCCTTCCGGCGTGCCACAAGACTCAAACCTTGGGCCGCTTCTGTTTCTCTTGTATGTTAACCCTTTGAACCCTAGCGGCCACTTTTCCGGCCAGGAGCATCATACGTCATAACGTCATTAAATATGATGGATGTTCATTAAATGTGTGTGGTGGACCAATCAATATTTTCAACGTGCAGCCCCGAATGAATATGGACTCTTCTAATTGTTGCCATGAAACTGGCATGGAAGATACCACTAGAGTTCAAAGGGTTAACAATCTCTGCAATGCAGCATATTTGAATCTCGTATAATTTGCAGATGATACTGCAGTATATCCGTCTGGCTCTAACACAAATGTTCTTGAAAATCATACTAACTCAGAACTCGAAAAGATCTTCTTGTGGTGTTCTGCAAATCAGCTTTTACTCAATATATCAAAAACAAAATTTATCATTATTAATCCGAGTAATAAAAGAAAAATTGCCTTGTACAATCATGTAATCATAAATAACGAAGAAATAACTGGAGTCGCATCGGATTTGGCTGACACATCACTAAAATTCTAAGACATTACTATCGATGAGAATCCTTCATACAAGACCCACATATCAAACATCTGATCTAAAATAGCTCGAGCAAATTATATCTTAAATAAGGTAAGGTAAATTATACCACATGATTGTATGATAATTCTGTATTTTACACTTGTGCAAAGCCATTTAATGTATGGATTTCAGGTATGGGGCAATAGCAGAGTCATAAATAAATTATTTATACAGCAGAAACGCTCGATCAGAACAATAACCACGTGAAATACAAATCTTACACTCACCCCTCTATTTCTCAAAGACGAAATCTTAAAAATAGGCGATCTATTTGCGACCTAAGTGCCTCTTTTAATCTGGGATTGGCGAAACAACAATCTGCCGGTATATTTTAACAATTTTTTCGGAGCAGGAGGTGACAGACCTGGAAGGTTAACTCGACAGGTCAGCTTGTTGCAAGAGAGAAGATCGAGAACCAAATCTCTTGGAAGCCCATCCGAAATTCGCGTACCATAAATTCTGGAATGGTCTGGATGAGGGATTACGGCAGATCACATTCAGACGAACATTTCAGAATGAATTGCGAAAACAATTTCTTAACAGTTATGTCGACAACGTGCAATGTAATAACCCACACTGTGCAGATTGTTCTGGCGATAACTGATGGTTACCCATACAACATTTTTCCGTCAGCGTTGCATTTGATTAACCCTTTGAGCACTGATGGTATCTTCCATGTCAGTTCAATGGAATCAACAGGAAGAGTCCATATTTATTATTTGGGGACAGACCAATTAAATTTTTATGTTGATTGGTCTACCACACACTTTAACTCAGCATCCATCCTACTAAATAAAAGTATGACATATCTTATTTCTGGTCCGTTAAAGCGGCCGCTGTGGTTCAAAGGGTTAACCTGAACTATTAATACAGTTTTAGGGTGAGAAATCTGAGATTTGAAATCTGCTGCTTCCAGGCTGTAGGTTTCAAATGTTAGAGTTTTCCCACCCATTTACTTCTGTGATTTTTACTTGCTTAATTGCGAACACTGCCGAGTGGATACCAAGCCCGAGGAGTACAGTCGTCACTGGTATGGAGTTCAGTGGACTAATCCGGTTCTTTTTAACTTTGTCCTATGTTTGTAGGCTCTTACTAAACTAATGTTATGTAAAATTCACTTTTATCAAAACACTTACAGTTCTTATATTAAATATAAGTAGACTCGTATTCCTTCAACTCTGAGTCCCGTCACTAGCTTCCGAATTGGGTTACTGAATTTCCCAATCAATTGAATGTTACATATCTGGTCCAAAGAGGAAGTATTCTCCATCAATCGACAGGTGTGCCACATGTTGACATGTTGCAAAGTTACGCACAATTTACACAGAATTAGTGAGAATATGATCCAACCATTGGTCTGGCACAAAGTTATATTTAACGGAAAAACGGAAAGTGGGTGACAGGAAGACAGCCAATCTGGCTTTGTCAACTCCCTATGGTATACGTGTGTTTACTGATCTCACGTCATAATGTTTTGTGTTTGATTACATACTGCTTACTGTTGTTCCTGTGTTACATTTTTCACGTGTATTATACATGTATATCGTAGAATAAAATCATCAATTATCAATCAATCTCGAAGAATCGCGGGACCCTATTCAATCCGTGTTATGTAACATGATGACGTTCAATGCAGAAACCGAAATGATATTTTTTCCCGCTCCTCTGATAGAAAGTTTGGTGAGTGAAGGGCACACCATTGTACAAAAACATTGTTTGTGAATTGATTCTGTCCGGCGAACTAAAATCCTGGTTCGCAAATGGAAATGACAAAATATGACACGTGACCAATGACGGGTGGACTCTAGTTTTCGTTCTCTCAGCTCCTGAGGTGTTTTTTGTGTATTATATTTGGAAGTGATTGATTACTGTACAAGAAAATGGATTGAAGCATTTTTTATAACTCGTGTTATCCAAAATTGTGATTTTCTAGCTTGAAAATGTTGAGGGACTTCTTCATTTAGTATTTTAATTTTTCTTTAGCTGGAGAAGTTGGTTGTGATGGAAGTTGTTGGGGAAAAAGGCTATACGTTTTTGCTGATGATGTAGTTCTTGCCACGCCCTTCTTGTACTACTCTACTAGATGATATTAGGATGATATTTTACGAATATGCAAGACAAAAGCTTCTGGTAGTTTGAATTGACTTGACTGAGTTACCACATCGCGGGACATTTATTTTGAAAAAAGTTTATCTGGTTACTAAACCATTTCTGTGCGTGTATCGATTTGAACAGAGCTGTATGCATTGTACCTAGTCGCATCTGAAGAGAGAGCAGCCGCATTCATGACTACTGACTACTGTGCACCACTGACTGTTGTGCCTGTTGTTCTTTGTTGTCGCGGGTCTACTTGTGTCTATCAGCAGTGGGGTTGTCGTATCCAGCAATAAGTAAAACGTGTGATAAAAAAAATGGAAATGGAAAGTGATAAGGAGTCTGATAAAATAAAGAAGTGTGGTAGAGTAATTGCGGAAGCCCCTTCTCCAAATGAGAGAAAGAACTGATCAGATGATTTCCCAGAAAGTGATGAATCGGATCAGGAGTGCAATGAGACAGACAATTCATTCGAAACAAAACGTCGGTCTAAAGCGGAGGTAAGAGGTTGGTTTTGTTGTGGTTTCAGGGATCCTGAAGTCAGAGAGCTGATGAAGCCAATATTCATAGAAGCCTAGCAAGATCGTATTGAAAAATTAGAATTAACTGTGCAGCGACTTCAATCTGATCTGACAGGCACAGATAAACTGATCACCAATCTTTCTGATAAAATTGATGACATCGGGCAGCATGGGAGACGAATCAGTTTGAGGCTTTCGGGAATTCCCGAGTCAAGATAACTTTGTTATTGATACAGCCAGCAAAATGGGTGTGACATGAAAAAACGATATCTCTCGCAGCCATCGCATTGGACCAAAAGTGGTACATTGGGCCGCTGTAAAGCCCAGCCTATCATCTTCAGGTTGAGCAGCTACAGAGTTAGAGATAAGCTTTTCAGACCAAGGTCAAAGCTCAAATCCGCAGCATTTGGCTCGCAAGCCACTGGCAGTAATCGGAAGAATTCAGGAGTGTACCTTAACGAGGACATTACGAAGACCCGTTCATCTATCGTGACTTTAAAATTAAAGATAATTGGACTTTTGACGGAGTAATATTTGTGAAACACTTCAATGATTCCACACAGAAACTGACAACTCTTTCACAACTCACAGAGCTAGAGAAATCCTTCCGAATCAAAGTGAACATTAACCTACATTAATCGCAAGTCACATTGAAGTGATTTCCTGAAGAAAAGGCTTAAGGCATATCGTATGTACGTTGTATTAAGCAGAAATATTGGCCGGACCTATCGGTTTCCACAGTATGAGGTAATGTATATTAGAATTAAGTAGACAGTTAGGGTGTACTATTGGTGGAGGCAAGTTTGCCATGGGATGGATATCGTGTTGTTTTCGATGCCGCCAGGAAAATGTTTAAATTTTTCGTTCTTGGGGTTCAAAATTCCAATGAATTATTTATAAATACAAATACAACGAAAAATTCACAAATTATTATTTTGCTCAGATTCTGTGACGGTATCTGGAATGGCATGTCGCCTGATTTCCAGCTAGCTTTTCATCACTTGTATAGCACATTAACCCTTTCAACCCCAGAGGCCGCTTTTTCCAGCCGGATCAGAAGCTCATTAATAATGTCATCAAGAGGGCTGGCTACAAAATACATGTGTAGTGTTGACCAATCAATATTTTCAACGTGCACCCTCAGGGCTTCACATAACATTAGCTTAGTAAAAGCCTACAAACACGGGACAAAATTAAAGAGAACCGGGTTAGTCCATTGAACTCCCTACCAGTGACGACTATACTCCTCGGGCTTGGTATCCACTCGGCAGTGTTCGCAATTAAGCAAGTTAAAATCACAGAAGTAAATGGGTGGGAAAACTCTAACTTTTGAAACCAACAGCCTGAAAGCAGCAGATTTCAAATCTCAGATTTCTCACCCTAAAACTGTATTAATAGTTCAGGTTAACCATTTGAATCACAGCGTCCGCTTTACCGGCCCAGAAATAAGATATGTCATACTTTTATGTAGTAGGATGGACGCTGAGTTAAAGTGTGTAGAAGACCAATCAATATTTTCAACGTGCATCCCTACGGCTGCACGTTGAAAATATTAATTGGTCTAACCCCATATGATAAATATGGACTCTTTCCATGCCTGCCATTGAACTGACATGGAAGATACCTCAGTGTTAAAAGGGTTACCTCTATATTTTGATTTGGGTGAAAAGCGTTTGTTCATTCTTTCCAGTATCTGGTATCTGTGTTTCTAAGCATTTTTGCTGGTGAAAATCTGTTGTGCAAAATTCTGGAGGAGGAGGGGGGGGGGGGGGGGGTTGTCCTTGTTAGAGCACTCATCATATATGTTGCACTGTGTATTGACAGTTTTAGATGGTTAAAATTTGTTTAAAATGTGGTTAAAATTTAGAACGTCCATTTACCCTCAGGAAATCACATGACACATGATAATTACAATATCTTGACTTATCTTAACCTGAATATTTCAATTAATATTTGCTTGCTGCAGAAGATCAAACCTTACGTCATATCCAAATAATACCATTACATCCACAGCAAAGCGTCTTCGTTTGCGCGCACGGATACAGGACACAATTGTTGATTGAATAATTAACTTGTGAAATTATCGTTTATAATCAAACCCGGAAATCCAAGTAAATCACACTTTGGAAAGTAATAAATCATTTTATCAAACCAGCGGTATAAAAAATACACAATATGGTAGCTATATAGTTCTCTAGAAAAAGGACTAAACTTCAGAACGTACTTTGCACAATGCTAACTCAGGTTACTTGTTACCTTGTACTTCTCTGGCTTTTTGTCACGGTTATTCTCTCTGGTGATGTAGAATCAAACCCTGGACCCTCGATGAGCTTCACCTCTACCAGCAATAATGTACCTCAGGATAATTCAATATCAGTAACGCACCTCAACACCCAAAGTTTACTACCGAAGCTCGATATTCTCAAGACGGAAATGCCAAATAATGATATTTGTGTTTTCACCGAAACATGGTTACATGATAGCATTGACGATGCCGACTTATATGTTCCAGGCTTTCAAAAACCCATTAGAAACGAAAGAGGTGGAAAAGGAGGAGGAATAATTATCTATGCAAAATTTAACTTATGGGTCAAGCACAAAGATGACGTATCAATGTCCAATATAGATAGAATATATACCGGCCGAAATTTCCAATGGAAACATTAAGCTCTTATTGGGGGCATTCTACCGTCCATTCAACCTCCCTGCTGCATTGTGGAATGATATCGAACTGTCTATTGACAGAGCAACTGCCACTAACTTTCAAAATATAGTTGTAACGGGTGATTTTAATGAAGGCCAACTGACTTACTATCGTAAACATATATACGAAAAATCTAGGTCATGTTCCCCTGATCAGCAAATAGTATTACCTACGTATATTACTGAAAATTCTTCTTCCCTCCTAGACTTATTTCTCTGTACTGAAACAGTTCCGATACACGAAGCGGGTGTGTCTGAACCATTTTTCGCAGATCTTGTAAGGTACCACCTACTGGTGTATAAAACTGATACATCTCACCAAAAAGAAGCAAACTCTATAAATAAGCATACTCGTCAGATATGTGACTATACTAACGCAAACTTTACAGGGATAATGGAGGAGTTGACTGGCAAGTATTTATTCATAATACATCTATCGAAGAGAGATGTGACTAGTAAATGTCTTATAATCTCTGGCTACTGAATATATACCCAGTCGAGAAATCACATCCCGCCCAAGTGAACCGAAGTGGATGCACAATGAGATACGCTTGTTCATAAGACAACGTCGTCGTCTCCATGAAAAATCAAAAGCCAAAATACACCCGATTGCTGGACTGCCTACTGGACAAAACGTAATGAAACAATATCAGTTGTTTCGAAAGCAAAGGAGATTTATATTACCAAAACCCAAAATACGCTAACTAACTCTCAAACAAACTCGGTATGGTGGAAAACCCTCAGTGGACTTATAAATCATAATTCAAAACATCCCATTCCAGTCATTTAGTACAATGGTGATACATTACTATCTGACAAGGAAGGCTGAGGCATTTAATGTTTACTTCATCTCTCTAGCGAAAATAGATACCAGTCAGCATAACTTACCACTCTGTCCCTTGAATCCCACGAGGCCAACTTTAAATGCAATAAATCTTACCGAGGAAGATGTAAAAACAGCATTGAACTCTCTCAAATGCAACAAAGCAATTGGTAATGACGGCATCAGTCCAAATATCCTGAAAATTGTAAACAAAGTTTACTTTATCCATTAACAATACTATTTAATGAATACTTGCACCATTCCTACTTCCCAAAATAATGGAAACTGGCAAATGTTTCGCCAATATTCAAGGGCAAAGACAAAGTTGATATAACTGGCTACCGTCCAATTTCTGTCCTTTGCTCCATGAGTAAAGTTTTTGAAAAATGTGTCCTTATCAAATTCTTTGAATTTCTCAAGTCAAACAATCTTTTGTCCAAGTTTCAGTCAGGGTTTACTCCTGGTGAATGCACCGTTAACCAACTGACTGGCATATATGAATCGATAGTTTCAGCCCTGGACAACCAGAAAGAGATACGAATTCTATTTTGTGGTATCAGTGAGGCTTTTGATAAGGTGTGGCGTGAAGGTTTGATGTATAAACTACAGAAAATGGGCATAACAGGCTCTCCCCTAGATTGGTTCAAATCATATCTCAACGATAGACAACAAAAGGTAGGTGTAGGTTCCCACCACTCCTCCAACTGGAAACATATTGAAACTGGTGTTCCCCAGGGTTCTATTCTGGGTCCTTTTCTGATTCTAATATATATCAACGATATTGTTGATGATATTGTCTCTGATATACGACTATTTGGTGATGACACATCACTCTCTATTGTAGTGGAGAACCCAATCCACTCGGCACAAATAATGTCTATTGATATATAGAAAATAGAAAGGTGGTCTAATCAATGGATCGTGACATTTAATCCATCCAAAACAGTAACTATGACAGTCACTAGAAAAAAAAATCCAAAACTCCAACCGATACTGAGAATGTTTAACCAACCGATCCAAGAAGCTACTTCACATAAGCACCTAGGTCTTACTTTCAATAATCGTGGAAAGTGGAATGATCATAATAATAATACAACAGATAAGGCTTGGAAACGCGTAACTATTTTGAAGAAATACAAACACATTTTAGGCCGGAAAACACTTCAAACAATCTATTTTCTTTCAACCGCCCGCTTGTGGGGTAACTTTATGGCTGAAAAATGCAGAAGACCCGAAAACATTCAACTGGAGGCTGCAAGATTAATTACAGTGGCCACAAAGAGTTCCTCGAGAATACAGCTCGAAATTGAATGAGGATGGGAGTCTCCTTAAACTCGACGTAACAAACATAAACTTATACAACTTTATAAAGCGTTTTATAAGCTCACACCACCCTGCCTTTATAACCTTCTCCCTCCGCCAGTATCTAGACTACAGAATTATAATCTAAGAAACGCTGTAAACTTTAACCTACCACCATCGCAATCTGTGTTACGTCACACGGCATTCCCCAACTCAACAGTCAGACTTTGGAATGAACTTCGAATTGATATCCGGCAGATACAACAACCCCTAACGTTCAAAATTCATCTTTCTGGTAACCAAAGGCCGCCCCATCCCATTTCAATGATCAGCCTGGGTAGAAAGTGAAGTGTGAACACAAGTTAAGTAGATAGTGCTTTTGTTGAAGTGGCCTTTGGGATAAAAATAATAAGTGAATTTCAGAAATATGAAATTGATACTTCGATTATCCATCGACAATCGTCGAACTACTATCTTCCAATATAATCGATTGGAAGAAGAAATTCAACATCAAATGGACAATGTCATAGGATATGAAATGAGAAATTTCTGAAAATATTATGTATATATTACCTTATTATAATGGACAATGTCCACTGTATATCATAAATTAATGATCATTTAATAGCCATATAAAAATTAACAAATATGTGTTAATAATCAAAACATATGGATGGCAATCTGCAAATAAACTAGTTCGATTGTTTGTAAAAACAATTGTCAAGGGTGGGTGGGTGGGTTTTTGGAAGAGAATAATGACCACGACCAATTCAAGTTGAAACCAAATACCACTGAGACAATTCGTCCATTGCAAATTGCTCGATAAGGATGAGAAGAGCTCATGCGATTGTTGTCATTGACGACCTGATAAGGATTTCTCCCTGCCTGCTGATCATTAATTATTTTGAAGACAAAATAAAACAATGATCAGCCCGGGTAGAAAGTGAAGTGTGAACACAAGTTAAGCAGATAATGCTTTTATTGAAGTGGCCTTTGGTATTTAACAAATACATATGAAAAAATAACAGGATAAAAATAATAGGTGAATTTCAGAAATATGAAATTGATACTTCAATTATCCATCGTCAATCGGCGAACAGCTATCTTCCAATACAATCGATTGGAAGAGGAAATTCAACATCAAATGGACAATGTCATAGGATTTCAAATGAGAAATTTCTGAAAATATTATGTATATATTACCTTTTATAATGGACAACGTCCACCAAGCCAAAGGCATCCAAGAAAGCCAAACCCCAAAACCATCAAAAGCAGGAAACAAGAATTCCAAGCTCCAAGGAGATCATTAGATCCTTGGCAGAATTTGTAAAAAATGAAGAAGTAACCAGACTAGAAGGAAACTCTCTCCTGAAAATAAAAATATAGATTCTTGTTAGCTAATCATGAGGGCCTCAGATGCTTAACCACCTGGATAAAGAAGTTTCTCAAAACTCTTGTACCTTCAGCATTTAAATGCAGACCGTCATCTTTGACTGCATATAAATGTCTCATAGGGAGACGAGAACCTTTAATGGTGAAAGGCTTGTAGGTTCTTATGAACTGAACATGACGTTGAATACAGAGTTTATTCAAGGCCTTGTTCACATCAATAATTTTGTCACCAGTGGTATTAAAATCACACGGCCTTGGAATTATAGCAGAAAAAATAATTTTACATGAGCTGTAATTCTGAATGACTGAAATTAAGTTATTGTAGGAAGCAATGAATTCAGGCACAGATAGGACATTAACATCACTAGTTCCAACATGAATAATTACAAAATCATAGTCCTTAATATTTTCCCTCTGGATAATTCTGGTGATTCTTCCAATTGTGGCCCCTGGAAAAGCTTTTACATCAGTTCAATGAATGTCGGTGATATACTTGGCAATAGAATCAGATATTATCAAAACAGATCTGGGAACACCTTTCCCTGAAACATATTACCAAATATTTCCCATAATGATGAAAGATTCTAGAGTATTACTGACATGAATTTTATCATCAAGTGTAAATTCCAAGTATTTTTTGTAAGCGTTACTCTTCCAATTGCCTACCAATTGTATGAGATTGGGAGAAATTCCGCGATGAAAAGCAAATGTTGCTCCACCTCGTCTGAAACTATGTGAAGAAAATTCTTTAGGATCTCTTCCAGTTTTAGAGATCAAATCTTTTAGTACTTTTAGAAAATTTTGGATAGGTCACAGGGAAAGTGATTCCCTTCTCCTGTACTAAAAAGGCAGGTAATCAGAATCAGCTTTAGTTAATCGACACATATGTAAAAAGGCATGTACAGGACAAAGAGGCGAGGATGGAATTTCCACCATGGGAATCTGCAAAATGCGTTCTCCCAACTGAATGGTTTTACTCCAGAAAAAAATTGGCAATCAGTTTGCCTTTATGGATTTCAACATTACCTCTAGTTAGATGTTTTCGAGGATTAAATGTCTGAATAGAATCAGGAACCATATTTGCCTTTCGAGAGAAAGTGAAAAATGAGATTAGAAATGAACTCCAAAAAGTAGCATGATTTGGATTTTTCAAATTTAAAAGAGGAAAAATATCGAATAAAATTGATGGCGAGATTGGCGTCGCCCTCTTTAGACAATGGGGACTTGATCTTGCAATGGCTTTTAATATGAGTCGTAACTGGAAAGTATCGGATGGAAATTTGATATTTAACAAAACATGGAGAGTCTTAACTCCGCTAATGTAATTTTGAATGGATTCAGTTGATTTGAAAGATCTGCTCAAAAATTGTGCATATAAATTCAATGTTTCAAGTGAGACCGGAACAGGTTTCAGTTTGTAAAAGTTACAGAACAATAAAAAGGCTTCAAATTGAATTTTTAAATTCTTAACTGTTCCATCTGCAAAGGCAGCAAAAGTAGAATCCAAAGCTTCCTTCCTTAAATTTGACAGAAGAGTGTCTGGAAAAAAGAAAAAAAAAATTAACATTTATTTTAAATAGGAAATGCTGTAGTCTACCAGTTATGAGAAAATTTAAAAACGTTACTGAGTACGTAAGTTTCTGTCATTAATGATTTGAAGAAGCCTGGTGGCAAGTCATTAAAAGTTGTATCTGACCATCTAGAAAGAAGATCAGCTAATCTGTTATCACATCCAGCAAAATGTTTCCCTTTGATTTGAAATTCATTTGTGGCTGCAATAAACTGAATTTCCCTCAGACACTTTTGAAGGAATGTATCTCGACAGGCACCTGAATTTAAGACAGATACAGATACCATGTTGTCGCACAAGACCACAATTTTCTTTCCTGGAAAGTGTTTACCCCACAATCTCAAACAAACACAAATTGTAAGAAGCTCAAGACAATTAATATATAAGGACATTTCTTTTATGAAATCTGGAAAGGTACTATGGAAAAATTCTTGATCACAAATACCACCACAACCAAGTAAACGAGCATCACAGGAAAAACAAACATCTGAAGAAGACCATTCCTCCATATCCATCATAGAAACCCCATTGAATTCATCAAGAAATTTAAACCACTATAGGCCCCACAAAGCAGATCTTCTGTTTCGCAGGCCATTATTTGTAAAATTGCATGAGGGCGAGCGGTTTTTTATTTTATTTTTTATTTCTGTAATTATTTCTTTGTCATCAAAAGTTCATGTTATTGTTTTATATTTTAGGCCTCATAATCTACGGAATAGCATGGGTGATGGTGTATTTCGTCCCTTGAGAGCAAGAAGGCTTTGCAATGTTGAGGCATTGCAAAGCCTTCTTGCACTCAAGGGACAAATTTATCAATTTTTTAATTTGGGTAAAATATCAGACCTAAACCATTTAATTTTTATTTTATTTAAGTTTACATTGGCTATAGAAAGAGAACATGCGGCAGCCAAAAGGACCATGCGGGAGGGCCTGAGAAACATATTTTTTATTTGTTAGGCCATACCAAATCTTTTTTAACATACTTAGGAATATTGTGTTTCTTTTTATCATGAGTATCCAAAGACCGCAACCAAGAAAGAAGTCGAGAAATGAAAATTCTGCCAGGCTTGACACAAACTGAGATAAAACTTGACTTTCCAAGGATGGACTCAAGTTCTTTTCTAGAAGCCTTTTTCTTTTTCAACCAGTTCTGCACTAACTGGGATATTTCCTCGATTCTCTCTGGAGTTAATGTTAGAGTGAGATCTTCTGTGTTAAAATGAATTCCTAAAAAAATCATTTTAGTAGAAGGAGGGCAAGCCTTATTTACCGATTCCTCTAAACCACAAGAATCGAGAACATCTTTCAAACCACAAAATGAATTATCAGCTTCAGTTTCACCTGCAGCCCTTGCAAAATCATCCAGATAATTAACTAGATCATATCCATAGAGCTCCATAATGTGAACAATGCAATTTGTAAGCCTTTGACAAATAAATGCTGCACTCCTGAGTCCCATTGAAAGAACTCGATCAAAAAAAATATGATTATTCCATTTGTACTCAAGTAAATCCATATCACCTGGGTCAATGGGAATCTGTCTATAAGCCATTTTTAAGTCTCGTTTAAACAGCAAACAAGCAGGACCATGTTTTTTAACTAAATCAACTAAAATGTCAGTAGAAGGGTATGTTAAGTGAATATTTTCACCCAAATAACTGTTCTATGGAATGAAATCATTCACTGCTTTAGCAGAAGGGAAACTCAAATCTAAAATAACTCTTCTTTCCACCGAGTCTTTTTGGGAACAGTATTGAGAGGTAAAAGAAACATTGATTAAAAAGGGGTGGAGAAAAAAGGACCCATGACAACTCCATAAGTAAACTCTTTCACAAAATATTTATCCAACTCATTTGGAAAAGAAGTAGCACCGGAATGTTTTTTCACTTTGGAATTTATTGTGTGCTCTCCACAGTAACCAATCGGAAAACCAAATTCTAAAAAATTACACAATTCTCAGTCAGAATAATACTGAAGGATGAATCTGAAAAATGAGATATTTAATTTAGAATAAACAGGAATTTTACATCCTAAATAATTTGGTAATTTTGACTGTCTAATCAAAAAATTTGAATGAATAAGCTTAGAACATTCCTTTGAATAACTTGATCAGTCCCCAATTGTTTTTTCGCAAGAGCATAATTTACAAGAATGGTTCACACGGGCAGCCGAAGGAACAGATAAATTAATTTGAGTGGAATCCATATTCACAGTATTCAAGCAGTTTAAAACTTTAGAATTTGTTTATGAGCTATTCAAATTCAAATTATCATCAACAGGGTGTATAGGTGTAGGATAACAACTAATGTGTTTGGAAAAATCAAAAGTTTCGGAATATGAAGTTTTAACACCAGAAGGGAATTTACCTAATTTGGGGTCAACAAGAGTTGTTTCTTTAATATTAGTATTATATATACTTAAACGGGGATTACTAGAATTATTTAACTTCACTTCAGTGCTTTCTTTATTTGTCTGGCAAGAATTTAGTCATTGAGGCATACTGAAATGTGGGCAAGCAGACGATGATTCAGGAAGTTGTAATTGGATTTTGTTTTTGATCAAACAAGATGTACACACATGTTACTCATTTCTAGCTTGTCCATTAATTACCTTAAAATGTGACGATTTATGTGGACATTTCATTCTTTGAATGTCCGAGCAAAACCAAACTTTTGGACCTGATTGAAACGAAGAACTGAAACTATTTTGAGATTTTTGACTCAATTTAGAGGAGCGATATCTTACGTGTCCAGCCAAAAGAGGAGTTTCTAAACAGGTTGGGTCGTCGGCCCAAGTCGCTTGGTTGTACTCAATCTTTCTGATAAATGCTGCATATAATTCAAGCAATGACTTCCAATCGTATAATTCAAAATAATAAGATATTTTACGTAATAATTTCAGCCTTCCAATTTTTTCTGTGACATCCAAATTGGGTAATAACATTATTTCCAATTCCCCAGCGACAAACTGGTTGAAGGAAAGATCTTTAAACTTAATTTCTTTATTAGCGTACTCAAGCTGTAGCATAGACTGGGGACATATCTGAGGGTTCAAAATTATATTCTTTGATTTGGCCTCAATTCCTGAAAGTTTCTTCTTCTTTTTACATATCGAACAGCTTGAGGTTCTGTTTCTGACTCGGAAGATTCATTTCTGCTCGAACTTGACTCAGCATCACTGTCAGCTGAATCATCTCGATCAACAGTAAACCGATCCAAGACTAATTTTCTTAATTGTTTTAGCAAATTCCTTGACAATTCTTTATTGTTGCGGAGAGTGGGTAAAGACACATTGGACTTGTTTTCAATCGGTACAAAATCAGTTGAAAGTGAATGTTTATGTTTAGATATTTTCATATCATGATCTTTTGGCCAATTGTCTTTTTTGTTGATCTACATTTGGGTAAATCTACGTGTTGTTTGTGCTTTTGAAAGTCACAGTCTTTTCCCTTATCTTTGTCTGACTTAGATTTGTCAGTACCTGTAGAAGTTCCTGAACGACGACGTTCTTTCTGTTCACGTTTAGCATCATCAAGTTGACGTTGTAACGATTCTTTTCTCTCAATTCTCTGTTGTTTTTTAAACAGTTCTTTTTGTCTTTGCAATTCAGCGAGTTCTTGTTCCATTTCAACCAAGTCGTTTTCCGAATCATCTGATTCAGCTGATGAGAGGCGTTCAATTGGATCATCTGGTAAATTTTTGCCGGCATTGTCAAAGTTGGAAGTGGATTCCGAAATCTCTGTTGCGACAGCACTGGATGTTTTATTACCAATTTTCCCACTATTATGTAATGTCCTATAATTTACGGCAGATCTCTCTCTAAGGTCTCTATCCGAATTCATGATTATAGCAGCTAATTATGAGAATCTACCACTCTGAATTTTAAATTCAGTTATCTCAGTCTGAACTTTGAAGAGCAGAAAATTATCGAAGGACTACGATTGACGAAACTAAACCAACAATAGCAACATTGTGAAGGAAATGTTTATCTCGACAATGAGCAACACCATTTTTATTTATTTATTTTTTTTTGGAAGAGAATAATGACCACGACCAATTCAAGTTGAAACCAAAATACCACTGAGACAATTCCTTCAGAGCAAATTGCTCGATAAGGATGAGAAGAGCTCATGCGATTGTTGTCATTGACGACCTGATAAGGATTTCTCCTGCCTGCGATCATTAATTATTTTGAAGACAAAATAAAACAACTTTCACTACAATAGGAAAGGTCAAATAATACACTGCAGACTGAGACTTGCGCTATTATTTGGTTCAGAACAATACGCCAACACAACAAATAGAAACATTTTCAAAGCTGTTCAAAAATTCATTGTGCTGAGCAAACACTTTGACTGACCACTCTGTATTGAACTTAAAATGCAATGAAATACTATTCTTGAGAGGAGAAGTCTTTCTTAGAAACTGTGCCAGAGTTTCGTGAAGATGGTTGCCGAGACTCTCGGCAATTGTTGTCGCAAAATCATGACATAGTTCTCAAGTTTGGTGTTCGCCGAATGAGAAGGCCGCTCAGTGGGACAAATGATGATATTCCCGATGGGCGCCGTACACGGCGGCCACATCAAACTTTAACGCTGCCCTCCAAATCTGGAATCGCTAGGTTGTGATGTCAGGACTGGGTGGTCATTGCGGTGTTTGGGCGTGGGGTTCTACGGATTTTATCATTTTGATTTTTGATGTCTAAGTTCGCACCACCTTAGAATGGGACGCACAAAAGAACACTGATGTGTGACCCATCAGCTTTGCCGACCCTAGACACAAACCCTTGGTCTCTAATTTGAATCGACTTGGCAATCATCCACCCACATCCATAACTGTATATATTCTCCAATTTTTTTTTCTATCTATTGTTTCATTTCTCTTATTCATCTCTTAATGTGAAATTTTATTGGATCCCGCCTGAAACTTGTAATGAAACTGTGTATATTTGCCACCATGCAGGAGACGACTTTACAAAAGCTAAAAGCTTACTGTCGAATCCTGTTCTTTTATTGTGTTTACTTTCAATATTTCTTTGTATTTTATATTACTGTTCATATAAGATTGTCAGTGTATGTAAATGTTAAGTTCTTCCAAATAAAATATTGTTTGGACTAAATAGAAATTACAACACCCATTCAGTTCAGTGTTAGAGGCAGTGTACCACCTCTTAACTAGGGCTGTCACGATATCTGAATATAGAAATCGATTAATCGTCGCGAATAATCGATAATAATCGATTAATCGTACCTCGATGGCCCCCGCTGCCTCTCCTTGAAGTTGGTAAAAATGATGTTCAAGTCAGTTGACCTACCTCAAGTAAAAAATGAAGACGATCATCTTTTAGGTACATTCAAAGCTTTGATGTTCTGAACTTTTGAACTGTCAGTGTAATAATCAAGACCGGTCGTCAGTTGCGAACTTCGCAGTTCGCAAATGACGACCGGTCTTGATTATTACACTGAAGGTTCAAAAGTTCAGAACATCAAAGATTTGAATGTACCTCAAAGACAAATGCTTCTAACGGCTTCTTGTGGTTTAACGTCGGTGTTCTTGGCCTTTTACATTTAGAAACAATAGTTTTTTATCAATTTCTTCTAATTATTAAACGTCTAAAACGGGATAAAATTTACCGACTCTTCGAAAACGAAAAATACTAATCGATTACGGCGTGACCGATCGACAATCGATTAATCGCGACAGCCTTACTGTTAACCAACTAAGAAAATTTTTAAATCACTTGTTCATGCGCAGAAACAGGGTTACGCGAGGTAGCAGACTGAGGTTTCTGACACTTTCACCCACACCTGTGAAACTCTGTTGCCCTGAATCGTGATCCCATTATGACCTGTTTGAAAATGTGAACACTTTAGCGTTTTCTTTACAGTTTTCGCAGCGGACTGGACAAGAATAGCTAACAGAATGAAATAGTTTCTCGCGCCGAAGGTGCGCAGGGACGGTGTGGGGCAAGCCTCTTTCGACTCTCATTGGCTGCATAATTATAATTTTGTATCTTGCATCACGTCTGGCCGAGGCAAAGGAGCAAGAAGGTCGGAGCTTGGTTGGCGGCGTCTGCCTTTCTTCTAAATCTTTTTCGGTAGAGGAGGTTGCGATTGTGACACTACCTTGGTGGGAGTTGTAGGCGAAGAGTCGGAGGACTGAGTTGGCTGGTACGGTCTGTTCCTCGCGGCTTTCTTGAGACTAGATTTATATGAAAGAGTTGTCTCCACTGGGGTCATGAATGGCTACTGCTATTGTTACGGTGTTTGTTTTTTCTGCTAAGGAAACGTGCACTTTTGAAATTTCCGATATTTATTTGCAAAAAAATGCTGACACGACAGACGATAATGGCATTCATTTGTTTTCTATTCTTTTTGTCATGTCTAGACACAATCGCAAAACAAACATTCATTTTATCAATCAACACGAATGGGTACACAATTACATATCGATATATCATTACATTCGCTATTATCTAACAAATTAACCGACAACATATTTTTTTATGCTGTCATTTAACATTGCCCACAATCTTTCTGACAGTGTCGTCGCCAAGAAGAACGATTTGTAGAAGGGCTGTAAACCTGACTCGTCCCATTGTGATGGATCATGTCCTGACTGATAAAATATTTCAACTACACCACGAAGACATGCATTCGTGGAATGCATGCCTTAATGGTGTAGCTGGAATAGTACAGTTGAAACTAAAAGTCCTGTCGCAATTAGTGCAGAAAATGTTCGTTAGTTAACCCTTTACCTAACGTAACGGCCAGCGCTATTCTCAAAAATCGCCAATTAATTTTCACTATTTTTTTCATTTTTTTGTCTCAAAAACAAAGGTTATGACCCCTCGTTGGAACGAGCTCGTCGAGCTCGTTCCAACGAGGGGTCATAACCTATGTTTTTGAGACAAAAAATGAAAAAAATTAGTTATTCAAGAATTATTTTTGCAAGTGTCGTCTGCTTTTCATGTTAAGTAAAGGGTTAATGCGATCTTTACAGAAGAATTAAGTATTCTGAAATACACAAGAGCGTTTATGCTATGCAACGCAAAATGTAATGCGCAATTAATGCGCAATTAAAGAGGTCGGTAGAAAAGTCACGAACTGACCCGACCAAACAGAAAGAAAATATTAAGACTGCAGTTTGTGGAAGATGGATTACTACTAAATTACTGTGGGATAGATTTCTCTCTTAGTTATTTATTTATTTATTGATGTTTTAAGGTCACATATTTATGCACAATGGCTAATCATGACCGTGACAGTTTGACGGGTGGAGGAAGCAGGAGTACCCGGAGAGAACCACCGAGCAACGACGAGCAACTGCCAGCTCCCCAACATCGTAACTCCGCACTGCGGAACAGGCAGGGTTAGATTGGTTGAAGACATGCGTACCATCGACGTGCAGTACGCCTTAGTACACGGCGTCATCGTGCCCCCACACGGGCAATGGGGATGAAGTGTCTTGCCCAAGGACACAACGCGGTTGCCGCAGGTGGGATTCGAACCGAGGACCTCTCGGCTTGCAGCCTGCACCTCTACCTACTGAGCCACCGCGCTCCCCATTCTCTCTTAGTAATTATTTACAATTTCTGAAGACAAAACACAAGGGGCACTTGCAAACTTCCATCACATGGGACGCCGGGTTGTACCCGTGGTCCATGTGATGAGAGTTTTCAAGTGTTCCTTACGCTGTTAACAATTATAAATACTTTTCGAGTAAGGAATATTTGGCGCTGCGATTAATTTGTAATGCGTTCTCTTCTGTCTGTGTATGCTGTCGAATTTTAATATCTATTCACGACATTACATTTACATGTATCCCAGTAGAGGTTATAATTGATGATAATGATCTCTATTTATTAGTATGGAATTGTATAGAGTTGGGCACCCTGTTTTTGTACAGGAATTAAGTTACACTAATGGTGCAGTTTGACAGGGAAAAAGTGCACTTACCCAGTGCGCTATTACTTCAAAATAGTGCAGAATACAGTCACAGGATTTGCAGTTTCAACTGTAGCCAGTCGGGATTGTAGTTAAAAAAAAAACAGGAGCTCTTGGATATGTATTTGTGGAAAAATAAAATATAGATGTGACGCAACTTCTTATTTAAATTTAATTAAACCTTTACCTAACATGAAAAGCCGACGACGTTACTTGCAAAAAACATTCTTGAATAACTCATTTTTTTCATTCTTTGTCTCAAAAACATAGGTTATGACACCCTCCCCCCCCCTTTGGAACGAGCTCGACCTATGTTTTTGAGACAAAAAATGAAAAAAATAATGAAAATTAATTGGCGATTTTTGAGAATAGCGCTGGACGGTTTTGGCTGTTGCGATAAAAGAGTGTATACTAGCACAATGAGCACATAACACTTGTATCTACCTTTCAGTCAACAAAACCCATAACTGTGACTTCCCAAAAAATAACCTTTAACAAACAACGACGAGCTCGTTCCATCGAGGGGTCATAACCTATGTTTTTGAGACAAAAAATAAAAAATAAAGAAAATTAATTGGAAAATTTTGAGAATAGAGCTGACCGGTTTTGGCCGTTACGTTGGGCACAGGGTTAACACGTGCCGTGCTCCAAGTTAGTCAGACTGGTCCCACGGGTGAAAGTGTGGAGGTGTGTATGGGGGTATGCATATGTTATTTATATTTATTTATTTATTGGTGTGTAAGGTCACCTACGTTTGCATTAATGGCTAATCGTGACCGGTATGCATATGTTGGTGAGCGAGTGAGTGAGTGTGTGTGTGTGGGGGGGGGGGGGGGGGGTACCCTTGTTTGGCTGTTCATGACATACATTTGCCCAACAGTTCTGATGTACACATCTAACGTAATCTTCTCCGAGATCTTTTCGAAGGAGGAAAAGTGAGAAAAGGCAATTTGTCTCGAACAATCGGCAATGTCGTCTTAAAATAAATGGTAGATTGCCGCTGGGTTTACTACAGTTCTACCGCTTGTCGTTGCTCACCTTTTGGACAACAAACTAGCAACCATCTGGGACAGGTTTTTCCTATGAGAAGGTCCCAGAACACGCCAAACTGCCACGCTTTTTCAGGTTCGGTTCTACCGTGTTTGTGCATAAACTGATCAAACTGCAAGCTCCTTGCTGGGAGGGAACTGGACATGTGGCCAGTGGGGTAGGAACCCCCCCCCCCCCCCCCAAAAAAAAAAAAAAAAAAAAATTCAAAACTTTGTAAATCATATCTAGTATCTACACGAAAATAACCACATACATCTGCAGATTCTACATCATACAGGCGCACATAAAAACTGTATGATCTACACCATTAGAAAAGTTGGTAGCAGATGTCACCGACTGATTTGACACTCAACAGGTTAACATCTTCCTCTCTGACATACATCCTCCTTTAACCCTTTACCCAACGTAACGGCAAAAACCGGGCAGCGCTATTCTCAAAAATCGCCAATTAATTTTCATGATTTTTTCATTTTTTGTCTTCAAAACATAGGTTATGACCCCTCATTGGAACGAGCTCGTCGAGATCGTTCCAATGAGGGGTCATAACCTATGTTTTGGAGACAAAAAATGAAAAAAATTAGTTATTCAAGAATTTTTTTTGCAAGTGTCGTCCGCTTTTCATGTTAGGTAAAGGGATAAACACCAAAAATTAACAGCAACAATACCTTGATTTTTTCACTTGAGAATGGAGGAAATGAGCTCTCAGTAGTTCATATTTCACAAAATTTCCTGGTATCCCCCTCCCGCACTCTCCCGCGGGTTCGGCTACGCAGAGCGGGCCACCAAAGGCGGGCGTGCTGTCCCCTACAAGCTCCCATTTGCAATACCCCCCCCCCCCCAATATTATAAGCTTCCTACGCCCCTGCATGTGGCCCGTGTGGACTCACATTACTCAGTCTCTCCAGCACGACGGCGAATACGCAGCTTTCTTATGTTCACAGTTTCGACCCTATTTAGCCAGTAAAGGAGAAAAAATATCACCAACAACACAACATCCAATTAGATAAACTTGATTCATTTGTTACCCTAATTTATGTTTTCTTCTGTCTCAACAGGCGTAGCAGCTGATCCCCCAGACCACTTAAGAATGTTCAAAAGGAAGTTAGGCTGAACCCAAGGGAGATACTCACAAACAGGGTTTTTGTGGTGGGTGGCGTCATGCAAATTATTGTGGGTTGTTTCAAAGTTAAGGAGTCTGAAGTGTTGTTTACTATATGTTTGAGGAGGCGCCGTGGCGTTGCGGTAACCGGTTCTCGACAGATCACCGAAGTTAAGCAACGTCGAGTCCGGTTAGTCCTCGGATGGGTGACCGTCTGAGCGATCGATTCGGGCTCCCGCGTTGTGTCCTTGGGCAAGGCACTTAACCCTGATTGTCCACACGGGGGCACGATGACGCCCTGTACTAAGGCGTACTGCACGTCGATGATGGGCATGTCTTCAACCAATCTAACCCTGCCTGTGCTACAGTGCGGAGTTACGATGTTGGGGAGCTGGCAGCTGCTCGTCGTTGCTCGGTGGTTCTCTCCGGGTACTCCGGCTTCTTTCACCCGTAAAACTGTCACGGTCATGATTAGCCATTGTGCATAAGTATGTGACCTTAAACACCAATAAATAAATAAATAGATAAATAATACTATATGTTTGTGTTCTATACACACTGTGAAACGGAACCGAAATCGCGTTCTTTTTCCTGAAACAGTACCGAAACCGAATCTAAAAAACCCCGAACATCCCAGATCCACACGCTATTTTAACCCTTTAGACTTTAATTATCCTGGCGTTCAAACGTCACTGGGAATTCTGTTTCTTCGACGTTTTTCAAAATGCGACGTCAAACGTCGGAAAGTACAAATAACAAGATATTTTTTCACATTAGTGATTATCTGGTTGAGTGCTAGATTATTATTGGTGTTCTGAATTTGTTATTCACACCTTGTTTTATTACAAATTATTAGAGAGTCCCACAGGCACTCTCCAATAATTTGTAATAAAACAAATTTATATAAACAAAATATTATTTGTGTTTCAATGAATATGAAATATAAGCAAGGGCAGTGTTGGCTTTTGCTCTGGTATCCTCATTTTTTGAAAGCCCTGATAATGGCTTCTTGCACTCAACCAGTTAAGAAGTCTTGACAGCAGGATTATATTAGTATTTTAAGCTGCGATAACATTTGGCTCTACGGTTGTCCCTGAACACTATTCGGGAGAACATAGGAATTGGGGTTAAATCTTTAAAAAGTCGAAAAATAATAACAAAACAAATGACCGCAAAGTATCAAGACGCTGTTTGATTTTGTACGTCATAAGACGTACAAACACATCAAAGGGTTAATAGCGTTGGATATTTTGGGTAGCTGGTCTGTCTGTGGTCATGTGTTTTTAGCATCGAATGAGTATACAACTGTTACATTTAGCACCTTGAACCCGAAAGACCACCACTCCAATCAAGGGATAGGGTCTTGAAACGTTCTAAATTCTTAACCCTTTACCCAACGCAGACGATATAAAAAATTATTATTTTAAATACCATTGTTTTGAATTTTTCAAAAAATTTCAACAAAACCATATCATGTGACCCCTCGTTGGAACGAGCTCGACGAGCTCGTTCCAACGAGGGGTCACATGATATGGTTTTGTTGAAATTTTTTGAAAAATACTATTTTTTTCAAATGCTGAATTTGCATATTACGCGGGCGGATGCGGGCGATTCGTTGGGTAAAGGGTTAAAGTAGATGGTTACTCAGTGAATGTGTATGACAGACCAGGCAGGTATGACAGGCAGCACGTGTAAATGTAATTGTACTACGCCTCTACCCCCCCCCCCCCACCCCAAAAAAAAAAAAAAACAAAAAAAAAAAAAAACGAAAATTGTTTGTTACAACTGACAGGACAGAGCTGGTATGGAGTGGGCCAGCAAGGTTCCAAGGTTTAGGACAAGTTTGTCGCTTTAGTACTATGTGGAAATAGTATTCATCACCAGCATCAATAGAGCCAGTCGAGGTAAAGAATGGGGGAGGGGATAAGGACCCCTCCGAATTTGCTCACTTGTGTATATATTATTTAGCTTCTAAAATTCGCAAGGACGATGGAACCTAAAAAGTGATTTGTCATTGATGTTTGTTCACCCCCCCCCCCTTTTTAAAGAAGAAATACTTGTTTCTTTGTTTACCAGAGTTTAATACCATTTTCAACAGCCAGGGTCACATCGTGTCAGATATTTTGCGGCTGGAGAACGCCGGAATAGAGCGGCGGCGAGCAACTGTCAGATTTTCCAACTTACTAACCGAACACAAACAGAGTTATCGGCGGGTGAAGGAAAGAGCACCATCGGTGTGCAGTATGCCTTAGTACACAGCGCTACCCTGTCCCAACGTCGGCAATCGGGATTAAGTGTGTTGCCCAAACACAATGGAGTTACTACTGGTCAGGATCAAACCTTCGGCCTTTCAGTTTTACCCTTTACCTAACATGAAAAGGAGACAACACTTGCAAACAAAATTCTTGAATAACTAATTTTTTTCATTTTTTGTCTCAAAAACATAGGTTATGATCCCTCATTGGAACGAGCTCGTTCCAATGAGTGGTCATAACGTATGTTTTTGAGACAAAAAATGATATAATGAAAATGAATTGGCGACTTTTTAGAATAGCGCTGGCCGGATTTTGGCCATTACGTTAGGTAAAGTGTAAAAGGCCAATGCTCTGAGCATTGTGATACCGCGCTGCCGAAAATAGAAATGAAATATAAACAGGAAACACTTTATGAATCCCAAATGGACCAGATGTTTATAGCAGTCATGCACTAAGTGAGTTTTGTCCCCGCTCTGTTCATTAAAATCAATATACCTTGCAAATTATTTCCATTTGTTTCTTCACAGGAATGCGGCGTTTAGCTCTCAAAATAGCTTCCGGGCTGACTTTGACACATGATGTTAAATTTGTTTATTGCACATCGACGTGTGAATCTGTTGCCCGGGGAAACGAAAATCCGAATCCACCTGTTCAAGCTCTATTTGTTATGGGAATAGGTGAGCGACACTTTAAACACCATTTTGTTTATCCCATGGACTTGCTTCACCGCAACAGAAAACACGCTCTAAATGAAATTCGAGCATTTTGATTAACCCGTTACCTAACATGAAAAGCAGACGACACTTAAAAAAAAATTCTTGAATAACTAATTTTTTTCATTCTTTGTCTGAAAAACATAGATTATGACCCCTCGTTGGAACGAGCTCGGCGAGCTCGTTCCAATGAGGGGTCATAACCTATGTTTTTCAGACAAAAAATGAAAAAATAATGAAAATTAATTGGCGATTTTTGAGAATAGCGCTGGCCGGTTTTGGTCGTTACTTTGGGTAAATGGTTAACGCTCTATCTCCCGTAACTGTCATATCCGTCCAGTGCAATTCACAAAACAATGACTTTCAAATTTCATCATGCATTCAATTATTTCTTCTCTAAAAAAATAGCTTATGACCTTTCATTAGAACGAGATCGGAGAGGTCTTTCCAATGAATGGTCATAAGCAAAATATTTCAAAAAGTGATTTTGTTTAACTATTTGACGATGTTGTTTGCAAAGGGTGCAACCTAATCGTGTTAGGTAAAGGGTTAATATAAAAATCGGGTTTTGATTGCATTTTTTACCTCGGTCTGGGTGTGAAACTGGACCGTAAACCTGCCTGGCAGTGCTAAAAACATACGATCAGCATAGAATCACAGCATCAAATCTTACATATAAAGTTGTTACATTCGGCCGAAATGACCATATAGATACATGGCCACCATATTTATTTATTTATTGGTGTTTAAGGTCACATATTTTTGCACAATGGCTAATCATGACCACAACATGACTATCAACTCAAGACCAGGGGTGAGCGTTAATAAGCCATGTTGTCCATGTTAGAGAGGGGCTGCACGTCCCAAGCATTGGTGACTGGGTCCTATTTTACCAATAAAACAGAGCCTGTTTACCACAGAAGACAGGCACTGCTTCACTTTCCTGGGTTCTCGCAGGGAATGACCACCATAACCGAATATCCACTACTAGAATCGCTTAGTTGCCATAATAAATACTTGAACGACATCGAAGACTGTACAATTTTCTTTATGGGTTAGAAGTTCGGAACCAAATACAGTTAAAACTAGAAGTCCTCTCATGAAATGCGCACAAATAGCACGTTGATATGAGCGTTAATGTACGCGTTATGGCCCAAGTAAAGCTATCAAATTCTGTGCATATGCCCTGTGCACAAGCAATGTTTCAGCCAATGGACCTCCGGGTAACCCGGAGGTCCATTGGCAGAAACATTGCATGTGTTTGCTATGAGTAACCAGGAGAACCTGCCGTGCGTTTGATGCCATTCGACATGGCAATTGCGCGCAATTCCAACGCGCAATTAAGCCAAGATAAGCGCACTATTCGTGACAGGACTTCTAGTTTTAACTGTAGTAGTGTTGGTACATCGGGAGCAAATGACAATTGGGCAATAGTATGATCATGAATATTGATGTAGGTTGTGCACAATAGCAGAACATGTTCAGTTGTCTCAATCTCACCACATTGACAGTTTGGTGATGGTAATATGTGATTAGCATATAAATGTGAGTTGAGATTACTACATCCCAAGCGTAGCCTACAGTGATATATTTGTGCTGCACGGTAATTAGCGCTACTGAAGAATGATGGGGTCGTCGGTTATTGCGGTTTAGAAAGCTCTTAAAATTACTGTAGGATCTATTCTCTCTTACCGCCGATGAGATTTGATCCATAACTTAGTTACCTCTGTGATAAAGGTCGAATGGTATAACTGAATTCGACAGGGAGGAATCCTGTGGTTACAACCAGAGCGGAGATTATGTCTCGTACTGATCACCGAGATCAACGGTGGTACTTTATTAGCAATGTATGGAGGCATTATGTGGTGGTATATCTTAAAGAACTGCATTAGCTTTTGCTTGCGACGCCTGTCTTGAAGAGGATACCAACAGGTTTCAGAGTATAATTAGGTTTTGCTAGCGCTAACCGTTGCTCCAGTGACAACTCTAGCAGCAGCTACCTGGATTTTCCAAGTTTGCTTTGTCGGTTTCGGTACGGTTGTCCCAAACCGTATCGGCATATTCAAGAAGAGATCTTATAAATGCGAAATAGATTTTCTCCAGACCGCTTCTATCAAGTACGAATTTATGTTTTCGTCTATGCCTGTCCAGGCTTTAGCACAGATATAGACAATATGATCATTCCACGTACATCTTGTGTTTCAAATAACTCCTAAACGTTTGTGTCTGTCAACTTCAACAATTTTGATTAATAGCAAACAATAAGAGTGGATGTTGGGGAAGGTTTCTTTGACGTGATAGGATCATGCTTTCCGTTTTTTTTCAATTCAACCAACACCGACCTAGCCCAATTATCTATTGTCGCCAGGTCGTGATTGATCAAATTTGCCGTTTGGACAGGGTTTTCTACAATTAGATAAAGGGATGTATCGTCTGCAAAGAAACGTATGTAACTAATAAAATTTTCTGTTATATCATTAATGCAAATAAGGAATAAAATAGGTCCAAGAATAGAACCTTGTGGAACTCCAGAGCAAACAGTTCTCCATGACGATGATTCGTTAGCTACAACAACTCGCTGGGATCTATTTGAAAGATATGATTTCAAAAATTCGAGTAGTTGATCAGGGATATTGGGCAATAATTCGTAACTACGTTGGCTTGGCTTTTCTTCTGGATTGGAGATACATTAGCCTTTTTCCACGCAGACGGAAAGTAACACTCATTTAGTAAAATGTTAAACAAAAGTGGTTCACTCAAAGAGTTCTTACATTCTTTGAGTAATCGGGGGCTAACCAAGTCCGGACCAGATGCTTTGGCTACGTTTATTGATTTTAGCGCTTCTTGAACTTCGTGGCAGTTGAGTGTTATGTTATCAAGTATTACGTTAGATAGTGGAAGAGATGATGGCAGACAGGCTTCAGAATCGCCATTAGTAGAGATAGAACTGAAATATTCGTTAAGCACCTCTAATTTCTCGGTGTTCGACGAGTATGTCTTGTTCAGGTAAAGTAGGGTTGGAATACCTGGAGTGGAATTATTACCCACGAATGATTTGAGTATCTTCCACCATTGTGCCGATGACGTCGCTGGGCTTTTCAGTACTTTTTGCACTTTAGTTATATAAAACGCCTTGGCATTCCGCATTGCTGATACAACCCCATTCCTCTTGTTTTTGTATCTATCCGAAGCCTGCGGAAGACCGCTTCACTTGGCAGCACGATACAACCGTTTCCTTTGTCAAATGAGTAGTCTTAGGTTATTACGAAACCAAACAACAGGTTGATTGGTTCTCGAAGTGACGTATTTATTAGGGATATACTTTGATGCCAAATAGAGTAATTTTCGGTAAAGGTTGAGACTATAATATCCAAATCGGGGTTATCGATAATTGGATCCCAGTGCTCACTGAGTATTGCAGCTTTCAAGTCGACATAGTTCCCGAGTGCATAGGATCAGGTTCGTCTCTTAAAAGCTACGGGGGCATGCTTAACAAAGTCGATTTCGATAGCTATTGGTTTATGGTAGCGGATCATGTCCGGAAAAAAGGACCTAAAACCTCGCAGGACATCACATTCTCTGACTGACTCACGAAAAAGAGGTCAAGCTGGGATGATGAAGTTTCAGTAATGCACGTGGGCTCATTCACAAACTGGGTAAAGTTAAAATATTTAAGAATTTCTGAGAAACTGCCTCCTATAGGAACTAACTGCTTATCATTAAAATCACCAGTAACAATAATATCGGCTATTTGGGTGTCTCTGGCTTTCTCAATGCAGGTGGAGATGATAGTCCACAGTTCATTTATACTGTTAGGTGGGCGGTAAAACATACCCAACAGTAATGGTCTCCCATGTATTGCTATAACTTTGGCACAAAGCCAATCGATATTAAAGAGTTCAAGATCAGGTCTGTGTCGGAAACCAATACCGTCTCTAAAATATACCGGCAGACCACAACAACTCGTCGCACGGTCCTTACGTAGAGGCTCCTGGAAGCTGGGTAAATAAACATTAGATGTTGGGATGTTTTCGTGCATTCACGTCTTCGTTAACCCTTTACCCAACGTAACGGCTAAAACCGGCCAGCGATATTTATAAATATCACCAATTAATTTTCATTATTTTTTCATTTTTTGTCTCAAAAACATAGGTTATGACCCTCTTTGGAACGAGCTCGTCGAAAGAGGGGTCATAACCTATGTTTTTGAGACAAAAAATGAAAAAAATAGATGTTAAAGAATTTTGTTTGCAAGTGTCGTCTGCTTTTCATGTTAGGTAAAGGGTTAAGGCCAGGCTATCGAGAGACAGAGGCTCACATTGCATAATATCTAATTTCAGTTTTACATCCATATTCTGAATATTCAGATGACATATTTTTAATTTGTTACCTCTCCTATATGAGTGAGTAGAATCTGGACCTGGGTTTAGCTTAACAACGCCCGATAATCAGATCAGCGTCAAAAAAGGCATAAGTAAAACGACGATAGGAGCAGAGAGTGTCCCGTCGTATACCCTGTCCATCACCGAGACAACTGCATTGACAGTTTGTTTATCAATCCCAGCCAGTGCAGACTGCATGTTAGTGTCCATATCTACGTTTTACAATTATCATTAGTAAGTTTCTGTCTCTTAAGTTCCCATGGAAATTTTAACAATCGTTAAGATGTTTTCAAAATCCTCGCAAGAGTATATATCCTCTTGAACTTTTTTTCTGTCTCCAGGTCTCCAAAACGGGGGACCTAATGAGAAGAGAAGCGTTCAATGAGTTTTCGCGTCCGGCACTGCTTTGATTTCGTTCTGGAAAACTAAGGTTTTTTTTATCGACGAGCAACTGTCAGCTCCTTAACATTCTAACTCTGTCCAAGCGGTGCTTGGACAGAGTTAGGATGTTGAGGAGCTGACAGTTGCTCGCCGATGGTCCGATACTCCGGCTCCCTCCACATGTAAAACTGTCACGGTTACGATTAGCCATTGTGCATAAGTATGTGACCTTAAACACCAATAAACAAATGAATAATAATAAATAATTTGTTATAGAGACGTACCGTTGTTGCATGGAATATTTCAGCCTGATTGAATTCAGAATTAGATTGATCGTTACCATAGCTACCTACATGACTGTCATGATGATATTTGTTACACCTTTTCCCACTGACTTGGGGCAGTGTCTCATATGTTTCCCCAAATTCATTTGTTGCCAATTCTCGAAGAAAGAAACCAAATACCTAAATATGTCACAACTTTTGTTATTTTGATAATATCCAATGAGTCTCGAAATCATATGAAATTTCTAAACCGAGGTCACTAAAATCGATCTGAGCCGATTTTTGCCGAGGTTCAGATCGATTTTAGTGAACGAGGTTCAGAGATTTCATGCCCAGTCGTGACGAATTTGGAATTCTTGTTATATCATCATGTTTAATTTAACCTTTTGGCTAATGTTACGACTAAAGCTGACCTGCGCTGTACAAATCGCCATCCAAATTTTATTATTTTTTTCGATTGTGCCTCAAAATCATAGCTTATTACTCCTCATTGGAACGAACTTGTCAAGCTCACTCCAGCGGAAGGTCACCAGCGATGTTTTCCAGACAAAAAAAAAAAAAAAAAAATATTTAATCATTCAGGAATTGTTTTCTGCAAATGTCGTCTTCCATTTGTATTACGCAAACTGTTGATGAAAAATAAGGGAAGATTAATTCAATTCTACTTCCAAAGCTAATTCACTCACAACTTTACCATGTCGATACTGACATCTAACGCCACCTCATATTAGATGTGTTGTGTACGATATTTTCCGTAATGAGCTATTTATGTGATGGTGACTGTGTTATAAAAAAAAATATTACAAAAGACTTATATCTCCTGTCAGTTTAATTTCAGATTTTTGAGAGTGAATTCCAGACTTCATCCAATGGTTATTAAAATTATCACATTGATCTCGAGTTTAAAGGAAAACATTACTCTATAATATAATCAGCTGAAACGGGGGTGGGCGTATGAGGTATGGCCCTCCCAATAATGGTTTTAGTAAGACATTTGCATCTCGAATGGGGTAATATGTCGATTAGCTATGGTCACTAATCGTGTACCTTCTTCCGAAACTACAGTTAAAACTAGAAGTCCTGTCATGATATGCGCACAAATAGCACGTCGATCTGCGCGTTAATCAACGCGTTATGGCCATAGTAAGGCTATCAACTTCTGTACATATGGTCTGTGCACAAGCAGTGTTTCAGCCAATGAACCTCCGGGTAACCCGGAGGTCCATTGGCAGAAACATTGCCTGTGTTTGCTATGAGTAAACAGGAGAACCTGCCGTGCTTTGGATGTCATTCGATATGGCAATTGCGCGCAATTCTTACGCCCAATTAAGCATAGATAAGCGCACTGTTCATGACAGGACTTCTAGTTTTAACTGTACACATATAGAGGATTTGGAATGAGTGCTTTTCTCATATAATATATATGAAACGAGTCTAAGAATTTTCCGTTTGGGCGAGCCTCTGGCGAGCTCAAACGGAAACTTCGGACGAGTTTCATAAATATTATATGAGAAAAACGCTCATTTCATATTCTGTTTATCATATGACACACATACGCACAAATTAGCCACTTAGTATGACTTTTTAACCCATCACCTTACTTGAGTTGCAGACGGCACTTGGAAAAAAAACGTCCTCGTACAACTAAACATTTTCATTTTTTGCTTTCAAAACATAGGATATGATCCCTCATTGGAACGAGTGCGACACGCTAGTTCCAATGAGGGGTCAAAACCTATGTTTTGGAAGCATCAAGTGAACATATAAAACAAATGAATAGCGTTTTTCTTGTATTGCGCGAGACGGTTTTTGCGGTTACGTTAGGTAAAAGATTAATACAATATAACCCACCCTAAATAGGACAGATAACGTAAATTCTTCCTACTGAAATTATGTAAATGTGATCTAGTTGTATTTTGTTTAGCCAACCAAATTGTCCAGTTTTGAAGTTGACCAATGAAAGTTCCCAACTCTAATTATGCAAATTATGAAAATGTGGACCAGTTGTATTTTGTTCAGCCAATCAAATTGTCTAGTTTTGAAATTGACCAATGAAATTGACGGAAGGCTTCATGTATCACTGATTAATATGAAAACAAAATACCAAATGTTTTAAAGTGAACAAAACGGACGAGTCATATGATAAATTCATTTATCATATGACTCGTCCGTTTTGTTCACTTTAAGACATTTCATATTTTGTTTTCGTATTAATCAGTGATAAATAAAGCCTTCCGTCAATTTCAATGGCAAAAAATAGGAAGTACTAGGAAGTACTAAGGTATTCAACCCATTCCATAAAATACTTTAAATAACATGACAGGCAAATCCGATCAGTCTATTCCTATTCAGATTATTATACATTTTTAAAAAACAAAAATGTTTGCCTCCATGCAAAACTGCGTATAACTGTAGAACACGTTTCAATGAAGGTTCATAACCTTTATCTTTCGGGCTAAAATTAATTTACTTTGATATTCAAAGGCATCTTTTATAGCTGGGCGGTTTTTCGGGTCAGTGACGGTTTTTGCAGCAAACCGGGAAACCGAACCATAACACCCAGCAAAACGGGCCGATCGTTTTTACAGTGTTTGTGCATAAACTGGTCAAACTGCATGTACCTTATCGAGAGGGAACAGGACTAGTTGGCCTAATCGGCTCTCGACACTTAATTGAACGCGTAAGTGGGAGAATACGTCTTGTTCTCATTATAACATTTTACCCCTGTTAACGCGTCCACCGTACAAGTCGACAAGAGAGAACATATGACCAAGGCAACACAATATCCATTAGATAAACTTTTTTCTTTTGTTACCCTAATTTATGTTTTTACTGTCTTAAGCTGCTTAACAACTGACCCCCTAGAATTTCGCTTCTATTTAAAAATGATCCGTCAACGAGTTCCGTTCCGCACATATGTGCGAAACAGATTGTCATTTTCCGCTCGGTTTAGTGTTGCTGTAGATGGGGATTGCGTAAAACAGGCGTGTAATAAAAAAGTATTATGGGTGTTTCCTAGTTAAGGAGTCCGAAGTGTTGTTTACAGTGTAAACACATAGCAAAACTGAACCGAAATCCCGAGTTTTTTTTCCCGAATCCGAAACCGAACCTGAAAAATCAAATCCTCCCAGCTCTGTCGTCTTCTATAGCCGTGTTAACCCTTTATCCAGCGCAGACGATACCAAAATTTATTATTTTAAATATCATTTTTTAAAATTTTTCAAAAAAATTCAACAAAACCATATCATGTGACCCCTCGTTGCAACGAGCTCGACGAGCTCGTTCCAACGAGGGGTCACATGATATGGTTTTGTTGAAATTTTTTGAAAAATAATATTTTTTCAACTGCTGAATTTGGATATTACGCGGGCGGATGCGGCCGATTCGTTGGGTAAAGGGTTAAGCAAAAGAGTCAAACGGACAAGAAAGACACCATTCTGAAACGCTTGGGATCAAAGGATTAAATTCTGATTCCAGCTTAGAGTAGCGGCGGACGTCCTCATTTTTGCTTCTTATCTGAAGTCGTAAATGGGGCTTCTTTAGTATACTCCATTTATCGAATATCAGTTTATGCCCATAAACATAACGTCAAACGTACTGATGAAAGTTTCGGTTGGTGGTCGAATCCAGATCAGACAGAAGTCTGCAATATAATGTATCATGGCGTGCCACAGACGGCATTTCGCAAGTTCTTTTGCAAATGTCATGATATTGACTTCACTCTGAAATGGGGATGGGGTTTAGTTTTTTGAAAAATGTTTGTTTAGGAATCGTACTCTCCTTAAAAATCTATCAGGAATAGAACAGCATGAATTACTACTACTAACCTCACACACGCAGGGTTAGCATTGGTTGAAGACAAGTGCACCATTGACGTGCAGTATGCCATAGTACACAGCACCACTGTGCCTCTACGTGGTCAATCAGGATTATGTGTCCTGCCCAAGGACACAACGCAGGTACCCCTGGCGAGGATTGAACCGTCTCACAAAGCATCGATTATGGTCCATCATTGGGACCAGTTCATCTTGTTCCTTCCAACGAGGGGGGCATAAATTATGTTTCAGAGGCCAAAAATGACATTTTGCACTTAATCAGTGTTTTTGCGAAAGATTGGTTTTTACACTTGATTGCATTTGTTTAACAGTTCGGGCGAACAAATTGCTTTAAGGGTTCAGTAACAGTAAAATGAACAGCATATTTTGAGGAAAATAAAATAAAAACACCAAAACATAAAATAAATATTAACATTCGGCTTATCACCGACCCTCGGACCATTAATCAAAATCAATAAAAAATAGTTATAGCCTCAAAGTTTTCTCATGTCAATCGCTATCATATAATAGAAATAAAAACAACGCATTTTTAAAACCTCAATACAATATTACTAATGTACGCATGATGAACAGATGTGACGAAAGATGTTTTTCACATTATCACACTAAGTTTGTTGACGGATATTTATTTTAATGTATAGGTCAAAGTCATACTCTTCGGAAATATTCCGGGTATGAAACAACAATATTTGCCCAATTTAGATAAAACTCGTAAATAAAGGAATTGTCTTAATGACACAACGAGTACGAAATACGGATCACACCAACACAACCCACAAGAAAAACAAAATACAGTTGAAACTAGAAGTCTTGTCATGAAATGCGCACAAATAGCACGTCGATCTGTCCGTTAATCTACGTAACCATAGTAAGGCTATCAAATTCTGTACATATGTGTACATATGGAATGTATACAAGCCTGGAGGTCCATTGGCAGAAACGTTGCCTGTGTTTTCTATGAGTAACCAGGAGAACCTGCCGTGCTTTGGATACCATTCGATATGGAAATTGCTCGCAATTCCTACGCGCAATTAAGCCTAGATAAGCGCGCTGTCCGTGACAGGACTGTTGGTTTTAACTGTAGATGGAGATCCAGTCTTAGTGTTGCTTTGGTTCATCATTTTGTTATTACACTCACAGTTCAGTTGGTTTAAAAATCAACCCAAATCAACTGGGTTGAGTGAATATAAACCCTATTGGGTTCAAATTTTAACCCAACTGAGTTCAAAGTGTGACGCTTCAAAAGAAGGGTCCTGTATTCACTCGAATAGAATAACAAATCGAATATACACCCACAAATTTCGAATTGAACGGCCATCGAATATTAAATATGTGTGATTGCACATTTGTGTCTTCTTGACCTGAGGCAAGTGAGGTCGCGAAGATTGGGTGGGCGTTAACCTGGCTTGTTTCGGATGTGTGGGGCAAGGGTTGGTTGAAAAAATATTCCAACTACATCATCAAGGCATGCCTTCGAAAACATGCGTGGCTGATGTCCTTGGAATATTAGTTAGCCGGGATTATGGTTTAAAAGCTCAAAACTTTCTGAATTGCTTTTCTTATTCGAAAATGTCACATTCGGCACTCCGATTTCTGGACGAATTCGACACGAATATGAACTTTGAATCGAATCGTTTGTCGAATCATTCCTGACTTATCCGGGGCGGTGGAACCGGGTTGGGGCTCGGGGGGTGGGGGGGGGGGGGTCTTCTGCCCCTCCACTATTTTTCCGGGCCATTTTTTTTGTATGCATATATTTTAACACAACCAATGACTGGTGAAACAAGGGGCGGATCCAGATCTTCCCCCATATTTTCGCCAGCTATGTTTCTCTCATACTGGCTCAGTTTCGATGGATTGCGGATCATTGTATGCAGTAAGTGGCAGCAAACGCTAAAATGTATACAGTCTGTTAAAAAGCGGTCAACTGAAATAGATCGTAATCTTACAGACATACAAGTACCAAACCCACCCCAGAAAAGATAATCCACAGACAGTATAATTTCTGTAAACGTTTGGTAAAGCATACAGGTGAGGTATATTTATCAGCTTTGGTCGTTACGACCAAAGCTGATAAATAGACCTCATCTGTATGCTTTACCAAACGTTTTTAAACGGCTGTCAAAGTGTGAAATCTTTCAAATACATCTCCTGAAAAATCTCAAAATATCCACTCAGATGCGTGGAAATGGGGGTTTTGGGACCCTGAAATTTAAATTTTTCATACCGACGACCATCTATCGCCCGATCCAGCCCCCCCCCCCCCCCCCCCCACACACACACTTTGAAAGTCGTTCCGCCGCCCCTGCTTATATCGTTACGAAAACTTTTCGATAAAGTTATCACCCTTGATGTTATTGGACGGGCGGGGAAGGTTCAGTTAAGACGCAAATAATTTTTTTACACCTTGGCTTTGTTGTCATTTCGGAGTATGCAAGGAACTTGAAATGCCTGATAGAACAACAGACTAGGTATTCAGGTGACGTATCTTCAATACCTCCGATCCATTAAGCTGAAACAATCAAAGCACGGGGCAGGTTGTTCAAATTCATGAAATACTTCCAGCTCGATTGGTAACTTTTATGAAAAAACACCTATGGGCTATGACATCAGTATGGCACTAATTAGAAGCAACCAGTTTAGAATAATCCGTCATTAAGAATATCTGTCAGTATCACACCTACCAATACCGAGTGTCCAGTTTGTCTCCGAGTTTAGCGAATGTGTTTTTACAGTAGTTTGCAGGGTTTTATTTTTCCTAGGAAAAAATAATAAATCTCATCTACTAGACTTTAGTACTGAAATGGTTAACCGGATAACCGGTTTGAAACCAGTTACCTACCTAACCGGTTAAAAACGTCAACCGGTTATCCAAAATATCGATAGTGATCGTCATTCCACGGTTAAAACGTAGTAAATCTGCCGCTTCTCCTTTGGGATAGATTACACCTCGAAGCACCGGTGTATATATTGAGAAATAATCGACTTTGGCGTTCAAGACGTCGTTAATGATCGGCAATTTCCGTGAGTTCTAAGTAACCGCAGAAACTATTCCGTAGTATGTATACAAACGAACGTTGTCGAGTACTCGACAACGTTCGTTTGTACACACACTACGGAATAGTTTCTGGGAATACTGCTTTCCAATTCCTATAGTTTTGATCCCAGATTCGGTGAAATAATGGTTACGGTTAACCGGATATTATCCGGTTACAGCTCTCGGTTAGTCGGTTGTGAAAATGAGCCAACCGTTTCAGCCCTACTAAACTTTTATATTTGTGAAAGGGATAGAGTTTGTAGTATATGTCACGATGCGCACAATGTTAAAAAGACCAGATAAAAGTTACAGAACAAAACAAACAAAAGATAGTGAACGCTCCGTTGTCTTATTTTTGAAAGGGGTTTTCACAAAGAATAACAATCAAACGTTCAAATTAATTGGGGAAAAATTGACAAATGTTGGCTGCATTTTTATACTACTCAACAGGAAAATGTGTGAAGTTTGTGAAATGATGCTCAGATCGATGATACAAATTCGCTAGCATTTCGCAATTTCAATTTTTATATGGAACTGCTCTATATCTGTAAGAGGAAATTAAATCCACCTTTTATATTTTTTTCGGAGGAGGGTGGAGTACCATATTACATGATCAGTATAGATCCTGACCGGTAGTGTTTTTTCACACCTGGAATATATTGAGAGTATTACGGGTTACAAGTTTAGCCTATCACGTAACACAACCAGTGGAGTCGGAAACACTTCAGGGCGGGGGGGGGGGGGGGGCAGATCCCAGGAAAATGGCATTTACTCCATGACATGCCGAGGCATGCATATCTTGAAGGCCCAGGGAGGGGGCGTTTGAGAGGAGGTGCTCCCCTCCCATCGTTTGAAAGAGGTCACCCCATCCCAACCTCCCCCAACTCCACCATTGAAGTTTGAAAGCTCTCAGAACGGATTTGAGGTGTATTTTAGCTTTACGTCGAGAATAAATTATTGAGTGATGAACCTGGGAATGACATTGTCTGCCCTCTCTCGCTCCAGTGGTCCTAAGACAGGGAGAACAGCTGCCCTCTCTGCCCCCCCCCCCCCCCCGTGCACCCCGTGCCTCCGGCGTCCCTGAATCTAACAGTCATATCCGAAAAACACTGTTCAGCGAAAGTCGCCATTAGATTTTGACCACTGAATGGAACGGGGTCGTTCCAAAGTTTTTGAGGAAAAATGCTGATATTTTTGAAATTCAATATTTTGTTTTCAAGCTTTGTTTTCTTATATAAAGTGAAGAGTTAATTAAACTCCAAAAGGAAATGCTAAATATTGTATCACTTCTCGTTCTGTTAGATAATCCAGTGGTGTGGTTGGTAGTCGTTAGTTTAAACTGTATTTATTCCAAAGTATAATGTACAAATTAAGCGAAACAAAGGCGCATACAGCTATTTACCCAATGTGAAGGCCAAAACCGGCCAGCTCTTTTTACAAAAATTAATTTTCATTATTTTTTCATTTTTGTCTCAAAAACATAAGTTGTGACCCCTCTTTGGAACGAGATCGTTGAGCTCGTTCCAATGAGGGGTCATAAACTATGTTTTTGAGACAACAAATGAAAACATTTAGTTATTCAAGAATTTTGTTTCCAGGTGTGGTCTGCTTTTCGTGTTAGACAAAGGGTTAAGGGAGTGGATTCAGCCTCAAGCTAAAAGCTTATACCCGGCTATCTCCGACAAGATAAAGATCCTGGTGGAGAAGGGTGGGGTGGGGTGGAGATTATGACACTTTTTGAAATACTGTTTTAGGTTGTGTTTTTCGCTCCAGGATTTCAGGGTCCATATACATTTTAAGCATACAGTAGCAATTTGCAGACGCTTCGTGTAACTCGTGTTAGTTCGAGTTACTCCGGTTACTATTCTCGCGGCCACAAGTTGTACTTTTGTTCAAGAACTTCGCTCTCAGTAATAGTAAAGTTATCCAAAAACTGGGCTGAAATATTCAAGCAGGGGACGAATGAGATCGAAATACATCAAGGGTAAAATTAATTGTGTTGCCCAAAGTGACAATTTATTTTCACCGCTTCCGTCATGTCAAATCTATGTTCTCTCCATGATACCCGATCATTGGACGTGATACCTCAATCTCAGGACACCAGTTTAATTCTGTCAGAAATTTGACATTGTTATGGCCTGAAACCAGTCAAGCCCTCAAATAAGTTATCACCGACGTTTAGATTCACAGTATATGCCTATATGCGGCATGTCTTATGTGCATATTGTGCATAAGCATACAAGTGCAAATCGGCACATCCAGAGTGTGCCAGTGTGCTGCATGCAATGCCAATGCGTACACATTGTGACACAATGTGTATTAACACATCAGCATATCTAGGCATGATCAACATACAGTTTCTTATGTGTAAGATATCCTAGCTTGCACGTGGTCTAGACATTGTAGAGGCTGATAAGATTTAGATGAATGGAGCAATCAGATTGCGCCTGTTAAGGACCTGACCTAAGAATGAGTTGAGACAGTGTCAGGCATAGCTGGGAAGTATGGAATTGGGCTACAAGTCAATTGCAATGATACAAAGCTGGAAAGGTGGTAGAAAACTGTAGTATTGGGTGACTACATCAGAGGCAAATCATAGGGCAGATAGTTGACAGTATCAGGCATAGCTGGGAAGTATGGAGTTGTGCTACAAGTCAATAGCGATGGTACAAAGCTGTAAAGATAGTAGAAGACTATAGCTATGGGTGACTACAACAGAGGCAAATCATAGGACAGATAGTTGAAGACAATATGGAATCCAATGATAAGACTACCAGGAGCTGTACAGAAGTTTGGAATCCCGCTTACGGTATTTCACTTATGGAGTCCCTTCTCCAGAATCACCATAGAATCCCTTTTTATCGAAATTAGTCGAAGAGCAGTATGAGGTGTCACTTGTTCAAGCAACCGCTCGATAGCTCATTTGTTCGATAAGATTCGAGTCAATCGAGCAAGCAGTAGTCTAATACAACTTTGATTGTGATATGCATTGGGACCGCTAACGGCATTAGTGTACTAAGAGCCATAGTAGTACCACAAGTTGGTAATGGTGAGTGCTATTCTCAAAAATCGTCAATTAATTTTCATAATTTTTTCATTTTTTGTCTCAAAAACATAGGTTTTGACCCCTCATTGGAACGAGCTCGCCAAGCTCGTTCCAATGAGGGGTCATAACCTATGTTTTCGAGACAAACAATGAAAAAAGTAGTTATTCGAGAATGTTGTTAGCAAGTATATTCTGCTTATCATGTTAGGTAAAGGGTTAAGCAATTGCTGTTTTGCTCATTCGCTCGATGAGATTCGAGTCGTTCGAGCAATGACTGTTTCAGTAACTGCCCGATAGCTTATTAGGGGAACTTAGAATAGGTATGGAAAAAAGTTGTTCGAGTAAGCAGACTATATTCGACTACTTGTAGTAGCAGAGTACAACTTTGATAGTGATATGAACTGGCACCCTTAGCGGCATTAATCTATTAAGAGCCAGAATAGAGCCACAAGTTTGTAATGGTTGAACCACTCTAGCTCAGGGCAGAATAGTGCTAGCCAATAGTAATGATACAGGGAAACAATGCCACAAGGCTGGTAGAACACCAAACTAAAGATGAACACAATGCAATCTGAACATAGAACAGAAGGTGACGACTATGATCAAATCGGCAGCGGTAGTCTTGAAGCCATGAAGGGTTTGGGGTGGATTAGAAGCCATGAGCTGAACGGGGTTAGGAGCCATAACTGTCTTCAGATAAATATCCTACAGAAGGTATTCTTTAAAAGGTATCCTCAACAGGTATCCTCAAAATGTTTCCTCAAATAGTTTATCACCATGTCACAAGTATCCTAAAATACCTGTATATGTCTTTGTACTGCATGCGATGAGCGCACATTGTGAGCTAGAACTCCAGCACATCCAGGATGTGCCTATGTGTTACATGTATTGTGTACACATTGTGCACTAGCACACAACACACATCTAGGAAAGTGAGTTTAATTTATAGAGAGACCGAGGAAGTCATGACATAGGCAGGACAAACCAAAGAATGGAGAGAATACTAAGCTATGGAACAGACTAGGATAGGCAGAGGCAGGGGATTCCGAAGGAATCTGAACTAGTAAAACAATTATCGGGTTGTTTGTGGTAATTCTGAGTAATTAAATGACAGTAGTATGCCTCGTATGTTTCACCTCTTATTTGGGGGATCTCATCGGGGGATCTCATGTGACGTCATAGTCACGTGACCCAGTGGCGCCATGTTAGGTTTCCATGGTAACCCGCGTGAGCGGCCATGTTGTGACGTCATCTCCATAGTGATACGTGGTGTGAGTGCGCATGCACAGCGCGTGTTGTTAGGGTGATACGGGTTTCCGTCGTCCATTTTGTATACTGGAGGCCGCCATCTTGGTTTCTATGGTAGCACGTGATTGCTATGAGCCTTAAAGGTGTGCAATGGGACGGGGTATGTTCGGAGGGTATGTTCGATTAAATCAGAGTAAATCTAATTACCTCAAACAACCCGAAAATCCCTCCAAATCACCAAAATCCACCCCAAATCACCGAAATTGACTTTATTTCCCCAATTTATCGGCTTAGCACGTAGTGCTATGGTGCCAAGGGCGTGTGTTCGATTAAACTAGAGTATAAGTAATTACCCAAATAGACCCGACCACCCTTACAGACCACCAAATTCTCCATCAAACCACCCAAACGGGCATGTGAAGCCCCATTTGGGGCATATAAAAATAACACGTTATGCTATAATACCAAGGGGTACAGGGGGTATGTTCTATTGAATAGGAGTACAGGGCCTGATTTTCCCAGAATGCTATTGTTAATGCCTATTGCATATGTTTCTCTATCACTGATAGTGTATCCAGTCCAAACTATCTCTGGTTCTCTCGTCCAAGTCTTATAATTACCAGTGCTTGATTTCCCATAATGCAGTTATCTCCATTGTGTATATCAAATGCATTCCCAAACCCAATAAGCAATCGAGCAGTTACTGATAAACCATTGATCGAATGACTCGAAACCCATCGAGCAAATGAGCTTTAGAGTAATTGCTCGATCGAGTGACTCGGCATATTACTCGAACGACTCGAATCCCATCGAGCAAATTTAGCCAGCGAGCAGTTGCTCGTTCGAGTGACTCGAAATACTGCTCGACGACTCATTTCAGAAAAAAGGATTCCATAACCACAGGCGTTTTCGAAAAAGGTATTCCACAAATGGGATTCCAAAAAGGGATTCCATAAGTGGGATTCCGTCTTATATCGAGTGACTCGCACATATTGCTCGAACGACTCGAATCCCATCGAGCAAATGAGCCAACGAGCAATTGCTCTTTCGAGTGACTCGAAATACTGCTCGACGACTCATTTCAGAAAAAGGGATTCCATAGCCACAGGCGTTTTCAAAAAAGGGATTACACAAATGGGATTCCAAAAAAAGAAAAGGATTCCATAACTGGGATTCCGTATTATGTCGAGTGACTCGCACATATTCCAAGAATGACTCGAATCCCATCGAGCAAATGAGCTAACGAGCAATTGCGCGCTCGAGTGACTCGAAATACTGCTAGACGACTCATTTCAGAAAGAGGGAGTTCATAGCCACAGGTGTTTTCGAAAAAAGGGATTCTTAAAAAGGGATTCTGTAAAATGGAATTCCTATTCGAGTCCGTAAAATCTGGATTCCGTGATTTGACATCAAGACTCGAGGTTATGGAAAGGGATTGATAACACCCAATTCAACAATGACTACAAGACTCTCAACAGATACAACCAACCACTACAAAACAACAAAGGTACAGAATCAAGGTCCAACACAACCAAGATCGAAGTGAACATAGCAAAGTGAACGAAGGTCGAACTGAACAGAACTGAATTATGAACAGATACAAGACAACTGTTCGAATGAAGTGAACGAAGATCCAACACAACCAAAACCAAAGGCAACATAACAAAGTTTTCAACTGAATGAACCCAAATATAACCCAATGTAAACCCTTTGAACTCTTTGAATGAACCATATGTAATATATATATAATTAACACCTTTGAACTGAACAAAGTGTTACTGAATGAACTCTATTTTTGAAACAGAACCTAAATGAAGGTATTAACACCCTTTGAACTGAACAACGTTTACAGCCTTAATGAAAATACAACGTAGATCTTATCAGAATGAATTTTTAAACTACAACCCATTAAACTAAATTCTTCCAATAGGGAAGGGGAATACCCTCGCGTCTTGATGTCAAATCACGGAATCCAAATTCTAGGGACTCGGATAGGAATCTCATTTTACAGAATCCCTTTTTAAGAATCCCTTTTTTCAAAAACGCCTGTGGCTATGGAATCCTTTTTTTCTGAAATGAGTCGTCGAGCAGTATTTCGAGACACTCGAGCGAGCAATTGCTCGTTAGCTCATTTGCTCGATGGGATTCGAGTCATTCGAGCAAAATGTGCGAGTCACTCGACATAAGACGGAATCCCACTTATGGAATTCCTTTTTTGGAATCCCATATGTAGAATCCCTTTTTTGAAAACGCCTGTGGCTATGGAATCCCTTTTTTCTGAAATGAGTCATCGAGCAGTATTTCGAGTCACCCGAACGAGCAATTGCTCTTGGCTCATTTTCTCGATGGGATTCAAGTCGTTCGAGCAATATGCCGAGTCACTCGATCGAGCAATCACTCCAAATCTCATTTGCTCGATGGGATTCGAGTCATTCGAGCAATGATTTATCAGTAACTGCTCGATTGCTTATTGGGTTTGGGAATGCTTTTGATATACACAAGGGAGATAACTGCATTATGGGAAATCAAGCACTGGTAATTATAAGACTTGGACGAGAGAACCAGAGATAGTTTGGACTGGATAGACTGTTAGTGATAGAGAAACATATGAAATAGGCATTAAAAATGGGATTCTGGGAAAATCAGGCCCTGTACTCCTATTCAGTAGAACATATCCCCTGTACCCTTTGGTATTATAGCATAACGTGTTATTTTTATATGCCCAAAATGGGGCTTCACATGCCCATTTGGGTGGTTTGGTGGAGATTTTGGTGGTCTGTAAGGGTGGTCGGGTCTATTTGGGTAATTAGATATACTCTAGTTCAATCGAACACACCCCAGGGGACCCCTTGGTACTATAGCACTACGTGCTAAGCCGATAAATTGGGAAAATAAAGTCAATTTCGGTGATTTGGGGTGGATTTTGGTGATTTGGAGGGATTTTCAGGTTGTTTGTGGTAATTAGATTTACTCCGATTTAATCGAACATACCCTCCGAACATACCCCGTCCCATTGCACATCTTTCAGGCTCATAGCAATCACGTGCTACCATAGAAACCAAGATGGCGGCCTCCAGTATACAAAATGGACGACGTATCACCCTAACAACACGCGCTGCGCATGCGCACTCACACCACGTATCACTATGGAGATGACGTCACAACATGGCCACTCACGCAGGTTACCACGACAACCAAACATGGCGCCACTGGGTCACGTGACTATGACGTCACGGGAGATCCCCCGATGAGATCCCCCAAATAAAAGGTGAAACATACGAGACATACTGCTGAAATTTCGCATTTATTGATTCGTTCAATTTTGTGATTTTTGTTGTGGTTTCTCACATTAATCTTCCAGCTTGAGAGTGTTCATTGAGACAACGGATTTAGCTGAACCAACTGTGTTTTGGCTGTGATTTGAACAAGTACAGTACGCTGTTGTTTCCAATTCTCCCAACAATCAAAATACCGCAATTTGGGTGCAAGTTTTATGACATCTGAGGCTCAACATTTCCCAAAATTACCGATCACATTGTCAAATTAGTGATTTGTAAATATTGTTAGACGAAATAAAATGTATTGAACTTGAGCAGTTTTTTGTTGTCCCAAGTCAGTACATAATGTCAGAGGGCCACTTGTTTGGAGTCAGAAAAAAATAGCACTAGTTTTTGACCGATAGTTTCAGATGTATGAATCCCTTTTTATCGAAATTAGTCGAAGAGCAGTATGAGGTGTCACTCGTTCAAGAAACCGCTCGATAGCTCATTTGTTCGATAAGATTCGAGTCAATCGAGCAAGCAGTAGTCTAATACAACTTTGATTGTGATATGAATTAGGACCGCTAACGGAATTAGTGTACTAAGAGCCATAGTAGTACCACAAGTTGGTAATGGTGAGTGCTATTCTCAAAAATCGTCAATTAATTTTCATTATTTTTTCATTTTTTGTCTCAAAAACATAGGTTATGACCCCTCATTGGAACGAGCTCGCCAAGCTCGTTCCAATGAGGGGTCATAACCTATGTTTCTGAGACAAACAATGAAAAAAGTAGTTATTCAAGAATTTTGTTAGCAAGTGTATTCTGCTTATCATGTTAGGTAAAGGGTTAAGCAATTGCTGTTTTGCTCATTTGCTCAATGAGATTCGAGTCGTTCGAGCAATGACTGTTTCAGTAACTGCCCGATAGCTTATTAGGGTAACTTAGAATAGGTATGGAAAAAAGTTGTTCGAGTAAGCAGACTATATTCGACCACTTGTAGTAGCAGAGTACAACTTTGATAGTGATATGAACTGGCAACCTTAGCGGCATTAATCCATTAAGAGCCAGAATAGAGCCACAAGTTTGTAATGGTTGAACCACTCTAGCTCAGGGCAGAATAGTGCTAGCCAATAGTAATGATACAGGGAAACAATGGCACAAGGCTGGTAGAACACCAAACTAAAGATGAACACAATGCAGTCTGAACATAGAACAGAAGGTGACGACTATGATCAAATCGGCAGCGGTAGTCTTGAAGCCATGAAGGGTTTGGGGTGGATTAGAAGCCATGAGCTGAACGGGGTTAGGAGCCATAACTGTCTTCAGATAAATATCCTACAGAAGGTATTCTTCAAAAGGTATCCTCAACAGGTATCCTCAAATAGTTTATCACCATGTCATTAGCATCCTCAAGTACCTGTATGTGCCTTTGAACAGCATGTGATGTGCGCACATTATGCGCTAGCACTCCAGCACATCCAGGATGTGCCCATGTGCTACATGTATTGTGAACACACATCTTGGAAAGTCAGTTTAATTTATAGAGAGACTGAGGAAATCATAACACAGACAGGACAAACCAAAGAATGGAGAAAATACTAAGCTATGGAATAGACTAGGATAGGCAGAAGCAGGGGATTCCGAAGAAATCTGAACTAGTAAAACAATTGTCGGGTCGTTTGTGGTAATTCTGAGTAATTAAATGACTTTTATACAACGAAAAGCACATTATACCACAATATGTTAGTTTTATAAGCCTGTAGGGGATATTAGATGCATTTATGGTGCTATAGCACTATGTGCTCATATTAAAATAAGGATTCTCAAGAAATCCGAACGAGTACAACTTGTCGGATTGTTTGTGGTAATTCTAACTCTGGATTCTGGATAATTAGATTGAATCTTATACAAAGGAACGCACCTTTTGCTATTGGACAAAGGAGGATTCTGGGAAATCAGTATCAAATAAAGTGATTTTGGGTTGATTTTGGTGAATTGGAGGGATTGTCAGGTCTGTTTGGGTAATTAGATTTACTCCTATTCAATTAAACACAACCCCTGAACACATCCCTTTGCTATTAGATGATTTTGGGTCATATAGCAACCTTGTACTACAATAGAAACTAAGATGGTGGCCACCAATATACAAAACGGACGAAGGAAACACGTATCACCCTAACAACATGCGCTGCATATGCGCACTAAGACCATGTGTCAGTATGGTAATTATGCCACAAAATGGCCGCTCCCGGGGCTACCATGAAAACCAAACATGGCGTCATTGGGTCACGTGACTATGACATCACATGAGATACACCACATGATATCCATAAGATGGGGTCGAAATGAAATATTAATAGGTATGCACGCTTTATATGGAAAAACAATAGTAGATCATATACCCGGACCACCACCCCCAACCCCCTGTCTTATGGATCTCATCTGATAGATCTCATGTAACGTCATATTACATGACCCAGTGGCACTGCGTTGTGTTGTGATGGTAAAAACACCCATAATTCATATATAAATCAAGGTCAATTTAGGACTGTAACAGGTAAATTTGTTTACCCGTGGTCGTGGTATTTATGTGCACATTACTCAGCAATGCCCCAACCCCTGATGACAAACATTAGTGCCCATTTTAATATTGTGAATAAGCTTTTAGAAAATCATAACCTTCAGAATTCCTTAATGGTGGGAACAAGGTCTATGAGCACCTCACGCACTATAAGTTTTGATTCAAAATACTGGTGCCTGACTTTTTACCAGATGTACTTCAACCACAGAACAACAGTTATTTATTTATTGGTGTTTATGGTCACATACTTATTTCCTATGGCTAATCGTGACCGTGACAGTTTTACGGGTGGAGGAAACCGGAGTACCTGGAGAGAACCACCGAACATCGGCGACCAACTGTCAGCTCCTCAGCATTCTTACTCTGTTCAAGCACCGCTCGAGCAGGGTTGCAGCGGTTGAAGACATTCGCGCCATCGACGTGTAGTACGCCTTAGTACATGGCATCATCGTGCCCCCATATAGGCAACCGGGATAAAGTGCCTTTCCAAAGGATACAACGCGAGAACAACAATTCGCGACATGACTAAACAATTGTTTTTTGTATTGCAATCGGTAATTGGACTAACATCAAAACACTGTGGTTCCGAACAATTAAATTTTCCATAGTAAAAACTGTGTAAAGTGGCTGCGTACGACGTCGAATAAACATGAAACGGTTGAATATTCGCGTTTTCAAAATTTTAATAGCATTTCTTTATTACTTCTCTTTATGCATTCACGATTAAAACAATAAACGTTTGTTTACAAGTCACGTATTATCTTTCAAGTCCCCACTTTACGTTTTTTCCTAAGTTTAAAATGCGCAATCAAAAAGCAATTTGACGTGTTATTTGTTTCGCAAAGCCATATAAAAACGGGTGGTCGCTTCTAGTCTTTCATCACGTTTAAAAAGCAAAAGGTGTTCAACCGTTATTTGGAAGAAACCAGAGACAAATAATGACTTGGTGTGTACAGGTAAGATGAACTTTTCAGTATCATATTTACAACGCACGGAGAGTGTATTACTTCCCAAATACTCGCGGAACATTGCTTTAACTAAAAAAATACCAATATATTCTGAGAAAACAGGAGTAGAGATTGAACCAATGGATCTTCCGTTAAACTAGGAGTTCCATTGGTTAAACGGTTGCTTGTGCCTTGCATGCCCCTACGGAGAAATTGAGATATACCACGAAGGCCGTGGACTGGTCACTTTCTGCGGGTGGGCAATATTTCTACGGACGCAATAATATTAGATTCCAAACACTAATTACAGGAGTAATCTTCAAAAATTTAATTAATGAAGCACCGGGTACAACCCGATGCTTCATTAACTAAAATTTTGCTGAAGATGATTTTTATTACATGGTAAACACATGTGTGGACATCTCTGTCCACGCGTGGACTACGACCACCCCACGGCGATTGTACTTTATTTAAATTGAATGGAGGGTGTATTACTTCCCAAACACTCGATGAATATTGCTTTAACCCAAAGAATGGCCAATATTTTCTAAACTTAAAAGCATAAAAACTGAAGTTGACAGAAGAAGCTGAACGTTTTCTTGCGCTTCGTTTGCTCCTACAAAGAAATTGAGTTATTACTGTATGGGAAAAATAGAGGACTTCTAATGAGACTCGAATATGAAATTGTTTTAACCGAGTTCATTAAAATCGACCCGAGATTATCGAGGCACATGCCGATTTTAGTGGACGAGGTTTAGAAATATAATGTCAAATTAACGACGAATTTGCGAATCTCTCTATCACATAATGTGTAAGTAACAGCAAAAACATACCAGGGCTCTTCACAAAAATCGCCAAACTAATTTTATTATTTTTCAATTTTGCCTCAAAAACATAGTCTATGGTCCCTCATTGGAACGAGTTCGTCCTAATGAGGCATCATAACTTATGTCTGCGAGGCCAAAAATATTTTTTTTTAGTTAATCGGGAAATATTTTTTTCTAAATGTCGCCTGCTATTCGTTTAGCTTAACGGTCAATGTTAAAGAAGATTAATTCAGTTCTACTTCCGAAACCACCTCACTATTAGGGTTACGACGTCAACGTTGACGGGCTGTGAACAATAATAAGCTATCTAATGTTGATTGTGTGATAAATTTCAATTTAACTACCTTGTATCTACTTTCCGTCGATTAACATTCAACAAATCGCCCACCGAGTTCCATTGTGTTCTTTGTGCCTACTGGAACATGCAGTTAAAACTAGAAGCCCTGTTAGGAAATGCGCACAGCTAGCACGTCGATCTGCGCGTTAATCCGCGCGTTATGACCATAGTAAAGCTATCAAATTCCGTACATGTGGCCTGTGCGCAAGCAATGTTTCAGCCAATGGACCTCCGGGTAACTCGGAGGTCCATTGGCAGAAACATTGTCTGTGTTTGCTATGAGTAACCAGGAGAACCTGCCGCGCTTTGGATGCCATTCGATATGGCAATTGCGCGCAATTCCTACGCACAATTAAACCTAGATAAGCGCACAGTTCGTGACTTGACTTCTAGTTTGAACTGTAGAACACATTAGAGCTCAGGGGACGAAATTATATCTGTCAACATGAGGTAGCATTATCCTTATTTACGTGTTCTTTTCTGAAATGTGACCAAATATATATGACGATCCAGGCCAATGTTTAGACGATGCTCGTTCGTCCACTGACCGCCCAATACACTGATCACAAGCGCTATCCTTTTCACGATTAGATCATGGTCTGGTGGCGACAAATTTAGGCCATTGTATGAGAACTTCCTACTAATAAGATGTTCCGAAATCAAAAGTAATTCATACTACAGTATAGTCGCCTTGGATTGGGCGCAATGCACAGGTGGGAAGTGGTTAAGCACCGGTTAGTACCCAGTGTTTCATTAATTAAATTTGTAATTATTATTCCTATTATTAGTGTTTGCAATATAATATTATTGCGACCGTGGAAATACTGCCCACTCCGCGAAAAGTGACCAGTCCGACTGTACTGTAATAAGATGTTCCGAAAACAAGACCTAATAATTTAATCATTTGCCCCGCCTCTGCGTTTGATTGGTTGAAAGCATACAGCGTGAAAGTCGTCAAAATCGTATAAACCAAATTACGTAATGATTTGGAATGTCTACACGTTCGCACATCCGGTTCAACTTTGAAGACTATGGAAGCCCCGCCCACTCAATCCAATTGTCACCGTGAGGGCGTGACGGCAGACTGATAGATGGATAACAAGCTTGTAAACAAAGATCAATGATCGATTTTTCATCGCCTCCAGTCAGCGAGAATATAATGATAATTTCTCGGGAACAATTGAATTTAATAAAATATACCGAAGTGGGAGACGAATAAAAGATCATACATCCAAACATGATTTGGGGGGAACTTAAAAAAAAATGTTTTTAATGATATTGTTGCGTGACTTGCTAAATATCTGTCGCCTGCGATCGAAAATCAAAACAACAAACAATTTGACAATGATTGACGTGACCTGTTTGTGGCACACCTTCCTGAGTTTGAGTGTTGTCTTTTGCGAAAATTAAAAGCTTTTCGTTCACGTACACATAGTTTTTATATTTTAATATTACAGCCGGATAAAATTATAAGAAATAACTGTTGTTTTCCTTCGGTTTATGCGATATAAACCGAAAATTTTCAGCACAAGCTTAATCATAACTCGCGTATTTCTTAAATTAATAAAAACAAACACAAACATCATCTGATATTGAGCTGTTCTCATATTTTTATTTCGACAGGCTAAATTCTACTGTATTGTGAGTAGGAAAGCCAGGAGGGAATTTTGACCCGGAACCAATACTATAAAACTTTTACAATTGTATTGTCTAGAATTGTATTTTCTACCTATTAATATAACTGACTAAAATGAATCGTTAGCATTTTAAAAGATATGGCACTTTGCTAGTTGGTAAATTGCTGCATCTTTGAAACTGCCAATGGTTTATTTCAACCCATTCAAAGTCATAACTAGAAAATACAATTCTAGAAATTACAACTGTAAACGTTTTATAGGTTTGGCGACAGGTCGCGATCCAGTCGAGATCGGTCGAAAATATCTATCCGCTAATGTAATTAATGATCACATCAGATGCAAATCCTCATTCTCTGAACACTTTTAGGAGATTGTGTGTTTCTGGTTCAGTTATCGTAATACGCTTTACAACAGGTACCGCAAACGGCCTCTTCAACAGTTTTTAGATTCAGTTGAAAATTCCCCCGTGCAAACACCCCTTCTACAGTACGTGGAGAGTGGATTGTAACTAAATCAACCGCGGAGTGGAGTTATCACCCAAGCTATAACTTTTAAATTGTGTACATATCGACAAAAACACAAGCAATGTTCCAGTCAATGGACCTCCGGGTTTAACCCGGAGGTCCATTGGCTGAAACTTTGCTGGTGCTGGTTGTGCTTTGCAACAAATGTGCAATTATTGCTCAGGTGGAATCTCCACTCTGCGGGTGATTTAGTGCACTCTCCACGTACTGTATATACGTCATATAATCCGGTAGTTTTGTCGTATTGTTCCCTAATCTCTGCCTTTTGGGTCATCTTATAGACCCCCGTCCCCAACGCCTGACACAATGAACTGCTAAATAAATCTGAGACAGATTTCAAATTAAAATCATACGACCCTGATACATATTCTTGATAGCCTTGACCAGATACAGGCCCGCCCCCAATCCACCAGTCAAATTCTGAAAGGAATTCAACGCTGTAATGACCTGGAACTGTCTGGTTCCTAATTAGTCCATCAACAATGCTTTGGATTCAAACGTTTGGAATATTTCCTACCAAATAAAATATTCCAGACGATTAAAGCTAAAAATGCACAACTGTCGTCGTAAACTGGTCACTATCGATGGGGGTAGGCAGTAATTACACGAACAAAATAATAATAGATTGCAAACTCTAATTATAGGGGAGTGCGGTGGCTCAGTGGCAGACTTTTGGACTTCTATGCTAGAGGTCCCGAGTTCGATCTCCGTCCGAGACGACCCACGTTGTGTCCTTGAGCATGGTACTTTATCCCGGCTGCCTACACGGGGGCACGATGACGCCGTGTACTAAGGCGTACTGCATGTCGATGGTGCACATGTCCTCAACCGCTGAAACCCTGCTTGAGCGGAGCTTGAACAGAGTTAGAATGTTGAGGAGCTGTCAGTTGCTCGTCGATGCACGGTGGTTCTCTCCGGGTCCTCCGGCTTCCTTCCTCCACCTGTAAAACTGTAACGCTCGCGATTAGCCATTGTGCATAAGTCTGTGACCTTTAACACCAATAAATAATAATAATACTCTAATTATAGAGATAATCTTTAAAAATTTAATTAATGAAGCATCGAGTACAACCCGGTGCTTGATTAATTAAAATTTGCTGCTGATGATTTTTTATTACCTAGTTAACGCATGCGTAGACATCACTGCCCACGCGTGTATTACGAACAGTCCACGACGACTTTTCTGTACCACGAACATTTATTTTCTTTGAATCAATGACTCAATAATGTTTCTCAATCGAGAATTGTTTTCAACAAATCTTAACCCTTTACCTACCAAGTAATGCTGATGACACTCATGCCAACTTTCTATTCAGATTTCCAACTTCGCAGTATTATGACAGACATACCAATGAGAGGTCACGGGGTATGGTTGTGTTGTATTTTTAAACCCTTTACCTAACATGAAAATAAGACGACACTTGCAAACAAATTCTTGAATAACTAATTGTTTTCATTTTTTTGTCTCAAAAATATAGGTTATTACCCCTCATTGAAACGAGCTCGACGAGCTCGTTCCAACGAGGGGTCATAACCTATGTTTTTGAGACACAAAATGAAAAAAAATAATGAAAATTAATTGGCAATTTTTGAGAATAGCGCTGGCCGGTTTGGTCGTTACGTTAGGTAGAGGGTTAACTGTTAGAGATGCTTGTTTACTAAATAATTATGAACAAAGATTCATCAAGGCTGTAGTTTTATGATGCACCTCGTAATTCCACCAATCTTGCTATCTTGATTCTTTCGATGCGAAATAAATATTTATTGATTTAAACATCGATAACTGGAACACGAAATAATATCTGTATATCTTTATGTTTAAATGAACATCACATTACATTAACCGTATAGTCTGCTCCCAAACTCCACGAAAAGTGGGTAAACAAATAGCCCATAATAGCGCCGAATTCCTTACAGAATCAAACCGGTGACCTAAGAGCTTGAGTTACAGGGAGGCATATTCGGTACAATGGTTGTAATGTCGGTTTTTGTCGCGATCATAATCTTGTTATGGTCGATTTTCGGCAGTTGATGGAGATGTTTTGAATAAACAGTTGCGAAATGAAGACTGAATCCAGAAAAGAGAGAGAGAGAGTCTGTCTTCCCGAATTTGTGAGAACTAAGACAATAGTGAAGAGCGGGAGCACTGGCGAAGCGAGTCCGGTTCTCTTTAAATCACCGATAATCCTTGGGTGGGTGACAACTGAGCTAACGATTCGGGTGCTTCCCGTAGTAGTGGCTGGTGTGCGATCTGCGAAATTGACTCTGCGACATTGAATCGTTGGGAATGTTCACCAATACTACGCAATCCTCATCGTACCTGGGTGTAAAATAAGGACCGGTTGCGGCACATGCCTTGTGTCCCCTGTGGGGAACCAGCAGTATGTTCCGTACAGTTGAGCTGAGAATGTCATAGAATGAACAAAGGGTGAGTTCGCCTATGATATGGGGTAATAATGTAAGTCAGAGAGCACTGCGGTGGATTCTAGACGTTAACATTGCATTATTATTATTTTTTTTAAACATAGTTTAGCTTCCCACAAATAATTTTTTTTTATTTTTCGCAAAGAAAACCTGGCTTTAAATTTGTTTGCCCGATTTTTTGGGGCTGTGTTTTTCGCGGCGAACAAGAGAAATATCAATGGATGCGAAATGCGTTACCAGTTTTCTACTTCTTTCCTTGGAGAACAACAAGAGACTCTGTCGTGTGAACTGTCACGTACACCATCAAGTCTAGAACTGGTGAGCCACTGTAGACCATCTATTCTATCGACTAATTAACGACACACGAGCTTTTTTATAAAACCATTTATCATTGAGCACAACAATAACTTAATCGATTGAGATCGAAAGATTACTCAGTTATGCACCCATTCTCCTTTGTTCAAACAAAGACAACCAATTCCCTGGATACACTGACTCCACCAATAAGCACTTATATGATTCAAAACGAAATAGCCACTATCAATTCTTTATCTTTTTTCAACCGGTTGCAAGCCCATGATGTTCCATATAACTGTCTAATGTTAATTCTAGAAGTATGTTAACACGCTGGCAAATCGCAAGTACCCTCACAGTTCTCGGTCGGTTGAAATATAACTATCAGTTTTGTAGCTCGTTCTATGAATAAACAGGTTTTGGCAATATACCAGACTTATGTAATATCGATGATGCACTGTAGTATAAACCCTTACCTAAGGTAATGGATACAACAGGTTATTACCGTACACAAAATCGTTAATAACTTTTATTATTTTTCCATCTTGTCCCCAGAAACATAGCTTGTGACCTCCCATTGGAACGAGCTCGTTGAGCTCGTTCCAATGAGAGGTCACAAACTATGTTTTTGAGACAAAAATGAAAAATTTCAATTATTCAATATTTTTATTTTGCACGTGTCAAGTGTTGTCTTCCTGTTTGGGTTTGACAAAGAGTTAATCCCCGAACACGTGCAAAGCATGACCTACAAACTTATCACGCACATAGCAGTGTGATGTTATCAGGGAATCATTGTTCATGGAAGTCGATAGATTTTTACTGTGAAGTGTGTTGTATAGTTCAGGCTATATTCAAGTAACACAACGAAAAATATCGGTTCAAACTGAATGATATCGAAAAAAGAACAAATGTACTTTCTCTACTCGTTTCGGTATTAGAATTGAGGTAAATGGTCATGAAACATGAATGGAAGGCTAAATAAATATTTACATCTTTTAATAACTACAAGAACACTTTTCTGTTCGCTTGTCGCCCATTTTCGATCCATCGATTATCTATTATGGCTTACGTACAGTACCGTGATCACAAAGTGGACCGAGAATTTCGACAGAGTCGTGATCCGGTCAAAATTCTCTGACCGCCTTCCTGCAACACCTGCCTGAAAAAAATACGAAAACATAGAATCTGAGATGCGACAGTACAGTCGGCGTGGACTAATCGTAATTCACGCATTATCTGTGATGTCCATGCATGTGTTTACCAGGTAAAAAAATCATCATCAGCAAAAATTTAATTCAATGAAGCACCGGGTTGTACCTGGTGCTGCATTAAGTAAATGTTTGATGATTATTCCTATAATAAGTGTTTGGAATCTGGATCTTTCGGAAAAATGGCGGATAAACAAGGCATGCAAATCACCCGTACTGCACAATTTTAATACACACGGTTTGAGTTTGAGCAACTGTCAGTACTGAGATTTGACCAATACAGAAACAAAAATTGTTGAGGCGGGTTTGGACGAATCACACGAAACGTGTGATGGGCTGCGGAATGTCGCGGATATACGTAAAGTGAAATGACGGTTCCAGGGAGCCTCGTCTCAGAACCAGATGAAGACCCAGGTCTGCCGATACCACAGCATCGGGTCCCCAGATGACCCGTTGTACCTTTTAGAAGGCCACAGTGGCAGGCTCAGAAGGACCCAGACTGGGGATAACACACAATTTCATCAACCGTTTCTGTAAGCTCAAAATTGCTCCACTTAACAAGGTTTGATCACATGGGATCTCGCTGGTATAAATGTGTCCATTTCAATGCAATGAGGCCCGCTGGAGTCCGGCTCGGCCTGGAGTTCCGTTCGGGGATATGCTATAAATAAACAATGCTCAGCAACACTATATTTGTCGGGGGTGAGTCAGTTTTCCAACGACGCAATTGCCGATACCTTCCTGAAGGATATGCTTTGATGCCCAATAGAAATGAATAAGTTGATAATACGCACATTTAACGGCAGGAAAAAATGAATATTTAAAACATAGTTTAGTTATTATTGACATAAAACGAGATTGGAAAGTTGATACTGTGGTATAAGTCTCCGTGCTAAGTAAATGCCATGACGTTTGATGAGGTGAAAGCTTTTACGCTGTGACAACAGTCACAACGTAACACATTTCACATCACCAAACACCATCGATTTGGTAGAGCTATCGCGTTTATTAACTCGGCGCTATCTAAAGATGTATGGCGGGGAGGCAATTGGGTTGCGACGTTTTTTTCGCTAAAGTTACACCAATACACTTGTATTGAGATCAACGTACATATTATATTCATACAACTCTTTAGAAAGGGGAATATTTTATTCGGAAAAATGAACACCGCATCTTTCCAAACAATCAGTTTACAAAAGACGAGAATATCCATTTCGCAATTTCTGATTTTTATCATTGAACAATCAGTCTTATCCTTGCGCGTAAATTATTGTCATTTTGAAAGTACTAGGGGATGACATATTGCTCTCAAACATGTTGATGTAGTTACATTGTATAGAAATACACACGCACATCGAGTTTGAAGTCGAGTGGGGCAGTAGAGGCTGAGGAGATAGGTAACGACAAACCAGGGATGTGGCGACGGGGTGGGGGTGGGGGTGTCTCACCCCCCCCCCCCCAGCTAGGAGTATGTTTTTTCAATAGCTGGAAATTCCGAGGTAAAAAATCAAATAGTTGGAAATTCAGTAAATTAACATTGTTTATGAAAAATATTAAAATTCCAACAAATGATGAGAAATTTTGATCTTTTATTTCCAACTGGAAACTTGAGTTTCAAATTGACATAGCCTCAAAATGTTGACTCTGACATCAATCCGGTAAATTTTCTGACCTAGACATATTATAAATGATGCTTTTTCCGTTTTAGGACTAGTGAAAATTTTCAGAAGGGATCATAACCCTTTACCCAACGCAGACGATTTCAAAATTCATTATTTTAAGTTTCTTTTTTTTTTAATTTTATAAAAAAAAAATTAAACAAAACCATATCATGTGACCCTCTTTGTAACGAGCTCACATGATATGGTTTTGTTGAAATTTTTCGAAAAATAATGTTTTCAGCAGCTGTATTTGCATATTACGTGGGCGGATGCGGGCGATTCGTTGGGTAAAGGGTTAAAAGATATCACCCAGCGCTGCAGTGGAACCACCTATCGAAACCACTCACAGTTGGAATTTACACCGGTGGCACCCCCCGCCCCAGCTGAAACCCTCTAGCCACATCCCTGCGACAAACAGATTAACTCATATTTTATAGTAAGATAAGATAGCAACCTTGACCTCAACAATAACCAATCAATATGAATAGTATGATGGAGGCTGACCTTAGCCGAGCATTTATTCTTCATTGCACATAAAGGACTGGTTTTAATTGAAACAGGACAGTCTGGTGGAATAAAACACTCAACGAAATCAGTTCATCCGATTATTACCACCGTGACACTAATTTCTAACTACAAGCGTCGGGACCCAGTTAAGAATTTAGATAACAATAATTAACCATGTAATTGCTATAAGTGATGTATATGTATATTACAGATAGATTATGGGATTATATTTTGAAAATTCATTCAGATCCGGTCAGTTTCGGTACACGGGAGTCACACTGTATGACCCATTTAAATACAACAAAATGGCGTTGCACGTGAAAGCAATTTTTTTTAAGTATGGAAACGTTTCTGCACTCATGCCTGCTATTGCCAACCCAGTCGACCTAATATACTCTTTTTATTCTCGGATATTTAGGGTAACTTTAGTCATAGATGTTTTTGATACAGCTTGCCTCCGTTTACAGTTATCACCAACAAGCTGTAGCAGACTTCCACACGCTAAAAACTAAAGTGTTAAAAACTACACTTGAAGTACTGTATTTAACACTTACTAAGTGCTGAACTAGCACTTTGTTCAATAGTAGATATCCCAGAACTTGACAGGTGTTGACATTAATACCACTTGACAAGTGTCGACACTTAAAAGGAAACAACGCAGATGACGCGGATCAGGCTCGAACTCACGAGCCTGATCCGCGTCATCTACGTTGTGTCCTTTTAATTGTGTACCCACCAAGCGCAAAACAAATTATGGACGATTCTGGAAGAACCACCAATGCTAGACACATGGGAAGTGCCATCCATTCAAGTTTCAGATGTCTGACGATTGTAATGTTTAAGTGCTTAAATCATTGCACTTTGAGTGTTAAAATCAAACCCTAAGAGTTAGAATGGGTTTAACACATTGAACGTGTCAGTTTAACACTTTAGTTTTTAGTGTGCAGGTATCACTGAAACCCCGCTTCTACCAGCTCAGTTCTAGGCCAGGTTCCAATCAACACAACCTTTATTTTGATGTATGATATGCCGTGTTATTCAAAGACTAGTCATAAATCAGAATTAAAAAGTTTTGCCAAGAATTTTTAAGCGTTACGTGGACATAGCTTACAGTGTTTGAATCATTTTTCATGAAGAAACCAATTGGATTTGGATATCCGTTTTGTTCGTACCCTCGGGATTTTGTGGCGAAGCAATAGGAAAAAAGGGTTGCGAAACGTCGATGCGATGTCGAAATCGCTTCCCGTTTCACATATTTTCGAATCGGGTAACTCGTTTTTTTTCACTACACGACAATGGTTAATAAATGTCTTCTATCGGCGGAATCATGTCGCAGAAAAGACAGAAAAGTTGGATTCTCGGTTCACGCTTATCTGTCGCACAAATTGCATTGCTATAACTGTACTTTAGAAGTTATATTAATGTACATGTATATTGCAAATTGGGATCTCAGCACTGTCTCCGTTTCGATATGGGTGCGATGTTGATATCGATATTGGACTCCCTATTCGATTTGAGATTTTATTGGACAAGCACCCCACGTGATCAACGTTTGGCACACTTTTCTGTAAGCTGAACTCTTATAGAAATCCTGTTTTGTCATATGCCTATATGATTATACAAACTGTGGCACATTGTGTACACACACATGCAGCATCACGGAAATACAATCGTTCGCCACTACCACTTCCATTGCAATCATTTCAAGCACCATACCACAGAACCGACTAAACACCGACACCCTTTCTTCCTACACCTATTGCAAGTGAGTGCAAGAATGCGGTATCTCCATTACCGAAGCATTGCAGATGGCGCCTTGATGCACTCAAGGGGCGATCTATCAGTCGGCAATTGAGCCATCACAGTTTTTCAAAATGAAATTTTGGGTGTATATTTGATCCGATATTCGATTCTAGCTTAAGTGCTCGATTTCAAGATCCTAGTCAGCCATTTAGTGATGACGAATCATTCCACTAGATTGGTCAATTTATTTACTTTTGTCTACCATTTATCTACAGTGCGTGGAAAGTGGATTGTAACTAAATCACCCGCGGAGTGGAGTTATCACCCAAACTATAACTTTCAAATGTTGTACATATCGACAAAAACACAAGCAATGTTTCAGCCAATGGACCTCCGGTTTAACCCGGAGGTCCATTGGCTGAAACTTTACTTGTGCTGGTTATGCTTTGCAACAAATTTGCAATTATTTCTTGGGTGGAATCTCTATTCTGCGGGTGATTTAGTGATAATACACTCTCCACTCACTGTAAAAACGCAATCGCAAACCGCACTATCAGTAGCGATAAAAAATCGGCGATAAATAATCTTGTATCACTATTGCAGTAGAGATAAAGGTCGCATGACGTAGTGAGAAATGAAAGCACGCAAGCGCGCCGGGCGTACGATTTCAGAGATACCGGCAATCACATTTCCTTCAAAAGCTTGTAATGCTGAAATGAATGATGCAACTAATTTGTTTCAACATGCATTCCATGTTGCAAGAAGTTGCACGACCCAATACATAACCAATCCACCATGCAAAACACCAAAAGAAAAAACATAAAGGTGAATCGCAAAAATTGAAAGCTACAGAGAGAACTCAGAAACGTAACGTCAGTCTCATTATGGTTTGCGCGCTCCTCAAAATTATGAATGAAGTGACGTCATGTATTTAAAGCGATTCTTGCGCCCTACAAAAATATAATTCCCTAGTTGTTTTCGTAAACCACCCACCCTCTCTCCCTACGAATTGAATTGGATCTGGTGTGAAATATCATTGCCAGACGGTAAAAGCAAACTTGCGCGGAGTGTGATTACCTTTTGTCACCATGTTTAAGTTCATTCATGTTGAAGAAACTTCCCACGAGCCGTTGAGTTGAGAGAATTTGAAAATGGGGTATCAGTATTTGGATCAGTTGAATATGTGCTTTTTGTTTGTTAAAGGTTATTTTTGAGAAGTCACAGTTATGGGTTTTGTTGACGGAAAGGTAGATACAAGTGTTATGTGCTCATTGTGCTAGTATACAATCTTTTATCGTAACGGCCAAAACCGACCAGCGCTATTCTCAAAAATCGCCAATTAATTTTCATTATTTTTTTCATTTTTTATCTCTAAAACATAGGTTATGACACCTTAGCGGAACGATCGATTCCGACTCCTGCGCTGTGTCCTTGGGCAAGGCACTTAACCCCGATTGTCCACATGGGGGCACGATGACGCCGTGTACTAAGGCGCACCATGCAATGCATGGAGGCTGATGGTGAATTCAATTCGCAAAAACATAAACGCTGAACAATAATGCTTAAATGCTCATATAGTCTGATAGTCTGACAGGTGCTAACCGCTGCTCGGTGGTTCTCTCCGCGTATTCGGGCTCCCTCTATCCGTAAAGCTGCCCGACACAAGATGACACTGGCTGTCGAAAATGTCATTAAACCCCAATCCCCAATAAAAAAATAATTAAATAAATAAACTCTCTATTTCCGGCCTAGACACACAGGCAAAAAATAACCTTAACCCTTTACCTAACGTAACGGCCAAAACCGGCCAGCGCTATTCTCAAAAATCGCCAATTAATTTTCATTATTTTTTTCATTTTTTGTCTCAAAAACATAGGTTTTGACCCCTCGTTGGAACGAGCTCGACGAGCTCGTTCCAACGAGGGGTCATAACCTATGTTTTTGAGACAAAAAAATGAAAAAAATTAGTTATTCAAGAATTACCTTTGCAAGTGTCGTCTGCTTTTCAGGTTAGGTAAAGGGTTAAATACAAACAAACAGACAACTCATGACGAACGAAGGTTAAACAATAAAATGATACGTCGTTTACACATTACACACAATCCCCACCTAAGTAAACAGCAACAACTACTTTTTCGCGTGATCTCCAAAGCGAGATCGCGCGTTAGTGGTTGCTATTCATTTTGGTGGAAATTCTGTTGTGTCGTAAACAAGATGGCTGTCGTCATACAGCACCACAACACCTTTTACTACAGGCTGTCACCATGTTACATGTAACCTTTTGACGTGCTACGATGTTAACTCTCTATTTTCCGGCCCTGGAACTTTATTCAGCACCCCCTGTGTTTTGCGCAGTGGTGTTGATAGAAACTGTCACTACTTTCATGTTATCTTTACGATGGCCAAGAGTGATTGTTTGCGGAAAGAATGGTCTATTGTCAAATGAAAGACAACACAATAATGAAAATATGCAGTATTTTAATGGTGCTAATTACACATATCTGTCACTAATGTTTTTTGTGGAAAATGTTCTCTCGACAAGTGTGGTGCTGGGAAGGTCCATGATGAAACAATGCCGGTATTTACTGACACAAAAAGTGTACCTTGTCATCTTCTGAGCACAATAGCAGTGTCTGGCGTCAGTAGCGAGAGTATCCACCACGCGCCCGGATGCCAAATTGAACCCTCCTCCTAATGCTACCAGTGAGCCTTATGATACGGCCCAGAGACCACTGCTGCTACTCCTCATGCAATGCAACTTCCAAATCGGCCAAATGCTATGCAGGTGGATCCCTTGCTTGCACACGACGTACAAGAAAGGCCTAGAGTATTCCAATGCCTTCAAACCGGGGCTCATTGCAGGCCAAGACAGTGTTGTAATAGCGTTGTTCTGAAGGAATGCTCTCACAGCATGGGAACAATATGGCCTTGTATTGTCGTCCAGGAATACAGGGCGAGTAGCCAACGGGTTGTTGTCAAAATGAAGCACAACAACCGGATTGAGAATGTCCCGCATGTACTGATGACCACCGAGATTCCCACGTTCAGTCACCATATCAAGTTTCAATCATAAGAGGAGCATCCGCAGATCATTACTGATCCTCCACCATATGGAACAATAGGTCTGATGTTCCTGGGTCCGTAAGCAGTATTTCTATGCCTCCATACGTTCATGGGACCATCTGTGACGTGAAGCAGAAACCTCCTCTCGCCTGACCAATGGACTATCCTCCATGTCCTGAGATATCAGTGTTGTCGTGTCATACACTACTCCAAACGTCGTGTTTGATGCTGATCAGTCAGAGGTGGTCTCTTGATTACTCTTCTGGACCTCACACCCAGTGCTTCGAGACGGTTTCGGACAGTTCTGTTGCACAAACGCCTGTTTGTGAGCCAAAGCCGTTTCAAAACACCACTTCAAGCAAAGGATTCACTCATAAAGAGGCGTGCCATACTCTGATGTTCCCGAGAAAAGGTCTTTCGGTGTTGTCCAGGCCTTGGTCGGTCCTCAACATCTTTGGTTTGATTTTTTCGAACAAGTCTGCTGATGACATAATGACTATTGCCAAGTTGCCTTCCATTAGCTTCGAATGGCATGCCTGTTGCATGCATGACAACGATTTGCCATCTTAGTGCCTCTGACAGTCTCCTCGTCATGTCAACATTTACTGACAAAATGAGTGACAAATTTTCTTGTTTTATACCGAGATATTGCATGTGGATGATATTGCTGCAAGACAAAGCAATCATTAAAACATAATAATCAGTAACAGCAACTGCACTGCCATGAAACATATCAGTGGGTGGTTAATTAAGTTCCAGGTGTATATATGCAGAAAATATCCTTAAATACCAACAGACAGACACCTCTTGATGAACGTGTTCTCTTTTAAAACGAGAACGACCCTCCCATAATTATACACCCAACGATACCTATATATTTCTCCTTACCCCTTTACCCAACGTATCGGTCGCATCCTCCCGCGTAATATGCAAATTCAGCAGTTGAAAAAATATTATTTTTCAAAACATTTCAACTCAACCATATCATATGACCCCTCGTTGGAACGAGCTCGTCCCAACGAGGGGTCACATGATATGGTTTTGTTGAAATTGTTGGAAAAAATTGAAAAAATGATATTTAAAATAATAAATTTTGATATCGTCTGCGTTGGGTAAAGGGTTAACATGTTCTTTAGCTGAGATACTCTCCTCCCAGCCATCATAAGTTTAACTGGTTTGTCTAAAGTACAAACAATTGGAAGATACATGAATAGGCTTGAATCAATCTTTTTCAATTATATTTTGCAAATATGAAAATGTGTAAGCACAAAATCACTGTAGCTCTCAGTCAGTTCCAGAGGACTGCTCTCTTCAACAGCAAGATCTTCACTAGCCTCAAAGTTCAAAATCGTCTTCATTTTGAGAATTACAAGTATCACTCACTATTCACTTCCTCCTTCAACACCAACCCCCTCTTCTATGACGTCACCAGTCTCCTCTGCTCTGGGCAGAGGAGACTGGTAACGGCAATGAAGAGAGATTTGAAGCTACGGGGTCGTGGTGATAAAACTAGCGATTCTGAAAATGGAGACGTGTTGGAAACGGGTTTGGGTTTCCACACTTCTCTCAGGAAAATAACTTTTCCGTATTGAGATGACAGACTGGCAATAAAATATGTTCACTTTCACGAACACAAATGCGTCCTGTCACTCTCGTAAATTTACTTGATTTTATCCGGGACATTTCCCGGTTCCCGATTCTGAATGTAACTTTATTTCCGTTCCCGATTCAATAGAAAACAGGACATTATTACACCCTACTAGTGTAGTTTAATATTCTTCCAAACTGAAGATTCGATTTTCGTTCGATTAACCCTTTACCCAACGTAACGGCCAAAACCGGCCAGCGCTATTCTCAAAAATCGCCAATTAATTTCAAAATATTTTCATTTTTTGTCTCAAAAACATAGGTTATGACCCCTCGTTGGAACGAGCTCGTCGAGCTCGTTCCAACGAGGGGTCATAACCTATGTTTTTGAGACAAAAAATGAAAAAATTTAGTTATTCAAGAATTTTTTTTGCAAGTGTCGTCTGCTTTTCATGTTAGGTAAAGGGTTAACATCTCTTAACAACTCTTTATTGAAGGTGATACTCGTTGCTGTAATAGCGTATGATGCGCTCACTCGAGGTATGCCTATTGATGAAAAGATACAAGAAGCTATGAATCAAGGAAACGGTACGTACCATTGCGGAACAAACCATTCGAAATAAAATATTTCCAACTCTTCATCTTACCCAAATTACTAATTTTTTTTAAAATTTTGCGTTCGTTGGTGTCTTACCATTTATCACCCAAATGTTGAAGCTCAAAGTTGTGTCTACACGCTTCCTCTTGTACAGTGAGCAGAAATGGAACCTAACTACTGGCTTGGAGTAAAGTGTGCAGGGCGTGTCAATTACTGAGCAGATCTTTCTAAACAAATGTCGTCTGCCTATTCGGACAGACGACACCTGGCCTGAAAACAACTGCTAGGCTGTAAGTTCTGTTAGCTTCTGGTGTTCAAAGAGTCCACTTTATTTTTCGATGCTTGTACAAGATGACTGTTTTTCAGCGCTGTCATAACAAAAGCGGACAGAGAGTTTCGAGTACAGGAGAAAAAAACTGAAAAAAAACATGTACAAAAACCCTTTGAAAAATAAACTATGAAAAATCCCTAAGAAAAATCTCATGGGTAGGAAAGAAACCCAATATTCTCTCTGGTTAATCCCACAAATATTTTCATTTACCGACACAATTCCAATTTCTGAGTTAATTTTGGTTATTTCATTATTACAAGATTTGTTTGTGTTCTCTGTTACCCTCATATTCAATTAAGAATTTAACCAATTCATTGCAAAGCTCTCTGAGCTCTGTCAAAACGATTGAATTTGTTAAATTCTAAGTTTCATTTTGGGAATAATTTGCAGTTGAAATTTTGGTATTTTGTCATCAGTATGCAAATAGTTAATAAGACTTTATTATATAGATAAAACAATTAATTCATTTCTTTAATATATTGCAAATATCGAAAAGACATTGTTAGTAATGTTCAAACTGTACAGTTAAAACTAGAAGTTCTGTCATGAAATACGCACAAATAGCACGTTGATATGCGTGTTAATGTACGCCTTATAGCCCAAGTAAAGCTATCAAATTCTATACATATGGCCTGTACACAAGCAATGTTTCAGCCAATGGACCTCCGGGTAACCCGGAGGTCCATTGGCAGAAACGTTGCATGTGTTTGCTATGAGTAACCAGGAGAACCTGCCGTGCTTTGGATGCCATTCGATATGACAATAGCGCGCAATGCCAACGCGCAATTAAGCCCAGACAAACGCTCTATTCGTGACAGGACTTCTAGTTTTAACTGTACAATTATGGATGCCATTGGAATAGGCTTATCGACATGTACATTTATTTCTATATTTTGTACAACATAATGTGCTAGTGCTGTGTATATTTTTCTGAAACCACATGGAATAAAATGTTGCTATTTTCATTCATTTGATTTAGTTTCTTTGCATCATGGGTAAAGTGAAAAAATAATGAGTTTTTTTTCCTACCCATACGCTCATTGTTAGTGTTTGTTTTTACCACAGAGATTTTTTCTATAGTGTTTTTCCTGTAGAGCTGTTTTCCGCCCCCGTCCGAGACTTTGGACAGGATTGCGAATAGGTCGCTATCTGCTCGGAATTCCTTATCGGCCATTCTGCGCACATGAATGTGGAATTCCAATTGTCGAAAAAGAGACACACAAACTTTGATGCAAGTTAAGATTTTAGTTTGGTTGTCATGATTCTGTTTTGAGTTTGCAATATGTTATTTATAAATCTCTGTAAATATTCAAGTAGAGTCCTGCGAGGCTTCGAGATTCAATTTGACTGAGGACCTCTAAGTACGCCTGTATGTGAGGACGTTTAATAAAATGTATGGTATACTCGAACCCTGTCGATAACCTGATTAATTATTCGGATGCCAGGTTTGATCTGCACATACCAGAACATACAGATAATCATCATGAAATAGGTGACGATCAGGCATGTCAAAGTACAAACGTTACCAACATAACCGGTACCGAGATAAATCAACAATTGAATGGCATATCGCAATCAAATGGGAGAAATTCGCATTCAAACCGCCCCATCCCCCAAGATCGCAAGACAAACATGGCATCGTGCCAATTATTCTGAGGAGACCTCAAAGTACGTTGATGTCACCGCAGAATAATTTCTTTGAATTAGCTGATGACGGCTCTTTCGTTGTCTTTGAAACGACGTTTGAAAAGTAAAAATGGTCGGCCTTATCGAGGTCGTGGTGCAGACAGAACATGCACCTGTAGAGTGTTTTGATATGTTCATTCACAAACAAGTTAAAAGTATGCCACGTAAGTGTGCCATACACGTTTGTCAGCCTGTTCGCCCTCGTACAATTAGGAATTTTCCCATAAAATAATTTTGTCCCTGTACCGGTCGGACAAAAGCTTCAGTGCTGGTACCGGTTGGAGGATGAGGGAACCGGCAGTTCCGGTAGCGGTACAGGTACCGGTGGACATGTCTGGTGAGAAAAGTCGCTTTTGGCAAGGCAAGTGTTAATACTTCGTCAACATCTTGAGTTATAAGGTCAACGTTCTCTGTTGTATCATAACAACTAGACAAATAGATACGCAGTGTTGTTATTTGATGTATTCATGATATGGTACAGTTAAGTTCCTTCATCAGTAAAAATATGGAAAATATTTTCACATAATGGCAGAAGGTTTTAAACGTCCCTTATCTTTGACTTTACAATTAGCGTACAATCGACGTCAAAGGTGACATTTGAAACCTTTCGTGGCAGACTCAACTTCAAAGAGCATTGAATGTAGTTCCATACTCTTCATAACAGCAAAGTTGGTGGGGTGGGAAGATGTTGTTTGCGTGGACCGCATTGTCGTCACTTCTCAGGTATGCTACGCCTAATTTCAAAATACGTTGAATTAGTTATCCGGAACCCCACAGAATATCTACAGTGCGTGGATAGTGTATTATCACTAAATCACCCACAGAGTGGAGATTCCACCCAAGCAATAGTTGCAAATTTGTTGCAAAGCATAACCAGTACAAGCAAAGTTTCAGCCAATGCACCTCCGGGTTAAACCCGGAGGTCCATTGGCTGAAACATTGCTTATGTTTTTGTCGATATGTACAAAATTTGAAAGTTATAGCCTGGGTGATAACTCCACTCCGCGGGTGATTTAGTTACAATCCACTCTCCACGTACTGTATAACTTAGTGTTGTTTTCCAACCTCCGTTCACGTCTGACCATGTAGCATAACAGATTGGCCCCGTGGAGTCAGAACGTAGGAGATTGGTGTTTTCTCAACACTTATTTGCTTCTTAATTGGACCTTCCTCTCGCGTCTAATAATTTGAAGGGAGAAAACTTTATCGGAATTCGATTTTCACGACGATACAAGTAAGGGATGGCATCTTTCTACAGTACGTGGAGAGTGGATTGTAACTAAATCACCCGCGGTGTGGAGTTATCATCCAAACTCTAACTTTCAAATTTTGTGCATGTGGACAAAAAAACACAAGCAATCTTTCAGACAATGGACCTCCGGGTTTAACCCGGAGGTCCATTGGTTGAAACCTTGCCTGTGCTTGTTATACTTTGCAACAAATTTGCAATTCTTCCTTGGGTGGAGTCTCCACTCTGTGGGTGATTTGGTGATAATTCACTCTCCACGTACTGTAGTTCAGCCGAGCCACCACATTTGCAAATTAGCTTCTGTCAAAATAATCGCGTATGCTAATTTACTTCCACTGTCCCAACAATCTTAAAATTCGAATGACTGGTACTATGAGACGTGGTTTGTGCGAATCTAGGGCAGGACCCCCTCAGGACACAACTCCCTCGGAAAAAAAACCTGCTGACAAAACTCCCTCAAGACAAAACCCCCTCACCTTAATTGACTTCTTGGACAGAACCCCCTCACATAGCAAAAAAAAAATAAATGATAATGAACCCGATTTGAATTTTTTTTTTTAATTGTTGTTTTTTTTTGTTTTTTTCTGTTTAGTCACTTTTCATAAAAAATATTTTTTCTCAAATATAGTAAGCATGCATATGTTAACAATTAAACACCTTTTGATATATGAAAACTTTGTTTTGTTTTCATAATACTTCTTGAAAGCACACTATATTATGCACTTCACTTTTTTCTGTAAGAATTTGAACCACATAATATGAGATGACAAGAAAATTACTAAAATATTATTATTGTTATTATGCCTCCCCTTCCCAGAAGAGAGACATATTGTTTTAGTGCATATTCTTTCTTCTTCTTCTTCTTCTTCTTCTTCTCCTTCTTCTTCTTCACAAACTTTGTCCGGGCCATAACTTTTTTGTCTTTTGACCTACACCTTAGATACTTGGCATGTGGATGTATCACCATGCGCCGGTGTGCAGTGTACCATAGTGACCTTCATGTGACCTTGAACTTTGACCTGAAGGTTAGATTTATGTGTTTTTTTAAGGGAAACATCACACAAACTTTGTCCGGGCCATAACTTTTTTGTCTTTTGACCTACACCTTAGATACTTGGCATGTGGATGTATCACCATGAACCGGTGTGCAGTGTACCATAGTGACCTTCATGTGACCTTGACCTTTGACCTGAATGTCAGATTTATGCAGTTTTTTAAGGGAAACTGTCTGGACCAGAACTTTTTTGTATTTCGAGTCATTCTTTAGATATTTGGCATGTGGATGTATCACCAGGAGCATGTGTGTAGCGTACCATTGTGACCTTCATGTGACCTTTACCTTTGATCTGAAGGTCAGATTTGTGCTTTTTTCAAGGAAACTTTGTCCTGACCAAAACTTGTTTGTCTTTTGAGCCAGGCCTTAGATATATGGCACGTGGATGTATCACCATGAGCCGGTGTGTCGCATACCATTGTGACCTTCATGTGACCTTGACCTCAAGGTCAAATTTATGTACTTCAAATAGGAAGTAATTGTCCAGACCAGAATTTATTTGTTTTTTGACCTAGGACTTGGTTATTTGACATGTGGATGTGTCACCATGAGACCGCATGTCGTGACCTTCATGTGACCTTGACCTCAAGGTCAAATTTATGTACTTCAAATAGGGAGTAATTGTCCAGACCAGAATTTTTTTGTTTTTTGACCTAGGACTTGGTTATTTGACATGTGGATGTGTCACCATGAGACCGTATTTCGCCTACCTCCATGACGTACATGTGACCTTGACCTCTGACCTTAAGGTCAAATTTATGTACTTCAAATAGGGAATAATTATCCAGACCAGAACATTTTTGTTTTTTGACCTAGGACTTAGATATTTGACATGTGGATGTATCGCAATTAGACCGCATGTCACATGTAATCATGATCTTCATGTGACTTTGACGTCAAGGTCAAATTTATGTACTTCAAATAGGGAGTAATTGTCCAGACCAGATTTTTTTTTTAGGACATGTGGATGTGTCACCATGAAACCGCATGTCCGCTACCTTGATGAACTGCGTGTGACCTTGACCTCTGACCTCAAGGTCAAATTTATGTACTTCAAATAGGGAATAATTGTGCAGATCAGAACTTTTTGGTTTTTTGACCTAGGACTTAGATGATTGACATGTGGATGTATCACAATGAGACCACATGTCATCATGACCTTCATGTGACCTTGACCTCAAGGTCAAATTTATGTACTTTAAAAAGGGAGTAATTGTCCAGACCAGAATTTTTTTTTTGACATGTGGATGTGTCACCATGAAACCGCATGTCTGTTACCTTGATGAACTGCATGCGACCTTGACCTCTGACCTCAAAAGGAAGGGGAGACATATGTTTTAGTGTGCTAAAACACTTTCTAGTTATTATTATTATTATTATTATTATTATTATTATTATTATTATATTATTATTATTTTCCGCTATGCTTCTGGTATAATCAAAAAATACAAATTATTCACACCTCCGCCCCCTTCCAAAAAATGATTTAAAGAATTGAAAAAATTAAACATACAAGTACCCCCCCCCCCCCCCAAACCCCCACTTGTTCCAAAAAATGATATATTAACATTTTTATTTTCTCCATATTCTATAAATAATATTTCTGGTCAGGGGGTTTTGTCTTGAGGGGGTTTTGTCTTGAGAGGATTTTGTCTTTGAATGCAGAAAGTGAGGGGGTTTTGTCTGAGGGGGGTTTGTCTTGAGGAGGTTTTGTCCTGTTACCGGTTTGTGCTGATAACTGGGTTGTAAAATATGAAAGTGCACTGAGTGTATGAAGCGATAACAAAAACTCCATGGTTTTAAGGACCAGATCCTTGTTTTGAAAATGGTGGTCATTTTCAGAGATTATTACATTAATTAAAACGGCTGTATCTCAAACGTCGAAAAAATTAAAATCGGTACCGGTGTGTTTACACAAGAGAACAATAGGCTTAAGGCTATAGTCTATATCTAATTAGGATCGGGTATTTTGTGGGAAGGGTCTATAACCGTGGCGAATAACCATGGGTGTCTGTTGTGTAATTCTCACTGACGTTTGAATGATTTGTAAAGCTTGAGAAGCGCATTTTTGTTTGCTCCCCAATTTGTACCTCCGATTATCTTCAGAAAATTGGTATATGGATACCAATGACTTGTACGTATATACAGTACGCGAAAGGCGTATTATCACTAAATCACCTTCAGAGTGGGGATTCCATCCGAGCAATAATTGGAAATTTGTTGAAAAACATAACAAACACAAGCAAAGTTCCAGCCAATGGACCTCCGGGTTTTACCTCTGATTATCTTCAGAAAATTGGTATGGATACCAATGACTTGTATGTATATACAGTACGTGGAAAGCGTATTATCACTAAATCACCTGCAGAGTGGGGATTCCATCCGAGCAATAATTGAAAATTTGTTGAAAAACATAACAAACACAAGCAAAGTTCCAGCCAATGGACCTCCGGGTTTTACCTGGAGGTCCATTGGCTAAAATATTGCTTGTAATTTTTGTCCACATGTACAGAATTTGAAAGTGATACTTTGGGTGATAACTCTACTCGTCGGGTGATTTAGTTACAATCCACTCTCCATATACTGTATATATCTTACACAACTCAGTAAACTCTGTTCACCAAACACAGAATATCCACCGACTGTATCTCTGATTGATCTCTGAACGCAGAAACATCTCGGTAGTGACCAATAATTAGATATACACTATAATTATTATCAAAACAAACTTACCGAGGTGTGAATTTTAGTTTTTCGACGTTTTGAGAACACACCATTAAAACAACATCTGTATCTTCAACTCATGCTGACGGTTATGCCATAACTTATATGTATGTATTCTCAGTGTAGGAGAGACAGGTGATTACGAGTATTTGGGGGTAAATATAAGCATTACAGGAAGAGGCATCTACCGAAACCACACAAATAAACTGATTCTGAAGGGGAAGCGAATCCTTAACCAAATGAAACTTATAGGGAGAAACAGTTTCAATAAGGTTTTCGTGGGGAAAACCATTTGGGAAATGGTGGGGCTGCCAAGTATAACATACGGTACGGAAGTGGTACCCCTCAACGAGACGGCCGTTAAGAGCTTGGAAGTCTTGCAGAACGATGCAGGCCGATGGATAACGGGGTCGAGTAATGACGCAGCGCTAGAAGCAATCAGGGGTGAGCTTGGGTGGATGAGGATCAAGGACAGGATAGACCTGTTGAAACTCGGTTATCTTAATTATGTGGTAAATCTCCCCGACAGCCGATGGTGCAAAGTAATGTTCCTGAGAATTTTCAACTCAAATATCAAAACGGGGTGGATGGTCAAAGTGAGGGAGCTAGTAGAGAACTAGTTATTGGAGATCTCGGACCTGGAAGTTGTGGCAAACCAGGGTAAAAAAAATCGCCAGAGAAAGGGTCATGGAGGATTGTAACCGTAATTGGCGAGAGGGGGTCAAATCAAAGAGGTGGCCTGCGTGATAAAGAGAGGCCAGGTTTTGAAGAGTACCTTGATGGCACCTTTGGGGGGGGGCACTGTTGTTCAAGCTGAGGTCGCGATCCTTGGAGCTGAGGGGAAAAATTGGGAAAGACGGTGAAAGGGAGTGCCAGATGTGTAACTTGGGCATGGTGGAGACCCTGGAACACTTTCTTCTAGAATGCCCAAAGTATCAGTCTAAAAGAATGAGATTCACTGGGAGTATAATGGGGAAGTAGGGTAGGAGAATGAAGGACATGTGGTTAGGGGGAGACTCTAAGGAGAGGGTTAATATGCTAATCGGAGGGATTGGGAAGAATGGGGCAAGGGATGTCATCAAGCAGTTCGTCTCCGAGTGTTGGGAGGAGAGGAGAAGCGTGGGAATAGGGAGGCAGTTGGGAGTGCAGGGTAACCATGGCCTTCTCGTCCGAGAACCGCGACAACTCAGCGGCTGACCAAAGTGTTATTATTATTATATCGCATCTCACTTTTCTATTCAAGGAACCGGACAAACGCAAAACCCACAAAACAACCAGGTTACTACTGAATTGGACATTATTCTCACACCGGAGCAAATTGCATTGAGGTAATTATTTAAAAAACAATTAAAATTAAACTTGGGGGATATATCAAGTGTTACAGTGCGGCTGCTGTGGACTGATCACTTTCCACAGGTGGGCAACATTTTCACGGACACAATAATATTAGATTCCTTACACTAATTATAGGAATAATCATCAAAAATTTAATGAATGAAGCATTGGATACAACCCAGTGCTTCATTAGTTAAAGTTAAAAGTTTGCTTATGGGGATGTTTATTACCTGGTAAACGCATGCGTGGAAATCGCTGCCCACGTGTAGATTACGACCAGTCCACGACGGCTGTACTGTACGTTCAGTCCAAACTCGGACGTGACGATATGCAGGGGGTGGGGGGTGGGGGCACCCCCCCCCCCACCCCTAATCCTGGCCAAAATTTCCTATAGTTGGAAATTCGGAGAGCAAGTCATGAGTTGCTGGAAATTCCATCTATCTGGATTTTAGAGCTTCTTTGGTGATGCTGATGTCTCCTTTACTTCCCAAAATCCCAACTCGGTTTCAAATCGGCAAAAATTCCAACTGTTACTATTTACAACTACAGTGTACGCAATATCGAGCTTCATAAGTATGCATGATGTCAGTCGGTGTGAGATTGCGATAGTACGTTTACTTATCTTAATAAAAACAAATTCTCGAAATGCACTTCAAAAAAATCACATCATGTAAACCCGTTATCCTGAGTTAATTCCATCATTCACAGTTACAAATTGATGAAACATCGAAAATTAATCATTCCTGCATAAGATCTGATTTAATGTTAGGAGAGTGTGAATTGCTCAAAGTTCTCAGCTTGAGTATTTGATTAACACATATTCAATTCCCAGAATAATACCAAATAATAATAACCTGATAACTCTATCATAAAGGTGCTGGCATTTCAGTTACTTGAATCAATTTTATGCGCCCTTTCATGACTTCTTTTTCAAATCTTTCGGTAGTGAATTTCCAACTAGGGGAGGGACCGGGAAGGGAGTTCCCTTCTAGGGCTGCACGATATTCAAAACTGAATACCAGTATCGGTATTCAAAAAAATATCGCGGTATACCGGTATATCGAAAACTGTTCAGATATATGAACACAAGTACTACAATCGAGACTCAAGGCATCACGGTAGGAACGAATTAGCATGCCTTAATGATGCAGTTCGAAAAACCTTTACCCAACGCAGACGATATCAACATTTATTAGTTTCAAAATTAGTTTATCAGATTTTAACCAAAGATTTCAACAAAACTATATCATGTGACCCCCTCACTGGAACGAGCTCGTTCCAGTGAGGGGTCACATGATATAGTTTTGTTGAAACTTTTGAAAATTATTTTTTCAACTGCTGAATTTGTATATTACGAGGGCTCAAGCAGACGATTCCTTGTATAAAGTGATAATATTATTCATTCGGGACTACAGTTAAAAAACTCAAGACAACTTGAAAATTAAATTAATGGTAAATAAATAATGACGATAAACCGATATTTTTGTAATTACACCGGTATTCAAGCTATATTGGTTTTAATACCGGTATATATCGGTTTATCGATGTACCGAGCCGCCCTATCCCCACCCCGGTTCCTCCCCTAGTTGGAAATTCACTACCCTAAACCCCCAACCGGAAACCTCAAGCCACGTCCCTAAGTACAAATCACTGATCACTACACAAGTGGATTACTGGAATGTCAGCGAAAACGTAACAACTAATTACCATCTCCACTTCCACCCTCTCATCAAGGTAGCTTCGAGTTAATCGAAACGGTAACTCCTCCCATCGTAAAACGTTTGTTGACATGGAAGCTGCCCCGCTGTAACTCAAGTTAGAGAATAAGAGCTTTCCCTTCATCAAACGTCATGGTGTTTACCTTATGAAAAATGTAGGTCCCATCTTCATCAAACGTCATGGTGTTTACTTTATGAAAAATGTAGGTCCCATATTGAACCTAACTGGCTTCTTCAACTTGTGGCTGTAGCGGACCAGTCAAGTACCTCTGTAGAATCAAAACGACGTTCTACAACGAACCAAACAGAAAACCAGAAAGATCGAAGTGAATAACCAGGTTGCTCACTTATGGAACCACGCAAAAACCAAGACTAAATAATCGACACCCCACAATTAGTCATAATTCTGTGAAACAGACCCCGAGCCCTAAATCAGACGAATGGCGAGATAGAGGACTCACAACCGGAAATTGTTGTTTGATTACTTGTGCAAAAAGCCTTATAGTTTTACCTTGGAACTTGTTGCTTTCCAGAGTAATAAAATACTTGAAATCTACGAACCCCTAAATAACCATGAACACACCACGTGTTAGTCGACAGACTGAAAGTTTCATTTTCTTTTGACCCCCTCCCATCTTTCCCATTGAAATAATAACATACTTCATTATAAATAGTACAGTCGTTCTTTACAGCTGTTTGCATTCTTTGTGTTTAATTTAGTTATGTATGGTGATAGAGGGGAACGTAAATACGTTGTTATAAATTGTGTTCCAATCCTATTGTTAATAACATCTAATCGGTAAATAAATATGTTTAAACTAACCAACATTAAACCAAACAATGAAACAATTTGGTCCCTTGTGTTCTATTTGGGATCCGGATGATTTTTGGTGATGAAGCAAACTGTTTCTGTGTGGAACCGGACCACAAGTCAGTTTGGTTCTTGATGGAAACAATCAAGAACCTAATTAAAAAAAAGCAAAGAATCGAAATTTGATCAGTATCTTCCCTCCTTCCCATCCGCCTCAGGCTAAAACAATCTATTGTTACCACAGTTTGTTCCAAATTTTGGAGTTGACTCACAGAGAGTTTTTTTTTATTAGGGTTTAACGACACATTAGCAGCCAGGGTCACATGATGTCGGTGACAGTTTTACGGGTGGAGGAAGCCGGAGTACCCGGAGAGAACCACCGAGCAACGACGAGCAGCTGTCAGCTCTCCAACATCGTAACTCTGAACTCTGTACCGCGGCACAGGCAGGGTTAAATTGGTTGAAGACATGCGCACCATCGACGTGCAGTACGCCTCAGTACACAGCGTCATCGTGCCCCCATGTAGGCAATCGGGGTGAAGTGCCTTGCCCAAGGACACAACGCGGGACCGCGAATCAGTCGCTGAAATGGTCACCCATCCAACTACTAACCACGCTCAACCTTGCTTAACTTCGGTGATCTGACGAGAACCGGTTACCGCGACGTCACCGCGCCCCCAACTCACAGAGAGTTGAATCGAATCGAATCGAGACTTTTATTCGAAATCGAATCGAACTTCGAATCGAATACAGGCGTCTTGAGGTCCCGCCTGATAAAGAATTCCAACTACATTATCAAAGCATGCCTTCATCGAAGGCATGCCTTGATAATGTAGTTGGAATATTACAACAATATGACAATAACATGATTTTGGAGGGCATTATGGTTCATTTGCGGCCCTGCAGCAATGATGAACAGCCCGAGGGTTTATTAAAGGCCCGAGACGAAGTCGAGGGCCGTTAATAAGCCCAAGGGCTGTTCATCATTGCTGCAGGGCCGCTAATGAATCATGATGCCTGACAACAATTATGTTATTACTATTATTACCACTCCCTGTTACAGCTAACCGCACGAGGGAATTGCTGGAAGAAATAATCAGTAAGTCGGTTCGATATTTCTGTTTCGATCGCGCGTTCGACTTCCGTTCGGAAATACAAAGGGACTTCATCCGAATGGGAGTAATTCATTAGACCATGGAATCTAAAAATAGCCGGGCCGCGGGCCGCTAATGGCTATTTATACCATTATCCGACGTCCCTGAAATTATAGAGTTTTAACAGCCCTCCAAAATCATGTTAATCTACTAGTAACTTATAGATTTAGTGGTAACAATACCCCGTAGAGCTCGTTCCAGTTGGGCTGGGGAGGGGGGGGGGGGGGGGAGTCACATGATATGGTATTGTTGAAATCTTTCGAATGCGGCCGATTCGTTAGATGGAAGCTTAGGTCAATTTAAGACATTATAAGAAATTATTCAAACTAATATGGAAAAACAAGAAGTTTAGACAGTCAGAGAAGTAGGATGCAATACTAAGTCAGTGTGGATGCAGATGGATGCACGCTGTTGGGTTGCCGTTTCCTCCTGATGCTAGGGAGGGGAAGTCATGACAGTCGCGGACATGAAAATCGATGAATGTGCACATTCCTAAAACAGTATCCAGTTTACAAGAGCGTGTTAATGCCGGCCTCAGGGTGTGATGAAAAAAAAAAATCAGAGAGAAAATGCTTTTGTGTTCAGTTGATGAAATCTGATAGGATAATTTTATAACCACTGGTTGTCTTGTTTTCAACCGCTTGATGCATAAAAAGTGAAAACGTAAATATGTATTCATCAATCAAATGTGTTAGTTTTCGGTCTGGGAAGCTTTGGTTTATGGAAATCGTTTTCTTAACCCTTTACCCAACGCAGACGCTACCAAAATTTATTATTTTAAATATCATTTTTTCAAATGTTTCAAAAAAATTCAACAAAACCATATCATGTGACCCCTCGTTGGAACGAGCTCGACGAGCTCGTTCCAACGAGGGGTCACATGATATGGTTTTGTTGAAATGGTTTTGAAAAATACTATTTTTTCAACTGCTGAATTTGCATATTACGCGGGCGCATGCGGCCGATTCGTTGGGTAAAGGGTTAAAGAATACATACACAAAATCAAATGTCAAATTCACTTGAATATTGAAGCCTTTCGAATCACAAGTTGCGGGTGGAATTGGATCCCCAATCGAATCGTACTGTGGATTTCGAATTGAATCGAATCTCAAATTCAATCTCACTGCTCTTCGAGTTGTAGATATTACACATTCTGACAGTCGTACAGTTGAAACTATAAATCCTGACACTGAATTGTGCACTATTTTGAAGTAATAGCGCGCTGGGTAAGTGCACTTTTGTCCCTATCATATTGCACCATCAGCGTAACCCAATTCCTGTAGAAAACTAGTGTGCCCAACTCTATTCAATTCTATAAAAGCAAATAGAGATCATTCACATCATTCCTAACCTCTACTGGGAAACATGTGCATATAATGCCGTAAATGGATATTAAAAGTCAACGGCATATACGGAAAGAAGAAAGTGGATTACTGCTGAATCGCAGCACCATATATTCCCCACCCGAAAAGTATTTTTTTATTTTTCATAATAGCACAAGAAACACTGGTAAGCTGTGTGCAACCCGGTGGTCTTTTTGATGAAAGTGTGCAAGTGCTTTTTATGTTTTGTTCTCAGAAACGGTAAATAATGGCTAAGTGAATTTATCCCACAGAGATTTAGTAATAATCTAACTCCAAATACTGGAGAGTCAATATTTTTTTTCTGCTTGATCGCTGCAGGTCGTGATTTCACGACTGGCCTCGCTAATAGGGCATTAGATTTTGCATTGCATAGCGCAAACGTTCTGATGTATTTCAGCTAGACTTCTTAATTAACTTACTTCTAGTTTCAACTGTAAATGCGTGGACGTACAGTTAAAACTAGAAGTCCTGTCACGAATAGTGCGCTTATCTAGGTTTAATTGCGCGTTGGAATTGCGCGCAATTGCCATATCGAATGGCATCCAAATCACGGCTGGTTCTCCTGGTTACTCATGGCAAACACATGCAATGTTTCTGCCAATGGACCTCCGGGGCTTCCCGGAGGTCCATTGGCTGAAACATTGCTTATGCACAGGTCATATGTACAGAATTTGATAGCTTTACTATGGCCATGACGCGTACATTAACGCGCAGATCAACTTGCTATTTGTGCGCATTTCATGACAGGACTTCTAGTTTTAATTGTAACTATCCACACGTGGATTCCGACCAGTTCACGGCGACTGTATTTTGCAGTACTTTTCGAGTAACTGCTTCCACGTTCTATCACCACATCACTTCTGTATTTAATTTATTTATTTATTGGTGTTTAAGGTCACATATCTCTGCACAATGGCTAATCATGACCACGACAGTTTTACGGGTGGAGGACGCCGGAGTACCCGAAGAGAACCACCGAGCAATGGCGAGCAACTGTCAGCTCACCAACATTCTGACTCCACACAAGCAGGGTTAGCATTGGTTGAAAACAGGTGCACCGTCGAGGTGCAGAAAGCCATAGTACACAACGCCACCGTGCCCCCACGTGGGCAATGGGGGTGAAGTGTCTTGCCCAAGGACACAACGCGGTTGCCACAGGTGAGATTCTCGACTTGCAGCCTGCACCTCTGCCTACTGAGCCAACACGCCCCCTCACGTCTATGTCTTGTCGAGCTTGGTGCAATGAGACAAAAATGGAGGATCGCTAATGAGTTGTGATTTCATATGAAACGTCTCTACCGAGTTCACTACTATCGATCTGAGCCGAGGTTTACCTTTTAGTGGACAATGTTCAGCACATTATTTCAAATAGTGACGAATTTGAGATCGCCAGTCTTCACTAGATGTATTCAGCGGCAACTCTCGGCTGTACATGTGTTGACACCCCCCTTTTTCCCTGTACTAAGGTACTGAGATATATTTAAAGTCGTGTGGGACAGCTGTCAAAGATATGCCTGTCTCACCCGGACACGTGGTAGCTATCTCACCCCACCCACATGATCAACCTATTTGCATATTTAATCGGCGCCGGAACTATTTAATCACCGCAAATCACGTCATCATACGTATAAACAAGCAAAATGACCATAGTAAGGCTTTCAAATTCTCTACATATGGTCTGTGCACAAGCAATGTTTCAGCCAATGGACATCCGGGTAACCCGAAGGTCCATTGGCAGAAACATTGCCTGTGTTTGCTATGAGTAACCAGGAGAACCTGCCGTGCTTTGGATGTCATTCGATATGGCAATTGCGCGCAATTCCTACGCGCTATTATGCCTAGATAAACTCACAGGTCATGACAGGAGTTCTAGTTTTAACTTTAATTATTGTATTTATTACGTTACAGTTCCAGAAAGAAGCGCAACGCCTTGTTATCAACAACGTATAGATGGCCAGGTGCAACTCTTGTGTACTTAATTAGAGATGGCGATTTCGGTACGTATTTGCACTCATGTAATCACTGGGGTCCTCACGATATACCTACAGCTATTGTTTCTTGTGGTGTGGTCAGTGGGTGTGAATGTCTGTATCTATTTTTCCGACTTGATGTTGAAAACTTTAACGACTATCGCGGTACATTTAAGTCTATTATTATCTCCGAACACAAATAAAACAAATAATGTTCCAATAAGACTAAAACCCCCTCCTCTGATTGGACGAGAGCTCGCTTAGTATATTCTATGTTTACGGCGCAAGTGGCAAATGTTACCGTCTGACGTCACAACGCGAAATATTTGAAATGACGTTGCCCGTTTCGTAACTGCTTGATCAACGGAGTGACCAGCAAGCCGCTTCATTTTCTGAATGTTCACGTGTGCAGCAGATGGTGCTCCGGATGAAGTGTTGTTTAAATTACAAAACAATTTACGATTTGAATTGGGATGGAAGGAGTTTATTGATTATTTATCCAGTTCCGTCGGTGGGTGGATACACGACAGGTGTATTTACTAAACCTGGCATCGTTAAAAGTTGCCTTGCAGAGGGCAACTTGTAACGATCACATGTTTAGTACATAAACCTCTGGTGTTTCACAATGCAGGTTTTGGGCTATGGGTAGTGTCTTATTGGAACATACACGTTATTGTGACGAATTGACGGTAACATGGTGTGAGGTTTGCGGCTCGGAGTTTATGTTCAGCCGAGACGCTTTCGCGTCTCGGTTGAACATAAACTCCGAGCCGCAAACCTCAGACCACGTTACCGTCAATTCATCACAAAAACTTATAATATTATTCAATGATAAAGTATTTGTCAATATAAAAACCCTAATTTTATTTTGCTCCATTTTAGTGGAGTTTGACAATACAAAACGTTCTCATTTTATTTTAGGCTAAACAAAATTAATCTTTTGATTCTCAGACAGGAACGTATTCGTTTTTTTCGGCCCGTGTTCTACATATTTATTTCGGAGGCAAAATTCGATTTTGCGATGCAAAATGTCGTATATATTGATATGGTATTGTTATTCTCTTCTCGAAATGCGAAACGATTCTCCTATGTATGTACAAAATAAATATTTATTTAACTGGTTGAGGACAAGATTATTTTCGGTGGTCGGAATGTGTTCATTAAAAAATGTCAAAAATTGTTTTAACACTCCTAAAACAGTAACAATAGAACAAATGTGCATAAACAAACTATTATTTTCGTTTGACTGAATACGAAACATGGGCAAGGAAAATGTTGGCTTTTGCACTGGTACCCTCATTTATTTGAAAGGCCTGATTGTGACTTCACACTCTTAACCAGTTGAAAAACTCGTTATTTTTTATCTTCATTTTAATTGTTCTATATTGATTTTGTGTTATATGATCACTGTTTAAAAAAACAATAAACTATCAGTGAAATCAACACGAAAGCTCTAGTATTTAACTTTAGGCTCTCACAACTGGTTTTTAGGCATCGGCGACCATTCCATCAGGAATAAAAAATAAAAATACAACCACCCTCCCTCATTCGTTTTTCAAAAAAGAATGCCTGAGAATTAATCATTGGATTTTGCTTAGCCTTACTTTTACTCAATAATTTTTAAATTTGTCTAATTTTTACTATTATATTATATATTCTCGAAAACATATATTAAATCTTTCAGCATTACTCTCTTGGCTTTACTAAGAAATTAGAAAACAATAAACGACGTTTACACAACCAATACAACTCAGAATGCAATCAAAATTCGCCACTAACTGATTGATGGATACAGCCATTTCTATACTAACCCATTACTTGGATGCAGTTTTTGCTCGGGAGGATACCGATTAAAGACAGAATAGATATTAGAAATGTATGCTGCCTAAATTACCTGATAAGCCTCGCAAAGAACAGATGGTGCAGGGGCGGCTGAACCGGTGGGGGAGGGGGGGGGGGGGCTGGGAGGCTTCAGCCCCTCCACTTTTTTGCCGGGCCATGTCTTTTTGTATGCATTTATTTTAACACAACCAATTACTAGTGAAACAAGGGGCGGATCCCGAAAATTGTGTGAATTAACACTCTCAGTTGTTCTCGAGTGAGTTCCTCAGAATCCCCACCAATGAGAGAAGGATGCCGTAGGCCTGAGACAGGGTGGGTATGGCGTACGGCCTTCGGATATGCAGGTCGGATATGCATGTGGCATATATCGACCTGGCACCCTCAAAAGATTATGCCCCCCCCCCCTTCCATAGGAAATCCTAGCTACGCTCCAGGGATGAAATAGTCTAAGAGTTGCCCTGATGCAGATTTTATGCTGTGAAAATTTAATTTTTAAGTTGTTCGTCCGTCACTCATCATAAACGTCAGAGCGTTAACTATTTCCCGGCAATGTTGAAAAAATGTGTCAGTTAACTCCGTCCGGTATTCCTTTTGCCATCTGTGATAGTATCATGGTCTTAGATAGTTTTGGGGGTAGGGTTGTAACCAAATAGGACGGGGGTAACACCTATCCATATTGACATCATATCTCGGGTATTTAACAAATATGTCAACTTGTTATTGGATATGAGTATAACAAATTCCCTTGATTTCAACTTTATGCAGTGAAATTTAATTTTGACGTTTTTCGATCCTCCATTGCCATTAACATGATACGCTTAACTATATACCGACAAAGTGGAAACAAATGCGGCCAATTACGCTCTCAGATATTCCCATTGTAGTCCGTCATAGTTTTATAGTGCTATGCTTTGAAGTCTGGGGCGGGGTTGTCCCCAAATGGGAGGAGTTAACTCCTATCGGTTTTTACGTTACATCTCCAGCATCTGAGGGCGTATTTTCAAATGTTTTCAACCTAGTATTTTGGCCCGCGAGTACTAAAATATCCCTTAATTTCAACTTCGAAGAATGAATGTAATTTTGACGTTTTCCAACCCGACAGTATTGAACGTCATAGCGTCGATGTAGTTCGGCAAATGGAGTGAAACTATATCCATCAATTGGTTCTGTCATCAATGTAATAGTACGCATGACTTTGATAACTATATGTCAAACATATGTTTGAATACATCTGCCACCAGATGGAAGGGGTCATTGTGATCAGTTTTAACGTTATCGCCATTGTAATTTGGAATTTTTTCTACCAAATGCAACGAAACGTAGCAATAAAACATAAATATTACCACCACGTGGTCATGTGAAATGCCGTCTAGGAAAATTAGTTTTGTAATAGCTATACAGTTAAAACTGGAAGTTCTGTCATTAAATGCGCACAATTAGCAGGTAGATCCGTGCGTTAATCTACGCGTTATGGCCATAGTGCGGCTATCAAATTCTGCACATATGGTCTGTGCACAAGCAATGTTTTCGCCAATGGACCTCCGGGTAACCCGGAGGTCCACTGGCAGAAACATTGCCTGTGTTTGCTATGAGTAATCAGGAAAACCTGCCGTGCTTTGGATGCAATTCGATATGGCAAATTCCTACGCGCAATTAAGCCTAGATAGGCGTACAGTTCATGACAGGACTTCTCGTTTTAACTGTAGACGCATCTCCAAATGTCTTTTCTTTGGGGGGGGGGGGGGGGTAGTCTAAGAACGCTAAAACGTCGTTAAATGAAAAAAACACGCATATTTTTAGTTTTCGAAGTCTATAACATCTTAGAGTATCATCAAAAAATCGAAAGGAATTCAGTTTTTGTGACACTGATGACAATAAGGTTACCTGAAAATTCGGCCATAATAATTGAGAATTTCACAGGTCGGTAGATCGTTTTAGCTAAAGCTTTTACTGTAAACGGGATTTACAAAAAAAACTGAAATAGGTAACCTTGATAGAGGTGTTGGCGTTAAAAAAAATCAAGAAAATGCGTAAATCTGGAATTGTTTTGGGTAAACTTTGAAATCAAAAACGTTTAGTCTCGGGGTCTAGGGTGTTTATGACCTTCGACAAGTGTGCCAAATTTTATGACTAGCTTTATGTACATGTACGGGGAAGAAACAAACACGTCTGACGAATTAAGAAAGGACATATGTCTTACGCTATAAGGTTTCTTTGAATAACTAAATTCATTGAAATTGTGACGAATATTGATAAAGACGAAAACTCAATCAAGACTCACGACTGACAGGTATTATTATATTGTGGGCTGCCGGCATTTCGAGACTATTTACTTTGCAAGATGGTCAGGCGCGCCACTGGTGTATTTAGTTTAAACATTATTTTATTTCCACATTTATTCGGATACATCATGTTATAACAGTGAACCAGTAGTAAACACAACGGCGTACTGCACGTCGATGGTGCGCATGTATTCAACCAATCTAACCCTACCTGTGCTGCAGTGTGGAGTTACGATGTTGGGGAACTGACAGCTGCTCGTCTTTGCTCGGTGGTTCTCTCCGGGTACTCCGGCTTCCTCCACCCATAAAACTGTCGCGGTCATGATTAGCCATTGTGCATTAGTATGTCACCTTAAATACCAATAAATAAATAAATAAATAAATAAATAAATAAATAAATAAATAAATAAATAAATAAATAAATAAATAAATAGTAAACACAACAGACAAAATGGATTCAGCAGCTTGCATAAAAGGTTGTGTAAGTTGTGTAAAGTTTGCTGCTGACGATTATTTATTACCTGGTAAACACATGTATACACACCATTGCGCACGCGTGGATTACGACCAGTTCACAGCGAATGGACTGTAAAAGAAGCACACAGGATGGACTGAAGATTCCATAAAAATTAGAAGGACATGTGTGCATGTGTGCATCACCTTTTCGGTACGTATTTGTACTTGAACATTTACCTTGCGCTATCCCATTTCCCTTTGTTATCAACCGGTTAGTGCGCTGCGAGGTGCCAATTTAGATAACTGCAGCCAAAGTTTTGATTTGGCATAAAAAACCGTCGTTAGCTTAAACGCTGGCATCAGAAAGGTTCCTTTCATTTGTGAAGGAATGCCATTGTGGAGGTAAAAAGCGCGATCGATGACGAAATAAAACAAAAAAAAATACCACTTCTGGTTCAAGTAAATTGTCCGATTTTCACGAAACAAACGTGATATACTGGAGTGTCACCCGGAGACATCACACGCGAAAAACCACGCTTTCAGTCCACCTGTCAAACTATGTTCGGAACTTGACGCTGTTATGGTCTGGAACCAACTCAGGCTTATAACACTTCACCACTTTTGTTTAGAATCATTCCTCTGGAATATTTCGATTAGTGGAAAAAGCGCACCCACATTTCGCTTTTTCGACCAACTGATGTGTTCCAGACGAATGAATAAAAACACCATAAAGATTAATTTTCTTTGAATCTACGCTAGAAATGTTATTTACGAAACTTGATTTGACTAATTGTTTGATAACATTACCATTAGAAATGAAAACTCATTAACAGCCGTAGATTTATGATTACTCGCAAGTCCATTGAAGTGTTAATATCGTGGTTTTTCAGGATATAAAGTATCACGGAACTAAACATTTTCCCATAGGCGACCATTATAACGTTCAGGCGAAAATAAATATGATCGCATTACTTTAATTTCGACATTCAAATATCTTTGTGAATTATAGCCCTTCAGACAACTTTTTATGACCCGAAAACATGATAGGAAGGGAAGTGCCGGTCACGTGCACATATTTTTTTAAGGAATTCCCAACAAAAACATACCAATAGTCAATTGTAATTTTTATGTCAAAAAATCATGAAATCACCCTCTTTAATTATCTGGAATATTCAACAACAATGCAAGATGTCAGTAGAATGTTTCAAATGTTTATTGAAACAATATATTTCCCAAGACTGCTTATTTTTGTAGATTGCATCATTTCAAGGCGGGTAACTCTAATTCAAATATTTAGTTCAGTGATTCCATAAATACTTACTGAGCGGAATATCTATAACTGTATATCTTTGTCAGTAAAAGAAAATCACATTATATCAACGGTGGTCTACGCGCAAATTGTGCATGAAAAGTGGTCAAAGAAACAGTTCATAACAAGGTCAAATTCATAACAGAGTTAGACTGAAGGCTTGATGGCTTCGGGGAATCCGTTAAGAAATACGTTTGAAAACATTAACTGGTAGAGTGCTAAATTAGTTTTGGCCGCCAAAGCTTGTACACATGTCTTTGCCTTGTTACAATTTATGGGAGAGTGCCTATGGGCACTCTCCCATAAACTGTAACAAGGCAAACCCTTACAGACTAAATAATATCACTTCAAAGATAGTACAAAGCGCATGCACTGAATATGCGCCTTCTAGCAGTGGTACCTGCACTTCAGAATAAAGCTCAAATATGGGCTTCCAGCACTCTGCCGGTTAATAAACACAAGCAAACTTTCTGTTGATGGATACTATGGGCGTAAATGTTAACACTTCGAGTGTTTACGACTGTCGGAACAGAGACAGTTTCGTACCCAGTAGAGGGTGAACTGCTAATTTTCTCAGCGGGTCCGCAAATTCCTACAGTTGCACATGTAAATGTACAATTTGCTGTCCTCCCACCGGGTGGCAGATGACCAAATCATCATGTACGCGTTGCACGTTTTGAAATATTATACACAATATTCGATATATTTTTAATTTTTTTTTCCTTAGCTGAGAGCGAGGAGAACAATATTCTAAGTTCGATGGCAGATTGGGAGATGTATACATGCTTGCAATTCAAGGAAAAGACAGCAGCTGATCAATACTACATTGACATATCACGAGGCACTGGAGGGTGAGTTAAAAATACATCAACTTCACCACTGATCTTAAAACTACCGCAGCCTGTTAGCGCCCCGTTGGAATTTAATATAATTAATTGTTACGCTGTTATAATAGTTCACCCAAAATGTTCTACAATTTAATTTGTTACACGCCTGTTCTATGAAATCCCTATCTACAGCAACACTAAACCATGCGGACAATGAAAATCCGTTCCACACATATGTGCCGAACGGAAATCGTTGACGGATTATTTGCAACCAGAAGCGAAATTTCACTGTAATTTTCTACAATCGAGCACCGCAATTACAATTTGAATCGCTAGCGATAGCTAAAAATAGTAACCCGAGTTCCCGTCGCAAATGTGGGTGGCGATAAAATGTGTTCTGTTTGTTGATAGTAACTGTTGTCAAATGAATTGCTGACTGTCCTTCTTCTAATAATTGTGTTTTGACGTGACGTGAAGGCCTGTAATAAACACAGAACATCGGCCTCTCGTTTTATCCTTCCGCACAGGCACTCCTGCCATATCGATTAATCCATTCACACGCGCGTGTCTTTCTGTGTACCAACTGTTCTACGAACTGAACGGATCTGGCTGCGTATCAGCGCCATTGTAATTTAATATATGAAACTTATAACAACTTAGTAAACAGTTTTCACCCCCCCCCCCCCAACCCAAAATAGGTGCCGGCATATCTGCTGGGTGATGATCGTGGCATGAACCTTTCCCGACCAACTAAGAAGAATAACACTACAAAACGACACCGCACACTCGCTCACACTCCGACAAGAATCGACTCCAGAACAGCTACAAACAGAAGCGTACAGTCACACTGCAGTAGATACGAATAGGCAATAGCGACGAACCCACTACAAAGATGCCAGAATTTCTTGCTGGGTGCTTTCCGTGGTTTGACCCTGCCACGACCGACTCACAGAATATTTATAATCAACAGACGCTAATCTATAATATTTTGCAATTTTGTATTTTTGTATAGCCAAAGAGCAGCATGTGTGGATTTCAGGTTATAAAAGTATATTAATAATAATAATAATAATAATAATAATAATAATAATAATAATAATAATAATAATAATAATAATATTATTATTATTATTATTATTATTATTATTATTATTATTATTATTATGCAGAGAGATATTAGATGTTACATTTCCGAACCATTTAGTCAGATGTTCTGTTATTGCTCCTGTGGCACCTACAGTACATGGAGAGTGTATTATCACTAAATCACCCGCAGAGTGGGGATTCCACCCGAGCAATAATTGCAAATTTGTGGCAAAGTATAACCAGCACAAGCAAAGTTTCAGCCAATGGACCTCCGGATTTAACCCGGAGGTCCATTGGCTGAAACATTGCTTGTGTTTTTGTCGATATGTACAAATGAACAATATTTGAAAGTTATAGCTTGGGTGATAACTCCACTCGGCGGGTGATTTAGTTACAATCCACTCTCCACGTACTGTATTACAATCGGGATCCGCAGTTTAGAACACTCTATTTGGAGGTCAGCATATATCTTTATTTTGTCGATCTTTTTTTGTATTATGTTATGGTCAGTTGGGATAGAAATATCAAGTAACAAGCAAGTCACATTGTCTCGATCTTTCACTATGATATTCAGTTTGTGGTTGGGAGGCATGCAGCGTTTGAACGGACTGAAACATAGTGCTTAAGAGTATTCGACGAATGCTAGAATCGAGAGCGTGCAAGGCATCCGTTTGGAATTCAGCCTACAGCAATTTTAAAGAAATAAATAAAATTTAATATTTTAGAAAAATTCTCAAAGGTATAACTCAATGAAATCATGCAAATATGAATATCATTGGAACCGGCTTTTTCAGCCGGTTCCAATGATATCCATATTCGCATGATTTTGTTGCAAAACAGTTAAAACAATTCTCAACTTAGGGAGAGGCCTCCCCCCCGAAACCCACCCCAGCTCGGCGCTGCACAATCCCCAAACTGTACCCCCTCACTTTTGTAACTCTGGCGCCGCCACTGCACATGATATGGTTTTGTTGGAGTCTTTCGAAGACGATATTTTATAAATTGCTCAATTTAAAAATTACGCGGGCGGATACGACCGATTCGTAAGGTGAAGTATTAATCAACGCTGTGTTGTTTGGCGGAGCACACAGACGTCGGTCTATCAAAATATAATATGTTAAATGTCGTAATTGGACGTTAGAGAATTATGCTATTTTATATCATGATTACCTATTCTACTATATATGAAAAGCATATGAGATAAATTTTAGCTTTACACACCAACCGTGGTGAACACGCCAACAATAGGATTTCAGTAGCTAAAATTTACACCTACAGTGGAACTACATCCAAGTTGACCTTTGGTGACCTCGCCTTGAATGCAAACTTGTCTAAATTTATCACTCGTCGCCTCGTGACGAATGAAATGAAACCCGCAATTATTTTTTACGTTTTTAAATACGTTTACCTCATAAGGTACCAAAAATTAACAAACACACGTTGTGTCATGCTAATAAAGCATCCATAACTCCAAAGAGTGTGTTATTATGTTATTAAAATGAAAAAAAAGGCCCCGTAATTTGAGGTTTCGTTTTCTATTTCGTTTCGGCAATACAATTGCCAGCGGAAGTACCATTCACCGGCGCGCATGTGAACAAAAATAGAATCGCACGCGTGAATATTGATTTATTCAACATTCAAACTCTTACCAATCTGACGATCATGGTATAAATAAAATATAACCAAAGAAGCTTGGTGTACCAACAGTGGCGTAGCGGAAAATCTTGTGCCCCCCCCCCCCCCCCCCCCGCGAGATAGAGACGGAGGCCCTTTCATAATGGTGGTTGCCTTTAAAACGGGAGCAAATTTAGTGTTGTTACCGTGCACAGCATACAGGAGTTCACGTAGTACATACGCCATAAACTAAATGAAGGTATAGCCCATAGGATCGATTCTAAAAGTACGACTCTGTAGATTTTTTCATTACATGTTTTAAGTTTCACCCCCACCATCCAACGATACACACATGCACGCCCAACAGTTGTGACTTGAGAGGCACCATGTATGTATATTGTTCATTTCTCAAACCTATCAGTTACAATGATGTAACGTTCACTTAACCCTTTACCTAACCTAATCTAAGCAGATGACATTTGCAAAAATAATTCTTGAATAACTATTTTTGTCTCAAAAACATAGGTTATGACCCCTCGTTGGAACGAACTCGTTCCAACGAGGGATCAGAACCTATGTTTTTGAGACAAAAAATAAAAAAAAATAATGAAAATTAATTGGCGATTTTTGAGAATAGCGCTGGCCGGTTTTGGCAGTTACGTTAGGGAAAGGGTTGAAAGAATAATACATAGACTACAAAGAGTACGTCGTGTGGAAGTGAGAGAAATTATGTGTATTTGGTACACAGTCTCGTTCTCTCTCTCCCTTTCCCTCTTTCTTCCAGCGTTGGGACGTCCTTCAAGACGGGGCCCCCCTTCTAGCCGCCCCCCCCCCGCAATGCGGGCCCTGCAGGCCCATCCCCTACGCCACTGTGTACCAAATGTTCACCGCTCGTAGTGAACTAGTGTTAACCGCGCGCCAAAGGCTCGTGATGAACATTTGGTACACCAAGCTACTATGGGTATGGGTATATTCTACATTTCCTCAGTTCGTATTTTGCATAGCAAACCTGTGATTGGGATTTCATTAATAAAATATTCCAAAATGAAGAATGAGTTAAGAAAATATCTGAGATTCAATGTTCTCGCCTTGCCTTTCAACAAGTGAGGCTTGGGCGTAGACAGTTTTTTGTGAGATGAATGATTCGACAATCCTCGAGCATGTTATTGGACTTAAACCCTTTACCAAAGGTAACGGCCAAAACCGGCCAGCGCTGTTTTCAAAAATCGCCAATTAATTTTCATTATTTTTAATTTTTTTTTTTGTCTCAAAAACATAGGTTATGGCCCCTTGTTGGAACGAGCTCGTCGAGCTTGTTCCAGCGAGGGTCATAACCTATGTTTTCGAAACAATAAATGGAAAAAATAGTTATTCAAGAATTTTTTTGCAAGTGTCGTCTGCTTTCCATGTTAGATAAAGGGTTAATAAAGCATGTCGTTATTCACAATGGGACAAAAATATCCTCAACTGACCGGTTGGATAATCGGCAACTTATGATCGGCATATTTCGCAACTGACCGGTGAATGAGAGATGAGATCAGATTGTGGCTTCACAAATGGGCGTATTATTTCACTCCGAGTGAGTAAATAACATTCGTTTAAACTAATTAGTGCTAGTGATACGTGTATCTTCAAACACACGTATCGTTTGAAACTTAAAACTGTTCGGAAATGTTCATAAACAACATTTGAAGCTGAATTTTCTCGGCAAAAAAACGGTTTTCAGGGAGGATCGGGATGTGGTTTTATGCATCCGAAACCAACGAGGGACATAGTGCTACGTTGCTGGGGCTGAAAATGATATCTTTAGCGTCACGTGTACGGTGATGTCTGCATTTTGTGTTTTTCTAACGGTTTAAAGTAAAAACGCTGGTTTAAAACAACCGAGCGATAAAATTTACGTCTAAAAATAGAAATGCGTCGCTTCGCGCTCCGCCACTTCCGAAAAGGCGATCCGTCCGCTTGTCCACTGTGCATTTGCCCTTTTGCATGTGGCTGTAATTAAACTGCTGAATTTATGCAAACCCGAGGGCACGTTTGACTTACAGTTAAAACTAGAAGTCCTGTCCTGAAATGCGCACAAATAGCACGCTGATATGCGCGTTAATGTACGCGTTATGGCCCAAGTAAAGCTATCAGATTCTGTACCTATGGCCTGTGCATAAGCAATGTTTCAGCCAGTGGACCTCCGGGTAACCCGGAGGTCCATTGGCAGAAACATTGCATGTGTTTGCTATGAGTAATCAGGAGAACCTTGGATGACATTCGATATGGCAATTGCGCGCAATTCCAACGCGCAATTAAGCCTAGATAAGCTCACTATTCGTGCCAGGACTTCTAGTTTTAACTGTACACTTTGCTTCAACAATTTACTACTGGAAGTCGAAAATAATGTTCTCTTAACTTGCAAAATGGGAAAATTCAGATATTGAAAACATTGTTACTTGACATCAAAGTTCGCGGAAATAATTGTATCCCATGGTATCACACAGCTACATGTATACAACTGTCCCTGCTGGTCCATGTGTCAAATTTGCGCGAGATCATGTTCCCACATTCTCTTCTCTTTAAATAGGCGTAAAACGTTTTACACATTTGTTGTACATCTCTTTCGGGTATTTCAATCAAGTGCTTAGCGTTCGTCGAATTTCGTGGGATGCCCTCTATAGAGATAACATCACGGCCTCGATCTTCTGAAATACTACAAAAAATAATTTAGCCTGCATGCATTGTGTTTTTCTCCGCACAATGGCTAGCCATTTTACGCACCCAATCGACAGTACGGTATGCCGTGACAGAATCAAATTGTACAAGGGAACCATTTTGAAGATGAAATTGTTAAGGACGCCGAGCTGCAGATGGACTTTGACAAAGTAAGATGTTTGCACAGTGGTGGGTGGAATTCAGATACAAAGATAAGGCGGATGGACCAAATGAGGGAGTTAATAGATAACTATTCAATGGAGAACCCGGACTTAGAAGTGGGTATACCCCAGGGTAGAAGGATCGTCAGAGAAAAGGCCCTGGGGGATTGTAATGGCGAGTAGGGGTCAAAGGAAATGGTTCTTTGGGTAGGCTGCGTAGTAAAGAGAAATCAGTCTTTGAACGTAACCATGGTGGAAGCGTTTTTTTTTTTGGGGGGGGGGAGGGCAGTGGGGGCACACCGCTGTTCAAGCTGAGGTGGCTGGAACTTAGAGAAAACATGGGGAAAACAGTAAAAGGGAGTGCCAGGTGTGTAATTTAGGAGTAGAGTAGACCCCAGAGCACTTCCTGTTAGAATGTGCAAAATAACAGAATAAGATTCATTGGGAGGATATCGGGAAAGTGGGATGGGAGAATGAAGGATATGTGGGTTTTTGGTGACACAAAGGAGAGGGTTTGTATGCTTATTGGAGAGACTGGGAATATAATGAGGTACGGAATGTCATCAATCAGTTTGTTTCTGCGTGTTGGGGGGGGGGGGGGGGGGAGGGTGATGTGTTGGGACTGGGGCATTTGGGACAACCAAGAGTCTGGCCAAAGTCAGTTTATTATATTACACATGTCGCAGATACGCATGTGACGTCACGCTCATCTTTAAAAATAATACATTGGAATTCACTCAATTTACATCGGAATCCCTTCGTTTCATCGTTTATTTCACAAGAAGTTCAGCGTTTGATACTTGAACATTTCCATCTACAGTTAAGGTGCGCGGTGGCTCAGTTGTAGACTGATGGACTTCTATGCTAGAGGTCCCGAATTCGATCCCCGTCCGCGACGACCCGCGTTGTGTCCTTGGGCAAGGAACTTTATCCCGGCTGCCTACATGGCGGCACGATGACGCCGTGTACTAAGGCGTACTGCACGTCGATGGTGTACATGTCTTCAACCGCTGTAAGCCTGCTTGAGCGGAGCTTGAACAGGGTTAGAAGGTTGCGGAGCTGGCAGTTGCTCGTCGATGCTCGGTGGTTCTCTCCGGGTACTCCGGCTTCCTTCACCCGTAAAACTGTCACGGTCACAATTAGCCATTGTGCATAAATATGTAACCTTAAACATCAATGGATAAATATAAATAATCTACAGTTAAAGCTAGAAGTACTGTCATGAATTGCCCCCAAATAGCATGTCACTCTGCGCGTTACTCTGTGTGCTATAACGATAATAAGGCTATCAATTTTTGTACAAATGTCCTATGCTCAAGCAATGTTTCAGCCAATGAACCCGACGGTTCATTGGCTGAAACATTGCTTGTGCTTTTTATTAATAATCAGCAGAATCTGTCATGCTCTGGTTGCCATTTAATAGGGAAATTTTCCGCAATTTCTACGCGAATTTATGTCAAAGTGCATACACTGCAAAAAATATTGGTTCTCCTTAGAACCCAAACTGGTTCTAATCTTGTCCCTGAGATGGAACCAGTTTAGTTTAAACAGTATTTATTTCAAATCAAATAAATTTACCATGATTAGCATTAAATTTTAACAGAATAATACATGAACTGAAGTAGATTCAGCAGTAAACTTGGAGCTTATTCAACGCAGTCGCCAAATATTTTGAAACAAGGCGAATATAAATACCTGGTATATTGGTTCAAAACTGAACCAAAACTGGTTCGATATGCCAACTGTTCATATCTCCTTTGCTTAATAATGATTTGAGACAACCTCGCATAATCTCCAAACTTTCGGCTGAAATCCCCTCAATTTATGTTTAATTCTGTTAATATTTAATGTTAATCTTTATAAATTTATTTGATTTGAAATAAAAACTGTTTAAACAGAACTGGTTCCATCTCAGGGACAAGATTAGAACCAGTTTTGGTTCTAAAGAGAACCTATAATTTTTGCAGTGTAGTTCGTGACAGGACTTCTACTTTTAACTGTACAGTAGGTTTGCTACCACAAGGAAATACACTTCCTGGTGTATATATATCCCCTCAAAAGCGAAGAAGCAGGGATGTGGTGACAGGGTGTGTGTGTGTGTGTGGGGGGGGGGGGGGTGGTCTCACCCCCAGCTAGGAGTATTTTTTTCAATAGTTGTAAATTCCGAGGTCAAAAGTCAAATAGTTGGAAATTCAATAAATTAACATTGGTCATGAAAAATATTAAAATTCCAACTAATGATGAGAAATTTTGACCTTTTATTTCCAACTGGAAACTTGAGTTTAAAATTTCCTACTCTAAAATTGACATGACCTCAAAATTTCGACTCTGACATCAGTCCGGTAAATTTTCTTACCCAGACACATTATAAATGATGCTTTCTCCGTTTCAGGACTAGTGAAAATTTTCAGAAGGGTTCATAACCCTTTAACCAACGCAGACGATTTTAAAATTCATTATTTTAAACAACATTTTTAAAATTTTTTTTTTAAATTTCAACAAAACCATATCATGTGATCCCTCTTTTGGAACGAGCTCGACGAGCTCGTTCCAAAGAGGGGTCACATGATATGGTTTTGTTGAAATTTTTCGAAACATAATATTTTTTCAGCAGCTGTATTTGCATATTACGTGGGCGGATGAGGGCAATTCAGTGGGTAAAGGGTTAAAAGATATCACCCAGCGCTGCAGTGCAACCACCTATCGAAACCACTCACAGTTGGAATGTACACCGTTGGCACCCCTAGCTGAAACCCTCTAGCCACATCCCTGCGAAGAAGATTCTAGAAGAAAAACGCTCTATTCTTTAACTATAATAAGTATTACTATTTTGTTAAGAGTTCAGTTTTATAAGAAATGTGTCTAATGACAGTATATATGAAAAAAGGTTTTGTATTAGATTCGATGGATTATTGATATTAATACATCTTTTTCGTTGCTGATTATTTCAGATGTTATTCTAACCTGGGCTACATTCAGCAAGCTCCCCAAGTAATAGGACTTGCGAGCGGATGTGCGAATGTAAGTATATGCACGATACAATCATTGGATTTTTCCTCCAAACAAACAAACGTGAAAAATGCCAACCTTCATGTAAGGTTGCGTGACGGAAATAGAGGATATGGAATGAGTGTTTTTCTCATATAATATTTATGAAACGAGTCTAAGAATATTCCGTTTTGGCGAGCCTCCGGCGAGCCCAAACGGAAAATTCAGACGAGTTTCATAAATATTTTTTGAGAAATACACTCAATTCATATTCTATTTATCATATGACACACACACGCACAAATTAGCCACTTAGAATGACTTTTTAACCCATCACTTAATTTGAGTTGCAGACGGCACTTGGAAAAATCATCCTCGTATAACTAAAAAATTTCAGTTTTTGCTTCCAAAACATAGGTTATGACCCCTTATTGGAACGAGCTCGTCGAGCTCGTTCCAATGTGGGGTAATAACCTATGTTTTGGAAGCAAAAAGTGAAAATATAAAACAAATGAATGGCGTTTTTCTTGTAGGTAAAAGATTAATACAATATAACCCACCCTAAATAGGACAGATAATGTAAATTCTCCCTACTGAAATTATAAATGTGACCCAGTTGTATTTTGTTTAGCCAATCAAATTGTCTAGTTTTGAAATTGCCCAATGAAATTGACGGAAGGCTTTATTTATCACTGATTAATATGAAAACAAAATATCAAATGTTTTAAAGTGAACAAAACGGACGAGTCATATGATAAATTTCATTTATTGACCTCTTTGTATTTTCCAGACACGACGCTATCAGAGTTGCCGAAGGGCGAGTCGCTCTCGTCATGAGTCGCTCTTCGCTCTCGCCATGACGCTGCCTGTTAGAAATGTTTGCGTCGGGAAAGATTGTTGGTTGTTCGATCGCTAACATTTGTTTCAAAAAAACAAAGTTGACCATACTTTAAAATTAAAATTCGATTGCAAAATTACCATTATGTTTCAAATATCCCTTTTCTCATTTGCTCCTCTTCTTTTTACTCTCTTTGCATCTCCTTCTTCATATCATGTATCGTCATCTGGTGGTTGGACTCCCCACGCTCATCCTTCTATGACTAGAGCTAACAGCAACTGTCTCCCCAGTTATGTGCCGAGCTGGGGCATCGGATCTTTGCACTCACAGTTACCCACGTGTGTACATTTAAAACTAGAAGTCCTGTCATGAAATGCGCACAAATAGCACGTTGATCTGCGCGTTAATGTACGCGTTATGGTCATAGTAAAGCTATCAAATTCTGTACATATGGCCTGTGCACAAGCAATGTTTCAGCCAATGGACCTCCGGGTAACCCGGAGGTCCATTGGCAGAAACATTGCATGTGTTTGCTATGAGTAACCAGGAGAAGCTGCCGTGCTTTGGATGCCATTCGATATGGCAATTGTGCGCAATTCCAACGCGCAATTAAGACTAGATAAGCGCACTATTCGTGACAGGACTTCTAGTTTTAACTGTAGAGTACAGTGTTACTATATTACATATGATAGATATCCCATGTAACTACTCCCAGGTCTACACTCTCATGATCTCTAGGCAGCCATTACTGCGTGTGTATTGATGCGATGAACCGGCTTGGCGCCAGACTCCTAATCATCTTACTGACCGGCCAGGGGGCGCGGTGGCTCAGTGGTAGACTGTTGGACTTCTATGCTAGAGTTCCGAGTTCGATCCCCGTCCGGGGCGACTCGCATTGTGTCCTTGAGCAGGGCACTTTATCCCGGTTACCTACATGGGGACACGTGACGCCGTGTACTAAGGCGTGCTGCACGTCGATAGTGCACGTGTCTTCAACCGCTGCAACCCTGCCTGAGCGTAGCTTGAATAGAGGAAGAATGTTGAGGAGCTGACAGTTGCTCGTCGATACTCGGTGGTTCGCTCCGGCTTCCTCCATCCGTAAAACTGTCACGGTCACGATTAGTCATTGTGCATAAGTATGTGACCTTAAACACCAATAAATCCATAATTCTGACCGGCCAGAGACGATATATGACTCTATGAGTCTACTGTTTTATACCACCTTACTGAGAAAATTTATAAATAACACCCATAAGCTCCAAGCTTCCTGTCAAATCCTTCCTTTAATACCAATTTATTTGGTGTTAAATATATGTTATATTGTGAGCCACGGTGCCCTGTGCTGTTACTTTTTGTTGTTGTTCATTTTTGTAACATATAGCATATTCTTTGAATAAATATTGTTTAAACTAAATATCCCTTGTAAGAAAGCAGTCGTTGTAAGTTTGTGACAATCGAACAGTCCGCTCATGAAATCATTGCATGTATTATTACTATTATTTTAACCCTTTGAACCCTCGTTTCCAGAAATGGTATCGCCTTTGTGTACACTTACAATGAGATGAGTCAGACCAATATCAATATGCAGGGAGGATAAAATATTTTTAAAAGTATTTCAAAGTAAATTATTTGAGTTTGTCTTGAGAGGTGAATTGAGTGGAGTCATCACCCAAAGTATTACTTTCAAATTATGTACATGTGGAAAAAAACACAAGTAATGTTTTAGTCAATGGACCTCCGGGTACAACCCGGAGGTCCATTGGCTGGAACTTTGCTTGTGCTTGTTATGCTTTGCAACAATTTGCAATAATTGCTTGGGTGGAATCTCCACTCTGCACGTGATTTAGTGATAATACACTCTCGATGTACTGTACTTGTATTGAATTGATAACGGCATAAGTAATGACCTTCAACAAAGACTCAACTTCAATTTCATGGACAACGGCAGTATGCATCTTATCCTGTAACTAATCTCTCCAGTCGACGGAGAAAACATCACAAGTTAGTTTTGAATCGTCTCATGATAGCACTGCGGTGTGGACTGCAATGTTAGGGCATTACAGCTGGGATCATCATTCGCCCAAGGGTCGATGCGGTTCTAGTTCTAGGAGCTTCCATAATGTGAAGAGCTTTTTATGAGCCAATATTTATTTATTTATTAGTGTTTAAGGTCACATACTTATGCACAGTGGCTAACCGTGCCCCTGACAGTTTTACAGGTGGAGGAAGCCGGAGTACCCGGAGAGAACCACCGAGCATTGACGAGCAACTGTCAGCTCCTCAACATTCTAACTCTGTTCAAGCAGGGTTATAGCCGTTGAAGACATGTGCACCATCGACTTGCAGTACTTCCTAGTACACGGCGGTCTCGTGCCCCCATGTTGGCAACCGGAATAAAGTGCCTTGCCCAAGGACACAATGCAGGTGGTCCCGGATGGGGGTCGAACCCGAGACCTCTAGCGCAGAAGTCCAACAGTCTACCACTGAGCCACCGCGCTCCCATATAATGAGCCAATGCTGCATGGTATTTATCTTTAAACAGTATTACAACCTACATTATGGTATATTTGAAGATGTTGCTCTAAACGCCATAATGCACCAAACCACTGAACACTTCTTGGTTGGACTGGACGGAGTGAAACTGCAAGCCACAACTCATTCCAGACATGTCCAGACATGTTCGATTGGGGGGATCTTGCTGGTCTGTCTTCACGCTCAAACCCCTCCCTCTGTCGGTACTTCCGGACAGCATGGGCAACATGAGGACGGGCATTATCGCCCATCAGAATGAATCTATCACCCATTGCACTTGTATACAATCTGACGTGGGCATCCAGGATCTCATCAATATACCGCTGTGCAGTCAATGTACCACGGTCAAGGACACAAAGCTCTGTACGTCCATAATACCGCCACAGACCATTATTGACCTTCCACTACAGCGGTCATGCTCAGCAATGTTTGCTGCATGGAATCGCTCTCCCGATCTTCTCCATACCATAGAACGCCTATCTGTGTTGTCTAGGCAGTACCTTGACTCATCTGTAATAACGACAAGTCGTCAATCTTCTTTGGTCCATCCAACGTGACCCATGGCCCATTCTTATCGTGCCTGACGGTGGTTCTGGGACAGCTGAATGCGAATACATGGTCTTCTCGATCGGAGACCACCTTCGTGCAACCTTGCCCGGATCGTCTGCGTCGAAGCATTTACCCCGCATGCATTCTGAAGGTCACTGCGAAATTGGTTTGCTGTGTCAAAGCGATTCCTACAGGACTGAATGATCAAAAACCGGTCTTCAGCTGCAGATGTTGCCCTGTCTCTGCCACCACCATGTCGTCTGACTGGTGTACCATACTGCTGAAATCTTTCCCAGGCTCTGGTGATCACCGTATGGTGCACACCAAGAGCTTCATCAACCTGACAATGGGTAGCCTCTTGCCCCACCATCCCTACAGCCCACCACATGTCTGCTTCAGACAAATGTCTTCTTAAATTTGCTTTCGCCATATTCAATCATTAAATCACAAGGGTTTGTGTTGAAATGAAGACTGAATACCCTGCACATCTCACATACATGTAGACAGTACAAGAAAACATCATGAAAATCAAGGGGTACATGCTTTCCATGACGGTCACGAAAAGTCTGCCTGTCAAGAGAGCTAATATAAACACTGGGGACCATCTCAATACATTCCTCAATCATATCCACCAAAAAATATCGCAAATGTGTCACAAGAAAATTTCACAATGATGTGTCAAATATGTGGTGCTTAGCAAGCTTTGAGTAGTATATATCAATGACATTATCAAAAATATCATGTCCAATATAAGACTATACGCCGATGACACCACGTTATACCTTGCAAATGAAGATGTAAGCCTTTCAATACATGAACAATCTTTTCCAGTGAACCTTCAGGTTGTACCAAAGGGTCAATATATTTAACCTTTACCTCATGAACGACCAAATCTGTTCAGCGATACTCACAAAAAAACGTCATCCAAACTTTATTATATCTCCAATTCTGTCTCAGAAACATGGTGTAAGACCCACCACTGTAACGAGCAAACCGGCTCTTTCCATTAAGAGGCCATAAGCTATGTTTGTGAGACAAAATAATTCCAATATATTCTAGATTTTGTTCTTAGATCGTCATTTTCTATTCTGGTAGGGTTAATGATTAACAACTGCTTGTGCTTCTTGTAATCCTTAAACACTTTAAGATTTGCTATCAGGGTAGAAAATATACCCTGAGTGTTTTAAAAATAACCCTTTGCACCTTGGTGGTATCTTCCTTGACAGTTGAATGGCAGCAATTGGATAAGTTCATATTCATTATTTGGGGTAGGCCAATTAATATTTTCAACGTGCAGCCTAAAGGTTGCACGTTGAAAAAATTAATTGGTCTACTTCAAACATTCTCTTGGCAGCCATCCTACGTGATGGAATTATGACGTATCATGTTCCTGGGCCGGAAAGATGCCTCTCTGGTTTAAATGATTAATCTTGAACACGAACTGTGAAGGCCAATAGAGGCGAATTAGTCGTTCTGACTGCTATGGTAAGTCGGTATTTCATCTATGTTGTTTTGTCTATTCTAGAGCAAAGCCGTACCAGTTCACGAACTTGGCCATTCGATTGGTCTTAGTCACGAGCACAAACGTCTGGACAGAGATACCTATGTTGATATATTAACACAGAACATCGAGTCAGGAAAGGAGTCGCAGTTCACAATCAGCTCCTCTTCCTTTGTTTCATCATTCGGAACAACTTATGACTATCGAAGTGTTATGCACTACGGTAGAAGGGTAAGCTGTAAACATGTATGACGGGGGCGCGGCGGTTCAGTGGTAACAGCATTGGCCGTCAACCCGAGAGGTCCAATGTTCGATCCCCGCCAGGAGAAACTGCGTTGTGTCCTTGGGCAAGGCACGCAATCTCGATTTCTCACGCGGAGGCATGGTGGCGCTGTGTTAAAAGGCACACTGCACGTCGATGGTGCACCTGTCTTCAACCAATGCTAACCCTGCTTGTGTAGAGTTACTACGTTGGGGAGTCTGAAATTGTGAAATTGATCGCCGCTGCTCGGTGGTTCTCTCCGGCTTTCTCCACCCGTAAACGTCTTCGCTTCGAGGTGACCCTAGCTGTCGAAAATGCCGTTAAAACATAATAAATAAATAAATAAATAAATAAATAAATAAATAAATAAATAAATAAAACTACTAAAAGAAAACTAGAAATAAAAGAAAATGCATAAAAATGTCCCCTCCACCCGTCCCCACCAAAAAGAGAACAACAGAAACCGTATTAAAGAAATAAAAATAAGTAAAGGCCTTCAAAGGTGTCTTTAAGTCGCATTGCATCGCCATCATGCCTGATACATATTCGCAAGTGGCAAGCAGGGATGTCTTGCATCGCAACTTTTTGTCATAAAATTAAGTCTCTTTCGTCATTTTAGACTTTGTATGACCGTTCGTAACCTTTTTAATACGATAAAAATATTTTTGTATGCGAGGGAGACATTGAATGCTACGCCGAGAACACAAAGATGAGACACAGTTACAGGTAAGAGAATCAGATGCCATTTTATCCTGTTGCTCGAGAGAGCTGCGGGATTAAACTAATACTACATCTTCCAACTAAAACACAATTTCCTGTTATATTGGAGGATACCATTCAGCACCTGAAGACTGAAATCGTTCACTTAGAATTTTTAAAAATACACATCCAGAATGCCTTGCCTCTGTGACTGTAATTGAATATTGGTAATTATTATATATCTCTTGTGACTTTCTCTTCCTCTGAGTGACTAAGAGGAACTGTACAGTACAATCGCCGTGGGCTTGTCGTAACCCACACATGGGCAGTGATGTCCACGCATGCGTTTACCAGGTAAAAAATCATCATCAGCAAAATTTTAATTAATGAAGCACCGGGTTTGACCCGGTGCTTCATTAATTAACTTTTTGATGATTATTCCTATAATTAGTGCTTGGAATCTAATATTATTGCGTTCGTGGAAATGTTGCCGGCTCGTGGAAAGTGACCATTCCACGGCGGCCGTACTGTACTCTTTCCAATCGTTTTACCTGTCGATGATTCTAAAAAATAACGCGCACTATCCCCGGGCACTATACACTTCTTAAGAATAGCCGAGAAATATTCTAGGGCGTTCGACTGACGGAACACATCAATTTTTTTTGCCGGAATTCTGTTTCCTTACTTCTAATTTCACGACAAAAGCTTGTCTTGGTTAAGTTCCTTGACAATAGGCAAGTTCCCTGACAATAGGCAAGTTCCTTGACAATAGGCAAGTTCCCTGACAATAGGCAATGTAATTAGGATTATAATCCTGATAGATAGGATGAATCTTCCGAGGTTTGTTCAATGTAATATAACAGTTATTGCACGGCATGTAGGTGGCTATGCCAAAATCGTGTTTCTCGAGAAAGGATAGTCCACGCGCCAGAGACCAGTGGACTGTTCTTCATCTACAGTACGTGGAGAGTGTATTATCACTAAATCACCCACAGGGTGGAGATTCCACCCAAGCAATAATTACAAATTTGTTGCAAGGCATAAAAAGCGCAAGCAAAGTTTCAGCCAATGGACCTCCGGTTAAAATTTTATTTTTGTCGATATGTACAAAATTTGAAAGTTATAGCTTTGGTGTTAACTCCACTCTGCGGGTGATTTAGTTACAATCCACTCTCCACGTACTGTAGGATCCCTATTTTGACATAGTCAACCCCATGTTTATTATATATAACGCCTCAGCTGTTAAGGTTTCCGCTCAATTTCTTGTAATGTCTCCGGGCCATATTTTACTTTATCTTACCTCCAACAGGTTTCCGTGAATTTATGTACACGCAACATATGAACAGTATACGACAAGTCAAAATCTATGTACGGTTGACAGTGAAGAGTTGTCACCCATCTTTTTCATTGATTTTTCAAAATGTCTGCAGAGGATAACCGCATTAAGACTTCGGTCATTTATTATTGATCACGGTTGCTAGTTCGTGGTATAGATAAAAATGGTCGGTAAGCAATATTCGTTACTCGGTTTGCTCAACATGGAATTCGTTGACACCGTATACACAAACCTGGAAATAACCAATCTGTCATTTACAGAATGAGGTCCCGAGGGGGGGAATTTGCTGATACTCTCCCATACAGAGGACAAGAATTCCCCAATTTATCCTCTGGGTGCCTCTTTCTGTTTTAAGGTCTAAGATCTTGATTGAGGTTCACATATGGTAAATTTAGTAATGCTACCCTGTTGTGCAAGGTAGCATTACCAAATGTACCCTCTGCTGGCCCCATTCTCCACATGACAGCCCCATGATAAAAAAAAACACCGCTCAGGTTTAAACAGTTGAAAATCTGTTTTCTCAGATCCCCCAACATGGTCCTTGTGGATGCCGCATGCTCTCTTTTTATAATCAATGCAAATTTAAAAAATAAAAATTAGATGGTTTATGTCTGATATTTTAATAAGTTAATAAAATTGATATATTCGTCCCTTGAGTGCAACAAGGCTTTGCAATGCTTCAGCATTGCACAGCCTCTTGGGCAAATAAATTATTACATAAATAAAAAAAAATAAAACAAGAAACCACCCGCCCCCATGTTATTTTACAAAAAATGGCCCAACAAACAGAAGATCTACTTTGTGGGGGGGTCTTACTCAAATATTTATTTCGACTGCATATATTTATTATGTGAGACAATGATTTGAAAAGTGCTCTTCCATCTTGTGCCATGACTTATTGGTTCCATCTTTTCCTTTTCACACCACGAAGTATTCCATTCAACTGGATACATCTTTCATTTGTTGATAATAGAGGATCTGGAAATATTGTGTAGTTATTCCATGCACTTTGCTATGCCTCTTCAAATTGGTTTCTGACTTTGTAAACTAACATCTTGAAGTCGATTATAAATGGAACTTCTTGGGTCTTTTGCTCTAAAAATCGATTTAAGTTTCATATATTTTTCGGGACTCGAAAACGACTGACTTTCTTGCGTGCAAATTATAATTACAATATACAATTTTAAACTCTACAGTTAAAACTAGAAGTCCTGTCACGAACTGTGCGCTAATCAAGGCTTAATTGCTCGAATGAATTGTGCGCAATTTCCGTATCGAATGGCATCCAAAGCACGGGAGATTCTTGTGGTTACGCATAGCAAGCACAAGCAATGTTTCTGCCAATGGACCTTCGGTTACCCGGAGGTCCATTGGCTGAAAAATTGCTTGTGCGCAGGCCATATAATAGCCTTACTATGATTATAACGCGCAGATTAAAGCGCAGATCGACGCGCTATATGCGCGCATTTCATGACAGGACTTCTAGTTTTAACCGTACGTTTACTGAAAATTAAGTTGTCTGAGCCAGTTCACTAACTTTATTTATTATATACTCACCCATCGAATCCTGATCGCTGAATCACACTGATAGGTTTTCCGATTTCGTAAAAGATGGTTGGTCTCAAAACCAGGACGACACAAGAGAACATCATTCGAATCCGCCCAGGTTACAAACCGTTTCTAGGTACGCTTCATTTGTGTAATAACGTAAATTTCTAATATTGTTTTTAACACATTTACATGTACTAATCGCTATTAACTGGTAGAGTGCTAAATTATTTTTGGTCATCAAAATTTGATCGCATGTATTTGCCTTGTTACCATTTATGGGAGAGTGCCTAGAGGCACTCTCCCATAAATTTTAACATGGCAAATCCCAACAGACTAAATAATTTTATTTCAATGATAATTTGAAGCACATGCACAAAATATGGAACCTTTAAGTTGTGGTACCTGCGCTTCAGAATAAAGCCCAAATATGGGCTTAGCGCTCTCTACCAGTTAATCACAATAAAATATTTTTGTTCTCTCACATTATTGCTATTTTAATGCGTGTATTCGACTCTGATGTAGAAGAATGAAATGTTGAATGGAAACTTTCAAACGCTATTTTGGGAAGTCCCCATAATTTTGAAAGTGTTGTTTGTTTGAAAATAAAAATGGTTCTACCTACAATTGCACGTTATTTACCCTTATATTGATTGGTCCTGTGAACAATGAATTTCCATCCATAACGGCATATAATAAACAGATCATTATGCCAGTAAAGTGATCTGGTTTGTGGTATTCCGTTGAGTTGATGACGTCAGATTGCCGGAACATACGAGCCGCCGAAGGGTGATTTTCTGTGAATCAACGCGAGAGATGTTTCTCAATCGAGAATTTATTTGACCGAATCTCTAATTACATTACAATTTATTTATTTAACCCTTTACCTAACATGAAAAGCAGAAGACACTTGCAAAAAAAAATGCTTGAATTTTCATTATTTTTTTCATTTTGTGTCTCAAAAACATAGGTTATGACCCCTCATTGGAACGAGCACGACGAGCTCGTTCCAACGAGGGGTCATAACCTATGTTTTTGAGACAAAAAAATGAAAAAAAATAATGAAAATTAATTGGCGATTTTTGACACATTTTACCGGATGGTTTTGATCTTTACGTTGGGTGAAGGGTTATTTATTTATTGGGAGCTAAGGACACTTTCAACTGCCAGAGTCACCTCGTGGCGGACAGTTTTACGGGTGGAAGAAGTCGGAGTACCCGGAGAGAACCACCGAGAAATGGCAAGCAACTATCAGGCTCCCCAACATACTAACTCCACACAAGCAGGGTTAGTATTGCGTCGCCTCAGTGCTAGAATGTCCTATGTCCCCTATAGGACATTCTAGCACTCAGGCGACGATTGGTTGAATACAGGTACATGATTCGACGTGCCGTACACCTTAGTACACAACGCCACCGTGACCCTCCGTGGGTTATGAAGGTGAAGTGTCTTGCCCAAGGACACAACACGGTTGCCGCAGGTGGTATTTGAATCGAGAATCTCTCGGTTTGCAGCCTACACCTCTACCTACTGAGCCACCTACATTACAACACTGACAGACATGCTTGTAAACTGAATACTTGTGAGGGAGAAGTCGTTTTATGATTGCGCAGCGTGATTATACTAATTGGGTTAATATCTTGATGTTTTCAATGTGAATTAAATACTTATGGATTGCAAAAGCTCTAACTGGGACCGATAGAAGATCTAAATATCTCTGTGGGCGAAGGAACATCACCGTACATCAACAGTAGTCTGTGCATAAACTCCACAAGAAGTGGGTAAACATACATTCAAAAACTGTGTCGAATTCCAAACAGAATTAGAATGGTGGCCTGAGAGCGCGACTCTGCATAAGAATCGAGTGTCCTAATTTGCCGAAAGCACTCGGGCCACCAGACTATATCTGGTAGGAATTCGAAGCTGTTGTGGGTTATTTGTTGTTCCTCTTTTCGTGGAAATTGCGCACAGAGTACCGTTGATGTAGTGTGATGTCTTTTCACTCACAAAGATATACAGATATTATTTCGTTCTCTAGTTATAGATATTTCAATCAACAAGTATTTATCCAAATATTAACTAAATGGTGGAACAACAGAGAATGGTGACCAAGTGGATACGTGCGCTGGTCTCTCATGCCAGAGGTCCCGTGATCGATCCCCGGTCGGAGAAAGTTCTCGAGGTGTCCGAACACTCTCTGTCAGCATCAATTGTGGGGGTTGATGCTTTCACGACGTACTGTCATATCGGGTGGGGTCGTAAAATGGCTGTCCTCTGTGCGGAGAGAGACACACTCTGTGCAGGCTAAAGATCCATTCGTAGTATTCGAGAAGAGCTCTGCCACGAAGTTGCCGCTATGGAGGTCATTCCACACACCTACGCCATTGAGCCAAGGAGAGGCGTTAATATAAGTTGCATAACTTGTTCGCCAATCCTTGTAAAACAAATAAGATTAAATGAATAAATAAAACTACAGTCGTGGTGAGCCTTAATTCTTACGCATTTAATTTACAAACAGGTCTAACACTATTGTAATGTCATTAAAAATTTGTTCAAATCAGTTCTCGATTGAGACACATTTCATGGCTTGGTTCGCAAAAACTGAATGTGTAGTGCTGCACGGTATATCTATAAACCGATATACCAGTATTCAAACAAATATCGATTGAATACCGGCGTCATTACAAAAATATCGGTTTATCGTCATTATTTATTTACCCACAATTTAATTTTCAAGATGTCTTGAGCTTTTTAACTGAAGCCCCGAATGAATAATATTCGTAATAGACAAATTCAGCAGTTGAAAAAATAATTTTCAAAAATTGGGTAAAAGTTTTTCGAACCGGATCATCAAGGCATACTAATTGGTTCTGTTTGTGTTGCCTCGAGCCTCGATTGTGGTACTTGTGTTCATATATCTGAACAGTTTTCGATATACCGGTATAACTTTTTGATTCAGTCGTCTGGAGTATTGCAGTTGGTCGGAAAAGCGACCAATTGAACTATTCCAGACGATTAAATCTATAACATAGACGGTGAACTCTTTAAGGGTTAGAATGACAGAAATAAGCTAGTTATTTGAGAGTTACCTCAAATTACTTTCTTGCCTTGTTTCAGAGAAAATGAATGTATATGGAACTTTTAGCTTCAATCGTCTGAGCGCGGTGGTTCAGTGGTAGACTGTTGAACTTCTATTCTAGAGGTTCAGAGTTCGATCCCCGTCCGGGACGACCCGCGTAGAGTCCTTGGGGAAGGCATTTTATCCCGGTTGCCGACATGGGGGTACGATGACGCCGTGCACTAAGGCGTACTGCACGTTGATGGTGCACGTGTCTTCAGCCGCTGTAACCCTGCTTAAGAGGAGCTTGAACAGAGTCAGAATGTTGAGGAGGTGACAGCTTCTCGTCGATGCTCGATGGTTCTCTCCGGGTACTCCGGCTTTCTCCATCCGTAAAATCGTCACGGTCACGATTAGCCATTGTGCATACGTATGTGACCTTAAACACCAATAAATAAATAAATAGAAATGCTTTACAGAATTTGACTGTTGGAGTGAGAGCTTGAAATGGCAGATAACGAAACATCTTCCTGCATCGTTAACATCTTTGAACAATTTGAGATTCTGTGCCCGAAATATTACGGCCAAACACATGAAATCAAATCAATTGACAGCAGGTTCGCGTTTCCAACGAACTGACTGCAATATTCCGGATGCTTGACTCTAACCCTTTACCCAACGCAGACGATATCGAAATTTATTATTTTAAATATCATTTTTTCAAATTTTTCAAAAAATTTCAACAAAACCATATCATGTGACCCCTCGTTGGAACGAGCTCGACGAGCTCGTTCCAACGAGGGGTCACATGATATGGTTTTGTTGACATTTTTTGAAAAATAATATTTTTTCAACTGCTGAATTTGCATATTACGCGGGCGGATGCGACCGATTCGTTGGGTAAAGGGCTAAACAGATGCGATGGACTACTTATTGGCTAGAGTGGTCCTAGACCATAACAACGCCAAATTCCTTACATAACCTGGCTTGTGTATTTAGGGCCTAAGGTGGTTTCTGGAGATATATAGGTCAGACCAGACCTCACCATTAGCCATAGCAATCGTCAGTGCTGTGAGAAAATCCATAGCTAATTTTAGTGAATATATACTTCCCCTAACCGACTGCCAAACAGCATAGATATGTGTCCATATCTACTGTCGGACAAGTCGGGCGCTCATAGGTCACTCCTCTCTAACCCCCCCCACCCCCAAACACACCTCTCAACTCACCCCCTCACCCCCCACCCCCAAAAAACCCTGATAATATATAGTTGAATTCCTAACAACAATAGTCTTTTTTTATAGTTTTTCAGCGGAAATGGCCAAGATACAATTGTCACCAAGGATTCATTCTATCAGAACATCATTGGAACTGCAGCAACACTGAGTTATAGTGATGCAGAAATTGTGAACATTATGTACAACTGTAATGGTGAGTACCAGATCACCTTTAGTTATAATATAAGTTATCTGCGCCAACATTGAGATTCAATTCAATTTAAACAGCGAGCCGCATGGGAGGTGTTCACATGAGCCATCCAGACATTAAATCTCCATTACCATACATCTTGACGGCTATAACGTTTTTGTCCCGTTTGCTATAGCCTTTGGTGTCACTACAACTCTTTTTCTCAATATATCTACAGTTAAAACTAGAAGTCCTGTCACGAATAGTGCGCTTATCTAGGCTGAATTGCGCGTTGGAATTGCGCGCAATTGCCATATCGAATGGCATCCAAATCACGGCAGGTTCTCCTGGTTACTCATGTCAAGCACGTGCAATGTTTCTGCCAATGGACCTCCTGGTTACCCGGAGGTCCATTAGCTGAAACATTGCTTGTGCACAGGCCATATGTACAGAATTTGATAGATTTACTATGGCTATAACGCGTACATTAACGCGCAGATCAGCGTGCTATGTGTGCGCATTTCATGACATGACTTCTAGTTTTAACTGTACCTCCGAATGGTTTACAAATCGTGAAAGCCACATTTTCAGACAAAGTGCAACGAGCAATTGTTTTGTTTTTACAAACGCAGAAGACAATAGAGTTACATCCCTTGGGTCGTTATTGGAAACGCGAAAAAAAAGATCGGGGGCCATTTTGTTGACAGATTTGCTCTTATTTTATTTTTCGCAGGTTGTTTGATTTAATTATTCGACTGTTTAATTTATAAAAGCAAAATATAATCGAATTATTAGAAATCTGATGATATTATTTTGGTCCGATTTTCATATCGAGGCGAGCGAAAGCGAAAAACTTTCATTTTAACAATATACCCCCGATGTTCCGCGTGCCCTTATACCTTGGATGTTGCACGCTCTCATATACCTAGGATGTTGGGCGCGCCCTTTGCCATGGCTATTTATCCTAGGCATGCTGGAAAAAGAAAAGACAGTACTGATCGGGATAGGGTCAAACGTTTCTTCTTTTTTACCCATTTGATACTTTTGTACAGTACGTGGAGAGTGGATTATAACTAAATCACCCGCGGAGTGGAGTTATCACCCAAGCTATAACTTTCAATTTTTCTACATATTGACAAAAAACACAAGCAATGTTTCAGCCAATGGACCTCCGGGTTTAACCCGGGGGTCCATTGGCTGAAACTTTGCTTGTGCTGGTTATGCTTTACAACAAATTTGCAATTATTGATCGGGTGGAATTTCCACTCTGCGGGTGATTTAGTGATAATACACTCTCCGCGTACTGTAAGTGTTATTACGTACGAAATCAAACAGCACGTTGATACTTTGTGGGCATTTGTTTTGTTATTATTTTTCCTTTTTTTTTTAAAGTTTTAACCTCATATTCCTATTTTTCCTGAATAGTGCCCAGTGACAACCGTTGATCCCAATGTTATCGCAGATTAAAATACTAATATAATCCTGCTGTCAAGACTTCTTAACTGGTAGAGTGCTAGAATGCACTATCAGGGCTTTCAAAAATGAGGATACCAGAGCAAAAGCTAACACATTCCTTGCTTGTATTTCATATTCAGTCAAACACAAATAATATTTTGTTTATATATGGACACTCTCCGATAATTTGTAATAAAATAAGTTTTGAACGACAAATTCAGACCATCAAAAATAATCTAACCCTCAACCAGATAATCACTAATGTGAAAAATGTTTTGTTATTTGTACTTTCCGACGTTTGATGTCGCATTTTGAAAGAAACTGAATTCCCAGTGACGTTTGAACGTCACGGTAATTAAAGTCTCAAAGGGTTAAAGTGAATTTATTGTCCATCACTTTTGTCGCAAGAAAAAACTCTAACACCTTGATATCCCCATAATTTATAGGCTCTTTATTTGGTGAAAATTGGCAAAAACTGCATATCTCAAGTTCCAACTTTCACAAAGTCCCGATTGTTTTCGACTGTTGGGCATCAAGTGTGTTGTATCTAAGACCCAAACGCGGAATACACAGCGAATTTAAAAGGTCAGTGGCTACTGTTGGCTCAAAACTTTTGTGCTCCGAATATGTGTACCTACAGTTAAAACTAGAAGTCCTGTCACGAAATGTGCGCTTATCTAGGCTTAATTAGGGGCGCGGTGGCTCAGTAGGTTGAGGTGCAGGCTGCAAGCCGAGAGGTCCTCGGTTCGAATCCCACCTGCGGCAACCGCGTTGTGTCCTTGGGCAAGACACTTCAACCCCATTACCCACGTGGGGGCACGGTGGCGCTGTGTACTAAGGCGTACTGCACGTCGACGGTGCACTTGTCTTCAACCAATGCTAACCCTGCTTGTGTGGAGTTAGTATATTGGGGAGCTGACAGTTGCTCGCCGTTGCTCGGTGGTTCTCTCCGGGTACTCCGGCTTCCTCCACCCGTAAAAGTGTCATGGTCATGATTAGCCATTGTGCAGAAATATGTGACCTTAAAAACACCAATAAACACCAATAAATCTAGGCTTATTTGCGCGTAGGAATTGCGCGCAATTGCCATATCGAATGGCATCCAAAGCACGACAGGTTCTCCTGGTTACTCATAGCAAACACAGGCAATGTTTCTGCCAATGGACCTCCGGGTTACCCGGAGGTCCATTGGCTGAAACATTGCTTGTACACAGACTATATGTACAGAAGTTGATAGCCTTACTATGGCTAGAATATCGCGCAGATCGACGTGCTCTTTGTGCGCATTTCATGATAGGACTTCTAGTTTTAACTGTACAGTTGACGAGAGAGAGTAAACCATAGAATGCACTTGGTTTTATATATTTGGACAAATAAGCAAGTGCAACTGGTAGACAATTCCCCTCACTAAAACATATGCCTGGGAGCATAGCATCTGCCCAGGAGAGAAGTTGATTTTCCTCGGCAAGCAGGTGAGTACATTTCCAGCTAATCCCTACCATTACCATGGCCACAGGCTTTGGGGGTTATAATTTAGCCAAATGTTCCCCTTGTTAGTTTTGTTCATGGTGGTCTGTATAAAAACAGTTTACTCCTTTGGATCCTCGTTTCCGTAATGGTATCGCCTTTGTGTGCACTTACAGTGAGATCGGTCAGTCCAATACCAATATGCAGAGAGCATGAAATAATAACTGTAGTCTGCAGCCGTCTGGCTGCAGATTGCCGTTATTATTTTATCATCAATACCCCATGTTTCGACCTCTTATAATAAGACAAAAATGGGACGAAATTATGCCTTGAACTTCAAAAATCGGTCTTGCGAGTTCAAAGGGTTAATTTATTTGAAAAAAAGTTTAGTGGAATCACCATCATAAACCTCCAAATGTCCCACGCAAAACTCCCAGAAATCATAATCAATATCGGCGGTGTTATGACTGTTCTGAAGTCACATTGGTCTAATTATTCGCTTTTTAAACACTTTACTTTAACCAACACAGACAATATCTAAATTTATTATCTCAGTTTTTATTTTTTTAAATTTAAAAAAAAAAGTCAGCAAAATCATATAATGTGAACCCTAATTGGAACGAGCTCGGCGATATATTTTTCAAATGCTTAATTTGTAAATGACGTCGGCCGATTCGGCAGGTAAACGGTTAATCGACAGGCCTGTGGACTATTGCTCTTCATCCTGTTGTTATCCGTTTTATGAGAAAAGTGGTAACACGAGGGACTATTTCGGTAACAGGACTGGTAATTTGTTACAGACGGGCTATATTTGTTGTTTTACGGGCAATTTCCAAAACTACACGAAACACTCTCATTCGATGGTGTCCATGACAATTATGGTTGATCCCGTAGAAGGGATAATGATAACCTATTATTTAATTATATTTATTACACGCCTTTTCTGTGAAATCCCCATCTACAGCAACACTAAACCGTGCGGAGAATAAACATCTGTACCGCACATATGTGCGGAACGGAAATCGTTGACGGACTATTTTATAAAGAAGCGAAATGTCACTGGAATTTTCTACAAATCGTGTACCGCAGTTACAGTTTCAATCCCTAGCGAGAGCTAAAAGTCGTCTCCCGGGTTCCAATGTGTTATATGTGCCAGTAGGCACATAGAACACATTGGAACTCAGAGGACGAAAGAGTAACACAGGTTCCTCTGGCAAGCTTGGTTGGCGACAAAATGTGTCCTTTTTGGTGATAATTATCAAATGAATTATTGAGTGTCCTTCTAATAATTGTTTTATAGACGCTAAGGCGTGTAATAAACACAGAACGACACGAGTTTATGAATGGGGTAATCGATATGGCACTTGTGCCATCGCGGAAGGATAAAACTCAAGGCCTGTCGCCCCGCGTTCTATCCTTCCACGCTGGCACTCGTGCCATATCGACTAACCCATTCACACGCGTGTCGTTCTGTGTATATCTGATATCAGGGATGACCTATCACTTTACTTGGGTAAGAGTGTGAAAGTATTAAGTGTTCTGTGCATCGAAAATATTAAACCTATCTAAACGAACTGCTCACCCTATTTACTGTTTTGAGTATAAATTATGCATTGTCACAAAGAATGCGTTTTGGTTAGTACAGTTAAAGCTAGAAGTCCTGTCACGAACTGGGTGCTTATCTAGGGGTAATTGCACGTAGGAATTGTGCACAATTTCCATATCGAATGGCATCCAAAGCACTGCAAATTCTTGTGGTTACGCATAGCAAGCCCAAGCATGGTCCATTTTGGCTGAAAAATGGCTTGTGTACAGACCATATGATAGCCTTACTATAGTCATAACGCGAAGATTAATGCGCAGATGGTTGCCCTATTTGCGCGCATTTCACGACAGAACTTCTGGAAGAAGCTCAGCTGGAATCGGAATATCGCAACCATAACTGTCCACTTTCTTCAGTCCTGTAATAACAAGTCTCTCGACTTTAATGTGATTCTGTGATAAGCACGACACTATTCGCCATACTTGTATTAAGGTTCAATAGGAAGTATGGATTTGCCGAAGCTGAGGAAACCATATCACCATCTCAGGAAACTTTCACGATTTTTTGTGAATACAAGGACAATTCACTGTCTTGATTTGACAAATTTCCATTTGGTGGAATGGCAGGGTGGATTCAGGGACCTGGCTACAGGGGGTGGGGCCGTTACCCCCACCCCCACCCCCCACCCCCACCCCCTCCCCAATCCTGGAAAAAAGTTCCTATAGTTGGAAATTCGGAGGGCAAGTCATGAGGAATTGGAAGTTCCATCTATCTGGATTTTAGAGGTTCTTTGGTAATGCTGATGTCTTCTTTACTTCCCAAAATTCCAACATGGTTTCAAATCTGCAAAAACTCCAACTGTTACTATTTACAACTACGGTGTACGTAATATTGAGCTTCATAAATATGCATGATGTCAATCGGTACGAGATTTCTATAGTACGTTTTCTTATCGTAATAAAAAAAATCCTCAAAATGCACTTAACAAAAATCACGTTAATTCGGTCATTCACAGTTACAAACAAAATGATGAAACATCGAAAATTGATCATTCCTGCATAAGATCTGATTTAATGTTAGAACAGTGTGAATTGCTCTAAGTTCTAAGTCTGAGCATTTGTTTAGTACATATTCAATTCCCAGAATAATACCAAATAATAATAACCTGATAATTCTATCATAAATGTGTTGGCATTTCAGTTATTAGAATAAACTTCATGCCCCCTTTCATGGCTTCATTTTCGAAATGTTTCTCGGTAGTGAATTTCCAACTATGGGGAGGGATGGGGAGAGGGGTTTCTCCATCCCGGTCCACCTCCCTTGTTGGAAATTCAGTACCCTACACCACCCTCCCCCAATCAGAAACCTCTAGCCACGTCCCTGGGTGGATTTGATCTGTTACGAGATTTGATTCAGTTTCGAATCTTTTGCCTGATTATATTCGAGATTCGATTCGAGTGAAACTTCGTGATTCATCGGGTCCTAGTTATTCCTCACAGACCATGATTTCTTACATCCATTATAACTGAAGGCTGTTCAAAAATGACGTTTAGACCATTGTCTCATTTTTCTTTTTCTGTGCGGACCGCTTGTTGACTAACCCAATAAATCTATTTCAGCTGGCTGTCCCACAGGTACATGCTCAGGGTTCCAAACAACTGGTTGCAAATGTTATTGTTCAACAAACGACGGTGCGGGAATTGTAGAGTGTTCCGGTAAGTCTTTCCACACTTTTATCGCTCGAAGTAGTGTGTGACATATTATGTATTATTACACGCATGTTCTATGTAATTCCCATCTACAGCAACACTAAACCGTGCGGAAAATGAAAATCTATTCCGTACATATTTGCGGAACGGAAATCGTTGACGGATTACTTTTAAATAGATGCAAAATTTCACTGGAATTTTTCTACAAATCGTGCAACGCAATTACAGTTTGAATCGCCAGTTGTAGCTAAAAAATCGTCTCCTGCGTTCCAATGTGTTCTATGTGCCAATAGGCACATAGAACACATTGGAACTCAGGGGGCGAAATAGTAACACGGGTTCCCCTCGCAAATTAGGTTGGCGATAAAATGTGTTGTTTGTGTAAATAGTTGTCAAATGAATTGCCGAGTGTCCTTCTAATAATTGTTTTTTTGACGTGATTACAGTTTGAATCGCCAGCTGTAGCTAAAAATCGTCCCCTGCGTTCCAGTGTGTTCTATGTGCCAGTAGGCACATAGAGCACACTGGAACTCAGGGGACGAAATAATAACACGGGTTCCCCCCTCAAATTTGGTTGGCGATCAAATGTGTTCTTTTGATGATAGTTGTCAAATGAATTGCTGAGTGTCCTTTTAATACCTTTTTTATAGACGGGTAGGCGTGTAATAAACATAGAACGTCACGCTTGTCCCATCGTGGAATAATTTAACTCGAGGCCTGCGGTCTGTCGTTCTATCCTTCCGCGCTGGCACTCGTGCCACATCGATTAATCCATTCACACGCGCGTGTCGTTCTGTGTAATTCTTGCATTCGGTCAAGAACTCAGAGCGTCACGGAGGTAAATGATTGTGGAAATGGGGAGGGTTTGTAATAGGACTGTCACGATTAATCGATTGATCGATTGTCGATCGGTCACGCCAAAATCGATTAATATTTTTCAATGGCGAAGAATCGGTAAATTTTTCCTCGTTTTAGACGTTTAATAATTTAAAAAAAAAAAAATTATGAAAAAACTATTGTTTTTAAAGGTAAAAGGTCAAGAACGTCGACGTTAAACCCAAGAAACCGTTAGAAGCATTTGTCTTTCAGGTACATTCACAGCTTTGATGTTCTGAACTTTTGAACCGTCAGTGTAATAATCAAGACCGGTCGGCAGTTGCGAACTTGCGAAGTTCGCAACGGACGACCGGTCTTGATTATTACCCTGACGGTTCAAAAATTCAGAACATCAAAGCTTTGAATGTACCGAAAGGAGGATCGTCTTCGTTGTTTACTTGTGGTAGGTCAACTGACTTGAACTTCATTTTTAACGACTTAAAAGAGAGGGAGAGGGGGAGGGGGAGGGGGGGGGGTCATCTAGGTACGATTAATCGATTAGTATCGATTATTTGCGACAATTAATCGATTCCTAAATTAAAAAATCGTGACAGCCCTAGTTTGTAAACCTGATTTGTCAAAACTGTGATGTTTCAAGTCTCGACTGACTAATATTCCTAGGCATGCCTTCGTCGAACGAATCACCGCATGAATATTATGAATACCCAGTTGAATAGATTAGCGATTTTACGAAATATAATGGTGTGATAAACAATAATGGTGATTATTCATATTATTAGTGTTTGGAATCTAATGTTAATGCTACGTGGAAATATCGCCCCGTGGAAAGTGACCAGTCCATGACGTCAGTGCTGTTAATATTCTTTATTTTATGAAAATGGCATGCCGGTAAGATCAAAAACGTATTATTGCATAAATATTTTCTGCATGCCAGGATTTTTTAGAGGAATCGGCTTCAATTCTGATAGTTTTCGCCCAGATTCAGTCCAAGCAGAGAGATAATGCCGTTCAGGAACAGATGTACCTTTTTTATATACAGAGTGAAGAAATTGGGCAATAAACGTGCCCATAATTATGCTTTAGTGAAATCGGCTTGTCTCGGCGCAGCGAGTTTCTTCTGTCCTGTCCAAGAATAGTCCTTGTGTTAGTAAGGCGGGGGGGGGGGGGGGGGGTACTGAGTGGTGTTCTCCCAGGACTCCGGCTTCCTCCACCTGTAAAACTGCCCGACACGATGTAAACTTGGTTGTTGAAATGTGTCGGTAAACCGAATCAAACAAACAAAAACATCCTGCTGGTGTTCTACCGATTACCAGAAATGGCCGATGACCGATTACCGACGCCGATTCCGATTGTAATACTGTGCATTACTGGACAAGTCGAGGCTTGAAAGAACAACATTAAATTGAACATATTTCACAATGCTAAACGTCGTTGACTCAGCTCGCAGTAAAGTGACCAGACGCGCACACTTGGGCGGTTTACGTGCGTACCGCATAAGTGGGCGCGACTGGTCATTTTACTGCGACTTGAGTCAATGGAGTGCAACCACCACTTTTTCCTGTATGAACTGGTGATTGCCGCAAGTACACTCAATTGGAAGCTATACATGTCGTTTAACTTGTATATCCCGTAAAGGGGCGTCCATAGAAATTAAGAATACACGTTAAAGTTATTTCCCAACTTTATTGAATGGTATCATTGACATCATTTTTCATTAAAAATTGAACAATTGCAGAAGATAATAAAATGTGGTTAATGAATCATCACAAAAAATGCTTGGCAACAATCGATTGGATCGATGTTCCAGGAGCCGCTGCTGTTGTCATTCGATTACCCACAATTGATCATTGGTTGAACACTACATCTTGCTAGCCCTATTTGCATAAATTGCCACCCATGTTCAGAAGAGATTGCAATCCAGAGGAATCGCTAGAAAATAAGACAAAAACTTCGTAAAAGTTATTTTGAGTAATCTCCCTTGCATTAGATAACCTCCAATTTTTGGAAGTTGCCCAGTCCAAAAAGATTGTTTGCCAAAAGATATCGTGTCTAATAATTGTAGAACCAGTCGTTGTAAATTATGGAGTCAAATCTAAAAAGAATGGTTGTCGTCGTAAAAATTTCAGATGCATTATTTCGAATATTTCTTCCCCAAAACTCTTTTTTAGTGTTTGCATTGGGACGAGCTCCACTCCTCCTTCCAATGAAGTTCTATTGCCTAATGCTGGACTTCTACAGCATTTGTGACTACAACAGGAAGCTCGACACTCGTTTCAATGACGGGATTATAAACTATTATTTTGACACAAAAACTGACATATTAGGTACAGTTAAAACTGTCCTGTCACGAACTGTGCGCTTATCTAGGCTTACTTGCGCGTAGAAAATGTGCGCAATTGCCATATCGAATGGCATCCAAAGCACGGGATGTTCTCCTGGTTACTCATAGAAAACACAGGAAATGTTTCTGCCAATGGACCTCCGGGTTTCCCGGAGGTCCATTGGCTGAAACATTGCTTGTGCGCGGGCCATATGTACAGAATTTGACAGCCTTACTATGGTCATAAAGCGAAGATTAACGCGCAGATCGGCGTGCTATTTGTGCGCATTTCATGGCAGGACTTCTAGTTTTAACTGTATTCAGTAACATTTTTGTAGGTGTTTGGACAAAAGATTAGAGGATTGTGTCAAAATCTGAAAAAAAATCGTTGAAACATTCGCGTGAACGTAATCTAACACGCATCATTGCAAAGATTTGGTTCGTTAAATTAACCCTTTGAACCGTGGTGGTATCTTCCATGTCAGTTCAATGGCAGCAATTGGAAGAGTTCATATTTATTATTTGGGGGTAGACCTCAGTCTGCACATTGAAAATATTGATTGGTCTACCCCATACATTCACTTAGCAGCCGTCTCACTTGATGAAATTATGATGTATTATTGTTCCTGGTCGTAAAAAGTCCGCTCGGGTCCAAAGGGTTAAAGAAAGACCACTCCACGAATGACCTGAATGCCAATCTTATTCACACCCACGGTGACCCCTTTTGTATAAAAAATTATGTGTCATGTATCCATGCGCGCAAATGAAGACGCTTTGCCGTGGATGTAATAGGGACTTCATTGTTTTTTGTTTTTTAATCATTTACCTAACATAAAAAGCAGACGACACTTGCAAAAAAAATATTGAATAACTATTATTTTCATTTTTTGTCTCAAAAACATAGGTTATGACCCCTAATTGGAACGAGCTCGACGGTTGCCTGAAATAATTCATTCGAGGCGAGGGACTATATTGTAAAACACTCGTGCGCATTCGCGCAATCGTGTTTGTACAACGTCACTCACCTCTCATGAATTATTTCACGTAACCAGTCCAGTTAAGCGATTACTCTCTATTTAATGTCATTGTGTAATCTTCCACTTTTGTTATGTAGCAGATACAAGTACAACAGAGAGCAATAGCGCCACAACAACAGAAGCAAGTCAAACCACAACCACTAGCGCAACCGAAACTACAACGGAAAGTGCCACTACCACAGAAGCCAGTCAAACCACAACTACTAGCGCCACAGACGCTACAACAGAAGTCAGCAGTGAGCCCACGTCAACATCTGCTGCGACCACATCAAGCGATGGGCCTATCGGTAAGTGCCCGTTTTGATCTTCCGGATATCACCATGTTTTAAACGAAGAAAATCACAATATCGTTTTTAAATGCTTGATTTTGCAGGTCAGTGTTTTTCCTTCCATTTAGGGTTTAACACTTTCGCTGCCGAAGCAACTATTGTCACCTATTTTGTGATGATTATCTGTACGTTCTGGTATGCGCAGATCTAACCTACCATCTGATTAAGTGTTGGAAACAGCTCAGCGAGACCTTTCCAACAATTAGGCAGATGATAGAGTTTTCCAAGTATGTCATTGGGGGCGCAGTAGAGGTGCAGGCTGCAAGCCGAGAGGTTCTCGGTTCAACTCCCACCTACGGCAACCGCGTTGTGTCCGTGGGCAAAACACCTCCATTGACCACGTGGGGGCACGGTGACACCGTGTACTAGGGCGTACTGCACGTCGATGGTGCACTTGTCTTCAACCAATGCTAACAGTGCTTGAGAGGAGTTGGTATGTTGGGGAACTGGTAGTTACTCACCGTTGCTCAGTGGTGCTCTCTGGATATTCCGGCTTTCTCCACCCGTAAAACTGTCGTCGTCATGATTAGCCACTGTGCAGAACTATGTGACTTTAAACACCAATAAATAAGTGTGTCATAAATTATATTAAACTTCCTCGCACACATAGAGGTACTCCATATATGGCTAAAGTGAGCGTGGCACTAAAGGGGTTAACGAAGAATGCTTTTATTGATTGTTATTCTGTTCGAGCACACAAATTCTGGAGGGATGCATTTCGGTATGTTTTGTGACAAATCTCACATGCAGCTATTTAGTTGGTAACGTTATAAGTTATTGTGGTGAATTGACGGTAACACGCTCGGAAGTTTACAGCTCGGAATTTATGTTCAATCGAGACACAGCGGAGCGTATCGGTTGAACATGACCTCCGAGCCTCAAACCACAGACCATGCTACCGTCCATTCATCACAGTAACATGTATGTTCCAATAAGACTCTATCACAGTCCAAAACCCACATCACGAAATGAACAGATTAACTTTTAACGATAAAAAGTTTAGTACATTAGCCTCTCGTGTACCCTACGACGTCACTGGACAAATAATCAGTGTTCGAATTGTAAACTGATTTGTAGTGTAAACAACACTTCATATAGAACATCTTCTGCTGCACAGTACGTGCAGAGAGTATTATCTCTAAATAACGTGCAGAGTGGAGATTCCACCCACGCAATAATTGATAATTTCTTGCAAAGCATAACCAGCAGAAGCAAAATTCCAGCGAATGGACCTCCGGGTTATACCCGGAGGTCCATTGACTGAATCATTGCTTGTGTGTTTTTGTTCAGAATTTGAAAGTGATACTTTGGGTGATAACTCCACTCCCCGGGTAATTGAGTTACAATCCACTCTCCACGTACTGAATGTGGGAGAAATCCAGAAAAATGAAACGGTTTGCAAGTCACCCCGTAGATGAAATAATTGCGAAACGGGCGAGAGCTTTTCAAACATTTAGCGTTGTGACGTCAAAACGGTATCATATATTACTGGAACCGTAAATACAGAAAAAAATATGCGAGCTCTCGACCAATCGGAACGCGGGAATTTTAGACTGAATGCACACCTTTGGAACGTCAACACTACGGTAATAACAGAGTTTTCAATTCAGACTGTGGCATCTTTACTTTTGAACTGCTGTAAAACAAAGACTTTAATATTCACAGAATCCGATGTCACCGATAAGACATACAATCAGTAATTAATTATAATTTCATGCAGCGAGCATCTAAAGCATTTCAAAGCCTTGTTGCATTCAAGGGACAAATTTATCAATTTTATTAACCCTTTACCCAACATAACGGCCAAAACCGACCAGCCTTATTCACAAAAATCGCCAATTAATTTTCATTATTCTTTTCATGTTTTGTCTCAAAAACATAGGTTATGACCCCTCTTTGAAACAAGCTCATCCAGCTCGTTCGAAAGAGGGGTCATAACCTATGTTTTTGAGACAAAAAATAAAATTTTTTAGTTATTCAAGAATTTTGTTTGCAATTGTCGTCTGCTTTTCATGTTAATTAAAAGGTCAACTTAGGTAAAATATCAGACATAAACCATTTAATTTTTTTATTTTTTTTAAGTTTGCATTGGTTATAGGAAGAGGGCATGCGGCAATCCAAAGAACCCTGCGAGAGTTCCTGGGAAACATATTTTTAATGGCCACATTGTGGATACTTTCTTTAGCTTGCGTTGTCAATTAATTCCATGTACATTGAAGAGAAGCCGGGTTCAAAATATTTGGCGGGAGATCAGTTAGTTTTGAAAAGAAAGATATGTTTTGCAGCTGAAATAAATTCTTGCACATGCAATATTGATAGGATAATTCGAATTATTTATTTATTTATTTATTTATTTATTTATTTATTTATTTATTTATTTATTTATTTATTTATTTGAGTTTTTTTAGACTTTCAACAACCAGGGTCATATCTTGCGGGCAGTTTCACAGGTGAGTGGACTTATTAAATTATTAACGCCGCATAACCAAGATTACAATAATATGAAGTCATGTTCACCATCAATGCTCAGAACGCCTTTGCAAATTGCGACACCGTGCCCCAACATGAGCAATTTTGATTGAGCGTCCTAACCCTTTACCCAATGTAACGGCCAAAACCGGCCAGCGCTATTCTCAAATATCGACAATTAATTTTCATTATTTTTTTCATTTTTGTCTCAAAAACATAGGTTATGACCCCTCGTTGGAACGAGTTCGTCGAGATCGTTCCAATGAGAGGGTTATAACTTATGTTTTTGAGACCAAAAATGAAAAGAATTAGTTATTCAAGAATTTTTATTGCAAGTGCCGTCTGCTTTTCATGTCAGGTAAAGGGTTAACAAAGGACACAACGTAGATTATCCTGGCCAAGCTCGAACCTGCGACCTTTCGTTCTATAGTGCAGTGATCTGACAATGAATCGTCGCGTTCCTTCCTAGCAAGCAAAGTTTCAGTAAAGGGACCTCTGAGGTCAACCCGGTGGCTGCTGTCTTTGTAAAAAAAATCTCCTCTCCTTCATGGGCATTCGCATTGAAGTCCACTGTCACCGTACAGAACACTGATAACAGAGCGGTCCATTTCGCGGTCAGGTGCGATCCGATCATGACATACCACATCAATAAAATCAAACTGCAATACTGTCTCAGATGCAATGTCCTTGTATTTCATTTTCGACAGGTGGGATATACACAGAACGGCACGCGTGTGCCACGTTGACAAGTATCATATCGGTTAACCCATTCACAAGCGCGTGTCGTTCTGTGTTTATTACGCGCATTTATTCTATAAAAAAAAAAACAATTGTTAGAAGGACAACCAACAATTGAACTGACAACCATGTACAGGTTATTTCGCAATCGGTTCAGTTTCGGGCGATCAATCGCCTGCTAATGTTTACAAACACATGTGCGAGTTTGGAAGAATTCCATGGGCAGATTTATAAATATGCCAAGCATGCGGTGTAGGTCTGTTCGTATTGTTGTAGTACATGCATATTTAAACTAGTTCTATTCAATGTATCATTATACAGCTAATAATGATTGGTTTGAACTCTCCCTGCTAAACATTAGAAGTAATTCAAAGATGTTTCTAGTTAGTTTATTGTCTTTGCGGTAGCTTATTCGAACGTAATTGCTTCTTTTAAACTGCACGGCTTCTGTGATTGTAGGTCAAACAGAAATTTCAAGTAGGCGGCGGGGTTATGTTTTGACAGATGACGTTATCGTCAAAAAAAAAAATAGTTTCTCGACGATTTCCGTTCGGCACATGTGTGTGGAATTGATTTTCATTTTCCGCGTGGTTTAGTGTTGCTGTAGATGGGAATTTCATAGAACAGGCGTGTAATAAAATAGTGTTGCAGGGAGATAAGCGATCAAAGAATTTCAACAGGATCGCGACTCAGTCACGATCCGATCGAAATTCTCTATCGGCTTTGAAATCACAGTACTGTACCATAACTGTAGGATTCTGCGAATAAAAGGAAAATGAGCGGTATCTCGAATCTGAGACATCGAATATTCTATATTTTTTTCACGGGTGCTTTCATCCGATATCAGATCAGTACGCGGTTTAAAGACGACCCTTTACGTACTATTTCTAGGTTGATAGTCGCGTAATACATTTTGCCGGTGCATAGAACAAGTCTCAATCTCTAGAAACAATGTGAATGCGACGGCCACCGCGTTCAAAATCGGGAGGGCTAAGAGACACATTGGAGTGAACGCGGTGTTGGCAGAATGCAACCGTGTTTATTATTTCATTGTAGGCCTACACACAAACTTTTGCATCACCCAAGAAAAAAAATGATCGAAATCTGGTCAAACCATTATTTCCGAGGTAATGCAAAAGTTGGAGTGTAGGCGTAGAGCGAATTAATGAACACGCTTCGTTTCTTCAAAGGCGCTTTCAATAACGAAGACACAGCGAAATCCTTTTCACTCCTATTTGATTCGAGATTCGGTTCGTTTTCGAGTATTTTGCTCGATTCGATTCGACCCGGAAATTCGCAGGTTCCAGCATACATGTACCTTATGTCTCTATTATATTTATTTATTTATTTATTGGTGTTTAAGGTCACATACTTATGCACAATTGCTAATCGTGACCGTGACAGTTTTACGAGTGGAGGGAGTCGGAATACCCGGAGATAACCACCTAGCAGCGACGAGCAGGTGCCAGCTCCCCAACACCGTAACTCCACACTGCAGCACAGGCAGGGTTAGATTGGTTGAAGACATGCGCACCGTCGACGTGCAGTACGCCTTAGTACACAGCGTAATAGTGCCCCCATGTGGACAATCGGGGTCAAGTGCCTTTCCCAAGGACACAACGCGGGAGTCCGAATCGATCGCTCAGACGGTCACCCATCCGAGGACTAACCGGTCTCGCCGTTGCTTAACTTCGGTGACTCTATTGTACTAAAAATAGAACGTTTTTCTTCTTGAATCCTCTTCACTTTTGAGAGGGCATATGCACCAGAAAGTGTTTTGAAAAGCGGTAGCACACTTTCCATTCCATAAGTATAAATTGTCAAAGTACAGACCTTTGAGTTCTATATTTTATGTGATATTAACCCTTTGAACCCTAGTGGTATCTTCCATATCAGTTCAATGGCAGCAACGGGAAGAGTCCATATTCTTTATTTGGAGATGGACCAATTAATATTTTCAATATTGATTGGCCTGCACCACACCTTCACTCAAAAGTCAACCTACTTAATGGAATTATGAAGTATCATGTTAATGGGCTGGAAAAGCGGCCTCTGTGGTTCAAAGGGTTAAGGAAAACTGCGGTGATTTCCGATGTAAACTGAGTGGAATTATTTTGTATTATTTTTAAAGCTGACGTCATACGGGTATCCGGAACATGTACCGCTTTGCAAAATTGTTACTTTGTCATAGTCCATCTGCAGAAGAGCTGAAACGGTTAACCGATTAATCGATTAATCAATGATCAACATCGTGATCGATCCAAAAAGTAATTGATCGATTAGTCGTTACTTTTGAACTACTGTATTATATGGGTTAACAAAGGAACAAACTTCCACCAAAACAAGCAGACATTGTCACACTGACTCACATCAATTATATGAGACAGAGTGAAGCATGCAAGTTGCTTGCTGACATACTTGTTTACTTGCATGGTCATCATACTGTATCCGTAGCTGGAAAGAGTCATTCTTAACCTTTTACCCATAACGGGTAGCAGACGATACTTGCAAAATAAATTCATGAATTACTAAAAATTTTCAATTTTTGTCTCACAAACAGTACTTATGACCCCTCATTGGAACGAGCTGAACGAGCTTTTAGACAAAAATTGAAAACATAATAAATTTGAATTGAGATTTTTGTGTATTGGCCTAATCGGTTTTGTTTGTTACGTTGGGTAAAGGGTTCATGCTGTAAATCATCAACGGTATGGTAAATATTCAGATATCTATTTGGACAAGTGATTAATCGGTTAACCAAGGTTAATCCACGTGATTAATCGATCAAGAAAACCCCTTAACCGTTTCAGCACTAATCTGCAGCACGGACTACTCACCAATTTCATCTTCAAAATGATACCCATGTACCGAATAATGCCCATATGAGTGAAAAACAGTTGAACAGAGTCTCTCAGGTAACTTCCAATCAACAACCAAACGGCCTCACTTCTCGGACATTGTGTCAAAGTTAACCTCCAGTTACCAGTTTTCTTTTTCATACACAATACATAAGGGCATGGAATCCCAGATAAATTTAACACGAGTAAGCGATAACTTTAATGGAAGCTGGTCGTCGCTACATTTGAATACCCATCTCTTTCATGGAATTCACCCGCAACTTTAATTCCGCTGAACCCGCACATTAGTATATATAAATTGTTTGCTTCATTATCTCTGCCTTATTCTTAATCCCGCGCTTCCGTTGGGTTTATTCTGCGACTGATAAAACATTTATTACGAGGACGGTAAATATTTCAACACGAATCCTCGAATTTTATTTTTAGATTCTTGCCAGAATATTTGGTCGAACCGGAGATGTAGGAGAAGGAGGCGGCTCTGTTTTCGAAGATCTGTTGTTAGGTTAAACTGTCCCCTAACATGTGGAACGTGTATCAGTTCTGGTAGGTATACAGCTAATATTTTCGAAATTATTCGTCAGGAACTTCCAGCATTGCTAATAGTTTATTATTGTCTATTTTTATTTCTATAGACCGTGTCTCAATGCTATAACCAGTGATAATATTCATATATACAGTTAAAACTAGAAGTCCTGTCACGAATAGTGCGCTTATCTAGGCTTAATTGCGCGTTGGAATTGTTCGCAATTGCCATATCGAATGGCATCCAAAGCACGGCAGGTTCTCCTGTAACTCATAGCTAACACATGCAATGTTTCTGCCAATGGACCTCCGGGTTACACGGAGGTCCATTGGCTGAAACATTGCTTGTGCACAGGCCATATGTACAGAATTTGATAGCTTTACTATGGCCACAGCGCGTACATTAACGCGCAGATCAACGTGCTATTTGTGTGCATTTTATGACAGGACATCTAGTTTTAACTGTATACTATTCAAAAAGTAGGGGATATCCAAACTGATGTTGATATTCTCGGAAAATGGTATTGAATACGTTTGATTGGACACATCAATACGTTACCAAGTTTAGTGTGAATCATGAATGTCACCGGCCCACGACAACTTTGTGCAGGTTTGTCGCACGAGTGCCGCGTTAATTAATGTCTGTCGTGTATGTTTTGAAATTTTCATATGTACTGGACTGGCTTTGTCGAAGGTCTCATCGCTCTTTTCTTGGTATAAACTCGTTCATTAATAGTTTCTAGTCGAAACGTAACTTTGGGGGTATACGAAGACTGACACGTGACAGACGTTTACGTGCCGTCGGCATGCTGGAAGTTGACAACAGACAGACTGCAGTGTTTCAAATTCACAACGTTACTCAATCGGTGATTAGCAGGTTGTGGTCACGCTACCGTCAGACGGGCAATGTTGATGGCAGACGTCGGTCAGGTCGTCCAAGGGCGACAACTGCTAACCAGGATCGTTTCATCCGAACCACAGCATTACGTAACCGCCATCAAAGTGCCTCAGAAATTGGACAGCAGCTGCACCGAGCGACAGATGTGCGAGTCAGTGGTGAGACTATCCGACATCTCCTACACAGCTGGAATTTGTACGCTCGACGACCTTCAATAATTTCACGTTTGACTAAACGTCCCATAGCTGCAATTTGTGTGGAGTACGACAGCGCAGGAACATTCGTCGGTGGAGCAAAGTCATGTTTTCCGATGAATCGCGGTTCGCTCGCGACATCCACGAAAGCGAAACAGAATGTGGCGGCGGCGGAACGAGCGATACCATGACGTAACCGTTAGGCAGCACGGCCGTCTTGGTGGTGGGTCGTTTATGGTGTGGGGAGGCATAACCATGATAAGCAGAACAGCATTACATGCCATCCAAGGGCGTGCCACAGGGCAGTACTACCGTGACAACATGTTGGCAGCTCATGTGGTGGCATTTGCGCGACGTCACGAGCTCGATTCAATTTCCAAGATGACAATGCAAGAGCACACAGTGCCCGTATCGCTACAGAGTTCCTCCAGGAGCAGTACACCACTACACTGCCTTGACAGCACTAAGTCCAGACCTTTCACCAATCGAGCTCGTCTGGGATATGCTTGGCAGGGGCCTACGACAACGCCAACACCCCCTACCAATGTCCAGGAACTCGTCGCTGCACTGCAGGAAGAATGGAATAACATCAGTCAAGCTGATATTGGACGTTTGATGAGGAGTATGTATGTAGGATCCGCGCTTGTCTTGCGAACCGTGAGGTTTTACAAGGTATTAAGGTCTTGGACTGAATGTGGTAAATTCACTGTCTGACCGTCCATGTCTTCTACAGCTCAGTGCGTGGATTGTGTGCTTGTCAGACACCCAACTATTGCTGAAATCATTCACTAGATGTCACAATGCAATGCCTCAACTGTCTTTTTGATGAAAATATAATTATATTTCTTCGTATATCTCACTTTTATCAAATATTCCCTACTTTGTTTGAATTGTTTATGTTATCGGAACTATGTGTTGAACGAGAAACTTGTATCAAGTCGAGATGAAGTTCCTATTAGATATCGAAGTGAGCCCTTTAGGGCAGGCCGCGACACATAATAGGAACACCATCGAGAATTGATACAAGTTTCTCGATCAACACACAATGGTTATAACAAATTTATCTCACCATCTCGGAAACTCTCTTGCCGATAATGACCAATTTGCCTTACAATATTCCCCTCGTTCTTGACATTCTGCGTCTTTGAATTGATTATTTTATGAATGGGGATAATGATGTCGCAATGGTATTACGTTCCTGAGCTGTGCATGACATAATCCCCATTGATTATTCCCCCTGTACTTTAACCGCCGAAGTATATAATATTGTTTCAGCTGCCTGTTTCTTTGTTTTGATTTTCAGTTTTAACCCTCTGAACACTGGTGGTATGTTCCATGTAAGTTCAACTGCAGCAATTAGAATAGTCCATATTCATTATTTGGGGGAAGACCAATCAATATTTTCAACGTGCAGCCTCGAGGCTGCACGTTGAAAATATTAATTGGTATACCCTACCCTTAACTTAGCAGGCATCCTATTTAGTGAAAGTATGGCGCCACATGTCCCCGGGCCGTTAAATCGACCGCTCGTGTTCAAAGGGCTAGCAAATGGTATGCCTATATAAAAATATCATCATAGCCAAACATGATCTAATTTAATTTATTTGGCTGCGCTGGTGATTTTTTTGTCATGCAATTACTGTTACCAAATGGTGACCTCGACTTGTGTGACCAGTTTTCGATGAGTCCAGGTAAAAACGTTCTTGTTGCTGAATCGAATGATCGCACGTGCTCGCCGAGGTTACTGAGGCTGATACAGATTTACATCAGTCTGGACCTTTTGGCCTGAAAAAGGAAAACAATCGATTGATTGTAAGATAAATGACATTATAGCATCAAGTTATCTGTTCTTTAGTGTTAAAGGGCCATTCGAAGTTTCGAGATTCTACTCGATTTCAAATCTTATGTTGCTATTCAGTTAGATTGGAAATTAGCTTCCATATTCGTTTTCTTTCGAATCTTTTCACAAGAACACTGTATATTATTGCTATAGTGAAGTGATCTGGGTGGTAGTATCACGCCGAGTTGAGGAGGTCAGATCGCCGGATCAAACAAGCTGCCGCAAGCAACGAGTTTGATCAGGCGATCTGACCTCCTCAACGAGACGTGATGCGACGACCCAGATCACTTCACTGTAGCAATAAAAGGTTTATTATATGACTTATAGTTCAACATCGCATGCTGACGCTAGAATTTAACCCTTCCTCCAGCCTTTTTTGGTAAATTGAATTGAAGTAAAAAAAGAACTATTTTGTTTACACTTATTTTTGTAACAGTCCCACACTTCCTGGGAATCCCCCGATGCACATGAATACGATAACAAAAATATCATGAATACGATATAAAAACCGGACCGCCGTTCGAGCGCACACATTCCAGCTCGGAATAAAGTACACTCTGCGACCGGAACAGTTAATTATGCGAATTCGAATGCACCCGTAAATAGTCCGTCATACTATAGTGATACGGAATCGGATTCCACACTGTGGATTTTTCGGGGACCAGGAAAAGATCGTCAAACAGTAGTGATATTTAGCGGTTACATTGGACAGTCATATAATAAAGCTTGGTATCAGTCATCTACGTCGTCTCACAAAACGCATAGATCAGATGGAAATTGTACATAAATAGTGCTTAAAAAAGACTGGATGTAATTTCGCAGTTTTAATAGAAATAGCCTCTGTACCAATGCTGCCCCCACGCTAATTCCGTTCTGTGTAGTTATTTCCATTGATGAAAGCAAATTTACTGTTTCCATACAATGTCGACGATGAGCCGTTGCAGGCAGCTAGCCCAGTGCAGTGCAAAGGTCCAGTAAATGTCGAAACCATTCCTGTTTCTGAGCTATACTCCTTACTGGGTTTTTATTCCAACTACATCATCAAGGCATGCCTTCAAAGAAGGCATGCCTTGATGATGTAGTTGGAATATTTCATCACTCGAGACTTGAGCCATCACAGTTGGAAAAAAATCCGGATTACAGCTACAATCGTTCATGTCCCCTGCTTCTAATCGAGGTTCTATTCAATTTCGAATAATAGACCCGATGTTATTTGAGTATTTGAGATTCAATTCGAATCGAAAATGTGTAGCTCGAATGTCCCTACATTGCTTTTCAGTAATGTGATTGACATTAACAATTCTAAGCCAGTTTCTTAAATTGCGAAGTTGAAGAAATACCTCTGTTTATGGTTTTTGTTAACATATTTTTGTCAGGCTTATGCGATCTCTTTATCTTGTATCCTGTATGCTCAGAAAGTACACATTCAGTTATCTGATAATTTCATGTTACCTATAAATGAGACCAATATAATAATGCAGGTAATGGATTTGGTCCGCGGGCGTTTTTCTGTCACTAAAGAATAGTTCTTAGCCAACACTGAATGAAAGAAGCACCAGGTCGTACCCGATGCTTCATTTGATGGCTGTTCCATTGTGTTATGTCGGAAGTTTACTGGAAACATTGCCTACGCGTCGATTTTGACCTTTCCACGACGACCGTACTGTAGATATTTAACCCTTTACCTAACATGAAAAGCAGACGACACTGCAAAAAAAAATTCTTGAATAACTATTTTTTTTTATTTTTTTGTCTCAAAAACATAGGTTATGACCCCTCATTGGACAGAGCTCGACGAGCTGGTTCCAACGAGGGGTCATAACCTATGTTTTTGAGACAAAAAATGAAAAATATAATGAAAATTAATTGGCAATTTTTGAGAATAGCGCTGGGCCGGTGTTGGCCGTTACGTTGGGTAAAGGGTTAAAAGAGTTGTCACACTTGTTTTTTTCTCTTCAGTATCCGAGACCGTGTGTTATAATTAGTCGATGGTCAAGATAATGAAGCTTTCGTGTGCAAAAAAAGTTGACATGATTGAAATGATACACAAATGGCGGAGACGTCGGCCGCTAAGGGTATATTATAATAGAAGCAAACACTCTGAATTAAATTGTGATAATTGAAAAGACTTATCTGTCCTTTTTAGGAGTATGAATGTGGGAGGGGCGTGTTAAGTATTTTCAAACAACTTAACAAGCACATCCCACACCGATGCTCTGTTAAAGCGAGACATATTTATTTATTATTTATTTATTGATGTTTAAGGTCACATATTTATGCACAATGGCTAACCATGACCGTGACAGTTTTACGGGTGGAGGAAGCCGGAGTACCCGGAGAGAACCACCGAGCAACGACGAGCAGCTGCCAGCTCCCCAACATCGTAACTCCGCACGTCAGCACAGGCAGGGTTAGATTGGTTGAAGACATGCGTACCATTGACGTGCAGTACGCCTTAGTACACAGCGTCATCGTGCCCCCATGCGGGCAATGGAGATGAAGTGTTTTGCTCAAGGACACAACGCGGTTGCCGCAGGTGGGATTCGAACCGAGGACCTCTGGCTTGCAGCCTGCACCTCTACCTACTGAGCCCCCGCGCTCCCAGCGAGACAGATAATTCGATTCAATTCTTATGCATGTACAGTACGTGGAGAGTGTATTATCACTAAATCACCCGCAGAGTGGAGATTCCAATCCAGCAGTAATTGCAAATATGTTGCAAAGCATAACCATCACAAGCAAAGTTCCAGCCATTGACTGAAACGTTGCTTTTGTTTTTAGTCCATACGTACATAATTCGAAAGTGATACTTTGGGTGACAACTCCACTCCACGGGTGATTTGTTTACAATCCACTCTCCACGTACTATACATAATCGCGCTTGATAATCCGCTGGTAGCCGAGCATTCTATTTGAGTGAGTACTGTTTCTCTGTGAGTTAGTGTGATTGCAAGATCACTACTCCGTTTCACTACTCCGTTAAACGGATTACTAACCCGTTTAAACAAATTACTAATTCCATTAAACAAATTACTAATGCCATTAAACAAATTAATAATTCTTTTAAACTGATCAGTAATCATATTAAACAGATTAATAATCCGTTTAAGCAGATTAACTAATCCGTTTAGTAGTCTATTTAAACGGAGTGCCGGAGTGCCCTCTCCCATATATTGAAACAAGTCAAAAACAAATTAACAAATTTTGACGTCAGAGAATTCATCCACATGAACACACACGGGGGGCCTCGTTTTGCTCTCCGTTTATTTCACAGAAAATAAATAATAAAAAATAAAATCCCACCATCCGTCCCAATTTAAAATAAATTTCAATGATAATCTAGGTAGTGATGTTTTATTGCCTTTTGTCTGTATAATTTAATTCGTATAACTTTTTGTACTTATTAAAACTAGACTTTAACCGGGGACGTGGCGACAGGGGTGTTGGAGGGGGGGGGGGGGTAGGGTGTGTCCCTCCAATCCTATCCACAATTTCCTATAGTTGAAAATTCGTAGGGCAAATCATGAGTAGTTGGAAATTACATCTATCTGGATTTTGTTGGAGCTTCTATGGTGATGTCTTCTTTACTTTCCAAAATTCCAACTCGGTTTCAAATCAGCAAAAATTCCAACTGTTACTATTTACAATTATAGTGTACGCAATTTCGAGCTTTATAAGTATGTATGATGTCAATCGGTACGAGATTTCTATAGTACGTTTACTTGTCGTAATAACAAAACTCCTCGAAATGCACTTCAAGAAAATCACATCATGTAAAATCATTATCCTGAGTTAATTCCGTCATTCACAGTTACAAAATGATGAAACATAACAAATGATCATTCCTGCATAAGATCTGATTTAATGTTAGGACAGTGTGAATTGCTCACAGTTCTAAGCTTGAGCATTTGTTTAGCACATTTTCAATTCCCAGAATAATTCCAAATAATAATAACCTAATAATTCTATCATAAATCTGTTGGCATTTCAGTTTAAACAATATTTTATTCATGAGAAAATATAATGCATACATACAGTATAATAAAAAACACGATGATTGTCATACAGAGTGCACAATACAATGGTATGCATTAAAGTAGCGAGTCAAGGACGAGATTTGTTGAAAGAATTCAACAGTAAGCTTTCAGCTTGTATGAGCCGTCTCCTTTGGATTACTGACGAAATTTAAATGGTAGCAGCAGGCACTAAGTAAAATATTGTTTAAACACGAGAACTAGAGATGTTAAGGAGAGACATAGAGCAGGAGAATAAGATGGGAAAAGGAACAGGAACTTGACCCTTTACCGTACAAGTGTAGCTGATGACACTCGAAGAATAATTCATTAAATAACTGGAAATTTCCAATGACCGTCCCAGAATCACAGCTCATGACACCCCACCGGAACGAGCTTATCGAACTCGTTCCAATGAGGGGTCATAAGCCATGTTCCAGAGACAACAATTGAAAATATAAAAGGATTTAAATAGCGATTTTCATGGATAACACTGACTGTTACATTGGGCAAAGGGGTAACTAGGAAACATGGGGACAACCTGAATTCAGCGTTCGCTACCAAAGGATATTAAATAGGGCAGCCTCGATGAAAATATGGGTAATGGTGTGACAAGTAACACCAGAAAAGTTGATGAGTGCACTGTTACTTATCAAAGCGTCCACTCAGCATGATGAAGTCCTGCACGGCTCTGAAAACAGTAAGGTTATCATCATTATTCAATCGTTCGGATCCAAATAGTAGGGCGGGGGGCTCAAGAGTAAATGGCAACGCATTGATTGTGGAATTACGAGCATCATCGTAGATTGGGCAGTGTACGAGGAAGTACTCAGTAGTTTCGAGATCCCCACACTGGCAACGTGGAGATGGTGAGAGATGGTTATCGTATAAATGGGCGTTGATATTACTGCAATGCAGGCGTAACCTGCAGTGATAAATTTGTGCAGCACGGGATTTGGCTCCATTGTAAACAACTGGTGGTCGCAAGTTCGCACTATTTATAAATGTCTTGAAGTTTATGAGTGAAGATTTTTCTCTTACTGAGGGGGGTAATCTATTCCACTGGTCAGTAACCTCCGGCATAAACGAGAACTTATATAAGTTGGTGTGACAAAAGGGAACAAAGTGGTTGTTTTCCGATCGGAGATTGTAGCTTTGGGTAATAGATGAAATAATTGGTGGCACCTTAGTGGATATATAAGGGGGTGTTAATTTGTGATACATCTTAAAAAATTGGATAAGCTTGTGCTTTCGGCGTCTTTCATCCAGTAAAGCCCATTGAGTTTCTGTGTAGAGAAGGTCTTTACTGCAGCTCACAGTGGCACCAGTAACTATTCTTGCTACTTGTATTTTCTCCAGGTCAGCTGCTTGAGTTGCAGAGCAGTTGTCCCAGACAGAGTCAGCGTATTCCAAAAGAGGTCGGACAAATGCGAAGTATATCTTTTCAAGGACTTTCCGGTCAAGTGTAAACTTATGGGCCCTGAGCATGTCAATCCGTGTCCAGGCTTTAGCGCACACGTGATCGATATGGTCGTTCCATGTACAACCTTTATTCAGAATTACACCCAGATGCTTGTGACTACTCACACCTCGAAAATTTGAGTTCCGCTTAAATATACAGGTGGGTGCACCGGAACGTTACTTTTACGTAATATGATCATGGATTCCGTTTTAAGAGGGTTGAACTCAACGAGCCAAGTTTTAGCCTAGTGTTCAGTTGTGGCTAGATCACGGTTTAGTATGATGGCACCTCGGTCAGGATTCTCAATTATAAGATAAAGGGATGTATCATCAGCGAATAAACGTATACTGCTAAGTAGGTTTTCAGTAATATCGTTGATGTAAATCAGGAATAACAGGGGACCAAGGATCGAACCCTGTGAAACACCAGACGTTATTGGTTTCCAAGGAGATGCCTCAGAGGCTACAGGGACGCGCTGGCACCGATCAGAAAGATAGGATTTTACGAAACAAAGTAAGTCGCCAGATATTCCTATTCTCTCAAGCTTGTGAATAAGACCTACATGCCAAACCTCATCAAAAGCCTTGCTAACATCACAAAAAACGACTCTTACTTCTTTCCCTTCGTCAAGAGCATGACAAAAGTCATCATAGAGGTCTGTCAGTTGTAGGACCGTTGAGTCACCTGTGTAAAACCAGATTGAAGCTGGCTTAGTATATTGTTATCACGTAAAAAATGCCATAAACGCTTGAAAATACATTTTTCAAATAGTTTACCAGTACAGCTAAGCAAAGATATTAGGCGATAGTTAGTAACTATATTAGACGGATTCTTTTTCAACACCGGGGTCATATTGGCTTTTTTCCATAACTTTGGAAAGTAGCAGTTGTCTAATAACCTGTTGAAGAGGGCTGTAAGTGGGTCACACAATGAGTGTTTACATTCTTTTAGAAGCCTCGGACTTATCAGTTCTGGACCAGACGCCTTCGATACCTTGATACTCTTGATTGCTTCGTACACTTCCTTGTTTTCAAGTGTTATCTTGTCAAGCGATTGTAGGGCAGGCAGGGGTGAATCGGGCAAGGAAGCATTAGTGTCATCCAGTGTCGAGATGGAACAGAAGTAATCAATGAACACTTCCGCCTTTTTGAGATTGGTTGAATAGAGTTTGTTTAGGTGATTTATAGTCGGGATTCCAGGGACATGTTTACAGATAAATGTTTTTTAATGTTTTCCACGACACTGACGAGGGTGTTTCCGAACAACTTAGTTCTGATTGGACTTCCGATGTGTATGTAGATTTAGCTTTCCTAACAGCTGATACGACGTCATTTCGTTTGTGCTTATATCTCGTCCAGTCGTGTAGTTGACCAGAGCGCTTTGCTCTACGGTATAGTCGTGTTCTTTGCCTAATCAATAACCGAATTTGATTATGCATCCATTTAGGCTGGTTAGCCCTGGAGGTTATCAGTTTGTTGGGAATAAATTTAGATGCCGTTTCAAGTAATTGATCGGTGAAGGTGGATACTATAGTGTCCGGGCATGAATGAGCAAGCAGTCTTTCCCAGTCTACGTCATCGTATGCCATGTTCAAACCGTCAAAGTTTCCCTCTGCATACAACCATATGCGTCTCTTAAAGTTGTTGGGCTTTTCTTTCCTGTTGGCATTTCAGTTACTAGATTCAATGTTATGCCCCCTTTTAGGGCTTCATTTTAAAAATATTTCTCGGTTGTGAATTTCCAACTGAGGGAGGGACCTGGAGGGGGCAACCTCCTCCCGGTCCCTTGCCCAGTTAGAAATTCACTATCCTACACCCCTCCAATCGGAAACCTCTAGCCACGTCCCTGACTGTAACAGTAATCTGTCTTAAACTGCCACTACAAATGTTGTTTTAACCCTTTACCTAACATGAAAAGCAGACGACACTTGCAAAAATAATTCTTGAATAACTAATTTTTTTCATTTTTTGTCTCAAAAACATAGGTTATGACCCCTCGTTGGAACGAGCTCGACGAGCTCGTTCCAACGAGGGGTCATAACCTATGTTTTTGAGACAAAAAATGAAAAAAAATAAAGAAAATTAATTGGCGATTTTTGAGAATAGCGCTGGCCGGTTTTGGCCGTTACGTTAGGTAAAGGGTTAACAATCAACATACATCACTGATTCCTACTTAGAAAACAATAGAAGACCCCCACCCCCCCCCCCACCCCCACCCCGTCTGACTTATGTGGCACTTGTCTCACTTGATGACCGAATTTGATTCGTTGAAATGGGTGTGGAGTTTATACTCGGATAATAAGTCCCAAATCCCCCCACCCCTCCCCCAAATATTAAAGGTAAAAACAACGTTTCGGCTAACGTACCTAGATGATTTTCGTCCCTTTTTATCACAGATAACATAAGATTTATTTTGCAAACACACCAGAACAAAGGCAGATTGCTTTATACAAACAGAATCAACATAAATAGAAACATAAAACAATACTAATTCGAAATGACAGACGTAAATATCAAGAGTTATAGTGGATGTAAAATAATATTATTAATGTAACCTCTTGGTGTCAAATTGACAGAACTTGTTTTTAGAATTACTTGATCATATTACCGATCATACCACATTGCTGTGGAGCATTGTTTCTCATCAGAAATATGAATCTCTTGGACAACCTCTCTCAACAACCTCTTGGTATTCAGATTCAAATTTGTAAAATGCACCTTCTCTGAGAGATGCATATTCACTGCACTCCATAACAAAGTGCCACCCTGTTTCCACTGCACTTGAGCCGCACACCGCGCATAAGCGTTCACTTACAGGGGTAGGTGGTTGCATATGCCTCCCTTTTTCTATCATAAGATTGTGATAACTCACACGCAAACGCGTAAATATGTTTTTCGCCTCGGGGGGGGGGGGGGGGGGGGATGTTGTACAGATCAAATAAGACTCCAGGTGATATTTGTTCTTAAACTCTCGATAAGTTCTAGTTTATAATTTCCAGTTGTCATCAAATATACAGTACGCGGAGAGTGTATTATCACTAAATCATCCGCAGAGTGGAGATTCCACCCAGGCAATAATTGCAATTATTTTGCAAAGTATAACCAGTACAGGCAAAGTTTCAGCCAATGGACCTCCGGGTTAAACCCTGAGGTCCATTGGCTGAAACACTGCTTGTGTTTTTTGTCGAAAAATTCAAAATTTGAAGTTATAGCTTGGGTGATAACTCCACTCCGCGGGTGATTTAGTTACAAACCACTCTCCACGTACCTTAGCATTATAAAAAGTGTTTAAATTGGCCTTCCTCAGATTTTCTCTTAGTGTTATGTATTTCACAGGTTAAAACAGAATTTTATGTTCGGATTTATTTTGATGATTATAATTGGCTATACGCTGCTCATATTTAACCAACATTGAGTCCGGCAAAGTGCAATTCTCGGATTCATTTCTAGCTTCTGATAGTAAGAAAGGGGTTTGGAGATAATATAGTTTTGAAACAAACTAAGCCAACTGGATTTTGGCATCTATGTGCACTGGGTACTGTCCAAGTACAGCCCTCAGTACATGGTTCGATGATTTATTGTTCAATTGTTCACACCCAGGCCTAACTTCTAGAACTGAATATGAACGGTTTCACCTGGCAATTTATTTTTTATTAGCATCGTTGATTTCCGGGGCCCATAATTCACATCCGTATAAGAAGATTGGGTTTATCAGGATGTTGAATAGTTTTAGGTAAACCGAAACAGGCAGAAGACACTTTCTTTTAAAGTTACTGTTCAGTCTGAAGAGGGCTTTTAAACCTTTCAGTTTGAGATCTTGTTGCGCTTTCTGTAGCTTATCATTGGATGTACACAAAGTCCCAGATATGTGTATTGATGGGCGTGTATAAGCTAATTGTTTCCAATATGGAAACTACGGGGCTCTTTATTCTTTCGCGATTGAAAAACTTTTGTCAACATTTTCGACAAGTTTGTTTTTAGTGCAATAGGCATTCGAAATTGTGTTTACAATCGGATCGCAACGAACCCATAATACATTTATCTAAAAATCTCGTTACATAAAGTCTGTTTCCTGATTTTTCCGTTGAAACGTGGTTGAAATTGGTCAAAAATTTGTATTTCAGAAACTTTATTTTAATGCGTAATAACAATGCATATATGTGATAGTGCGGTGTTTACCGGAAATTGAATCTGTCTGATACGGAATCGGAACGGAGTATGATACAAACGTTTTTTCGAGTCTTGGGGTGCAAATTCGGGTTTAATATATTCCCGGTTTTATATAGTAACGGGTACGGGAATGAAATTACACTCAGAACCGGGAACCGGGAACCGGGAAATGCCCTGGATATTATCAAGTAAATTTCCAAGAGTGATAAGACGCATTTATTTTCGTGAAAATGAACATATTATATTGGCAGTTTGCCATCTCCATACAGAAAAGTACCTTCCTTTAGAGAAGTGTGGAAACCTAAACCCACATCCAACCCGTCGTGATTTTCGGAATCTCTAGTTTTCTCAAAACTTCATCCTGGCTTCAACTCTATAGAGAGTGCCGTCACCAGCCTCATCTGTCCGAAGCAGAAGAGACTGGTGACGGAAGTGAAGAATGAATTGTTGTTGAAGGAGGTAGTGAATATTGAGTGATACTAGTAATTCTGAAAATGGTGACGAGTTTGAACTTTAAAGGGAGTTGTTGATCTTGTTGTTGAAGAGAGGAGTCATCCGGAACTGATTGAGAGCTACAGGAATTTGGTTAAAAATGTTCTTCAGGAAGCAAGGTTATAAAAGGTTCAGGTGTGGAAGGGCTGATGAATTCTTACAAAGTTACGTTGGGGCAGTTTTTCAATTTTGAAAACTTTAGTTCAACTCAAACAGTGCCATGCGTGATTCCCGGTTCCGTGCTATAGATTTCCCGTCTATTAGGTCCGGTTTTCGTAACCGGGAACCCGGTAATTCCCGTTCCCTGAATTAAACCCTAGTGCAAATTAAGTTGATTGTTAGATAAAGTGTTTTAACCCTTTACCCAACGTAACGGCCAAAACCGGCCAGTGATATTCACAAAATTCACCATTCAATTTTCATTATTTTCATTTTTGTCACAGAAACATAGCTTATGACCCCTCATTGGAACGAGCTCAACGCGCTCGTTCCAATGAGGAGGCATAAGCTATGTTGTTGACGCAAAAAATAAAAAAAAATTAGTGCTTCAGTAATTTTATTTGCAAGTGTCGTCTGCTTTTCGTGTTAGGTAAAGGGTTAACACACTCTTTCACGTACAAGAAAACCCTGAGATCCGATATCTCTTTTTGAAAATAGTAACTTATTATCCCTTTAAAAAGAATGAGTAACAATTTAGGCTTACATACTTATTGAGCAGTAAGAATAAATTATCACAGTCCCTCCTTTTCTATTTGCTGTTCGTTGAAGGGTTTCATCGCCGACCATCAAGTTTTCGTTTACGTGACAGATTGTGCTAACTGATTGGAAATTCGTGAATCTTTCTGCTTATTTACGTTAGGTGGCTTTGAATTCACGCATATTTATTTGTTCTGTAAACGTCACCATCTTCTACTCGTTACAGAGAGCTGCGGGAATACCTTTGGTACATTTTGTGTGCTTTTGGCACGTTATGGTGTGTGTAGAATACCACAAATTAGGTCGAATTGTCGGAGCGCATGTGGTCTTTGCTCAGGTATGTAAATGATCGAGACTGCAGATTTCTTTAGTATTGTGACCGAATGATATGGAGCATGGGTTAACAATTAGGGTGAACCAATAGGAGTAGTTGATAGGGGGTTAATTAATTAGAAAAGTGACCATCGTGTTCAAATCATGTGTGCAGTTACCATCTCGATCTTTTAGACTTACATGTGATATGAGAATTTGGATAAACGCTCTCAGGACAAAAACCCTCATGATAAAAGTCCCCAAAGATAAATGCCCTCCAGACAGAAACCCCCAAGATCAAGACCTTCAAGACAAATGCCCTCAAGGCAATCGCGCTCAATACAAAAAGCCCCCAATATAAAGCCACTAAACAAAAAGCCCTAAAGACAAACACCCTTACGATAAAAGCGCTCAGTACAAAATCCTCCGCGAAAATACGATAAAGGTGGATAAAAGCTCTCAAATAACTTTCTTTTTCATATTTTGAAAGAAACCATTTCTGGCATTCGAATTATATAATAGTAACTTTTATTTGATGCAAATATCGGAGGCTCATCAATATAAAGTTAAAAGTGAATGACGTTGTTAGATAGCACATTTCCATTCATGGCTCACAATTTAATTTTCTAGAGCTGAAACGGTTCACCGATCAATCGATTAATCAATGATCAACAGCTTGATGGATCCAAAAAGTAATTGATCGATTAACAGTTACTTTTGAACTACTGTATTATATGGGTTAACAAAGGATCAAACTTGCTCCAAAACAGGCAAACATTGTCACACTGACTCACATCAATTATATGAGACAGAGTGAAGCATGCAAGTTACTTGCTGACATACTTGTTTACTTGCATAATCATCATACTGTATCAGTAACTGGAAATGGTCATTCTTAACCCTTTATCCATTGCGGGTAGCAGACGATACTTGCAAAATAAATTCATGAATTACTCAAAATGTTCAATTTTTGTCACAAAAACATAACTTATGACCCCTCATCGGAACGCGCTCATTGAGGGGTCATAAGCTATGTTTTTGAGACAAAAATTAAAAACATAATAAATTTGAATGAAGATTTTTGTATATTGGCCTAGTCGTTTTTGTTTGTTACGTTGGGTAAAGGATTCATGCTGTAAATCACCAACGGTATGGGAATTATTCAGATATCATCTATTGAGACAAGTGATTAATCGGTTAACCGTGATTAATCCACCAAGAAAACCCCTTAACCGTTTCAGCTCTACAATTTTCGTCATTGAAAGTGCTTCACTGGAAAATAGATTTTAGCATTAAGGGTATGATAATTTCATTTAAAAATTCAAATTTCGAAATGTTATCGAATTTTGTATCATCAATGTGTGCATCATTCCACAAAAAGTCGTGCATTCTCCCGTAGAGCAGTATAATATATAGAAGCTGACTTTTTACAATGTTTTCCCAATCAGTTTAACGTCCAACTATTATTCTCTGTTTATTACTCTCCAAAGTTTTATTTACTGGGATTTCCGGGTTTGATTATAAACGATAACTTCACAAGTGAATTATGCAATCAACAATTGGGTCATGTATCCGTGCGCGCAAACGAAGACACTTTGCCGTGTGTGTAATGGGGACTTCATTGTTTTTTTTTGTTTTTTTAACCCTTTACCTAGCATGAAAAGCAGACGATCTCTGTAAAAAAAAATTCTTGAATAACTATTATTTTAATTTTTTGTCTCAAAAACATAGGTTATGACCCCTCATTGGAACGAGCTCGGTGAGCTCGTCCCAACGAGGGGTCATAACCTATGTTTTAGAGACAAAAAATGAAAAAAATAATAAAAATTAATTTTACGATTTTTGAGAATAGTGCTAGCCGGTTTGGGCCGTTTCGTTAGACAAAGGGTTAAATAATATAATTATCGTTAATAATGAAAAGTAATGAACAGAGTAATCGCTTGACTGGACTGGTTACATGAAATAATTCATTCGAGGCGCGGGACTATATTGTAAAACACTCGAGCGCATTCGCGCACTCGTGTTTGTACAACGTTCCTCGCTTTTCTATAATTATTTCACGAAACCAGTACAGTCAAGCGATTACTCTCTATTTAAACCATTTAAGAATAAGAAAACAGCTCTTTCGAGATATTTTGATGTTCTATGATTCTTTTTGTTCATTTTGTCAACAGTGTGCGCATCGTGACATATAATACAGATATTTCCCGCTCCATTAATGTAAAGGTCTAGAAAGTGAGATTTCCTAATTTGTTTCTAGGAAAAATAAAAACGTGCAAATTACTGTAAAAATACATTCGCTAAGCAAAGAGCCAATGTGGACTCTTACTAAGTATTGGTAAGTGTGATACTGATAAATATTCTAAATGACTGATTGCCCTTGAAGTGGTTGATTCTAATTAGCTTGCCATAAAAAGCCAAGTTTTCTTATGTAACTTTTAACAAATGAAAACAACAGAAAGCTCCTAGAGATGCCTGTTATTTTCGTATATTTATCCTACCGCGTGTGTCGTTCTATGTTTATACAGGGATACGGTATCTGAAAATATAACAAGAAATAGTACGCAATGAGAAAAACACAGGATAATTGCTTTAACCTTTTGAACCCTAGTGGTATCTTCCATATCAGTTCAATGGCAACAACGGGAAGAGTCCATATTCTTTATTTGGGCGTAGACCAATTAATATTTTCAACGTGCAGCCTTTTCTTCCCCAGAATTCCCCAATATCGAGCTAGGCTGATATGACTTTAAGCTCGCCTGATATGATACACATATCTACCAATTTATTTATTATTCATTTATTAGGGTTTGACGACACATTAACAGCCAAGGTCATATCATGTTGGTGACAGTTTTACGGGTGGAGGAAGCCGGAGTACCCGGAGAGAACCACCGAGCAGCTGCGAGCTCCCCAACATCGTATCTCCCGAAAATGTAGCACAGGCAGGGTTAGATTGGTTGACGACATGCGCACCGTCGACGTGCTGTACGCCTTAGTACATGGCGCCATCGTGCCCCCATGTGGACAATCGAGGTTAAGTGCCTTGCCCAAGGACACAACGTAGGAGACCGAATCAATAGCTGAGGCGGTCAACCATCCAATGATTAACCGAGCCCGACGTTGCTTAACCTCGATGATCTGACGAAAATCAGTTACAGCATCCCCACCGCGCCCCATTATTGGCCGATAAAAAAAACAAACAACAGGTGTCACACTTGATGTGTTCCTGGACGTAGCTATTTTGTCCACAGCGAAATCGTCCACCGCTATTCGTCGAATGCGACCAGACAGTGCAACAGACGTTACCAGGTAAACGGGGATAGTTTTCGTTTGGTGGGGAATTAATGATGGCAATGAACAAGGATTAGGTGAATGAAGAGAAGAAGAAAGATAGCTGTACAACATTTTACGCAAACTAGGATTAAGAGTCCCAAGTGGAGACTCATCTAAGTCAGAAAAAGATAGTTCAGCTTTCCGAACGTCGCGGCTTCCCTGGTGGGGAAGTCGCGACGTTCTGATGGCTGAGCTAGAAGAGTTGGAAACTTCGAACTAAATGAAATGAATGAGAAATAATAACACAGTCAGACAACTGTAACAGATAGGAGGACATTTTGTTATTTGTTCTGGTTTACTAAATAAAGAGGTTTCATATATTAGCCTACCAAGTAATAACCCCTGTGCGAAGTAGATGTTTTGGTGCATTAAGGAATATAACTTAGCTTAAACAACAGTTCAAAAAGCTTAAATTTACTTCGCACAGAATATGTAAACGGGAAACAGGGGATCAAAATTCAGGTTTTGGGCAAACATACAACGATTCACAGCTAATTCATGTGATCTGTTACAAGCTATTCTTATCATACGTTTGTGCGGTAGGGAAATGGTTAGCTGAAAAGTCTGAACAACAATACCCGTATTTGGTGGTCCCACCACGGTACTGTTGTAGATTGAACTCTACAATGGCCAGACACGACAAGGTCATGCCTATTGGTAGTGCGTGGCATTAAATCTCGATAAATAAAACACTAGGTAAGTAAAAGCGCTCATTGATAAGTTGCCGACGACTGTCATGGCTGAAACTTTCGTCAAGCTCTCCTTATTTTTATAAAGTTGGTAATACATTTTACACTAAGGGCATAGGAATTTCATATAAAATTTGACATTTCGAAATGTTAGCAAAGAGTATCATCGTTGTGCCCATCTCTTCACAAAATCGAGGAATTTCCCTGCAGGGGAGTATAAAAATACAGAAGCTGGCTTTTTACAATTTTTTCTCAATCACTTTATTGTTTGACTGTTATTCTCTGTTTAAACTCACTGAAAGATAAAAAACGGAGCTTTCACCATCTTTTAATGTTCTGTAACTTTTTTTCTGTTCATTATACCAAAAGTGTGCGCATCTAAATATTAATACTGGCATTGTCCTTTCCGTTAGTGTAAAAATCTAGTTGGTAACATTTGGTATTTTTTTCCTGGAAAAAATAAAATCTAGCAAATTACTGTAATATCACTCTCACTAAACAATGAGATAAAGTGGGCGGCTACTTAGAGTTAAAACTAAAAGTCCTGTCACGAATAGTGCGCTTATCTAGGCATAATTGCGCGTTGGAGTTGCGCGCAATTGCCATATCGAATGGCATCCAAAGCATGGCAGGTTCTCCTGGTTACTCATAGCAAACACATGCAATGTTTCTGCCAATGGACCTCCGGGTTACCCGGAGGTCCATTGGCTGAAACATTGCTTGTGCACAGGCCATATGTACATAATTTGATAGCTTTACTTTGGTCATAATGCGTACATTAACGCGCATATCAACGTGCTATTTGTGCGCATTTCATGACAGGACTTCTAGTTTTAACTGTTGTTACTTCTACTTAGCATGCCATACAAAAACAAGTTTCCTTTTGTAACTTTTAATAAAATAATACAACAGCCAGCTCGGAGAGCTGTCTGTTGTTTTCGTTTATTAAAAGTAACAAAGGTTTTCAAGACGAGATAAGTCAGAGGGACTATTTTCTGTCTACAGTATAACTGAATCTTTAAGTTTTTTACCACTTTCAACGCTGGTTGATTAAAAAAGACCATATTCATTACGCAGAGAAGACGAAATAATATTTTCAATCTACTCCTTTGAGGCTACACCATGAAAATACTGATTAGAGAATTTAGAGTACCTGCCAAATTTATTGAACAGCCATTTTATTGTTATGAATTCGATTGCAATGTGATTGTGCATCGGAAAAAGCCTTCTGCTAGTTTGGAAAGGCTAATCCGATTCATAGCTCGTTCCACTGACGGTTGGGGGTTTAGGTGGGGATGGATAAATGAAGAAATGTTTGAATACATAATTTGAATTTAGCGATTTGAGTATAAGTGTCCAAGTATTAGACCTTTTGATGGATAAATTATAATTGTTCTCTTATTTCAGCAGCGGAAGCGAAATAGTGAACAAGCAGGAAGAAAAGGAAACACGGACTTGATCCCGATAGTCTTCGTCTCAACTCGGCGAATAACTCAATAAACACGAATGCCAGTCAATTGAGAGCAA